>OX384035.1:31089363-32403738 GCA_947534325.1 Agonum fuliginosum
TCGACTTATTGTTCCGCTTCTAATTTCCCAACGTCCCCTTTTTTGACTGTAAAATCCTCTTATCATCCCCATAAACTAAAACTATGAAACAGGCAATCGGCTCATCCCTTATCATGTTTAATGCCCCCCTATAAAACCTGTAAGGTATAAAACAATCCCTGATAAGTTGGCGTGTGAAGACAACGGCCGATCGTAGCGGAAATACCGGTCAGTTAGACGATCCTTGCGTGATGCCGTTCATAAAATATTTCCACCAATCCAGAGACATCCTGGATCGACCGTCGTCTCGTTCCCTAGGGAACTTCGATAGGTTCGTGTCGAGATTTCATGATTTTTCTCTCATGTTACGGTTAAGTAAATGTTAATTGTTGTAAAAGATGTTCCGCACTTTTCTTTGTTAATGGAAAAGTTCTCCGGTTTTTTATGTTTCTTCTTAATTTTGTGAGTTCAAATTAGCGTACTTATACTAATAATTGAAGCAATTACAATTAAATAAAAATTTCCTTCAAGGTTTCTAAAAATTGTTTCATGAAAAATAAGTTATTGTTACATGTAAACAACGAACAATAATTATTAGGAAAAATCTGCAAGACGTGTCGATTTTTTAAAACACTGTAAAATCGAAAAGCAATTTTATGAGTTGTTTAAAAAAAGCATCCGAATGTACCATGAACATAATCCAAAATTCAATGTAACCATTACATAATCATACGATCACCGGTCAACCGGGCAAATGCCAAAATGGAATATCATCCAAGTTTTTGACCGCTTTAACATTTATATAATTGTCTGCTTGTAAATTTGTGTATTGCCTACAAAAATAATTATTAGCTACTGTTGTTTATTGAGAAATTAATGTAAAAATTTACAAAATCCTTGTAAAATGCAAAACGTTTGCTCTTTATTTTCAATTGATTGAAGCAAATGCCTGGTGGGTCCAGCCGGCGTAGCCTTAAAATCGGGCCGAACGAATAATAATTATTATTATTCTATGAATATTGGAAATACGCAGGTATGCAGGCAGTTTATTTAATTATATATTTAATACAATGGCCAACGTTTCGCCATCTTTTATGACATCGTCAGTGCAAAGACTAGAGTCTCTCTGTAATGATAACTAGATGTACCTAAGTACTCGTTGATTTTTAAACTTGACAAAATCAGTTTGATCGTTCACTATTTCTACAAAATTTAAGTTTTTGCCCTGATAATGACACAAAAAATGTCGAAACATTGGCCATTGGACTAAATAAATAATTCGTAAATAATTAAATAAACTGACTGCATTCCTGAGTATTTCAATTATTCATCTACTCAATCACAGTCGCTTTTTGAACTTTTCTTTAATAATTATTATAGGTACATATAACATGCCATATTATATAACATTAAAATTCCAATTTTTCTATAATTTTTTTATTATCATCGTCAAATGATTCAAGCTAGCACTGCGCGCAAGTGCGCACATTGCATCTATCGATGTGCAGACATAAAGGGTTTCGAATTTAAAATTTTAGGTTAAACCTTATGCAATAATAATTTGTCCAAATTTAAAAGATCAATTGTTGATGTGTTCAAACCTAATATAAAATTATTAAATGGGGATTAATTTAGGTTTGTGATTTTTTTCAAAAGTTCCATTTTAATTTTGGGCAGTAAAAAAAAATTTGCGCATGAAAAAGTAAAAAACATGAAGCTTCATATCCCTCAATAAAATTTAACTTTTAATTATAAGTCATTTGACTTAGAATTTAAAATTTTTGCACCTGTAGCGCATTTTCGTCTTTTAATATGAGCTCGACTCCTAAAGTTGGTAAAAAGACTCCAATATTGCCACCCCAATAAAATTGCTGAACTCCCACCACTGGGGTCAGTCTGCTACTATATTTTCCTTGGCCGGAATTGAAGCTCGTATCCGACCCTGATAACCATTCAGGCTACATTTCTGCTGAAGATATTTTTATATTTTTAATTTAACTGTCTAATTCTAGAAGATCCTATTCAATTTTTCAAAACCAATATTTTGAAGAATATGCTATTAATATTTAATACAATTTACGTAAAAATTCAACTACAAGTAACGGAGTATCATTTTTATTATTTATTTATTTGAACCATAAAATACAATATTCATCATTTCAACTGAGTAACATATCGTTCTGGTCTCTGGTACTATATATGCATTTATTGATATATTGCAAAAGTTTATATATTCTTAGAGATAAAACATAAATCTATCTTCTTTTCTTTTTTTAAATTTTATTCATATTTTACCGGCATAATACTATTTTAAATTAGGTAGCAAGTTAGGTAGGTATCTACTAAGTTTCCTAGTTTTTCCCAATATTTAAAAAATTTGAAAAAATACATGGGCACAAAAATGTATTCTTTAATATAAAATAAGTTATGCTTAAATAGACCACAACAATAATTTATTATTGTCATGAAAATAAAAAGCTAAGTAGACGATTTCCTCATCATAATAACTAGAGTGCGGATTATATGCATTTGCATATATTGTATTATTGTACATATTGGTATTTTTTTACAATTATTTGCTTTCATATAAAATAGATCAAAATATGGTATAATTTTTTTGCATATTTCAATATTTTATACATATTTTAAAATTTTGTGCATAAATTTATTATAAATGCATTTTACTGCATATTTTCTACCTTTTAACCCAAAATTTCAATTTTAAAAAAATCGCTCAAATTTGATACCACCTATAGTAATTTTTACATTTTATTAAACAGGGTACATTGCAATTACTATCTTTAAAACTATGAAAGATACACTTGTTCAGTTTGGACACAGAAGAGGTCTAGCATATAGCCACATGCGAGTTTGTTCATTTCCAAACTCAATTGCGAGATGCAGTATACAAGAGCTAAATTGTGATTTTGCATGCCCCATGTAAGTTTTTTATGTTTACATAATGTTATTTTTCTAGGCTTGTATGTAACTTATGACTTATGTGGAATTTGTAAACAGCTATTGTTTCAGCGGTTATTTTTCATATTTGTTCAAGTATTTTTAGTTAAATGATCACGAATAAAATTACTTCAAAGTTATAAAAATAAATCTGGGACAATAGTAACAAAACTTGACGGGGAAAGCTGTACCGGCACAATTGCCTATGTATAATATCTTAATAAATAATATTTTATTGTACAAGATAAAAAATGGGTCCAATGCATTGAATGTTAAAATTAGGCACACAATCAATGCACACAGCAAGAGATTTTATACGATTGTAATAAGTAGGTACCCAATATGAATATTTTCTGTTCTTTAAATGTTTATTCTGAAAAGAAGTATTATTTTTATTTTTACAGTCTAACACATAAGTTCAATACTACTTAATTTGTTGTTTGTGAGCCGATTTTGTATAGAATAATATAATATATTTACAATAACTAAAATGTGTTAAAATTGCATCCCATCCCGGGGGTCGGGACGATTGTAACACTTTACCCTGTCCTCTTTAAAAGTCAATAACTTTTTTACTAGTTGTTTAAAATACTGTGACATAGTACCATTTTATAGATTTGACTCGTTTTGTAAACTTTAATAACTACAGACGCCACAGCGCCTCAAAGTCAAAATGTTACTTTTGTTCCCGGTCTACCCTACCGTCCTCAGAAAAGTAAAATTATAGTAAGTAAGTAATAAAAATTTTCCGCCATGGTTCTATGTGAGTTTGACGAGGTTTTACTTTTCGTGTACCATTTCTAAATATTTATTTTTGAACTGTAATTATTGTTTTTACTATAATTTTACTTTTCTCAGGAAGTTACAAGTACGAGTATATATCAAAATGTCGATTGTGAAAAAAAAAGAATTTAACTAAGCCGCATTTCGAGCATTTTTTTTAAATTTATTGAAAAAATTCCTTTGTTCTCCAAAATTTGGAATCGCCCTTAATTTACATATTTTTTGTAAATAACATATGAGTACTACTTCACAATGGACATAATATGCATTAGTAAAGAAATATTTAAGTTCGAGAGGATGAAATGATTTAAGCTAAAGTCACTATTTAAATTAAATGTTGAAAAACTATACCTAAGTTTTTATACTTTTCTTGCTACTTGGTCCATATATTCAAAGTGATCTTATGTAACAAGTAATCATATCTACATCTACACCTACATCCAAATTATATTAAATTATTATATAATTCTATTTCTTATCGTTCTGTGCTATATGCTCTATGTGAATTGGGTCTCTAGTGAAATTCTGCGCTCAGATTTATTACCATATTTTTAAAACTGTTCTCGTAATTTTCTTGTTAGGTTCTTGTTGTCGCCTTTGTATTGAGAATGATGTTGACAAGAAATAATCTGATGGAAATTTCTTATTTAAAACTCGGTTTCAAGGAGAAAAACAAACCCGTGAAAATAAGATTCCGGTTTAAAATTTCTCAGTCAATAATTATTTTTGTGCTGTACGTGACAGTTTTTATAATTGGATTTAATTTATGATTTTAAATGAATATTAATGAAAACAAAATGAATTTTTAATTAATATTACGAAGCTATCTAATTTTAATATTAATATTTACTATAATTATCACTGTATATTCTACATTATCATTTTAAATTAAATGCGTAAAATTATACATTCAAAATTATTCAAAGCATAAATTTTTCGAACAATTTCGGCGAGAGAAATGAGGAGCGACTTATACAAATTACGTTATTTACATCAGCATGCTTTTACTATAACACCAGCGACTCGGAAAGTTATTTTTTACCGGACTTTTTGTCGAGGTTTTAATCAGACATAAGGGAAAAGTTTGTTGTTAATTTTTTATCATTAATCATGGAAGTAATTAATCAAAAGCTAAACAAAAAGTCAGAAACAATCGTTGACATCGCGAGGCAAAAGCATAATACTAAAACAAAATGAAAACTTACCTTTTCGCTTTTGATTTTTCTTAGTGCGACGCGTTCTTTGAACGAATGTGAAATTTCCGGCTAAATTTTCTAATTCCCGCACTGCACATGCGGCATGCCTGCAACCCCGCAGAGCAGCCGTGTAATCAAGTGAGCCATGACGCGCGAAGGCCACGAGGTCTGCGGGTGGACTGCTCTCGGGCGCAGCACTCCCAGAAGCCGATACTCGCTTGTTTTGCACACATGCGCACCAGGAGTCATCCCCGCCCCGAAGAGAAATGTGCGCGCGAGGGTGCACTTACACTCCACCGAGGGTTGTGACACCCCGCTAAAATACTTGCAAATCTTTGATTGACCAAAAAATAATTGCCAAGACAAAATGTTGTTCAACTATTTGTACTAAAAATATCTCGTTATTGCAGTATGTCTATGATTAACTGTTACATTATTAGAAATCCCAATCTAAAACTTCGCAAATTCATATTCAGCTTATTCTAACTAATATTCAATTGTGCTGAATGGTTCAAAATCCACTGAAAACGTGAAAACGATAAGTTCCTTAAAGCTAGGTAATATAATTTTGAAATTGCTAGTTAGACAAAAGCTTACGAGAAACATATGACGGTACGTATTACTACGTATTCCCAAATAATTGAAACATAGGAAACAATTTTCTTTTTATAGTTTGAAGAGTATAAAAACTTTGATCCAGATCAAGATCGAATATTGAACACTTTAATATAAGTCAAACTAAGTTTAACCGGCCAATCCTGCTGTTCAATATCGTAGTAAACAGTGAAAAAAATAGGCCGGCACGGTCCGGTACACCGTACCGGACAAAAATGGAGCCGATTCGGGGGCGGGTAAAAAAAAATTTTTAATTTTAAATTTCAAATTAGCGCCAGAACCTCTACTGGTGTAGACCTAAACCATTTTTAATATAATGCCCTGTTCACACGTTGCTACTTTGAAGACACATTCGTGCTACTGTAGCAAGAAAAATTCTGAGTCGCTTGTCAAATAGCAGCGCTGCTAATTTGTAGCATCAAAGTATCAAGAACTACTCGTTGATAATTTCACATCGTTGATCGTTGTGTGTGTAGATAGCGATTTTTTGCGGTAATTGTTTCGATTTGAATTTATTTTCATGCTACAGTAGCACTTATGCGTCTTCAAAGTAGCAACGTGTGAACAGGGCATAACATAAATATCGCATTGATATTTTTTTGCGTTCGAGCGACCAATTTTCCTAATATACAGGGTGTATCTATACCTCTGCACACAACTTTAATAGGTTATATAATTTGATATACTGATTACAGAAATAAAATATTTTTTCAAAATTCGCGAAAATATAGGTAGAAATTTTTTTAGTGCCACTGATTTGAAAGTCTATTTAAATATTTATTTATTAATTATTAGTTATTACATAAGAAGTGACTATTTGTAGATAGTCTGATACTATTTATAATTTTATTTTATAAATAACATAATAAACAAGCAGTTAAATGGACGTTCAAACAAATGGAACTTATATTTTCACTACCCTTATTTTTGCGAATTTTGAAAAAATCTTTTTTTCTGTAATCAGTATATCAAATTATATAACCTATTAAAGTTGCGTGCAGAGGTATAGAAACACCCTGTATATCCGTAGTAAAAGGGTTAAATACTTGACTACATATGGACGCGCCCCCCGTGTTGCGCTACCTGTGGCTGAACATAATCATGATTTTCAAATAAACATAATTATCTGTCAATGGAAAACAGGGAGGTAAGTAAATATTTATTATAAATAGAGGGTGCGACGGTGCATATAAAAATATATTTTCTTTAAATGGGTAGAGGTACTTTCTTTACTGAAATGGATAGCCCTAATTCTCTCTTTTCAACGATTATATCATTTCCTATCTAAAATTAAAAGTAAAAATAAGCAATTAATAAGGTATATAATACATATTTATTAATGTTAAATACAAATTTAGTAAATATTTCAAGTTTCTATTGTAAAAAGAATTCAAAAATAGAGCGGCGGTGTCATTGCGATTTTCTTATCGAATATGCACTCGTGTATTCATTCATGTCCAGGAAATTTTTTATCGTGCATTCCAACAACGTAATTAGCTCTCGTGTACCAATCGAGCTAATTAAGACGTTGTTGGAAAGCACTCAAAACAAATTTCGGAAAGAATGAATGCACATGTGATATTATAACATTATAAGTGAAAATAATTTTACATAGCACAAGTATTCGAGCAAGTATTGGCCAATGTTCATTATCCTGTGCGCTGTGCTGTGCTTCGGGTTTATTCGTTACATTCGTGATAGTTCGTTTTAGTTTACTTCTTCTTACGCGCATTCGTTGTTCATTATATTGAAAATGTTTGCAAAATAGTCAAAACACAATAACAAAATCAAATAATACCAAATCAAATCTAACATAACCGACAAAATAGCTTTCATAACGTCATAAGACAACATTTGTAATACAATGACAAGACGTGAGTTCTTCTTTTACTTTGTATTGCAATCTGTGTTTGTGTGTGGTTTATTAAAAACCCCGTAACGAAAATCCTGTGCGCTGTGCTGTGCTATGTTGTGCTAAATTATATATTCTGTGCGCTGTGCGCAGTTATAAATCTACCTTCATTGAGGCGAAAATCATGTTTTTAAATTTCTGTGCGCTTATGTAAGTGTAAATATTATTGTATAGTTCTAGTGAAATTTATAATATAATGTTCGTTGATTGTAAATATGTTCATATTATGTTCTATATTTTTTATTATTAATTGATATGAGAGTTGCAATTGAAGTTGGCAGCGGGATTCTTAATTTTAGTAAGTTGGCGTACAGGTCTTTTTGTTATTGACCATAGTTGGGACACTGAAGAATTAGCAACTATAGGAATCTGTGATGAGCAGTTACAATAAGGAGAGTAGATTAGGTTTATTTTGTAGAGGTTAAATTTTAGCCGGGTAATTTGAATAATTTCGTGTCTCTTCAGTGTTGAGTTTACGAACCATGGTTTCTAAATTTAATTTATTAGTGCAGGTGAAGTAGTATATTCCTTTACTTTTACTTGTTTCCTGGAATTGGTGTTGCCACTCGGCAAAATGTTGATTGAAACTAGCCAATTTATAGTCTGCTGTATATATCGGTATGTTGAGATGCATTCCTTGTGTAACTTCTTTTTTGGCGAATTCATCTGCAACTTCGTTGCCTGTTATTATAGCATGTCCTTTTGTCCAGTCCAAATGATGACTATTTTTCTGTTTGAAGTTTTTCAACTCCGTACACATTCGAAGATTCATTGAAATCGACTGAAAATACGCAGAGTTATGACGATTTGAAAATGGGTGAAATTTTACCTTATTTCAATTATTGTTCCCCTAATTATTGTGCTGGCGAGATGATAATTTTTTGAGAATTGTTTTGTCGTTTCCACGGCAACTTATTTCTAACAATTTCACGACACAAAACATCATCTGACAATTTCGCGACACAAAACATCATCTGACAATTTCCCGAAACGTAGTTGAGGGGAATAATTATCCGTGATACTTTGTGGAGTGAAATTGCAAGTTACCGTGGAATAGATAATTATCTCAAAAAATTATTATCTCGAATGATACTTAGGAAGAATATTTTTCTTGTTAAAAACACTACCAAATCGACTCATTTTGCAAAACATTTTTGACTTTTTATTTATTTATTGTAATTAACGTACCTAAATAAATAAAATATAATCTACATATTATATGTTGTCATATTAGATAGATCATTTTACATTTTCAATTCTATTGGTTGCATTACGTCTTCCGACGTCATCATTACGCAATATTATTGGTTAAACCATCTGTCAAGAAAATATTCAACGTTGTTTTGTTTGTTAAATTTCAAAGTTCGCGCTCTTGGACGCATGCGTGGCGAAGTTGTATAATCGCCAGCCCTTCTTGTTCGTAGTGCGTCGGCTTGCCACAGGCACCACCCGTTCTGTCTTTTTATGCCATTTATATCCGCTTAATTCACGCATCTTTGTCCTGCAAGTCAATATGTTTTCCTCCGCTTCCTTTGCCGATGCTGATACCAACCGACGTGACTACGGAGCTTTCCTCAGCGTTTGATGTTTGTGTGCAGGATGACGAAGACAGTTGACGATTGACGACGAGGCGACGAACTGACGACTGTCGTTTGTTTTCACGATTCGTTTCTGTTTTGCTGTTACTTTCAGCTCTTTCAGCTAATTGATTTTTGTTGAATGTTGTTATGTTTCTTCTTCTATAGACGCAAATTTGAATGGATGGGGTGATACTCAACAGTCTCCACGAATTCGCATAGAATTTTATTTTATATAGCTCTTTGTTTGATACAGTCAGAGTCGACCCGTAATTTGACCAAATTATATTATTCCAAATTAATGTTTTTCAAAACAAAAATATTAATCTACTTTTGCTGAACTTTAACAACGTTTATAGGTACTTATAATTCCACCAACCTGTAATATTAGAAAATTTTATTTAGAAATATAGGTAAAACGAGATTTTATGAAATCGTATTTCCAAACAATAGGTCACCTATTTATAGTGTAGTCAAACTATAGGTACTTTCTAAAGAAAACTTATTTCTAGTTTTACAAAAATATACTAAAACTCCCTATTGATTTGGTTAAAGCTTCGTCCGCCATATTAAAAAAGTTAGCTAGCTGCAGTAGGTATCTTAAGCCTAATTTTTATATTATTTCAATCCACAGTTTAATAACAAAAGGTTTCTTGATGAACCATCATTACATTAACTCAGGGACAGTGTTGTAATATATAACAATATTTTTATCTAGATAAAGATAACTTAATTTGCCGTTTCGGTTAACTAAAACAAATTACCTTTTAAAATTAAAATAATTTCTATATCTTTCGTTTCGAATTTTGGTTCCTATTTTTAGATTGGCGCTAATTTATTAAATCTTAGGCACATATTCCCGAAATTTCCATTTTATTTTTCAAATCCTCGCAGATACAATACCATCTGTACCTATTATAGAAAATTTATTTACTCGGTAATCTAATCCGCAGTTGCACTTACGTAACTACGATATAATTTTCTTTCAATCTTACAGTCCATCAATTTGTTCTCAAATTTCACTCAACTGAATAATTCTACTGATATTAAATATCTGTTTTTCTAGAGAAATTGAAATATTCCGCTTGGGGCCTACCTCTCCATCCCTCTGCCCCCTTAATCATACCCTGTTCCGTTCTGACATATTTCGATTTGGGTAATATAAGCGCATAGATCACCGCCTCGTGCTGTTGACCAGGGCTTTTTATTCCGCTAGTGCTCACCAGTTCAAAATGGCGGATATGAACCACCCCGTGGTTGCAGGAATGGTTCAGTGGTTTATAAGGAGGGGGTGTAACAAAAGAGTTTGAGGTTAGAAAGAATCCGATGTGAAATATTACGTAGCTTCACGGATGGGTGACGGAATGAAGAAGACTGAGGCGAGTTTTCAAAACCTACCTCGGGGGGATTTTCCGAGTAAGTTGTTTAGGTTTAACAGCTGTATTAAGAGATGAAAACAGCTGCTGATTCTGCCATATTTGACGAGTGTAGCTTTAATCAGGTATATAACTGATAAATACAGACATGAACTGAACCGAATCGAACCGCAGTTATTTTATTGAACCGGAAACCAAACCTGAACCGTCATATATTGAAAAACCAGTTATTGATAACCGGCTTGGAACAGTTCAAACATTTTCATTAAATTTCTATTAATGTTTTTTGACTAAATTCCACTCATACATTTCTAAATCAACAAAAATCATTTTTTACCTAGTTACCTTGTTTTATTGTGACAAAACACCCTCACACAAATTTTTTTGCACCTTTCTAGCCAATAGACTGCTGTATTTTCGTAACTATGTTTTGATAAGTGAAAAAAATTTGACGTTTAACCAACTTCCTTAGCAACATGTTATTTAATTAGTGTCCAAATTGACTTTTTCATTCGTGAAATAGTAATCCGAATATCATTCGTGGTTAAATTTTGTCTTGGCAAAATTTTCAGATTGTTTTACGAGAGCTTGTTTCCAATTTATTTCGTGACATTGATTAAAAATCACTCGCTAGACAGCGCGTGATTTTTTTGTTAATGTCACTCAATAAGTTGCTAGGCAACAACTCTCGTAACAATCTGAAATTTTTCCAGCAAAATTTAACTACTCTTGATATTTATATGATTCACATCATCTGTCATCTGTCAAAAAAAGACCAATAAAAAATAAAAATGCAGAATATTGAATTTCACAGCCAATTAAAATCAGTAGACTTGATTATTTTGAATTAGTACAGTTGTGTGTAGACTATTCACTACTAGTACTTTTAGGTGAGTATTTAACAAATGAACATTTTTATTATAATCTATATTTCCCATTTTTATTGCACCATTTCTATCTCTAGATTTTCTTCAAAGATCTTGAATATATTTCACTTGAAATTCATTTTATTTGTAAAGAAACACCAAAAAACACATAAAACACATTTGACGTTGACGTCTAAATTTAATCAAAATATTTGTTTCTTGAAATCATGGATAACTGCATTTTTGCCATTTTAATTTAAAACTTGGTCTGATTCAATGAATAATCTCTTTAATACCCTTCGTATTCATAGTTAAGTAGATAATTTTTCTGGTAGTTATATTATACACGCATGTACCTTGTGCTTGCGAATATTACTTGTGCTGCACACTCGTAATATTCATATATCCAAGCACAAGGAACATTCGTAATAGTGCCAGATAAAAATATTCGACATATATGACTATTTATGGTATTATAAGTGAATATTTTTGTATTTTCTCAATTTAAGTCAAATTTAATTTGATTTAAAAAATTTGTTAGGTATATTTTAGTCCAAAACTGAAACAAAAATTTTAATTAATTAATTGCTATACCTACTTAAAAAAAATTTGAACCGCTCTTCGAAGAGAAATATACAAACCGGAACAAAACCGAACCCTATATGGCACAATGAATCGTGAACCGAACCTAAACCGTTATTTTGTACGGTTGAATCCCTACTTGTGTTGTAAATAGAAATATTGCCCTGAAAATTGAAAAGCTCTTGTGGAAATATTGGAATTGGAAACAATGGAAATATTCATATTTATAAATATTTTCTTTTCATAAGCTCATAATATAATATTTATATAGTAGTATTACTATAAACTAGTTGGCAACATGACTGCATAATTTCATGTTTTCACATTTTTCAAATAAAAATAACAACTAACTTACAGGAGTTATATTTTAAGCGTTGTTTATTGAAAAGATGAAGTGAAAATGGAATATGGGAAAAATTCTACCTTTTCCATTTGAACAAAAATCGCTTTACGTATATTTTTATAACCACCTTCATCCGTAGCAAACTGAAGAAAATAAATGTCGATGATTCTGAGTCTAAAGAATAAGAAATTGATAGTGAAGGAAGACAAAAGTTATCATTCTTTCGATTCAGAACCACTTGCAACACTTTTAAAAAGGCAGTTAGTCAAAAATAAACTTTTTTATTAATATTTCCAATATTGCACTTGTCCCTACCATTAGTATTTTATCTCTTACTTATTTGCATCATGATTAAAAGGCGCGGACTATAAAAATTAAAGCGCATGCCGATTGCACAATTTTAATTATTAATTAAATAATAATGTTACATATCTACTATATACTATACTAATTACTAGTTGCTATATGTATTACGTAATATGATTAGATGAAGGAGAGCATGTGCATAAAATATACGGAAAAGACCATGAATAATTTCAACTGGGAAAACCTTCGAGCATATACTGACTAGAGACCGCGTTACGGCGTTTGTTGTGATCGGAAGATATGCGGTGGGGGAGATTTGCGGGGTCGGAAGCCGTGATGTATTGAGGGATGCGTAATTTCTTAGTATTATTCCACAAAGTAAAATAATACTCACAAAACCTCATAAAGCTTTTCACAAAGTAAACGCAGAACTTAAGGTTAAATAAAATGACATGTGTGACAAGAAGTAACAAAGAATAACAGCAAAACGCTGCCCGCAATACACCATGACTTCCAGCCCCGCAAGTCCCTCCTACTGCATATCTTCCGATCACAACAAGCAATGCATTGGTATAGGGAATTACTTCTCTAGTCAGTATATGCTCGAAGGGGAAAACATATCGTAATTGAATTGTCATATTGCGTCTAAATAACAAATTAATTTTTAAAATTGAGGCAAGCCAAGCGCAAGTCGGTCTATGCTTTAAAAATTGATTTATTTTCAAGATGAATTGAAGATAAACATCAATAGTGGAATAGTACCTACAGTGCTGATTCAATACTATTAAAAACCATTATTTTTATATAATGCCAGAAAATACATGTTACCTCTAATATAGAACTTGAGAAAATAATCTCTAAAAAATGAATTTAAAAGTTTTTTATCTCTTTAACAATGTGCGGTGCATTATTATGTTTGTAACATGAAATATATAACATATAGTAGTCCAGAGGCGGATGGGCCCATGGAACAGTGTTATAACTTATCTAGATATGTTTTTCTTATTTATCAATTAGGTATCTTATCTAGATAAAAATACAAATTATCTTTATCTATTTTTAAAATATCATCTATATAATAATTTTAGTAAAATTATAACCAACTTTTTTCATTTGCAATTTTAATCGAATTCAATTAATTGCAATCAAACTGCAAGTGTACAACGCACATGCTTGCAACGCTGCCGGCTCGCCAGCCGGTACCGCTTATACTTTATAAAATGTCATTTATATTTTTTTATATAATCTATAAATTATCTAGATAAGAATTATTTATCTTTTATCTATTATCTACATAATTTTTCCAATGGTTATCTATTATCTTATCTAGATTAACAAAAAGTAAGTCATCTTTATCTAGATAAAAAATATTACATACAACACTGCCACGGAATACCGGGAAATTTTCCGGTGGGTCGGATGGATGTGGGCCGACTGAATATTGGCGGTCTATTAAATTTTATAAAAAAATTAAAACCTGAAAACTTAATTATCAAAAAACTTAAATTTTTAAATTGACAATGTTGACATAATAGATAAGTATTGCAGTTATTCTAATGCAGTTCTTCAGAATTATAAAAATTGATCTGTAAATACAACATTGTAAGACACAAAATCATTTTTATGTGGCCCGGGAATTCCATTCTTGCTAGAAATATTCTAGGTATTCTTAAGGTGGGTCCAGACCAAACGCGCCGCGCCGAACTGAACCGCGCAGAACGTTCGCGAACGTTGCAAATCGTGTCAATTTGGACGGTGCAACGCGCACAGACGCTTTGCGCTGCGCACGAACGTGAGTAAGCGAACGCGAACCAAACTCTGTCGGTACATCAAAGAAAGAGATTTGTGTGTTCAGCGCGGCGCAGTTTGGACGGCGGTAAGTTGTTTCTTGTCCGCGTTATCGCGCACAGTAAATTAGTAAATTATTTTCTATAAGTATTTGTAGGGTTTATTATTATATTTAGTTAGTTCTATTCCAAAGTAGGTAAACTTACATTACATACATTATTTATAATTATTGAAAATGCAGGATGCAAATAAGTGGAGCGTCATGCAGAATGAATGCAGAACATGCCATTCTAAGATCATTACTCATTATCTAAATTATGAAATTTTGATGTATAAATTATATTTACAACAAACTGTGCGCGTGAAAAACTTGGAACCTTCTGCAACACGAACGAACAATAAAATGTTACATGCAATGTGGACGTATGACGCGCCGCGCTAATCTGAGCCGCGCAGAACGTTGCAAACGTTCTGCGCGGCGCAGTTCGGCGCGGCGCGTTTGATCTGGACCCACCTTTACATGTTTTAAGTTAAATATTTAAAAATTTGTATGTTACAATATTTTTATCTGTATAGTGTAGTGTACACGTGTAATGCTAATGGGGAGAAAAATTACCCTCTTTATGATCTTGAACTTTAAAAAGGTTTTTCTTAAATTTCTAAAATTTTGCTACGGCCTTCGCTTCTACTTCAGATTAGGTATACATTTGGCCCGCCAACGAAACAATCTTTTTCACAATCAATTAGACTTTCAACGTAAATAATTTTGCCTGTATCCCTGATCCGAAAAAAAGTGTATCAATTAAATTATTAACTTTTAAGTTTTTAGTAGCGTAAGGAAGATCCTTACAAATTTTCGCTTCAAACCTCGCAATATGTCAATCCGGCCCTAGTATTCCTGACAGAACAGAACATATTTATATCATGACGTTTTGTAATATTATTTAGTGACTATAACCTACAGGTAGTTGCAAAGAATTAAAATACACATCAACACCAAGGATTATAAATAAGTTACACATTTCTCTCCTTCTCCATGTCTTGTTCCTTATTCCCTCTTTCTCTTCGAGGGAATCCCTCAATCCCTCTGAGTCGCTGTGAAGATGTAGCTCCTCAAAACGCGCAAATCGCGAGTGTATTTTTTCTCTCTCCTCGTGACACTTGATTGTATGTGGTTCGTTGTACATAAACACAACCGGGTTTGTGAGATTGAACGAACATTCTTACTTCTTACGTCTTCTATCCCACTTTACCACCCTCGCACACACTCGCACCCGCAGTCTTTCCTTGTCTCAAGTCGCAGCGCCCAAAGCGAAAATAGTTTTTGTTCAGCTAAAGCAACTTGACGGTTATTTAAACAATTTCATTTATTTACTTATCAGTTGTGTTGTGGTAGTGTTCGATTGTTTCTGCTGTAACTGAAGCTGAACTAGTGAAGTTCGAAGTTGGAGAAGACAGCAGTGACACTACCTCTAATGAAATAAAGACGTATCGGGATTTTTTTTCTCTGAAATATTTTGGAATAAATAGGAACAATACTTATACAGGGTGTTTCTATACCTTTGCACGCAATTTTAATAAATTTATTAAAACTAAATTTTAAGAAGTTAATCCTTTTGAATGTGTTTTGGGTACCGTACCCTGGCCAGGATGTTCACATGATAAAATAAATTAACATGTGAGTTTTGAATTGTATGCCTTAGTCATACCAAATAATATTATAAGTTATAGTGAAATAATTCTTGACTGAATTTGGAATTTGAAGAAGGAAAATAATGGGTGCACTAGTCACTTTGATTACTATTATGCTTCTTTATTCATAATGTGTGAATGAATATGGTTTACAAAATTGAATTCCCTGATTTCTTTCTATAAGATACATTGTGTCAAAAACTTTAAAAGAATATAGTAAAGTTTTTGTTTATTCTTTTGTTTATTGTGTTTAATCAAATATAATTTCTAAACGAAGAAAGATATTGACTTGCATTTTATAGGAAAATTTTTCAAAAACATAATTTTTCAAAGAGCGAGTCAATATCTTTAGTCATTTAGAAATTATAGTTGATTATACAATAAACAAAATTATCAAGAACTGAAAAAAGGTCGAATTTTTTTTTAAATTTTTGCCGAGGTCGAAAACTTGGATTTTTCATAGGGCAACCGTCATATACAACATACCAAAAATCATTACTACCCCATTTGATGAAAGGTAGAATGTTTAAAATTACTGGACTATTAGTTCGTTATTGATAAATTTATTATTTGTTGAGAACTGTATTATTTGTAGCATTTTATGATTCTTTATTTATTCTTTAAAGAACATATTTAAATTTTAAATAAAGTAATATCAAATAAAATATAAATAAAAATAACATTGTAAACTTAATAAATTAAGAATTAATATTAATTTTACAAAATTTGCATGAATTTGAGCATAATTCATCTTTAATAATTCAGTAAAATATTCTTTTTTTGAAATTAATGACCAATTAATGTCAATTTTTTATTAATTTACGACTCCAATTCGCGGTAAATGACTATTGATTTCTTTATCAAATCGGTTTGAAGTTAGAAATAATATGTAAAACCGTATAGAATTGTAAGATCACAAAAATAAAACGTTTGTGTCATTTCATTCCATTTGAAGTTGTGTCGTTGCTGTGTGTATTTTTTGTTGTTGAAACAGCAGTGCGTGACAATGAAAATAAAGGAAAAAACGGGCCAAATACATCGCATTTTACAGCTAGGGAAATCGTAAATGTGAAAGCGAGCACTTACTCCGTAAAGTAAAACCAGGAAGTGGATAGTTAAACCGCTGAAATCAGCTTTTCCAGGTTATTATAGCTATTCTGACTGTCGCTGCAACCCGAAGATCAAATTGTTGCAGCCGCCATTACCACGCAAATGTCAAATACGGCATACACAGTCGCAAAAATCATGGCAAAGATAGTTCACACTTCTAAAATCAAACCTATCGTGCATCTCACAAAATAAAATTTGATAAAATTTTTCCTGAGTCCAGTTATAATATTTGCAAGGACTTTTCAAACATGGTTAAATACACAGATGAGTGACAGGAAAATAATTATTTTTCACGAAATGCGGAGAAAACACAATTTTCTTATCTCAACATAGTGAGAAAAGTAAGTTTTCCCTCTCTAGAGAGGAAAGTAAGCCGTGTTATTACCACCAGTGTTATTTTAATATATTATTTTATTGAAAAATTCAGATTTTATAGTGATATACTGTAAACTATTATTTTACAATTATTATGTTTTATACTTTCTTTTTGTACCTACCATTTCACGATTTTACAACTTAAATTTAATGTGGCATATTAGCTGCAGAGAAACATTTCGTTGTTTATAAATGTCATTCTGACAGATAGTAGTTCTAGTTGTGTTTCTTCTACATTTACAATGTTTTTAAATATGTCGTGAAAAAACTGTTTTGTCTAACATTGTTTAAGAAGACATAATTTAAAGAGGCTTATGCTACTGTTGCCTAAAAAAATCGAAAGAAAGGTATTTAAATAAGATAGAATAATTCCGTCAGCGGATGCAGTCAAAAAACGTTAAAGTTCTGACAGAGGTAGTTGATTGGATTGATTGAGAAGTATGCGCCCTCTTCATTATGGTTACACATATTTCAATAAAAGATGTAAAGAAGTTTGTAAATTAGGTTCTTGATGAGGTATTTTTGCTTTTTACTTCCTTGTACGGAGTAATAAGGAAGTATTGTAATCGCGAAAAATTTCGGTTTTCAGATTTTGATGGAAATATCCGTTTTGACCTTTTCTGAATCCATTATGACTAGTTTCGTCGTGACGTCTGTACGTACGGACGGACGGACGGACGTATGTGTGTCGCATAACTCAAATACGGTTAGACGTAGAAAGTTGAAATTTTGTATTTAGGACTGTTATAACATCTAGTTGTGCACCTCCTATTTTTGGTTTCAATATACAAACCGGAAGTAGTACTTTTTAAAATATTTCGATAAATATTTAATTTAAGACAATTTTTTTTATTTTAAATGAAAGATTATGTGATTATTACCTACAATCGGTATTTTATAAATATTTTTGTATCTGGTATCATTTAAGAATCATTAAAGTTTATATATTTATAATTTAGTATTTCGGTATCTTGTAGTCCATGATCGATTAACATTTGTTACTACGTAAAATTTAAATGATTATGACATGACAGTGACAATAGTAAAATATGCTTTATATCTTCTTCTGCAGTTTAAATAAAATGACTAAAATATATTTGTGAGTATAGTAGCAGTAGTAGTAGTACTTATATATTAATATATTTGTATAATAAGTTAAAAGAATAAAGTCAGATTTTTTAATATTATTCTACATTTTAGTTATTAAGAAAAGTATGAACAGTTTAATAGGCGTACAAGGAAGTCATGTGTTGTCCACGTCAGATTTTTTCAGTTTTCATTTAGTCTAAAGTCACCATGTTTTCAATAAATATAAATTTTAATGTAATAAATGTTATGAAATCTATTGTAGATTATTTCTAATATCGTAATGGAAGGGCGAGTGGGCGTAAGTAATTACGTACACTCACTACTTTCGCCCACCCGTTAACCATAGGATTAACTGGAGTGAACAAAACAAACTGTTTCAATCATTGTATCCAAGTAAGAAATAACATATTTTAATAGTAGGATTGAACAAAATATATAAAACATTAAGTAAAATGAGCAGAGCAAGGCACATTTTTCAAGTTAATTTTAGAATAGTAGGTCGTTACTTATTCTAATGTTATGGCATTTGTCAAGCGATGATTGGTGACAAAAGTGACAAAACAATACTTAACTGTTAATTACTCAAGGAATAAAATAGTTATTTTTATGCCAAGGGCTGAAAGTAACCTTTTGCAGATTGAGGCTATAAATTGTAATACGAGCGCAGCGAGGGCTGTAACTAGTCGAAGTCTGCAAAATACTGTCAGCCAGAAGTAGTAAACACAACATTTTTAAATTAATTTTTATTTACCTATATTAGAAATCAACAAGAATTTTGTAAATTTTCATCTATATCAGCATATCTACGAGCTAAAATTTTGAATGCAGAAAAACAATCAAACAAAGTAAACAAACTTGACACTTAGAAAGAATTTTGAATGGAAATTGTAATATTAATAAAAATTTAAACAAATCTTAACACATTATTTATGATTACTGTAATAGATTTTTATAAACAGCGGGCAGAAAATATTTTCAGACCGTCTCTATTACCAACGGTGAAGTCAAAGAAACCTACTTTTAATACCGATTGTAGAAAATAATTTATTTTATCTACGACTGAATTGTTTTCATTGAATAGTGTTATAAATATAGTAGCCCTGATATTGGTTACTAAATGGTTTCTTTTAATTATTGAACTGACTTTCGTACTGATAAAACTTAAAATAAAATAGAACTTTATGTTGCATAATCCATACATTGTCTGTTACTAGTTAACTAGGTACTAACTAGATATATGTACCTACCTTGCATACGTGGTTTAAAAAAATTTGAAATGAAAAATATCTGCCTAATGTCATTTCAATTTTACCTTGTTTAAATTATAAATATAGTCGTAGATAAAGAAAAGTACTTATTCTATTCAAGTATAACATTACAATTGTTATTCTTTCGAATGAATACGACACTCTCCTTCGAATCGTGTAATAAACTTTCAGTCTCTTGATAATTACTTCAATTGTTTCTTTAAACTCTCATTGAACAGCACTATTTCTCTACAAATATGATTATTCATAAACTTCATTATAGTAGCTGTTTGTGTACACCGCAGCACTACTCATAGTCATAGTCATATTGCACTAGGGAAATATGAAATATCTTATTTCATTCAGTAACGTAGGTAATAAGCAACAGCGAGTATTTTCTGTGAGTTGCCGTAAATGTTTGTAGTCTTTGTAGCAGACATTATAAGGTTGTATTTCATGGCCGTATTCTTTCGGCCATGATTGTATTTATGTTGGATCAAGACCACTATTAAATTGTTGTATTTGATAAAGTATAGTAGGTTTTTGACTTTTGCATGCGTTTTGTCTATATATGTACATAATAGTAAGTCTACGTTAATAGTTATTTACATTATAAGTGCAGTAGGGTTAATATTACAACGCGAGGATCTATATTAAAGTACGACGCGAAGCGGAGTGCTTTAATAAAACCGAGCGTTGTACAAATACCTAACGCACACATACCTATTTATTTAAAATATCGTATTTTCTATGAGGTTAAATGATATGCATTTGACATTTGCATTACAATTTTCTTTTGTCAAGTAGCCTTGAAACTACTGCTCTGAGATGTCGCCAGTAAATGTCATATTTAAAATTAATCTGTATAGGTATTAGTTATTTCAGACACTATTGAACAACATATTGTGTAAAGCATTGTTTTTGTAAGTTCTATTTTTTATTTTAAAGTTACCTTTTTATTTAATGGCATATTAAAGAAATAAAATTCAGTGCATATTAACGAACTATATGCGGAAACAGTTAATATGTAACTTGTGTATAATCGCAACTACCATAGACGATGTATGATTGTTATGTTTACAGTTCAGGAGGCCAAAAAATATTTATAAAATCCTCGATAAAATCAACATCAGACCATAAATTCGCAAGATAAGTAAACAAACAACAATTTGACGCTAAATAATTTTAAAAATCTGACGTGGACACCACATGACTTCCTTGTACGCCTATGAAACTGTTCATACTTTTCTTAATAACTAAAATGTAGAATAATATAAAAAAATCTGACTTTATTCTTTTAACTTATTATACAAATATATTAATATATAAGTACTACTACTACTGCTACTATACTCACAAATATATTTTAGTCATTTTATTTAAACTGCAGAAGATGATATAAAGCAAATTTTACTATTGTCACTGTCATGTCATAATCATTTAAATTTTTTCGTAGTAACAAATGTTAATCGATCATGGACTACAAGATACCGAAATACTAAATTATAAATATATACTTTAATTATTCTAAAATATTACCAGATACAAAAATATTTATAAAATACCGATTGTAGTTAACAATCACATAATCTTTCATTTAAAATAAAAAAATTTGTCTTAAATTAAATATTTTTCGAAATATTTGAAAAAAGTACTACTTCCGGTTTGTAGATTGAAACCAAAAATAGGAGGTGCACAACTAGATGCTATAACTGTCCTAAATACAAAATTTCAACTTTCTACGTCTAACCGTATTTGAGTTATGCGACATACATACGTACGTACGTCCGTCCGTCCGTCCGTACGTACGTACGTACGTACAGACGTCACGACGAAACTAGTCATAATGGATTCAGAAAAGTTCAAAACGGATATTTCCGTCAAAATCTGAGAACCTAAATTTTTCGCGATTACAATACTTCCTTATACAAGGAAGTAAAAAACAGCCATTTCTACAACGATGAAAGTTTATAATATTTATAATTAAATGGTAATCGTATGTGTAACGTTAAATAAATATTTACTTAATATTCAGTTTATGTATTCTAAAAAGAGAGTACCTAACTAACAAAATGTGTCTAAAATTTTATAAAGTATATTTTCCAATATACAGAGTATCTTTTGTTACATCTTACTAGAATAAGTGAGAAATAACTATAAAATATGAATAATGTTCTGTAATTATTCAAAAACGCAAATATAGACTGCATTGAAAATAAATTATAAATGATCTCCACAAAATGTCAAAACACCTCCGCGTCTGCTGGAGATTTTCGGTTGTTTTGAATAAACAAAACAGCGTCTGTGCAGTTAATTTAGCTTAAACACTTTAGTAATCTCACTAAGAATAACAAAAGACATAATTTACAATAACAAGTGCACGTTATGAAGCATAATAGAGATGCAGGTTGCGCTGGTTACGCTGTTGCTGTTGGTAAACACCTCTCGACAACCTGCAGTGAAGTGCTGGTGCGTCACGGGCACAAACAAACTCTACAGCCCACACCACTTAATTATTGTGCATTATAGAGACATTTCACTACAGAGACAGATATATAATTGCTATTAGACTGTGAATATAAAGAAATGATTTACCGACTTATACAGGGTATTTCTATACCTCTGCACGCAACTTTAATAGGTTATATAATTTGATATACTGATTACAGAAAAAATAATCCCAAGGCCAGAAACTGACCTTTTGCAAGAGCGAGTATTTTTGACACGCCGAGCCACAGGCGAGGCTTGCAAATTACGAGCACTAACATAACAGTTTCTGGACGTGTAATACACAATATTTTATGTGCCGATTTCATTACAAAAATATAAAATAATTATACATAACCTAAAAAATTGTGCACTGAATACTTGCATTTGAGCTTAAAATATATTTATTTCAGTTTCTATTAACGATTTACGTCTAAAATTTGTCAAAATCTTGTTAATTCTTGTATAAAAAATATTCAACGCATAAAATTGACATCTGCTTGACAACTGTAATAATGTCAAGATGCCAACCTATAACTTCCGGTTGTTTGCCGGCCTAGGCTTAGGCTGGCAACAAAGAGTTTCTGGCGGATTTTGAGATATGGAAAACAAGCGATGCCGACCGGAGGCATATAAAAGATTTTTTCAAAATTCGCAAAAATAAGGGTAGTGAAAAAATATAAGTTCCATTGGTTTGAAAGTCCATTTAAATGTCAATTTATTAATTATTATATAAGAAGTGACTATTTGTAGCGGCTCTAACGCGCGCGACCTTTCCAGATACGTAGTATAGAGTTCACTGTAATCAAAACAATGATAAGAAGAATGCGCCTCCACCAATTTCGTATTCAAGTAACTTACCAGTCTAATAATTAAAAGTCTAGAAGGATAAACCATACATTTTGTTAATTATACTTACATAATAGTAAATTAAAAACAAATTATTAAATGGAAGCTAGCCCTAGGCGTTCCTAGGTGTTTAAGAGGCCTGTCTACCTCCTAAAATCCAGCATAAAATGTACTAACGTAGCAAGTGTTTTGTGGCCAGTATAAGAATGGTAAAATTTTAGATAGTCTGATACTATTTCTAATTTTATTTTGTAAATAACATAATAAATAAGCAGTTAAATGCCATTAAAAGAAAAATTCAAAGAAGAGTAAAATCTTCTCACGAAAGTGGTTGCTTAGAAGGACGGGGAATACTAAATATGTTGAACGAAGAACTAAGAATCGAAGATCCTTTAGCATATCGAAAAGGCTTACTAGTGAACAGTTTGACATTTCGTACAAGAAATTAAAAACTGTCCTAAATATTTTGTACAAAAAGTTAATATAAAGAGACTGTGTCCGTATGACACGATCCATTATATTTCGTATCAAAATTTAATATTAAATTTTGCACAAAACTTTGTATCGTGTCAGAAAATGGTGTGGTGACCACACCAGATTTTTTTTATTAGTAATGATTAGAAAAAATCGACTTATTTTTTTGAATTAGGAAAATTACTAATTAAACTATTTGCTAATATAAAATTTTCAAATTTTAGCCAAATTTTTGAGTGAAACAATGAAGCTCTCAAATTTTTAAGACCTTAACTCTCAATATTTCTTCATACGGCACTAATCCCTAAATACTGTAGTGAATAAAATAGTTTTCTCTTTTATTGAAACTCAAACCTAATAACAAATAAAATGTGCGGAAACATTGAAATATCAAATAAAAACTTTACAGCTTATACTTCCTAGGTACATATAATCTTATTCATTTCATTTTGAGCATGAAAACAACAGAAAATAATCCATAAGTTAATAAAATTCCTCGGCATTTCCACAAAAGCAATTTACAAACAAACCTAGAAACATCAAGAAGCATCTCCAGCCGTTCTATAACACAATACAACACTCGCTTTGAAGATGTATGCAATTGTTAAATCCTACGTAAACAAAGAGAGCTTTGGCTTGCAAATCGCTTCCTCGCAGGAAATCCAGAATTCCCGGCCGGTTGCACTGCGCAAGCGCAGGCCCTCGCGCTTGTCATTTGAGATAAGACTTTTTACACCTTGCACAAAGAGGCAATCTCCATACACTGAGCACTCGGCTCTGACTATGACTCTTACTCTTACTCTTGCTTGCAAAGTTCAATTCGGACTGAAATACAACTCAATGCTACAAGAATTTTGCGATATATGCTTCAAGAAGTTGTTAAATTTTGTAGCGGGGTTATGGCACCTTTGGTTGTAAACTTTCAAATTATTATACAAGGATTTTAGTATGAAATGGATGATGAATTTTATTAGTACCTACCTATACATGACATGGTTACTAATTTAATTTATGAATAAAATACTAAAATAATCATGAAATATTAAGCTTAATGATAAATTTTTAAAGAATAAGAACAGGATATTATCGAAAAATTTAGCTCAACCACAGTGGGTTACTTTTAAAGATTTTTTGTTCTGACGTCTGTATTTTGCTATTGAATCGCAATATAATATTAAAATATAAATTAAACTAATTTTAGATCAAATTTCGAAGCCTTTCAAAACCAAACTTTTTAATTAAACAATAATTGAACTTCTTAAGGCGGCGTCACACGGTTTGAGTTAGGTACTAAAATCTAAAATCCAGTGCTGAGTTTTAGTACCGTGCACAAGTTACTGACACCGCCTTTACTTATATTGTGTAAGCAAAATGATGATTAGTTGTCGAAATTCTATACATAAATCACTTGTAATTTTTTATTATAATTATTTTTAACTAGTGCAGTTTTAATTTTTATTGCACCTTTTAGCAGGGGCGTGTGGTGTATTTCTGGCATTTGATATTTTTTCCTGTTATTCAGTATTTAAATAAATTGCATTATTCCACTAAAATGGACAAACACGATATTAAAAGTGTTTTATCAAACATAAATTAAAGTAGTACTTTCGCTGTATCTGGTATAATTTAAAGGACGTTCATGCGTGAGACTTGATAGTAGATTTAAAAAATTATTCTTGAGATTTAATCACTTAATTATCTTCCCTCAAAAATTGAAAACCCTTCACCGATCAATTCAGAAAGTTATTAACGTTTAAAATTCACATTTTTAACATAGAGCATTACGAGAAAATGGAAATTAATTGTTAATTTTCAAGTAACCGATCGTAGAAAAAATAAATTTAAGTACGTAACATGTAGGTAATAGTCATAGATCATGTTGAAGATACAAATTTATTAATCATTCTAAAAAAACGTGTTGTTTTAAATTATAAGTTAAAATGTAAAAATTTCAACAATGTTTTATTTACATGTTTCTATCCTTTGCTTGTTCCTTTGAGTGTTATACTTTTCAGCTTGTGTTTTAATTTTATCTTAATCTAAATTATGAAAATATGATTTATGTTTGCACAAATACAGTCTGTATATGTATACCGATCTCATCTTTTAAATAAATTCAGTCTCCTCGTCTGAGAATGTTATTTTCTCTCTGTGGATATTTCGAGTTTGAAAAGAAAAATATATGTGACATAATATTTCTAAACTTGTTGGCAATCTGTCTCACGAAATTGTATACAACATATGCATGAAAAGAAATTGAAATTATATAAGGTTTCCTGTCTTTTGTATAAAGTAAATTCAGCTTGCCGGAAGAAGAAAAATAAATAATAGGTTTGATATAAACTTGGGCGTAACATGAGTGACAAATGAAAACATCATTTTATGCGTCGAAGTTGAAATGACGATCGCATATACCAAACATGTCAATTGCGTCATTACATTGATTAAGTAGATCGTATAGGTACCGTAAATGAACAATAACAGACAAACATCAAGTATAAGATGAAACATCGTTGCTAATAAAACCGATAGCTGATGTTTTGCTACATGTATCAGTATACACTTCTTTTGTAATTTTAAATTTTATTCGTATTGATATATAAATCATATTTGACATGTATAAATAGGTAATCACAACAGTATTGCGTTTTACGTTCAGGTTTGTGTACGTACCTATTCAATAATAAAGCATATTATTAGACATTACAGACTATTATCTATTATTGATTAAAACAAATGAAAACATTATTTTATGCGTCAAAGTTGAAATCGACGATCGCATATACCAAACATGTCAATTGCGTCATTACATTGATTAAGTTTCGTATAGGTACGGTAAACGAACAATAACATACAAACATCAAGTATAAGATGAAACATCGTTGCTAATAAAACTGATAGCTGATGTTTTGCTACTTGTATCAGTGTACATTTCTTTTGTAATTTTAAATTTTATTCGTATTGATATATAAATCATATTTGACATGTATAAATAGGTAATCACAACAGTATTGCGTTTTACGTTCAGGTTTGTGTACGTACCTATTCAATAATAAAGCATATTGTTAGATATTACAGACTATTATCAAATTATTGATTAAAAAAAATTATTTTGATTCACTATATCAAACACTCTTGTGGCCAGTTTTTACCAACAAATAATAAATTTGAAATTTAATTTAAAATATATAAACCTGAATTCAAAATCCAGTGAACTCTATACTACGTACCTGGAAGGGAGCCGTAGCGCACTACAAAACAGCAGCATTAAGGTAAATTGAGAGAGAAACAGACTTATGGCGTATAGCATTTTAGTCCAATCAAATTAGAGTTTCACCTCGGAATGAGAGATAATAAGCTGAAAACTCGTATACACCTTCATTTTTGCGTTCTAAAAGTTGTCTCAAAAGTCTCATAAAATCTCGTGTCTGCATCGTAATTTATTCGAGGTGAAAGGTCACAAAACTCGGTTTTTCGAGATTATCTAGGTTTCTATAGCTCCAATGATGTTAACCTATTATAAAAATTGTAGAGAATAAAATTTCCTACAACTTTGGTATTAAAAAAAATTTCTCCGATCAATAGTTCAAAAGTTACGGCCAAAGAAAAAGGAACGCTTATTAAAAATTTAATTATGGAATTACTTTATGTCATAATATACAAAAACGACTGTAACTTTTCAACACATTAAAATATTGACTTCCGGTCTGAAGCATTCAATTCTTAAGACTATTTTCAATCTACAATACAATTTTTAAAATTTTGGAGGTCCTAGTTTAGCCAAAATTGAAACAAAAAAAAATAATTATTTTTTTGTATTTTCTTAAATTATTGTGTTTAATCAGCTCTAATTTCTGAATGAATCGAGATATCAACTTTCGGTTTTCAGCATTGAATTCCTGAGACTTTTTTCTATAAGGTACATTATTTCAAAAATGGTTTAAAGAACTTTGTTGACCTGAAATTTTAAGTTTTTCTCCGAGAGAATATAGTGAAATTTTAGTTTTGTTATAAATTATTGTATTCAATCAGCTCTAATTTCTGAACTAATTAAGATATCGACTTCTGGATTCCAGCATTGGATTTCTGGGACGTTTTTCTAGAAACAATATTTTTAAATTCTTTGAAAGGTATGTGATGACCTAACATTTAAAGTAATTTATAACAAAACTAAAATTTTACTATATTCTCTCGGAGAAAAACTTAAAATATTAGGTTACCAAAGTTTTTTTAATCATTTTTGAAATAATGTACCTTATAGCAAAAAGTCTCAGGAATTCAATGCTGAAAACCGAAAGTTGATATCTTGATTCATTCATAAATTAGACCTGATTAAACACAATAATTTAAGAAAATACAAAAAAATAATTATTTTTTTTGTTTAAATTTTGGCTAAACTAGGACCTCCAAAATTTTAAATATTGTATTGTAGATTGAAAATAGTCTTAAGAATTGAATGCTTCAAACCGGAAGTAAATATTTTAATGTGTTGAAAAGTTACAGTCGTTTTTGTATATTATGACATAAAGTAATGCCATAATTAAATTTTTAAAAAACGTTCCTTTTTCTTTCGGCCGTAACTTTTGAACTATTGATCGGAGAAATTTTTTTTTAATACCAAAGTTGTAGGAAATTTTATTCTCTACAATTTTTATAATAGGTTAACATCATTGGAGCTATAGAAACCTAGATAATCTCGAAAAACCGAGTTTTGTGACCTTTGACCTCGAATAAATTACGATGCAGACACGAGATTTTATGAGACTTTTGAGACAACTTTTAGAACGCAAAAATGAAGGTGTATACGAGTTTTCAGCTTATTATCTCTCATTCCGAGGTTGAGCCTATTTTTTTGCTTAAATGACTGGACTATTTGAGGAGTATCTCTATCACTATCTAACTCATGTAGAACGGGCAAAATACTTCCGTTTTGAAATACAAACTTGCCTCAGCGTAAATAGCGTACGTAGTATAGAGTTCACTGTAAACAAAACAATGATAGGAAGAATGCGCCTCCACCAATTTCGTATTCAAATAACTTATAAACCATACATTTTGTTACTTATACTTACATAATAGTAAATTAAAACAAATTATTAAATTAAAGCTAGCCCTAGGCGTTCCTACAGGTGTTTAAGAGGCCTGTCTACCTCCTAAAATCCAGCATAAAATGTACTAACGTAGCGAGTGTTTTGTAGCCAGTACAAGAATGGTAAAATTTTATTTCAACAAGGATTTAATTGAAATAGATTGGGTCTACTGATGTACCTTCTTAAAATTTTGATTAAAAAATTGTACATGATTCTAAAAAATTCCGAAAAGTTCAAAAAAGATCCCAATTTATGCAAACTTTACACGGTTATATCTCATGATAGAAAATTAATTTATAAAATTTTAAAAAACACATCTATAGGTCCATTCTTTCCCTATTCAATGTTTATAAAAGTAAAATCAATAATAATCTGACAGTTTACTCACAATGAAAACACTTTTACAGTATGTTTCAACTTCAAAATGACATTGCATGGCTAGGATGCGGCAAAGTACTAGTTTCGGGCTGGTTTCAGGCAGCCGTAGTAGTGGGGAAAAGAGTGGAATAGAAAAAAGTAAAATCGAGAGTATTCTAGGAATTCGGAAAAAACGTAGACGGGCCGCTTAAGTAGAGGGCTCTGCATGATCAAGTGAGTCGTCCTAGTCTCTTGCTCAAGAAAATCCCGTCCCAACAATAATAATGTCCCAAAATGTTAATATAAAACAGTTACATATTTTATGCAATATTCATTCAAAACATAAATTCAACTATATTTCAAAAATTCGCCATTATTAAATTAGCACTATTAGTAAATTTAACCAAAACTAAATTATTTAATGCAATGAAATTGTTTTGATTTTTTGACGAAATATATACAGTATAATATCTTATTTTTTTCAAATTCTTCCTTAGTAATCGAACATGAAAATAATAAATAATATAATATGATGATTTAATACAATTTTATATATTTTTTATAATATTCTAAAATCATAGACGAAAGACGAGACGTGTATTTTACGCTCTGAAAAAATAAAAATATGCACCTTATGCTTGCAAAAAAATTAGTTTATATTTCTAACGATAACGAATAACGATCGATTCTCTTTTATCTTATAAACGTCAATTAGGCTCAAATCCCCTCAAAAATAAAAAATAAACATCTATCGACATTCTCATCAGAGCAACCGCGATCCATTTAAGTCATCAATTCCTCAGGTTATTAAATAATCTATCTAAAAACCAATAAGTTGCATGTAGCTACATTGACATAAGAACATTCTTGAATAATTTGCATGATTGATGACATATGATTACACTTGGAATATCCTCACTGCGGGGGTGTTTTCCCCCACCCCACACTCTCAGAAGGGTGGGGGTGTCTCATGCCGACATTCCGAACCAATATCGTGCTATCGATTCACCGAGACTGTGATAAACTTGCGCCTGCATAGAATAGAACTTCGGGAGATATATCTCAATTTTTATGCTTCGTAAGATACAGCTTACTGGATCCAAAAAATTGTCTACCCTTGTAGATACACTGCTTTTATGGGGGTGTATGGAAAATTAAATGTGCATAGGTATGCTGAAAGAAACATTACAAAATTTTGACTCATATGCTGTTACTTCTGTTATACAGGGTGTTACTATACTTCGGAAAAAATAAGGGTATATACAGGGTGTTTCAGGGTAAGTATCCTAACTCAAAATATGAATGTAGGATCTCAAAACAAGAAAAAAAATTCATTTGGAAATTTTATCGCAACCGCTTCGTTTAGGAGATAATTATAAGGCTGGTTTATAATGGATTATTTTGTGTTCTATTGAGCTATAGGTATTTTTATGTTACGGATCATAAAGACACTGAATTTGACGTTTACCTATATACAGTAAGGTTCGCCAACTTTTAAGAAAACTTTCTAGAATATCTATACCTATATAAAGAGTATGGCCATAGGCGCTATCTTGCAAACAAGTTTTTTATATTTTTAAAATGTTTCAATATTAAAATAAATATTAATTTATATACAATATTTTCCTTTAGAACTGTAAAAAAAATTAAATTTATATAAATGTTGTATACCTACGTTTTTTAAGCATCACGCGTTACACATAAGTTTTTCCGATGTAAAATAATGTAATCTGCAATCGGTCGGGCATATCCGTAGTATAGGGTCTTTCATTAAGAGTGATAGGATTTTAATTTTAAATAAAACGTCAACGGTTTGACATATCAATTTAGTTTTTGCTTTATTTGGAAGCTAGGACAAGGACAAGATATCGTTCAAATGTCCACCACGTCTTTGTTGACACTGATCACAAGATCGCTCCAATTTGGCCGAATTTGGCTCATTCGCAACACTGGCCGCTACAGCTGTGATATTCTCATCACTTCGAACATTTCCTTGTCTTCTTAGTGGCTTATTGTCTTAGTAATGTTAACTCAAATTTTATCACAGTGCGTCTTATAGCCTGCGCAGAGTAACGGTGACGACGACCCAATTCTGGGATGAATAAAAGTTGAGCACCCACAACTGAGCTCGAACTTTGGTAATATTTTTTTATTATTTCCAACCGGTCTCTAGAGGCTTCAAATTCCTCAGGTTATTAAATAATCTATCTATATAATATAATATTCGTGGCGGCCATTTTATTCCGCAAGAAATCTGCGGATTCCGCGGATACATGAAAACGAGGCATTAGGAACGCACAATCACTTGTGTGTTTCTTAAGTTTTTTTCTGTAAAATTTGCTTACACGGATGCAAAATTCAATTAATGCCTTAAAGTAGGTATAATATAAATCTAAAATAAAACAAATAAAAAAAGCAGTCAGATTTGATGCATATCTGTGTGGGAAGATACGCATTCGCGGTTTAATATTTGACTATTCGCATATAACCTTGTGTTGTTATTTATTTTTGATATAATTAATTTAGTATAATTCATTGATGATTTTAGTAAATATATTTCTTATCTTATTTATAGTGATTATGGGTCCCTGAAAAGAATATATTTTTAATTTTTGACAGCTATAAATATTCCAACCAAGCGCGAATACAAGGGGTCAAGGGGATCTCTTGAATTTGTCGCTTTATACTGGCTCTGTTACAGATTCTAGCCAAGTTTTAAAATCAAATTTTTATTATTTTTTATACATCATTAATTGAATAAGGATTAACAGATCCACATCGGGCACTGAACTTCCTTTAATCATACAAAATCAAATTAGTTTGATTAAAGTTTAAATCTTTTGTGAAGTAAACTGCTATCATGCAACGTACATTTACAAAAATAGTGAGTATGCTGACATGGCAGGGTGTGCATGATTCACATGATTTAAATCGCGATTAAAATCACATGATTTTTTAAATTAAAATCAATTATTTAAATCAAAACTTCCAAAATTTCATATCATTTTATAAAATACGAGTACCTAGCTTAACAAAATGTCAAAAATTATCATAATTTATTTTTTTGTTTCATTACCAATTATTATGTTTCTATCACTGTTAAAAAGTTTTAGCAAGTTTTTAAATAGAGTATAATTTGTATAATCCGCATTCTGCATATTCATATAAAAAGCGATATACACATACAGCAATCATATCTCTCTTCTTTGTAATCTAGTTAAAATGTATCAGATAAATTAGAATCAAGTTAAAGTTGGTGCACGCAGAACGTAGTTGGGTTTTGCTCTCGGTACGCGGTGTGGTGTACTTCGTACTTGATGTCTAATGTAAATATATGTATTAGTGTAATGTGGTTTAAGAAAACAGGAGCACTTCTTGGCTGCGTCGGCGGCTATTTGCATTCGTTGAATATAATTAGCAAGCGGTCGTTCCCGCTTCTGTTGCACACTTCTTGCGTTCTCCAAGTGTGTGTGTGTGTGTGTGTGTGTGTGTGTGTGTGTGTGTTTGAGGAGTGTTCTTGCGAACCCTTGTTATCTTGGAAGTTGGGGCAGCGACGTTCGTGAAGTAGGGACGGTGCACGTTAGTTGAAAAAATCCTGTTTTCGATAAAGTTCTGCATCATAAATGTTCATTTCTAGTAAACATGAAGCACAAAATATCTACTGATCTATATCAACAGCACGCGTAGTCCTGCAGTCGACATAATTATGAATGGGGGTCATAAGCAACCCCTATTAGACGGGGTTCAAAAGTTTATGGTTTTATTTATGCTAGTAGTGGAATTCTGGTACAAATTTTACAGATTTCTAAATCTTAAAATATAATAAACAAAATTATATCAATGTTTAATGGTAACTACAAAAATGTTCATATTATTACAGATTTTGAAGGATGTGAATATTCAGAAATGTATGTTTTTATTTTACTAAAAAACCGACGTTTCGACACACTCTTGTGTCTTCATCAGGGTGACTACAAGTACAAAAAGGATATAACAATTTGTTACAGAAACGAAAGGTACAAATTACTTAGATTAGTTAATCGTTAGGTTGTAAAAATTCTTTTACAAAATAATGTATACAATAATTTTAAAACTCTACAGAAACATGTAGATGGGTCAAAGTACATAAATTTTTCACGTCTCATGAAAAAAAAAGGTCAAGGCAAACCCAAAAAGATATAGGCAAACTAGATGGAAGCTGTTAATTTCCAAAATGCAAGGCCCATCCAGTGCGTGACCAATTGCGTCGGCGTCTAATTGGATGTTGTGGGAGTGCAAGATCAGCGCAACTCATCTTTTTTGAAATTTTTTAAGAACATTATTGTAAACCACTTTTAAATCCTCAATATCACTGCGGAAATTGACACAATTGTGTATTACAGATTTTATTGCGTTTTGTTCTTTTATTTAATATTTATAGTTTTATAGATCTATGTAGCCCCTATATATGGGTGCAATTCAAACTCTTCCGTAATGACAAAATTTGAAATTTACGTTAAAAAAATTGTTTTTGTAGCTCTTAGTCCAATATATTTTTTGTGTCACGTTAATAATTTGTTCACAACATCAATGTCATCTGCCATTTCCGTCCTTCCAATCATTTTGAAAAGTATGTGACCGCGAGACCACTACTGATGCGCTGGTTGCTATTGCTGTTCCTAATGGTGGGATTCTGTTCAAATCTGTAGTTGCTCCAGATCTATAAAACTGTAAATATTAAACAATATCGCAATGAAATTTATAAGCATATGAACATTTTTATATTTGTCCACAAAATATTGATGTGATTTTGTTCAATATTTAAAGATTTACAAATTTGTAAGACTTACACCATAAAACATTTCAGATTTCAGATAGAAACTATTATTGAAACTCATATTGACATTTATGTCTTATCTCAAAATAAATTCTTACTTAATTGGACTATTTTGTATAGATACTTCTTTTAAAACTTTTTTTCTGTCCTTAAAAATGCTGTCTTCTTCTAATTCAGCATTCTATCGCAAATTATATCAGTTTGCATTGTTTGCATAATACCTATAATATGTTAAATTAGGAGGCAGTATATCAGCTCTTTTGTGTTAATTTCTTCTTTTCTTCACTTTCGATAGATAATGATACCGCTTTGTTTACACCAAGAAAGCTTCTCCATTTAAGTTTATTTGTTAGTTGTCAGTACCTTTATCAACTTTGTAAAATTGTTAAGTAACGAAAAATCCAAATTTACTTTTCTTCATTAAAAAATAGCTAGTCCTAGTCGCAAACATAAATTTAGATTAATATATATAATTTGTTATTTAATAACAAATAATTTTTGTATGATTTTCTTTATAGGTAGTTAACATTCGCATTATCTATTTGTAATATTATCTTATATTGATAGGCAACAAAAATTACCAATTTGCAAATTCTTAATATTACTTTATTATTTTATAATTAATATTTTGGTATTAGTTTTAATATTAGATAATCATATTTCGGATGTAAACACAATTAAATTAATTAACTCCTATTCATTATTAATATTGAAATTTCAAATAATTAACATTTAATTTATTATTTGTTTGCATAGTCATATACTGTTTCAAATATTGCTATAACACTGACCACAACAAAATAATATAATAATTGTGTCTGGCTCTACGCCCCTGGAATGCAAAATACGAGGATCTTCAACACAATGGTACAATACATACGCAGCTACACATATATGTATGTAATGCAAAAATGTACAGATAGGATAAGTAACTATGGATTTTTATTTTTTTCTTTGAAGATTTTCTGATGTGCCACTCAAACTTTTGTAGGTATCTCTGATGAAGAAAATGAATTAATAAGGTCCATTTGTTTATGTAAAAATAAACCCCTAACTCTAAAATCATAATACATAAATGAAATGAGTATGCCGGACAAAAACCTACTATAATTAACACAGTTAATGTAGGGTTATCCATAAAAATGCTTAAGACGTTTCAAAATTTCATCCAAGTCAACTAACTCTTAAAAAGAGTGTATCACCTTTCACCTTTCTGTACCGGATTTCTGGATTATCTATGTCTTTATTTTGATTTTATATCAAGTTGTACTTTTCTAGAAGAGCAAAACGGAAAAACTCTCAAGCTATCAGCAATCAGATATATAATGAGAATACTGAGGGAGTAAAAACACGTAAAATACCGTACGTAAGAGTTACCTCGTAGAATAGAGATATTCGGGAAGCGACACTTTTACACGAGGGTTTTTAAGGATCCTCAGGTCTTAATTTATCTCGAAAAGAAATATCCACTTGTCTTCATCTTATTAAAGAATCCAACAAAAGCCGGATAGGATACTCCTGTCTAATTAATTTTAAATTAACATTTTTTAATTTATTAATTAACTGCTGTTTCCGGATGTTGAATAATTATTATATTTATATTTCAGCATGATTTCATCTTTTTTGGGAGTTAAGAGTGAACTAATTAATACAGGGATTATATTATAGTTTATATTTTTTGTATTTATTATTTTTTTAAATTTTTATACGTGAAAGTGGGTGATATTATGTTATTTACCCTAAACTTAATTTTTAGTGAAACAGCCTTTCAGTGCCGTATTACCCAATTGGCACATAAGGCACGTGCCTAGGGGGCCCTAGTAGGGGCTCCCCAACGTCGGCAAAAAAATAAAAATATATTTTTAAATTTTATTTTTGATTTATGATGTATAATTCAACGGAAATATTTTAGAAGAATATATTATTAATAATTTGTAAGCGCAAACTTCATCCATGCAGGGGTTGGTTGACAACATTTTTATTCCCAACAACTATTACAATATGCCGCTCTAATTTACAATCATAACAAACTGAAGATTTAAACAAAATATTTTAGTGCTTGTAAAAAAATTTTTATTGTCATCTGTTGCGCATTACATTTTATTTGCGTAGCGTAGCCTTATATTTACTAAGTCGAAGGGAAATGATCAAATTTGGCACACATATTACATATGAAAATAGAAGTACAATATGATACAATATCGTTTGTATTGAACATGAATTTGCTTCAAAAATTGACTAAGCATTCGGACTTAATAAATAAATTTGCTGCCGCGAAAGTTCGAAAAGGACAAATATAAAAATTGAATTGAATTTGATAAATTCTTAATATTTATTTAGTTTATTTGTTTTTCTGGTAGATTTGTTTCCATAGATTATATTCATATGAGAGTCGGGTAAATTAATATAAGTAAATTTTTTTTTCCTATTCATATTCACACTTAGAGTTTATTTATTTCATGCTATATTTTCATTATTATTTAATAGTATATTATACAACGACACTATAATTGATGCTATTATTCTCGAAGGTGAAGTTTATAATAAAAGAATAATAGCCATATAGCGAGTTGTAGTGTACTTTATCTATACGACTCATTTATTACGTACAAGATTTGAATAAAATAAATACCAATACGCAATAATTTTTACCAAATGTCTCTATCACCATAGTTACATCATAAACATTATAATGTTTTCTTAAAATAATTTGCTCAGAGAAATTGATTCAAGCAAAGAAATTATCTGATTGGTGCAGAGAAGGTAATACTGACCATTATTCCCTGCGGGATTTATTTATGGTATTATTTAGCAAAAAATCACACATTTAATATTCATATTATACATTAGTCGTAGATAAAATATATTATACGATTATACCTAATCTATAATAGAAACTAACCAAAGTTGTTTTTTAACTTACGTATTTTCCTTATTTTAAAAGGAGGCTCCAATAAATTCTGTGCCTAGGGGCCCCGAAATATCTTAACCTAAAAAAATGTTTGCCTGCGGAGCATTTTTTCCGTTTTCCCTACGGAACAGGCCGGTACTATTTTTAATAGAACTACTGGCACTACACCACTTATCAAAACAACCCTATATGCACTATGCACTACGTTTCCTTGTCTTTTCAAATATGAGGGTTGTCCGTAAAGTAAGGTTCCCAGTGATTTTTCACAGTATAAAACATGTTTAATTCCATGAACGCGTACATTTTTGGAAAGTTCAGACTTTTACCTATTTTTCTACATAGTCGCCACTGCGGTCAATGCATTATTGCATGCGGTGTACGAGCTTTTGAAAGCCCGAGTCAAACAATTTGCCGCCAAGCCACTCAGATACGTCCGGAACGCTCCTCATCATGGAAGTCAGTAAGCCCGTTCTTGAACTCTCTGCACCATTTGCGCACGTGTTGTAGGCTCATACACTTGTCTCCATAGATTTCGCATAGCTGGGAATGGGTTACTACCGGCGCAATGTTTTTACTTCCTTGTACGAAGTAAGGAAGTATTGTAATCGCGAAAAATTTCGGTTCTCAGATTTTGACGGAAATATCCGTTTTGACCTTTTCTGAATCCATTATGACTAGTTTCGACGTGACGTCTGTACGTACGTACGTACGTACGGACGTATGTGTGTCGCATAACTCAAATACGGTTAGACGTAGAAAGTTGAAATTTTGTATTTAGGACTGTTATAGCATCTAGTTGTGCACCTCCTATTTTTGGTTTCAGTCTACAAACCGGAAGTAGTACTTTTTAAAAATATTTCGATAAATATTTAATTTTGGACAATTTTTTTTATTTTAAATGAAAGATTATGTGATTATTACCTACAATCGGTATTTTATAAATATTTTTGTATCTGCTATCATTTAAAAATAATTAAAGTATATATTTATAATTTATAGTATTTCGGTATCTTGTAGTCCATGATCGATTAACATTTGTTACTACGTAAAATTTAAATGATTATGACATGACAGTGACAATAGTAAAATATGCTTTATATCTTCTTCTGCAGTTTAAATCAAATGACTAAAATATATTTGTGAGTATACTAGTATAATTATAATAAGTTAAAAGAATTTTTAATATTATTTTACATTTTAGTTATTAAGAAAAGTATGAACACACAAGGCGTACAAGGAAGTCATGTGGTGTCCACGTCAGATTTTTTGCAGACAGGAAACGGATCACCGAGTGCAGCTCACATCTGCAAAAAACATTGCGGCGGTAGAAACCCATTCCCAGCTATGCGAAATCTATGGAGACAAGTGTATGAGCCTACAACACGTGCGCAAATGGTGCAGAGAGTTAAAAAACGGGCGTACTGACTTCCATGATGAGGAGCGTTCCGGACGTATCTGCGTGGCTTGGCGGCAAATTTTTTTACTCGGGCTTTCAAAAGCTCGTACACCGCATGCAATAATGCATTGACCGCAGTGGCGACTATGTAGAAAAATAGGTAAAAGTCTGAACTTTCCAAAAATGTACGCGTTCATGGAATTAAACATGTTTTACACTGTGAAAAATCACTGGGAACCTTACTTTACGGACAACCCTCGTATATCTTTAAATACATGAAGATCGTAGTCACATTTTGGTAAAAAATATTATAAACATCTATGGGAATGCAAAATTAGTGACACATTTTTAACCAAACGGCCTCATAATATTATTATAAATTTACATTATGTTAATCATTATACTTTCTTTAATAAAGTATTTTCTATTTAAAGTAAAGACACAAAGTCGATTACCTCCGTGACCACAAACAATAATCATTGTGTACCTATCTTAGCTATGTAAGATCATCTTTACGGATATGACCAACAGTCATGCAACATGTTTCATTTTATATCAAATAATCCAATTTATATACAGGACGTTTCATAACTTCAGGTACATACGTTAATGGTATATGTTGTTTGATATGCTGATTACGAATCAAAAAGAATTTTTTTTTAATCGCAAAATTATTTTCCAAGTTTCCCAGTCCAAAATTTTTCATTGCCACTGCCATTGGGTGGAGTAATTATTGTTTCATTAAAAATAATTAAATTTCGTTTGTTATTTAGTATTATGTAATTTAAGACATTCATTACCTACATCTATTGTTAGTGTTTAATAGGAAAACGAATCCAGTGCAGTACCTACTACAAAAACTGTTTTAGGTAAACAACCCTTAATGTTTCGAATATTTAAAAAAATCTTTTAGATTCGTAATCAGCACATCAAACAACATATACCATTAAGGAGGTTTCCTACACATGCAGTGGCGTACTCAGATATCAGCCTTTAATTAATAAAAATATTTTTATTAATGTAAAACAAAATTCGGTCAACGGGTGTTAGTTGATATTGCAATTCGTTCAGTTGCGGTGATATATTTTTACAATAATTTCTAATTCACTAATCAAAATATGCTTGAAGATTTTTTTACAACAACAACAACAACAATATTGTTACAACTATGTGGTCAACCTTCTTCAAATTTTGGGAAATTGATGTCCGTGCTTGCATACGTTTATATACCAAAAATTAAGTCAATAGAACATTTCTAACATCTTTTTATTTAATCAATTAATGGAAAGCCATAAGAGCCCATGTAAAATATTAAAATTTAACAATTAATTTCGTTCAAACTACGTGGTCAAAAATTTCCAAAAAATTCAGGTATCATTTTTATGACACAGACAACATAAATTCGAAGTTTGGTTGCATCAGAACATTTTTTAAAATGTCTAGGGAACCTCCTTAACGTATGTAGGTACTCGAAGTTATGAAACACTCTGTATAGTACAACTACATACAGTAAGTTACTTACAATGTATTATTAAATATCAAAATTAAGTGAGTTTTCTTATATACGACTACTATAATGAACGTAACAATATTTATTTCATACCCTTGCATAACAAAAACATAAGAAAAACGCTATTGAGAATTATGATAATAGGGTACTTTACCATTAGCAAATTAGCAATCCAGTCAATTATATTGAAAGGAGACCTAAAAAATGAGTTGTTGCCATGAAAAAAGTTTTCAAAAAGTTAATAGGTAGTTCTTTAAATATTTGAGATTTTACGTATCGATACATCTACGTCACAGTAATGCATTTTCACGTGCATTCTTACTTAGGTACAGTAATAAATAAACTACCAAATTGTATTTTATATTTTGTAACATTTAGAAACAGTTGATTTTACATGGAGTACATTATTTTAATTCCAGCCCCATTGTTTGAGAAGATTTTCAGCTATACATCTGTTTCACATACAAACTTTAAAAATTAATTACAGCTTTATCAAGAACAATTAAGACTTATCAGTACTCTCAATCGCTTTCAAATAACATGAAGTTTCAATAAAAAACTTTTTTTTAAATGGTAAACTACCCTATTTAAATATGATTGTTACAAGAGTGCTATGAAAGAAAACAATTGAATATTTTGTTTCATATTAATTTTTAGTGAAAAATATTCTAGTATAACCGTTATACACTACACACTGATCAGACCAAATAAGGTCGAAACAAGTGTCCGTAGTTACCGCCTTCCGCCACCCTACACCCTACTGAGTACTTAGTACTTAGTAGAATCTTTTTCATTAACAAATCACAGTTAATATGAAACAAATATTCAATTGTTTTCTTCCATAGCACTCTTGGAACAATCAGATTTTAATTAAATTATCATAATTTTCAATAGTGTTTTTCTCATGTTTTTGTTATGCAAGGGTATGAAACTAATATCTCGTTGAATTCAGAAAAATACTGAATCAAATAAGCGAATAAAAAAATAGGTCCGCATTTGAAGTAAGAAAGTTGCACCCCGTAGTTTGAGAACCACTAGCCTAAAAAAAAATTCGTTTCGTTCATTTAAGTAGTTATATAAAATAGAAATTGTTTGCTAATTTAACCAACTTTTCGTAGCTCTTATACTTCTCGAAATAGCAATGGTGCGACACTTAAAATGAACACCCTGTAAACTATATCGAAATTATAAGATCTAAATATTCATGACCCAGATAATACAATTATTCTTGATAAATAACATAACATTTTACAAAAAAACAACATATTATTAGCTGCAATATCAAATTATTTGATGAGATTTAAAATAACTCCGACAGAGCGCAGCAGCTGTCAATACTTGTACTTAACGGGTTGTTTCTGAATTAATAGTTGTTTTTTTCTCATTTTATTAAAGTAACATTGTCAGCACTATTTTATGTAATATGCTTCAACTCACACCATTTTTATTAGATATTTCAATAATTAATGACGCAATTTTATTTATAGTTTTTATTCAGTTATTGTTTTTAATTTATTTTAAAAATAAGGAATACAAATTTAATTCATTTTTCAATACATTATTAAAAGCAAATAATATAATTTGATAATGATATTAGAGAAAGTTTTATATAAATAGACAGGTAGGTTACCTATTTCTATTTATTCGTAATTAAATTAAATAGAATGTTTCATTCTCATATTAATTGAGGTAGTTTAAAAAGAAGGTAATTCAATTCCTTTAGTTACCAATAAAATATTATATTTTCTAGGAATAACTATAGGTAAACAATACATTTATTTTAATGTGATTTTTATTTCTAAATAATCATAAATTTATGATTTAATATTCTTAATAAATTATTTTTATTTTAATAATGTTTAAAAGTGCATTATAAAATAGTTAGGTGTAAATTAACTTTATTTAAAAATTATTTATATAAAAACTTAAAATAATAGGTATACACAACGGTTAAAATTTTAATAATGCATCCTATTAAAAGTTAGGTATAAATGCACAGCACATTAAGCTTGTTTAAAAATATATTCTTATTATTTATCCATTGAATAATTTAAAAATATCATACAGAAAAATTAAAATATAACAGCTAGAATTAATTCCGTTATTATAGCTTAAATAAGATAATTATGATACCTACTATTTACAAATAATAAGAATTTGATCATCAACTGAACATGGGAAAACTGTTCCTAAATGAAAATAAAAAACTAAAAATCAATTCAGATTATATTACCGATGTTCAATCATAGTTTCTCTAAAATATTATTCATTAATATTTTCAATTTTAATTTGAAACTATAATTACTGAGGTCGGCTATTCATCGTTCCTAACTAACTCTTAAAAGAAGGTCTTTATTTTAAAAATGTGTACTGTGTTTAATATACTTTTTTAATTGTATCATATAGATATATTATTCAAGTCACTTAATGTAAAGTCATAATCAAAAAATTACTTTTATTTCTGTGAAAAAATAAATTTTATTGCAGTTAATACCGGAATCAAAGCTAACTCTTTGTTATTCAAGTTAAATTTTCAGCTATAATAAATTTGGTTTCAACTTTAAAATATGATATATAGAAAGTCAGATAAATGAGCTAATTTCCGAAGAAGATTTTTCTTCTAAATAATATATATTTTACAAGATATTAGCTCAACAAATTGAAGCTAACGCACGATTTCTGAACTGCCAGACATAATTCTACTACTGCGCAAGATTCTCTTTTCCGTCCGAGCAAATACACCTATACTGTGAGTTGCCGCGTAAACAAGTTTGTTTCACTACGTACTGTTTAGTATTGCGTTTGTATCGTTCGTCTTTTCGCCTGTGAATTTTATTCTTATCACACGACAATGGCTGACGAATCGCCTGATACTATAACTGCAGAAACTCCTACAACTCCGAAGAAATCTTCCCCAAAGAAAGAGAAGAAAACCAAGACATCACATCCAAGTACAGCTGATATGGTCAACAGCGCGATTGAAAACTTGAAAGAACGAGGTGGCTCGTCGTTGCAAGCGATCAAGAAATATATGTCATCTACTTATAAAATTGATTCGGAGAAATACGCTCCGTTCATCAGAAAATACATCAAATCTGCCGTGACTTCCGGTGTTCTTGTTCAGACGAAAGGTAAAGGTGCATCCGGATCGTTCAAACTCGCCTCAACTGCCGTAACAAAATCTGTTAAAACCACTCCGACCAAGGCCAAAAAACCAGCAGCTGCAAAACCCGCAGCAAAACCAAAAGCTAAACCAGCAGCTGAGAAAGAAAAGTCAGTATCTCCTAAGAAATCGCCTGTTAAAAAGGCCACCAGAGGAAAGAAAGCACCAACTGTAACAACCTCTCCGAAGAAGACAGTTTCTCCTAAAACCGCCAAGGTCAAATCACCCTCCAAAGCAAAAAAGACCGCTAAATCTCCTACAAAAAAACCTAAATCTCCCAAACCTAAAACTACCAAAGCCAAGGCTCCTGCAAAATCTCCCAAAAAAGCTTCCCAAAAGAAAAAGTGAATTCGATTTATAATTATTTCTGTTTAATAAACGGCCCTTATTAGGGCCACCAAAGTTGTACCAAAAAAGAATTATTTCATCTGTTAAACCTGCGATTTGGTACAATAAATGATAACAGAAAATTGCAGTAGATAGAAACAAATTTTAAACTGCTGATATCTGATTGGATGTTTTTCGCCCCCGCTTGTTTCTGACAAAGATAGAAATATAAATACCGAAATCATTGAAAAATCAGATTAAATTTTCTTTGACACAACAAGACATTTTATTTTTGTATATATTAATTTAACAAAAAATTCTTATTTTGTTTATCAAATAATAAAAATCCCAGCAATATAATTCAAATAATTCTATTGTAAATGCATTTGATCAAACCTTATCTATAAAACATGTAACCTTTCAACAAAATACCTATTTTTTATATTTCTAACTCCACTGATCCAGTAATATCAATTAGTTCTGTAGACGTAAATGTTGCAATCATTTTACGATTTCCAGCAATTGTTGGTGTTATTACAACCATAGCAATACCTTCTGCTTCTGGTTCAATATCTTTAGACTTAATTTGCATGTTCTTTAGCCACAATGGAACGGCAATGTAAAATTTACAATTTGTTAAAGTTTTCTTTAAAGGATTTTTAAAAGTCAAAGTAATTTTTGATGCTTTATGAAGCTCTAAACTGTCATGTACCTATAAATAAATATATTTTAAATATGGTTCTACGTTATAAAAAAAATAAAATCAACTACCGTAATAACAATAGGAGGTTTTTCAACTTGAAAATCATCTTCTTCTACCCATGTTGCTTTAGTTTCTGTATCAGTAAAAACAGCAAGAAATTTTATAATACCATATTCTACTAATTTGTCGAGATAGTCTTCTGATTTTACTAGTATGCTAACTTTTTCACCTAAAACATAATATGGTGGTAAATATTTAAAACAAGTAAGTAAATACCATAAAATATTACGTGACTTCGGTTGAACTCTGAAACTAGCTTTTTCTTTTATTATTTCTTTAGCCTTAACTCCATTGTAAAATATACTTTTGGCACAAAGAGTACCATTAAAATTACGATGTTTATTACTTTTATTTTCTATGTTCACAGTGATGCTGAATGATTCTCCAATTTTAATACATTTTATAGCCTTGAGTGAAATTTCCGTATTATTCATTGTACAATCAGGCACATCATAATATCTGCAAATAGTAAATTGTCTAAGACATGTAACAAGGTATATATTCTTAAATCGTACATTAATGGTATTTTCGACGTTCGTTTTGCATATTCAAGAGCTAAACGTTCAGTTTTTGTTCCCTCTTTATTTTTATATTCAAACGTAATATCTTCTTTATCAGTTCCACCATTCGGATCGTAACAATGCGGAAACTTTGTTAATATGAAACATCCAACTCTATAATACATATCAATTTATAAATATTGATTTAAGTTGTTTTAAATAAAGTATACTAATTACTTATTTTTGTTGCAGTTTATCATGGAAAATCCTAAATCACAAGAAGAATCTTCCTTCCAGCGAATAATATCAGCGTTCACCGATGACAAAATAAAACCAACATCGAAATTGAGTCCTACAACACCAGTTTTGATGGCTTCTAAAGAAGCTGGCCCGCATTCTTCAAAACCGTGAGATTGTTTTGTCGGGGTAGCATCAATAGCTTGCCATCCATGAAATCCTGTTTATATACAAAATTTAAATCATGTAAGTAAATGTAATTAATGTATTTACCTCTTAAATCTGGTCTAGCCATCCAAACATCATTCCAGACATGATAATTCCAAATAGATTCTTCACAAACTGAATGTCTGGCACAATAATCATAGTTTGATACTTCTTCATCGTTTTTGTCATAATATTTGTCTACTGTTAAAGATTGATTTACATCTTGAGCAGAAATTAAATTTGACACAACTCGTGACGGAATTCCGAGAGCTCTACAAACTAATATTTATGGTTTATATGATACACGTAAACAAACAATAGTAAAATAATATTACTTGTAGTAACGACTCCAGCAAATACCCAACATTGCCCATATTTTACAGACTTTTCTGTGTCTAAAAATTGTTGTAAAATATCAACAGATCCTGTCCAAGCTGCAGGTGGAATTCCATCTTTATCATCATAATACTTTCCATCCCAACGTGCTGTTAAAATGCCGTTATCATCATCACTATTCACTAATTTTGAAATTGTTCTCGTTGTTGAAATTGGATCGCCACGACTAAAATAAAGTGATTATTATCAATGCAGTTCAGTATTAATTATTGAATAATAAAAAAATATGATAACACTTGTAGTATATGCATGTTTATATTTTTATTTACTTTTTATCTGCAAGATTTGAACGGCTAAACATAAGCATAACAGCTGGAAGGACGCAAGCATCAAATTGTCCAAATACCCATTCTCTTCCTCTGCAGGATTTGTGTGATCCAATCCAAATTTTACCTATATCATTCAAAATATATTCTCCTAATTTCATTTTATCTTCCATATACACCAGATCACCTGTTTATTAAAGTAAATTTTAAAGGGAATAAAATATAAATAATATTTTGGAATTACCAGAACACCATGGATTAAACAGGAAATAAATATCTGATTCATATTCATAAACTGTGGGTTTTGTGGTCAAACATAAATCATAAGTTTCCACTTTTAAATTCCATATACCAACTGGGCAATCTGGAGGACTTATTACCTACGAGAAATTTTATAATATTATTGTGACACAAGTAAAATAAATACATATTTTATATACAAGTCAAAAGTTTGACACACAAGAAATTTAGCTTATTTCTTCGAGTAAAATAATTTTACAATGTTTGTATTATGCATGTGGGATGTGCTTATATTATTTATATAAACTCCATCTTCAACATTAAGTGTTACTTCAGCAACGAGAGTTTGGTGGATAAATAAACAATATTAAATTAATTTATTTGCTTACCTCTAAGTTCATGTAAAAATAATTATTTACATCGCTAATATTGTTTATTTTCAGAGCCCAAAATACACTCTCTTCCAGACTTTCAGTAATATTTTTTAATGCTAAAATTGCTTTTGTACCTTTCATTGGATTTGGTTTGTTTCCTAAATAAAAGTAGGTATTTAAAGTAATATCTAAAAAATCTCAGTTACTTACCATAGCTGAAAATAATCCGTGCAGCATCTTTGTTTAAATTAAAATTTCTATTTTCAAACCAAATAGTCATTATGAAATTTTGACCGCGACGCAAAATTGGTACTGGGTTTTCATCATGTATTAACTCAAATCTGTTGGTTAAATGCTTTTCAGCATTTTTAAACGCATGAAGGTCAATATTCTTTATTTTTAAATGTTCTGACATTTTTAGTTTTAATTAATTTATATACTTTGTTTACGTGCAATAAAGATTTGCAGTCATCGGCGAATATGATAGTACTGAGTTGTTTCACTTACTAATCGTGCTTATGAGCAGCGATAGTTCGTAAATTTACACTTTTTCCTTATCTAATCTCATTTGCATAAAAAAATGAATGAATCAATTAATGTTAAAAAATTTATTTATTTCTAAGTAGATACTTCTTATATATTTATTACATATAATTAACATAACAAGTATTGCAAAAACATTAAAAAGCAAAGTTGAGTATACCTACAGGATATTTTTTTCAGGTCGAGTGAAACAATCTTTAACAGGATATTCCTGAGGTTATTTTAAGCAAAAATGTCCAATTTCTTCTGATTAACAAAATACAAGAGGTTGAAGTTGTAGTATAAATAACATGAATTTAAAAAAAAATTGTAATCAAGACACTTGAAAAGCAAATCGTTTTATAGAAAAATTAATTACTGCAAATATCACTAAATGACTATAAACTATTTACTTTTCAAAAGTGTCTTGATTAAAATTTTAAAAATTCGTATTATTTATAAAACTTCAACCTCGTGTATTTTGTTAACCAGAAGGAATTGAACCTATGTGCAATGCCTTTTTTGCTCAAAATAACCTCAGGAATAAGCTGTTCAAGTTTATTACACTCAACCTGAAACACCCTGTATATTTATTGTTTTATTCCTCCTCGTCAAACACTTCAATCGTGGCAGATCCTGTTATATCAAGTAATTCTTTGGAAGAGAATGTAGCAACTAATTTATGCTGTCCAATGGAAGAAGGAATTAAAATTACTTTTACGCTTACTTCTTCCTCGGATTGAACATCTCTGTACGGAATTAATTGATTTTTAGTTAGTCCTGGCCCAGCTATATTGAATTTACAGTTTGTTAAAATCTTCTTTAATGGATTCTTGAAACCCATAGAGACTGTTATTTCTTTTTTTATTTCCAATTCTTTTGGTACCTAAAATATAACAATTATTACAAGTAAATAATAATTCCAGGAATGCATCCAAACTATAGTAGCTATTTTCATGGTAACAATAATACTATATTATTTTTATGCTGCAGTAAGTAGCATTATAAATTATTATTATAACTCGTATGAACTTAGATAATAAAATTATCCTATATAAGGTTAAAGATTTCAGTATAGTAAAATAATTATTACTTTCATAAGAATGGGTGGTTTCAATACTTGGAAATCATCTTCATCAGCCCATGTTTGTTTGGTTTCCTCAACAGACACAATGACATATAATTTCATGATACAGTATTCTACCAATTTGTCCAAATAATCATCAGGTTTGACTACCATTCTTAAAGTTTCAGCTGAAATTTAAGCAAACATCATTATTTTTATGTGCTCATGTAACCAAATTATTTAAAACTTACTTGCATTTGGCTGTACTTTAAATTCTCCTTGAGCTTTTTTAACTAAATTAGCTTTAATTCCAGTATAAAATACGCTTCCGGCAGACAGAACTGCTTTAACTTTACGAACTTCTTTACTTTTGTTTTTTATATTAACAACAACACTAAATGGTTCGCCGATTTTTATACGCTCCAAATCAACCAATGAAAATTCCATATCTTCCAAGCCGGCATCCGCTACATCGTAAAAACTAAAATTAAATAACCACATTTGTCAGTAGGTATTTAATTTTGCAATTTATAAATCATTATACTTCTTTGCTAAATGAGTTCCTCTAACAGCATTGTATAAACTTAAACGTTCAGCTGGCGTCCCTTCTTTAGCTTTATATTGTTCTGTGATATCTTCTCTATCTTTATCGCCATTCGGATCAAATATCCAGGGTTGTTTAGTTAAAATCATACGTCCAATACTAGAAAAATTATTTTAATTAATGATTAAAATTAAAAAATAAGTAAATCTTAATATCATACTGATATTTATTGCAGTAAATTTTAGAATATCCCAAATCACACGTTGTGTCTTCTTTCCAACGCATTAAATCTGCATTCACTGAAGCTAACATAAAGCCGACATCAAAGTTATAGCCAACAGCTCCTTGTTTAATTGCTTCCAAAGATGCTGGGCCACACTGGTAAAAACCGAGAGATTCTTCCTGAGGAGTTGCATCAATTGCTTGCCAACCCCCGTACCCTACAAAAGAAAAAATTAAACATTTGTAAATATAACAATAATATTTCATAATTTACCCTTGGGTAAGTCAGGTCTAGCCATCCAAACGTCATTCCAAACATGATAATTCCAAATAGAATCTTCACCCATTGGGTTTAATGGGTCATAATCTAATTCTTCATTATCTTCATTGTAATATTTGTCAACTGTTAGTGAAGAGTTTGCATCATGAGCAGAAACTAAATTAGAAACAACTCTTGATGGAATTCCAAGTGCTCTACAAACTAAAATAATAACATTACTATTAAGAACACTACAAAATAATAAAAATTAAATTACTCGTGGTAACAACGGCAGAGAAAACCCAGCACTGTCCATAACTCACTGATTCTTGAGTTTCTAAGAATTGTTTAAGTATGTCAACAGATCCTGACCAGGCCGCTGGTGGAGTTCCATCAACATAATCCCCATCCCAGCGCCCAACTAATATCCCATTATCATCATTGCTGTTCACCAACTTTGAAATAATACGCGTAGTTAGAATAGGATCACCTCGACTAAATGAATACAAAAGATTTAGCAACAATTTTTCAAAAATAATGAATTTACCTACCTTACATCTGCCAGTTCTGAACGATCAAACATAAGCATAGATGCTGGAAGTACACAAGCGTCAAATTGTCCAAAAACCCATTCTCGTCCACGACTTGAACCCCATGGACCAACCCATATTTTACCAACATCAGTGAGAATGTATTCATCCAAAAGCCGTTCATCTGGCATGTACACCAGGTCCTCTGTGATGTTTTTAAGCAGTATTATTTGTAAATATTTTTACAAAATATAAATATGTATTACATACCACAACACCATGGATTAAATAGTAAGTAAATCGGTGTCTCATAGTCGTAGATTGTGGGATCAGCACTCGAATTTAAAACAGTTGTCTCAATTTGTAAATTCCAAATTCCGACAGCGCAATCGGCTGGACTTGTTACCTAATGAAAAATATACAAATCAAAAAAATTATTTATAAATTATAAATAACATATGGTAGACAACATACTTCTAATGTAGCAGAATTATCAGTTGTGTTTGTAATATTTGCAGCCCATAGTTTAGATTTCTCCAGAACTTGTTTTCTGTTACTTAAACGTACAACGCCTCGCGTACCTTTGATTGCATTTGGAGTTTGTCCTACAATTATTAAATCATATTAATATATTAAAATGAAAAATATACTATTATCCATACCGTAATTAAATATTAATCGGACTCTATCTTTATTTAAATCAAAGTCCCGATTAGAAAAACGCACGGCCATTGAAAATTTTTGACCGCGGCGCAAAACTGAAATTGGTTCCTCATCATATATTACTTCAAATTTGTCGGTATGATGTGGTCCAGCATTTTCAGTGGGGTACAAATGTACTAGCTCAACTTGTAAATTTTCAGACATCTAAAAATAAATATATTTGTGAGATTATGACATGATAAATATGAAGTAACAACTTGCTTGCAACTAAACAAGATGTTTATATCCAAGACATTTTATCGGGATCTTAATTTATTAAATTTGCGACTTCGAGTACACACCTATAGCTAATGTTATTCTAAGGTTCATACTCAATTTTATTTAATATGTAGAACTTTATAATTTTTGGACTATTTTATAGTTCTTCTTGAACGTTATATTTAAAGAATTTAAATTATATTTAAAATACTACATATTAATTACATAATATTATACAACAAATAATTTTAAAAAATTAGTTTTAAGGACCAGTATAAAAAACATGAAAATTAATAATGTTGAAAGTTACTTACACTGTTGTTTCTTGCAGACGGTGTAGCAGAAACTGTTTACTTCATCGAATACTTTATATGTTTTATTAATTTTAAATCAACTGTTTAAAACCACATATTGATAAAACATTATCATTATTACACATAAATTAGTTATTTCCTGTTTTATATCCGTTTGTGCTAATAAATCTTTACTAATTATTTAAAACTTAAACCACATTTAGAGCAAGTTTTAGATAAGCGTGTACAATCAGTGTTCCTTAATTGGTATGATAAAACAAATAACATTTATAAATAAAAATGTTTTATTATATCAAAATTATTATTACAAAGTATATAAATATATAAATAAAACAGACAACTAAACACTATACAAATAATTAATAACTTAAAACAAATTTCTATTTTTTTGAAAAATAATTAATTTTTTTTTCGTTTTCCCCAAGTTAGTAATACAATAATAGTTGTTAATTCGTGTAGTATTTTTATATCGGAATCTAACTTCTTCTTCTTTGGCTCTTGTGCTTCTGTTTCTTCTGCATCGCCTGAAAATAAAACTTTAACATTTTAAGAAAAAATATATCAATGAAAATTCTTACAATTCTGATAACAATTCCATCCAATTTCTCCATCACCACTAAATCCAAGAACTTCTATGCCAGGGAATAATTTTCTGAGTAATTCCATTTCTTTGTCAACTTCTTCCTCTCTAGATACACAAGTAATACGGAAAGCGATTCCATATTTTCTTCGAATATAATTTTCTTTCAACTATAAACAATTCATTTACTGATATACCATAATATTAGTGCCAATTTACCTTTTCTAAATATTCTTTGATTTCTTCTGAACTTGTTGCATGTTCTTTGATAACAAGAGAGTACGCATTAAATTCAACTTCAGTGTTTTTTGGTACACTAAATGTCACACACATTAAATCCGTTTTTTTGCACACTAAGGGTTTTTGAAAGATCTGATTAAAAGATTGCATTCCTAATACAAAACCACCACCCAATGCAAAATTAACTCCAGGTTGGCTAAAATATATAAATTATAAAATAATTTATTTAAGACATTAATTTAAATAAAAATTACCGGTTGCAAATTGTTCTTATCATAGATTTTATACTTTTTCTCCGCATCATTAATGCATATGTTAACATACAGACTAAATTATTGTCACTTCCTATGTTTTCTTCCAACACTGCAGGCAATATATTGTTATTCTTTTCAGTTAATCTAAATATTGATATTTTAACATTCGGTATTACGGGAAATATTAGACCATTAAAATTTATATCTATAATTGAAGTAAAAATTAAAGTTATAAAAAGTAAACAATTTATATTTCATACTATCTGTAAAAGTTGAAGAAACTTGACGACATGATAACGTAGATATTGAACATTTTGCTGGGAGTAAATCATTCTCCAGAAATTCAATTACTGAAACATATTCAATTAAATATTATATAGTTATCGTATTTTACAAATTATATATTACCTGGTTTTCTTGTATTTTCCTTAGCATGTAAACAAATGTAAGTGTTGAATTTGACTTGTGCGTCACCATCGCTAGTTAAACTTTTAAATAACATACAAACAGATGGATTTATATCAAATGGACTTGGCATTACATAGCAATTAGGTGATAATGAAAATACAACTGGAGATAATCTCTTTCTTAATACTTCCGATACACTATTTGCCAAAGACTCGCTTAGTTTAGCCACATTTTTTAAATCCCTATATTCCAAGTACTCTAGAATTTTATCTAGTACGTCATACTTCGAGGTAAGAGCGTCAAAAAAATCAAAATTTTTCGTTTTCCGTATATGTATAGGCACTTTCATTGGAGAACAATACTGGTCAAAATATTTACATTCTAAATCAAATGGCCCTATGTGCTGTTTTGACCCCTGAAAATATACAAATATTTAAAATTCAAAGAGGTTAGATTCGTAAAATGACAAAATATACAGGTACAAATAAAATATAATTTAGAATAATATAATATATACCATTACTAATTGAAATAGATATTTTAATAAATATTTACACACTATAATATTAATAAAAACACTCCAATTTGACAGCAAACATCGTAATCGTAAACGACGCCAGCGCACTTGTCAACAAATGTCATTCACATGACTTTGCATTTACAGCATTCGGTTCTGATTTTCCGTTTTGTATTTGATTATTTTCGCTGTAAAATACAATATAATCAATGCCAAATCAAGATTTAAGTAGATTTGAAGTAAGTGGTTGGGATGATGATCTATGTGATGTACAGGAAGAAAAACATCCACACGGTACGTAGTGAGGTTAGAAATTTATAATGCGATTGACTGTATAAAAAGAAATGTTTCAGAAACACCAAGCAAAGAGATATTATGGGCTGTAGAAAAAGAAAAAGTGCAGTTAGTCCAGACTTTATTAGAATCAGATCCATCACTAGTACACTCAAAAGATACAGATGGCTACACTCCATTGCATAGAGCCTGTTACAATAATAACATAGAATTAGTTGATTTATTACTATCTTGCAATGCAAATATTTCTGCAGAAACTGAATATAAATGGCAACCATTACATTCGGCTTGTCAGTGGAATAACTTTAGATGTGTTGTACGATTACTCCAGCATGGTGCAGATATTAATGCTAAAACAGACGGAGGTGAATTAGAAATTGATTGTCAGTTGTTGAACCAAAAAATCTAATCTAATATCTTGTGTCTAGGTCAAACTCCTCTTCACATAGCAGCTTCACATGGTGCTTCTTATGAGACAGTACAGATTTTATTATCAAATCCATATATTAAACCAGAACTCCTAAATAACACAAACGAAACAGCGTACGAGATAGCAAAACGAAATTCAAAGTTCTATAAGATATTTGAAATGTCTTTACCAGTTTTAAATGGCATAGAATAACTGGTTTTGTGAAAGTTAAATAATATTTAAGCAATAAATTTAAAAATTATGTACTAAATTAATGCGATTTCATCTACTTTAGAAATAATGTGCTGATATACTTAAATATTTTTGACATCAGGCCTTATTAAAAAATCTGACGTGGCCATTACACAACCTTCCGCCATATCTAGACTTTAAACACAAATGTATACGTACAATCCGGTGCCCATTTGAAATATACAAATAAAAATCTAAAATATTGAAACACAGAAATTTGCATCATCTGAATAAAAAGATTCATTCATAGGAAAACTCTTCTGTGCTGAAGCCATCCTCCGTTCAATTACTACATTTAATATCTTACTTATGACATAATATAGCACTAGTATGTCAACTTGTCACCCATCTCACCTGTCAATATTTTTTACACAGAAACAAAATTCAGTCGAACATGGATTACAAGATTTCAACGTTTTATTTGATAAATTTATTTTTTAAATTTTACTGCAGTTCTTTGATGCTACCAGATAAAGACATTTTTTTATAACGTAAGTTGCAAATAACTTTGCCTCTTATTCTTATTACAAATAAATACTATATTTATCCAAATTTATATAAATTTTTGACAATTAATCTTTTCAATCTTCAAAAAATATCACTTCCGGTGAAGATATTTGTACCAAAATCTAATGGGTTCTTCCAATTTATATACAAATGTTAAATACCAAATATCAAAATTTTTGGGTAATTCGTATTTGAGTTATCCGACTGACAGAAATCCGGCCCTGACCACATACACACACACACATATACATACAGACATCATCGTGAAACTATCAAAAATGAATTGTAAGGACCCTAATTCGTGCTCATCCACTAAAAACTCACTACCCGATTTTTAGCATGATTCCAATACCTTCCTTTACAGGTAAGCGGAATGTAAAAATCTAAAATTTTGTATTTAAGATCTTGAGCCAAAATCTGACTTCAAGTTCGTTAACGAGCTTTATTCAATCAGTGGTACTAACTTTATAAACATAACTTTTTTTTATTTTTATCAAAATACTATCGTGTGTGGTATCAAATTAAAGAATTTTAGTAGAAAAATTAAATTAACATTTAAACGATGGTCAATTGCTTTTTTTTTATATATTATTCAAAATATACCGAGTTTGGTGTCAATTTAAAGCTCTAAACGTTATTATTTTGTGATTGTATTTCAATTCACGTTTTCGTGATCAAACTATCGTTCTACTACGGTTTGATTATACAATGAATAATCTTTTTTTTTAGTTCTGGCTTTCCGATCTCGAATGAAATCTATAGCCATCGTCTGTTTTAATTGTTGATTTTAATTTTATTTATTTATATTTATGTCCTTAGGGTATGATTTACGAGTAGTTTTTTATTTTATATTTTTATATTGTTTTGTTTTATATACTTAATGAATAATCTTCGTGAACAAAGGAGTAAACAAACTCGTAACAAACGACTTCATTTAATTAGTATTTTTCGTTTGATTTGGAATCGCTCGCTATTCGTATTCTCAACGCTTGGCAGAGCTATTTAAAATATCTCTGCAATATTCAATGTGTTTTACTTGATATCCATCGAGATCTACATTAATCTACTGTTATTTTAATGTATATATTCTTATGTTTGAATTAAATTGTTGAATGTTATTTTAATGCTTATTTTTATGTTACAGATTTGCAGTTCATCGACATTTGAAAGTCCATTTGGGGCAGAGGTACATTATACAGCATGTAAGTTTGCCCATTTTGCCCTAATAATTATAAAAATAATGTTACTGAATTTAAAAAAATATGTTAATCATTATTTCAATTTATCTGTCGTACTGTCGTACACAAATTTCCATTCGATGCAGTTCTTTAGTTTTTCATCAACGATTTATAATAATATTAAAAATCTAATTGCATCATCGAATTCCTCGTATTTAAATTAGTAAAAAATCATATTTTCATATTTTTAAGCCTTTTGGTAAAAATTCTACGAATGTTTAAAGTTTCATATTCGTATACGCGTTTTTAAGTTAACCAACATCCAGACCGACTAACAGACTCAAAGACCCACATACCGACTTTTTTTATTCGACTAAAATTATTTTCCTGAGAGCTTTAATTTCATACCATACACGATAGTATTTTAATAAAAAAAAAAAATCAGTTTATAATGTTGATACCACTGGTTGAATAAATATGAAATTTCAATCCAAAATTCCAATGCGTTCTCAAGTTACCGTGCTTACGGACAGACTTTTTTTAAGTATGTTTTTTGGGTTCCACAACTTAGGACAAAAAATTAAAAGGTACCTATATACTGTACGACGTGCTGATCATGAAACAAAAAGAATTTTTTTAAAATTCGTGAAGTTAAGGGTAGTTTACTTGACGTGTGTACATTTTAAGTATCACTATTTTAATGGTATATGTGATAATTTGACATTTATTAGTATGAAATGAATTATGAAATGTTATGTAATCAATTACTTTCATTGTGTGACGGCATGAACGTTAAGTACTAATATATTTGTATTTTCTAGGTTTTCGAGGATCTCATATGAATAGAGGACTAATATACAAGTAGCGTGTTATATTCTAAGGAGCAAGAGCAGTTGTAGCGGCCTTCAAAAGACAAAGAAGGATTATATTTCGGTAAGTTTACTCTTTTTTACAATACATATCTGTCGTGCCTTTTGCCCAAGTTGGGTACGGCAGCCTCACATATGCGAGTCATCGCTATGGATATTATGTTTTTCCGTGTGTGCAGTTACCAGCAGTTAACGCACTCATGACTTTGTGGAGAGTGCACTACAGGCCAGATTTTTGTGCAATAAATTGATATTGGATCTGAAACTGAAAAGTCAGAACCACTGTCGGTCATTAGCACATTCAGCTATGCATTCAATTTAAACTATTTTATTTCAATTTCAACATGGAATCTTAAAACATTACATTTTATTATTATTATTCAACAGGTTTAGAACCCAATTACTGAATAATATTACAACATTGCAAATGTTCATTGACTAAATATAGTGAACAAAATAGAAAAAAAAAAATAATACAAATACAGATCTATATAAATGGAGATAAAATCTAGGAAACAAAGTCAAACAAATATAATAATATTAATTACTTACATACATAATCTATCACGCCTTTCACCCAATTAGGGTACGGCAGCCTCACATATTGTATAGATGTATATTTTTATCGTGTGTGCGGTTACCAGCCGTCAACTGTTGGATACTTCCTGTATAAAATAATTCATTTATTATAAATAGGTATTTAATATTTTCAGGATAATCAAATAGTGTTTATCAAATGTAAATAAATTATTTGTGGTTCCTAGGTAACGAGCATATCATATGCAACGAAGAATGTGAACAAGTCAAGCAGTCTTCGAAGGACATGTAAGAATTTTCTGCACATGACATCAACCACGAGAGTCGTCGAGGGATTACACTGAACTACTTCAACATCCATCGTGGGACTTTCTGCAGGCGACATCAACTCCAGCAGCCTTCTAGAAACTTAGTGACAAGTGAATTATCAAAGATAGTTTTGCCATTGCCAGTCTTTTCCTTTTGCGTGAATCTCTCTTTAACTCGAAATAATACTTTACATAAATAATAAAGACTTGAATCTTCTATCTTTGATAATAATGTTGAGATTGGAATTGAATTAATACAGGCGGAACAGTCTTGGGTTCCAGACAGATTAGGGGATAAACGTAATTTAAATGAAACTAGTGACATTATTAACTGTAAAATACTTTAATTGGGAGGGGTGATAGCTTTGTCTGTGGTTGTTTGTTTGCCATGTTCTATTGGCTCCACTTGTTCATTTTTTAAAAAAAGGCCCATTTAGAAAAATTTTGATAGTTGAAAATACTTTCGGTAACATTGAACATTTCGGTTGTCATTGCCATGAAATGTAACTTCATCGTTGAACGTTTATACAAATATTGTATACAAAACATACGTAGGTATACCTATTTCGCTTATCATCCAGTTTGGATGTGGGAGCCTCACATTCTGTGAGTTTGAGTTGTCAGTATAAATCTTCTTGTGTGTGCAGTTATTACAATATTGACTTGTAATAATATTTGGAAATAAAATTCAATTTTAATGTAACAAAATGTAACTAATCATTGTATTGTATTGTATATAAATATATTTTTATTCGATTATGTCAAAAAGTGACGTTTTTTGGTTAAGATATTCGGACGAAAAGCTAACCTTTTAGGTAGAGTATTAATATTTGTGCCGTTGCTAGGTGACCCACTTTTCTTCTTAGGCCGAGAAGTACTTTTCGTACGCAAACGCGTTTTTTTAAGCAAACTGACACAGTCGAATAATTTTTTGTTCTTTTTTGTTTCATTTGTCTGTTTCGCAGATAACTACAATTAACAAACTAAACAAAAATTTAGAATAATTTATAATAAAATATTAATATTCTAGTTATTTTAAGTTCTCACTTACAATCGAATAAAAAATAGTGTATGATACACGGACGAAAAAGCTCTCGTACTCCTAAGTTTGCCGAACTCGGCTTTGCCTCGTTCGGCAATTTTCCATAGTCGTACGAGAACTTGCATTTTTCGTCCTTGTAACATAAATAACTATTTTTGTAAATGTGTTGGTCTTTGAGAGAGATGATTAAGGTGGTTGCAGCGATACTTTTAAATCAATTGACAGTCTTCATGAAAAATTGAAAAATGAACTTAAATACATATAATACTGCCATAGAAAAATATTTCAAGGGCTGGAAGATTACCGTAACAGATTGTTTTCCATTTAAAAGAAATATATGTTATTAAATAAAACCTAAAACATTAAATTAAAATGGAATAAAGTCATTCATTTGACTCCAATACCAACTTTCCGCATAAAAAATTTTATTCAGAAAATTCATTATATATTATATAAGTAGACACAGAACTGTGTTCATATAGGTTATTTATTATAATTTTGTATTTTAGAATATGATTTTTTAGAGAAATATTAATTTCATGAACGGTTTCTATCATGCGTAGTTAGATGATAATCGTGGCAACGCAGCACTGTGTTTTTCAACGTGGTACTACTGTACTACGTGAGATTTGACATTTGACGTTTAGGTTAAGTTATCTTTTTTGTAACATGTCGAATATGAATGAGCGTTATTTGTACTATTTGATTATTTATCATTATTAATTAAGATTAAGTATTAAATTTAATAGTATCTACAAAATAGCAGTTTGTTTAGATTATTTTGCTTCAAGTTCAAAGTATCTAAGTTAGTACAGGGAGATTTTTGCAAGTGCAACGTTGCCAAATTTTTCGGGAAAAATACAAGAACTCAAGTTTGTCGTATGTTCAATAATTTTTTACGCAATAACCATGTGGTGAAAAATTGCAATTTTTTTAATTTGATTTTTGAATCGTTTAATCTACCTTAGAAAATGTTTTTCATACAACCTACATGGAGGGAACAATATGTATTTTCAGAAATTAAGATGTTTTTGCTAGGTCAACATATCCTAGCAGTGTAAAAGTCAATAACTTTGATATCAATTATCTCGGAATCTAAATGGTCAATCTGCTTGAAATTTTTAAGATAAATATATTAGTACTTTGGTTATATATTCTGAAAATTTCGTTAATTTTACATGGACACGGAGACACGCTGAAACCACCTTAAGTGAGCGAATGAGTTTGTATAATTGGGTTGTGTGATGTCTTGTGGTTGAATGATTGACTGGAAGATCGAAAGAAGAATTTCTACTGGTTGTAAAGTGCGTTATGCCTATGGCACACCGGTCGAGGAGCATCGAGTAACTCCTCGATGAAACGAAAGAACGCATCCGTCCGCGATGGATTTCTATTTCATTGACAAATACATCAAAGTTTTGCGCGAAATCAAATACAAAAGATACGTTTGAAATGAGATACATTCATTTCATCGAGGAACAACTCGATGAAAATAGCGGCGCCCCTACTTTTAGTCGAGGACGGGGTGCGTTCTATCGTTTCATCGAGGAGTTACTCGATGCTCCTTGACCGGTGTGCCATAGGCATTATAGAAGTAAGTTTGTATGATGAATGTTTGAAGGGATGCTTGTTTGAATTTATTTAACTGAGTGTTGCATGCGGAATAAATGTATGTATCAAGAATGCAAATCATGATGAATCAGTTGATAATGATGAATAAATGACTTTGACGTCTTGTGAACAAGTGGATTGAAATGACTGATGATTTGTTGCGAGTGCAAATGATTCCGAGTGGAAAGAATAAAGAGTTTGTATGAAAAGGAGAATGAAAGTAGATGAGGCTAAAGAACTGTGTCAGAATAGTTATGTGTGATAACGATTGCTTGTTAGTTGAGCTTAAATATGTGGCAGGGTTTGTGCCAACCCAACTTGGGAAATGGCGTAATATTTATGCATGTAGAATGTATGTTTCTGTGTCAAAGTATTGTATAATTATCTTACGTATTTATTGTACTTTATATAACATTATGTAAAATGAATAAAAATGAACAGTATTTATTTATTTGTCTATGTTTCTTTATGTTTTTATTAATATTAGTTTTGTTGTATACATTTTTCAAATTGAATGTAAATTATTCGAGAGAATAAATGATTTTTAAATTAATTAACTATTTATAATCTATTATTGTCCTACGTCCCGTTATATAAGGTAAAAATTAAATTCTTCGGGGTGAAATCGGCGAACGAGACTAGAGGTGCCATCTCTTGGTAATGGCGTCCATAAGTTTTTGTTCAGTAGGTCAGAAAATCATGCTTGTTGCGCAATTTTGAAGCAAAATTACAACTACGCTAGTAAAATGTTAAAATGCTTATTACTCATAAACTAAGTGTAGTAGAATAAAGAGGGGTGGTTTAACCCCTCAATTAGGACCCACTGAATCCAAATATGCGCCCCATTTTGTCCTGCGGCCCTTAGTTTTCGAGTTATTTGCAGTTTAAAATTTTCCTAGCGTAGTGTCAATTTTTTTGACGATTTTGCAGCAAAATTACAACTACCTACGCTTGGAAAATTTTTAAATGCTTATATCCGTAAAATAAGGGTAGTAGAATAAAGAGGGGTAGTTTAACTTTAGAATCAGCGGGTCCTAATTAGGGGTATATCACAATCCATGTAATCGACGTATTTTTAGTCGATTTTGGTGAAATTTTGCTGACTTTAAATAACTATTATCTCGTAAACTAAAGGGCTAAGGGTAAAAAGTTAAATACAAACGATGCGTAACTTTTCATTCTTTATCTACCTGTCTATAGATAAGGCCGTTTTGGTCGATTTTTAATTATTTTTTTGATCTTCCACCATTCATGTTATCCTGGTACAAACTTGGTGATTTTTGTTCGATTCAAATCTGAAGTCGAGTGAGGGTGAAAATTTAAAAACACTATTACGTAAAAACTAAGGGTTGGAAAGTGATATACGGGTCATATTCGTACTCTAAGCGTTCAAGTGCACCAGTATGAATAGTGCTACCCCTAAAAGTTAATTAGCACCGGAGATATTCAACCCTTATTTGTATCTTCGGTACTAAGGGTCGTATCGAAAAAATCTACATTGCAGTCGATAGGGGATGGAAAACAGAGCATCTTTTACATTTAAATTTTTTCTCTACGACCCTTAGTTTAAGGGTTAATGACTATGTTTAGACGACTTTTTCACCACTTTGATTGTTCATATCCCTTAAACTAAGGGTCGTAGAGAAAAAAATTAAATGTAAAAGATGCTCCGTTTTTCATCCCCTATCGACTGCAATGTAGATTTTTTCGATACGACCCTTAGTACCGAAGATACAAAAAAGGGTTGAATATCCCCGGTGCTAATGAACTTTTAGGGGTGGCAATATGCATACTGGTGTATTTCAACGCGTAGAGTACGAATATGACCCGTAACGCACTCCCAGCCCTTAGTTTTTACGTAATCGCGATTTTAAATTTTCACCCTCACTCGACTTGAGTTTTGAATCGAACAAAAATCACCAAGTTTGTATCAGGATAACATGAATAGTGAGAGATCAAAAAAATAATTAAAAATCAACCAAAACGGCCTTATCTATAGACAGGTAGATAGAGAATGAAAAGTTACGCATCGTTTGTATTTAACTTTTTGCCCTTAGCCCTTTAGTTTACGAGATAATAGTTATTTAAAGTACCTAAGCAAAATTTCACCAAAATCGACCAAAATTACTTTGATTTAATGGGTGGTTTGTATCATATACACCTAATTAGGACCTGCTGAATCAAAAAATGCGTCCCATTTTGCCCTACAACCCTTAGTTTTCGAGATATTTGCAGTTTAAAAATTTCCTAGCGTAGTGTCAATTTTTTTGATGATTTTGCAGCAAAATTACAACTACGCTAGGAAAATCTTAAAATGCTTATAACTCGTAAACTAAAGGTAGTAGGATAAAAAGGGGTAGTTTAACCCCTCAATTAGGACCTGCTGAATCAAAAAATGCGCCCCATTTTGCCATACAACCTTTAGTTTTCGAGATATTTGCAGTTTAAAATTTTCCTAGCGTAGTGTCAATTTTTTTGACGATTTTGCAGCAAAATTACAACTACGCTAGGAAAATCTTAAAATGCTTATAACTCGTAAACTAAAGGTAGTAGGATAAAGAGGGGTAGTTTAACCCGTCAATTAGGACCCGCTTAATCCAATATTTTGTCCTGCAATTATTTACAGTTTAAAATTGTACAAAGGGTTGTTTTAGAAATAAAATAAGTTAAATTACGTAAGTATTACTTATTTATTTTTATTAATAATATATGTACAGCTATTTTGTATCGATTATTTAATTTTTATGATATGAAAACATCGTTCTAACAATAAATAGCAGACATTTCTTCATTTGGAGGTCAGTGATTGAAGAATGGTAAGTTGGGTCTCCTCCTGAGAAGGTAACAGCCTCCACGAGTCGAAAACCTAAACACACAAATAAATAATTAATATATAAGAAATACAATGCCGCAAACCGCGAACCGCGATGCACTTTTTTGGGTCAAAATTAAAATTTCTCTAAAATGTAGCGGATTATACTTAGTAAATTACGAGGAATCCAATGCCGCAAACCGCGATTTGATAAGTCTTTTAATTTTCGAGATATGAGCTCTCAAAGTTTAAGCGTACATTTTTAGTCCGATTTAAGACCGAATTTAGACCGTATCTTTGTAACTTCTGAACGGTAAAAGATACAGGGCTGATCTTGGCACCAATGGGTTCCTTGAATTAAATTACATAAGATAGGATTAATTTAAAAAATATGAGGGCCCTTATAACAGAGCCCACTTATTTATCTCTTGAACGGTAAAAGATATAGGGCTGATCTTGTGCTCATTGGATTCCTTGAATTAAATTACATAAAATAGGATTAACTTAAAAAATATGAGGGCTCTTATAACACTATATACTAAGTAAATTACGAGGAATCCAATGCCGCAAACAGCGCTTTGATAAGTCTTTTAGTTTTCGAGTCCAAAATGGACTTTTATTCGTCAAAAGTACCGCTTTGAGCATGTCGTCACTCAAGACACATTTTGTTTCATCCCTTTCCAAATAGTCCCACAACAATATACTTTAAAACAATTTTTTATTTACTACTAAATTATTGGTAATAAAAGTTTAAATTTTCAGTACAAATATAAGAAATATACAGCATGAAATTAATTAATTATCCATACCATGGCTGAAAATAAGTAAGTATTTTTAAATATATTTTTCAATGATGTAAAAATTTAAAATCACATATATATTGCCTTCGTCGCCAGTCCGTTCTGCCTATGGAGATGGAGCCCACTGTGAAACAGCTAGTACATTATTTTTTGTTTTATTTAATAATATTTTTCTCTTATTTCTACAATTTATGGTTCAAATCACTATGAATATTATGTTAATATAATGAAATATAAATTAACAAATTAGTTATATAGTAAATAACAATAAACAATAGTCCTTTTAAATAGTAATACATAATATAATCACGTACTTTAATAAATGACATTGTGATATAGTATTTTTTAAAATTAATTACCATGTGGAACTATTCTAAAATGGTTCTATATTTTTTAATAATTACAAGCTGCTATATCCTTATAAATCTGCATATATTTTTATTGCATTTTCTATATTAATTATATTTTAAAAGAGGCAAACATCATTGTATTACTTAATGTATTATAACATTATTACTAATAAAACTGTACTATTAACATTAAAAATTCAAAAATAAAATACATATATTTTTATTGCAACAATATCTATCACATAATGTTTCATTTTGATACTTTAATTCTTTTATAATTGAATTTAATAGAAAAATACCTAATTTACAATTATTCTTGATTTTGTTTACACTCAATACCCAAAATTATTAATATTCTAAAAAACAACATGTAGGTACAACTTTAGTTTTATTTACAGAAGGTACATTATAACTACAATAAAGTATCTTAAATAATTTTTTTGATTTAACAAAAAAAAATATAAACAAATGAATTATTGTTAGTTGTTGTTCTTGATTTAAAACTTTATGGAGAGGCGTTGGACAACTTTGGATATTTCATGTAACACATCAAAATATTGTAACGCAGTAAGATGCTTCAAATTTATATTTTTTAATAATAAATAGGCTACACCATACATATTTTTATATTTTTCAGTTCAAATATTTAGTAAAAATAAAAGTTTATATTTGTTACTGAGATTAACGAACAAAATAAAATAATAGCCTATTACAATAAAATGTTCGACTCTACTTTCCTACATAATCTACAGTTTCATTATTCTTTAATACCTTGTGATAATCTAAATCTCACTATATCAATACCAAACCGCATGTCAAATATAATTACTAAATATCCCTGACCGCAGCACCTTCATGTCCTTTCTAAAGTGCTTAAAATATATTAATTCAATGCTTACATTTTGTACATTATCAAACAATGATTGCCGATGCTGACCCCTTTGCTTATTATATAAGCAAGTATTAACAAATGACTAGCATTATATTCATCTACAATCTACAAATAAATTATCACGAATTCTATTAACATTTAGTAAAATTTTGATAAAACTGAAATATACAAAATGTTTCTCTCCTTCGAATCGTCAATCATTGTAAATGTCAAATTTAAATTATATCTTCTCAATATGCGTTCAAGGTGCATTGTTTTCAGTACCAACTGTTTGTTCAACTACTAAATTCGTTGGATTTTCCAACGGAATAGGTTGTTCTACCAAAGATGCAACTGGTGATATTGGTAGCATTTTAATAGAATCGCGAACTGGTTCGATGTTTGGGTTTTGAATCTGGTTGTCGGTAAGTCCCAGGTTGTTTGTGTTGATAACTGGTAGCGCTGGTAACTCTGGAGCAGTAGCAGGAGTATTATTATTATATACGAATTCAGCGTAAACTGGATTGATTATCGGACTCTCTGAACTAGTCGGAAGTGGAACTGGAACGCATCGAGAGACTCCGTGGATTCGGGTGTGATTTACTTCCATCGCTGACATGATTTCGGGAAGCTCGTCATCGCACAAAATTGGATTATCTATAATAAAATAACATTGATCAAATATTTTAATCAAATAGTAAATAGCTGAACGCGTTATATGATCGACTGTGGTTTTGACAACTTAGAGTCGAATTCAATCAGGTAGGTACCTACACATTTCAGTTTAATTGCATAAAATCTATCTATATCAATAACTCACAGTAAGAGAGGCTGCCACACCAAAGTTTGATCAAAAGCGCAATAAAATCCAGTAGTTTTAATTTAACAAATTCAATATCAATTTAAGAATTTTTTCCATCAAGATGAGTAGGTACTAAGTATATTTATTTCATTGTTAAACAAAATAAATAAAAAACATTATTTTGCTTACCTTGTAAGTAGATTTTGAGTATTCCAGGAATACCTTGCACCATACATCTTGTTTTTGTGACTAAATCTCTTCCTAAGGATCTGATTTGATTGTTAGACAAATCTGCCCAGCACAAAACTGGAAGTCCATGGAAATCTCTTTCTAACATTGTTATTGAATTGTAAGAAGCTATTAATTCTTCTAATGATGGTAAGAAAGTCTGTTACAAACATAAAAATTATTAGTTAAATAATTTAAACTATTAAAAATATTCATATTTACCTTGCTTGTTTCTTCCAAAGTTGTAAGATGATTGTATGAAATATCTAACATACGAAGTTCCTCCAAGCCAATAAGATCATCTGGCGCAATACTCGTGATTCTATTATGACTTAAATTTAATCGTAGTAAACCATGAAGACCATTTAATGAACCATCAAGAGATTTAAGTTCATTGTGGTCTAGTCGCAATTCACTGACTCTAGTTTCCCATTCTACCAAATTCTATGAAAATAAATTTTTATTTATAATATTATGTTTTACATTAAAAAATAAAAATACTGTACCTCCATTCTTCCTCCAAGCTTGCTGATTCTATTATGAGAAAGATCTACAATCCTTAGCCATCGTAGACCCCGAATTTCTTGTAAAGAAAATTCTCTTAGCAAATTATGGGTCAAGTTGACACATCTCAAACTTCTTAAGGGAAGTAATGAATTATTCAAAGTAGAAATATGGTTGTGGCCTAACTGTAGATCTTGTAATTGTTCCGCTTCCATAAATTCGTTTTCTGATAGCTACAATTAAAGAAATGAATTAATAAAAATAAAAACATTTTAAAAATAATAACGTACTGTATGAATTTTATTAAACGTTAGTTGTAGTCGTTTCAATCGTCTAGATTTTGATACAGCACCATCCAATGTAGTAATTAAATTATGTTGGAGAAAGAGTGATTCAATCCTCTGAAGATTTTTTAAATCTTGTGGTAGCCTCTCTAAAGAATTATTTGATGCGTGAATTAAAATTAATTTGTTTTCATTTTGCGGTAACTGTCCATCCAAAGATGTCAAACGGTTTGAGTTAATAAATAACCACTCTAATTCAGGCATGCCTCTTAATGTTCCATTTAGGGTTGTGATCATATTTCTTCCAATGTGTAGATGTTTCAAGAAGTTCGGTAAAGCATTTTCTTCAATTACTGATATTCTGTTCCCAGGTAGAACTAAATGTTGTATCAGCGGTGTATTCTTTGAAAAATAAATTAAATTAATACAAACAATATGCAGAAAAGAATTGTTATGCTTACTTTAAAATCAGCTGCAGATAACGTTTGTATTTTTCCTCGTCCTAAGTCGATGGTTTTCACGTTACGCATCCTTGATAATACGTGCCTAGGAATTGTAGGAATGGTATTATCAGCCATGCTGAAATATAATGTGTGATCCAGACCCCCAAATGACATCTCTGAGAAGTCACTGAAACAAAAAATTATCGTGAAAATCTATCAAATGTAAAAAATTCATAAAATAAATTGGCAAAAGCTTGTAGTTAAGTCGTTGGTCGTATCTTAACGAAAAAATGTCATTAACTTTCTAGAAATTGATATAGGTAAACGCAGAAAACCGTAATTCTTCATTTTCATATCGGAATTACACATCTCTTCCTCTTTCATACATTTGACGATGAAAGCACCTTGTGTTTGTCATAATTATATAGGTAGCACATAGCAGTATTTTTTTAAATAAATTTGATGGTAGGTAAATGGTAACCATTCAACAGGATTAACTGCCAATTACAGAATTGTAGATGTTATTTAATGGAATCCAACCCCAACCACACGGACCCAATGGTATTATTGACTATTGCAGGGATCGTAAACTGTAAACTCTAATATTCAACTAATCACTGGCCGTAATATAACAATATAAACACATTAATAGTAAACTACTTATTATGATAAAATCTAATTAAATTACTATCACATATTATTTAAATTCAGTTTTACTTTACATTTTGATAATAGTAAGAAGATATCCGCAAATCAAAAAAAAAATTAAAAAGGCCCGAAGTTGGGGTAGATGGAAAACGACCTAAATATTAAGTAGTGCTCCGGAAAGTCGGGACCAAGACTGGTTCGGTCTTGGCATTGGTTTTGAAAAGTATTGAATTAGTAAGTCTTGTTTTGGTCTTGCCTTAGTTGTAAACACTTTAGTCTTGGTCTTTTGAATCAAGAGTCTTGATAAAGTATATTAATTTTTTTAAAATTGTCAGTCAGTATCAAAATATATTAAATTTTGAATAAATGTATAATTTCATCAATATTCATTTTTTAATAATTAAAGAAATGTCACCAGTAACAGTTAACTTAATTGCGAATAATTTATATTTTTGTAAAATTACAGCTGTAATGATTTATTTTAAAATTAGGTATCTACATTTCGAATTTAGATACTATAATAGTTATTTATATTATAAGGTTCGAAACATAGATCAATATATGGGCCTAGCCGTGAAAATTATCAGACGAGGTGAAGCCGGGTTTGATTGGTTATGATCCGTACTGCATACAAAATTTTATCTGCTATAATAAATGAGTCAAAAAGTAAAATAAATTATAAATAACGAGTTGTTTAATATTTTATTATGGTACTGAGCTACTGAGTACCATACTGGATTCATTATGGCCCCTGGTCATTATGACACGACATCAGATAAAAGCTATCAAAATTATTTTTATATATTTAACTTTATTTTTAAAATGAATTATTATATTATAGTTTTAAAGAAAAGAAAAACAATAAACGAACCAAGACTCTTGCAAGACTCATGTTCAAGACGCTTGATCTTGAGAGCCAAGTCTTAGTCTTGATTTTTAATCCGTCTTGTATAGGTCTAGCATTTGTCAAGAACAATAGTATGGTCCGAAGCAGTAGTATTAAGGATTTGAGCATAATGATTTGGTTGTGATTGAAAGACAATTGACAGAGTGTAGAGAACTCGGGCAGGTCGGATGGAATGTTTGGTGGATGTGGATGGAGGTCAACGCTCGCGATGGCGCCGGGTCTGAACGCGGACACGCCTCAAGTTTTTTCCACCGGCTCCACAGCTCTCGACGCCGGCGCCAACCTCTACATAATATGTCGCGTGCTACTGATGTCCGCAAGAAATCGGATCCTGTCAGCAAAAACTCTTATTCAATCATTACACACTAGATTTATTTTATGTGTGATTCGTATTAGTTAGGAGCCGGTATACCTCATCTATTTTGATTTCGTAATGTACCTAATTTTGGTATCAGTTAACAGTGTATCAGCAATCTGCTTTTCCGCACTTGTTTTGAGTAATGGGACACGTGTCAGTAGTATAGGTATACCGACGTCTTAAATCTAAATCAAGTGGCAACCATACCAACTACTTATAGTGATCAAAAAGCTGTAAAATTAAAGTTGGATAATAGGTTAATAATTATACTTGTTGCGAACATCAACGCTACGAAGGAGTAATAATTCACAATATGTAATATTGTGCGGCATTATGATTTTATTTTTAAAATCACTAATGTCATAAGTATTTTTTTATTTTTTATACTATAGATGCTTAAGATTATCCCTACTCCCTAATCTTTTTGAAATAACTAATAGTCTCCTGGTGATTAATGACTATAAACAATTAATTTGATATTTGATCAAATTAAAATCAGATTTTCATAGCTCTTTGGCTCTAGCTGCTCTAATATAAGAAATCGATTATTTATAAAAGAAAGAAAAATACTATACAAATACAAAATCGTAAAAAAATGGTGTCTTCCTCTTTTATTCGTTTTTTTTTCTTTTCTTCTCTCAAAATAGTGCACTTTCAATTTCAACCGAGGATTATTAATCCTAATCCTGGCGCACAGCAGAGGGCCAAGTCTCAACCAACAGCATACTGCACACTACATGGCCTTTTGTGACTAAGCCACTAAGGTACATTATGGACCTTACCTAAAAAAATTACTATTATGTACTCTATAGGTCACGAAAAAATTTACTTTTCTTCATTTCATAAAGGATTAAAAACAAACTTTTTTTAGGTAGGTAGGTAGATAACTATATGGAAAATAGAGCAGTGTGGACCTTTCGTCCCTAGGTATTATTAGGTAAAATTGTCAAGGTAAATACACGATATTAATATTTTGTACATTATAATTTGTTGTTTATTATTTATTTGTACAATAAATTAATATCGTACCTTGATTTGACATAATTTATACTTCCTTTTCCTTGCATATAAATGCACATTTAACTTTATAAACAAAATTAATTTTTTAACCTTTTTAATGAAGAAAAATCTATAAGATCCATATTGTAACACCAATGGCAATGGCCATGCACGCCGTTCGTGCAGTTGCTTGATCAGATGGCAGATGGCTATGATATCCTTGAAGACGGAGGTTTGGGTACGAAGTATAATATATGACAGGGGTGGACACTAGGGCGGAAGAAGTGTGGCGTTTCTGTTTACCTTTTAGAGAGAGGTAGAAAATACGGGCCAGCTGGATGCATTCTATGTCGATAAATAACAGTAACGCTTGTAACGCACGGGTCCAGTAGTGATCTTTCTCTCTCGGACAAGGTAGAACAAATATGCCACGAATCTACAAGATACGGATTGTCCGCACTCCTGTGTTTATATTATACTTCGTGGGTTTGGGTATACCTATAATAAATTATAATCATCATCAGATGAAACTGCACTACGTTGTGGAAAGTGAACAAATTCGAATAAATCTGCACCGCACCAAATTAATTACTATCGATTAATTAAAAAATAACCTAAATTGAATTAAATTAAGTTCATAATTTTCTATAATAGCCTCAATTGACAAAGTTCTTATCTTATTATAGTAAGATTTGTAGAGCCTTAATTCATTCTTAATTATTGTAATATAATAAAATAAATAATACTAATTGCTATAATTAAATAACGAGTATTTAATATAATTCTAAATAGTGCATCATTTGTGTTGTAAGTAGGTGGTTCATTTTATTTCTGATAGAACACACGTCATTATCTATCGAACTAACAAAAGTTGAGTACTATATCTGCTGTCTTTGTTCTACATTGTGTTTGCATCGCTTACAAAAACGAACACGTATGTCTAATAAATGCATTTATTCGAAAATTGAGTGATGACATGCGGTTACCAGGGATAAAATGAACCATATATACGTATGTTTTACCTAATATAATAGGTACCTACTGTATTTGTTTTGACGATTAATTAGGTAAGACAAAGTACCAAAGTAGGTATAAAGTGTAAAAACAAAGGTATAGATTGAGGTACACGAACAGTAAAGAAGAACCTTTTGTTGTTTATTTACATAGTTTTATATTCTGTCTCATTTCCTTGTACAAGAAAACAAATGTAATATGTGTGTCACGTAGTTTAAGGTTAAATATGCACGTATAGATCAATTAGAGTAATTTATTATTTTTAATTGAATTATCTGTTATACGCTGAAGATTTTCAAGTATAGTGGACCTTGTACAATGTCGTCATGAACTATCAATTAATGTTGAAATAGCACAAGAACTTTGAAGGTATTTCAGCTTAAATGCGCATAAATGCACTTTTAAAATGGAGATTTTAATGATAAATAACAAGAGGAACCTTATTTTTATTCGTATAATTTTGAGAGAAACAATTTTGTGTATTGCAAAAAAAATCAAACTAGTTAAAAATAAGAAGAATATTCGATATTATGGCTTTCATGACTATTTAATTAATAAATTAGACAGCATTTTTATGACTGCGCGGGTGATATTCTGCGACAATCCAAATCCAGGATCGAAACAGGTAATTAATTATTATCCGTGATGTTGGTACTGTTATGTGTACCTGTATGCGTACGTGAGTTGACGGCTGGTAACCGCACACACACGATAGAAAAGAAATATAAAGTGTAACGGTAAATCTAGATATTAACTTTTGTACTCAACATATAAATGATTAAACTGTTATTATTATTATTTATTAATAAAACATGCACTTACAACAATAAATACCAAACTTTAAGTTTTGAATTTTTTTTAATACCTGCACCGAAAACACCACCTTTCGTCCCTAGGTATAATTAAGGCCGAAAGTTAAGTGTTTCTGACCGGTCAGTAATTTTTATTTATTTTATGGAATTATACATTTTTCCAATTTTATCATCGTCCGGTTCATACCTTTCTTCAACTTCTAAAATATCATGTGCATCTCGGAACAAAAACGCTACTTTAGTCCCTAGTTGCACAATATACTATTTTTTCACGACAGAAAACACAATCTCTCGCTCGATTGCCCCACTCGCTTCGCTCGTGGTCACAAACTTCGAGCTCGAATAGGAAAAAGAAGCGCTTTCCTCTCTAGTTGGACAAAAACTATTTATGGTAACTTAACTAGCATGCTAGACGGTCACTCTCACTACCATTAAAAGAATATGCACATTTTCCGTTAAAAGTGTACTATATTTGTTGATTTTGTTTACATTATATTACTGTAAATATATGAACCAACAGTATCTTCACAGACCACCGTATGACAATGGGGTCATCCCAAAAAATAAAACTTGCTGATTTTTATGCAAAAATAGAATCTATGACTCTTACCGTGAATATTCCGCTAAAGAATATCCAAAATTATAATTTTCATTCATAATAATTTTATTAAAACATTTTCCCGGTGACGTCACTCATTCGATAATATCAAAATAAAATTCCAACATGATAAATATAAATTAATTTTGCCCGCTAGGATGAGATTAATCGTTCTAATAAGTGACGTAGTGCTTACGTCAACAAACTAAGATTTAAAATAAAATTAAAGTGCATTTTCAAAAAATTATATCTCTTAAACAAAACAAATATACAACGCCAATACTTTAGGTATGTATAATAATTTAACAGGACCTCTTTTAGGAAAAAAATAAATCAGAAAATGTGGGATGACCATTGTCAAATGCAAATTATTGTATGATAAAGCGTCGTAGATATATTTGTTTATTTAATTAGTATTACAGTTTTCTTTCGTACATATTTTTTCGGAACTAGTAATATCTAAGTTCTATTGAACTGTAGTGTTAAGCAAATATTTTTTTTAAGAATAAATAAATTATTAGTTGTTAAACCACATCTGTTTTTATTCAGTAAATATTAAAAGTGTGAATACAAACTTGTAATTTTATAAAATATTTCATCAGATTAGAAATTGGAACACTTAGTAATACCATTTAAGACAATATTGCTTCCGTATCTTGTACCACATCTTTGTAACCAGATTGTCTGTCTAATTATTATGACTAAACTGTGTTATTGAAATTGGTATAGTAACAGGCAACAATTCGTAGTACAAACATAGTGAATTATCATCAAGGAACTGATATTATGGCGATATGAAACAGTTCGAGTTTACGCAGTGATCCAGTTCCATCCAGATGGACACAAGAGAGCAACATTGGAACAAACATGTGATCTGAAACGATCGAACAACAGGGAAATAGTCAATTATTATGCGATTTGTACGAAGACAGTGGCGGAGAACGAACTTATCCACATAAGGTGTGAATTTTAATGTAACAGCAAAATTATTGTGCGTTAATTGTTCAAAATTCAAAGTGTAGAGAGAAAAAGGGCTAAAAATGATGCTTATAGCAAAATGTTTGCAATAATTTTTAAATTGTTTTTTTTTTAATTTTAAGCAATATTTAACATAATATATCTTAAAACTGAAAAGGTAGTTCTGACCAGGTCGGGTCGGAGGCCAAATTGCAAACTGTACATTTTTTAAGTACTTATTTTTAACAAATAATTTAAAAATTACGATGTTTCTATATTTTAAGACAGGCACTTTTATTCAACCTTTATAATGCGACACATTACACATTATCGTAATTCCAAGCTGTATATACGTGCCTGTTTTAAGATGAGTCAATGATTTCTTTACACACTGAAAATTATTCATATTATTTTGAGAACAGAGTTAGGGGCCAAATTACAATAGGGTCATTTACTTTTGATAAAAGTATACGGTAGGATAGTAAATTTCTATAAAAATCGATAATAGTTAACATAACATTACTCTTAAAATATAAAAGTTTAAAATAAGGTCTTATTTCATAAGTATTTTCGTATGTAAACTTGGGTTTTGTTTTTTCTGCCACATTTAAAACAGCCTAACGGCGGCAAGCACTACGTCAGGGTTGGGTTAGCCAATAGCCAATAGGAATTATTCCCGCCATGTACTTGCCGCAACCTGAGCTGCAGTTGTATTATTGTACTTTTGATAATTCAGCGCCATGCGCATTAGACACCATTCCAACCGTGACGTTACTTTTTTCATGAGCATTTATTTAAAATTTAGTTTTTGGTAATATTTTTAAACAATATTTTGTTTTGTAAGTATTATTTAGACATCTATATTATTCATTTAATAAAATAAGATAAAATTGGTAAACGGCCCTATTGTTTCCTATACGGGGCCAAATGATGCTAGTCCGACCGTAGGTACTTATATTATCTTTAGTAGGTACTCGTAAAATAAAATTCACGATGATACACTTCAGTATTCACTGCAATCTCCACAAACCGCGGAAATGCGATTGTATTCTCCAGTTATCTGGACTGGACACCATAGGTAGGTACCTACTATCTTTCAGACAGTTTATATTTATTCACTGTTATAATCCGGACTCGGACATATTATTATCAAGTTAGGTAGGTACTTTGGAAAAGCGATATGATGGTTGCAATTTTTTTACTATTTCCTAATAAATAATAATTCCATTGTACTGACTAGTCAATAACTGTACCTTCCCTGATTATATGAATTTGAAATATCTTTAATACTAGTCCGGAGTCCTCCAATTTCAGATAGGCAAAATTTCCAAAAAAATCTCAGCTCTCTTATATTTTATTTAAAAATTTATAAAAGTGGCAACAAATATTGTTAAATTTATATTTTATATTCAATGCTTTACCGCTTTGATGAAAATCTGTTAATAATTCATTTTCGTGTGATGCAGTTAAAATCAAATAAACATATTATTTACTAAGATTTATGAATACATTTTTTGCTAAAATGAAAAACTTAATATTTAAAAATGGATTATAAAAAATTAAAACTGGAAGTTGCTTTATATAAATAAAGCTGTTTACACTTTCTGGAAATGTCTAGAACTTCCAGAAGTAAGGAAATCATGCAATAAAATTACCAAAGTATATCTTTATCGTAAGCTGACCTAAGTTATCAAGATTCAATGTCAGTTAGCTAAACACATAAAATTAATATCAATATCAGAGTACAACAAACATAGTACACATAGATAATTTTCAACATTTACTGGATAACAGAATATTAAGACAAAGCAATTTAAGCTCCGGCTATGTGCGTAATTCTCGTGACGTCGTTTAAAACCTCGTAAAGTTGATGAATGAATCGTGACCTTCCAACAATGAGATATAAGATTTCAATTTTTGGTTTTACGAAAGTTTAACCAAGGTTTTACAGTTTTATGAAAGGATTATTTTTTCGCAATTATGTTTATTTACTTTTGTTGTCTGAAATAATTGCTGACAACAACCATAGTTCCAATGATGAAAAGATGTTTGTAAAATCAATAACTGTTATTACAACTTGAATAAGTAACAACAACTGACAAGCATTATTTGCATTTATTCTTTCTGTCATTTGTTTATGTATAATCTTAAAGAAAAATACAAAAATAATTTTTATTTACTAAAATCATGTTTCAATTTTTATTTTTGGTGGTGAATTTGTAGTAATCAATTAATAGTTCAATAGTAACTTGCAAAGTAGCTTGGTAGTGAAAAAAAAGGTTAAAAATACCCAACAACAAAATAAATAATTATAAAAACGTTTTTTATTATTCTTCTTCGTTTTATTTTAAGAAAAAAGTATAAAGAACATTATATTATAAATATGCTTATAAGCGTATATTTTAAATCCATTTAAGTAATGTTATAACATTACTTAAATCAATAGAAATTTATAATTTCTAACAACCCTACTTGTGTAATTACTTAAATAGATTTAAAATTTTCTCTTATATTTTAACATGTGCTTTAATTCTTTCCGGAAATTATTTTGCGTGTTGTCCCAATAACGTTTTATTTTACTGATAATGGCACAACTTTTAAATCGTTAAATATCCACTGGATTGAAGATTGTTTAATCCCATGGATTATACTATCAATGGAATAAAATTTAATTTTAATTAATCATGCAATAGTAAGAATTACTAAAAAATAAGTTAATTTATCAAATTTAATACGGAAACAGAGGGCTAAAACTATTTGATAAAAAAATCTGGAAATTAAAATTTCTAATTTCGAAAAAATTAATTAATTAAAAATTAATTAAAAAGTTTGTTCACGCATTTTTTTACATGCTTTATCTTATGATTAAGAGATTTATTAGAAAATGTAAACAGTTCCATTCTTCGTCTGTAAATAATTTTTTGAAATTTCGCTTTATCTGTAAAACATTTTAAAAATTTATAGATTACTTTTACGTATTTTAACCGAATGTTTCCATGCACAGGAGCTACATGGAGTCGATACGCTTATATGTTCTGAAGGAAAGTCCCAGAAACATTTTATCTTCGAAAATCTTTAAAGAGGTGTACTTTAAGGATTTAAAGAAGGGTCAATAATTTTATACAATATGTGTACCTACTTATACAATAGCTTTTAGTTTCAAAAATATATTTAAAAGTTGGCTCTACTTTTCCACTGGACAGAAATGTTGTTCTTCAATCTACTCCTCTGCCTATTTGTGTGAGAATATTGTTTGAACATTTATTTGACTGATGGCAAGTTGTCGCGAATTACATGTCATTTTATTTGACCTAATTTGAAACCAATCGTTGTCGGAATGACAATGAACTATTTGTAAGTTATAAACACCTGACATGAATCAGTTTTAACAACGGAAAATTTCCAGAAATTAATTGACATGAATATTTGATCTCAATTTGCATTGCATTGCCAGTAGTTTTAAGAAGAGACAAATTTCCAAATGTAAATTACCTACAAATGCTCTTTCTAAGTAATAATACATTTGCGAATAGATAAATTGATATAGGTATACCTTATTGCTTAATAATCAATGGCTACGGACAAAACGCATCTCATTTACAAAAATAATATTTAGATAATAATTATGTAATAGTCCCCTTTGTATCTAAAATACTAGGTATTGGAGAAAACATTTTTCTCTGATATAGTAGTAGGTAATTTTATTTGGTAATGGGAATGAAAAAACAACAACAACTAGTTGCTGGAAGGGTGCAAATTTTATTATATTTAGAAATATAAGTAAAAAGTCAAATAATCGTATTAGGGGTAGTAACTAAGCCTAGGAGTGAACTAGTTAATCTAATAAGCGCTTGATATGTATGCAATGTGATTGGGAAATTGCATGGCATCTGCAATTCATCCCTAGAATGTCAACTGTCATCCATAACTACAATCACTCAACAGCGTTCAATATTTAGCATACTGATCTAAATATGTCAGCACGGATGATATGTCCTGATTGCGTATTTACAAATACTACTACCCCCGAGCCCGGTACATTATATAAAATAATTATTTTAAGGTTTTACATTTGCAGGTTGCTGTAAAATAATGTTACAATATTCAGTACGGTTTCTGTTTTTATTTTTTTTATAACTGTTTAATTATTGTCGTAGAGATTATCACAATTTTTGTAAAATACTAATTATGTTCTGGAATGTAGATGTACTAATTAATTAAGACGAACAGTTTATTTTAATTAAATAAAATTTACTTTTTTAATTTCTAACACCCTTTAGAATAATGTAAACAATCTATATAAATAAAAACATCAAAATTTAATATTATGCAATAAAAAATTGATAAATCTTATAGATATTAAAAAATATAATATAAGTATAAATAAATTAATAAAACGTATTAGCTAGGTATTAATGATTTATCACACTTCGTGTTAAATATTACAGAAACGAAAAAATGATAGAGTAGAGCTCTAAGAATTTCAAAATTTTCAATCAAATAATTTTAAAAAAGTAGGAATTCATAATTTAGGTACATAAATTAAACCTAAAATAAACCTAACATTCAATGAAACGATATGAAAATCCAAATAATATATCATGCAAAATAATGGTTAAGGATCGGTTCGCTGTTCCCTGTTCTTTATAGGGATCGGTTTTGTTCCGGTTTTCATATTTCTTCTTGAAATGAACCGGAAAATAAATTACTAAAAAAATTAAAAACTTGACTAAACCGTAGAAATACAACAATTTTCATATATAATACCACTAGTGTTCCAAGTTATGTCGACAATTTTTGTTGCTGTATCACGTATGGTTATTACGCTTGATTGAAAATTGCACGAGTGCGTAGCATGAGTGCTATTTTCTCAATCGTAATAATCATGGAGTGATGCAGCCACAAAAATTGTCTACATAACTTGGAACACGAATGGTATTCGGAGGACAATTCACCGAATAAAAATGTATTCTTTCTTTATGAAAATGATTTATAAATAGCTTCACTTCCATTACAACAGTTATAACAATAGGATTTTGATTAATAAAGATATATTCAATTGTTTAAAATTGTCGATTGGATCACTAGTGAAAATTGTCGAAAAATTATGTCGCTGCGAGCACTAGTGATAAATTGTCGAAAAAATTCGTTTCAATTGGTGGAAAATTAATAAATCCTCATAATTGATTGGTCCATTTTTTAACAGATGACACATGAGTTGAATTGTCATAAAAATTTAATCAAATATGACAAAAAATCTTTAAATTTCAATTAATGCTTTAAACCTCCCTGAACCGGTTTGACAAAAAAATTATTTTTTATCGTTTCGGTTTGGTTCGCGGTTCGCTAAAATATCTGCGGCTCGTTCCTGTTCCGGTTCGGTTTGAGTCCCTGAAAGTTAGGTAGTAAAGCTATATGGAAGTAACTCGGAAAATAATTATGGATATTGTTGTTGTTTCACTTTAAAATTCGTGAATATTTAAAAAGAAAGAGTGAAACTCTTTAATGCAGGGTTTGGATCAAAACAACTGGCCCGAGTTGCTGATTCAGATTACGGTACATAATTATACATTGCTTTTTAAGTATGTCTGCAATTTGTTAAGAAAGAAAAACTTGTCAGACACCTAATTACAGGCTTTAAAATTAATCATATCTTGTCGTTATTATTTATACTGAAATAAAAAAAAACTTAATATACCTACACATCTAGCACGTTTGGTGTATGAAACTTTTTAATGTAAACAGTAATTAAGTATAATGTATTTCAAAACAGATTAATAAAACTTTTATTTCACGCTGGAAGCAAAATATTTTTGTTTTTACGTTAGTATATAAACAAATTAGAGAATTACTCATTTACAAAACTATTACTTACAATTAAAACATTCTTTCAAAGAAAACTAATATTTTGCTTATCATATTTGCATGAAAACAAATAACAGTGCTACTACAAAGAATTTAATGTTATGCAAACAAAACTATTTTATGATAAAAGAAACTGAAGTCACATAGCCTAAGAGTAACTTTGAGACAAATATTTAATATTTACAAATGAGTATAGAAAACAAAGATAAAAGCTTTTAACATAACTTAACTGAAATGAACTTGATTGCATGCCTATAGTAATCTGTGTAAATAAGTTGAACAATTACATTGAAACAAATGAGAATCTTGCAAAATAGCAAGATACGTTAATAAAAACTTTACACGCATGTTCCTCTTAATTTTGAATAGATTAGGATATCATAACAAAAAGAAGCGAAACTATTATGCTGTTCTATTTTTAAGTACTAAATTTATTGCAGTAGGAATCTAGATTATTACGGAAGATCATGTAAAAATTTTACAAAAATATGTTTAATGTTTGTACTGTTTCTTAGTACCTTACCGAAAATAATAAATGTGCATTTTCTTTAAAATGATATTAACAGATATCAGTTCAATTTAGAATTGATAATGATAATTTAAATATCAGATAAGATTACATAACACGTCTGAAAAGTATCTACACCTGCAAGAGCTTTCAGCACGCGCCACAGTTAGCGATTAAATTCACCCATATATTTCTTTTACATTCTTTTCAAATTTCTTCATTGATTTTATAATAATTTACGTTATAAGTCCTATAAATGAGATTTTACGGTACGATTTAGAAATTTCCAGAAGAATAAGCGCCGAAGAAGCCAAATCTAAAATTTCGAGATAAGTATACCCGAGTATACCGTACCTACCTAATGAATTTTTATTTCCTTGCTTGAAAATAATTTTTTCTACGCCTGCTTCTGAAAGTTCATGTTTCTGCATTGTTTTTAATGTTGAAAGCATTTGTTTGTCTCAAGTGTGTTGCAAAGTACCTAAATGTGCAACAAAGTACGTATACCTAAGTGTGCGACAAAGTACTTTGTCGCACACTTTTGGGCACTTTGTAACACAATGTTACTTTTTTTGAATGTCCATTGATTTCGCAACAACACTGATATTTCACAAAAATTTAAAAATTGGACAGTAAATGTAAAAAAAATAATGAATATTTTTGTATTTTTTAACTTCCTCGTTTTGCAGGAGTAGAAAAAATAGTGTGTATAACATGTATATTGAAAATATTTTGTTGAACTTAAACCATTGCAACCCTCCCTTCGCTCGGACTGCAATTTTCGTACGTGTTCGATAAAACTATATTTTCAAAACTTGTTATACAAATAACTACCCAACAAAAAACAATAAATTGTTAAAGGTTCGGCAAGATTCACGCAGAAAAGTCCCCTTAATAAAATTCTAACAAAAATTATACAATAACTATTATTGTTCTATCTTAATAAAAATAACAACAACAATTACAATTTCCATAGAAACGGGGTGAAAAGTAAAAGTAATAACTCATTTGCCGAACAGAAATCACTCAGGTAAACATGGATATATGATACAATATGAAATAAATAAAATATTGTGAAAACTAGGTTTCACAGAGAAAAAATTGTAGAAAATTATAAAACAATTTATTGTCTATTTCTGCACTACAAATTGTAGTTCAAATAGGGACAGACACAAATTGTTTTTAAAATTTATATAATGTTGTAGTTTTTAAAACAACGATATAAAAATTTATAAATATTGTATTTAACTAAACAATAATGTAATAATGTAATCTACAAAATTTTAAAAATAATATTGTATTAAAATTACAAATGTGATTTTTCTCTGTGTTGGTTTAAGGTTTTCGCAAGCAAATGATTCCTTTTTTCTCATGACTTTTGTTTGAAATAACCCTTTATCTGTGAATTTAAATAAAATGTAAGTAATAATACGCTAAAGCCAAGAAAGGTAGATTTATTTAATTTTTACTGAATAGTATTGAAAATTAAAATGTGTTCCTTTGCATTTACTTTAATATATAATAATACAGCAAACACAGAACATGTATGCGTTACTGGTTACATACGCAAATACAAGTGTTATTAAAATAATTCAGAGCAAAAATAAGATTAATTATTGCTGTAAAATAATTGGTTATTAATTTTTATTAATGATACATAACATGCAATTTTCTACATGCATGTTTAAAATGCAATAATTTATTTTTATCATTATTTGTAAAGAAGAAATGATTTATATGATTTTATACTATCTACAAAAAATTTAGTTTATATACTACAAAGGACTGTATGTTATATATATATATATATATGACAATACTCATCGGAAAATATGTAAAACATTGTAGAAAATGTAATAAATCAGAACTAATTTATAAAGTACCTACGTAATTTTATAAGAATTTAAAGAATAGGTTTAACTATGAGGAAAATGTTATGTTTCCAAGGAAATTATAAAAAAAAGCATAAATAAATATTTAAATAGTAAAATTAATCTCAATTTGTTATTAGATTTTCACACTCTTATTTATTTTGCGATGTTTCTTAATGTAAAATTGTTAGCTCAGCAGTTGTTATTAATATTTACGAGAAACAGTAAATCTTTCATATTTAAATTAACTTCTTTATCAAGCAAAGAGAGCCGGTAAAAAAAAGATATGACACTTAAAATTGTCAAGAAAAAATCACATAAAAACAAAATAGAAAACAAAGTCAAGGACGGTTAAAGGAATGCTAATTTGTAAAGTTTTTTGTGTAGAATTTTCAAAAGAACAGTTAGAGAAATGCAGATTTTTTGTTCATTGTCAAAATGATTTATTATTGTCATATTTTTTGCATTATTTTTTATACGAAATCTTTTACAGAACACCCCAATGAAAGAGTTTGGGCACGCAGTATTATTACAAATATTTTGTTTAGATTTTTTCACATTTTTATTTTCATAACATTAGAATGTATCTAGATTTTAATATTTTATTCGAACTTAATAATAGTTATTGATGATATAGAATTTTCTTGACTGGATATTATACTGTACGAATTTTTTAAAATTTTAAATTGTTTGTTGTATTTATTTATTTCTCGTATATTTTTTTCAATTATTTATCTTGTTATTTAGGTAATTTAGGTAATTTTCCAATTTTAAACTCTAATCCAATTCCTGAAGAGGGTTCACGCTCAAGTGGAGCCGAAACCAGTAGAGTAGATTAATTAATAAATTTAATAATTTATGACTGAATTCAAATATTTCTTTTTTCTTAAATAATAATTATGAATTTGTCCCTCTTGTGAATTGTGATTATTTTGTCATAAAAGTATTGCAATGAAAGTTTTTGATAAAGTACAGACGATAAATTTTAACATTTGTTCCTCTTATAACGATTTAATGGTAACGATAAGTATTTAATTTTCTATTTTTTATTACAATATAGCAACAGCATATAAAATTTTCCATTCAACCACTCTAATAATTGAAATAAATGTCTACAGTTCGATCATTGTCACGAACAAACACGGACTTTGACAGATAAATCACAGTAAACAAGATATCCAGAATAAGAGAACAGTAAAACACGTACCTGAGGTTGTCATGATTAAGTTTTAAGTCTACTATTGTCATATTCAGTTCTTGGAAACTTCTAGTAGGTAGGTCATCGAGAGAAGAATAAGTTATCCTTAAAGAAATAGGATCCGTCGGAGGGAATCTATCTTGAAGCGCGTCAACAACTTGCGAGAAAGAAGTCATTCGTTCACAACTAACCGCCACGACATTTGAATTGTCCTGACGCCTGCACGTACAAGGGGAAATCTCTTTTCTCACCGCACAGTGAAGGGTGAGGCTTGCCGAAAGCCCCAGGATTGTGTATAATAATGTAGACATCACAGAAATTGTTCGCATTGCACTAAACCTAAACATCACCCAATCTACCGCGGAAGGACGCGCCGCAAGACCGGCGGGCACTTTTGACACATTTGCGATTGTTGTAATCAATTGATTGTTGCAGGTAATCAACACTGATAGATAAGTATTTAGGATTGTTGCTTGTCTCACGTATCAACTGTTCTCAGTGAGTGCGATGTGCGAGGCGAGTTCATATGTCGACAGTGAGTGATCAACTGATCAGTTCAGTAGTTGTGAGTGTTAGTGGCGCCTAAATTTCTTGCGGCGGAGGCCTCATCGCGCAGGGTGATAGTGTAGTTGTTTCGTTTATGTGTAGTCTCTCTGTCCTGTCCCAGAGGAATGTCATTAAATCCCCGCAATGCTGATTGTTTTGTAATGACTTTTTATCTGTTAATTAAATGTTAATGAAATGTTTATGCTCAATGAGTTTTTATATATTACCGACTCGCGACTCGTATTGCTGATAACAAACTGATATTGTTTTCTTTGAATTTAGGGTTTATATTTACACTGCATTTGTTAATGCAATTCATCAATGACTTCAGATTTTTTCAGGTGTCTATCTTAGTAAAGAAGAAATTATTATATTAGGTACCTACATTATTTGTAACAAAACTGCGAGGGTGTCATGAGTTCAAGAACAATTACAAAATATGTATTTCCTGGGAAATTTTATCAAACAGTTCAAATATTATCAAGGAAAAAATAACTTATGCATGATCGTATCTGGTGTTTCCGAAAATAATTATGTGAGTACCTGTTCTTGCGTCATCACAATACGAGAAGTAATGTCAATTATTCTAAAGGAACAATTTTTTCTACAATATTTAGGTCACTTTTTTCATTAAAATAATTGTTACTTACACAAGAAATTAAAAACAGAATTTTAGCAGTAGTTCTGTTTTGAAATTATAATTAAAATAAAAATCAAATATATGAACCCATATTAAAATTTTCTCTTATGCCGCGCCGCCGTACTAAATCGTCATTGTTATGTAACGGGTCACTTGTCAGTGTTAAAACAGCGGGTTTTTGTGACAGCCGATAACCCATAATTGACACAAAAATTATCAACGATTGCCGCTTTAGCGATAAAGCACCAGCAAATTGAATAAGTGTCAAAACTTATGTATGTGAAATATTAACTTTATATTGATTTATTATCGTGTAGAGCTGTAGAGATTTAATACTTTTTATTTTGTATTTAAGTTTTAATACACTTAAGGCGGGTTTATGCTTACAAAATTTAAGAATAAAGCTAGATTCATAAGTATAAGTGCAAAATTAACCAACCAGCGCTTCCATAAAATTCCAATTTCAATTATGAGTGCAAACATTGAGCGCTGATTGGTTAAATTAGCCAATTACACTTATAATTGGGTAGGTCTGAATCTAGCTTAAGAGCTAAGGATAAGAATATATACTTATAACGTATATATATATATGAGTCGGTTTATGCTGCAGAAGTAAGAATAAGAAATAAGGATTAAGAATTATTTCTCCAGCATAAACCTACTCATATGAGATAACTGTTTTAACTTTAATACTATTCTTATTCTTAAATTATTGGGCATAAATCCACCTTTATATCTATTATTTGTTATACACTAAATAGCAACTAATCCTTCATACTCGCAACCCTTATACAAAAACTCAATAGCTCAATATCCTCAGGGAAACAGTACCTACCTGTACCTACAATGTCCAGCTGAAATTTCATAAACTAATAACAATAGAGAAAACAATTTTATCTGAACTTGTTCATTATTATGTACCTATTCTATATTATAGCGAGAAACAATTTTTTGCAACGCTCTTTTATTTTTAGAGTTTCATAAAAGTAACATGTTTCTGAATTCAAACATGTATAAATTTTTTATTTTTCAATTTAATTTATCACTAAAAAACAATTCAAAAGTCTTAAAACATCGGAATAATAATTCTATAAGAAATTAATTTGTAAAAATTTATCTTCTTCTACTTTTTTCTATTATACATAATTTATATTGAAATAGTATTTTGTTGTTTTTAAATCGTAAATTGCAAAAAAAGTTTTTTTTTGCGATATTTTCTGATTTGTAACATTTTCAATTTAAATTTTTCAAAAAGTCAAAAATTTATTTGACATTAACACTCAAATATTTTATTTTTTGTTTTCATTGGTAAGGCAGATAATCAAAATTGTAACAAATTTGTAGAATGTTTAACTCCTATTGTAATTGAAAAATGGTGCTAGATAGAAACAACGTTTTGAATATAAATTGTAGATAGTAACATTTACAAAAAAAATTCCATGAATTCACAAATTTTGATGATATTCCAGAAAAACTCTTTAGATCTTCAAGAAACTACCACTTCAGGTTGCACGACAAACAATAAAATCTAATCTAGGGTGTCAGAATATTATGAACAAAATTTAAATTTTTTTATACAGTGATATTTAAGTTATCGCACCTCCAAGATCCTCCCATGTTCCTATTTAAAAAATCTGACGTGGACACCACATGACTTCCTTGTACGCCTATTAAACTGTTCATACTTTTCTTAATAACTAAAATGTAGAATAATATAAAAAAATCTGACTTTATTCTTTTAACTTATTATACAAATATATTAATATATAAGTACTACTACTACTGCTACTATAGGTACTCACAAATATATTTTAATCATTTTATTTAAACTGCAGAAGAAAATATAAAGCATATTTTACTATTGTCACTGTCATGTCATAATAATTTAAATTTTACATAGTAACAAATGTTAATCGATCATGGACTACAAGATACCGAAATACTAAATTATAAATATATACTTTAATTATTCTTAAATGATACCAGATACAAAAATATTTATAAAATACCGATTGTAGGTAATAATCACATAATCTTTCATTTAAAATACAAAAATTTGTCTTAAATTAAATATTTATCGAAATATTTGAAAAAAGTACTACTTCCGGTTTGTAGATTGAAACCAAAAATAGGAGGTGCACAACTAGATGCTATAGCAGTCCTAAATACAAAATTTAAACTTTCTACGTCTCACCGTATTTGAGTTATGCGACATACATACGTCCGTCCGTCCGTACATACAGACGTCACGACGAAACTAGTCATAATGGATTCAGAAAAGGTCAAAACGGATATTTCCGTCAAAATCTGAGAACCGAAATTTTTCGCGATTACAATACTTCCTTTACTCCGTGTACAAGGAAGTAAAAATAAATACATTGCACAACAACAACATTTTTCTTGCTAGAGAATACTATATATATATATATATATATATATATATATATATATATATATATATATATATATATATATATATATATATATATATATATATATATATATATATATATATATATGAGTCGGTTTATGCTGCAGAAGTAAGAATAAGGAATAAGGATTAAGAATTATTTCTCCAGCATAAACCGACTCATATGAGATAACTGTTTTAACTTTAATACTATTCTTATTCTTAAATTATTGGGCATAAACCCACCTTTATATCTATTATTTGTTATACACTAAATAGCAACTAATCCTTCATACTCGCAACCCTTATACAAAAACTCAATAGCTCAATATCCTCAGGGAAACAGTACCTACGTGTACCTACAATGTCCAGCTGAAATTTCATAAACTAATAACAATAGAGAAAACAATTTTATCTGAACTTGTTCATTATTATGTACCTATTCTATATTATAGCGAGAAACAATTTTTTGCAACGCTCTTTTATTTTTAGAGTTTCATAAAAGTAACATGTTTCTGAATTCAAACATGTATAAATTTTTTATTTTTCAATTTAATTTATCACCAAAAAACAATTCAAAAGTCTTAAAACATCGGAATAATAATTCTATAAGAAATTAATTTGTAAAAATTTATCTTCTTCTACTTTTTTCTATTATACATAATTTATATTGAAATAGTATTTTGTTGTTTTTTTTCTGATTTGTAACATTTTCAATTTAAATTTTTCAAAAAGTCAAAAATTTATTTATAATACTATGACGGCTAGGAAGGATCGGGGTATTATTTTGAATTCCCGAATTTTTAAACTCGGAATCCCAAATATCCCAAATTAAAATAAAGCCTGGGTGATAAATCGTCCTAATTTAGTTACTAATAATCCTTAAGTCAATCAACTTATTTGAGATGATCTAGAGTTTAAAATATCGGGATCCCGAGATTAAAAGTCGGCATCCCGAGTTTAAAAGTCGGGATCCCTACAATTGAAGAAGTTTCACTAGCATATTTTGAATAAAAATCCAAGATCCTCAAAAGCTTCACATTGAGAAGCGTGTATTCAATGTTGAGAGCGATATTATCAATGAAAGAAAATATTGATATAAAGAAGTATGTTAGTTTAATTGCTTTCATTAAAAGAAAATCTACAGGATATCAAGCCAAGAAATCCAGTGTATTAACAAAATTAGAAATAGAAGCAGATGAAATAACTTACTTGATGATGAAGGTACTTAAATTCAATATTTTACGTATTATCTTAAGTAGTGTTGATTTATTGGTATCGGCGGATCATGTGGATGAGAAGAAATAACTTTTCTTCAGCTTGCAAGCATTGAAACATTTAAGATATGGGATCATTTATATATTGATTTGATTTCTATTTCTACACTATTTCAAATGGAAACTTTGCAAATTTTGATCTAATTGAAATATTAGAAAATATGCCGCTCTTCGCCCATCATCAATTGAAAATACACGTTTCTTCTTGGGTATAGAAACGGAAAGTATACTAAACAATCTGTAGGTAAGGTATAAATACCATTGCAAGCTAACCCAAAAAAATTGCTGAATGTTTAAATTTGCCGAACCCTATGAGCTACACTGGACATTGTTTTAGATTAGAAGATCGTCTGCTACAATACTAGCTGATGCAGGAGCAGAAAACCAATCTCAAAAGACATGTGAATGGAAATTATCAAAAGTTGCAGAGGGATATATGTATTGAAAACTCTGTAGTAACAAACTTCAAGTGGCGTCAAAAATTCTTGGTCAAAAAGATGTAATTGATATAAATACGAGTAGTTCTGTAATGTTTTGGAAATGTAAAAATGTTATACCTAGTTAATATTTATAATAAATAATTGTTATGGTTACAATAAATCAATTTATTTTCATTTTGAGGAACAATTTTACATTTCCGCACTAGTGCGAAAAATACCATTTTTCCTAACTCAAAATGAATATAGGACAATTAAAGACTTTTTCAAATGGTAGTAGAAAAATTATAATTTCTCGCTAGATATTGAGTATCAGTGGGTACAGGTTGCAAAAACAAAGACGTCATAACGACTATTGTAACATTCTATTTTGCAATGAATTTTTTATCAAATGTGCAGCCTAAATCAAATCAGACTTAGTTTGATACAAAGTTTTTGATTAAATAAAACAATGTTTTCCCACGACCATATACGAAACCAACAGTTTCCATACAGTTACCTAGCTACGAAAATAAACAATATCAAATATCCGTTTAATCGCGCACAGTTTTAATTTTTGTTTCACCTTTTAGTAGGCGTCTTTCTGACATTTGATATAATTTTTTCCTGTCATTAAGTATTTCGTGATAAATTGCATTATTCCATTAAAATGGACAAACATGACAATAATAGTGTTATTTTTATTTATGTATTAATGGTGTAAAGAAGCTTTTATGGTGTGAGACGTGATTTTGAGCTCGAGCGTTAGCCGAGGGCTAAAAACACGTCAAGATCCATAAAAGCAAGTTACACCCGTGGTACATATCCAACTTTATGCACGATTGAATATTTTCTAATAAATTAATTAATTTAATTTACTTGTTCAAATTGTTCTAATTACCAAAAATTACTAAATTCTTTGTCACACATCAATGACAACTGAAAAAATGAACTTCCAACTTACTATTTTAAATAATAATGTTTTAAATAAATATTATTGTAAATTATTGAAAAAGTAGTAAATTGTCGGAAAGTGGACTAGGGTTGTTTAAATGGTGAATTGAAAATTACTGCAACGTTTCGATATATTTGATAATCATCTTCAGGTGTTGGTATTTTCATAATACAATCTGGTTACATGTCATGTAAACTGTATACAATGCCATAGTTGTTATATATAGAATGGTAATGAACTAAGAAACAGAATAGGTAATATTCTTTACAGCTGAACGAGTCGTTCTGAATAAAGCTTAGCTGTTTACACGGTAGAGTTAAATTCAAGAATTCAAGTTACGGCATTCGACTGTACAACTCGGATGCGAAAGAAGCATTTTTTACTTACGTTCTTACTAATATACAAGTACTGGTCATTTCATTATACGTACGGCCAATGGTATGCAAACGCATTTTGATACCTGATTTATCTTCTTATTCTCTTCTAGATGCTCCCAAAAAGGCCCGAAATAATAGTTATTTATGCATCAAGGGCATTATGATAATGTTTATGCTCATCCGAGGGCGACATGTTTACAAGCTCAAGGGCCTCTGGCCCAAGGTCTGTAAATCGCCCGAGGGCTATAAACATCAATGATACCCGTGGTGCATACAATATGTCTTACTATTTTATTTAAAATATTCCGCGCATGACATTTCGCTTTGACGTTTCAAATTATGGTAATATTTTTGGTATCCTAGCAACGGTCACGAAATATATTAATTTCAGAAGAAAAACATTTGTGATGTGTCAATATTACCATTCGTTTCGTAAAGAGTAAAGTGAAAACTTAAAATACCTATAATCCTTCTGGTGATTATTTCCTTCGCCTCGAATCGACGACTCGTGAAATAATCTTCACACTTTAGTCCTTTGGTATATACAGAATGTTTCATAACTTCGAGTAAATACGTTAGTGCTATATGTTGTTTGATATGCTGGTTACGAATCTTCATTATTTTTTTTTAAATTCGAAAAATTAAGGATTGTTTACCCAAAACATTTTTGTAGTACTGCACTGGATTCGTTTTCCTATTAAATACAAACAATAGAAGTAGGTAAGGAACATCTTAAATTACATAATACTAGTAAAATAACAAACAAAATATTTAATTATTTTTTCATGAAACAATAATTACTCCACCCAGTGGCAGTGGCTACGAAAAATTTTTGACAGGGAAACATGGAAATTAATTTTGCGATTTTAAGAAATAGTATATTGTGTATCTAGTGCGCAAAGTAAGCAATTGCGCGAGGCGAGTTGCTGCCCGAGCAGTAGCGGCTCGAGGCCTACCGAGGCGAGCCGAGGTGGCCGAGGGTCGCTACGGCGAGGACTGCAACGAAGCCAAGCGCAATTGCGCCTTTGCTCACGAGATGCACACGATATTTTTTGTCATTACTGCACAAAAAGTAACCTTTTAAGTGACATTACTTATCAAAAGATAAAATGAATACTTTTAAAATTAATATGTATAAAATAAAAAAGTAACTAATATTTACCTACATATAAAAGCACAAGAAACTAATTATTAACAGTAAAGAAAAGAACATTAAAATATAAGAATAAAATATTATTGTCCATTAGATCCAATATCCAATGCACAATCTGCACAATAGTCGACAGTAGAAACTATGCATAGAGAAGTAAGTACTACAGCTGTTCACGTGCTTGTGGTATTAGATTATCACGTGTGTGGCGCTAGTGTTACGCACACATTTCATGTCGGTAACTACAGAAAACTGTGTGAGTGTTAAATTTGCGTGCGCAAAGTGAAATTTTGCGCACGCTATTCCCGCACGCTTTTACTTTGCGCACGCATTTTTGTCTAGTTAAAAAATAAGCCACTTTGCGCACGTAAAACAGGCACGAAAAAGGTTACTTTTTGTGCAGGTATGACAAAAAATTCTTTTTTATACGTCTTCAGCATATCAAACAACATTTCGTATGTACATGCCTGAAGATATGAAACAGCCCGTATTATATTATACTATTTTATCATTTAATTTTAAAACATTCTGGTATTATATGTAGGTTTTATGCCAATGCCGAAGTTTTTCAGGATAAGGCATATTATTAAATCAAATTTCTTGTCATTATTATTTAATACGCCACACAATACAAAAGATGGCGCGGCATAAAAAACTTCTTCTCTCTCATAAACACGTCAAAAATTATTATCTCCCCCCAATAGGAAAAATATTCCATTGATTTTAATTTAATTTTAACATTCATTCTAAAAATAGTTCATTATTGAGTTAGGTTATACTGACGATAAATTTTATATTAAGTTTAGTGTGCGTAGTTATAAAAAACGTAAATAAAACATTAAACTTACCTTCTTTTTATGAACTACTTAGAATAAATCAATAATTATAAGTACAATCCGGTAAAAAAAGCTACTTTGAGCATGCAAAACACAGGCACTCAAAAAGTTACTTTTTGTCATACCTGATGCACGAAAAGTAACCTTTTTAGTGTCTGTTTTGCGTGCGCAAAGTGGTTCATTTCTTAACTATGCGGATATGCGTGCACAGAGTAAACGCGTGAGAGAATAGGCGTGCGGAATAATTCAGTTTGCGCACGCAAATTATCTTCGCGAACTTCTACTTTGCGCGTTGTTCTGTCGACCCGTAGTTTCACCGAAAGATATTAAGCCAACCTGTAGTTTAACCGAACTGTTGAAATAGCTAACCGTAGTTTCATCGACTCGTAGTTTCACCGAAGCGTTGAAGGCTGGCGACATGTTACATAAATCTATAGAATTTAATATTCGGCATAAATGGAAACACAGGATGATGCAAATCTAGAAAAATTATTGTCAAAACCGAGTTTGAAGGATTCAAGAAAGGTAATATAGGTTTGTTCATTTAGTTCAGTTCAATCTAATTGTTGTATGTGTATCCCCTTGTGCCTGCATCTTCTAATATTAACAGATGTTCGCCAGCAATCAATGCTCTGATTTCAATTCGGTGAAACTATGGGTCTGTGAAACTACGGTTTGGCTAAATCTCGTTCGGGCTTACTTCAATTCGGTGAAACTACGGGTCGGTCAAACTACTTTAGCTATTTCTACGGGTCGGTGAAAATACAGGTTGGCTAAATCTCGTTCGGGCTTACTTCAATTTGGTGAAACTACGGGTCGGTCAAACTACTTTAGCTATTTCTACGGGTCGGTGAAACTACGGGTTGGCTAAATCTCGTTCGGGCTTACTTCAATTCGGTGAAACTACGGGTCGGTCAAACTACTGTTAGCTATTTCTACGGGTCGGTGAAACTACGGGTTGGCATAATATTTTTCGTTGAAACTACGGGAAGGCACATCTACGGTTCGGTCAAATTAGCGGATCCCACTCGCCTACGTTGCAGCCCTCACCGAGAGCGACCCTCGGTCTACCTTTTGGCTCCGGCTCGGTAGGCGCTAAGCCCGGACACATAGAAGACACACACACGCAACAGTTAAAAAAACACTATGTGTGTTGCTTTTAAAATCGAGGCGCCGCTATAAAATCAATTTTGAGACCACAAACGTTCCACACGTTCTTCATTTTGCTTTTGTTGTCTGTGTGTCGCATGTGTGCCTTCTGTGTCTGCTGTGTAACAGTGTCCATGTGTAGGGCTTTATATACACAATCACAATACTATTACATCCTGGTCGTCAAAACTGTCATGAAAAGTTAGTCAATATAAAATAATTATCTTTTAAATTTCTCTTTCATTTTTCTCAAATAAAAATGTCTTCTGGTAGCATGTCCAAAATGTATAGAAACAGAAACCAATTTTAAATTTCTATTAAAAAAGGAAAATTGTACGTATTAAACTAATCATTTAGAACTTATTTTAATGAATATTAAGTTTTATTTGTCAGGTAATTGTCGCAACAATGCAGAATATGAATCAATTAATGATTTAGGTATCATTTTCCATCTAATGTTACTACAGTCAGAATCAAAGAAATTCTTATGTTTTACAGTCAGAGTCTAAATTGAATAATGTTGATTACAAAAGTTAGCAAACAGGATACAGAAAAAAATAAAAGGAAAAGGGTGTTAGTCATGCTACTGAAGAAAATCTGCAGTTGCATGTCATGTCATCCAATGATATATTCATGAGTACACGTCATTTACGCAGCTATTCCAATTATATGCGAGTTATTAGTCAAATGAAATATGTGCCATGAAAATATGCGAACGCTCTAAAATATTCCTATTATTTTCAACAGATTTATCGTATCGTTGGCGCCATACTAAAATATACCACCTCGGAATTTAGAATTCTTTATTCATTCGAAACTTCTAACGAGAAAATTAAGAGATGTTCTCAATAATTGCCACATTAAAATATTTTGTATTACGACCTGACAACATTCTTTCGAAATATGTTTGGTATTTACAAAAAAAAATATATCAAAATTGTAAAGTACATACAATTTACTACATTTTTCCTTTTGGGATATTCCAATTTCATTTGAATAATCGGTCTAAATATAAATTATGTAATTAATTTGAGGATTTGTGTAATTAAATGTTAATATCGGAAGTCAAAACATACGTTTATAAATTTGTTTTATACAGATTTAAATCAATTATTTGTTTAACTCAATTTTTACACAAATTATATTTGTGTTAAGCCGAGAGAATCAAAACATTAATAAATCATCATTTAAAATGACGCATGTTTCATATCTACAGTAAATAATTCGTAAAATTCTCAATTACTTAACTAACAAAAAACAAATTGTTGTAAATTTTGTATTTACTTCTTCAATTTTTATGACTTAGTATAATATAAATTTTCATCAAAAACTGAACATTGTACTGCAAAGAAGAATTAAAATAAAATAAATTAAACGAAAATCTAAGTTTAACAGAGAGTACCGATTAAGATAATAATATAAACAAGATAATTTGTAAGAAGTTCATCACATAATCACGTGGTCGCAATAATTAAAAAGATGGTAATAAATTTATTAATCATTCTAATATTAATTTGCTGCGTTTACTAAATTGTATCGCATTATAAATATAATATTACCTATTGATTATTTTATGTTTGAAGATTTATAGTGCAATCTTAAAATTTTAGGTTGAAGAATAAGTAAATAACGGTCAATGTGCTGGCAGGAAGTTTTGCTCATTTATTAATTAGGCACACTCCCACAATCAGTATTACGTTAAATGTAAATGTCACTTAAAATTGTAAATGAACCATTCTTTAACAAAATAACACCATTTGCAATACCGAATTCTTTTCAATGTAAGATTATGTAAATTTTTAATTATAGTGGCATTAAATTTCAAATACAAGACACCGCACTTCGTGGAACTTTCAAATGAGACGAAAATAATAATTAAAAGCGGTAAGTATCTGTTATTTTACAAGAAGACTAATCATTAAGGACTATAAAATTATAAACTATACTGCATTGTTCTTTGAATGCAACAATAAGCATTCGCCTTGAAGAAATTGACCACAAAAAGTTAAATAAAAAATGTGGTAAACATGATCATCGAAATTTGTCATGGGAATTAACAGATTATAATCTTCACAATAAAAATTATTAGAACATGAAATCATTTATTGTTTTCAAATGGGCAAGAAAGTGTTTTTCAGAACGTGACACGAAGTAATAATTTATGAAATAAATTTTAAAATTTTACTCACCGTAGAGCATGATTTCTTTTCTTTTTCGGACTGAATTTTGATAATCTCGAACTCGACCTCCGATGATGAGATATTTTGGGTTCAGGGGGTCTGGCACGTGAAAGTTAATCAATATCGACAAAATTTTGGTTGCCATACTTCCTTTTGATTAACTAAGGGATGTCGCATTCCGAACACATCATCTCACTGTTAACAAAGAAAAATAAATAAAATTTAGCACAAATTACACTTTAACTGTTTCAGAATTATGTAAATGCTAGACACATTTAATTGTAAATTAATAATAAAGTAATAAAATTATTAGTGATAATTGAATATTAAATAATGGTAGGTACAAACGAATTCTTGTTTACGCGCCTGGATACAAAGTGACCTCGGGATGTTTGCATTGATACCCTGCTGACCCCTGTGTACGGAAAGCAACAAAAAATATCATTCACTAATCATAAATTAAGATTTAAGGGCTTTTCTGGTGCCATATGCCAGTTTTATTAGTCTGACAACACGTAGAACGTCTTGTTGATGCTTGGCGTTTGATAATTTGTGATAATTAAAAATTAAAAGCGGTCATAAAACTAGTCGTAAAATTGTTCAGATTAAGCTGGTTTTGTAATTTCTTGATGAATGAACGTTGCCCGTGACTGGCGCTGACGTTAGCATTAAATTAATTATTCTAATGTTTCTATTTGACTACCAATTTTTCAACGCTTACAATTGACTGCCACTTTACAGCTGCTCTTCATTCAATACTTGTTTCCAGTTTCATATCATTAACAAACAATCATAAAATTATTATCGGAAACACTATATCTATTATACCTTCACGAAATTACAAACAATTGTAATAATAATTTAAATAAATAAAATGTGTTCATTTTATTTCCCTCTATGTAATAAACTACCTATACAACATAAAACATTACACTTAGATAAATAGAGGAGAAAAATGAATTGAATTTTGCACAGATTATTAATCTATTATAAGTAATAAATTACCATGACAGACATTTAAATAAATTGTATTTAAGTTAACTCTAAGTTAAGGGTTAAATGATGTTACTTTACCTACCTACTGTAGGTTTCTAAGTTATTGCTTCATTGAATATGATGTTCACATACAAACTACTGTAAATAATTATTGTTTTGATCAAAGAAGGACAATTTATTTTGTAGGAATTCAGAATCTTCGGGAAATAGCTAAATGCACGTGCGGATAGTAAACATCGTAAAGTAAATTTCTGACAGAAGCAAATCATATAAGGCTCGTTGGCTTCGAATTTAGCTTGACGTAGAATCTTTCCAAAAAGTTATCAAGCTTTCACTGCCTCCCAAAATTAGTTCACCCCTACAAATCTTCCGAAGTGAACAAACAGATTTGTCCTACGCGCATTACTAGAATTCCAACCAACGCCCGATACAAAATGTGTCACAATTCCTACTATTTCAGTGGGACAGCATAAAAATGCGTGGGAGCTAATGATACTATTTTGGTCCCTGAAATTTAATTTAAAAACATATTTACCAACAATGTCAGAAATTAATTTGTCATCACAGGGAACCGAGAAATGGAATCCCAGAAATGCTGATCATTTTGTTCCGTAACGTAATGGTGGCGGTTGTTTTTTTACGCACTGAAAGAAAACATAAAACCAATGTTAACTGGTTTAAGAAAGCAAAACATTGAATTGATAAACAGTTTTTGTTGTGAAAAAATTTGTTAGATTTTTCACAAGAAATAATAAAAAATAATAAACGGAAAAAGAATATATCTAGACGTAAATACTGAACTTATAGTTCAGCAGTTGAAAACAACACTAATAAGAAATTTATTTTTTCTACGATCGGTATTAAAAGTAGGCTTATTGCTTATTGATCTTCACTTGGTTACTTGAAAATAAACAATCGCAAACCAATGCTTCTTTACGGACCCGTTGCTTATAAAAATCTGTTCCAGTAATCAAATAATTTATTAATGTTGGTAAAATTTGTATTAATATTGCAATCTTCAATCAAAATTTATTCTAAATATCAAGTTTGTTTACATTTATGTTTGTTGTATTTGTAGTGTTTTACTACAAAATTTTAGCTTCCATAAATATGATGCCTTAGATGAAAAATTACAGAATTCATGTTGATTGCTAATAAAAATCAACTAGTAGAATAAATGTTATGTATACTTCTGGCTGAAAGTATTTTTCCAGCCTTCGAAAAGTTGCAGCCCTCGCTGCGCTAGCACAGCGCTAGTGCTAGTGCTACAATCTCTAACCTCAATGTTCAATCTGCAAAAGATTCTTTCAGCTTTGCCATACAAATAACTATATTTGCATTTTGTATAGTAGGTAATGACTATATTTCTAAACACAAAATCGTTTAGTAAACTAGTACTTTACAGTACAACAACCTTACTGAATATTTACGAATTCTATTTATTTTCCATTAAAAACATTGTTTCAGTGAATATTATTTATATAATAAGTTTATTAACGATATTTAAAAAATGATAATTTATCTTCAAAGTTCTACTAATATTTGCATTATAATATATGCAATAAATAACCATTAAAAATAGCAATAAATTAATCAACATGTGCTCATTCTTAATTCTAATACATATTTATTGTATAATTAAAAATTATGAAACTATTTACAAAAAAAAATGCTTACCTGTAAATATAAAATTGACAGTTCACTACCTTCAATGAATAATATTTCTTCCATGTTGATTTATTTAGGTAATCACGTTTGGGCATGAAACATCATAGTATTACGCTCCTGTAGGTCTCTTCTCACTCTATCTTTGAGAGTACAGTGGTCACACGCCCTGCTCTTTGACCTACCGTGTCCACTCAATTAAATATCAATCGAAGGGAATGGAATACGTCACCCAGTTTGGAATATTACGCGGTGAAAATTTGTAATGTAAATTACAAACTGATTTGAGGAAATTGGAAAATACCACAACGAATATTGAGACAGAATTGAACGCTAAATATAGGAAATATTGAAGAAAAGGGTAGCTTAAAACAGAACAACGCAAAAAACACTGGTTAATATGAAAATAAAAAATTATAATAATGTTAGTAACTCGCATTTACCGTAAAAACATAAGAAACTAATTGGTTTTTATACATATTTTAATGCTCTTTGTGATAATGTGCCTACAAATACTTCTATTATAAATTTACATATAAACATTGTGATATTATTATATATTTCAAAAAGAAAATATAATTACTGGAACAATGCATCGGTTATAATTAACCTGTGCTCGAAGTATCTGATCGTATAATATTAATATTTTATTGTTTATAATTTTCAAAGCTTATTATATTTTCCTATTCTAGCGGCAATATTATTATACAAATAAATTTAATAGGTAATCAACCTTATATAGTTTCCTAAAATAAAAATTAATATTATAAGATCAGAAAAATATTAAATATTATATTACAATTATTTACCTAAAATGTTATAAATAAATTGACTAATTTTTTTAAATAGTACATTTTTCTCAGTCAATTTACTTCCCTCAAAATAGTATTAAATTTCTTCAAAATCAATTTCTTGTGTAACTAAAATTATTAGTCAGTCAAAATAACAACAATATACCAAGTATAAACAAATATATTGAAACTAAAATACAAGTGTAGAAATATAATCTTCATGTCTGCTCACTGTAAATAAGGTGCCAGTCCGAATATTATTCGTCATCTACGAAGAAAATGATTTCAAATAATGTAAATTTGCGTAATAAATAAATTGTTTAAATAAATTATAATTAATGAAAGAAAAAAGGCTCTCAGCTCTCATAATCTACGCACATTGACCAACTGCTAGACTGTACCACAGTTGCATAGCGTTACACCACACACAACAGCTAAGTTGGAAACTGCGATACAGGCTGCCCGACCTTTGCGATTTGAGTTCTCATCATTGGGCCGAATAATTGCTAATTTTACTACAAATTTCTCGCGATTTCGCAGAGATACTCCTAATGATACTCAGATCATTTTTAACATGTGAAAGCCACTTTCCAGGAAATTTGCCCATACCAGGAATTGAACCCGGGGCGAGGGAATGCCGTCAAAGCATGCTAGCCACTGGACTATTTTATCCCACAAATTATAGCGTATCTTGTATTACTTTCAGGGAACTGTTTTGTACCGATTTCAAGAACTTTACAAAGTTAAAAAAAATACTGAAAAAATGTTACTAACCTTATTTATTTACATTGAAGTAATTGGCGGCGTTAGGGAAGCGCTCTGGTGTAAAATCTGGGTTATCCCTGAGTCCGGACTGCACATTTGTCCGTAACAGATCCCTATATGCGGACTGTAGCGATAAATCGGAACTTGCAGCTTGACTTACAACATCTAAAGGAACGGCATTTGTTAGTCCGCTGGCTTGGACTGCTCTTCTGACACCATCTACAATAAATTTAGTAATTTTGAAAACAATAAAAGTAAAATTAGATTTTATTTTCTACCTGATATAACTTGGGAAAGATTTCCATGTGGTTTAGAAGCAGCAACAATTTTCCTTCTTTTACTTGGCATTCCAGATAAGTAAGCATCACTGAAAGGCGCTTGAGGATTCTGTCTCCGTTGTCTTTGGGTATCACGCGTAATAATCGGTATCCAGTCCTGATAATATAAAGGTTAGCTTAAACTCAAAAAATAAAATAATGAAAAACTTACAGCTGAAAGTCCTCTATGCCAAGGCTCAGAATCAATCACATTAGGCATAGGTTCAGAATCTAAAGCGGAATTTAAAGTGGGCACGGTAGCTGTCTCGGCTGGGGTTTCTACAACTGGGGCTTCTTCTACTTCCATTGCCTACAAAAAGTTCAGTTTAAAAATATTGTTATGAGTACAGAATTTTTGACATACTTCAGCTTCACTGGTAGCATTAGAAGATTCATTTCTAGGCGTTCTTAAAACTATGAACGGTTGAATATCAGTTTGCGGAACATTTAAAGTCCTTAAAAAGTGTCTTAACTGTGACAGACTAGTCGAAATTGTCCATTGATGAATCTCTGGACTTATTCCTGCAGTATAACGTGCCTAAAAATATAAAACATTAAACTCCATCCTACTTGGTATCTTATTTTTATTTGACATTACAATTAATGCTCTAAATACTTCTTCCACGCCTTCCTGACCATCGGCGGAACTATGAAGAGCCAAGGCGCATAACTGTCGCACTGTTAACAAACATTGATCAACTAAACTTCGTAAAGAACCTGTCATTCTGGACATCAATAAACAAATAATATTTGGGAAGCAATTTCGACAAACTTGTATTGCTGACTCTACAATGTCAATGTTGTCCCGAACTCTCATTGTATTCTAAAAAGAAAAATAATAAGATTGATATTTTTACTAAAAGTAAATTTGAATACCATTAATTCTAAAATTGGTTGCAATTCCTGAATAAGTCTTTCGGCTCCCCTATCAATTGCGGCTTGTGTAGGACATTCACCATCTAAAACTCTGTTTCGGAAAAATGTTCGTAATTGTGGACGAATACGAACTAAGGGATCAATATGGCCAGTATTTAATGCAATTACATCACTGAAAATATTAAGTTTAAATAAAAAATTAATATTGAATGAAAAAAATAAATAACTACCTAAAGGTAAGTCCTCTGGCCAACGTCATCACTAAATCAGTAAAAAGACTCTCGCCTTCATTATAATGATGTTCCGGAAAATGTTGTAAAAATGTATCTAACGTAGCTTGTCCTGAAGTGTTTTGATCGAAGAGCAATCGCGACAAGTCAGCAATGTCCTAAACATGAATCAAAAATAAATACATTATTCTTGCCCTTTCAACTAGGTTGATTACCATAAAGGGAAGTGGAATTTGAACCGGTTCACCTTGATTTTGCGACGGAGCTGACGATTCAGTCGTCGCAGAGGTTGTCGTATTGGTTTCTTGCGTCTCTGAACGTGCTTGTGGTTGCTGAGGACGATTTTGAGCATTACCCAAAGTTCTAAACCAACCCTAAATAATTATGTACATTAACAGACACTCCACACACAAAATAAAAACTAAATTACTTGTAAAATATTGTAGAGAGGATTAGGAAATTGATTATTATTCTGTTGCTCTCCGCTTCCTTCCATCGAAGTTGTGTTTTGATTTCCCGAAGGAGGAGCAGCCATTGACGCCGTGGAAACTGATGCCGTAGCTGTGGCTGGAACTCTTCTTCTGCGTATATGATGTGAGTTACAAGGTAAAAAGGGATCAAATCCCTGCATGGTATGCTGCGCCAAATGCACATGAGGCCGAGAAGTTGAACGAGTTTGTGTGGCTGTTGTTGGATGGGTTTGAGTATTTCCTCGAGCTTGAGAATTCACATTAGTGCCACCTGTTGGCGCTGAAGCAGTGCTTGTCTGCTCCGTAGATTCCGTAGAAGGGGCATTTGAAGGCTGTGAAGATGGTGTAGCTGGAGTAGCACCACCCATCATTTGCCCGGCAACGGCTTGTAGAATTGACTGAATGAATTCCGGTGGAGTTGAGCCAAACGTTCCACGTAAAACTAGTAAATAATTCAGTGTTAAAATTAAATAATTTTGAAAAAAAATGTGAATTGTATAAATAATACAAATGCATGCGTAATTAATAATTCGTCTTACACCATTTATATCTAATACAAAACTATACTATACGGTATGTCCGGATATGTCTTTCTTGATATGCACATACTTTTAGCTTTGTATAAAAAATTGCAATATTTGTATGTTCAAAAACGAAAATATATTATCTTTAATGAAATAAAAAAAAATTGTGTGTTGCGTGAATGATTGTCGTTCAATGGACATGGTCTAGTCAAACAAAATATCGAAATGATGTCAACTAAGAAGGGAAGAAAATTTACCATTATCTGCTTGAGCAGCTGAAGTCACAACTGTAGTTTCCAGTGAATCAATTGTGATACTCTCAGGAGTGACTTCCATAAAGAATTCCATGTTGGGATTATTCACAAACGGTGGCACGACGGCAACGACAGGCTCATGAGGTCCTTGTCCTTGCTGACCCGTAGTATTTGTTTCAGTGCCACTGGTTGGAGTGGCCTGAGTTCCAGAATCGTTATTACCTGTAGGTGGCTGGCGCGGCCCCTGGTGGGTGATGTTGAACACGGGCGGCCTGGGGAAGCCGCGCAATTCGAATGGAAACGAATCGATTCTGATCTCGTGCACATTTGGCCGGATTTGAGATGTGGTTATTGTTGGCTGAGGCGTAGATTGTGTAGTGCCAGTTGTACTAGTAGCTGTATTAGCTCCTTCTGTTGCATTTTGGGCCTCACCTGCACCTTGATTTGCAGGAGTAGTGGCACTGTCCGATGGACGTCTATCAGACGTTAAATTGATTTGTGCCTATAAAAATATTTATTTACGTCGTATACACATATAAAATTAAATCAAATATTCCTACCTCAACTTGTATTGGAATTCCAGCTTGTACAACTGCAGAATGTTGTATCAAAATTGGTCTGCATAGCAAAGGACGTGGTGGTGGAGTACTAACTAGCACCATTACATCACTTAGGGAGTGATAGGCATGGCCCAACAAATGCATGACCTCAGAAACACGATTGATAATAGTTTGGGTCTGTCGCTGATCTTGAATTTGCTCGCTATTTAACGGAGGATCATTGCGCATAAATGCGTGGTAGCGCTCCATAAATGGACGAAGACGTTCATGAATTTTGTTTAGATCGTCCAGGAGGCGAGACATTTCAATTGTACCGAATGCATTTCTAAGAAGATAATACGTAAAAAAATTACAAATAAACTTTGAAAAATGAACTTACTCTGGCAAGCGTCCACCAGTGGGACCAGAACTTCCATTGGAATTTTCTGGTTGCGTCGAAGTTGAAGTCGAAGAACTTGATGAAGCTGCAGTTTCAGGAGCATCTGTGCTAGTCGTGGAAGCAGTGGCAGTAGCTTCGGACGCTGTAGTAGACGCATTTTCTTCGCCAGTCGGAGCAGCTTCACCAGGTGTAGCAACTTGCTCAGCTTGTAAAATTCCATTTTCAACAGCAGAAACAGCAGCAGTCAGTGAAGCTAAAGGATCATCATTATGCGAGTGAGGTACAAAAACTTGAGCGGCAAATACTGGGGTAACATCATCTTGGGGTTCTTCGGGCGGGGACTCTCTATTTCGGGAGCCTGTATTATTAAAAATGTATCAAGAAGTTCTCCATCCACTTTTAAGTTTGACAATAATAATAATATAATTTTCTTACCTTGTGGATCTTCTAAATTATTGAGAATGTTTTCAGCTCGACGAATCATTCGTCTAGCAACATTTAGTCGACTTCCCGAAAGACTCTGAGTCGGTGGAGGAGGCACAATACCTTGTGCCTCCATCAAACCAGAAGGAAATGCCATTGATCCCAAATACATTGCATTTGCTGTACTGAAAGGCCGGCGAATACTTGGCTGAGAAGGTTGGGGACTTCTCGCTCTTCTAGTTGCAGATGGTGGTGCTCTTTGCACCAAGTGAACCACTTTTCCATTAACGTCTAAAAACAATATTGTGTAAAATATGATGACGTATTAAATTAAATGATATATTTACCATATTCTTGAAGTTTTTTGTTGTCTTGTAAAACACGTCCACAGTAAATAAGACGTTGAGTGTCAGCAGGAATGTTTATGACTTCAGCGATACGTTCTTTAAATTGCGCGACAGTTATCTAAAATGATAACGATCATAGTAATTAATTGTCAAATAAAATTATTGTATCAAATAACTTACATCATCTTCAACTGAAAACGCATGATTTTGCGAATCCAACGTTTTTATTGTTAAATCAATCATTTTGCATGAATCTGTAATAACAAAAATATAATCGATCACAGTGGATTAAAGGACAAACATACGGATTCCAGAATTAACACATGAGATTTTGGCACTTCAAGCAATTCACAATTACCAATGACAAGTAATCAATGTTAATGAGATGTAGAAGTATTTGAAAAAGATTATTTTCAATTATTTTTATGAGAAACAAAATGGAGTGCCACAATCACAAAATATGAATATTCACCTTGTTCGTCGAAACAACGTCAAGAAATTTCACAAATCACACGTTGTTACATGCGGATTTTATTGAAACACTTACAAACTTTGTATGTTTATCACTACTTCTAAAATAAACGTTATTTCTCAGATTCATCAAACCAAATGTAATAAAATGGCGCATTAGCACACCTATCGACCAAAATGGCAAAACGATAACTTGCTACGACACTGATCATACCAACAACGCAAACTATGAAATATCCCCATAATGTTTACTAATTATTTCCAAATTTAACTTTTCTTCAATTTTTTACACTTAAATCAAATCATATTAGTTTTATTAAAATTCATTTCATTGTCTGCCACAAATTCATTTATTTATTTATAATTTGACATTTGTTTATATATAATGCTAAAAATATTGTTCCCTCTCTACATCTACATGACATGACATGACTACATGTTTAAATTTTCTGTAGCAAGGAAACTATTAACTACTGGCATGTCTTCTAAAAATACATTAATTGTTTTTGATTTAGGTATGATTATAAAACGGGCAGAAATAAATCTTGTAAATATTATTTGTTGCAGATTATACACTTTGGCCTTTTTGGGTTGATACACATGTTACGCCACCATTTAATAAAAAGTAAGATATTTAAAAATTAAAATAGGTAAAAATAATACAAGCCTTAATAAGATTTAAAATAGTGTAATGAGTTAAGGACTCACACTTTCCCTGGTACCTGGCAACACATGAACAACTATTTTCTTACATTTATCTATTATTCATTTGTCATACCAAATCAGGAGTCATTGTTTTGGTATACATTATTAGTCATTTGTTTTATTGCATAAATATTTTCAGTGCAAAAGGTGACATAGTTGATGCTAATGGACAAAATATAAAACATTATCCAGACGTTCCTAAAATACTACAAAAATTACAAAACGACGAATATGTTCTTGGTATAGCTTCTCGAACTTCTGAAATACATGGAGCAAATGAATTAGTAAACTTATTTAATTGGGATAAATATTTCACTTACAAAGAAATATATCCTGGCTGTAAAGTTGAACATTTTAATAAGTAAATTAATGTGTTATATTTCCAATTTATATGTTAACTTAATATATTTTTGTAGGTTTTATAAAAATTCTGGTATAGAATTCAATAATATGATATTTTTCGATGATGAGAACCGAAATATTAATGATATAAGAAAACTTGGCGTAACATCAATATTTGTTAAAAATGGAATGACTCTGGATTTATTACATCAAGGTTTGTTACAGCATAAAAATAATAAAAATATTTAATTTTTATACATTAACCATTATTATAATTAAATGTTTTATTAAAATGCGTATGCGATGAATAAATATTTAATACAAAGTATAGTATAAAAGCAATTTATTAGAATTTATACATGCAACACAAAATACAAAACCTACATTTGCATTGATCAACTATAATTAATCTGTACATAATTACAATAACAAAACACACAAACAAGAACACTTCAAAAATTACACTTGGACTAATTAAAATTAGGCTCTGTGTTTACAAACATAATACAAATTAGAAACGATATTTAAATTTCGTAATTGTAAATAATTCAATTATTAAAACATGAGAGCTTTAATTTTATTTACAAATGATAAAAATACTGTCATTACATGACAATATTTAAGCAAATTACAAATTTTTAATGTACTTTCCTCGTCATTAATTACAAATAAGCTAACATACAATTAAAATTAGCAGTCTATAAAATTAAAATACATACATTTTCTTTCTTTTAGAATAATTAAATTAGACAATTGTTTCATTACCCCATTATATCACTGTAATCTCTGTTTAATACATTCTACCAATAAATACAAGCAATCAACATAAATATCAAAAATTTATGTAAATAGAGTAAGTTAGATATTTTTAAAATAAACTTATCATGTTTAAAAAAGCACTGCAATCATCACAGTAAATTTTCAATACCAAGTTACCTTTAGATCACTGTAACCAACAGCATTATATTGTCTCGATAATGCGTGTACTAGCGAAAATATTACACTAAATTTCAATAAACAGTGCATAATTGAAAATCTGACAAATTAAGGTACTTGGCTAACCGGTCCTACTAATACTAATCCGGAGTCTTCTTAATTGGTGTTAGCCGAAGCCCTTTTGCCAGCATCTGCGCCTCAAAATCCCGATCTTCTTCATGATACCTGCAAAGACATCTCATTAAAATTTTAGTTTACGTTTATTTCGTTCTAAGAATTTTCTTTAATTATATTTAAATGTAGTGACTAAATAATAAATAAACCGTTTGTTTTGAATAAATAAGAATGTAAAATAAAAATAAATAAAAAAGAACACCATCTTACCTAGATAAAAATCTAGTGCTATAAGCCATGCGTTGCAATTGATCATCTATTTGCTGCAATCTAAATTGCACACAACTAGGAAAAATTATTGCTTTGGATGTACATGCATGCCCACAGAAGAACCAAATGTATTAACCACATACCACCCAAAGCAATAATACTATACAAACCTTAATACTAATGTTATCGTAATTATTTACTCAAAATAAATATTATGAATTAATAATAAAATTATTTACGAAGGAATAAGAAAAATAATCATGCAAAGTAAAAACGAATTCAAATAAAAAAAATAAACATTTAGGGAATAACGTAGTAATTAAGCTCAGAGAGGAAATCAATTAAAAAAATCATTAGCACATAAGCCACAAACAAAAAACAGATCACAGAAACAACGGAATATTGGGGTATAGAAGAGTTATTAGCAGACAGTTGAGAGTACGACACTGAGGACAGTTGAGGAGCGGATCTCCTTCTCGCTTTGAGACTGCACCTTTGTCGATCCTCTTCTAATATGACGATCAAAGAATCTCGTTTGGCAACTATTTCTAACATTTCACTGAGGATGGCTCCTTCGGCAGCAACGTCATCTTGAGTCTTAAGTTGGTCTACAACAAACACTCTTTAAATATTTCCCGTAAACTCTAAAATAAATGTATTACCGTCTCCAGCTAATCTTTCCCTCAGTTCTTGCTGAAGTCGAGCATGTCTGTCTTCCAGTTCCAGCTCTTGTGCCCGAACCAGGAGTTCTTTTTCGTAGCGCCGTAATTCAGTGCGATCGCGCATAAGATCAAACCATTCTTGAAGAAGATCTGCTTCTTCTCTCTGATTTGATTCATCACTTGTTGTTTCGCCGCGTAACGCTTTTTCGACCATTACACCTCGTTGTTCTAATTCGCGTGTTTTTACTTCAGTCTCCTCAAGTTTTCGTTGAATTTCTTGAGCTAATCGATGTCTACAAATGTGCATATCGTGAAAATAAATACTTATATTAAATAAGTGGTAAATACCTTTTTATTGTGGCCTGTTTTGATGATTTGCGAAGTGATCTATTACCCCTTCGTCGTCCTAAACTATTTGCAGATCCTTCTATTGCACCCGACTGATCTAACGTCTCTGTACTTTGATTTAATTTCTTCCAATCAATATCGTCTTCAGACCCACTTTCATCTAATAGTAAAAACAAATGCTACTGATGTGCTAATACAACAAAAGCTGTGTTTGTGACACATTCCAAGCAATAAATATGTGTCTAGAGAAATATATTATCTGTACTGAATTTTGCAGTATTATACAATTGATATAATAAGCTGGTATTAAAAAATTCTCAGTAACAATAATTTTTAAAAATAAATTAAATATATTTATTATTTATTACTTTTCATACCTCTTGTATTATTTATGCTGTAATTAAGGGGTGGAGGTGGAATTGGAGGTGGTGAAACATCACCACTCTCCTTTACAGAACTATCCGAAAGACTTTTACTTCTTGTTGGTGGTTCAATGTTTCTTTCCTACAATTTTAATTTATTATAACGCTACACATTCTCCCCAACGCAACAACATCAATCAATTATTACAAAATCATAATCTGTTACTAGAAAACTGAAAATAAACTAGTAATATTATTACCCTAAAAATAAATTCGCATATCAAAAATATTTAAATATTCGTACTTTACCTTTATAAAATAAAGCAAATATGCAAAATGAAAAAATATAACATGCAAATATAAAAGAGACAGAAACAAAAAGGAAGATTTGAACAAAATACAAACAAACACAACATGCATGAGTACAAACACTTGCTTACAATGACTTTTTGATCCAAATTAAAGCAGGACTGTAAACAATTTTTATACATTATTTTCAATGATCAACTGTTCATTTTATGGGGATTTTCTGTATTATTTTAAAGAAAAAATCAAACTTACTTTAGACTTCTCCTTTGATTTTGGTGAAATTCGAAATCTTGAGAAACGATCTTTAACACTTCCAGAAGAATTTGATGGAGGAGATTTATTTGTGGATTCTTTCTTCTTTTGGAAGAATTCTGTTACAGATTTAATGATACTTTTTCTTCGTTCGCGATCTTTGGTTTTCTTTTCTTTTTTGCCAGTTTCTGTTAATAAATTTGGATCTGATTTATAAAATTGCTGCTTCTTTTGACTTTCAGTTCTATGAATCATGTTACTTGATAAAGACATCTTTAACTGTTCTTCATTAATACTTTTGCATATTTCAGAAACAGATTTTGTTCTGCTTCTTTCAATATTATCAGTGCTATTTTCATTATATAAACTTAATTTGTGAGATATATCAGAATTACTGAACGAATTTTGAAGCGATCGCTCTAGCTTATTTGTGCTACCATTATGTTTTTTCTTCTTAAACGTATCATTTAAAAGCAATGCATTTCTTTTTTCAGTATTTAAAACCAACGATTCGATACTATCTTGAACACATTCTTCTTTACTAGCCTTCCTTGTTAATAATTTTTTTACTTTTAGACGATGAATATCTTCAGGACTAAGTCCTAAATCTTCGTCTGACATCAACCTAGCTCTTGATCTTGCATCTTGTTTTAATTTTTCTGCGGTTTTCTTCGCTTCTTCATGTTTAGTTCTTGGAGGCGCAACTGGAGTCTTAAATTCATAATTTAAAGCACTTTGATGAATATCTGGGAGAGAAAAAGTATCGCTATTTGGAGTATTAGATGTTGGCGATTGCTTTAAAGGCTTTGAAGAAACAATGAATGATCCATGCATACTTAAAGGTCGTGCAAGTGTTTTAGGATTAAGATCTTTGAGACTAGCTACAGGGGTGTAGATTGCTGTAGATGATAAAGGTTCAGTTTTATCACTGGGATACACATTTTCTTTTACTTCATCCAATTCATGTGAAAATCCGCTAACAGTTGGTGATTTCTGCAATGGAATAATATGCTCAGGTGTTTTACACAATTCTGTGTTTGCATAAACTCCTGATGATAATGAAGAAAATTTAGGTGACTCAACAAACTTTGGAGAAATATCAACGGTAGCAGATTTTACAAGTTCAAAATTTTTTCTAATTGGACTGCAACTTGGACTGAACGATTCCCGTATTCTTCGCTTTTTATCACCTGTTTTCTTTTGAAGTTTAACTTTATCTAACACTAAATCACGGATTAAATCGTGTTGTTTACTGCGCTCTTTATTGATTTCTTCTATTTTTCTTGATGTTGCTGGTGAACTATACACTGGGGACATTACTCTTTTTGGACTAGATTCGGCACTTTCTATTGGTGGTAATTCTAACGGTGGTGATTCAGATTTACTTTTCCGTTTAGATTTTCTTACATCTATTGAATCTCGAACAAAGCCAAATTCTGCGTATTTAGATTGTAATCTTTTAACGTGTTCATCATATTCTATACCGTTATGATCTTCTGCAAGTGGTGTTTGAATTTCTTCAATCTCATTTTCTTCAACCACTGAAATTTTTTCCACGCTGTTTACTTTTTCTTGAATTTTTTCAGGTAAATTTTCTGTTTTTGATTCATTAAATATATTTTTAACAGTAGAATCACTAACAGTATTTTCTTCGGTAGTAGTACCCGCTTCAATTACTAATAAACTATCATCTTCATTATCACAGACAATTTGTTTTTGCTTATCTTCTATTTCTGATTTCAGTTCCTGTTGCTCACTGAATTTACCTTGGAAATTTTCATTTTCATTGCCATAAACACAATAACCAGTATTTTCTTCAGCTGATGATAGAGGAAGAATTACATTTTTGTTAACCGCTTCCAAAGGTTCATTATTATTTGGACTTTCTTGAGTAACAATGGGATTTAAACTATCTAAAGGAATATTCTCATCATCTTGGACAAAATGAACGTATCCCCGATTTTTCAACATTCCAGTATTTGTTGTTTGTATAAAATTTTCTTCTAAACTAACTTCTGAACCAGTATCCATATATTCAATGCTATCTAAATCGGCAATTGGTGCACCATTTTGAATAACTAGAATTTCTTTAGGGCTTCTATCTTTTCCACAAATATGACCAGTGTCTTCAAAGTCTTCTACCATTGCTATTCTAGCATCTGCTCTTAGATTTTTGTTTTTGCTCTTGGATTTTTTATTCTTAACTTCCGGATTAATATCAAACTCAACATCTTCCAAATTATCTGAAACAGCACCATCTCGAGCCCAATCAGACAGTTCTGTTTCTGTTAAAGCCGCATTTGTGACATCATTACACATAGATTCTGGATCAGAAATTGGAGTATTTCTACCACTAGAATGTTTAGATTCTGAGTCGTCTTTGATATCTGGCGTCGTTTCCTTCTTACCATCAAAGTGACATTTCGTTACATCGGAACATTCTACATGTTCAAGAATTGGAAGAATTTTAGGTTGATTCAAAGTTTTCTTTTCACTTAGAATTGATTTGGGTGCTTCGGATAATGAAGATGGTTGAGTTTTGGTAACACTCTCTGTTTCCTCTTTTTGTTCTAAAGTTTCTTGTTTATCGGGAATAATACATAAACTATCCATTACTATGTCATCTTCTTGTAGAAGTTCACCAGTTGTATCGTGTACTTCTACTCTTGGGATTTCGCTGAAAACTTTTCCTACTGACTTTTCCTCAACCATATCTGAACTTTCAGATGACAAGGAATCTGTATCTATATCAGATTCGTCTTTCTTTTCTGATTTATTAATTTCATTCCATGGAATTTCGGGAACAATAATGGATGTTTCATGTACTGGGCTTCTCGGTCTGCCTTCAGTGTCGTTTGTGTAACAAATATCAGGTTGACATTCTTCAATTATTTTTGGAGACTCGCAACTTTCTGTCTTTGTATCTTCTGGTAAAAGATCTTTAGTAATATCAGGTTGCATTGAGAATTTATCAATTGATGATAGAGTTAAGTCGATTATTTCGGGTGATTTTAATTCTGGTTGCTTGGTAAAAATAATTTCCTCCTTTGGTTTTTCAGTTTCTTTAGTTAAATCACGGTTGCAAAAATGTTCGAATTTGATATTATCTGTAGGAAAAACTGGTGACTTGGGAGCAATGGTTGGAGAAACAGGAGTATGAATTTTGGATGTCCCTTGAAGAAAAGCTTGCATTGTAGGGCTTATTTCAGGAGCAGGATTTAATAATTTCTGGTGTTCGGAAATATTACTATGGAAAGATTTAAATTTAGAGTCCAAAGTAGTGGTAGAGCCAGACTTTTGGATACTACCAGGCAAACCAGTGCTTCCCAATAAATATTTCTTCTTAAGTTCAAGCGATACTTTAGATGCAATTCCACCCGTGCTTTGCGTGCGATTTAGCAGATAGTCCCCTTTTCTGGGATTAACTAATGGTGAAGGTCTTACATTCGTTATGTCAGGTGTTGATATTTTTTGCGTGACAACGGTAGAAGCAAGTGGTGTAAACTTCAATTCAATATTTCCAGTTTTACTGTTTATAGGACGTTGTAGTTCACCAGATTTAACCTGAACCTTTTTGGGAGCACAGTAATAATGTCCACCGCTTCCTCGAGTTTTCGTAACGTTTACATCGTTTAACATGATCGCTGGAATTTCTCCCGTTGGTGTGCGATCATCGTGATCAAATTCAGAATCTGTCGGAATATCTGTTGCTGAATTTTCTTTATCACTGGAGGATTCTTCAGTTTCTTCATCAGATGCCATCTGAAAATGAAATAAAAATTTATTGCTTTACTTTAAACTTAAACTATAACATTATGTATTTATATTGTATATTGTGTAAAGCCGTATGTTAAACTAAAGTCGTACGTTAAATATTCAGTAATAATTCAGCTTGATATACAATTACGTAGTAAATAAATTTGCGTAGCGCTCTTCAACAATTAGTTGTTTAATTATTTATAACCTGTCCTCTGATTGTTGTTCGTTAACAGGGTTGTTTATAAAGATTAGGCGATTGTTAGCGGTAGCTGGGCACACAACACTCACGTTAGCAATGGATATGTTATACAAAGATTAAAATTAACGGATTATAATCAAACAGGACGCTTACAATCCACGCTGCATATTTACCTTCACAGCCATTGCTTAACGAGAGAAGTTGGACCAGGGCATCGGAAACTTTGATCTTATAGAAATGATTATTAACTATCTACGGTACTATAGTAACATTGGCACTTCAATAACAACAACAATAAAGTAATTCAACAACTAGTAAATTAGCAATCATTAACAACATAATGCAACATATTAAATATTTCATACAGATTTAACAATAATTAACAAATGCACGTTTACATAAACATTATATTTGCAACAAAAATATAATACTTCTATCAGTTTTTATATCTCTTTGAAGCGCAATACTAAAATATTAAAAATGTACAAAATATTACAAAATGTTCATTCCGTTTTATCAGTTAAATATTCTTAACTAATATTTTAGTACACCTATTCTTAATAATAAATTGACTAGAAAATCGCACATAATGACTAGATAATTCGTAGGAACTAGAATTACTGAATACAGCAATCTTTATCTTTATCTGTTTTATTATGTTTAGAGTGTGCCTTTGCTATTTTCTTTTCTAACACATCTCTATTCGGAACTTCATTATTCACAGCTCTTATAGCATCACTTAGTTCCTTAGAACCATGTTGTCGTATCGCATAACTTGAAGTACGTTTTCTGGGAGGTAATTCTGGTTTTAACTCTATATCTTGTAAATTTTTTGAAATACTTCTACTCAAAATAGGGGAAGGAATTGAGTTATTTGATTTCTTCCTATTTGGAACTTTAGGTTTAGGATCTGGTATATCTGACACGGATGATTGTAATGTATTACAATCTGAATTTTTTTCTGGAGATTGAAGGAAATTCATTTTCATGTTGTGAATTTTAGCTCTAGAAGGAGACACATCTCGAGATCTTGAATGTTCAATAGACGGAGTTAAAACAAATATTGATTCATTTTTATCAAAACCGTTTACACAATCAGGTGATGCTGGATTGCTATGTTTTTTGGTCCTTACAGGAATTTGGGGAGGTTCAATATTTTCCAATTTCAATAATCGATTTTTCATTTTCATTTCTTTATCTATAACAGCGTAAACTGGTTCTGATTTATTGGTTAACGATCCTGCTCCATTTTCAGTTCCATTTGCAGTTGAATATTTATCAGAAAACAAGGATTTAAGATCTATTTTCATGTTTGAATGTTCTTTAATATTTTCTTCTTGAGATTCAGTTAAATTTTCTTTATGAGATTCATGATTATTTTGTGGAGTTTCAATTATTGTTGGTTTAATTGTATCTCCATTCGAATATGAACTAATTTTATCACAACTGAGCAGAGATTCCAAAGATAGCGGTATTGTATTATTTGTAACATTATCTTTTTGTAAATTTAATAAATTCTCCGAAGACAAAGTTTTAGTCATAGTTTCATTTTTAATTTGTTTAGAACCAAAATTAAGTAAATCTTCGAGAGACACGGTTTGTTTTACTTTTTCAGTAATTTTAACAGGTTCAATTAAATTTTCCTTTGTACCATTTCCCATTATTTTAATTTCATTACTACTTGGTACAGTTTCAGTGGAATCTAATTTATCAATATTGTCAGTAATTTTAATATTATTATCTTCATCAAGCTCTGAAGAATTGGCATTATCGTCTAATTTGATTTCTTTATTATTTATACTAGAATCCAAAGAAATTTTAAAATCATTAATATCTTTTATAATATCCTCATAATCAAGTTTAATATCATTTGATTTAGGCATTGTAGAATCAATTTTGATTTCATCATAATTCACGTATAATTCTGGCGTAATTCTACTCTCTTCATTATGAATGCCATTTAATTTATCATCATTTTTATGATCAATATTCTGTAATTCTAAATGACCAATAACAACATTATTGACATCATCAATGGCGGTATTAAAGGTAGGATAAATTGTTTGAACACAATTTACTTGAGTCGAAAAATATTCAGGATTTGGAGACTGATTCGAAGAAGGATTAGTAAAGTTTCTAACACTTACTAAATTATCATCGCTCAAATCATCAGAGTTACTACTGAGTTGTTTAATAAAAGACTTATTATTGGTGAATGTTCTAGATGGAGAAATAGATGACGATTTCATAGAATGACTTTTACTTAATTTGACCACTGGTTTCTCTACTTCTTCATCTTTCTTTTCAAACATTGAAAGCTTACCCTTAATATCAATCTTAATGCCTTCTAAATCTACTGAAGCTCTTGGTTTGTTACAATACACATCAGTTTTAGATTTTGTAAGTTTGAAATTATTCCTACATTCTGCTGAAATATCTTCCAAACTATTATCTTGTTCTCTATCTTTTATCAAGCCAGAAAAACGTCTCTCAAAGAATTTGATATTATCTTTTGGAAGTCTGTTAATAACTGAATCAGCACGTTCTGGAGATTTCAATTTATGCTCAAGATTTTTATACTTAACACCACTGTAAGATCGGAAAAGTTTTTGATCTTTTGGCTGATGTTCGAGGTCTGTTATCCAGTTTAATAAATCATCAATTTTTTCTGTTTCTACAGGCTGTGGTATATCTTCAACTACGACATCGTCATTAAGACCTGTTTCAATTTCAAGAGCTTTAAGTAAATCTTCGATACTTTCAGAAAGTTTTTCTTCTTCAGGTTCCTCCTCTTCTTCATTTTGAACTGGAGGCGGAACTGGCGGTACTATTGGTACTAATAATTCATCTTCCTTAGTTAACAAATCTTCAATATATTTGTCAATATCCTCCAAATCTTCATCTTTGGGTTCAAATTCAAATGAAGGTCTTTGTGCAGCTTCAATTGTTGGTTTCTTTTCAACTAATGGTTTTTTCTCATCCACTAATTCCTTTTCAATACTAATAAGACCGATTGTAGTTTTCGGTCTTTCAGCGCGATTAATAGGAGGCCGTTTCGTTTGAAGTTTAGGTTCACCAAAATATTTTTTCGCGTTTTCAATATTTGCAAGAGATGCTATTCTCGGTTTTAACAATACTGGGGCTTCTTTTGGAACATTTATTTTACTTGGGGTTCGTTTTATTATTAAAAGAGGCTGATCATCAGGTTTTGAAAATGGTTTAGGGGACGGTTGATCGAATGACTTTTGTTTGATGAAATTTTTAATGGCACTTTTATTATTATCCGGTGATTTTTTAGGAAGAATAGGACTTTTACTAGTATTATCTGACAACTTTTTAGAGAGTGTAGGACTTTTACCAGTATTACATTCAAAGAGAACGGGGCTGTTACTTGGTGTTACTGGTGTAATAGTTGTATTACCTGAATTATTATTAGTTGGCGCTATATTTTCTACCTTATCATCACTAGCTTTAACAGTTTGCGAATTAGAAACAACATCCGGTAAAAAGTTTTGCATATTAGATTCACCATTACAATTAAAAGAACTATCTAATTGTAAATTCTCGATATTATTTTTACTTTGTTCGGTAACACAATTATCAGTTTCATTTTTAATAACATCCGGTGGCTTTGCACAGCCATTTTTTAACGAGGTATCGATAACCGGAGAATCTGGGTCTTTACAATCAACAAAAAGTTCATTTGTAGAACTGTGTTCACCCGATTGGTATAATAATAAATTTTTCACCTCAGTATCCGAGCCAGTATCGGTCTGAACGATCGGCTGTTTAACTCGTACTTCTTGTTTGCGGAGTTCTCGGGCGCGGATTTCTTCTTCGCCTTCCGTTGCTGTGTCACTTTCATCATCTATAATAAATATTAAGATAAATACTAGGAATATTGATGTAATGAATGTAGCGTCCACTCATTGTAGTTTAAGAGATGAATAATCGGATGTTGGACAAAGGGAATCAAATAAAAATCAAACTTTAAATTCCTCAACGTTTCGAATTAAATTAATTCACTATCAAGAGCTCTTCATCTGCAAAAAAACATCGTCGTAAATATAACAAAATTGTATAATTTACAATGTAGAAATATTTAAAAAATATAAAAACTGTGAGCAATACAGTAGATCAAGAACTCTTGATAATTAATTAAATTAATTAGAAACGTTGAGAAATTGAAAGTTTGATTTTTATTTGATTCCCTTTGTCCAAAATCCGATTATTCATCTCTTAAATTAGGTATATTAATTTTCAAATATTAATTTATTATTACCATCTGAACTGTTTTCATAACTAAAATCAGAGCCGGTGTCGTAATCATTAGGAGAATCCTCATCATCGTCGATAGCATCTTTGCTGTATCTCTTCACCCACTCCTTTGCAAGGCGATGAGTGCCTTCTTTAGTTACTGGTTCATCCAGGGCCTCTTCGAATACTTCATCATCTTCCGACTCGGAATCACTATAGAAATAATTATTTTGATAAATAAGGTAATGACAAAAAATATTGGTAACTTACAGCCGCATCCAAGGGTGAGACCTCATGAATTGTTAAAATAAATGAGGCGTTATTTACAGTAAATAATTTTGTTTGCTACTCTACTTAATGCATGCAATAAGAAATAAAAGAACAATAGAAAGGACAGTGTTGCAAGTTTATGTTTGGTGCAAACATTCATCAAACTAAATGTGTTCATTTGTCGACAATACCTGTCAGAAGAATCTTCGTCACTTGAACCAAGCTCCGCAGTCGAAGCACCGAAGTTACGATCGGTCCATTCATCTTCGTCCATTTGGCTGAAAGATTCTTCATGATCCGAAATTCCTCCAGTTGAAAATTCAACTCTTTCCGGTGTTGCAACTAAAAATAAGATACATTTAAGCAAGTGTGTATTGAAAAAAAAAAAAAAAACTTTTACCTCTATCAATAAGGTCAACTCCAGTAACATCTCGTATTTTTTCGGGAGTTCGATTTTGTTCGCGGATATTTTTGCTATGAGATTTCCCGACAACCTTACTGCCTTTAAGTTGACCTGACATTCCGAAGTGTTGTGAACAGTAGAATTTATGTCCATACTTCCCATCTCGATCGAAAAGATACGACCCCAAACGTAGTATGGTGTTGCAATACTGACATCTGAAACACCCACGATGGAAGAAACGACCTTCTGCGGATAATCTCTCCATGAGATAGACACGCTTAGCACAGAAATGACAGTTTTCAGATCCACCAGGAGCTGGAACGATTACTTTTGAATTCTGTAAAAAGTTAAAAATTATTTGAGGAAACGAGTAGATTATTTTAATATCTTACAGATTTTTGTATTGGTTTCGGATCAGGTTCAGGCTGCTTCTTAAAATTTTCAGTAATAGTGGATACTTTGTTCTGAGTATGTTCTCTGATGTTTCCTTCTTTTAGTTTCTTATCAAGTAATTTCAGTGATTTATCTATGGCAGCATACTTTTTATCTTCCGATTCCTGACGTTCCAAACCACGTTTCTCCATTTTTGTACGACGAGCATGAAACTAAAACAGAAAGCATAGTTAGAATTTTAAATATATTTACACTGCAATAAATTCATACTTGTTCGGAACTCCATTTTGGTACTCGTTCCTTTTCTTTATTAACAGACTTGCCCATTTTGTTTTCAATAATTTTCTTTTCAATTTCTTTCACATTCCAATCCGTTGTTTCAATTTTACCAATTGCCCGCATTAAGTCTTTTGGTTTCTTTTCTTGAGGTGCTGATTCTCTTAATTTATCTTCAAAATCTTTAATACGTCCAGAAAAATCCTCGTCTTTTTCTCCTCTTAATTGACCTCCCGGAAATTTTGCATCTCGATCCTTAAAATAAAATAATTAATGAAGTAAATAAATTAAGATACTATAAAACAGAGTCATAATATAACATCTTGCTAGAAAATTGTTACTTGTAATTTATATTATAAAATATCTGAAAAGTGAGAAAACTGAAAATCATGCTAAGAATATTATTTTACAATCAACAAATCTGTACAACACATAAACTTACGGCACCTGAAATAAGTTCTAACAAAGTCCTTAAGATGGTTTAATTTTATTAAGTTCACACAATTGTTTATGTTAAAATTTTAGCCAATCTGAGTTAAAACTGTTATGACACAACAACAAATTTTATTAAAAAAGCATAACACTTCAATCCAAATATCACTATTTCTTACTGGAAACAATAATTTTTGCTCTAATTCTTTAACTCTTTCATCAAAATTGGGCGCAGATTGTCTGTATAAAAATAAAGAGTAATCCTCGAATGGTTCACCCTCCTCGAATTTCGCGTTCGCATGCAGCATTTGCATGCTCTTAATAAACTGTTCTGTTTGTTGTCTACGGTGTTGTTTACGACGACTCATGCGCTCGTTTCTGTTGGCCACGATTTCTTGTAATCGTTTTCGACGTTCATCCTACAGTTTAAGATAAAATAAAACATACTCGTACATACATTCGAATACATTCCAACTATGATAAGAACGTTCAAAGTTTTACTAAGATACAATGACATTTACTCAATCTATAAATGCAAATCTTCTGTAATTGTATGTAACAATTTATATCTTTTAAACAAGTGCAATCGGTTTTTGATAAGAATAATAATTGTTTAAGTTATCAGTTTGAATTATTTACATGCGTTAATTTAATAATAGAAATTTGTTATCATTGTTACTTGTTCATTTTGACGTTCTAATTAAAATGCATCTTGTAAAGAAATGAATATGAAAATAAACGATTTATTTAGACAATAATACTCAATAAAACTTAATACAAACTCTCAGGAATAGTTGTGATAGGATAACGACATCTAATATATTCCAAGAACATATATACAAATGAATAACACGTATACTTTCCAAATTTACATAATAATTCTTTTAACCAAGGAATATTCTAGAAAGGAAAATTTAGGTAGGATTAGGGGGAAAATATGAAGGAAATAAATACAAAGAAACTAATAAACTACAAATGAATACTTACCAAGGTGATACCAACTTTTTCAGCGCTACGCCGTTTTCTTGTCTTTCTTTCAGTTGTATCTGTGTTAAAGTTTAAGTTTGTAGATAGTTCACCATATCGACGATGTTTAGCCGAAGTACGGAATGGTGCTGTAGGGCCTGCACATATTTGAACCCGGGGAACATTACTAAAATCACGCGGTTGAAGTGCTTTCTCCACTTTTTTGACTTCTGGTATATCCTGAAAACAATTAATTACTATTAATCTAATGTATATAAATAAATATATTAAAAATAGAACAGGGAAAGGTTAATAAACAAATTACCACGACGTCAAAATATTGAGATTCAGAACTCTCCGTTTGGTGTACATTTTTTATTATACCACTACTTTTTTCTGACAGAGCATCCGAATCTTCTTCATGAATAATGAAAAGCGGATCATGAACAGAAGAATCTTTAATTTTTTTGTACACTTCTTTATCTAATTCTCTAATTGCTATTTCATCTATCGACGAATCTGTGCTAGATGAAGACGCAGTTGGATAAAGTTTTTCTTCTGAATTTTTTTTACAAATTTCATTCTCATAATTATTATTACTGTTGACAGGGCTATGATTAGTATTATTATTTTTATTAAGTGGAATAAAATAGTGTACTGATCTAGGAGTGTGAGTAGGTATATAATTTACAACAATAGTGTTATTATTATCCTGTGGAATTTGCGAATCTTCATTCCGAAGTTCTGAATTTTGTAAGTTTTTATTTTTTAATTTTTCTTTCCGAGATTTACATAAGTTTTCAATTTTTTTTTCTGTGTCTGAACTAATTTTCTCGTAAATATCTACTAAAGCTTTCGAAGATAATTCTTTTTTATTTTTTGCAGATATTTGATCTCCGATTTGGTCTTTAATTGTATTATTTTCATTTGCATTTAATGTATTTATAGTTCGCTTTAATGTTTGCTTTTTCAAATAAAATGATTGTTCTGTTTCTACCGAGTTTTTAGATTTTAGAATATTTTTAAAAGAAGAAATTTCTCGCGGCTTTCTTCTTTTATCGACAAATGTGCAGATAATAGGTTCGTTTTCATTTTTACCAGATTGTTTTTTTGCTACTCCTTCATTATTATCATCACTCGATTGTTCGGAGCTAGATATCCGATCCTAATTTAGATGGATTAAAATTTGGTTAAAGGATAGGAACAAGAATTAAATATAAATCTGAAGAAATAGTTCTTACCAGTTTTGGATGTTTTATGTGAGGTATTTCTCCTCGGAAGGTGTCATAAATTTGTGTCAAATACGACAACATTGTCAATAAATCAGGAATAGCACAATCTGCCATTTCCTGACCTGTCATCACTGGTGGAACTCCTGTCAATAGAAGAAAATAATAAAATTCTAATTTATTTCCAATTTATCATTGTTATAATACCTAATTCTTTTTCAAGAATATCAAAAGCTAATTGATTGTTTAGCGCAACATCTTCTTTTTTCAGGGCATGAAAATCTAATAAATCTGGACGGTAGCGATGAATAACAGCACAGAGAACAAAACCATCTTTAAATGATGAAGTTAAATCGTCTACAACTAAATCTTCGTATTGCACTATTTGTCGTTTAAGCCAAGATAGCAAAGTATCGGGGTGTACTTGCGAATCTGAAAAAATAACGTATAAATATTATAAATTTTAATTATTTAGTGTTCTCAACTTGTGAAACCCATTATAATTTATATTTTAAATTTGACATTTCACCCCAACCATGAACAAAAATAATTGAAATATGAATACTGATTCCAGTGATAACCAAATTTTCTATTTAAAATTATTGCTATTGTTAATAATTATTCATTCTTAGTTTTGAATAAAATAATAATATTTCTTAATTTTCGTCGGTACCACTTCTAAAAGATAATATAATTTTTTAAAACTCAAGAAATATTATTACCTACTATTTTCAAAAACAAGTAATATTTACCTCTTCTCCTGCGTTTTTTGTGAAGTTCTTGTACAGAAACGGTAACGGGTGGTGCTGTGATCATAGCTTGTACACTATTAGGATCATCGGTATCATATAAAGAGGTAACTTGGACCGGAATTAAGGAACTTTTATTGAGGTTAGGATATCGGGTACTAGGGTCTAGGGTGTATGATTTGCTGTCCCTCTGTAGATTTTCTGGGGTAGTTTGCCCCAACAATCTATAAATAGATTCTCTTTCGGCTAGAACTTCAAGAGGGGTCATAGTTCCTGAGCCCCAGCCCCGAATTGCCCAACATGCGTCCATAGAAGAGAGGAAACCTCGGGCGCAACCTGATCCGGTCGGCCAAAAAGGCTACAAAAAATAACATAAATATAAACGGCAAATTAAATACGAGCATGCACTTATTACTTCAAGTAAGCTATCGCCCACTAGAATCATCATAAGTCGATGTCCATTTCTTTCTAAAACTTTGGACGCATTTTCTGCGGCATACATGGAAGTAAAATCAAACATATTTACATCCGGGTTCCCATAATGATTGACAGCAAATTCTAAATCAGGCATTTGATATTGGGTTGAAAAATCTGCTGCTTCTCTTGCATAATTTTGCAACGCATCCACATCCACATTTTCTCTTGCTAATAATTTCGATGTATCAGCTATATCCTATAACATTAAAAATATAAACATTTGTTCCAAAATGTCTATAGAATACTTACATTTATAATAACTCCTTTATCTAATAAGCTATGTTTTTTGGCAGTCATAACAAAATAATGCGTATCATCTTTATAATATACTATATTCTCTAAATCTATGCCGGTTGCTTCATAGAGATCTTTGAAGAATTTCTGATTGAAAATAAAAGCCACACCACTGATTTCTTCTACTCGAGCTTCAGCTTCCGTTCGTTTGTTAATGAAATTTGCTGTAATTGCAATAGCGAGCCGACCACGAAATTCTTTACGTTTAAAACCGTCAAGAGTGTTGCGTCTACCATCCGCTCCGATTAGAATATCGAACTCGTATTGTGAAACTGGATGATCGGCCGGGCTGAACAGTCCTCGCCAGCCAATTCCTTAATTCAAAGTTGATAAATAAATCACGAAATAGCAACAAAACTTGTTATTTCCACTTACTTTCCTGTGATTCTTCTTTCGAAGGCGGAGATAGAAGCTTCAGAAAACTAATTTCAGTGTGTACTTCTACACCGAGCAACAGCGCAACTTTTAACAAAATACACTGCAGTTGTCGGATGCTAATGTGATCGATAGATCCCGCACAGAACTTTCCGAAGAACTTCTTAGCGCCAAGGGCTCGAAGATCTTCAATCACAAAGGGCCACAAGTGGAGGACGTTGTTTCTTGACATACGGTCACGTTTCTCTACGACAACCTACAGAGACATTAAGAGGTAAGTAAAAGGGTAGGCGTGAATGATTATATGAATACTTACCACTTTTGCGCCTAATAGTTGCGCTTCGATGGCAGTTCGAAGACCACAAGGGCCCGCTCCGACGATTAATACGCGTGTGTTAGGACAGGCTTTGCCTCTAGCGTAACATTTATGACTAGCACGGAGGTCGAACTTTTTCCACAGGGCTTTTGCTCGCCATGAGTTCACATATTGCTACAAAAAAAAATTATTCTAAATATTTATTGATTATAAATAGAAGTAATGAAATATGATATTTCTGTTCTAATTTTCTGGACCAAATTTTCCAGAATGACTGTGTTACATCTTTAAGTGATTGTAAACATAAATTTATAGTCAGTCATAAATAAATTTAGAATCTACTTAGAATACCAGCATCTGAAATTTGAATAGAATTTCCACTCATCTATAAATTGAATTATTTAAATATTTTTCTCTTAAAATATAGGTCATCAAATTTATTTTCTTACTCTGAGTCTGGGATAAAACGCTGGGAAATGAGTGGGCCTCAAGTTGACGACATCGCACAGCTGTCTGTGGTACCCGAGGATCGTCTTCATCGTACTGGCATTGCAGAATCTGTCGAAGATCTCCGATGCCAGAGCACTGTCCGGTGTTGGGGATGTTCGCACCACACCCCGGGTGTTCATAGAGCTCATTCCCAGGCAATCCATCGTGACTTTTTGATGATTTAATGACTTATGGTTGCTTCACCCTGAAAAGAATATTTGTACTGTAATTTGCGTGAAATCTTTAAATAGTTTAGGGATTTGACATTGGCATGGTAGATTGTTTCTTAGGAAACTACTTGATATATCCAGAAGAAATTAATTTAGAAATTTCTCATAAAGTAATATACACACACAAATAAAATTATTCTAAAATGCGGTATCATAATTGAATTTTAACATCGGTTATCTTGTTTTGGCTACAAAATAAACTTCAAGAAAAGTTGTCAAAGCAAAGTGACTGCGTATTTCACTTAAATTTAAACAGAAACATATTTTGGGCACATTATTAAAACGCAAAACTCTACTCAAACGCAAACGTCAGAGTTATTTTCATTTTGCTGATTCGTTTCGTTTCAAGTGCTTTTTCATTTTCACAATCAAGATTATTCAAATACATTTCATTGAAATTAAATCAACATTTCTAAAATGCATTTTACAATTCAACAAAACACTATTTGTAAAAAGAAAAAATAATGTAATAATAATAAAAATATACAAGTTAATTTTTAATTGCAAGTTAAACTATCGTGTTAAGTTTCATTTCATGGATAACAACATACAATGCAATTAAATTTAATAACATATATTAACTCGTCACTATAAAATTGTATGTCCGCATATCTGCAAGATTCTTTAAAATGTTTTTGCTAATTCATGCTGCTTTTTGCATACAATATTGTGCGCAATTCTTGTGAAAATGTTGCAAAATCCTAGAAAATATGCAATAGCGCTACTGATTTTAAAAATTGAACTTTCTACAAAGAAATGAGTCAAAGATAGTAATAATTTCATGCAATGTGATACTGCAAAACTATTTGTTTAATTAAACAATGTCGTGACTGCATATGACCATGAATGAATTATTTTCATACTTTCTTGACAGCTGAAATTTTAATGAAAACCAACGTAGCACATAATTTCTATGACTATTTTTTCGAAGAAAAAAATATGTGTAACATATATTTAGTAGCATAATAATTATGTTCTGCGTATATATTTTATTTTTAACAAGATACTAATCATCACAAATAACTGTTGTTTAAATTAACGGACCTAGATTGTTTAGATTTAAAATTAATCCATTAGTGTCATACAAATCTTAACTGTACTTAAATATAACAACAATGTCTGAAAAATATTTAGACCACTTTTTACTGTTCTTTGTATGTATAGTTTTTGTTAAACCATATACGAGACAGTCCACATTAATAACACTATTCAACAAATTTGGAACCGTAAAATTGTGTATGCGTTTATTAAAAGAAAATACAAATATAAATTATTTACGGTAAAATACTTGGAAATATCTACTTAAAGATAAAGAAATTCCGTAACAAATTTTTAAAATTATCTAATGGTTCTCACACAATACAATGGTACATTCATCAAGTGCTTGTTGTTATATTGCCAATTAAAATAAAATAAAAATGACTTTAAAGAATACGTTGTTATTATCTAGTCAATGCATTGTCATTACACGGAATTTATGAGGAATACAGAATGCATTGAACCGACGTATACCTACGGTACCTTTTCATTCATTTAGTAACAGTAAAATGTCTCGAAAAATTGTTTGAAGGAAAAAGTACTGTTCAGTAGGAATATAGCATATTGTATACCTATATGTGATTTAAAAAATAATGATTTTTTACATACAAATTGAATTGATATACCTTGACGTTGACGTACATTCGCTGTGAAGAATTTACAATAATTCTTAAAGATCACAAATAATAATGCATTTCTTATTGTTTTCTACAAAATGTTCCAAAATATGGCATCAATAGAGCCAATAGGTAAGTTATATTTTTGAAATTTTGGCGACGTTAGTTAAGAACCATTTCTTTGAAGATTTCCAATGAAGAATTTGATCGTCTGCTACCTTAAGAAATATTCGACGTTTTTGTAATTCCTTTTTCCTTATTTGAAAATATCGCAAATCGCAAAATGTAAAGGCTTTTTCTCACGATACACGAGCCACTTTGTGACAGCCAGAGGTCTATTTAGTACGCAATAGGTTTAAAATGGAGTATAACGTAACCTTCTCGGTGATCGAACGCACAACTTGATGACATATTAATTCCGCGGATATAGATACAACTTCATTTCAATCTAATGGCTGGTTTATGATTGATTTAATTTACGAATTTAAATTTTGAAATTCAATGTTCGAAGGGAAGTGTTTTAGTTTGCAAAATATAGACTCAAAAACTAGCGCTCAAAACCACCTATTTAACCAATTTATTTCTGTTCACCACATTCATAATAGTGCAATTTATAATCATTAATAAAACTCAACAGTTGGTTTGTTAGTTTCTATTTTTATTTGTAGTACATTTAAATCAATTTATCAATTGTATAAATGTCCAAACAAATACAATTCAACAACTGGTCATTGTACTGCTTAAAAATCGAGTACAGCAGTCAATACTCATTCCCAGAATTAGGTTTATAGACTTTTAAAGGAGCACGCAAAGTAATAATCGGTCATGTATGTGTCGTATACAGACGAACATACACAACACACAGAACATTGAATGAAGATGACCAGTCATAAGTTTGAGTAAACAGACCACGTACGAATTATACAAATTTATTATTTGAATACAAAATTTATTTTATATAGCTATTAACTTTTTATGTCAGTTAGAATTACAGTGTTGAAAAATCATAACATTTGATTTTATCGTTTAAATGCACCCTACTTTATTAATGAACTATTTGAATTAAGGCAGAAAAATACAGTCTTATTAGATTTCACAAAATTCCTGTTTATCGTCGCAGATTTTTAGTAACAAAATTCATGAATTTTTTAAATTGTAGGTAGAGTAAACATGTCTCAATTGAGCTCCTGTCTTATTTTTTTCAAATTTGATTCAATTATACCTTATACCTACTGTAAAAAATTGCATTTAATTACGAAGAATTTTTTTGCTCAAATTAATTGTTGCTTCTTATCGCTCGTAGAAAAATTTTAAAAAATATACGACAGTATAGCTTATAGTTACGTTTTACTTTTCTTGAAAAATAAAAATTGGGTAAATTACTTTTAGTAGTAGGTATGCGTAAAAAAAATGGAATTTGGTAAAATATATTAAGATTGTCATTTTCCAATTCATATTAAGTAGCTAATTGATAATATAATGTGCGTTAACCCATTAACGCCCAGTGTCATATAAATAGGACAGCATAAAAAATATTGCATTTAAAATCACTGAATACTTTGATTTTATAAATTTAATAATAAAACGTTTATTTAGACCTTAGGTTATCTAAAAAAAATGATTTTGTAGCGTACATAAAAATAAGGGCTGTAATTTGATAATATATATAATTTACAAAATTGAAGCTCGTTGTTTTGTTCGGATTATTAATTTATTTCATCCTGTGTCAAATTCAAATACTTTACGTCAACAGTTTGAGTCCGGGAAAACGCAAATAACGGCCTTTGTCCGGTAAAGTGTTGGAATAGAAATTAATCAACGCAATAACAATTAAACAATCGCCAAATTGCAGTTGTTAATTATGTTTCGAAAATGTTACTAGATTTGGAGCATTAGGTAAATTATTTTGAAATTAATATTACTGTTTCTTTAAAACGGAATTTGACACAGGATGAAATAAAATACATAACGACATTCGTCCGTGAATTCTTTTAACAATACTCGTTTCGAGTTTCAAGACTCGGCTCCTTCGTCGCCTCGTCTTCAAACGTCTCACTCATACTGTTAAATATGAATTCCCGGACTTGTAACGTTAATTACTATTTTTTCATAGAGTAAAATAAACTTTACGATACTTTTTGATGCAGATTTGTATTAAGAATAAATATATTTTTCATCCCTCGTAATCAAAATTATAAAAAATTTGACGTCAGCAAAAATAATGAGTAAACAAAGTAGGTGTCATATAGATAGGACACTGGGCAGATATGTGTACTTTTATCTGCGTAATTTTTGGCGCGCTTGATGTGCAGTCTGCATGTATATTTGAACCGTGTTAGATATTTTGTTAATTTATTGATCAGTAAAATTAAAAAATTAACTTTTTTGCAGTTTTTAAACGTAAGGTCAGAAAATTGTCACAAAATATTAACATATAATGTGTAAATTTATGTTCAACCCGAACGAAGTATTTTTTAATATAACTTTCCATGTTTTAACTTTCCAGTCATGCTATTACAAAATAATACAATATTATACATAGAGACATACATTATCTTTCACACCTTTTACCCAAATTGGGTATGGTAGACTCAGATATTGTGAGTTTTTGGTATAGATATTATTTACCGCGTGTGCGGTTACCAGCTGAGCTGAGCTGTTGTCAACTCATTATTATTTTTATTTTTCATTATTTTACTTAATTTTATATGATATTGTTTATATTTATTAAGTTTTCGTATTGTTTGATAACGTATAAATAAAATACAACATTTGCCCGAAAACTAAAATTGGATATCATATTTGCCCAGTGTCCTATATATATGACACCTATTTTGTAAGAACTGACGCATCAAAAAATATTTTTTTTATTTTTCCCATGATTCTAACATCAAATTAAACTTATAAACAAAATTTCATACAATTACCTTTAAAAAAAACTGTTGGGCGTTAATGGGTTAAAATGATAAAATGTAATAGAACTTACGACGTTGTGCAAATATATGAAATTTCAGTTCATATGTCAAGATTAAAATTGATTGTAAAATATTTATATTGATTTCGTAAAATTTATTGTAAAATTGTGTAGCTTTGTAATGTTAGAAACAATAAAACAATTTAAATTTTAGTCCAAAAGAAGAAAATATATATTTAATAATTCGCTACTTAAATCGAAACCGGAATTTAAACCGCATTTTGTTCTGGGCCGGCTACTGGCTAGTGATTGGTTATCCAAAAAAATAAAAGAATCGAAACAAAACTGAATCGTACTGCATTATTATTTAATATAGTAATCTAAAGTTTTGTCGGAAACTAGAGAAAATTTTGCTTAACTATTGTCAAAATATAATAGAAACACTACTTTATGAATTCCCTACGTAATACTCGTAATACTTCTGACAATCAGACAATCTTCCTTGCTTGTGACTTTCCCGCCAATATACTTCTCGTCGTAAATGTCACGCAAATTTCAAAATAATCATAATATCGTAATTAGTATAAAGTTTAAGATTAACAGACTGTTTAAGCAGTCATTTGTCTGTTATGGGCAAATTAACATAAATTACTTCCGAGTACAAGGATTTATCGTGTTATAACTATAAGTGAAGGCTATCTTTTGAGGTTATGTTCATGTTTGGTAAACCCGAGATGTATTATTGTGAAATTAGCTACAGACTTGAAACTTGATTGCGTAGGTTTTTACAGCAATTATAAATTAGACACACCTAATATTTACAAACCATAATAATTCAATAACATTAAAAAATGCTTAAAATTTGAATAGATTTTTATAATGAAATATTATTTACATATCGATAGGAACAACACAATATTGGTTATATTTATTATCAAATTTTCTCTATTTGGCGGAAAATGAAGAACGGATATGTAATAAAGGAATGAGAGTTTTGCTTACTTCTAATTCTAGGGACATTCAACTGTAACTATATGCAAGGGGGTGTTTCAATGGTACGCTTGAATGGTCAACATGTTTTCCGGTGTTCGTGATGTTAAATGGAACGGATTGAATGGAAATTTTAAATATTGAACCATTCGACCTGCTATACATGAACTATAACTGTTTGTTCATTTTACACTTCAGTTGTACATTAATTTATTACTTATTCATTATAAGTAAGAAATTATACATCTTGTAAGGTGTAAATGTACGTTTAAAACTTTTGGAAGTGTGTTCCATTCCACGATTTTTATGACATTGAAGTAGAAAATATGTATGTAAGTATAACTTGAATAAAAATATTATCTTTATACTATTTTGGCGCAGTATGACTAAATTAATATATATTAATAAGTTAATATAATTGGAAAAGGGGTGATTATAAATAATGCAATTGAAGAATGCGCCGCAGGCGAATTTTTTAAAATTCAAAGTCAGATATCTTGAAATTATGTTGTAATTTAATATAAAATGTCTGTTTTATTGTATTGTTTTTAAAAAGAAAACAAAGCATGTTTTAATCACAGGGAGGGCACTTGGCCGGTTGCCCCTTTACCCCTAAATCCGCCATTTTACGCTATACTTACGCTTACGCTCATTGTGATTGTGAAGTGGTTTAAAATATACTATCACTTATTCTCTACTGAAACTCAGATATTTACTACTAACTAGAGAGTTCCATATCAAAAGATCGTGATTTATTACAAAATAAAAAAATTTCTTCATACTACTTTGATTTATATTTTATAAGTTTGTTGAACTAATATAAAATCAATATTCTTTTGTGTTCTTTTTATAGCGAAAAGCATTGCTCTTTGCTGTCAATAAACTTTGATGGTTTAATTTCCTTTTAATAACAACAACCTTCTACAATAAAATTAATATAAAAAATGGTCACTATTAAGTGTGAAAACAAAGCACATTTTAATTTTCTTTCCTCTTAAATTTATTCGAGATTAACATACCTAGACTAGACAATTGAATCAACAAAATATTATCTTTAACGTAAACTCTATCTTATTAAAAAAAGCAGCATAGAAAGTATATCAAAGTTAAACATCCTTATATAAAAATAAACAGGCACGTAGTCAGCAAAGTTTCATTAATCTTGCTTTCTTCAATAGTTCACAAGATATAAGAAGATAAAGATTAAAAAACATAAAATCTTTTATTTCGTAAAAAGGGTGAAAATTGCATGTATATATACGGGGTTGCTCCAGACTTCGATTTTCACCCGCTCTCTGAAAATAGATAGAGCAGAAAATTCTGAATCGGGTAATATAGGTCTTATCCATTTATCTTTTATACAGAGTTCGACAATTTTTTGACGAAATAGAAGCACTTGACTCCCATACTATGTACCTATATTGTGTACTGCTATGATCATGTACTTTTATTGATAATAAAAATACTTTTCAAAGATTTATTTAAAAAATCAGTTAGGTACCTAGGTAGGTATACCTACTTTTACAATGTTATATTTTTTTCGATGAAATATTTGCTTTAATTTATTCCATTTGCATCTGTTGTCAATTTTTTCCTTTTATTCCACACACGTCATTTTTGATCAATTAGAATGCTCTATATTCCTTCGAAGGAGACAGTTTTTAGCGACAAAATTTGATAAAACCGCAGTACCTAGGTAACGTATTACGTATTCATGGTAACCCTTTGTTGACGGGTATTGAAATTTTGACATGTCAATTTTTGACATTAGTTTGTCCGTTACTACGCAACAACTATCCATAATTTTACATTCATGGCTTTTATTATTATTTAGGAAAAAATATGGGCACGATGATTTGGAAAACTTGAGCTAACATTGATCGTGATTTTTTATTTGTTGCCTCGAAAAATTAAATATCCGAAGGGCGCGGTTCTGAAGCGGTGAGTGACCCTCTGACTCTGACCTCGCAGGGAAGGAGGTGTGGCCCATTGACCCACAGCGAAGTACAACAATGCCCATCAAAATTGTTTCGCGACGCACGTTTGACGTTTGTTGTCATAGATTCCTGTATTCGAATAATTATTATTTATGTTACATAGCTTTTTATGTATTTCGGTCTTGTCAAATGTGAACGACTGAAAAAATATTTAAAATTGTTACCTCTACGTGAGTAGGAAATATTTTCCAGACAATTGGGTGTTGAATATTCCAAGCAGGAGGAACAATACTGATGACATAAATTTTATGAGAATACCAAGTTGTAAGTTATCTACTAAAAACTATCCAGAAATATATTTTCGTGGAAGTATTTCTAATAATACACTATTTTTAACTATTATTATTCATTGTAATGTACGATGTGATTATAAGTGCTTATTTTTTTATTAAATAACAATATGATTTCAATTAAACGATCATTCAAATGACTGTATTTCTGTATCAAAAATAAACTTTTTAAACTAATATTATTTTTTATTACTCCACTCCAAAACTTTGAAGCATTTTAAAAGTCAATATTAACTTCCATATATTACTGTCAATAATATACATTTTGTTTATTTTTTGTGTTATCGCAATTTCTCAAAATACTATTTTAAATATTTATTAACCCATGAGTCATGAAATAAATAAAATAATCATATCGTGATGTACGGTATAGGTACACTTGCACACTTGGAGCAAATATGAGTAAGTACCTACTTAAATTTGAACAGAAGAATTAGTAGGTACATACTAACAAACGTAACGTACCTACGCTATACGAATAAAGAAATATGATGGAAAATGTAGAAAAAAACGCCGTAGATGGAAATTTTTAAATCAGTTATCACTTAACCCCTTACCGCATACTGTGCCATATATGGCACATCATCAAAATCTTTTTTTTTCTAAGTTGTGATGCTACCCTTGCATTTACTGCAATCTGTTCCATATTTGGCACACTCGTTTTCACCCCATTCATACGTTTACGCCGGTCTAAGGCACAAAACATAGACAGTAAGTTAGTAAACGTGAACGATATTATACGTATTTGTAGGTTAGGTTATTTCAAAGTTTTGAATGCGTGTAACAAATAATAAACATATCATTATTGTGACGGAAAAAATATCAGCACAAAGGTAAGTCCTTATACTTCACGTTTTTGTCAATAATGATCAATGATGTAACACGGGGGTTCAGTTTAGAAGGCTATGACGCTTGTGCCATATCTGGCACAATTTGTAGTAAAGGTTGTGTATGTTTTTTCTATTTCATCTACCAAAATGGGGTGATGATCGTCAAAGATGCATAAATATTCCGAATGTGAATCGAAGTCATTCATATTTGCGAAAAATGCCGAGTTCACCTCTGTTTGAACAAAAAAAGAAACTGTTTTTACACTTTTCATTTTCATACAGTATAAGTTTTTTTTGTTTTTTTGAAATAATATATAAGATATAATTGTTTTCCCTAATGAAACTTGTTTTATGTAGGTACATTGTTTATGAATATTAATACATTATGCACCAAGGGAGGAAAACTCGATTTTTCTCCCGCAGGTGAATTGACAGCACGAGACTGATTCGAGGGTACCACTTCTCGAAAATAATCGAGAGGGAGCAAAATATTTCTAGGGAGCAAATTATCTCAAGGGATCAAAACCGCGTTTTGCTCCCTTTAAACAAGCACGTTTCAGCTCATTTTGCGTGCACATGTGACAAAAAATATATTTTTTGAGATTACCATTGCCTATTTATTTTTGCCGTTACCGCAATTTGTGCCATATATGGCACGGATCTTTTTTTTCATTTTATTGTTAAAATATGTTATGAAAATTTTTTTTAATATTTTTCCGGGGCCTCAGGATCGATAAATCATAACATATATTTTTCTGAACGAGATATAAAAAATCATGCGGTAAGGGGTTAATATCACATGTGCATTAATTCTTTCGGAAATTTTTTTTGAGTGCTTTCTAACAACGTTTTAATTAGCTCGAGTGGTACACGAAAGCTAATTACGATGTTGGAATGCACAATAAAAAAATTCTTGGATATGAATTAATGCACGAGTGCCTATTAGGTAAGAAAATTTTTGAATTCTTTTTACAATAGAAACTTGAAATAGGTATTCACTAAATTTGTATTTAACAATAATAAATATGTATTATTTACCTTATTTATTTCTTATATTTATACTCAAAATGACAATAGGGTACTTAACACCTATGCTGATTTTTTTATATGTTAAACTATTTATGAATCTAAGTTTGACGTATTTTTTTATTTTGCATAAATGTTATTATTACAGAAGAAAAAAATTATTGAAAATTCAGGTATTTTTTTCGCGCTCTATATGACGTCAGGTGTGCTTCGCATGTTTGGGTTAAGTTTCTACGTGCCGTCGTAGTGTTAGACGAAGACAGCTATTGTTTGGGTTAAGTTTCTACGTGCCGTCGTAGTGTTAGACGAAGACAGCTATACTTTTTTTTGCTACGTATGTCTGTCGGGTAAAGGGAAAGTTTGTTTTTGTTGTGATTGTGTTGACAGTGACAATTTTGAAATTTTGAAGATATCAAAATAGAACCTCTGCGTGTTTTGTCTTTATTTTGAGATATAAGCGATATAAGTATTAATTTTACAACATATTGTTTGTGCAAAGAGTAGTTTTAGGTAAGAAATAAAATAAACTTTAAAATCGCTGTCACTTTAACATTACAAAATAACCCCCTAACATCTCTCCCAAATAAAACATCAACGCACCTGCGGCTTATGGCTAGCACACGTGACGTCACATTAGAGGGGTTGCTTTGAAGCATGTAAATTTTAAATTAATTTTTATAAACATTTGTAACATAATTGTTGATTTTTTTAACATTAATTATCTTCTTATAGGTCAAATATTGTACAAAAATAAAAATTTCTGCAATATAAAAAAATGTTAAGTACCCTATTTAACCTATTTTTAATTTAATGTCAAACTGACATACTTACCTATGACAGTAAATTTTCCGCTTATTAATTTCAGTTAAGTTCCTCAAGCTAGTAGTAAAAAATTTCCGCTAAATTTTTAACCATGGCTACTATTATTGTAATTAATTAATTCTTGCATTGGCTGTTATTTGTGTCATGCGATTTTCTTTAAAATGAGCAGTTAAACGTTTTATCTCCTATCATGTGCAATACAAATTAATTAACCTGGTTTTCTTTACGCTCTTTATTACGTACATTGAAAATTAAAACTGTTTAGGGTAAATTGAACTAATTTTATAAAAAAATTAATATAATAATAATATGTAGTATGAAAAAATAACCCCCTAACTTTCATTGCAATGAGACTAATTTTATAAAAAATTTAATATAATAATATGTAGTATGAAAAAATAACCCACTAACTTTCATTGCAATGAGACCCTTATTCAATACACGATTGGACTTTTTAAAGCTTGAATTCTTGCATATTCACACACACACACACACACACACACACACACACACACACACACACACACACACACACACACACACACACACACACACACACACACACACACACACACACACACACACACACACACACACACACACACACACACACACACACACACACACACACACACACACACACACACACACACACACACACACACACACACACACACACACACACACACACACACACACACACACACACACACACACACACACACACACACACACACACACACACACACACACACACACACACACACACACACACACACACACACACACACACACACACACACACACACACACACACACACACACACACACACACACACACACACACACACACACACACACACACACACACACACACACACACACACACACACACACACACACACACACACACACACACACACACACACACACACACACACACACACACACACACACACACACACACACACACACACACACACACACACACACACACACACACACACACACACACACACACACACACACACACACACACACACACACACACACACACACACACACACACACACACACACACACACACACACACACACACACACACACACACACACACACACACACACACACACACACACACACACACACACACACACACACACACACACACACACACACACACACACACACACACACACACACACACACACACACACACACACACACACACACACACACACACACACACACACACACACACACACACACACACACACACACACACACACACACACACACACACACACACACACACACACACACACACACACACACACACACACACACACACACACACACACACACACACACACACACACACACACACACACACACACACACACACACACACACACACACACACACACACACACACACACACACACACACACACACACACACACACACACACACACACACACACACACACACACACACACACACACACACACACACACACACACACACACACACACACACACACACACACACACACACACACACACACACACACACACACACACACACACACACACACACACACACACACACACACACACACACACACACACACACACACACACACACACACACACACACACACACACACACACACACACACACACACACACACACACACACACACACACACACACACACACACACACACACACACACACACACACACACACACACACACACACACACACACACACACACACACACACACACACACACACACACACACACACACACACACACACACACACACACACACACACACACACACACACACACACACACACACACACACACACACACACACACACACACACACACACACACACACACACACACACACACACACACACACACACACACACACACACACACACACACACACACACACACACACACACACACACACACACACACACACACACACACACACACACACACACACACACACACACACACACACACACACACACACACACACACACACACACACACACACACACACACACACACACACACACACACACACACACACACACACACACACACACACACACACACACACACACACACACACACACACACACACACACACACACACACACACTTACATTACACAATACAAAGCAAAGTCAAGAAACTAGAAACAAATACGGATAAAATGAGGAACCGAGCCAATTATTTGACATAAACCATAACTAAGAGAAACAAAAAATGTACAGGAAGGAAGCGAAATCATTCAAATGTTAACACAACAAGCAATGTTAATGTTACGCGGCTTACGCTGTAACGTTATTACGTTTACGCCTTCTTTACGGTACGTACACATGGAAATTCTACATTCTACGAACAAAACCACTGCAGTTTCATTTAAAATTGTTCTGAATAGAATAAAAACTCACTAACTTCGTTTACACGTAGACGTAGTACCTACGTCTAACATGTTTTTACCTCTCGCCTCATATTCTATAAGAGAGGTATTGTGATGGGTCAAAATTTTCGAGTGTGAGTTTTTGGTGGATAAGCACGTTTTAGCGTCCCTAGAATAAGAATTTATTATTTTCAAGATGATGTCTCTGTGTGTGTGTGTGCGTGTGTGTGTGTGTGCGTGTGTGTGTGTGTGGCCGTTCGTTTGTACGTTACAATTTTTTCGGACACGATAACTCAAAAAATATCAAACATAAAAATGTGAAATTTTATATTTAAGGTTTTGATACGAATCTTAATAAGCCATTATATTTTTGGTTTCAATCTACAAACCGGAAGTAGTACTTTTTTAAAATATTTCGATGGTAATTAATTTAAGACAAATTTGTTTATTTTAAATGAAAGATTATGTGATTATTACCTATAATGGGTATTTAATAAATTTCTTTGTACCTGGTATGATTTAAGAATAATTAAAGTATATACTTATAATTTAGTATTTCGGTATCTTGTAGTCCATGATCGATTAACATTTGTTACTACGTAAAATTTAAATGATTATGACATGACAGTGACAGTGACAATAGTAAAACATCGTTTATATCTTCTTCTGCAGTTTAATTAAAATGACTATTTGTGAGTAGCAGCAGTAGCTTGACTTTGACTTTGAAAATACGACTTTTATCAATCACTTTCTTATTCTCTATTAAACCCAAGTTTTAAATATCAGACATCAGACTTGATTACAGAGAGTCACTTAATGTTAACAAATCATGAAAACATTTAAGTCAAAGTATTTTTATATTTTTGTAATGCACCTATGAGGTTATTATTTTCATAAAAAGAATAAGATTAGATTTTCCGCAGGAAATCGTGATTTTCAACGTCAAGATTCTATTTCTATTTCTGTCTAGGTTTAAACTACGCGTGTCGAAGATAAATAAATATCTCTGAAGCGAATAGAACAATCAATATCAATGTTACTGTTCAGAAAACATCACGAAGACAAAAGTAAAGACTGTAAAGCTCTTGAAATCGTTTCCGCTAACCTATATTTTAATGTCAAATTCTAAAAGCTCGGAACACTATATTTAGAACGTCATTAGACGTATTCCACTGTTCATCATACTTGTGCAATGGATAATTTATTTAAAATCATCGATTGAATGAATTGTATCAATTTATTCTAGAGCGCAGAAAAGAGCAATACTGCAACATTTCCAATTTAACATCGGATTCCGGAAAGTGGCAACCGTTAAGGTGATTTAATTATATACAGCAGCAGAAAATGCACAGAAAGTATTATCTGTAAAGTAAAAGAAGTATAATACTTTCCTCAATTTATATGTATTGCACTTTTAATTATTTTGTAATTTATTTATGGGCTTATCAATGAACAACCATTGTTAAATTTTAACTATTATATGGCCAGTGGTTAGCTAGCTCAACGATAATTTGATACTTCCATCAACCTACAACTACAATAATACCACTGGGTCCGACTGGTTCAATTCCTCTATGATAACATCTACAATTTTGTCATTATTGGAATAAAATAGGTATACCTATTGTTAAAATTCAGTAAGATAATGTAGAGAAGACCGGAGTTGGTTGTTACGAGGGTAAGTTGTTACAGGGCACATTACCTACAGTCTACAGATAATGCAAAAGACTTAGAGATGTGCTTTAAACTAAAGACACAAACGATCATGCCAACGTCTGCTATCGCCTCCTGTACTCTAGTGGCGTCTACGTAGTCACTGAGTACATCTGCGTACACCACGTACAGCAAAAACAGCATGTTTGTAACATTTATTCCTAGAGTCCTGCGCGGGTCTACTTTTTAAGACCCGCACCCGACCAGTACCGGCTAAAATTCAATTCGCACCCGACCGGCCTCAATGCGGGTAAACCACGGGTACTCGACCCAATGCAGGATTCTATATCAGACTATAGTAATGTTTAGTAGATTCATTCTGGGTTTATACATAATACATAATTCCAATTTAAAAAACGTTCTAATTTACAAGGACTACATATACTCATATAATATTCTGTAACAGTATGTTTATTATATTACGATAACGGATAAAAAACGAAGAAACCAGAATACCAGAAATATAAAATACGATTTAAATAGAGATAAAACGCCATCGACATGTTATAATAATTAACCATTATCTGTTATATTTTATGAATGAACTAGTCAGAAATATGTATACTTGTGTATGCTTTTAGTAATACTAAATATTCATGGTATTATTAGACCGGAAATACATTTAATATGTATTATTCAAATTTACATACAACAATTCCGAGATTTACTGTCGTTGCACATTCTACAGTTACTTTTCAAAAGAGAAAAGAATAATTATTATTTTACAACAAATTTTGCTTTGGAAAATTCAATATAATAAGCAGTGAAACTGGAAAGTAAAGTACCTATATTTTTTGTTCGGTAAGAAATCGGGTCATGTCAACATGGCTTCAAAAATATTTATCTATTAGTTAATGAAAGTTTTTCTTGTAGATCAGTGATTTTCACTTGATTATTTCTGAGAATCAGTATAAGTTAATCTATCCAGAAAAAAACTAATATACTATAACAAAGAGACAAAATATAATGTGGCCAGCACATAACCTCCCGCCTTGACACTGTAATATGTGAATTTGGTTTTAGTGAAGCTTTCTTAAATTATAATTTTGCAATAAATTAAAAATAGTACCTTATACTTACCTATAAACTTGTTTTTACTAAAAACAACTAAGTTTATTGGTCTTATGGTATACCTAATTTTTGAGAGAAGATGACTGGTGCAATGAAAACTCATGTTTATGTATTGCGATGTTTCGATTATACAATAATAATTGTCTTTGTTGTTTTTATTTGAAGTAGGCATATTTCTTAATATTTGGTTTGAGGATTATTACTATTTTAATAATTTAATGTTCAATAATTGAGTACCTAATAATAATAATAATAATAATAATAATAATAAAATGATCGACTGCGATAGAGCCAAGTAATCACCTCGGTGAAGTTGGCAGACGATTCGCAGCAGACGATTCGCGATCGTACCACATGTAAACAAACTATGCGGTGCGCGCGCATATGACACATCAAGACCAACTAGATCATGATAACAGTTTACAAGAGTACAAATATAAGCAGTTTATGACTGAAATAATGAATTTTTGTGCAAGTAGCAATTGTAAATTATAATAATAAATACATTATTAAACATCAGAATACCCAATATAAAACATTAATGATTATAAATACGGTTTGAAGAACTTCACCTAAAATTTCCTGCCAAACACACCCAAAATTTTATAGAGCAGGTATATTTGTACTTTAACACTTATTTCCATTGCAGGTTGGTACATCTCATTAATCTCAAGGATACTAAAACGAAAAAAATATAAATAAAAATATGATTGTTTATTTAATTATTGAAAGTTTTTCATTCAATAATTTATATTCCTCTAAGTATACTTGTATAAATTTTTTAATTTTACCCTATAATCCTTGTATCTTGCGTAACATTAAAGATATCTAGGTGTCATTATCCTTCAGGACACTTTAAATAAAAACTTAAAATTTTAATCGTATCATTGTGTTTTCTTATAAATATATTTTACTCCTTTAAGGATACTAGTTTGAATGTCCTAATTTTACCTAAAAATTCTTATGTCTAACCTAACATGATGGAATATAACAAATCTTTGACTATCCTTTAGGGCACTAAAAATAAATTATCAAAATTGAGTTTTTAATGCAACATACTATTTTTAAAAATGATTGTTAGTCCTGTAAGGAAAATTGTTTGATTAACACAATTTAATTTTATTATCCTTGAACCTCATTTAACATGATGGTGAGTAAGAATTTTATCATTATCCTTCAGGATATTAATATAAAATTGTTAAGTTGTAATTTTAAACAAAACACATTTTTTGTCTATTACTTTTTTCCTTGAAGGATACTTGTTTGAGTTTCATTATTTTACCTTATTATCCTTGGATCCTGTGTAATATAATACAGCATGAGAATTTCCCCGTTATCCTTCAGGACATTGGAAATAAAAAACTTAAATTTACATTTTACACGTATGATTGCATTTTCCTTTAAATATTGTTTTTTCCTTTAAGGACACTTGTTTGAGTGTCCTAATTTTACATAATAATCCTTATATCTAACCTAACAAGATGAAATATAACAAATCTTTAACTATCCTTCAGGGCACTAAAAATAAATTATCAAAATTGAGTTTTTAATGCAACATACAATTTTTTTTAAATGATTTCTTGTCCTGTAAGGATAATTGTTTGAGTAACATAATTTAATTTTATTATCCTTGAACCTCACTTAACATGATGGCGAGTAAGAATTTTATCATTATCCTTTAGGATATTTATATAAAATTGTTAAATTGTAATTTTAAACAAATCATAAAATTTTTGGTTTATTACTTTTTTTTCCTTGAAGGATACTTCTTTGAGTTTCATTATTTTACCTTATTATCGTTGGATACTGTGTAACATAATAATTTATGATAATTTCCTTGTTATCCTTCAGGACATTGGAAATATAAACTTAAATTTACATTTTACTCGTATGATTGCATTTTCCTTTAAATATTGTTTCTTCCTTTAAGGACACTTGTTCGAGTGTCCTAATTTTACCTAATAATCCTTATGTCTAACCTAACATGATAGAATATAACAAATCTTTGACTATCTTTCAGGACACTAAAAATAAATTATCAAAATTGAATTTTTAATGCAACGTGCTATTTTTTAAAAATGATTTCTTGTCCTGTAAAGATAATTGTTTGAGTAACAAAATTTAATTTTACTATACTTGAACTTCACTTAACATGATGCCGAGTAAGACTTTTATCATTCTCCTTTAGGATACCTATTTATATAAAATTGTAAGTTGTAATTTTAAACAAATCATTAAATTTTTGATTTATTTTTTTTCCTTGAAGGATACTTGTTTGAGTTTCATTATTTTAACTTATTATCCTTGGATCCTGTGTAACATAATACAGTATGAGAATTTCCCCGTTATCCTTCAGGACAATGGAAATAAAAGTTTAAATTACATTTTACACGTATGTTTGCATTTTTTTAAAAATATTGTTTACTCCTTTAAGGACACTTGTTTGAGTGTCCTAATTTTACCTAATAATCCTTATGTCTAACCTAACATGATAGAATATAACAAATCTTTGACTATCCTTCAGGGCATTAAAAATAAATTATCAAAATTGAATTTTTAATGCAACATACTATTTTTTAAAAATGATTTCTTGTCCTGTAAGGATAATTGTTTGAGTAACAAATTTAATTTTATTATCCTTGAACCTCACTTAACATGATGGCGAGTAAGAATTTTATAATTATCCTTCAGGATATTTATATAAAATTGTTAAGTTGTAATTTTAAACAAATTATAAAAATTTTGGTTTTTACTTCCTTGTACGAAGTAAGGAAGTATTGTAATCGCGAAAAATTTCGGTTCTCAGATTTTGACGGAAATATCCGTTTTGACCTTTTCTGAATCCATTATGACTAGTTTCGACGTGACGTCTGTACGTACGTACGTATGTACGTACGTACGTACGTACGTACGGACGTATGTGTGTCGCATAACTCAAATACGGTTAGACGTAGAAAGTTGAAATTTTGTATTTAGGACTGTTATAGCATCTAGTTGTGCACCTCCTATTTTTGGTTTCAGTCTACAAACCGGAAGTAGTACTTTTTAAAAATATTTCGATAAATATTTAATTTTAGACAATTTTTTTTATTTTAAATGAAAGATTATGTGATTATTACCTACAATCGGTATTTTATAAATATTTTTGTATCTGCTATCATTTAAAAATAATTAAAGTATATATTTATAATTTATAGTATTTCGGTATCTTGTAGTCCATGATCGATTAACATTTGTTACTACGTAAAATTTAAATGATTATGACATGACAGTGACAATAGTAAAATATGCTTTATATCTTCTTCTGCAGTTTAAATCAAATGACTAAAATATATTTGTGAGTATACTAGTATAATAAGTTAAAAGAATTTTTAATATTATTTTACATTTTAGTTATTAAGAAAAGTATGAACACACAAGGCGTACAAGGAAGTCATGTGGTGTCCACGTCAGATTTTTTACTTTTATTTCCTTGAAGGATACTTGTTTGAGTTTCATTATTTTATCTTATTATCCTTGGATCCTGTGTAACATAATACAGTATGAGAATTTCTCCGTTATCCTTCAGGACATTGGAAATAAAAAACTTAAATTTACATTTTACACGTATGATTGCATTTTCCTTTAAATATTGTTCACTCCTTTAAGGACACTTGTTTGGGTGTCCTAATTTTACCTAATAATCCTTATGTCTAACCTTACATGATGGAATATAACAAATCTTTGACTATCCTTCAGGGCACTAAAAATAAATTATCAAAATTGAGTTTTTAATGCAACATACAATTTTTTTTAAATGATTTCTTGTCCTGTATGGATAATTGTTTGAGAAACATAATTTAATTTTATTATCCTTGAATCTCACTTAACATGATGGCGAGTAAGAATTTAATCATTATCCTTTAGGATATTTATATAAAATTGTAAGTTGTAATTTTAAACAAATCATAATTTTTTTGTTTATTACTTTTTTCCTTGCAGGATACTTGTTTGAGTTTCATTATTTTACCTTATTATCCTTGGATCCTGTGTAACATAATACCGTATGAGAATTGTCCCGTTATCCTTCAGGACAATGGAAATAAAAAAGTTAAAATTACATTTTACACGTATGTTTGCATTTTCCTTTAAATATTGTTTACTCCTTTAAGGACACTTGTTCGAGTGTTCTAATTTTACCTAATAATCCTTATATCTAACCAAACATTAGGGAATATAACAAATGTTTGACTATCCTTCAGGACACTAAAAATAAATTATCAAAATCGAACAAGTGTCCTTAAAGGAGTAAACAATATTTAAAAGAAAATGCAAACATACGTGTAAAATGTAATTTTAACTTTTTTATTTCCATTGTCCTGAAGGATAACGGAGAAATTCTCATACTGTATTATGTTACACAGAATCCAAGGATAATAAGGTAAAATAATGAAACTCAAACAAGTATCCTTCAAGGAAAAAAAGTAATAAACCAAAAATTTTATGATTTGTTTAAAATTACAACTTAACAATTTTATATGAATATCCTGAAGGATAATGATAAAATTCTTACTCGCCATCATGTTAAGTGAAGTTCAAGGATAGTAAAATTAAATTTTGTTACTCAAACAATTATCCTTACAGGACAAGAACTCATTTTAAAAAAATAGTATGTTGCATTAAAAATTCAATTTTGAAAATTTATTTTTAATGCCCTGAAGGATAGTCAAACATTTTTTTATATTCCTTAATGTTTGGTTAGATATAAGGATTATTAGGTAAAATTAGGACACTCAAACAAGTGTCCTTCAAGGAGTAAACAAAAATGCAAACATACGTGTAAAATGTAATTTAAACTTTTTTATTTCCATTGTCCTGAAGGATAACGAGACAATTCTCATACTGTATTATGTTACACAGGATCCAAGGATAATAAGGAAAAATAATGAAACTCAAACAAGTATCCTTTAAGGAAAAAAAAGTAATAAACCAAAAATTTTATGATTTGTTTAAAATTACAACTTAACAATTTTATATAAATATCCAGAAGGATAATGATAAAATTCTTACTCGCCATCATGTTAAGTGTAGTTCAAGGATAATAAAATTAAATTGTCTTACTCAAACAATTATCCTTACAGAACAAGAAATCATTTTAAAAAAATAGTATGTTGCATTACAAACTCAATTTTGATAATTTATTTTTAGTGCCCTAAAGGATAGTCAAAGATTTGTTATATTCCATCATGTTAGGTTAGACATAAGGATTTTTAGGTAAAATTAGGACATTCAAACAAGTATCCTTAAAGGAGTAAACAATATTTATAAGAAAATACAATGATACGATTAAAAATTTTAAGTTTTTATTTAAAGTGTCCTGACGGATAATGACACCTACATATCTTTAATGTTACGCAAGATACAAGGATTATAGGGTAAAATTAAAAAATTCATACAAGTATCTTTAGAAGAATATAAATTATTGAATGACAGACTTTCAATAATTAAATAAACAATCATATTTTATATTTATATTTTTTTCGTTTTAGTATCCTTGAGATTAATGAGATGTACCTACCTGTAATGAAAATAAGTGTTAAAGTACAAATATACCTGCTCTATAAAATTTTGGGCGTGTTTGGCAGGAAATTTTAGGTGAAGTTCTTCAAACCGTATTTATAATCATTAATGTTTTATATTGGGTATTCTGATGTTTAATAATGTATTTATTATTATAATTTACATTGCTACTTGCACACAAATTCATTATTATAGCCATAAACTGCTTACTTTGTACTCTTGTAAACTGTTATCATGATCTAGTTGGTCTGGGTATCTCGTATGCGCGCGCATCGCATAGTTTGTTTACATGCGCTACGATCGCGAATCGTCTGCTGCGAATCGTCTGCTAACTTCACCGAGGTCAAGTAATCAGGTAAATAAATAATTTTTACAACTCAATTTTATCTGTTTAAAAAGCACTTCACATTAAATAAGTTCTCTACTCAAGTCTGAAGTAAATTGAAATACGGAGCACTTTTATTTTCCTTTTTAATTTCACGGCGAAGAGACGTTTCAAGATGAGATCGTTTTGACAAAAAGAGAAGATGAATTTTTCCATAAAGAAAAGTAGGTAAACAAGCACTTTAAAGGCGCATTCACAATTAACTAGTTTTTCATTGAGCTAGAAATTTACAAGTTCACGAGAAGAGTTTTCTGTTTACAAAGAAATGAACATCGTATGCGTTTATCAGATGTTTTAACAGATTCTTTTGTTTTGTAAAGAGATTCATGATTAATTAAAAAGAACAATTGACTAAAGATATCTTGCCGCTTTAATCAGTAAGTGTCATGCGTTTAATATTTGTTAAAAACATTCTGTACATTGTATATAGTTGTAAAAAGCTTTTTTTAGGAGAACGACTCACATGAAAAAAATTTGATATGAGATATCTACAGAAACGAAATTTGAAACGGCCGATTAAGGCTAAAGCTATAGGGCTTTCTAGTGCCAATTTTTATTATGTAGTAGTATTTGTGTAGGTAAATAAATAATAAATATAGTAAAACCATTTAACATAAATTTGTAATACAAGAATTACTATCAGATAGTAACCTTCCTACAAAAACACTACAAAGAAGCAAACACACAAAAACCTGTTAAATTAAATTCAACATCAAGAAATGAAACCATAACATCTAGATATATGTATATTATAAAAATCTCAGGTTAGGTACCTTTAAAACAAAATACGTAGGCGCTCGGTTATATATGAACTAATAAAAACTACGGCAATTCATAAAATCGAATTGTTCATTTAATCGAAAATATATTTTAAATACAGGATTTAATATTATTCGAAGCATATTAATGTTTATAATACATTAAGATAATATGTTATTTGTTTTTGCACTGTCTTTAGCACTCAAGCATATTTTTTTTACTAATGCCATATCTTTACATTTTCGCAATATAGGTAAATAATCAAGATCAAAAAGATTACTTTCGCATAGGCTTATAAATAGAAAATGGTGCTAGAAAGCTAATAAATGTTTTAAAAGTCGTATTTAGGGTTTATCTACCAAGCTACTAAGTAGATCTGTGCTTTGTCGTACCTATAGAAATGTTGAGCTGTTCACATAATCAAAATTGAACGTGTTCACTATATAGGACGTCATGTGTTAAAATTTGACTGTTCACTATAGTGGATTGTATGAACTTACAAACTTACAATGGAGTACTATTAATTTTAGACTATTATATTGGTATTGGTGATTCTAATGAAGTGCACACGATCGGCACAAACTGAACCTAGACAGAAACTAGTAGTTAAATATTGGATTTTTTCCTGGTTTTAATGTTAAAGCTGTTTACCCAGGCAAAAATGGCAAGATATTTCTGTCTGAAATAGTATTTAACTGCGGTATGCATACAATCACTAAAAAATTATATATTTATACTATTTTCTTTTCACCATGTCACCTTATTTGATTTAAATGCCTTAGCACGCACACAACAAATTGTAAATAATCCACCTCATAATTTTTATTTTACTTTTACTTTTTGTGCATTCAAGCTTGATTTAAGCCAAATTCAAGCCAATATGTATGAAATTAAAACTAATGTAATCATTGTTTTGGATGGTTTTAAAAGTTCCAAAAGTCTGAATGTTTGAATGTAAGAAAAGAAAGTTTCAAATAACAACGTAAATTTTTAGACCACAACTGCACGCAATATTTAAATTAAGTCTCATTATTTTGTGATAAATCACTGTTTACAATTTTCCCCCTTTTAATCAAAATGATTTCGTAAAAGAAAGCCAAAGAATTTCAAATATACTCGAATAATAAATTTGAAAGAAGTCCCTCTCTGAGTTCTATGACATTGTCAATTTAATAGTTTATCGTGCGAGAATGTTATGATATGAGGATATGACAGCTGTAAAAGCATTTCTATCTAAAAATGTCGTGAAATCTATCATTGAAACAGCGTGTCAACACGGACGACACATTTGATTTATTTATCAAAAAGTTATAAATTGAAGTTTCTTTTCATCTATATTTTTTCAATAAATGTATACACACTTCAAAAAGTTATACTTTTTTCTCTATGTGGTCACTAAAACTTCTATATCCATTACATAGAAATGTCCATAAGTTGCAGGGATAGTATCAGATTTTTGACAATATTGAACATTTCAAACTGAAATTTTACATTAAAGAATAATATATCAATAATTGATAAAGTTAAGCGATACCTATCTATAGTATTATTCTCGAAAAAAATCATTTAAAATTTTTAGACAATTTATCTTAGTTTTATGTTCAGAAACTTGAGTTTTTCAGCAAAATACAGCAAATTTCCAAACATAGTTATTTCTAAAAAACTTTGATATTTTAGACTAAAGAAACCAAAATCAATATCAAAGACCGATGGTCGTAGAAAATACATGTCAACTCGTGACTGTTTTCTATTTTATTTGCCAATAATGTCATCGAAATCGTCTTCATTTCTCTGCGCTGGAGTTATGAGTTTCTGGAAGAGCTTCAACACCGTAGCGCAATGAAAACTACTACGGTAAATTTATCGTATGTTACCGTGAGTGAAGATGAACACTCTGAACAGTGAAATAAATTGAGAGGAAAATTAATTGTAGAAGTTAATGTGCTATTTAGCTTCACATTTAAATTAATGAGCCTGTAATGAATAAACACTATATCTGGTTAGTTGTTTTCGTAAAGTGCAAAATAGCATAACGTTATTGGGCGACAATATGTTTTGTAGTCGGATCGTTGGTGTTAGATATATTAGATTTGACTGTTTCTCCCAAAATGTTCGTTTTTACTTCCCCGATCTATGTAATAGGAGGAAGTATTGTAATCGTGATTATTTGAGAGAATCCAAAAAACATAATTTAAGAAAAAGACGGTCTGTGTCTGTCTGTCTGTCCGTAAGCACAAGCACGATAACTTGAGAACGCGTTGGAATTTTGAACTGAATTTTTTAAAGCTTTTTACAAAGTTAGTTAGAAGTCCGTTTATGAGCTTTATTCAATCAGTGGTACCAACTTTATAAACTGATTGTTTATTAAAATACTATCGAGTGTGGTTTCAAATTAAAGCTCTCGGAAAAATAATTCTTGTAGAAGAATTAAAAAAGTCGGTCTGTGAGTCTGTCTGGATGTTAAATAACTTGAAAACGCGTTGGAATTTTGAAATGAAATTTCATATTTAAGATCTAAAGCCAAAAACTGATTTAAAGATCGTTAATGACCTTTATTCGAGCAGTGGAACCAACATTATAAACTGAACTTTTTTCATTTATATATTAAAATACTATCGAGTATGATATCAAATTAAAGCTCTCGGGAAAAGACTTACAGTTGAAAAATATAAATGTCATTTAAATGATCGTCACTTGTTTATTTTAATAAATTATTCAAATAGAAGTTTAGTAGAAATGTTCATATTTATGCGACTTTCAATTGTTTCTCCAATAATTATTTAAATTTTGCCATGTATCTTATCAAATTAATGCTATCTGGGAAAGAATTGTAGTCGAAGAATCATAAACAAGATTTAAACGATAGTGCAATTGTTTTTCACATAATTATGCCGAAGTTGGTATCAACTTCAACTTCAATCTTTCGGGGAAAAAGAAAGCTTTATTTAAATTTTGCTCTATGAAGCATAAAATTAAAGTCTTTACGAAAGAAGGTTAATAAAACTTAAAGTCGGGGAAGTACTGTAATGATCACAGCGATTTTTTTATATAACAAATTATATTGTCGGACTTCTTAATCATAAATTCATGTCTTGAGGTGGTAGTCAAAGAGCAAACACCTAACAAAATTTAAGTTTCAATAACAGATGCCTTCAATACTAGTTAAAATGTTTTCTTTCTTTTCAAAGTCGTGTCAATCAGGAATTAAATTCTAAATTCCAATTCCTATTTGGATTTCTATAAAGAGTGTTCCACAATTCGTTCAATGACAGCGAGTAAAGAATTGCTGAAACATTGGAGACCTTCTGCAGCCTTAAAAGGAGCCCGTGCAGCACTGGTCTCCTGCTCATGAATTTACAACTAAATGTGAGAGCTCAGATCCGCAACCGGGAGTTACTGCTGAGTGACTACTCCGTAGGCAGACTCCAAGAAACTTACAAGTAAATTCATCATTACAAGGAGGAGAGCGAAGAGCGATTGCTACCAATGGATTGAAAATAATCATAAATTGTGTAGTATGTTTACAACCAAATTCTTAACCGAATTCAGGTATTTCGGGTTTGAAATAATATATAAAATTTTCCAGAAGAATAAAAAGGCAAGTTACCAAAGCCAGAAACATAAGGCGAGGTAGTGCAGTGGTTAGAGTGCTTGCTTGTATCTAAACACAGAGATCTTAAGTATGAATTTGGGTCAGGTGTAAAATTTTCATGATATCCACTCTCATCACCATCCCAAGTTTGGATACAATTATCTTGGCAACCATAAAACTATAGAGCACCACTTGCACCACAGGGTAAAATGTAAAATGCGGAAGAACAATCTTAGAGCGAGTCTCGTCTATTGAAAGGAAAAGGAGTCTAAAAGTATACAATAAATACATAAATAAAATTAGTTACCATCAGGTCTAAACATTATTGTAGGATAGGACTTAGGTACACTTACTTACAGGTTACAGGTGACAGGCCAGGGGCCAGGCATCATAATCATTGTACACCTACTTCGAGATTTCAGATATCTATCTACATTATTTTATTTATTGATTAGTAGGTATATGACTTTATTATTACTGAGAATGAAAATGGAATTGTCGACTGGTAGAATAATGAAGGATGGAATAATCGGAAATGCAGTCAGTTATTATTGCTACTTGTTTTTCATCAACTGCAGTAATATTTAGGATAACTCATTATAAGAATGTCAGATATTGAATCAAAATTTCTGTGTAAATTAGCAAGCATACTTACCTATCTAACATAGGTATAGCGTATAGGTAAATAAATTATTATATAACTTTATCGAAAAATGTAAAAATATAAACATTTCCTCAGATTAGAGACATATAGAAATTATATTCCATAACATTTTCATGTATTAACGTTGACGTCTAAAATTTACCGTAAAAATATTTCTCGATGTAACAAATTCCAGTGTTTAAAAATAGTTCACACAATCAGGAAATATTCTCGCGTTCTCCATTGAAATGTCAACATATTAATTCCATTTCAGTACTCAACCATTTAACAGTCTCGCCATGACGTCACACCAGAGAGAAAAACATTTGAACAGCGCCACCATACAAGTGCATACAACAAACAAACAATTGACTGCGCCCGCGAAAAGGAAATCAAGTGGGCTGCAGCCTCCAGCGACAAAAGACTATCGCAAGGTGAATGACTTGTCGCCGATTCGCAACTGATTAATCTTACACCCACAAACAAAACACTTTCGAGGAAGATGAGTCGACCTTGACCTGATGTGACTGCGGCAAAACAAAAGAAATATGGTTTTATGGATGTCGTTTCGGGTTTCTTTGTAATAAGATCATCAAGGACAAAGATAAAGAACGATAAATTACTTTCTATTTTTATTTATTTATTGTCCTGCATAATATTAATACGATCAGCAAGTTTGAATTCATGATACAGGAAAATGGTTTGCATTCTTTGTTAAGTAGGGTATCTATAAATTATTTACCAAGTGATCAATAAATTATTGGATTATGGGCGTTTGTTAATGGATACTAAAACTTTAATTATAGTTGAATACAAAACGAAAATCATTGCTGTTGATAATAAGATTTTCGCCAATTTTACTGTATTGCCAAATACGACATCTCTTTAATAAAAACAAATTTATAAATATGGTTCACAATTGATTTCTCGTGACTGCCTGGTTTTTAGTTAATTTTACTTGCTTGTAGTGGAACTACAAGTTACAAACCTGTATCCGAAAATGGAGGCGACTGGTTATAGGTACAGAGTTTTGACTTTCAGTCAATCAGTAAACACGATTATTGTATTTTATGTAGCAGAAATATAAAAACAGAATTTGCGATTCCTTCGAATATACGAATGTTTTGTACAATAGGTTTAAATCTAAATTAATGATAAAAATGATAAAATTTCTTTATTGATTATTGCTGTCTATTATCAATTCCAGTAGTACCTATTCAAACATGATACGTGACTATTGAATAAAACGTTCAATAATCTATTAACATGTTTCTCGAAGTGCCAACCACCCATTCAATTCAATCAAACTAATTTAATTAATGTTACTCTTATTATTAACCATGAGCATCAGCACTAGATTAATATTAATCAGGGATTTTAGTAAAACTGTAGCAAAATAAGCATGATATAATATCTCACTAGTGACTTATTTAAATCAGTTAACTCGCTTCGCTATATGTAACCAATAAAATTTCTTATATTATGACTTTGCACCATTAGAACTTATTCTTAAATTGGATATCCAAACGATGGTATGATTATCTTAATGAATTAATTGTTCAATAATCGAACGACTACGACACACGTGCCTTCGATTCGTGTAATAATAGTTATTTATTACATAAGAGATAGAAGTAAAAGATTTTATCGCAAGGTGTTGTGTATGGCTCCCGACGCGCAGCGGAGGATTACAATCACACCGAGCGCTAAAATCTGTTATCTATCCCGTGTATAATACAATATTTTTTTCTATAACCACTAAAATATTTAAAAAATGAGCAAAGCATGACGTATTTTTCAAATAAATTTTAGAATAGTAGGTCGTTACTTTACTTTATAGCGTTGATTAGTGACCAACGTGACAAAACAACAACTGATAATTTCTCAAGGGGATGAAATCTGACGTTTCAGCAACTGGCAGCGGGTATGAAATGTCATCCTTTTATATAGGTTATAGAAAAAATATTATTAATTCATATTGCATTGCATATATTCATTATTCCATTACTGCAATTGTTTCCATTATGCAAACAAAAGCTTACTGCACCTTAATGTTCTGAGTCATGGCCTACTAAAGAACAGATTCTTACCGGGTTTATTACTGACTATATGACTGACTTTATTTGCCCGAGGGCCCCATGAAATCACGTCGGGTGTTAGTAGTGCAGCAGTAACTCGTTGTTCATGCTGAACACCGACTGGTTCTACTTTTCAGACTGTCAATGCCAATGTCAATTACGAATAGTGTACTTCTTAACTTTGCTTGTTATAAGCTTAGTTGGCTTTGGTTTGACAGAGACGAAAGTCAGAGGGATTTAAGTCAATTTAGAGTGGAAGGAAACTGTTAATAACTAGATAATTAATGTCAAATTTGATGCAAAGAAAAGGAAATTGATTTCAGTCGACAGACGGTCTGAAAGAATACAGAATCTTCGCGTTCTTTTACTTTATTTGCAATTAATTACTCGCTAATGAACGCTGTAGAGTTTAATGTTTGATGAGGTACTGGAACTGTTGAATCACTTCAAAAGTTTTCCAAATACTTGTAACAAAGGCTTTGAATTTTCCGCATTCTTTTTGTTTTCCCAAAGGCCAAAGCCTCGCCAAAGCCTTTTAAAGACCGATCAGTCAAATCAAATATTTGTAAAGCTGTGTATAGCCACAAGACTTATAAAAGAAATTCAAAAGAAACAGTATTTCTTTCTTTTATTTCTATTTATGAGAATACCGTGTAGTATTTTCTTTTTGCATACCTACTTTTTTCTCATATTATTAAAAAATGATTTATTTTAAAAATATATTATTCTCATTAATTAGTATATTAATATATTTGTATTCAATTACTGAAATAATATGATATTCAAAATCTAATATGCAAGGTTCAAACTTTTTTAAAAATTTTGTACATTTACTGCTTGCTTCAAAATCTTTACAAACGTCAGGAGACCAGAAGAGACTGCATGGGACGTGATGAAAAGTACACAAATGTACGGTTACCTATCTGTTGCTTTACATAAAACAATATCTATGGCCAACACACATGACCTCTCGCCGAACTCTACTATTTTTATTTTACTAATAGTACAAGTAGGTATTATAAATATATAGGTAGTTATTGATACGTAAGGTAGGTACTCACAAATAATATGCCATTGTAAAAGGAAATTGTAGTTTTTAATGTACCTATTCAATTTTATCATACCATAAAAATAATAAATTACATTTCTATATTTTCATAACTGTCAAAAATTTACTTGTCATCGTTGTCATTAAAGCTCCAAAATTTTAATTTTTTCTTTTTAGTGGTAAGAAGATAAACCGAAATTATAACAAATTTGTAGAATTTTTAACTTCTTGTAATTGCTAAATGGTGTTAGATAGAGAAAAATTTTCAAATACAAATTGTAGAAAATATATCATAGTATATCATATAGTTTTACAAAAATTCCCATTAATCTATAAATTGTTAACATATTTCAGAAAAACACTTCAGATCTTCAAGAAACTACCACTTCCGTTTGCACGATCAACAACAAAATCTAATCAGATCTAATCTAGCGTGTCAGAATGTTATATGCAAAATTTCAAATGTGTTTATTAAGTAGTATTTGAATTATCGTACCTCCAACATCCATCTATACATCCATCCTCACACACGGACATCATCGCGAAACTATCAAAATCATGTTCTAGCACTTTAGCAGGAACTCCGAAACGTGTTTACCCATTGAAAACTCACTACCTATACCTGATTTTTAGAATGATTACAATTAATAACTCTCTTAGTGAGTGGCGAAAGGTAATAAGGTGCATGTTAATAAGTACATATTCATGTTTCTTGTTTCATGTCTTGTATAAGAAACACTCCTTCGGTCAATATAAACACTCACTTGTTAAAAGGTAGTTTAACAAATACAGTTTATTACTTTCTCAGAAAAAAATCTCGCCAAAAGATGCTTGTGGACTCTGTTACTAAAAGAAAATACATTTCAAAGATTTCAAAGAAATGTTGCGCTGTTGAAATATTTCACTGTACAATTGTTATAAATTGTGAAATTTTAAATTAGCAATTCCAATAAAATAAATATATACCATTCACATTCACCACCAATTGACAACTTTTTAATGTCAACAATAAAAATTTCTAAAAAGAAAGCAGTAGCATATTGACAAGTCCAGTCATTAATTAGCGACTTATTGTCAACGCTTTCAATGTTGTTATTTATTTCCCATTCTTCAAACTCGAGTAATAGGAGCAGTAATTATTGTTTTCTCTTGTAGAAATTACGTGACATCATTAAAGAGAAGCCCTTTGAGGCATCAAATTACACTTGTAAGGTGTCGTCTGCATGCCAAAGGAGATAGATAAACAACATCTTTGAATTTCAACGGGTTTGTTAGCTTTCGCAATAATTACACTGTTAGTTTGCAGAAAATTAAATTGGGAAACGGGTTATCATGGAAATCCCCTAAATAATTTTAACCGAGATCCGAAAATAAATTTTGTGTCAGGGAATTACCAACCAACCAAAAGAGTCAATGTGGGTTAAGATTTAAAACCTCCTTGTTATTTACTACTTGTTTTGCAAATGTAATTATTTACGTAAGAATCGTAGAAAATAATACCTATTATGTCGCATACAGAACTTGTTCAAATTAAAACTACACATTAGGAGACCACGCTCGATCATATTATTGCTTTGTTAGTTTTCGAGAAAAACGCAAAAGAAAATAGCCATATTTCGCATTATTTTTATTATTTCAGAATACCATGGAACAAGTGATATGATGGAGCGTGGTCTCTTATTGTGTACACTGAGAAAAATAGGTAAGTATATATAGTTTTTAATTTTAAACAACTTTGTTTTTCCAACTTTTGTCTAAAGCTATAAGTAGGTAATTAACTACAGCAAAATTTTAAAAAAGCATTGTTTTTAGTTTTTCGTATATAACAGATTTCAATACCTCAAGTGGGAAGACGATAGAATATTAATTTTATATTTAGATACCTGATTACCTACCTGTATATTTATCTTGTTTTATTAATTCACAAAAACAAGAACTATAGTGGTCTCCCATGACATGGCAAAACTATAAGCAACCTACCAATGCAATACTGCAACTTAGTACATAATAAAGTTAAGCTCAAAGCTTGCATAATTTATTATTGAAACTGTATACGTTTCACCAAACCTAACTCAATCTAGAGTGTTTCTGTCACTCCTTTTTGGGTAACAGGCGTAACAGGTAGGTAAGGTAGTGTATTGTGGAGCACACGTACCTACTTCAATTAATTATTCCAATCAACTAAACGCTTCAGCTATTCGCAGAGATCTCTTGCAGAGAACTGATTTGTATTACCGGATATTATTATTGTCTGGCGAAATATGCCACCACCACTAAACAATTACCAAACAATCAATTAATTATAGTACCTAATTAACATTTAATTAAACCTAATAGTAAACCATGGACTAGTGAACTAGTGATAGTTTATCTAATGATGTACGGATTTATAATTACATTTTGTGCAATCCAAGCTTGTGCTTGTCATGCTGGTATAATTGATGGATTAAAGTAAAATCTTATATTCAGCACTCTTCTCTAAGTTAAGAAGCTTCTTTAAAAATAACAAAGACACGCATTTATGCATCTGTAAATAAGAAAGAGATACAAGATGATTCTCATGGTAATTAGAGAAGCTTCATTAGTTTAATAAAGAAGAGTGTTGCAATCGGCCCATTATTATTATATTAAATTATACTGAAAACTTATTCATAACTTTGTTAAGAATTTAATTTTATTGCAAAGTAGGTACGTACAATGCAAAAAAAACATAATATCTCATATAATGCATAAGTCAAATGTAACATTCTGTAGTAATATACAGTCAATCACGTAGGTACTACAGGTATAGATGCTGGAGAAATTTGCAAAGTATTGTAGGTGCAAAAATTTGAAATTTGAAAATGTGGAACTTACAAAGGTGGATTTTCATTCGCGGCTTCGTTTGACTTCGTCCGACTACAAAGTCGAACGTAAGTATATTATATTACATTCAGGTACTTGAATCTTAATTTTCGCATTAACATGTCATAATATTCTAAATCATTTCAAATTGTAACAACAATACAAACAAAGTTACTAGGAAATATTTATCTATGGTTGATATGACTTTGAAGCTTTTTGCGACAAAAAAGTTAAACAAAATCCTAGTCGCGGCTTCGTTCGACTGTGAATTTATTGAATCCTCACATGATCTCCTATGATAGGACAGCCAAGTAAGTCAGACTTAGCCGCGAATGAAAATCCGCCTTTACTCTAACCAGACAAAAACAAAAGAGATGCATAATAACAAATTTCTCCCATGTGTGTATTCTCGCCACCTACGTTTTATCATCTCATCACTCCGGATGTATATTTCAATTTCTGCCCACATCTAATTTAAATAATTGCACAAGTCGGCCATTTTCATTATTTTATAAATATCTCTAAATGCAATTGATGCTGCAGCTCTAAAAGTAAACGAGTGCTTCGTGATCGTCTGCTTCTTATTTGGAATGTTTATTTTTATCGAATTTCACGGTTCAATTCTAATTTGGCAACAGTGCAAAGTACGAGCTCATTTATTAAATTCTTGATAGATATTCAAACTTCTCAACCACGTCGAAGACGATTAATTAGAGTGAACTAAATACAGGAGCATGCACTCAGCCAAATTATGTAAGAGGGAAATTTTAACTACATACTTTATTCCTTCATTCATATAGACATTTCAAAAAAATTTAATAGTAGATATAAGATATATTTATAAATTATTTACAAGCAACAAGCGATATTAATTGTAGCTGTAGGTTTATATAACCATCTGTGTAAATGACACTTTACAGGTATTTATGGTAACAAGGTAATGAAATAACCCTGACTTTAACCTTTCATTTAAAAAAAAATTGTTTAAAGCTATTTAAAATTACAAAATTAGTGCCAATTTCATGTCCCCAACGAAACCCTTTTTGTAGAAGAAAGTGGCTAAATACGGTTCATTAGGCGAATCAAGCGATGTCGTCAAAATGGGTAGGTATATCAATTTTTTGTGACGACATCCTTGATTCCTTAAATGGACTTTCAAAACCAGTGGGTATTTCTCTTAATCTTTACTGCGGATGCGTACGCTTCATCGTCGCTCACCTCCTAAACTTTCCAGCTCGCCCGTAAAGATTACTTTACTACGCTCGCCGCGTAAATAGCTATTACGGACTCGGTACAGACTAGTTGACTAGTAGATACATTTTGTTCTAACTATTTGTGGATCCAGTTTTATTTAAGTCAGTTGCTGGAAATATTGATTGTTTCCACAATAGACAATAGCGAGTAGGTACCTAGGTACCTACGTAATGAATTAATCTCAATTATTTGTCAATAGATATTTTATTTTAACCTTAAATAAAACTTTAATTGTCTACTTGGTGTTATTCTAAAACTTCTTAATTATATTTTATCAAGAAAACAATTAAATAATAAACATATCACTGTCAGAAAAATACCATGATATAATAATCTCACTGTCAGAAAAATACCATGGCAGTAGGTATAAATATTTCTGAATACAGTACGTCATATAATTTATTTCGTAAAAACAATGTTAAATACACAATGATTCACATTATTATCTCCTGTATCTGTCAGAATATTTGCACTGCTTCGTTTATCTATAGCCACCTGACTTTGCAAAGTATAAATACGCAATAACTCTCATTTCAAACTCATTACAAATTACTTTTTAAACTTATTCATTCGTAAATTTCAAATTTCAACTCTGAATAACTTTAACACTCCTCTGTTCGGGTTTGGATACGAAAATGAAGATTTTCGTACTCCTAGTACTTCTCTTCGCAGCAGTAGTTCAGTCTCAATACTGGACGATTCACAATCAAACTTCAGTGATTCAACACGTCCCAGGATTCCGTCAAAACATAACAGTGGTAAATACGACCTACGTGCAAAATCCCGGATACGGTCCTGTGGGTCATCGTCAGCAACAGCCACCTCCGTACGGATTCAGGGCAAATTACGACCCATATGGGGGCTATATTAATCAAACTGTTGGCAACAGGAATTCTAGAAATGATTTAAAAGTTGGCAATCCTGCACCAGGCGATTTAATCGTATTCAAACAGGTAAGAAGAATTTTATTTTAAATTTCTTTTGCGAATGTATTTTAAATGTTTTTAAAATTTTAAACGTAATTTGATGAAAAACGCATCCACGGTATTACAGAAAAGATCAAAAAAGGTAATTTTTGTTTGTACGACTATATATAACAGAAATTGCGTAGTTTCTTCCCTAGAGCAAATAGTAAATATCTACATTTTCCATAATGTTGTAAGTTAATTTTATTTAAATATCATGAAATTATGACCGTTTAAAAATAATAAATTTAAGTATGTTGCATGTGTTAAATGCTATTTTTATAGGTAATAAATATTCTTTATTAGAGTTCAGTTCTATATTTTTATTTATTTACGACGTTTTGAAAACGATGTGATTACTTTTCATCGAGCTTTTCATCATCATTAAACGATTAAACAATTTCCATTGGGGAAAAATAATACATTTTCCTCCCTCCTGTTATATTTGTTTTCTAAATTTAGTAGGTATACCGTGTGTTCCAATTTATTTAAACTCGTTTTCCATATCTTTAAAACTATAAAGCTAGATTCAGAGTCAGACATACCAAATTATAAGTATAAGTGCTAAGTTAACCAACCAGCGCTTCCACAAAATTCTAATTCCAATTATTATAAATGCGAACGTTGAGCGCTGGTTGGTTAAATTAGTCACTTTCACTTATAATTGAGAAGGTGTGTATATAGCTTAAGGGTCTCGTCTCTGTAACAAAATTTTGCGTTTTTAGAGGTGTAGCAGTTTCTGCTTTACTCATTGCATATTAAAAATTTGGAGGAAAAACAGGTACTAGATTTTTGTAAAAGATTTAATTTTAATTAAACTTAAATGTGCAAATTATTGTAAATGAAATTTTACATATTTATGAATTTATGTTGTTAAATTTGTAATCGTAGAAAAAGTATAGCATGTGACTCGTTTAAAAACTCTCTATACTCGTTTTTTATACACTCGTGGTAGTGACTAAAATTTAAAATGTTTTGTCCTGAAAAAAGAAGGATACATGATTGTTTCTTAAAAGTAATAATATAACGGAACCGATAATTTTAAGGAAAGTTTAAAGCAAACTTGAAATTTGTAACTTCTACATATTTCTGAGTTATTTTCTTTATCCGCATTTAAAAAATCAACTTCGATGTATGCGCTTTTACAAAAAACTCACAAATTTCAGAATGCAGTAGACACTAGGCTACGTGATGTGATATGAAAGTTACGTCTTCTGTTAAATTAGTATAGTACCTACCTACTGCTTTTGTTTTCTTAAAAACGTATGTTTTATAAATTTGCATAATGATTATGTTTTATAATCTTTGAAGAAAATATTTTTCTTTCGTTTTAATTTAAGTTTCCAGCGAAATGCACTGGTCCAATTACTAGGTTAAGCCGAGTTGAAATGCTAGGCAATTCATTTCTAGAGTTCATTAAATTTAATTCCGATTTAGCTAGTGAATTCATTTCCATTTTACATAGTCGAGTAATTTTTAAACGGTAGTGGTATTTACAGCTATTAATACGAGTTCATGATCCTTTAATTGTTTAATTCACGCTCAGTCCGAACCAAATCTACAAATTTAATTATATAAAATTAATATAGATAATTCGTTATTATTAATTTACAAATTATAAATATAAAATATATGTGATTAAATGATGCGAAATAATTGATGACAAACTACTACTTATTTCGATTAAAAATAATAAGAAAGTAAATTATTTCAAGTGTTATATCGATCAAATCTGATCAGCAATTTAATTTTCTGGGTTGTAATCCTTAATGCAGTCTGGCTTGCTTGATAATTATTAATTTATATGTAACTAGAACTGACTTCTGTTTTTTAATCAAAAAATATGTGTGAATAATTTGATAATGCGATACTAACAATGACGAATACAGAGGAGTGTATAAATTCTAGATTTTATCAATGGAATTAGTGAAAGTATACTAACAACATAATTTAACTGGACAATATAGTAGCAGTAGCAATAGAAACGTTCTTTTATTTTTGCGTATAAAATGGGGGCATAACTCAAATTGCAGCAATTTTTCTAAATTATAGCCTGATTCAGGCTTACTAAAGATTATTTAAAATTCCGAGTACCGTCCTATAATTTAAACCAAAAATTGATGGTAGTATACAGACGATTTCGAATTTCAAATTGAGTTTTTAGCCGTGTCGGCGCCTTTATATGGCAGAGATTTTAGACGAACATTAAAATTAAGATGAAGATAAGTTTAGGTTAACCATAAAATTACACTCTTTATAGTTTAAACGTTTAACAGTTACATTTTTGATTATATTACCAGTTACCTACTGTATTTTACTAAAGTGTTGTCTGTCCACTTGATAGAGTTTGTTCTCACTTGGAACATAAAAATTATTACCCTCACAATAACACCAACGGTTTTGAAACAATATGATAAACCGAGTTAAACAGTACGGGCATGGGTGTGAGTTTTGTCTTAGTGATCTTGGGGTTTGTTTCTTAAAAGCAGCATGTAAAGCCAGCATACAACCGTACAAGTCAAATCTTTTTACAATCATAATAGTGACAGTTCAAACAATTACAGTAACAGTGAGTTCTGGACTGATTGGTTAATTAAGTGCATGTCTACCTACAAGTCGCATATTTTACTATTTTGGAATACCATGGTTTATTGCATCTGATCGTTCCATAAGATCTATAATCTCACTGGCAAAAGTGGGAACTCGCTAGACAGATTCGTAATATAAACATATGCCAGTATTCCTTGACTCAAGATCAGCATAATGTACTATCGTCAATGTTCTCTATATTTGGAAAAGAAATTAGATTTACTGACAATAAGCAAAGGTCAGAAAATGAATGACTCTTTTTCATACAATTACAATTTCAGTATCATCGTGAGCGTTTACTGAGCAAAATTCAACCATGAGGTGATTCGTTTAAGAATAAATTTTTAAATGTAATACATTTTTCTATACGACTGTTATAGAATGTTATCATTCTTACATCATTTTCAATTATGGAATGGTCACATTCTATCACTTGTTCCGGAATGGATTCATTCCGTCACTAGTGATGGCATGGAAATGTGGCGAGTTACAACTTCATTCAATGATTTTGGTTGATGGGTAGCTTTAAAATACATGTAGATTTATTAATTTATTAATTTTATGTAGAACATTATTTTATAAATACACATATTTTTATTTTTATAGTTTTAGGTTATGTTTTTAAATGCAATTAAATTTATAGTCGTAGAGAAAGTATAGTCTGCAACACGTTTGGAATGGCTATTCCGAATATGCTTCATTCTACACTTCTTATTGCAGAATATACTATTTTTTCAAATACAATAAACATGTATGGGTTCTGATTTAATTTTTAAATGTACATCTGAGATCTGTCAACATATTATATCTCCGAGTATATCTCTTTTTCTATTTCAAATTTCACCTATTTTTGTAGGGCAATAATTAAATATACCTATCAATTTGAAGTCGGCGCCAAATCTATATAGTAGTATTGTTAAATCTTTACTTTTTAAATTTCATATTCTATCCATTTTCATAAAGTAAACATAGAATTTGCTTTAGATTTACAGTTTGCTATCGGTTAACCAATATCAGATTGACAAGATCCTGAAGCCAAGTTTGTTATAAAAGTACTACTACCTACTTAGAATCGCTAAAAGTTTGAAATTATTAACCTTTAAAAAATTTCTTATACAGAAACTCTTCCAACTTATTCTGTTTCCTGTTTATTTATTATTAAAATTACCATTTTAAAATCAATACAGAATTGAAGGTCTCTCCTGCATTTTCGTACCTTTTACCATCAGATGATCCTCAATTACCTTCAGATCCAGTATAGATCCCACATCCTAAAGCTCCGTTTGCCGAATTGTTTATCGATTCGACGATGTTTCCACGCGGCACGGAGAGACACTGAAATCCACGCACGCAGTCACGCACCCTTGGCGGTACTCACGCTCACGCGAATCTCAAGGCCGAGCGGACATCGATCGCTAATGAGTCAGAGAGAGAGCGGAGAAAAAGCTCTCAGTGTCAAGGACGCAATCAAGGATACATTTTAAGATGAGAATTAATTTCAGTTCGTTATTAATTAAATTAGTTTTTATTTTAGAATTGCTTATTGTTGAGCCGAAATGAATTTTAAGGAAAGAATTAATGTTTTTGGATAACATGGCTCTAGTTTTATTAATTAAAAATTCTTTAATTCTTTCCTTAATTAGTTTTTATGTGAGTTGAGTTTGATTTGCTCTTATACTATCCATAAAAGTGGGAACTGTATCCTAGATACGCCCACCTTAAATTTATTGACGTTGTGATGTTAAATTATAAATTAAAATTCTTAGCAACTGAATTAGCTAAAAATTTTGTTGAGATAATCGCTTATTCATTAAAAAATCATTAGCACATTATGCTTTCTTACTATTTTAGACATCCTTTAAAATAAATGTTATGAAACCATGAAAAAATATAGACACTGAAAACGAAGAATAATATAGGTACCTATTTAAGGTATAGGAAAGCCGAAATCATAGGCGTGCGTGATTTCGGTGTGAGACTTGAATTTAAATTACAAAACATATGTATAGGTACCCATCGAAATAAAAAATATAATTGAATTTATTTACACTGAAATGCAGTAGTATGACGTCAAAAGTATAATTTTTCTTGAGATTTCTCAACAATTATTTCGCTTACACACAGTTTTTATTTTTTTTATAAATACCTCAAATATTAAAGAATAATATAATCGTTTCCCAAACATGTGTTGGGTTGTTATGATATATTTTTTAATCATTTGGTAAAACTACTACTACTGTTAATCTTCATACGCTAAACGCTATGCATTTTAGCGCGTTTTAGTGTTTAGAGGTGTAGAAAACGGAAATAGAAATAGATTAGATAAAGATGAAGTAAAAAAACAAGCGAAACGAGCCTAACCTAAAAATGTTGTAATTCATATATTATCATAAGCTTACTTTCCGATTTTCTGTAAAACTGTGTTTAATAATTATTATTCTTTGGTATCTTAATTTAAATTAAAAGCCGCTGTGTAATCAAACGCACTTAAAAATTTACACATTTTTTAATAGTAGGTATTTGTAATATTTTTCGAGTAGGTACCACACATACCAAAAATTAAATTAACTAAGTTTCTTCATAGTCATATTGTATCAGTTTTATTTATGAAATGTGTAACAAACAAAATAGGTAAATATATTGTTTCTGTCTTGTTTTAGTGGTACTCGAAAGCGTCCAGATGGTTGCAAAGCCGAGAAAAGATATTCACATATCCAGAAAATCCCTGGAAGAATCCTTATCAACCTACGATTACAGCAATAGGATGTTTTGATTTAGCCAGAGGTCCTGGAGGACACGCTGCTATCGTATCTGGAGGGGTTGGACATAGAAATGTTACCATTCGCTTATTTTCTGATCGAAGTTGTGGATTTAATTATAAATGTGTTATCCATGGAAGATAAACAATATGCCTGTTTATTTGTCACTTATATTTTTGAATTTTCTGTCTGGATCTAGATTATTATTTGGTTCAAAATTATTAAGTAAAACTAAAATATTTCTTTAAAAAAATTACATTTACGGGAATCGTCTACCTTGTTATGTTTGAGTGAGCAAAATGACGAATGTACCGTCTTTTAGGTCTATTAAATCGACGAGTACAATTTTGGTTTAAAATTAAATAATACGTAATGAAATTTCCAAATTTCTATCCATGGGCGGTAATTTCAAATAAAACTGCAAAAACATATTGAATAGACTTTAAGTGCTGTTTCAACATAGACGTTTCTTCCCTAAGAATATTTATAAATTTTATTAAATCAATAAATATACGTACCCAGGTACTAAAAAAACAGATCAATGTTATGTTTTGAAGTTGAAAGTATGATTTTTCTTTATGACACCGCAAGACACTAAAAATCCAAAATAGTTTTACTTTAGTTAAAATTTCATGGTACAAAATATAGGCTTCGAGATTATGTTGTCCATTACGCCTTCTTAAATAAACTTATATTCCGAAGTGACAAATGAAAATGAAGTACGGCTAATTTTATTAAACATTAAATATCTTTGTTTCTGAACCTGTCAATGTAATTTGGTTGGGAAATAAAAATAACTTTGGCAACCATAACACAAACAATTTTTGTTTTCCTGGTTACAGACTGACGTTATTTTGAATGAAAATTGTTATTGTGCACACAAAGAGAAAGGTTAATACTCTTCTGATGATTAAACCTGATAGAAAATTTTAATTAACATTAATGAAGATCATCAACATATTTGTTTACATAGTCTGGTGAAAATTATGCATGTAAATTAATAAAGTACAGAGAATAAGTTATTACCATATTTCACCATAACAGACTCTCCTATAATATCTTGAAATTTATACAATTATTATTAAAAATATAATATACAAATTGTTTTCTGCTAATTAAAGAAAACCATTCGTTGAAAAGTTAATAATTTATTAGCAATGTTGATGCTTTAATTAGTATTTATATACCAATTAGCGAGTTGTGGTTATCTGGATAATTTGTAAATAATAAAATTTATTAGGCAGATATATCAGTTGCAAAATATTTGAGATAATTTATTATCGACAATATTTGGTGTGACGTAAACTCTCTTAACAGTGTTTTGTTTACTATTTTATAAATTACGGATAATAAAGTTCATTCAGAATATTTTTAAAAACCTTTTATGAATAAGAATCCTATTTTCATATTGTCCGTGGAACCTAATGTGAAAAATTCTACCAACTAACAACAATAAGTTGTTATTTCCTTTTCCTCTTTTAGATGACAAAGCAAGGTTCAGTTTTTAAAAAACATTCTATTCATTAACTACAAGGATACATCTTATTATCATAATTCTTTTTAATAATTTTATAAGTATTTTACACACATTATCATTTATAGTAAAAATAACGACAAGTATTATTTATTTACGTTTGGCGTGTTGCAAATAATTAAAAAGAAAACAAAACTTGCGGAAAGACAAAAGAAGATTTATTTGTTAGATACCGGCACCCACTTTTTCAAAGCGTTTTGTTATATAACTAATATTGTATTGTTGCATATTCTCATGGTATAGAAAGAAAGAAACTCAGTAACATCAGTTGTTGTTGGAGAAACAACAACATTGGATGATTAAATTTTACTTATGTTGCGTTGTTTTGCACGTACCGTTATAACATTGAAGATATTGAAGGATGTTACAATCGTAATTTAAAATTATATTTTTCCGTTTATATAGAAAGGAGGAACTGTATAATTTCAAACTGAATATCATTCTCGGTTTATGCTGCAATAAAACTAGGCTTTGCTATATATTAACTTTTCTTTCAATTTTGCAGCATAATTAAGTTCCTTGGTATACAGTTTAATCAAAACACCACTTAAGCTCGGTATTTTCACATTCTTCTATAGCGACAAACATCTAATTAACACGATAAATCTAAACTAAGTTGCAAATTGCAAAAATATATTTACTATCGCATTAGTTTGCTAAGCAACAATTAACCTAGTGATCAAAACTGCAAAATACACGAATACTAATAACTAGGTATCGATATCGAGTAAATTATAAAGATAAAATTATTTAAAATGTCTATAACCTTTAGGAATCCGTTATTGAATTTACTTAAAAAAAATCAGAATCAGAAAGTGCTTATTAAACAAATCAAAAATATTAGTTTAACTCTATTTATCTTACCTTGAACTAAACTCAAACAATCGTTCACATGGAGCCTGCAACAAAACAATAAATTATTAAAAATAGTTCAACAATTAAATATTATATAAAAAACCAGAAATTATCACCATATATGCATTTACAACAAATTATAATCGCAGTTTGAAATACGCATATTAATGTAAATGATGATGTCATAAAGGAGTTGCGAAATTTTGTTACAATAGCGATAACAACATGTAGATGAAAGTACGGAAATAGTATTCACTTTCTGACAGATAAAAACTGTTATCAACAGAGAGGTTTGCGGTTTGCCAGCTGTTTAAAGACATGCAGTTAGAATTGCTAGGAATATTTTATCATTTATGATTAGGTTTTCAATTATTGTATTATTTATGATATTTACAAGATAGGTATATGTTTGCAAAAGATTCTATATTGATAAGTAGTTTAATCATAAACTGAAATACGAATTTTATTTCAGTTTGATATTGAACAAAACAAGATTGTTGAAGAAAATAATAACTTATAACCTTATAACTATTATGTTCCGATTTCAAATTTTATAAAAGTTTGTACAAAATATTGGGATACTGTAAAGTCATTTCATTTTAAATATCTAAATAATTTTGAAAAGATTCTTGATTAGATATATTCCACCTACGTCATTTTCAACCAATCTAAATAGGTACTTCATAATATGGACAAAGAAAATAATTGTGTGTAAATCAATTAAAAATAAAATATATCCACCTATATAAATTATGATTCAATTGTTAAATTATGATGAACTAATAAAGATGACCTCACAAAATAATTAATTTAAAAAAATTTCTTAAAGTAGTAGGTATACCTAGTCAACGTTATGACAATTTTCTTTTACGAACGTTTACGTTTAATTTTTTTATATAAATGAAAAAATAGCTAAACCGGCTAAACCTATTCAGAATTTTGTTAAGTAGATACCTTATTCCGTAATTCTCATGTATTAATCTCAAGAGTCAAAACAAAAACAAACATTACAACATCAGCTACAAAAATTGTCAAAGTCGTTCAGGGCAAAGCGAAAGTTACAATGACAAATTCAGCATCTAAAATTGAATTCTATACTTCAGGCAAGGTAGTGGCAGGTGTGTGTTTCTAGTTTAGATTTCCACGGTTTTTGGTCAAGCCGAGGCCGCCGCAGGGCCACTGCACTTACAGACAGCAGGGAACCAACAGCAACAGAGTTGAACACTCGGACAAAGCACTTAAAATAGATACAAGATGCCTGATGCTGATGTAGACTTTGGACGTTGCAAAAACGAAGCCAAAATGTTAGACAAGCAGGATATTTTTGGGGAGGAATAAATAGAAACTGAGTAAGGGTCGGTTTCTTCACTGAACAAAATTTAGACAGCTAAGATAGGTGAGGAAATAACACATAAAAATGACAGCTAGTTTATTTTGTTTATTGACTGGATTTCGTTATTTTATCTTCTAATTATTAATGTATGACAATAATTTACAAAGATTTATGTTTAAAATGACAGATTATGTACTATAAATAGTTGTTTATAGTTTAGGTATATAATTCACTGAAAATAAAATATCTCTGTTTTTTATTACTAATTAGACCTCCCAATAATAGGTAGGTATAGTTATAAATTTCCGACAAATGCATTTTCAAATTAATACCTAACATTTTAATCAAGTGTTTGAATAAAAACATTACTCATTTACATGATTACGACACTTGACACTTGCCTGCGTTTTGTGTAGCAAAATATTATTTTTGTGAGTAATAATTATCAGATTATCACCTTTACACTAATATAATTAAATAATGTACTTAAGTTTTTAAATATATAAAATATAAAGATAATATATTTTTTATTCCACTTTCGGTGAAGAATGTCACAGAAACTAGTGTGGATCTCCTCAGATACCTGTATCAATAAATTTAAATTTTTACACCTATATCCCCTATTTGGAAAATGTCAATCAAATGTCGAAGAAAGAACGATGAAAATAAATTTGGGATTTTGCGTATCTTGGAAAAAGAATCGTCTTCCTTTCAGTGGTTCTCGTCAAGTGTTGAATATATGAATTATTTATGAACCAATCAATAAGTTCAGTTTGCAGAAAAGGGATTTAGACAAAAAAAAACGAATAAGTGAACTGATTTCAAAGTGTAAATCAGATTTGATTGATGTGACAAATTGTACACACGCGTGAACAGCGTGGTACGTCAAGGGAGAATGGTATACAGTACGATATGCTGATTACGGAATATCAATATTGCTACAGAACATAGTCGTTTAGTTTTACACTAATATTCCATTACACAAGACATATTGATATTAAGTTGTGAAACCCTGATTACACATGTAATCCATTTCCATCCTTATCCTCATAGAGAAAAGCAGAAAAGGCCCCCCAATAATAAATCATACATTTCTTCTTGCGAAGTAACAAGCTCCTCTATTTTTACAAACATGAATATTTTTATAATCTCGGTTTTTAAAGCTTCCTGGTTGAAATATTGAATCCTCGCCAGGTGCAGACGTTTCACCATCGCTTGGAGGCGGAAAAGATTTAAGTTTTTGTTTGCCGCTGATGAAAACACCCACATAATGATGATGATTGTTTGTGAGAAATTGAGAATGAAAGAATGAAATGGGGACGGGATTTCAACGCGAGAGAACATTTGTACGGAGTTTATTTAGGACGCAAAGAATAACAGAACTGCTGCAGCAGCCTCGAAAGAGTGTTTAATAAAAGATTTTATGGATTACTCGTTAATAGGACGGAGTAATTACTAGGATTTTCTCAAGGATACACAGATTTCAGGATGATGGAATAACTGTTTGTTTTACTACCATTTTGATTTGTTTTCTCTTTATTTTGTTCTTTCAGTGATTTTTAAATAAATCTCTCTTTAAATGTTTTGAACCCCAAAATTCGTGGATTACTATTCAAAACCAAATGGTTAAATGCGACTTTAAATGTGACATTATTATTATTGGTCGTTGCTGTTATTATTTAGATTCGATATTTTAAAATTAAGAATTACTTCATAGCAGCAGTGCAACTAATTATAATAAAAGTTTAAACATGTATGTGATTACTGATTACTGTATCGTGCAGATTCTAAGTATGTCAATTCGTAGAAGGTATGTAAATAATTACATTTATTTGAGTTTGATAACAATATAGAGATTTCATTCACTATACACAAAATATTGACTATCAAGTAGAACAGTTTATTTCCGGTGCAGAGTGCACGGGTTGGTACTAAATTCTTATTATCTTTTAAAGTTATCAAATATGAAGTAAAATATGAAATAATATAATATTTCAATAATCATCTTAAAACTATCAATACTAGTTTCACTGTTTTATCCTGCTGAAACTTACTACTGAATTATACTATGAATTAAACGAGAAATTAAATCTTTTCCCGTTGTTATCTAATCCCCCACGTGTGGTACTCTTCCTAACACGTGTCTGCTGCACAAGGGACCTATTATAACCTAGTTAGCGATCTACTAACGTTACTAGAGCACTACGAATGCGGGCTGTCAGGGTCGGACTAAAATCCACCAATTTTCACAAAAATGTAATAAAGGCGCATTTTCGCCAATATCTCTGTATCTCGCCAATTCTTCACTTGCTTGCTCAACAATTTTTACTTCCCCGGCCTATATGAAATTGTAATTTTTTGAAAGTTCGAGATTTTCATGAATCTTCACGTTTTAGACCCTACTGAACCCAAAAAACATCATTTTAAAAAAGTAGATCTGTCTGTCTGATTGACAGAACACGATAACTTGAGAACGCGTACGAATTTTGACTGAAAGCCTTTATGAAAACATGTTATTAAAACTTATAGCAGGCAGGGAAGTACTATGATGGCTACAGTAGATTTGTTTTTAAATAACACCTCACAAATTCTGTATAATATCCGCACATTTAAAATGTTCGACTTCATAATAATGCTAAAAATCACAAATGTAAGTAATAATAAATACCTAACAAATAAAAATCGTCCTATGTTACGTGTAAATTAATTATTTATGTAATTTCTACTTCAAAAAGTTCCTTGCATGGTTGCATAGTCTAAGCTAAAGAAACCTTCGATTTACTGAGCGAACCCATTTAGCGTAAGTTATAATGTGCCTCTAATTTTAATTTTTATTTATTTTGATGGTAACTAACCTACAGGATTAACTCCCAATTACAGGATGGTAGATGTTATTATAGTGGAATCCAACCACTCGGGCCCAGTGGTATTATTTTCGGTTATGCTGGGAATCGAACTACGGATCGCTAGCATGCTAGGCGGACCCCTTACCGCTGAGCTAACCACTGGCAAATGTTATATTTTGCATTATTTTTGCAATTGTCTGCAATAAATTTTAATAATTCGTATTGTAAAATCGATCATTATTTGAAATGAGTGTCTACTGTACAGGTGATTTACAGCTTCGTGTATTTTGATTAAGTTTTATTTAAATTTTTTGGATTATTTTTAAACAAGTTATTCAACTTTACATCCGAGTGACTATACTTATTACTCCGATGCACATACGACCTTATGATACTAAGGTGACGATATGCCTTTAAAATATAAGCACGAAGTTGTGAATCAGCCTGTATAAATGTACAGTATAGAATTCTAGATTTTTAAAAGAATCCCATCCTATAGAGTGGATGGTGTATTGTGATACCTTCATAATTTTTTTAACCCTTTATAAAGCCCTTTGTTTTAATTTTTTGCAGTCCGACCCTGCGGGCTGCACTCTCTGCAGGATGTCTCTATTACACACTATGTACGAAGTGTGTTTGTATTTCGCCGATGTGCAAGTGTATGCAACTAATTGAAAGTCGCGCATTGTGTTGCTGGATCCAAGGTGGCTGGTATTTCCGTCTTCACTTAATTGTAATTGCTAATTGTGTTTAAATCTTTAAATACAAGATGGAATTGGAAGTAATTTGTTAATATAGGTGCTGAAAATTGTGAAGGGATTGGAAAGAAACTGTGTTTGTCCAAATAAGTGATGAATCCCAGTGATTCAGACAAATACTCATTTCGTTGATTACAGGCTATTCCACACAACTCACTTTGTAACCGGAATTCAGTTTTAGTAAGCCAATAGATTTAAATTGAACTGCACACGGAACAAACGTCAATGGTCGAACGCACCACTGTGTCAAAACGAATTTATTGTTCCACTGTCCAAACCTTTCGACACGTAGGTAGTATTTTTTATTATTTGGTACAATTATTTACTCAAATCGACCACTGGTCACATTTATACTATCTCATTGTATAAAAAGAAACCTTACCACAGATCTTAGTAGGTACTTACATAAAGCCAGTAGTCTACTTATAAATGCTTGTGAGTGAGATAAGCGGGCTTTATTTAAGATACACAAAACAGGAAAGTGAGCCCACTTAAAAAAGGTTTCACTAAAAACGTTTGTAATAGCTTCAATTTGTTAGATGAATTCAATAATTTGTCAACAAGTGTGAGCCAATCAAATCAAAATAAAATTTCACTTCTTCCTTTTTTTCAAAATTTGGAAAACCTTTGCTGTAAATCCTAACACATAGATCTCACTGTCTAAAGTAGTAACAAATTAGAAATGGAAATGAGATGACTAAGGGAGAATTCCGCCATACTATAGTCATACCGTGCAAAACGTTTTAATTAAATTTTGGTATTTTAATAGAAACTTTACATTCCATATAAAGTACTTATTACATTGAACCAAGTACGGAATTATTTTTAAATAATTAATATGATTTGACTGACCTGTAACAGGAAATAAAATCGATGTAAAATTGTAAACCTTGAGCCAAATATTAAAATATTTACATTGTACCTCCTACTGTAGAAAAGTAAACCACCAACAGTTTGTTGTAAAACTTTTATTGCTCTAGATTTCTCACACTAGTGTCTTCTCGAATCTAGCGCGTTGCAAAAGATTTAGCAATACAAAGTTACAAAAATATCTCCGGGCATTCTTCATGTTCATTCTATTTTAGTGCGTGTGAAAAAGAAAAATAAATAATTATTGGAACACGCCCAGTGCAGTGTCTTGACCGATGTCCAGGGTTTTCCGCTAACTTTTCTTCATTTCTCTTTCTTTGTCCAAATAGAATTATTCACTCGGGCTAAATTTAACTTGTGAAAAAAAACGATGTTACAGTTGGCGAGAACTTTAGTGCAAAGAACTAACTTTATAATTTATCTAAAAGTGCGTAAGCGGCCGAGCGGCGTCCAGAACTAAAATACAATAAATATATTTCTAATTTGTCATTCGGCACAATTAGTTGTTTAGTTTTAAACTTATTGCATTAAGAAATACAGTCAACCATTGCCATATTTTATTTACATATCGCCTACTTTAAATGTTATACATATATGAAAAATATACCAAACATTAATTAATCAACAAAATTTTAACATGAATTTATAGGAATTCGATTTTAAATTATCAAATTAGGTATCATGCTTGAAAAAAGATGAAAAACAGCCATTAAAATTATTTGAATAATTTTTTTTAACATATCACGTTTGTAAAACGAACTAAAAAGTATAAAATAATTAAATTTAAAATGAAAAACGTGGGGGCGCATGCAATAAATAATTGATGCATGAATAGTTCACCTAAGTCACTAACAATTTCATTACACTGCAAATGATATGAACTATGTATTCTTTACACTCATTACTATTATCTATTGGCATGCGGCTCATGTTTTTCATTTCAAATTTGATTATTTTACTTTTTAGTTCGTTTTAAAAAGATGGTATATTTTTAAAAAATTATTCAAATAATTCTTTTTTGCCTTTTAGTCCTGTGTGTGTGAAATTTTTATGTAGGTAACTAAATACATTTAACGTTAATTAAATCATGTGAATTAGTTAAGTACGTTTTGAGATACTTGGCCGCCATTTTCTTTCAAGATGGTGGACTAATATTGTTATAAATGCCGATGTATTAAGTTTGATCTTTAGCTGTTACTGTATTAAATTTTAATCCGATCGGTGCAGTACATTTTGAGATAGGTAGCCGGCATTATGTTTATTACATTTTTTGTTTATCTTAAAATTCTTCAATAAAGTTATTAAAAAATTGCAATTTTTTTCATTCCTTTATTTAATAATATTAGGTACCTACTTATGATTTTCATATCAAATTTTGTTGGTAAATAAGTTATGTAAGAGATAGATTGGTCTGAATGGTACATTTATAAATTTTTACAATATTTTTCTAGTCATCTTTTTATTTATGTTACACTGGTATTAAGATTATTGGCGATTTTATTTATTTTAGTTACAAATTATATGTGACAGTTTTAAAATTTCAAACAAGAAATTAAATTGTTAGTTTATTTTTGGTTTGAACCAGAGTCCAAATAAATATACCTAAGTCAGAATGATAAATAAACTAATTTAATCATGCTAATTATAGGTTATTGCTTTGTTTATAATATTTTATACCATATATTTTGTGTATCTTCAGAAATAAATTGGCAGAAATATCTATTCATACTTCACGTTTATGTGATTATGTGAGCCAAAATTTAGAATTATGTAAAAATAAAATAAATTATACCTATCTTGAAATCGTTCTAAATATTAATTTTGAAATGCATCCAAACTTCTAATTACAAAACCAACTTTAATACATGTTGATGTTGAAACAATAATTATTTAATCAAATAATCACTAATGAATATAATATGTCTGTCACAGTGACGTATTTATTCTTGATTCTCTTGTATTCCCACATGTTGATTGTTGAACACAGTTTACAGATAAATCCATTAATTTTTGTATGACACTACGTCAACATTCTAACTAAAACAACGTCGCATAGCTCGTACGTCAATTGTCATATCAGAACAATCCTTTCAAAACAAATGTGTCTGTATTTTGAATTATTTTACCCGGTAAATATTGTACGGGGCAGTCTTGTTCCATCCTATCTTATTCATACAAATTTCTCGTCTCGAAATTACGAGACAAGAACCAATAAATTTCTGGTCTCGAATTTTCGTCTCGATACCAGAAATAGTTCTCGAGAAATCGAGAGTTCTCGAATCAAAACTTGAAAAAATATGCTGTTATTCTCTGTGAAGAGTTGTGTCCAAATTTAACACAAATGTACAAAACAGTTCCTAAATTCACTTTTAGCTTTTCATATCGATGGTAACAATTTTTTTCGAGAACTTGACGAGAATCAAGTTCTTTGAGACAAGAATAACAAAAAAAAAGACAAAACAGCCAAAACACAATCTTATAAAATCCATAATTCTTAAAATCTGTATGAGTATAATATAATCTAATTAGCAGCTATATAAGATAAAACGGATAAAACTAAACGTTTTAACGTGCGAATGAATAAGGTAAGATGAAACCGGATGGAACATTATTGCACACAAAGAGAGAGAGGAAACAGTGCCCCCTATAATTTTTTCTCTCTACAGCCATGGTTAGTTTAAAAACACGGGTTGGGATTCTATAATTAAAATGGGATTTGCATGTAAGTTCTGCATACAGCAGATGTAGAAACATTGTATTCACTTAACCACATGGGTTATATTTAATCGTGGAAAATTATTAGTTTACGTGAATTTAATTGCGTCTAAGATGATTAGATAACTTTCATTGCAGTGTTAATGTAGTTAAACCGAGTTGATATGAAAATGCATAATATTATGTTGAAGTTATCTCACACAGTAAAGAAAATGTTTATTTTATGAAAGAATGATTTTTATTGTTACATATATGACTTTATCAAACCAAAACTGATCAGAGTAAAATTGAAGAAAAATTTATAATTTGCAAATTATTTAACTCAATATAAAAGTTGGAAAAATATTGCAGATTTTTAAAACAAAATTATTATTTTAGCTAAGTTTGATTATACATTGACATAATATTATAAAATATTTCAATAATTTTACGATTTTTTATGATACCTACTTTCGATTTATTAGAAGATTGGAACATCTAGCCACCAATATTTAACTAAAAGTATAGACACAAAGAGGATAATTTATTCTCACCTAAAAATAGCTGGAATGGTTCAGATATAAACTAAATAACACTAAAATTAATTAATTTCTAAACTAATTCACCTGTTACCTAGTTTTAATGGTTAAACTTTCAGAACACCTGTTGTAAACACATCGACTGGTAAAATTCTTATGTGACTAACTTTTATGAGTTAGTGTGTGATTTTAAGAATTATGGCTATATTTGTAACTAAAATGAACAAATATTTAACCTAAATTATTATGATATAATATATTCTAATCGTTAAGTAAATCTACTGCTAACCTCATCTATATACGCAATGCATTTTAGCACGTTTTAGTGTCAACTTTAAATTCAATTATCTTCGATATTTCAATGGTTAGGTACCCATAAATTTTAATTTTTATCTAAACTCTACTTTAACGAATTATCACTACCCATGGATTTACTACCTTAAATAAACCCTTCATCTTCACCATTCTTATGTATAATTCGAATAAATAATCCGTTTATTGTATTCAAACATAACTTCAAAATAATAGTTGAGCCTTTTTTCTACATATACTTCACCCATAAGCTTAATTCGATCGGAAATTTATGTCCTCGTTCCCCAATTTACTTATCCTAATTTCCAAGGATTAAGTGATTACCTGCCTGTTGCACAAATCAATTTACTACTAAGAAATTGCCGTTACATAACATGAAAATCCCCACGGTATCTTGTACAACGGTCGTAGTTTCAAAATGACGAGATAAATGCGTTTAGTTACCTGAAGCTGAAGCTCAATTTCAAGTTCCTTCCTATCTTACCGCGTTAGATTAATCATTCAGGGCTTTCATCTAGTTCTAGATCTTCCGCGATGAGACAGCAGAGCTACTGCGTTTAAAATAATCTACATCTCGTCTGTTACATCACAGTTTTCGTACATGCTTTTTTTTAAATTATATTTTGAACGATTTCAGGACTAATTTTTAGTTATGGCCGTTTTACACTACGCTAATATTGAACAAGAAATTGCGCAACAAATTGAACTTATCTTGAGCAATAAATTGCGTTGTTTTTAATGGACTATGTTTTATACTGAGACAATTTTATATACCTACCAACAATATTTAGTTTGTGATTCTGCGCAGTTCGTATAATAATAATTTGACAGCCGCGCTTATCTATTTTTTCAGACAATTTACGAAGCAATGCGATATTTCACACAATTTATGTATGATACGATACTACACAATTTAGATTGTTTCAAAAATTTAACAATATCTTACTTGTTCAAGATTTAGTGTAATGTAAACGAGCTTTACAACCTCATAATTAAATTCTGTCCTGTTTTTGCGTGAAATTAAATAACGAATTAACCGTTTCAAGTGGAACACGAATATCTACACGATAACGTTGCTGGAGTGCACACAATCGTAATTATACTGTTTTTTTTTAATTTGCCAATTTTATTATAAAGGAATAATGACTAAATAAACAGAAATAAAAATGTCACTCTTTGACTTTTTCCGGTTACCTAGGTATATCAAATTTCGAAATTTCTTATAAATGTTTTGTTTTTATAGATATAAAATATAATACCTAGTTTAAATAGTTTATAAATCTAAGAAGTAACCAATCAGATTTTTACATTTTTGACATTTAAAATTTTTATATAATCAAAATACCAAGATCGATAATAATCTCGGTTACTTACAAGTCCGGGAAGTAAAAGATAAAAACAATCAAGTAGTTATTACGTAAAGAATATGTCAAAGCAAAGCACCCACACTGTAAATTAATAAAGTAGTGATAATGTGAAGAAAATGAGATTTTAATTAGTGGACGATAACACAGTTTTCGAAATGTAAGAACTTAGTCACAATGAGTGTAATCAAAAGACATGGTGACCGGTGACTAAACATATAAATCACACTTTGAACTTGTTTCAATTTTATTACTCCATATGTACTGCGTACCATGTATACATGTACGTCTTTATCCATATGGTTTACGTAAACCCTCATCCAATATCCAATTATATCGTTTTGAAAATCCAATTTTTTAAATTATTGTTCTTTATCAAGATTTTATGTTAACTTATCTTTTTTGTCACAGAAATATATAGGTAGTTAGTGTGCATTTAAATATCAACATAAACACTGAATAAGAAGACATACGTAATACGTAACACTATTTAAGAAAACCTATTTTTATACGTGATTAACCAAAATTTAAGCTGACATGAAGTATAGTTTTGATTAATTTTTTTATAAGCTCTACCTCATATTAACCAGGAATCAACTTCTATTTGATGTTCTGTCGAAATCTAAAATAATAAATTTAGTTACATAATTTTTCATGATTGAGTCTTTTCCATGGTACTAATCAAACATCTCCATAGGTAATATCATGTAATTCAACAAAATACAAACTAAATTACTAAATATATCTGGATAAACTCGTAATAGACTGCAGAATTGGAATAAATTGATTAAATATTTGCATATTAATTGTTTACCTGTTTACCTACCTAATGCACACAAGGAAATTGTTGGTTATTTATTTTTAAAACGCGATATTTGTTTCACAACGCCATTTATATGAAAAACATTTTTATCTTTTCTGTTATTTAATTATGTGAGCTTATAATTTCGATTAGCAAAAATATAGAAAGATGGACAGTTAGGTAATTTACAGAAAATTGTATCAAAAGGATAAATATTAAGAATATTGCGTAGCATTTATATCTGTTATGCATATATATGAACAAAAACTTTGATTAAGTTTACAAAACAACAAGCCTGTGTCTGGTGGTAATTTTTTTTATCAAACTATGTCAATGTTTTGAATATTAAATTTACTAATATGACGTAGGTACGTTTAATGTTTAATAATCAGTTCTATCAACAAATCTTAAATTTTAAACTCGGCTTAAACAAAAAATACAAGCATATCGAACATGTTTAATATCAAATGGAACATTTTATATTATATTACTGTCAAATATTTGTTAAGAAATTGTCTACTTAGAGGACGATCCAGACTTAAAAAAGTGTCGTTGTTGCGACCATAAGCTAGATTCAGACCTACCAATTATAATTAATTAATCAACCAGTGATCAACATTCGCACTTATAATTGAAATTGGAATTTCGTGAAAGCGCTGGTTGGTTAATTTAGCACAGGTCTGAATCTAGCTTTAGTTTCCATATTTTGTAAATAACGTAGGGTCACGTCATGTGATGTTACATTAGTGAGCTTGACAATTTAAAATAAACTGAATGTTTGTCACAGACTTCAGCATAGTGTATTTGCCAGTTCCTAAGTAAATCAGCAATAACAGCGAAATGACACCATTTTATAATATTTAATAAATGAATATAAACTATTGCATCGATAGGTACAGCGAAATTCATACTAACTCAACCCCTTCGGCATAGCTTTAGCGCTTTACGCTTACGTATATTTCAAAGCCAACTGTAGTTGCACAATAAACAAAGATCCTCTCATCCTCTCTGAGTCTGCGGGATAATACGATGAATCACATGTCTGCAAAGGGTTCATAAAAGCGAGTAAACAACACATACAAAACCCGGAGTAATTCTACTCTTCGACCCCCGCATCCCACATCAAAACACGCGAATCTCAGCTTTAAAACCACGTAACACAAAGATTGCTAATGTTGATGAGTAATTGAAAAACATCGTCGCATCGCCTGCTGGCGGCACATGCCTACTTGATTCATCGAGTAAAAAGTAGTCTGATGGAGAAATAAAAGAGCAGCAGGAAATTAGGTGACTTTTTGTATTTTTGAAAGAAACTAGAACACTTTGAATAAAAAATTATTTCTTTGTGTTTGCTGTTATAATCATATAATGCAATTGATGATAAAGTATAATTATTGTTTCCTAACCTTGAAAATGCACAATAATTGTATAAAACATACCAATTTACAATAATAATACCGTTCAAATTGTTATGAAACAAGTAAGAAAAAACTTTTCCTTAACATAAATGACGTAAGTTAGCATTGAATATTTTCAGTGATACTAAAAACAAACATTATCAAAATATATACCTACATATTTTACACACTCAAAATAAATTTACCTAGTCACAAAAATTAATGTTTATTTATATATTTATCAATCAGAATGTTTTAGTTTCTTTAACTGCCAATATACGTCATAAAAACAAATTAGATGACACCTTTAAGGCATATCTAATATTTATTCTTGTTAGTCATTTGGTTCCTAGTAATTTAATTTATAAAAAGCACAATACATTATTCAAGGTCGAAATTCATGCTTATATGTGGGAGTAATGTAGAGATATACATGAAAAATATTATGAATGGATAATAAACTAAGGTAAATACTTACAACAAAAAATACGAAGTAAATATTAACTCAATCATCAGAACTGCCACTTTATTTCACAATTACGAGTATAACTGTTTTAAGTGCTATGTTCATTAATAATAAAACCGAGTATACACTTATGCACAATTTACTATTTCAATTTCAAAAGAGAAACGTACACAATGAAAAATGAATGCCAACTGAAGCTCTTATTAATATTAAAGTTCATTTATATATGTGATGCACACGATAATTATCAATGATAATATCATATATTTTTAATGATTTTTAATTATCTTTACGATTAAATTTACTGACTGTGAACCAACACCTTATATAGATAATAAAACAAAATATTTTTATTATAACTATAAACAATTTTTACGAATCTACAAATTTGGTTTATCTTCCTTATCTCAGTTGCCTGTTCACGAGTATGTTTTGCGTTTTTATATTTTACAAATATGATCTATTGTTTTGGTTAATTTGTGATAATATAAATTTTTATTAAAAAATAAAACATATTAATATATGCATCACATCAGATAATTATTAATTGTCTTGTTGTTAATGAAAAATAAATTTTGTACTTCATCATAAGAGACAATCGTATATTTTTCAAAAAAATAATTCATAAGTACAATGGATTCATAAAATTGTTTAATTTGAGTATAGTTCTGTTATATTTTTTATTGAAATACCTACGACATTTCGGGATCTTTTAGTTTTCAAGATTATGTAGGTATATGTTAAATTTATATTATTTTTTAGCATTTTTTAAAAGTGATATTATCTTGTCTGTTTATTTCGGGTTTAGATTAGAGTTATTAATATTATATACGTGTTGTGCTGTATGCAAATTTAAGCATTAAATACCCCAACCTTAAATGTACATACCTACTATTAATATACTGTACAAAAATATCCTTCTATGCAAAACGAAAATTTCTTATTAATTACTTGTGTACTTGATGTTATAGTTATTTATGTATCAAGGGCATCATGATGATGTTTATATGCTCATCCGAGGGCGACATTTTTACAAGCCCAAGGGCCTCTGGCCCGAGGGTCTGTAAATCGCCCGAGGGCTATAAACATCAATGATGCCCGTGGTGCATACAATATTTTATGTCTTACTATTTTATTTAAAATATTGCGCGCGTGACATTTCGCTTTGACGTTTCGAATTTTGTTAATATTTTTGGTATCCTAGTAACAGACAGAAAATATATTAATTTCAGAAGAAAAACATTAGTGATGTCTCAATATTACCATGGCAATTTCTTAATGCCCTAGGGTATAATGTAGTATATAACATACCTCGTATCCATGACATAATTAAACAATTACATACTAGGAAGACATATAATAATTTTAAATATTTCATAAACAAATTGTAGAATAAAATGAAAATGCTTCAATTATTAACAGAATATAATTATTCAACTTTCTATTATTTCAAATAAATTTAAATTACTGTGTCATCGAAATCACTTTGAAAATTATTTTTATTTCCCAATAATTCATCGTGTTTGTAGTCCCCTTGAATCTTTCAAGTCTTGTATTATATTCTAAACAATTCAAAATTAAGTCAACAACCTAACAACCCCGATCCTCTAACAACGTTACCAACCGAACCGAAACAAAACATTTAGCTCCGCTTATCGAATATCTTTTCACCCTCAAAGTAATGCTACCGTATCCTAATAACATACGCGGATGTTTATCCCCCAAAAGAGGGTTCAGGTTCAGGACCTCTCTCAATCCATCAAGAGCTCCTGCTATCTTCGTTTGTTCCCCTAGTAGAACAGGTAACCATGGGAACGTCTCTAACAGGGACAGGAAATTGAGGGAATTTTATCTGTGGGAGAAGAGGATTTGTAAAATATTTAAGGGACTAAGCTTTGAATCAATTCAAAAACAGGAATTCGCTGCAGAAGTACCTGATAGAAATCGCGAAGATTTTCGAAGAATAGGACGGGAAGTTTTAATTGAGTGAAGATTTGTTATTTCTAGGAAATTTAAATTAAACGAGTCAGTTTGTTAATTCTAAACTTTTTGCAACTGCAACTCTACGAAACTTAAATGGAAGAAAACACAAATACTGTTTTCTAAAACAACAGGTATTTGAATAGCCACCTGCTCTAACTAATGAATGTCGAAGTTGAACAAATAAACACTTCATTGCTGTTTTCGGTGTAAAATATTTGATTAGATTTTGTTTTTTATTGCATTTTAAAATTTTAGTTTATTTGAATACTAACTTGATTTAACATAGGTATAGGTATTAGATTCTTGATTTGTTAAATTTCCAGGATTTTTATTTGAAATCGAAAAGATTTTGCATAGAAAATCTTGATCAAATATACGTACAAGATTAAAAACTGGTTAAATTCTCGGTTAAAATTATGATAATATAATTTATGTGGTTTTTTGTTTGTAGTGTAGTAGAGTAGTTAAGGAAAGTGTGCGTAGTTTAGTATAATGATGTCAGAATATTATTACTCATTTCTGAGGTTTGAGGAAGTATATTTTTATTAGAATGAATTTATTTCACGAAAACTTCCATACCTTACTAAAAACGCAGTTTTTTAGGAAGTCATAATTGCGATGCAGGAAACTGTGGGTTCTCAGTAAAAACAAGTTTTTGTTAAATATTGCCAAATAAACATTTATTATTTTTGGGAAGGGAAGTAATAAATATCTTGAAAATAGTAATTTTAAGGAAGAGAGCTATAATATGTTTTCGGTAAAAAATATTTGTAAAAATAAAATTTACGTAAATATGTAAATTCATGTTAAAGTTTAAGAAATTTTTGTTACATTTTTAAGTTATACTACTTGTATCTGGGAAAGACTGCAAAACCCGAAACCCGAAAGTGCAAAAACCGAATGATGCAAAATTCCGAAACTATTTCGACCGAAAGCACAAAAACCGAATGATGCAAATTCCGAAAATGCCTAAAACAGCCAACTTACTCAATAATACAAATTTATTATTTTCTTATAATGAATTATTAAAATACTTATTAAAAACTATAAATTTAGGTATTTCTCATATTTGTTAATTTTTACATAACTAATAGATTACGAAATACTCAAGTACCTTATCTTTTTTAAATTTTTATGTTAGAAACGGATAGAAACAAATAGCTACTTACACATAAAATCCGATATGAAATCATAATAAAACTCTCCAAACTTATCCTAAACTGAAAACTGCGAGACAATATATTCACAAACTTTTACTCCGCTTCACAATGTCAACTTGTTCATGATGTAGCAACAAGACAGACGACAGATCTATCTCAATGTTTTCAATGGCCTGAAACCGGTACCGGTACCGACGACCGGCGTCTTCATTCTCATGTTACAAAAACCGCACCAAATAAATTTTCAAGCGTCGAGACGTCACCAAAGATACTTTTCCGCTAGAAGTCTCTTGCATTCACAGGACAGGGCCGCAATAAGGGAGACTTTTTCACTATGGTTATGGTGATTTGAGTTAACAGTTGAATTGCGCTTATATCACCAAAATTTGACAGCAATAAGCACTGTTTTCTCACAATTACAAAGAACTTCAGTACTATGTGCGCAAGGTTTTACCTACAATTTGAATAAATCATATTTTCGAGCATATTTTGGAGAAAATTCATTGCAAAAATTGTAAATATTTATTGTAATTGGATATTACTATATTCGAAAAACCTACATCTATATAATATTTTAAAGAATGCGAGCATTTTATTTTAATTAGGTAATAAATTATATACAAATTTGATCTCAGAATTAGTTTTTATTTTTATTCTGATAGCACTAGATCCTGTTAAATGTACGGTGTAAAAGTTCGTTAATGTAGCAAGATCCTAATTCTTCTATAGAAGTTTTAAACTTTAAAGTTCATAATCTTCTGTACTATGAAAATTTTAAATTAACCCCATTTTCACTAAATAACCCTAGTTTTACATACACATTAGCAAATTACAAAATTTAAAAATTTCAAAAAAAATCGCAAAATAGCCAATAATTGTACAGTTTACATTTTTATGCTAGTTTTATTAAATATATTTGTACAGCACAATAATATTTTTTGTCTGTCATTCTATCATTCCATGAAACATTGAAGTCAGTCTAGCCGAGTAAAACGTCAACCTAAAATGTTTATAATCTTATTACGAAGTAGTGAAACATACTTTATTAAAGTGAGTTTTAATTGTAATAATTAGTCACTAATTAATTGACTTGCTATTTGATAATAAAATTTTGATAAAGGTTTAGTGGTGGGTGGGGTAGGTGGCATTATCCGATAAACAAAATAAATCAGTTCCCTGCAAACTGTTCAAAACGAGGTTCAAGTAGTGTTTACTTGATTTGTTTTGTCAGATATTTTTAATGTCCAAATTCAATTAATTAGTAAAAACTTAACAATTAAACATATAATTAAATTGTAAACAATAAACAAATAAACTAGCAAACGAGTAAAAAATTAATTATTATTCTGTTTCTCTGTTTACTCTTTCTAAAATACCTATCTTGTAAATTGTAATATTTAAAACAATATATGTTAACTGTTGTTGATTTATACGGTTTGGATAAATTGTCAGTCAATTGCCAATTATTTCAATTCATTCCAACCCTCTGAAAAACATCCTATTATGTAAATTTCAACTAACCAATATATCTCGCAAAATAAAATAAATGGAAATAACATGGATATGCATAATTTAATAACTATATCACAATATAATCTACGAAAATATAATGAATATGAATTTAGTTCACTCGGTATCGTTTAAAATAACTATTTTTCTAATTTCAAAAAAGTTATAATTTATAAAAATTGAGATCTGAAATCTTGTTTCACTTTTGTAAATAACATAGGTAATATTGTTTCCTAAAGAAATTGAATTAACCAATTCCAGCTTCTAAGTACAATATCCTTCGAATGATATATATATATATATATATATATATATATATATATATATATATATATCTAAAAAAAACTTGTATTTCAGATATAAAAAATCTGCTGTGGCCAGTACACGACCTCTCGCCTAATTCTGCTTATTCTATTAATCTCGAGACTAATCTAATAAATAGTTTTACTTACATTTTAATAGTTTTATGTTCATGTAAGATGTAAACGATAATGTAAACCAAGATGCAAGCAAAAGATGTCAACTGTACTGTCACTGTCAGAATAATTCAAATTTTATGTGGAAACAAATTTCATATCATGGACAACAAGATAGAATATTAATTGTACTTTATTTTATTGTTAAATACTACCAGATTCAACAAATTTTATTTATAATTAACTGTACCCATAGATAATTATATTTTCTTTTATTTTTAATTGCAGACATTACCATAAATAAATAATGTACCAATATATTTAAAGAAAACTTAAACAAGCTTCAAAAAGTACTACTTCCGGTTTGCGGATTTCTTCCAAAATGTTATCCGGTGTTAAGATACTTATTAAAACCTTAAATATGAAATTTGGTTATTAAAGGTTTGATACTTTTTCAGTTATCGTGGACGAAAAATCGTCAGTCCATACATTCATACAAACACACACACGCACACACACACACACACACACATACACACACACAGACATCATCGTGAAAATAGTAAATTTGTATTGTAGAGACCCTGAAACGTGCTTATCCACCAAAAACTCATACTCGAAAATTTTGACCCATTACAATACCTCTCTTATAGAATATGAGGCGAGAGGTAAAAATATCACATCACACTATGTATAATTCAACATACCTAGGTAATATTTTTCTATAACTACACATCCATCAGATTATAAATAAATTCCTACAATTATTACAAAATGCGCGTTTACTCAGCAAACAATTAATTTAGAGTCGCAAATTCCTCACTGCTATTCATTTAGCAACATGCCCCCGAGTTATCACCCCCTGTGGGTTCAATCCAACCAACAACCCTTAAAGTTCACCGTCTCGCCGTCTCACTATATCCCTCTCTTTTTAAAGCGTCGCGACGCTGAATAGCTACATATCGAGAGAGAACTTTCACATCATTTTATATCCTTCTCTATCAGTGCGTGGCGTGCACTTGTCTCTACGCGTTGACAGAGAGAGAGAGAGAGGCGTCCAGGAGTGGGGGGAGGCCCCACGCGATGTGAGTCACTTGCAGTGGCGCCGACGCCGCCGGGACATTGGGGTACTGACCCTGGCGAAATGAAAGAATTCGGGGGTGATAATAAATTTGTTGGTGACAGGATTCGTATTGCGTGTGTGTTTTACAACCACATTAAGAGGGTGAGTTATACGAGTGTAAGACTAATAATACTTTGGTGTTTTTCTAAGGAGAAGACAAAACTTATGGTGTAAGAAAAGAGGCAAAAAATTGTGATGAATAGCGATCCTAATTACATGAAGAGAAGTTTCTCAAGTGTAAAATAAATTAGTTTTCGTCAAAACTAAGCGCCTAATTCAGTAATATATGAAATTATACCTGTCATCACTACTCAGTCAAAACAATCACGCATTCTATGGAAAATAGCATTTTTGCTGTAATCACTGCGTGCCAGAAATTTTTTATACATAGGCTACAAAAGAGAATATGTGTGTACAGTACAGAAATACCCGCTTACCTATTTTTGGTATTATATTTCGCTAATCTTAAATCGATATTAATAATGGCAGTAGTCAAGAGTGAAGTAAAATGGCTAAAGAAAATGTAAGAAAATAATTAAGAGTCATAGTTAGTGTGCAACACGTGCAATGTTATGTTTTTTGTTTGTTATCTACCTGCAACAATTAGGTTTTTTCAAATGTCTGTTCGCTGTCAGTTGACCACTAAAATGATGATTACTACTGCGCGAACGGAAATCGTTTGTTTTCGTCCGACTTCGAAATAATATAATCTAACATAACTGGAAAATTGATAACTTAGGCACCTCCTTCTCCACCATAATCGAAATAAAGAATATTACCGATAAAAACATAAATTACATGTCCAGTTATGACTAATAGTGAGGAAATTAAAAAATAATTTCATTTAAAAGTTATAAGTTATTTAAGATTTCATGACGTAGATAGTATAGGGCGCGTTTTTTTTCATATGGAACGTTGTTATTGGCCGTAAAAAATTTTGCACGATGAGAACATGAGATGCGGCAGAAAATGTAACTACCATCTGTCATTGTCACATTATTCGTACTTATTTTAGTTTATACTTTCAACTGCTACGAAATATGTTTTTTAGCATAACAAAACGACTTTTTAATATAAAATATATAAATAGTTTGGTTTAAGGAAAATTTTAGTGAAACAAACTGTGCCACTGGAGGTACCACCGACGTCACCACTAAATACCAGACTTTAAAAAAATCATATCTCGCTTAATAAGCGGAATTTTTACATCTCGTTTTCACTAATCGTTATAGTTTCTTATGTAGTTTTGTAAAAAAAAAAATAATTAAATACAGTGGAGGAGCCTATTCCATCTTTTTAGTAGTTTTTGAAAATGTCATACCTATACCTAGTAATAAAATAATAATTTGTATATACGGTGTGTATTTCAATCAAAAATTATTTAAGATTTGATACTTTTATTTTCAGAGACGATATTTATTTTTTACAAAATATAAAAACCTATTAGGTACTTACTATTATTTAGGTAATTCGTGGTTCCTGTCGATTGTATGTAAACTATTTTAGAAAGTCGAGACGTATAGTCAAAATACACCACCGTGGAAATTTTAGTGCTAAACTGTAATGCGTGCATGAATCTGATCACTAATAAATCTGTATAACATCTGTAGGTATGTACTTTTGTAGGTAGATAAGTAATATTATTTTTTACATTTAAAATATTTCATTACCTATGTGTTTTCGAAATTACGCCTATTAAAAATAATTTCTGTTATAGCTCTATCAGTATTACGAATACTTAAAGAATTGGAATAAAAAAATATTCATTCATAATAATTACGAGTTGTTACTGATCGTTTTTGATCAAATAAAACTGACAAGCTTCTATAAACAATTAATTATCACTTCATTTATAAACATTAAAATAAACTTAACAAAAAATCTGTCACGTAGGAGTACACAAATTAAATTTAGGTTGTCTGACACAAACACACGCACAACTAGCAACTACACAGCAAAAGTCGAGGGCACTGTACCCATTTATTATACCGGGTGTACCATTTCGATCGCACCCGCTTTTTATCAGCATATACGATCTATTTTTGCACTGTACAGGGCCAATTCATTTTGGAGGAAGCAGAAAAATTCTAAAGGATATAACGGTATATGCCCGTATATTGCCTTATAGCTGCCAAAGTGAATAATGTAACATTGTATTTGTTAAGCTGTGAAAGGGATCTTTTCTTTATTGTGCCACGCGTTCACACTTAATAAAATATAAATTTAATCGAGAAATGATTTAACCAATGAATAGGTATGGCAAAGGATATTTCAAACATAATACCTACAAAGAGTTTCCGGGTTAAACGATCAACCTTAAATATGAATTGGGAACCTGAACACATAAAATAAATTGTCCTACTTCCAAACACTTCTATTAGGTGTTTTTAAATTAGAACCAAGATAAGCTATAGGTACTTATAATACAAACAACAAACATATATTAATTCAGGTAGGTAATCTCTAAATGATCAAATTTTTTATCATTATTTTAAAACATTCTAATTGTAACCCTATGCGCAGTCGCATAATTCTACAAACTATTTTTGTTTATTAATTTAATTAGTTTAAGAAAGCACGAAAAACAAAAGAAACATAATTATAACAAGAATTATCCACCCACTATTTTCCTTATTATAAATTGTTAATTTTCTAGATTTCTATCGATCTTAAAAATTTAAAAAAAAAATTAGGTATAGGTAATATAAGTTAAAAACGAGTTACAAACAAAATATACCAATTTTCTTTATAAATATATTTACCATAAAAAAAAAAGTTTTATATTGATGACCCATGTCCTTTCAAGGCTAATAAAAACACTAGAAGCCACTATATCTGTTAAAAGTTTACTAATTGCGCTAAAATCGCTAATTACGCCATCAATTACTTAATTACTCTAGCATATCACACATCCAGACCAACTCTAGTCATTAAAACAACTGCCGATCTGAGGAACAACTGTTAAAATATATCTCTTCGTTGCCATCATCATCAACTGTGCCATGAGTCAAACAAAGAGGGCATTATTCTTCTTTTCGAAGAGTGAGCAAGATGAATTGCAAAGGAAAATCGCTTCCGTGATTTTTACACACAACTATTTTTACACCGAAAAGTTTGGAACACAAAGTAGATTGTGCAAACATTTTTCTCTTGACGTTGCAGAGTTTGTTTGAGGAAAATTTACTTCGAAGAAAAAAGAAAAAGAAGTTATATAAGAAGAATTGAAGAATGTTTAATATAATTCTGAACGTTATATAAAGTATGAACGTAAAATAAAAGTGATATTATTTATAATATTATAAAGTAATATGTAACAATAAAAAACTTTACATATTTATGTAGAAATTTCATTTAGATGTGGTAAGTTATATTTCTAAACAAGCAGTCATCACGATATGATTATACAAGGTATTTCAGAATAAATAATAATTATGATTATTTATTAAATACAAAACAATTTTTACTATGTTTATGATCAATCATTTAGATGTCAATGAAATTATATTTATTTTTTAACAAAGATATACATGACTTATATAACGAGTTATTACAATAAAAATTGAGATAAAAATATTGTGAACCAGCTAAGACACTAAGTTAATAATTAGAAATTTGTTTTGTGTGTAAATACAATAATAATTTGTCTGCCTTGTTATCTGCATTTACTCAAGAATATTGACGTCGTCTAATGCAAACATAAGCAAACATTTTTAAAATAAAATTTCGTTTATGGACATTAAACTGTCAAAAGTTAGTAATTCGGTATGAACACAGTTTTAATTAATTAAAGAAGTTCGGCACATTCACGTTGTAGATAGGTACCCACATTGTTAAAGTAGGTACCGTACTCGTAAATTCACTCTTTTTAAACTGTGCACTAGCGTTCGGTAATTTCATAGAACATAGAGTCAAAAGCGTTTCAAAATTATTGTGCGTTCGGTAAATGTAGTGTCAAGAGACATAAAAGAGTTAACTCCATTAACCCAACCTCAAAATGCTAGTAGGTACCTACCTACAAATGTAGTGACAAGGCTTTATTGTCAACTTTGTTTATATTACAATCAAAGTTCATATTTCATAGTAAAATAAAAATTAAATACAAATAGGAACCTACCTATTATCTTCTTCATTTTCTTTACTAATGGCAATGAATAATATATTTTGTAAATTTAATGTCATTGACATTCGTGAATAAAAACTTAGGAGTGCTCTTTGGCGCACTTAATTCACTCCAGCTTCAACATCCCTCTCTAACCTCACTCCCATACCACTCCATCATTTACTCCAAACTCCAAGTCCATATTATGATTTACCGAATTGGATTACCTACACTTCACAAACAAAACGAACAAAATGCAGCGTATCAGCTATCTGTACAAATAACCGCAAACAAAAAAACACAAAAATATCCTAACATCCCAACCCCAAAAAACATAATTAAATTCTGTTTTCACCTGTGTATTCAGCGCATTTTAATTAACCGTCTTTCGTTTCTGTCTCAAAATCAATACACAAACAAGTAGTAACATGATCCATATTCCACATCAGGTATGCCATGCATCAAACATCATCGCATCAACCCAGCGATAAAAAACAGCATCGCAAGGTGAAGGAGAATCAAGCAAGCAGCGGCTGATATCAACACCGCGTAGCCAAGCGAAAGAAAATAATCAAGGACGAGTTTTTATTCTTAGATCACCTGGAGCTGAAATGACTTAGTGTCTGCCTACTGATATGACACATTCATTCAGAAATGTTAAACGAATTTGGAAATCGTCAAGTGAATAAATTTTAGCATTTAAAATGACAGATTATTGACAGTGTTGAATGGAAAATGTAGAGGACAAATTTGGAAACTTGTTGAATTTATTTATTATTTTCTATAGATTTGGTTTGGAGAACTGACAAGAACCTATTTCATTTTATAAATTAATTTAAGATGTGAATACTTAACGTGAGAATAGACCGAGAATAGACTATTAGTAATAAGCCCCGGAGTAAGATTTACAAAAAGTTTTGGCTTTTAGCAGATAAATGGCAACAGATGTATTCATTTGTCAAAAAATCTGATGGACCAGCACAAGACCTTCCGCCATACTTTCATGATTTTAATACACGGCACAAAAATCACTTCCGGATACCGTTTACGAAGGCTTCAGTTAACTTCACTTAGTTATTGGAGTAAAATTTTTTAATAAAATTCCGCAAGAAATAAGGGATACTAAATCGCTTGCAATCTTTAAAAATCGTCTGAAGAAGTACCTATCTGCTGGATGAGTGTTTTTACACAGTGGATGAGTTCCTATATGTAAATATTTTTGATTGTGTCTGTTTTAGGACCATTACTTTTTATATATTTTATTGCGACGTATACCATACATTGTAAAAAATGTCATAAATTGAATTTTAATTTGAAAAAATATCTTATAAAGATGTAAAGCTGTATCCTGTGCCTGTATCTGGAAAAACACATTTTCACCCCTTATATTTTAATTCTTCTTTTCTTTTTATTTATTATTCCCGTTATTATGGCATGTGTTAGGTACTCTTTATTAAATTTTATTACTTATTTAAAATGTGTTATCAACTTTTAAATTTTAAATGGAATTCTCAAGGGAATCCTCCAAGAATATTGTATCGAAAATTGAGTATCAATCGAATACTTATTTTGTATACCTATAGGTAAGATCGAGTTTTTTATAATGTTTACATCACGAGGCGATAAGTATATACTAAATAAAAACAGAAAACGTTTAAAAATAAAAGTAACAGCATCTACAAACAAACCGAACGTAACCAAATATTTTAATATAATTTTTTACCAGAAACAGCGTTAGACTAAAAACTAATCCAACGATATTGGCAAAATCGATTATTTTAATGTGTCGATCGAGCAAAAAAGATTACTGTAATACAGCTTACAGCATAACGACGCATAACGATTGTTAGTTTTAGCAACTTGTCAGACATTTGATTTAATAAAAAAACGATGAAAATAGCCTGTAGAAGTAAAAATTAAAATGGGGGTTTCCAAGGCTACGGCTTTTAAAGAAATACTTATTGCATATCAATTTTCAGCATAATATATCGTAAGTTGTAGGAAAGTGATAATAATTGTTAATTTTGATAGATTTATTACCTTTTATCGAAATGAAAATGTAACTCTTTTGAAACGTGCATTAAAATGCGCCATGTGTGACGTAGACAACATTGAAACCAAACCGTGAGTAGATATGTATGTAAGATCTTTTTTTCGTTTTGACTACGGATCTGTGTTGATATAGGTAAAATCTACGTGTCGTATCTGGCCCTTCGTTTTTCGCGGCATCTATTTTTTTAAACTTTATAAAAAAATTTCTGGCTTATTAGCAACTTTTTTGCAAAATGAAAAATACGGGTCTAATATTTTAATGTATAGTTTAACATATAAAAAAAAACAAAAAATCGTGGAAATCTCCATTGCGCCAAATATTACAAACCTAGATGGTAAACTGCACTTGATGTTTTGATACCTAGCTTTTAGTTTTAAATAAAAAAAGAATTATCTACATACGTCTTAAGTAAAAAAATAAACGAAATATTTAGAAATAAATAAATAAAATAAATTTAGTCAAGTGGAAGTTAAAGACAACTTAGAAAAAAAATCCAGTTTAGATCCAATTTCCTCGTTTCTAATTTCGGCAAAATATATTTTAAACACACCTCGACAAGCCGTGGATTTGGTCCTTTTTAGTCACGGGCTGAACGCTGAACATAGCAACTCACATATTAAGCACGGGGTGAAGTTGGCTCCTATATTTGACATTTAATTTTTGTGAAAAACTGATGGTAATTAATGATTTATTTCAATAATTGTCAAATTTTAACCAGATAACAGTGAAATACACTTGCCTAAGAAGAATTTTGTAGCTATATGTATCAGTGGCGTATTTACGGGGAAGGGGGATAAAGGGGATATATCCCCCCCCAAGCTCTAAGAAAAATCTTTTTTCTGTTATTATTATTACACAAATTTATCATAAAAATGTTTGTCTTTATTTTGCACGTAGAAGAGGGAAACCGTGATGTTATGTATATCTGAAAATTCATTTTTAAAGTATTTGACCTTATAAAACATAACATTTTCGCCTGTGGCGCTTTTTCTTATAATATAATTTATAATTGTAAATAAACATCGTCACCACTGAAATCTGAAAGGACTGCAAGATATCCGATATCGCAAAATTTGTTTTAATTATTGTACAAAATATTTTTATTTTCATATACCCCCCTCCCCAAGATTGATGTCTGGGTACGCCACTGATATGTATAATATCATTATGATTTAACCTAAAAATATTATAAATGAAATATTTCATATTTATAGATTTATGCTGTATAATTTGTGGTCGTAGAAAAAGTATAGTATGTGACTCGTTTATAAACTCTCTAAATACTCGTTTTTTATACACTCGCTGCGCTCGTTCCTAAAAAACTCGTGGCTAAAATGACGTTTATAAAACTTGATACATAATATACTATTATCTATCCCCGACTCTCACCATAATGATAAATTTTTCATCTGTTATATACAACATCTTCTATTATACGAAGAAGTCGAGTCTGTTCATTGTGATTATGTGATATATCTCGATATCTCCTTCAAATGTTATTTCATATCTCGTTTCAAACTATTGTAAAATATAAATAAAAGGGCGCATATAATTTAAAAAGGGTAGGTACCTATATGACATCCTCGGCATAACTTGTTGCTTTGTTCCGAGGTTCAAATGATAAAATTAGGTAGCTACAGAAAAGAGTAGAAGGCAAATTAAATTTAAAAAATAAAAATTATGTCGGTCTGAGAGACTGGGTACGACCCCTGTAGGGTTAAAAAACAGATACCTACTTGAATTTATAAATTCTACATTAGACACGCAATAGATTTTGTGTAAATGTTCAGAAATATCACAAAAACACGACAAAAACATTTCTTTGTATTTAAATCCATTTTCACTGTTTCAGTTCTTTGCGAATTCATTGGCAAGGCCCAGATTTCCGCATTTATTGAAGGTCAAGAACCTCAACTTTCAAACTGATAAAACAACTCATTTGACAGTTCTCTATTATTGTTCTGCTACTGCTCGTTATTTTAAGGATCACTTTAACAGGCGTTTATTTCTATCTTTGGCTAACGTATGTGACAGATCGTATAACTCAAGCTCGATATTTTAATCGAGTTATCCACACGCCAAAAATGAAGAACATTCACCTTGTTGGCAACAAATGTGTTTGATTGTTAATTAGAATTAAATTAGATCGTATCGGAAGGATTGAAGACTGTTTAGGAAAAGTGTAGGATGTGTAACACCTTTGGATTTATTTGTTATGCAAATTTATTTTTGGAATAATATGTTTTGTACATTTTAAATATCGAAGAAGGCGTATTTTTGCATAGAATCAAATTTTACAGCTGTCTTTTTTAACAAAAACTTTTACTAAGTAGGTGTTGTAGTTTTTTGAGTAATTTCTTTGTTTCGGCAACAGTCTTATGTCTTATCCATTAATAGTTATTTATGTATCAAGGGCATCATGATGATGTTTATGCTCATCCGAGGGCGACATGTTTACAAGCCCAAGTCGAGCCCAAGGGCCTCTGGCCCGAGGGTCTGTAAATCGCCCGAGGGCTATAAACATCAATGATGCCCGTGGTGCATACAATATTTTATGTCTTACTATTTTATTTAAAATATTGCGCGCGTGACATTACGCTTTGACGTTTCGAATTTTGTTAATATTTTTGGTATCCTAGTAACAGACAGAAAATATATTAATTTCAGATTCACATTAGTGATGTCTCAATATTACCATGGCAATTTCTTAATGCCCTAGGGTATAATGTAGTATATAACATACCTCGTATCCATGGCATAATTAAACAATTACATACTAGAAAGACATAAAAAATAACGATATTTTAATTTTAATTACAACAGAATTAAAATATTGTTTAATATTCATTGATATTACCGATATTTACATTGCACTTTTCTTAGAAATTTATGGTTTTTAGAAATTCTTTGTAATATATCGGTAATATTATGACTATGAGCATAACGAGCATAACTTTATAAAGTATCAAACAAATATTATATTAAAAATTACCTACACAGCAGTATCAGCAATTAAAGATACCTATATAGCTAAGAAAATTTATCAATATCATACTCATACAATCGACATCGATCGACATATCAAAGATTTATATAGATAAATTTTTCTTAGATGTACTAATGTACAAATTTCATTCTTATATCTTTTTCTTAATCAAAATTCCAGAAAATTGTCGATCCGTTATTGATTAAATTTCTGTAGATTATTTTAATATTTGTTATTTTTTAGAGCAAAGGTAAAAGTTCGGTATAAGGTATCCCCGATTTCAGAAAATATTTTGATAAAAATTTTCTTCGAATTTTCAAATGTATATTATTATATAGGCTCTTAATGATTTCTTCGTTCTCGTCTGTTAGTTTTTATTCGGTTTTTATGTCACAATCAGTGGTCTAGTTAAACAGTTCAGAAAAATTTAATACAAGAAAATACTAATTAAAATTAACTTGTTGTTTTCGTTACGAGACGACCGTTTTATCTCAATAAGTTTTTAATCGTTGAAATTCATGTAATACATTGTCACTGTTAATCTTTTACGGCATAGTAGTTTGTAAAATAAATATTTATAAATTTATATTCTATATTTACCTACCTATTTCATGTTTCCGTGAACTATAAATTTTATTTGAAACTTTATATTTACGAGATGAAATGAGTCATAATGGTCATATCCAATTTGTACTGATAATTAATAAATTCTAAATACTTATAGTGTTTTACCTTTTACTGTAGGTATATTTTTTACCATTTCAAACAATATAAAATTAATATTATCATGACAAGTGTGTTCAATATCTTTATCAGTTATCAATATAATGCAGTTTGTTTATGATAATGATGATAAAATAAAAGCATTAAATTCTTCGAAACATAATTTAATATACGAATTTTATATTTAAATATAGGTACATACCAAATATCTAGTTCATTATTACTTATTAAAAACATCATTCATCAAATTTAATTAAAGTTTCTTATTTTGAAATAATCATTTCGTAAAAGACAGTAATATAAATATCTCACATTTATGTAGGTATATTTAAATCACAGATTTAAATTAAAGCGTTGTTTCTCTCACTCCACTGTTTTCAATTATATTTCATGTCACAGAAGTAAATAGAAATAAAACTGGTAAAAAAACTAGATAAGGTCAGGATATTTAGCTAAACTAACAGATACAAGAATTATGACGATTTAAAATAATAACAAACAATAATCATAATAGTATTGACATTAATAGAAATGTCTTGAAAATGTAAAACTTACACAAATGATATACATAAAAAATAAACATGGTAATTACTTACATACATGGAGGTCGTGATGAAAATAGCACTAATCCCACAATGAGCAGACTGTTAATTATATCACAGAACATTTATTTACCAGAGATCATTTTATAAAACACTTTTATTTAATACAATTCAATTCACCATATACTAATACAGCTTTACATCGCAAATTACTGAACACAACTAACCAACGTTTAGCTGGCTGTCTCACAGTTGGCATGATATTCTTGCAGATGGAAGTAACATTTGGTATCACAACAACAATATAATTAACTGTACGTTAATTTGGATTAAATGTAACAATTAACAATTGTAAGTTATATTTTGTCATAGTTAAGAATATCAAAATGTAAAATCATGTATAACAATCGTAGAAATCATTTGTCAAAACCGGTGTAAAATGAACTCTAAACTTTCTTTCTTTATCAAATGTCAGTATTCAAAAATGATAATTTTTTGAGAAAAACTAAATAATTGTTATCTAAAATTACTGAACATAGTATAAAATACTGAAAATATCTTAAATTATATAAAAAAAATAATATTTTACTATTATAAACGTAAAATAACAAGCACTCCATGAACATGTTTATATTACTGGTAGCGACATCTGCCGATATGTTTAGATTTAATGTATTGTATGGCACTAAATTTGAATTACTATCACATGGTAAACTCGAGTAGAATAATGTACATTATCCATAACTACAAAATAATTAATTCATTGTGTGAGACAATTTGCACTGACAGCGCTGTCAAAAATCTGTGTATGTTACCTAGCAACGGATTATTATGTTTGAATATTTATTATGCTTTAATACAAGATGTTTCATTGGTGAAAAGCCCTAGCCCTAATACAAGAAGTTTTATTCGTCAAATAGCCAGCTGAATAATAAGAGGAACATTATTCACTACAAACAATAATATTATTCTATGAATACTCCTTGATTGTATAATATATGTATTATTCAATAGTCATAGATAAAGCTTTTTATCCAAACTTTATCTTGGCATGGCATGATTTTTGTTTAATGAAAAAGATGTTAGATTAAAAATTTATATATTATAGATATATGTACTTAATGCATACAATAATATTTTAAATAAATGATTATCTTAAAATTTTCATAATTTTCTGCGTTCACAATTACAATATAATAAACAAATAAAATATGTTATACTTAAATAATAAATCACTGAATACATACAGAACGATTTACAATTACAATATAGCCACATTCATAATAATTAGGTCCATCTAATATATATTTTGTTGGTACATATTAGATGTTCAGGTCACTTACAATAATACATCATCTTCGTACGAATACATATCGTTTCCTCAAAATCAATCATTATATACAAATTTTACACCAATGAGGTAGATAAAAATAAAAACCGATAAAAATTGTCAAGCTATTAACACAAGTTAAGTATTTATTACATTACAACTATGAATGTGACTACTTCTCTAAACGACAATTTAAAATTACACAAATGCTCATTGCATATTAAAGCCATTTTATTAAATTTCATTTTATATAAAATTTATATTAAATATAATTACGTGATGTTAAACATCACATTCTATAAAATAATAAAACAGCTTTATATGCTCTTATTAACAAACTTTGTAAACGTTATTGCATAAAACTGTAACAATCAGTTCATTTTCGTGTCTTCGTTGATTTGAAATGACACTGTCACTCTGTAACGTTTGATTTGTTAAATCCAAGTCATTTCTTAACTAATATATAGTTATTTATAAAAAGTTTTTAAATTTAGAATATTTTACGACATGTACTTGATCAATATCGTAAGAGTTGTTACCAATGACTAGCTTATAAAATAAAAATAAGAATCACGATAAAATAAAATGTTTATTCCTAAATAGCTTTGATAACATGGTAAGGTTTACATATATTCAGTAGTCAGTACTCCTGTTACAAGTAGCACCTTACATACATAGGCTGTAAGCATAAATTATTTAAAATCATTCTTAATCAAGTTCATTTAGTTAGGGTGTATTCATAATGGAAGCTAGCCAAATGTAACACGATTGCAGCTCTTTATTTAACCTACGAACGAAATTATTCAATCATTGCTTACGTTTATAGTAATATAATACTTTACTTTGTAATAATAAAAATAATTTGTAGTTTATTTAAAGAATGTCCGTCACAACTTAAAATTGAGATCTTTTTCTCACAATAGAAATAATTATTAATTAACTCTATGTTATGGCAGTACACAAATTATGTTTTGCACTGTTCGTTTCCAGATGCAGAATGCGCAAATATTGCGTGTTCTGCAGCTGAAGTCGATATAGGCTTCAACTTATGAATAATTCATATATAAGCTTACAAATTAATACAAAACAAAACAATTTTGATGGATTTCATTCAAATCAACAGTTGCTAATTTAACAAATGCTCACATAATTTTTCATGTCTAATGCAGATAAAATGGGCAAGGGAATACTAAATTATACAATTAATCATAGATATATGTCTGACCATTTTATAAATAATACTCCAATAAATATAAATATTTGGTCAATATACAATATGTAGTCAAATTTTTGCTTAAATCCGTTTCTGAAGATTTGAACATTATTAGCTATATTTGTACAACTTTATTTTGAGCACAACTACCATTTAAATTAAAATGGTAGAATGATGAATTAAGTTTATTTTAAATCAAATAATATTACGTAGTTTTCCTAATTATTCAATAACAAAATGTTTTGCTAAAACAGAAAAATTTGTAAAGAAAATATGATTATTTGATTTAAAACGAACGAAACATTTAGTTTAAATGTGATAATAATTTATAGCAATGTATGAAGATTAAATTAAGTTTGTACATTTATTTTATACATTAAATATTAAAAGTCTTGTGCATTAATAAAATGTTACTCTTTGAATTTTGTTTTGTAATTTCAAAAATTAAAAACAAAATATTTAGAGAATCTATCTAAAAGATACGTAATACTGATTTGAATGCGAGATACCAGTGCTGTAAGTATAAAGTAATTATTATGTAGAAACGGATTTAAACAAAAATCGAGATTCATCAACTTCGACTAGGCGTCCAGTCTGCTACCACATCAAGGTATCAATCACTAGAGTATTGCTGCCACATTATAAATAATAAATACTCAAATAAATTATTTCATATTTTTTAACATTTTCATTGTTTATGTAAAATACTTATATAAGTCTGTCATTATATCATAATAATTTCCATTGAGGAACACTTTGTGTGTTATTAAATTGGCAGTAGAACTGTAGAAGACACCACAGTTGATATGGTTACTCATGATTAGAATAGTAATATTGCTTCTGTATATATTAAAATAAAAATAATTACAAGTAGAGATAAAAAAATAACATTCAGGTATGAGGCACGGCACGAATCTTCCAATCAGTCTCTGCCGGCCACTTGGGTGGGTTAAGCATTAGCTTCTTATCCTGATTTGCGCGTTCAAATTTCGTAAATAGTATAAAAATGGTGTCTCGTTTCAGTATATATTTTTTCTTGATTTTTAAAATTCATTTGTATAAACGTCGTTTTGGACCCAATCAATAAGATTGTGTGTATTGGAATACTAGTTACCAACATACAAAAACAACTGCTCGGCTACGCACAGCATCTATTGCTTCTGCCGATTTTTCACTCTTCTCAAAAAGTTCAACATTCAATTTTCCTAATTTCTTAAAATTCTCTTGCATATACACAGGAAACCAATAATACTAATATACATTAAAACAGAAAATTAATACAAATGATAAAATTCATTTAATATATCATGATAAAATTTAATATTTACAAAAGTATATAAAATATATTATTTTGGAAGCGATTTCTTCACGATTTTTTAAATAATTAATTTTAAAATAGATTAATTAATTATCTAAGTTGAAGCGATAAAACATAAATATATGAATTAACGATAATAAATATTAAAAGTAAAAATTTCTAATAAATTCATGATTGAAACTAATTGCGAAAAGTTGATGTGCGATTGATCAACGGCTTAGAGGACGCTGTACACAGCCGAACGAACGCAAGGCGCGGATTTTTATATTTCACACAACTTTCTTCCTCGCCCCATCTAACAGAGCCGCTTACTTAGCACTAATTCACTCTTATCATCTAATTCATTGTGAATAAACGATTACTTATGAGTGTATGGCATGGGAGTTAGCACCAATATAGTTGCTCTGAAAAATAAATCTCTTCAAAAATCACAGCAGCATTTCCATGGTTTGTACATCACACGTATGAAATACAAAAATCTCGGCCTTCGTTCTACCTAATCTATGTTACGTCATAATTATCAATAAATTAAAACAAACTATAGAGAGCATTCATTAATTGCCAACTTGAATAGGACTTATACTAAGTTCAGATTTGACTAAGAACTCGTCTTTCTTAAACGAGCTGTCTTTTTCTGCGCCCGGGTTGGATGATTCATCATAGCCGGAATCCGAACTGCTATCACTATCAGTTTTGGAGTTGTTCTGATCTACGGAAGTCTTCTCATCGGTTGTGGAGTCTGAGCTTTTGCAGCTCTTGGCCAAACGTGCTTCGCAAGGCTTCAGGAACCTTGGATCGATGAGAACCTCGCCGTTTGGTCCCTTAAATATAGTACCACAGCATACTTTTTCCCTATAACACAAAGAACACATTACTCATCTTTCAAACGCTTTGCAAGAATTACTTTACTTACGGTTTCCAGAAGTTGAGATCCACAAAACCGCTGATCTCTGGCAACGATTCCCGTCGTTTAGCTTGAGCTTTATGCCTGCGACTAACAGACACAGGGGCATTATCTTCACAATCACTACCTCCTGGACTGGCTGTACGACTGGACCCGCCGCTACCGCTGGTACCGCTTTCAGTCAAAAAATCAACTTCAGTCATCTCAATGTCTTCTTTCGATTCACTTCGGTCCGATAATGCAGGACTTGCTTCTCGTTCTAACTTTCGTTTTTTCTTCTTCATAATCTTTTCGATTTTCTCGCAAGTATTGTCTTTGTCTGAAGCCTTTTTATTTTTCGATTTGAACTTCGTCATTGATTTCATACCAGGACCCGCTCTGGCGTCCACAACCTTATTAACATACCATAAATACATTTTCATTGTATTGATTTTATATTGAAAATATATTATGAAGAAATTAAAGCAGTTATTTATATACTTTATTATAAACAATTGCAAATTGGTTGATATGACAAAAAACATAAAACACAGCACGCCAGCACGCGATTTTTATATTCGACTACATAATTTAAATAATATTTTGAAAAATTCTTCAGTTTGATGCTAGTGGTTGCAGTCCACATTAACAGGTTTAATAATCAAATTAAATAATTTCTCAAAGAAAAATGTACATATTTTTATTTTAAACCATAAAAATATCATTTGATGCAACAGCAACACAGAATGTACAGAACAACCAACAATACATTAATTGTTTGTTTTTAATATTTACTTACATGTCTCCAGTTTCTGTCCGAGCCAGCCGGTAATTTCTTCCATCGTTTTACTAGTAAAACACATGCGTTACAAATTTCTCCTTGGCGCGGGGCAACTAGTTGAAAACATTCTAAAAAATCTTCTTCGTACTTCTTGCTATCAGTAAATCTTGAACTGTAACAAAAATGACATCATTTTGATTAGATAATTTTATCAATCTCTCATGATATTATATCTAAAAGTGAAATATATAAATACAAACCTGCTGGATTTGGCCTTGCAGATGCAGCACCCCGTTGAAGAACGGTACACTTTTGGTTTATGGAAGGAGAACATACTGACTGATCAGGCACACTGATTACCTTCGTTACACCTAATATAAAACACAAAATATATTTAATTTTCAGTTCACCAATAAAATACACTATATTTTGCCGGTACTAGTCTTAAAAACGAGAACTATCACTATCTAAAGAAACTACACAAAATCACACAACAAAAATAAAAAGTAATTACATTCTTTCAAAGAGTTAATTTTGTTAAACTTGAGCGTCAATGCACCAACACATAATTCATCCAACTTCAAAGAGTTTTAAAGTATCTAAATCACTGCTAAGAATAATTTTTTGCACTGTTCGCACGTTTATTGCAAATGAATTTGCACTTTCAGGTAAGATTTTGGCGCGAAGATTCAGCACAACACAGTAGTTCATCATCCGTTAATCGTTCAGTTTAATCGACTAACAATCTCAGCACACAATCCGTTGATTTCACGGCGACCTTGGAGGACCAACGACCCTTCGTAGTTCGCATACGCGTCTACTGTACCAAGCAGGCGCCGAAATGCGAATAAACTTGTGACAGAATCAAACGTTCACATTTTGTCGGCGGTCGTTCACCCGATTCGAGCGATGTAAACAAACAACAGCAGCGGCCATCGCAAGGTGGCAGTGCGTGATGTTGAAGAATATGATGCGTGCGCCTACAACGCAGTTTGTAAAACGTGTAGCTGATCACGTACACCCAAATGTGGGACACTCGAAGGGACAAAATTGAACACAACAGAAGGAACCGTATACTTTAAATTTGATGGGGGAGAGTTATCAGTTCTTCAGCTCTTGGTTTCTTGTTATGATTTTGTAATAGGTATTCTGAGTCGAAGTAGAAATACAGATAAAATGTGTAAACAAATATTGTTTTGAATTCTAAAAATAGCTAGGTATATCTGAAATGTTTTGTCAACAATATGAATGTTATCTGTATTTCAAAAGAATAAAAATGATGTTTTAATCTAGTTTTGGGCGTAGTATTTAGGGAGACTTTTATATTTCAAAAAATGTTGCGTATGTAAATTGGATTGTAAACTCGTAAAGTACGGCGTTTTATTTGTGTGATTCGACGCGTAAAAATCAAGGGGCACTTGTTTTTGTGAACTCATTACCAGAACATTCAACTTCAAATTTTACGACAGTCATTATTTTCGCAACATTTCTATGTTTTTGTTTTGTTTTAATTTGACGTAAAAAAATGGCCTATGGTTACACTCTTATTTACTTTTAAAAAGTTAAAATACGAATAACAAGTTCAAAATGAGTCCATAATCTAGAAGAGGCTACAGTGATGCTGCAGTTCACATTTGGCGACAATTCGAAATGTCAGATGAATGACAAAAAATAAAAGTTCGCGCCGAAGTAAAAACAAAATACAACAACATTTAGTTGCTGTTGGCAAGGAGATATGATGGTGTTTTGTTCGGTAGCAGTGGGGGCGGGGCTGCAACTGGCGGTGTAAACAGCCTATCGTTGCAGCTCCACAATCAGGCCACGGTGAACCTTGTTTTGGTTTTTGATTCTTGTTTTCGTTTTGAGTTCTTCGTTCTTCGCAATGTTACACGTTGGTAAATAACATGCAAACAGGAGCTGTCCACGCGGCAGAAAAGCAACAGTTGGAGGATAATTTTCTAAAAAGAATTTTGAAAACTCTTATTATAGTGCACCCCAATTGCGAGCATACTTTATTAGTAAGCTACATTTTTTTAAGCTATAAGTAATTACAAGTCTTTTTCTCTTCGATTGTTTACTTTCTTGTTTACTAGACTAGGTAAGTGTTTGATTGCAGTTGGTCGATTCAGTAAACTGCATCGGTTAATATCCACTCCGTCCAGTCGTCTACTGGTCATCTGGTGCTAAGAATAGCACCTGGGCCCGCGGCCCGTTGCAATGAAAGTGACCGTGCCGGTTCTGCCCGACATTACGATGTAGCGTGGCAAGTTAAGTGCATAGGCACTTACCGCAATGCACGTGGGTTACATGAAGCCGTTACTCGGTTTGAGGTTAAGTTGCAGTAATGTAAAATACAATTGAGGCGGGATTTATAAAAAAAAATCTGACGTGGCCATCACACAACCTTCCGCCATATCTAGACTTTAAACAGAAATGTATACGTGCAATCCGGTGCCCATTTAAAATATACAAATAAAAATCTCAATTATTCAAACACAGAAATTTGCATCACCTGAATAAAAAGATTCATTCACAGGAAAACTCTGCTGTGTTGAAGCCATCCTCCGTTCAATTACTACATTTAATATCTTACTTAGGACTTATTATAGCGCTAGTATGCCAACTTGTCACCCGTCTCACCTGTCAATATTTTTTACGCAGAAACAAAAATCAACCGATCATGGATTACAAGATATCAACGATTTATTTGATAAATTTATTTTTTAAATTTTACTGCAGTTCTTTAATGCTACCAGATAAAGACAATTTTTTTATAACGTAAGTTGCAAATAACTTTTCCTCTTATTCTCATTACAAATAAATACTATATTTTTCCAAATTTATATACAATTTTGACAATTAACCTTTTCAATCTTCAAAAAATATCACTTCCGATGAAGATATTTGTACCAAAATCTAGGGAGCTCTTCCAATTTATATACAAATGTTAAATACCAAATATCAAAATTTTCGGGTAATTCGTATTTGAGTTATGCGACTAACAACCCTTGACCACACACACACACACATACACACACACATACACACAGACATCATCGTGAAACTATCAAAAATGAGTTGTAAGGACCCTAATTCGTGCTCATCCACTAAAAATTCACCACCCGATTTTTTGCATGATTCCAATACCTTCCTTTACAGGTAAGCGGAAGGTAAAAAATTGTTCACGGAACAGTATTTTTGTAATATTTATTGAATAAAACAATATGATTTATATTTTTAAAACGATGAAAGTGTAATAAAATATTATTTACGGTTTATTTTCTATTTTTGCATTTCAATGACAAATGATAAAAGGCCATTGCTCTCATATATTTCTGAAGTAAATAACAATGTACTTGTACCTCATTATACATTATTTAATTATTTAAACACGCAGTCAAAGAATTTAAATAACCAAATATCGCATGACGAATCGTTTAAAACCTTGTAGATATGATAAGACAATCTTGAAACATTTAAAACCCTGAAAACTAACGCCTTTCGTAAATAATTTCTTAAAACAATTTTCCAATCTTTTTTATATGAGACAATTCCTGTTATTATATTTAATTTCATATGAATAAAATATGTAATATTTCAGATATTATTTTAAGAAATAAAAATTATTTCCAGAGAGACTACCGAGAAAAACAACTGACAAAAGAATTAAACCGGGCCACTAAAACCAAACATGGTGAACAAACAAATTTTTATCACGCAACAATTTTAAACTACTGTTACACACACGAATTCGTGTGTGTGTCCAGTTAACACGAAGGAATGTCTGTCAGTCAGTCAATGAATCAGCTGAGAAGGAATCTCCGCTGGCATTTGTTTTTACAGGAAGGAAACAAAAGAAGAGAATCATGGCATACTTCACATAAAAAAGAATTATTTTTCCAATACGGAACTGCTGATAAAGAATTGGAGCAATTTAAAATAGCACACCTAATTTGTTTGCATATTTAATATCTTGCGAAATTATTTTATACGCGGATTATTTACAAATGTGATTGTGTAATAGCATTTAGGTTTAACAAATGGAATACTGTATCGCAATGTAGAACCAAAATAAAAGTGAGAATGATAACAATACTATGTGAAATTCTTATAAGAATATTAAATAATAATACTTCTTAGAAATGAAAAGTAGTTACTTAATATCGGTGCTATCGCTGTCAGTATAAAAACGCAGTTATCAATACAATAATTATAATGCCCTTCTTTCTATGAAAATAATGAAATTAAGTAAAATCCCATTAATAACTTGCTAAATTTAGTCTGAAGTTTTCTTTTTGTCCTTGCAATATAAAACATATATATTTAACTACAAAACAAAGATTATCTTTACAATGTAAATAAAATAGAGAAACTTCATTACTACAATTTCACTAATAAAACAATCGTCCAAAAATAGTTAAAATAAGATAATTACGACTGACGTAGACAACCATCATCTCAATTCGTTTATTACGTATGGAAAAAGAAAGTCATTTTTATATTGCACAACTGAAAGTAGTAAAGTAAGTAACATTTAGTTGATTGCAAAATTCAAGAAGAGCAAAAATATAACTGAAACATTCACATTGTAAAAAAATATCTAAAGGTCAATATTACGCTATAATTGCTGCCCCAAATTTGCATTGATTTAACCTTCACAGTTACAGAAAAAACCCTTGAACTCATGAAAACAATGTCCGTCAAATAATCAGGTATGCAGTAGTAAAACAAACGAAAATCGAAACAAGTTAAGTTTTCAAGACACACGTGATCTTTTTCGAGGGCGGGTCGAACAAAGCGAGAGGGCAACATGCAACAGTTGCTCTCCGGAATCCAGGTGTACAGACGGCTTATAAGACTATAAGTTCCCAGTTTAGGGGGCGTGAATCTTGAATCACAGGTAAAAGAAAGCAGAATCACATACCAGCAAGTGGTTGTCTAGCGCAAAGCCGGCTGGGAAAGAATGTAACAGTTGGGGTGGCTGGCGGCAAGCTAACTTTTGGCGGGAAGATATTTTCTACTGCTTATAAGATTGTTATTAGAGCGCACTCTTCTTTATAATTAAAAGCCACAACAAACGGTGGAAATTTTACCACAATACACGGTTTTTTCTGCCAAATATTTTTGTTTTGAATTTCAAGAATGTCAATGTCACAAATGCAAAAGTTATTAACATGATCACATGATCTTGACAAAAGGACACTCAATGTTACACTTTACCAGTGCATTGAATCCGCATTAATCAAGGTTTACAAAAGTCTAGACTTAACAGAGGTCGTAAAATTATATAGGTAGTTAATGTAATTATACATTAAGAAAACATGATTATATATCTGTAACATGTTCAAGATACCTACCTTAATGTTATAATTTTCAAGAAAATTTTTAATTTGTCAACAAAAATTATTACTACAAACTTTTATTGAGAAAGGTCGTTAATTATTTTTCGAATACAAGATTTAAAACTAAATATCAAGGGTAAGTAATTATAAAAAATATGATTCTCAATCAATTAATTTCCAAAATAAATAAAAAGAAGTTCTTATATTCTTATCGTGTGTAATACAAGCAAAACTGATATTTATCCAAAGAGATAAGAAAACAGATAAAAAAATTATCACAAGAAAAATAATAACAAAAAGTATATTTCAATAACAAACCTGCATATTTGACAAATTTCTTTATTCACAAAAATATTAACCAGTCCAAGATTCAAAACAAGTTATTGACAAAAAATTTTGATCAAAACAAAAACAACTGCAAAATGACATATTCAACACTCAAGTTGCATGTCTCTTGAGAGATAAAAATTGAAACCTGACCTACAGCAAAAATAATTAAAGTGTGCCATGAGTACTTTCAAAAACTTAATGAGAGGAGAGTAATCATAAGTAAAATGAATAGATGGATGACTTTACTATCTGAAGTGATGAAATATTAACAGTTGAAAGTAGCATAAATCGCTCATGACGTAATGGTAGCATCACAAAAAAAAAATTAAACAAATGAATATAAGACGAGTTAATAATTAAGATTTGACGGGGGTAACAAGTCTCAGTGAGAAATTCGGTGAAATCTGTAAAGTGTGGCACATGAGGGTGACGTAATGATCGCTTTGGCGGGTGTGGAGTCACGATCACGACAGACAAGCGCGCAACAGAGGGCGAATATGTGGCAAATGGCGATCGCAACGGGGTTGAAACTGGTCGAAAGAGGCGGGCGGGTACAGGGGGTCGATGAACTACAGCATCCACGGAGTGCGACGCGCGAACAACCAACAACACCAACCACGAGGTCCAAGAGATCGATGTGCGTCGCCATGATAGATAACAACATGTATGCTAACCGGCCTAATAAGCCGGCGACACCAACTACGCAAAGTAGGCGATGCAAACGACACAAACGCCAAACACCAACAAACAACTGTCACTGTCAAACCATTGTTACAAACAACAATTAGCTTACAGATTTTCGCTTCTTTAACTTCATTTTTGCAACATCATTTAAAATAAAAATTAACTTTCTAATTCCAGTACATAAAATTCGCTTCCAAATGTAATAGATAGTTATTTTTTAACTTTCTGCAGTGTGCCAATAAAATCTATTTATACATAATCTATATAAAAATTCAAAGAATAATGCATCTAGTGTTTATATAGTTTATCTTAGGACAAAAGTCGCATATTATTAATCACTACGTACACAATAATAGATAATTATTTGATTGCTGACGACGAACAGTAAGGTATTGCTTGATGAATTCTGCATATTGAACAAAATTTCCCACCAAATTACGATTGCAGTGAAAGAAATTACTTACACAAAGAAATGAGAGTAGGTACTTACTTTCTATTTTACTTTTCGTTCTCCCTAACTAACGGAGTCAAAATCATAATTTGCCACAGATTTTATAATAAGGCATGGGACTATTTATTATCGTACATGAATGAAATCAAAATGAGATAAAACACAGGGGAGCATAAATTACAAATCAAAATGAACTTGACAGTGAATATTCAATAATAATAAAATATGACGATGACAATCTCCCAATTTTCACACACTAATTCGCATTAATTAGAATTTTCGACAAATTTTGTGTTAGCAATTCGTGGGGGATGTTTTATGACATGAAACTATCAGAAAACACGTGTACGAATGAGCAGAAGAAAGCAGATTGCGAAAGGAGACTACGTGATGGTTCCCCCGTTGCTTCGTTCAAACACAAAATGTAAAATTACTGACGTGACAAATACAAAGTTAATTCACGAATTCAGGAATAATGTCAAAATGACAATTTCAAGATTGTCATGTCAAGAAAAAATATCTACTCTACCCTGACCTGGTTTTCTGTTACTTTTGTATAGTTCGTTTTACAACGATATTACAGCCGCGATCAGACGCCAAAGTTTAACATCAAATTTTTAAATTAACTACAGTATAACTATCAATGACACTCACTCAGATAGATAGATCTGATCATTGGGCACACATTCCATGCAAAATCAGTTAATAATAATACGTATTTATACAATAAAACAGTAAAATAAGTCAGAATTGTCACTTACCTTTACAACACAGGTGACTGCTGTAACAGAGATAAAACTACTGCGCAACGTCCTTGCGCACGCTTCGTTACCTACTTCTTATTCGTATTCATAGTAAATCCTTTTTGAAATTTATAACGATTTTCCATCTTAAAAATATTTAATAAAGTCAATACAATACACAATAACTTTTAAATATAATAATAAATGTCAACAATGCATCAATTTTGAATAATGAACGAAATTGTAAGCATAACAACCAAAGTAGAATTTCCGGTTTCACCGCAAAGAAAGCGGCATTTTAAAAAGGTCACTGTTTTATTTGCAGAATCATCAATGATAATGCATTACAAACCGTATGAGATAATTTATTAACTAGTATTACTTGTTATATGAGCTTAAATACCGAGTTTTTAGAGCGAATCCATTCTTTTCTTATTTATATGCTAACAAAATTTGAAACTTTCAGATGTTAGGGATATTTAGTTTATAATGTTGAAAGTCTATCTTTGAATTTGACTTTGACAGTACATGACGTTCGTTTTTGTACGCAAAGAACAGCTGATAATAAAAATGCGAGCTGTCAAAATATAGAATTACAGGAAGTATATAATGGTTTTTTATAATATATCAGGCTAATATAACTTGTTCTAAAATAAAATCAGTAAAATGGCAAATAATGGACAGACAACTGCCAATGCCCATAATTTTAAAGTGGTATTGTTAGGTGAAGGTTGTGTTGGTAAAACGAGCTTAGTTTTAAGATACGTTGAAAATAAATTCAATGATAAACATATAAGTACGCTACAAGTAAGTGCGCAATTTTAATTGTTCGAACAATACATTTTCAATTTACTGTAATTGAATTGCGCTTAATCCTTTTACTATACCATTGCGCAATTACAGGCGTCATTTCTTGTGAAAAAACTGAACATTGGCGGAAAACGAATTAATTTGTCAATATGGGACACTGCAGGACAAGAAAAATTTCATGCACTAGGTCCAATTTACTACAGAGGCTCAAACGGTGCAATATTAGTTTATGATATAACAGACGAAGATTCTTTTCAAAAAGTAAAAAGTTGGGTGAAGGAATTACGTAAAATGTTAGGATCCGATATCTGTTTGATCATTGCTGGCAATAAGACTGACTTAGAGAAAGATAGACATGTTACTGTTGAAGAAGCTGAAACGTAAGTTTGGAATTATAATTATGTATTACCTTTGTTTGACTCCAATTAACAAATTCAAATGTTGCTACCTGGAAATACGATGTAGGTATAGTTTAAACAATTAAAAGTTTATGTTGAAAGCGTCTCTTGAAATAATTACAGCTGCCCAAATATGTTATATTGGTCAAGAATAATGCAGTTAAATTGATTCCCTATGTTCTATTTTAAAAAGAACGCTCTAATACATTGCTGTCAAATTCGTAACCATGGATAACTGTTGCAGTTATGCCAGTCAAGTCGGAGCTACTCATTGTCATACATCAGCTAAGCAAAATCAAGGTATAGAGGATTTGTTCCTTACTTTAACCCAGAAGATGATGGAACATGCTGCTGAACAAGAACAAGAAAATTCATCACTCAATCGACAGAATTCCACGCGAAGAAATGTGCTTGTTGTTGATGATGAACAAATGGAACCCCCAAGTAGGAGTTGCTGTGGGAATTCTTAGTGTGATCACGTGGTTGTTGCAGTTTTAATATATCATTCAGGCTGAACACTTGTAATAGTGTTTCATTTTATTGTTAATAAATATCAATTTGTTATTTTCGTGCATATTGTTTACGCATTAGATAGAATTCATAGAAGCAAATGTGTTATATTTCATTTTGTTAACGTAGATTCCGACATATAACTGCATTTAATTCTTAATCTATAAACTAAAATTATAATTGATATTTATTTGAGATAATTGTTATAATTTCAGTTATTTTTTTCTAACTGTTGAATAACTTTGAATCTGTTAACAGAATGGCTAGTATTTTACTCATCATCTGTGATTGGAATGATTTCTATTAAACGATTAAACAAAAATAATCCATATATTTTTAAAGGCTTTTGACTGTGGTCGCTATAATAATGTAAAAAGATAGTGTATTTTATGTATGTAGTAAAATTTATTTACTATCTCCAGTTTATTTATAACTTATAAAAATAAAGCTGTTATATACAAACTATGTTTAATGAGTGATTTAAAAAATAAATAAAAATTAGAAAAATCAGACTTATTTTTCAAGTATTTAATTTCTGTGTGTTATTACAGATTTTTAATTATTTCTACAATTTTCGCTCCTTCCATCGTTATAAATAAATGAAATGCAGCATGCTCGATCAGAATACAAATTATTAGAAGTATAAAATCACAATCTGCAATGAATTTCAAAAATGTATGACCAGCATGCTGTTCGAAGTGGTATACGGTTTCTTACACTGCTTAACTGTTATAAAAATGATTTTACGAATTACGATATAATTAAAAAACAAGGCACATTGTACGTGAAGAAACGATGATTAACTTTTCAAAAACTTTAAATTGCAGCAAAAACTAATTTCAAACATTTAGACTGAAAATTCGTTTTCGGAATTTGCATTCAGTGCAAGATGATAATCTGTCGATTATTTCGTTAATGATGATGATTTTAATTTAAATATTAAGATTTTCATCTTACAAAGAATTACAATGTATAGAACTCTCTAAAATTCTTAATAAATATATTTACATACAAAATGTACACACACCTAAATCTACTTATAAACATTAATAGTGTAAAGAGAGTCAATGCGTCATGTAAAATACTATCTTGTATACATAACAAATCGGTAAGTAATATATTGCAAGTCCTCTACTAACTTGAATAGGTCATAATATGATTAGTAACCTGCAATTTGAAATATTGATTCGTATAATACATTAGGGGTTTATCACCAATTTCGTTTTTTTCGTTATCGAAATATCTACTGGTCGTTTCCAATACTCATTTAATTCTCTAAACGATTATTGATGTGGAATGCAAGATAATTTAAATGGTCCATGATGATGATATATTTGTTTTAACTCGATTTTATAATAGCCTAATAAATTTATATTGATTGATAAATTATTTGAGATATCAAATGAGTTCGGTCAGACAGTAGCTCGTAAGTAGTTTATCTATGGCAGAATGCGTATAATTTTAAATTCTAGAATGATAATAGCACCACTATTATTATATTTTCTCATCGTTCTATCTAAATTTCAATTTTTTAATTCCATTAAAACGTATTTACAAAGCGTTAAACAAAAAAATAAATGATTGACTTGAACAATACACATTTTTGTTACACTTAAATGCAAATAACAAGTTCAGTTCGAAAATTGCAGGCGGATTTACTGTTATTGTAATTTGCAACAAAATGCTTAGAAGCAAGATATACTTTCCGTACATAACAAATACTATAATTTAAAATTTCCATATTTAAATATTCATAAAAATGTAAAAACAACTTGTATATTCAACATTTTTTATGCCGTTTTTAGGATTTCAACAATTATAACAAACATGTTACACGATACAATTTGATCCAGCATTATATGTAAAATAAATAAAATCTGCGATAGGTCGTTACAATAAAATAATAGCAACTGTAAATATTTTACTACAATATATACAAAGTGCTAGTCAACTACAAATTTGCGTTCTGATCAAAATTAACTTTATAACATGCACGCATTTGATGCTGGACCAAAACAATCACAATTTTCACAATAATAAAACTAAGTTGATGAATTAATACAATAAATTAAATTAGATAATATATAGGATAAACATCTTACAAGTTAAAAGTTTTATGCTGTAGGCAGTTTCAATTAGTTATAAAATTATTCTTAATAATACTCACTGTTTTACATTTTCATGTCGATTATTATTCACAGCATGGAAAACACCATTTGATGGTATTTTACTTCTCCATGTAGTACGAAAGTGATTACAGCATAAAAACACGTGAGACAAAGTTTAAAATAGGAAGTTAAAATTGCTAATGTCACTACAATAAAATTCACTTTGATAACTTGCTTATAACACGTATTAACGCCCCGTTCTCATCTTTTAGCCTCTGATTCTCAGTCTTCAGTGCTTCCAGTTGCTATAAAATAAAACACAAAATAAATACAAACTCATATCATTAAATCAAGTAAATTAGAACCATGTACGTGCACAACAGATTAATCAGTGCGACACAGTGAAGATACAAACATAGGTGATGAGTTGCAAGTCTGTAACAAGTTACATGCTATTGTTACAGATAATTTCACATCTTTACAAGACGATGGACATTGATTTATTTAAACATTGCGCAATTGCTGCGGTATCCTTTTTATGAAATTATACAACATAATTCAACCTATATGAAACTATGAAAAAACTTAATTAAAATAAATACACTGCATCTGTAAAAAGAAAAACGTGTAAAGGTATCAATCTAGAAAACTGCAAGCCAAGCTAAAATCATTCAAAAGTGTAATCAAATCATTAGTGTGTTAAGAATAACCTTTAAGAAACGCCAAACAAACACACTGTGTCTGTATTCAACTATATTTTTTTTCTGAAATTATGTTAGTATGATTTTATAACAATAAGCTTACAAAAAAGCGAAAAGCTGATATTTCATTTGATCTATTTGTGCTTGTGTTTGTAATTTTGCTAAAATAAATTAAAATATTGAAACAACAGAGTTAACTCCATTGGTTGTACGTCAGCCAATTAATGACTTTCTTTATTTTTTTGAACAAGTAAAAGCAGTTATGACAGGGCCGACAAAAATAGCTTCTCACAAAAATATACCAATTTTAATTCTACTTGAAATTTAGGAATGACACGCGCATAAATCTTACATTAACTAATTTAGTATTTTTAGAAGCAAATTTTTTATTACCTATATAACTCCTTCTTTAGAATTTCAAGAAAATTAAAATTGGGAAAACGGGAAATTAAAATGAGTTTCCCAGATAGTGACAGAAGGAGCTAGTTTAGAGCCCGCCCTGTGCAATCGGCTAGAGCTGATTACAGACACTCGCGTGCAGCTAATAATGTAATAATAACACAGAATTATGAATATCAATCAGGCCTTGATTAGACGGGACACAACGGCAACGCACATTTGTCGGCTGTCAGCATGATCTGTGGTTTACCTATTTGCCTGTAGAGTTGGTGAGCTTGCTGACGACTCGTGTCAGAGCCCTGTTCTCTGCCCGAAGCCGTTCATTCTCGGCTTTCAGTTTTTGTAATTGCTAAAACAACAATCACCCACTGTCATCAACGCTAAACGATGCGGTGCGGTTAGGCCAAAATGTTTCTGATTTGTGTTCTTGTGTACTCTACGTGAGAGTGTATTAGGTTAATCCGTATCAAATAATCCGACATTGGGAGTTGACTTTTAAAACAATATTGTGTCCAAAAGGAATATAAAAACTGAACCTCCTGTGGTCGTCATATTTGAGACGAATGGTGCAAATGTATAAAGAATGTTAAATATAAGTGATGAATGAGTGTCAGTTTAGTGATGATTGCTTGTTATAAGATCGGGTGATGTCAAAACGCCAGATTGTGACCTGCAGTTCCGTTTCCGGGATGAACGTCACGGAGGCTTTTAGTGTATTAGTGTTGTAAATAGATTGCGTAGTATAACATTCTGTTAAAAAGCGAAAGAGAAGTGATAAAAATCATGACAATACAGCGCTGCACACAATAACTACTGGGAAAGACATCATGTGCAAAAAACGTAAAACTTGTTCCATAAAAAATCAAAACCTATGGAATCAACAAAAATAGAGAGAAGCAAAATTATTATAATCGTTCAATTTGAAAATAAAAATAGTAAAAATTAGCACCAACCTTTAATTCTTCTTCCATTTCTGATAATTTACGCTCCATTGCCCTTCTTTCTCGTTTTTCCAACTCGGATAGTGAATTTTTGCTCGTCTGTAGAAACAAGTAAAGTTAAACATCCATTTGTTTACACCCACAAATGTTTACTTACAACTGTATTTAGTTTTTCGAGAGTTTGTTTAGTGTCTTTCAACTCATCTTCTGATTTGCGTAATTTGTCTCTGAGTCTATCGTTTTCTGATGTTGCTTGTTCGTACATTTTTTTATAGTCCAGCTCACCATTTTCACCCCTAAGTGCGGCTAAATCGCTTGCTGAGCCCAGCCTAGATCTGCTTGACTTTTCGGAACCACTCTATAAAAAAATTAAGAAAATAAATAAAGAAGAGAAAATACAAATAATTGAAAACTATTTTCTTTTGATCTTTTCTTACTGCGTAGCCCTCAGAATTGAGCGATGTTAAACTAACTGATCTCGAACCCATTCCTGAATCTCTTATTGCGCTGTGTGATCGTGATCTATTGAAACTACCATTCCTTGTTGTAGACCTAGATTTTCTTGCTCTATCTCGGTCATTTGTAGACGCACCGGTGTTTGTGGACCTATCAGATTTTAAACTACGGTTCGGGCTTTCATAATTATTCTTATCATAATTTTTAGTTGACACATAAGTTGGCATAATATTTAACGCATTCAGAGTTTTTGAAGGTAAAGAAATTCCTCCATACCCAGTAGAAGTTCCACCGTAATTTGAATATGGGTTTGTGAAACCATTTGAATATTTTGAATAAGGATTAAAAGCATTGTAACTGTAGGGATTTAAAAATGAGGTACTATTGGTTGAGCCTAAATATGAATGATAATTGCTCGATGTTGGACTTGAAGTATAACCACTGTAAGAACCAATTGTTGGACTGCTTGTACTGAAGAAATTCAGACTTCTTGGTCGGTTATATGATGCTAAACCAGGTACAGTATTATTTGAATTACTACTTCTGAAACTTGAAGATCTCCTTGAACTTGACGAGGGTTTACTTGAACTTCTGAACGACATTTTCATTAATTTTTATAATATCACAATATAATAAAACACTAATAATTAATTTCTAATAATATTTCAACTATTTGTTTTTGTTGTCACGAAGTATCACAACAAAAATACAAAGTCACTATAAGAAAGGTGTGGACACCTCAACGCTTTGGCATCTACTGAGCAGGAGGAACCAAAATATAAAACTTGAGGCAAACTGTTTAAAACTGACTGTGCTTTAATGACGCTGTCTTTTTCTAAAGTTCAGCTACTTCTAATAACCAGAAGTCCTCAATTTCGATAAACACATATCTCTTGCATTTGTAGTGTTTATATCCACTATTAATATCATACTGAGTCATTTATTTCAAACAGAAGAGTTAATTTTACATGAAGGATGCGCACAGGTTGGATTTTCAAGGCAAGGGACAATATCAAGTGTAGATATTTACTTTTCCTGACAATATAAATAATGAGAAATAAGAACGTGCAAATAAAATGAAGGACGACGTAATAAATCTTATTTTAATATAAATATCTTCAATACCTTTCCGCAAGTCCTTGATCCGATTAAAAATAAGATTATTAATCACCTGTGCAAAACTTTTACAGAGTTATATACCTAATAAATTTTAATTTTTTTGTTACAATCCATCTACAAACAAGTGATCAACAGCCAAAACAAATACAAAATTAATAGAACACTTGTTAAATAATTACATTCAACATAATTACATTCAAAATATTATCGTTTTGGAAAAAAATTAATAAAACTGTACACATACTAAAATAAAGAACTGTTTGTTATTATTTTTAAAACTGAAAGTGTGTTAATTAAAAGGGACAAGATAATATGCGTCGATAAAAGTTCTACATTCTCTGATTTTCCAAACATTCTATTTTAAGTTTTAGTTGAATTTAAGTTGAAACTAAAAATACTCACGCCTACTGAACCATCAGATGTCATACTCGACACGGAGGTGAATGAAATAAAAGAAAACACCGTCACAGTATTAAAAATATGAAGTAAAGTACCGTGACACTGAATTCAGAGGCTGATTGCAACTGCGCTTATCTTGTTCTAAGTGGTTTTCATTAGCTGGACCCACTCCAAGTGTGTCAGCATACAAACCGATTTGCAGGTATTAGAACACCTGGATTTGAATTAGAACAGGGTTAATTGTTGACACAGTTACAAGGCCATGATGAGATGAAATTGAATCTTAATTAACAGAAAATGCTTTAATATTCATTAAAACTGTACGCAAACTGACTTTCAATCAACTTTTTTAAACTTACTTTTTACTTTGGTTAAAATAAATAAATATAAGGATTGATTATTTACTTATAAATCTAAGATAAAACTGTTGACTAGCTTTTGTATATTTACGTTTTAACTATCGAAAATTATAGATTTTTGTAGAATGCCACACCCCAAACTAAGTAAATGGCGCAACTTCAAATGATAATTAAATTATATGTATTCAAAATATTTAGCACGAATTACAAAATTCAGTAAATAAATTTTCAAACTATTTGATAAAAAATAAAATCTAAATTCACTTAATCCTACTCATTTATGCAACCAAACAAAATAAATAACTATAATCCAAGTTTATCCACCGTGAGGAAAGCGCGAAAAGATTACTTGTTTCATCACAAATTAGTTTAATTTAAAAAAAATAAACATATTACATAATGACAAAGCTTGTTGAATGACAAATTGCTCTCGATTAATATTTTTAGCAGCAAGAACAACCTTGAAAATTCGAACCCTGATATTATTCACGGCAATTTTGTAATCACAATGTGTCATAGATTAAATGAGGAAGACTAAAATACCGTAAACGTACGTGTCCAATTTGCAATATGTTTTGCCAAATATCGTGTCAAAGAACAGATGTACGTGAGTTATATTAATAGAAAAATGTTCCTTTGTGAACTTAAATTTATACCATCATTTGTTACTGTGACGCTGAGAATTAGATCACCTCCAATTATTATCAAAAATAAACTAAAAATGTATTCGCAAGAAGTATGTACAATTTAAAAAAAACACACATTCAATAAATAAATAAGAAAACACGATCGTATGAACCATAATAGAAAAGTTCACCTACAAAGAAACATTTATATTTTATTACACACGCATCATAATCGATGTTCAAAACACGCAAATGCGGACATAATTAAAAAACAAAACCACTGAGTGTTTTAGAGTTTTCTAAACAATAACAAATGAAAATCTGCAAGGTAGTAACGACATTATGACATTATCGATATCTGAGTTTCATACTGTAACAACTAAAAAACAGTTTTGAGTAAAACGGATTTATAGCTATTAATATAACAAGAATATTATACGATATTATGCTAAGCGACGAGGTAAAACCGAGTCTCTTTGAACATCCAAGGGGGCTTAAATCGCATATATTCGCGTTATATTCAAAGCTTTATCTACGTCAGTGCGCTAATAGCTGATTCGCCCACTAATTTGTGTGTCATTATGAATTTTTTATGGCACTTGTGTCCTTATGAATTCTTAATGACACGCATTTTTGTAGGAGAAATAAAAATAGAAATTCGATCAAATTTTAAGATTTTTATTATAAATAACTATTAATACACACATAAATTTTATAAACATTCAAGACAAAGTTTTTACAATTAGATAAGTTTAAATCAGAAGATGCTCAATTTTTTGACACAAAATTTGACACAACTGAATTTTTTTTACTGTCAACAATAGCAAACAAACAAATAGTTGCCATAACAATGAATAAAATGATACTTGATCAAAGTATGAATTTTACACTAAATGTTTTTCGAATGTCAAATATCAATTTATTAAAAAATCTAATTCAGCAGCAATTAAGGCCTTCGTAGATAAAATATTGAATGATACGCGTTTGATATAGCTATAGTAATATAACTTGGGTGATAAAACACTCGGCTTATCGCCCCGTGATTTAACATCACACACGTTTCATTACCTTGGCTATATCAAACTTGTATCATTAATATCTATAATCGTATCATCAACGACAGCGACATTAAAACAAATCAACAATTTTATCTGTCAATTAGTTGACCGTTTGCATATTATGGAAGGTTTTGATGATGTTATTATGGTTGTATCTAACGTATTAAGTTTATAACTAATGAATTATAAGTATCTAAGGTATTATAAGGAACTAATGTATTATGTTGTTTATAATTATCAATAAATGTTGCATATTAAAAGGTAATAACAGTTGATGATACGATTAAAATTTTTTGTTACTCTAAAATATTATAATACCATACAGTGACTGGCGCTCTCTACCTAATTCGAATATTACGATTTGAACTGACGGGATAACTCAAAAAAAGCAATTTTTGAGTTGTTAGAGTGTGGAACTCGCGTATCGATATCACATAGACTATACCTACCATATAATAAAGTTAATCAAAATTAAAATGCTGTTTCATAGCTCTATTTTTAAAATTAGGATGCAGGTGTAAAAAAATAACGTATGACACTTGTATTAGTATATTAAGTATCAAGAACGGTAAGAATAGTTTACCGATGGAAGACAATGTTTGGAGACAGCGAAGCGAAGACTCCAATTTTTTCTGACATCGGTAATTCTTTAACGTTCATGATACATACATCATTTTTTGCACGATTGGTCTTTTTTATCAATACACTGGAGTATTGCAAAAGTAAAGATACTACAGATAAAACATAAATCTATGTTTGAGTTTTTAAATTTTTTAATTAAATTATGTTTAACAGACGTAATATCATTTTTAAGGTATTAGTAATTCTTTTGAATTTTGTAAAAGGCAAAAATAGCTTTATCTTAAACTGTTTGTTTCTTATAAAATTATATCAATATAACAAAAGTGAAAATTTGTTTTAAATAGAACATGTGATAAATTATGTTTTGCTTAAAAAACAGAAGCTTTATAACAGGAAATATTATTGTATTGTTAATTTTATTTACTCGAAAGGTGCTGAATTCATTTTAATGTTTTGACAAAATAAATGAACGAATTTTTGAATGAAATAAAACATCTCAAGATCTTGACTTTGTAGTAAATACACGTGAAGAAGTGGGTGTATAAAATTGGAGACAAAAAATATGTCGTCATAAGTTATAAATCTAAGTCAGTATGACTTGTGTTTCGTATTTATATCAAATGTGCAAATGCGCAAATAATAAAGCCTACAATAAATTACAACTAAACTAAAATAGATTAACTCTGCAAGAGCTTATAATAAAGATTTCAAAACAATCAAAAGATATCAAGTTATGAAGATGTAATATTAATTTTAAATTAATTTTATGATCTCCGAAATGTATCAGTATAAAAATAGAACACTTTTGGATTTACGTGTATATAATAAGATGAATAAACCTAAGATTTTATTGGTTTTCTATATGCTTTTAAGCCGTGAATTAACAGACGAATTCCATGCAGTGTTTTGATAGCAGCGGGATGCAGAAATGTTTATATTTTCGCTTCTATTTTGGAAGCATTTTCGGTCAAAAACAAAAGTATTATTATCAACATCCTAAGGAAATTAATTATATAAATTTTTAGTATAAACAATAACGGTTTTGTATTTTCAGACGCTCTGATAATTTTTGTTCCGAAAATAAAACTTAAAAATTGCCTGCACGCAACACACTTCTCTAAAGTTATCCGTTTTAGTAAAAGTTGAAAAGATAACTGACAATCCTTTTAAAAAATTAGCTAATATTAGTAAACTGCGAACTGTAATAAATTCCCATTTACGCAGTAAATAATTTTTATAAATATTTATGCAAATGGTCACTTGCTTCATGAATCTGCATTGCCTTTAGCGTTTAAAAAAGCTCATCAGGAAAGTTATAATTACCTACCACTCGTTGAATTTAGCATATTATTGAACTTGAACTTTGTAGGTATTCTATTAAGAGCCTATTGCATGACAATAATACGCATTGAAAAACGAGTAATATTTGTGATGATCTCAATCTAATACTGTTACACGTATGATGTTGAATTTTTGTATGTAGATTATATTAAGGAAGCATTATTAAAAGTGCGGAATCTTCAATATCTTTAAATTAATGTAATTAGTTTGGCTTTAATAATTATGCGAAAATTGTACAAGTTTAGATAGAATTTATGGCAATTCTAAAAATTATAGTTTTATTGTTTTTCCGCACTTTTTACATCTACTCATTTTGTCTTTAAACTCAATGATAACTTTTATAGTTTATTCTAGTGTTTAATTCCTTTTTATCCCTAATTGTTGTCGGAAAAATATATAGTTTGAATTTTTCAATTCAACAATGCTTTGTAAATGTAAAATTTCAGATTTTTATTTTGAGCAATATAGCCAGAATCGTGAATTCTGATTCTATTGCAGCAATATTGCACTCAAGAAGTATAGCGCTTAAATTATATTATGTCATTCTAAAGTCTAGATGTCTAGAATATATTAGGAAAACAAAAATAAGCGTATAGTTTATTATTGAAGTACGATTTATAAATGTAATAAGCACATTCTAAATTTTGTTATCGCTTTTTAGTAAAAAAACTAATCTTTTTATTTTAATTTAAAATTCGAAAATGCGATTTTGTCTTTAAAATTAATTTTGAAATTCTTACAGCTAGTTGCATCAATAAAACTTAAATTTTAAGCTGGATATAATAAAAAAATAGAATTAAATATTAGCATGTACGGTATGCCTCTATTTATTTAGGGTGAGTTTAAAATTCCAGATTTTTATGTCAGAGCAATCTTATTATAAGAATACTTTCATAGTTTTGATTATTTAGTTTGGCTAATTTTAAATTGTGAAGCACTAATTAACAAACTCTAAACTGATAAATAGAACAGTAGGTAATAACCTGGTACAAATTATAAATTTAGAACATTATCTATTATTGTAAAAAATGTAACTAAACCAGTTTTCATAATTCAAAACATGGATAATCCCACTATAATTTACGAGTATTTAATTTTCATTTGCAAAAGTAGAAAACCAAATAAAAGAAAACTTTTTTCCTAAACAAATGACAATAAGGTGAGGGTCCTTTTCTTTTAATAACCAAGGCCCACTAGATATTGTGCAGTCAATGAGGGCATGCCTATATTTAACTACAGTGCATGTTATTTATAGTGGCACAGCTACACAGACTGCGTAACAATCTTATGTCGTATGTGTACAGCATATTCTGTGAGTATACGAGTATATCAACCAGTGACAGATACACGCGCACACCCACATGTCGATGCTGTTTTGCCATATAACTTCTAATGCACTCGGACGTGGAGTATGAGTGATGTGATTGCTATTTACTCAGAGGCACATCATATGCAACGAATTATAACGTTTTAAAAGTATTCTTCATTAATTCGTTTACAGAAAATCTTAACGTATTTGATTCCTAATCATATATAATAACAATAAGAAAGATCGAAGATATATTTTATGTTTCGTCAGCCATTTTAAATAAAAATGGAAACGAGTAATCTAAAAATCAACTGAACTAGTATTTCTTTGTTAATTTCATATAAATGGCAATTAAACAATAATTTAAAACATTTAAAATGAATAACGTTAAATTTTTATGCCTGCTATAAAATTGCAGAGTGCTACTTTGGTCAAATTTAAATCAAGCGAAGTATAGTTGCTAATTATGTAACAAATAAATTAATAATCGTGTTATTACTAAAAAATGAATAACTATAATTTAACTTTTATTGTTTTATTATTATTACAGGAGACCAGGAGAGAAATCGGCGTATGTTTTCAGTTTTCATTGTTGTCATGAGACAAAGCATTTATTTAATTACGACTGATTTTGGTGGTTTGCAAATAAATGTTGCGTCCATATGGATAGAAAGTATGAGACTTGAGACAATTTTTTCATCAAAAATTTATTAACAAACCATATACGTCTAAATATAAGAGAGGCGTGCAGAGAAGACATTCTAAGTTTTGTAAAATAAGTGATAATAGAAGAATAGAACCAAAGAGACTCGGTTTCACCTCGTCGCTTAGCAACATCCTCGGTATTATAAATCGCATAATATTATTGTATTGTATATTGTATGATTCTAAATGTTTATAATTTAAAATATAGTAAAATTCTTATTTCGCGCTCATATAAACACTAGTAAATTCTAGGGTACTCTAGCTATTATTTCTCTCGAACTTGACAGTTGCATAGAAACGGACTCTTTGTATATTTAGCCTCATTTCCTCTCCTATGTCAATTTTGACACTAGTTTGTCCGTTTGTATAGCTCTTATTATAGTACTTATGATTATAAAGCTTGAATTTTCTTGTTCTGTTGTTCTAAACTAAGAAAATGTTAATCTTGTGTAGTATTCGTGAATACTGACAAATAAATTTACTCTGCTACGTTTTACTATTTTTGAACTTTACGTAATAATATCAAAACAATTACACGCCTTTGTGATAATAAATTAAATAAGTATTTTTAATCTTGACGTCAAAAGAACTACGAATGATGTTGAGAAATAAAAATACATACTTCGATTTTCTCTGAGGTGTAAAAAGATATTTTCGGAATGCACATTATCATCATGTTGTTCATTTATAGCAGACATTCTGCTATTTATATCTTTATTACTACACTAAAATAATTCTTAAAACCTAAAGAAAGCTAATTATTATGAAATATTTTCCTGAACATCGTAAAACAGTACGAAAATAATTTACGAAAACTTGCATAAAATACTTATAGATTTTAGGTAAATATTTAATCTGATGATTTGTAGATGATATATTTACAAACGATTGAAAATAATAAATTAGATAAATATGTCATGAGAAAATTACGATGTGCTAATCTTAGGTGTCAAAACTAGAGCAGAAGTTTCAAACATTTTACCGTTTTCTTCTACGCATTTGTTTTATTACTTTTTTATGTAAGGTTGCCAGAATGTCAAACATAATAAAAACTTAAAACCATCTAAACGCAGCTCAAGAAGCCGTAAAAAATTTTAAAAGAAAGAGAGCAATAGCTATGAAAATGGTAGTTTCAATAATCTCAATTCTGAGAACGCAACAAGTTCATCTACTGATATATCATTCTAAGAAAATCTGGAATGTATTGAAAATGTAAATATTTATTTTTCTTACCTCCTGGTGGTTTAATTTTATCGGGTCTTCATAGTCACCTCCTGCACCTGGATCCTGCCGATCTGGATCAATTTCCTATAAAATATTTTTTTAGATTAAAACCTCATAAAACAGATTCGATTAACTATATAGTTAGATTTTGCAACTAAATGAACATAATCATGTAAATAAAGAGTACTTATATAAAGGTTTAAAACAGATTATAATCCAAGACAAAAGATAACTGTACGCTACAATTAGTGGAGATGTGCAAATATATTTTCCTGTATATCTGTATTATATTTGAGGTTAGTATTTTAATAGTCTAAGAGACGGCAGCATGAAACCCTTTGTTAAAACAGCGTCAATAAGAGGCACATTGTCTGAAAAAGTTTTCGTAGGTCCCTTTCCCTTGTGATTTGCTTAATTTTTGCGTAAATTAAATTTTCACAAAAACTATTGTTATTATATATAGGTAGGTACGGCTGAAACTTATACTAGTTATTAAACGATGTCTAGGCTAAGGAAATGTTGGTTTGGAAAGCCACGATTGGGTCGGTAAACCCTTTCAGACCAAATTGAAATGGTTCAAAACTTCGATTCATATTTTATTTGCATCAATCCGTATAATATGCTATGATGCTGTCATTAGGGTTAAAAAAAATTTTCGTCATGGCCGGATTGAAACGGATAAAATATGAATCGAAATTTTGAACCATTTCAATTTGGTCTGAAAGAATGACCGATCCAATCGTGGCTTTTCAGACCAACATTTTCTTACAGACATTGTTTAATAACCAGTATAAGTTTCAGCCGTATATATGACAATAGTTTTTGTGATGATTTAATTTACGCAAAAATTAATTGACCTATCCTGTTGAACTTCGGTTGCGAGCGCATGCTTGGGCATTGGGCATCCGGTTTAGAGGAAGTGAGTACGATAGATACAAAGCAACATGTGTTGAGTGAGACGGCAAAACTGCTGCGCAGTACGCTATGAAAAGTTTAATTTAATGTAATGAAATTGCGCAATGTGAACAATTTAGCACCAGGCATGAAACAAATTAATAAAATCGTAAAAAAAATTGAAATTATATTTTGACATTTGTACAAATCTGTCAAAATACGCCCGCATCACCAGGATTGGTCTATTGACGTCACTTCCTTTTGCCACATGCATGCGCACAAGCTTGCTGTCTCACTTAACACAATGTTACTTTGTACAGTGTGATCAAAACCAAGTGATAATCAAGTGACCTGGGTTGTGCTCAATTTTTACTCCACGGAAATAAGTATTAGCATCAGCTGTCAATCCATTGACGTGTATTTTTATGTCAAAATGTTATTTGGTTTGTAAGTGTGTTTAGATTAAGTTTACTATCCGAAACGATGGCTATTGTAACTTATTTAATTATTCATTTAGAAAATATTGTTGAATTTAATAGAATTACTAAAATAAAAAATCTTTATTATCCTAATTCGCACGCCCATGAACTTGGATATCAAACTTTTCTTCCTTGAAATCAAGTTTTGATGTGATTTAGGAAAATTGCGGGTCACGTGACTATCAGATTGTTTTGATCACCCTGTAGTATCTATCGCACTCACACCTTCTGACAGGATAGGTCAATTATTATGTATAACGGACTCGTGAAAACGTTGTCAGACAAAGTACATCTTATTGACACTGGTCTAAAGTATTATCTAATTTTTTTCAGCCGGTAATGTTATGACAAAGAGTTTAATACTGTCGTCTCCCCGACTATAATATCATTCATGATACAGATACTAGAAAAAAAAATCAAATTGCGAAATCCTTGGTGAAATCTAATTGCATAAATCAGTTCCCATTTTACATACAAATATTATTTTTAAAAATCCCGCTATATTTCTAAACACACATTATTTATTCATTTCATGCGTAAATTCATCAACTTAAAACCAAAATAACCTAGATTCCAGCTTTCCAGATATTATAATTGGATATTTTATTTTTTTGCATTTTGTATAGTAATGGACTATATTACTAAACATATAACTGTTTAGTAAAGTAGTACTTTACATACAGGAACCATTACTACATAGCTACGAAAATTTTAATGATATACCTACTAGGAGAAAACGAAAGAAAATTGGAAATGGTCTTGACAATTTTTTGCTCATGTCTTAATTTAAGAGTAGTTAAATGAAATAGAAAAACGAATTAAATTTGACACTTACTAAAATTTTCCATTAACGAAATTATAAATTACTCAATCAGTCGTACTCATTTACCAAAACATTAATTTTCTAAACTTTTTGTGTAATTATACTCTTTGCCCCGAAATTCGAAGGAACACCCATTTATAAAGGAAAATAAATTGGAGTGTAATTTACCGGCAAATTTTAATCACGCAAAATTCAATAAACAAATAAAATAAGAACTTTATAGAAGTTTTCAGAACTCAAAATAATAAATGAATTATTTTATTTGGGTATAGTTATGTATGTTTTTATTTATATACACAAAGTTTCGAGAACTTTGCGTTCCCATCGTCAAATAATAAGTGAATTCACTGGTGTTGAGATGAATGTTATTGGGACTTTTCATTATTTCAATTGCTTCACGGATCAGTCTTTTCATCCACTTGTCTGCCCTCAAGATGATTATCGTGTTGTTGAAATCATTATTATTTTGTACTGAGCATCTGTTTAAGGTTTTTACGGGTGGTTTTCCCTTAAACGTCAGACAAATATCAGAGGAATCAATGTTTTTAACATTTAGATCATAGTAGCTCTTTTGTATAATTGCTAGTTGTTTTTTGGCAGAGACAGCATTAATTTACGTAAGAGGTTTGCATTTGAAATTCATATTTGGAATCGTAAATTCGGCAAAGTTATTCACCTTTTCCAAAACTATTTCATCATTTCATTCGTCTGAATCCTCAAAAAATATATCACGCCCAAAATTTATTTCTGCAGTAAACTTTTGATAATTCATTATTTCAAATTAATAGTTATTTAACAAACTAGTGTGTTAATGAGGGCGATTAATAATTGAGACTTTTTAACGCGTGAGAGAAGCGAACGCGTTAATTGTTGAGATTATTAATCGCCTATTAACACATGAGTTAGTTACAATATTTTTCCGTTGGTTATACCTTTTTAATTTGAAAAAATTTCAATTTTATTCCATAACAAATTAGGATCGCTTTAAATGTTCACTCAACTCAACAATAACAATCAACTGTTTTCATGGAGAAGCGGGTGCAGTCAGTTCACTTAATATTGATTAACAATACTAAATCCCAAGGTTTTTTCGTTTTTAGAATGATGTTATTATTTTTATATTCATTTTAAAGCAATTCTACGTAAATATTATTTACCTAGAAGTGTGAAAATCATTTCTTTTAATTCTGTTTTGTATTTTGGTAAATCTTAGAGCTGGTCAATATAATACAATATTACGTGTATTGAACGCATCCAATAAATCGTTGATTAATAAAAAATCATGCATTTATAGGGGTCATAAATGTATGATTTTTTTACATTAATGATACTCATTAATAAACGATCAACGGAAAAATATTTTAATTTTTCGTAGTTGTATTTATTGGTGACACAATGTTAGAATAATTTACAGCAAGGAAGATTAACAGTTTTTTGCACTTTTAACACCAAAGCGTTCGGGGTTCGGATATAAGTTTGATGCACTATTTGCACCAAATAAACGTAACTACAACAGCACACTACACTACACTGCACCAGGCTTCTTTTTCCCAACGCACCTTTATTACCTAACGAAAAGAACGCAAAGTTCTCGAAACATTATATACAGGATGTAAATTATAAAGCGGGCCATAGGCGTTTAACATGGGAAATCTATTTTCCCTTGCTCAAAAGTGACCAGTTAATACTTTATTATACAAGTTTTAGGAAATTAAATTCTGCATCTAAAGCAGTAATTACATTTTATTTTACACGGTTATTGTAGTAGTTATAGCGTTGTAGTTAATGCTGTTGTAACTGTTAAACTTCAAGTCAGAGTTGAACAAGAAAATTGCAGAAGACATTTTTTTCATTTTACACTGAGCAACATCAGAAACATGCAATTACTTATTAAGGGTATGTTCCAAAATTAAACCACATGTACCATGGTAATTTTTTTCATCTCACAGTTTTAACTTAAAAACGTTGGTTTGTTTTGCTGTTGAATGGCTGATTTTTCTCTGTTGGAAATGATTATATACATACGGATTTATATATTCTAAAAATTTGCGAAATTGTATGTAAGCATGTATTATTTGTGTCATATCATATTATGCTTTTATTTAAAGATGAAAAAGTATATTTTGTGACTTTTGTGCTTCCATTTCAATAAATACTCTAACCTAAATGCCCTAAATCAAAATGTCAAAATTTTACCGAAGCGTTTCACAAGTTTCTGGGAGAAACGTCACATTCAGTTACCAAAGAATGGGACCGTTAGCGCAATATTTCTCCCGATAGGTTCGCTAGGGAGCTAATTCCTTTTAACCTTCAAATGACTTTGAAACGTCAAACCTGTGTATATGCTGTGTATGAAACGAATCAACGAAAGTCAAAATGAGCGAATGCTGTATTGTACACTGCAATGGCAAAAGTAATTCGCGATTTAAAATCCCAAACGACCATAGGAGACAAATTTGGATAAACTCCATTGGAGAAAATATCTTAATATTTTAATATTAAAATAACTATTATATAAATTAAATTTCAAGTAACCTTTCTATTAATTCTGATTTTCGTCCCGATGTTTTGGCACCTCTTTGGCACATTTTTTAACTCTTCGACTTTCCGACTTTAATAATATGACATGGTTATAATAATTGTAGTATTGTCACAGGTATTGTTGTATAAACTTCAACAGAGAAGACATTATTACACGCAGTAACATTATACGTACGTCTTCTTATTTTTACTTAAGTATGTATCGTGTAATACGTACTTCGGAAACTAGCTCCCTGCTGCCACCTATGCTAAGCTTTGCGCTAACGGTCCCATTACCGTAACATAATACCACAGTAAACATGGTTTAATTTTGGAACATACCCTTAATGTATAAATTTACCAATATTTTGTAACTATTTATATCAACTTAACCTCTTGGATTTGTCGTATTGTATATTGTTGGAAATATGGATCATGGATAGAATGGCATTATAACCACTAACGCACTAACTTTTTGACGCTTATGTTCAGTTGGTAGCATCATAACGAACTAAAAATAACTAGAAATAACTGTGAATTTCCTGCAAGCCTTACAAAACAAATGAGCAATATTTATAAAATTTTAAACACGAATATTTCGGTAAATAAACGTGTAAAATGAAATATGATTACTGAATTAGATGCAGAATTTAATTTAATAAAACTTTTATATAAAGTATTTTTGTCTAAAATTAACTCGTCACTTTTGAGCAAGGAAAAATTGATTTCCCATGTTAAACGCGAATGGCTCGCTTTTTGATTTACAACCTGTATATAAATAAAAACATACAGAACTATACCCAAATAAAATAATTCAAAATATGAACTATTACTTTTCATAATATTAAAGGAAGATGACAAGTATTATATGCATAATGAATATAACAATTTAAAATCAGAAATTCTAACATATAAAAGATCTGTCACATTTGTAAACACTGGAGCTAAATTACCGAGTGTAAAGCTGGATTCAGACCTACCCAATTATAAATATAAGTACTAAATTAACCAACCAGCGTTTCCAAAATATTCCAATTTCAATTATAAGTGCGAACATTGAGCGCTAGTTGGTTAAATTAACCACGTGTACTAATTGGGTAGGTTTGAATCTAAATTATAATTGGGTAGGTCTGAATCTAGATTCAACCACCGCTCAAAATTTGAACTTATAATTGAATTTGGGACAAAGCATATTACATTATTTTGCAATGTGCAAGCAAATTTAATCTTTAAAAATAATATAAAGTAATTCCTTATAGACGAATTTTTGTAATGTTCGTAGATTTCAATTTTTGTTTATGACGATTTTTATATCTTGAACATAAACTCAAAAATTCTAAATAAACTATATTATTATTACTTACATCCATGTCGACGTGAACGACCCCGGTAGATCTTCTTTTAGGTCTCCTTCTTCTCTGGATCGCCGCTTGGGTGGCCAGAGTTGCTTGGGCGTTTCGGGCGTCATTCTCTTTATCTTGTTCTGTAAATTAGAGTTTAAGTTTATTCATATTCTCTGAAAACCTCTAATGTTAAATTTGAACATACCTTTGTCGTCCTGAGACTTAGGTCGACGCAAAGACAACGTGACAGTGGCATCAGCGGACGACGTGACGGGGTCGACGGGCGCTGAGGCTGGCCGGGGGACGGAGTTGAGCGTGGTGCCGCCAGGCGGCCGTCGAACATAAACGGTGGAGGAGGGTTGTTCTGGAGTCTTCGTCGCGTCCTCCAATTTGAACTATAACAATATTAAAAATAAAGTCAAAACAGAAAATCTGGGACTAATCGGCCAATTCTGTAACTGCTTACATATCTATAAATAAGACTTCGGAGTTATCCGAACTCAAAGATTCATTCATTTTCGACCAAATTGAACCAAGTTACGATGGTTTGAAAAATCAACTGTCAAGTAATACCGGCGGCGCTAAACTGAATCTTCAATGTGTCTTGGAAAAGAAAAATTTCTAATATATCAATGAATTTTTTTCGGGATTCAGTAGCATGAAGAATCCTCGAAGAATACATGTAGTTACTACTTGTCATCTGACGAGATTCGAACTTGAGCTGTTAGAACAACAGTACTTGTTAATTGTTATTGATGTAATTTTATTTATCATGTAAGATTTAGAAATCTGTAAAACATATAATTTTCACAGAATTTAAACATGGATTGAGTGTATTAACTATAAATTTATATAGATTAGTTTTAACTAATAATTTTACTAATTTAGATAATAATATTATTAAAAACTTGGGGTACCAGTGAATTCATTTAGGTTTTTTATTCGTATTTCGTGTATATTAATAAATTTGTACTTAAATTTGTAATATTGTAATTAAATATTATGTATAACTATCTACAATTCGCATCATGCAGTTCAATGCACAAAATAAAATAAGAAGAAAATATCTTAACAATTATTTTGTCTATGTTAACAATATGTATTTTTGAATGTATAATATGTGTAAGCAATGTATATGTTATTATGTAACAGATTGTTAAGATGATAATCAATTAATAAAGCATGGTTTGAATTTAATGTTATTAAAACGAACATAATTAAAGTTTCGATTATTCTGCGGCAACAACAACAATATTAAATAAATTATTAATATAATTTTAAAAATTATTTGCTCTTACTTCTAAGAAAAACTGAAGTAACAAAATATTTATTAAAAATACTGATATAAAAGCTAGTACTTATCATTACACAAAATGTAACTGTCGTCAATACTGCGTAACCAAAACTTCTACTTGATGCAAGAGCAAATGCAATTTTTATTCTTTATTGGATTATCTTTGTTTACCTTGCTGCCATTGTCAACCCTCAACCTCCATGAAGGTCGACGTTCATGAGACACCACCGGCTCATCGACGTCTCTGTGCGTAGGGATGGTCGGTGTACCCGTTGTTATTGTAGCCGTTACACTCGCACCGTTGTTAGGCGTAGTATCGCCGTTAGCAGCACCTGACTGTTAAGTCACACGGACACCAGTCCACGATTAGTACAAACACCACCAATGCGTAAATATATTAATCACAAAAACAATGTGAATTTATAAGCAATGTAAGTAATTTAGTATTTGGAAAAGTTTGGAGAGTGTATGTAGAATTTCCTGTAACATGTATTGTGTACTATCCAATTTCATAAAAAATTGAGTTCTGCGTTCTACCACCAAGTAAATATGAGTTATATTTATTTGTGATTTTAGAGAGTATACGTGCCTGTTCGTTGTTATTATTGTTATTGGGTGTTTGATTCTTCTTCTTGACTAATTGCTCAGCTGATTTAATTTCATCTAACGTAACACCTTGTGTTGATCTTCTTGTTTCTCTTACACGTTTCGCATGTGCTTTTCTTTGTGTTTCACTTTCTTCATCTCGTACCGGTGGTACGAATGATCTGTAAAAAACAAATACAACTTTTTAAACAATTATTCGAATAATTTTTTTAAAGAAAAATGATCAAATGCGGCGCAGTTAGTTTCATCAACAAACAACTATATTAATTCGGCATGACTAGATCTTAAAGACTGTTGGACTGTAATATGAAACAGTATTAAGATCTTGCTAAAAGAAAACTACAATAAAAATAAATCGCTATCATGGTTAGTTCAAGCTTAAAACTAATCTTGTAGAAAACATCACAGTTGTTAAATCTGAAACATTCCGGTAGGAAATGTAAATAATTACTTGAAAAAGTTTTTGAAAATATTCCCGGCACTAAGTTTAGTGCCGCCTGGTGTTGTTGGGGTAGACGGAGAGGCGTTATTCGCCTGACTTGCTCCAACCGGCGGCTTCTGATTGCTGAATACATAAAAATAACGTCACATCTCACTCCAGAACATTTCTCAAAATGCTTTAAAAAATTGACAGAAACTTTTAACAGAGGAAAAATATTTGCTAAACAGGATTATAAATTTAAATTTTACGTTTGCTAATAGTGTAGAGGAGCAGATATGCAAGTACGAATGGTACATGATATAGTAGTTGGTCCGTAAATAAATATCTATTAGTAATGTTATTTAAAAAAATCTTACCTTCTGACTTGGTTGTTGGGCTGCGGACTTGAAGCGGGCGAAACGGTAGTTTTTGTAGGTGAAGGTGTACCACTGTTTGTAATTGAGTTTGTGGTTGCTGTACTATTAACTGTTACGTCACTTTCAGAATTTTCTGCTGTGTCTTTGGTTGGACTCCTGAATACAAATTGTCATGTAAATCTTTGCAACCTACTTCATTATGATATATCTCAATGAAGCAAATTATGATGAATTAGTTAGAAGAAAAGCACTACGGACTCTGACAATCGAAACGTAATGAATTAAAATTATATTTATCCCCAATACCGCCTACAAATAAAAATAAGAGCATTTGAAATATATGAAACATATAAGTTAATGATTGAATATTTTGGAAAGTCAGAGTCCCAGAATTAGTAGAGCACAGTCTCATGCAGCAAGCAAGCAAGTTAACGTGCATACCTGCTAGTTGGTAAACGCTGTGAGCTGTTATCGGTTTGTGTTTGTAACGGATTTAATTCTTTGGCCGGTTGCGGTTGGGAAGCTAGGGGAATACTTTCAAGGGATGAGTATGATGATGGGGCTTTAATTAGAGGTGAGGAAGGAATAGGAGCGTAAGAGCTCGCTTTAATACGCTCACGGAGCTGCAAATATCGCTCGTAGAACCTAGGACATGCAAATGTCATGTGAGACGAAGGCAGGCACAGCCGAACACAGGCCAATACTACTTTCAAAATTTCAAAATACTCAATACTTTAGAGAAGAATTTCACAAGATACTAGAATTTATCTGCCAATAAATATTTATCTTTTGTTTTATTTCGACCTGTTTAAGTAATAATTTTTACTATGTTTACATAATAACTTATATATTATTTACGTATTGCTGAAATAAATTATAAGAATATAAATTTTAACGGGAAATAATGCGTAAAATATATAAATATGTGTAAATTATTATAAGAATCAATGAAGGAAAATTATTAAAAATGCTGAGATAAACCATATGGATTGGCAGATAAAATAAATAAAAGTTAAGATACATAATTATCTAACATAATCTCACAAAACAGATCTAAATCTACAAATACTAACAGTTCTAACAAAGTAGTATTCACCTTACAATTATTATTAAAAATAAATAAACAAAAATAAAATCTCAATAATAAATTGGAAACTTGAATTTGGAAGACACTATCAAAATGAGAGTGTAAAGAATACAGTTAAATGTGCAAATTTGTTAATAACATGTTACGTAAGCAACACTGTAGAGTTAACTAAGCAACCAGAGCTAAAATGATCTGAATCAAATCATTTGTCAATTGGAAGAATACGTACTTGGGGTCTGTCTGGAAACTTTGCGTTCTTCTTAATGTTACTTCCGAATCGGAGGCGTTTGTGGGGCTCTTATCTTTATTATCAATACCTAGAAACAAATATAAAGCAATGTAATAAACTCACACAACAATGATTAATTATCTACTTACGCAAGTTAAGATTCTTGTTGTCTGAGTTAATTCTACTGCGGAAAGATCCGGGTCTACGCCATGACGGCATATTGTCATCCGCATTCTGTTCCGCGATTGCTTTTGGTGGAGGTGCTGTGGGTGCAGCTGGTGTCGGTGCCGTCTTCACCGGACTCGTCGCCGTATTATTCTGTTCTTTTGTCGGAATACGGGGTGTTTGAGTATCTGTTAATGAATTTACGCGGTTCTTCTTTTCTGTAAATTAAATGTAAAAATAAAAGTGAGGTAATGGTTGCGAAGGAGAAAACAAATATATTTTGGAGAAGTAAAATATTGGTGTCGTTGGTTCAATTATGTACAAGTATGAATCAATGAAAGTAATAATAATATTTCAATGTTCCGTATTAAAAATATGTACATAGTGTTTATGTGCACCTAAGTACAACTATTAAGAAGCTTCTTGTTGTTGTGTTCATAACGATTTCTAAGGGCACAGTTTTCTAAGTGCGTTTACAGAAGCGTGAGAAACTATTTAATAGGGAATAAAATTGAATAGCAATATCCTATTATATCAAAATGACAGATATAATGAAGATTTATGACCAATTGTGAATGAAATTATAAATTATATTAAATCAAACCAGAACACAAAATTAATATTGCATGATAATCTGTCATGTAAGTGATGAATGACACAAACAGATTGATTTAAAAATAGCACGCGAGGGAAAACAGCCAACAATGTAAGGAAGTACGGGGATAGCACAGGCTTACCATCGTCTGTACTATTATCACTCGATTCTGTTTCACTAGAACTCGTTTCTGATTCTGTTTCACTGTCACTAGATGACAGGTCCATGTCACCTTTGCAGCGTGCAAGAAACAATTTAATTGAAGATTAATATTACTTTCAAATAATTGTTGATATTAAAATAAATAAATAGTTTTTAAATGGCACTGATTTATGCGGGATTTGAAACCGCATCTCGAAGTTATTAGCATTGAGATCTGATATAATAATAATGAATTCATAAGAACTTGTGAATGGGGGAGCCTTAGAAACTTTTCATATTTAATGTCACCGCAATGACGAATTAGTTTAAATTAAATTATAATAAATTATCTGACTATCTTCAAAATTATTACACATTTTTAAAACTATTAATTATAAAGATACCGAAAGATACCAAATTTCAAAAAGTCAGCTAATATCAAATTATGCTTGGTGCTGACATCTGAAAAATAGTTTTACGCTAATTTATTTCCGAAGCTGCCACACACAAGTTGGCTAAAAGGCGTAACAGCTATTTAAAAAGATTATTTATAAATCATCTTACCGACTGTGTTTTCTGTCATATTGTTACTAGTTTCCTTCTCATTCTCCGTGCTTTCGATTTCAACCTCGACGCGTTTGACTTTCGATGGCGTTTCTGGTTCTCCTTCCGGATGTCGCCCTTTAGCTTCCGCTCGTTTCTTCGCCTGTTTCTTGTTAAGAAGCTCTTCTTTGTTTTGTCTCTTTTTCAACTCCTCTAAGTGCCGGAACATTTCTGTGTCTGCTACATCGAATGCTGTTTGCCCCTAAAGTTACAGTAGACTTCTTACCCGACATTAACCACTACGATAGGGATTCTCAAAATGTTAAAAAAGAATTCAAAGTTAGACTCATTGTAAATTTTCGTGTTTTTGTGTAAAGGAATCATTTTTAAATCCCTGAACTAATAATTTAAAAAAGTAAGTATACAATAAAGCATTCCCAGTGCAGCAAATTCAACCACGAATTTAATTAGAAATTCTAATTTGTTTAGATTCAAAATGCTATAATAAAACAGTAAACTAAATCTAAATATTAATATTATCTCTGAACTATGTTCTATTTAAATGTAAAACTATTCTAGTTATATGTAAAAACTGTCTTGTCTATTAAAAATTCTATGTAATGACAGAAAAACATTATACATACCTGAATTTTCTTTCAGTAAACTACGAAATAAACAAATAAAGATATACAAACTGAATTTGCTACACTGGTAAAAATAAAATCATGCACCGTTTTTCCTCATGTTCAATTACAAACTGCACTGATAGCTCATTTATGTTATTATAATTGAAATGCTTATATTTCACTATCTCTTACTATATTTGGAGAAGAAATGATGTGCAATCGGAAACAGCTTCGACTTCAAATATTTAATCTTTGACGTTATAGTTCCTTTTACAGTTTGTCAACAGTTTAGAAAAGTAGACAAAAATAAATACAAAACATTACAAATAAAAAACATTAATTTTACAAACAAATTAACATTTATGTTTTTTATCAGAATGTCAGTTTTGTGCAATAATTATTGTCTCGTATTTCAGTTCAATAAGTTAGACAAATCACTAGGTAGTGAAACTAATAATCCATCTGTCATTGCCCGGCAATTATCTCATTTTGACATATTAGCTACTTCAGAAGTGTTGAAAGATCAAGAACCTGTTCTGTATATCAATCTATCTATCTGTCTGTATGATTGCGTGTTAGGTGTTTAACACAAGACGTGTTATAAGAGACATACCACATAGTTCTTCATGTCCATGTCTGCGAGGTTGTCCGCTAGAAGTTTAGCGGCGTCGAGTTGACCCCAATGGGCCGCTGCATGAAGAGGCGTCCAACCGTCGTTGTCTTGTTTGTCTACGTCTGATTTGCACTGGAGCAGGAGGCTATAAGATAGAAATCAAGTTAAAAATCAGATTTGAAAATTAAGAGTTATTTAATTACTTCATGACTTTGATGTAGCCTTTGGCAGCGGCTACGTGAAGCGCGGTAGCCCCTGTTTTAGAATGAGGACAATCGACTTGGTCACTACCCGTGTTTAACCATTCACGGGCGTCTCGCAACATAAGTCGTTCTTCTTGCGATCTGGCTTCATCACAGTTTATTCCTGAAAATTATCCAAGTAAATACCAATCTAGAGACAGTATATTAAAAACGTTGGCGAATTGAATCTATATCTTTTTTTATATGAAAGATTTGCATTTAGGATATATTACAGTTTGCAATTTGGAGGAGGATTTGTTTATTTCTTTAATTATCTATTTTGGGACGATTTATTTCTTTAATTATTGTAAAAAATTGTTAAATTATAACTATAAAATAATATACAACAGACCTTAAATACAATTTGTTATTTAATAACAAATTTATTATTTGATTGTTTTCTATTGTGAAAATCTTCAAGAATTTACGCAAAAATGTGTAACTTTCATTAACAATAAAAATATAATAAAATGCATTATTTGTATATTAAATTATGAACTTCCTGGAAGGAAATTATGTTCTTAACTTCTGGTAAGTATTATTATTAAAGTTGTTTATTCTCGTAAACGCCATTTGGTCTCATTTAACTCTCATTTCTTAATCATCATAAAATCTTAATTAGGTACATTACCCCACACATACTGCATTCATAATGCAATCGTTTTTTCAAGAATCCAGCATTTCTTGTGTTGATTTTTTCTTACCTTTATCACTGATCTCCTGTTGGAGCAAATCCTCCATGGATTGAGCTTCGGCTATGTCCAAGGCGAGCTCTCCGTCGTTGTTGACAGCGGCCACATCGGCGCCGTGCTCCAGGAGGTACTTGGCGATTGACTGGAAGCCACAGGACGCCGTGGCATGTAGCGGCGTCCAGCCTTCGTTGTCGCCGCGATTTACATCTGCACCATGTTCCACTAGGAACTCCACCATGTCGAGGTTGTCGTCGATACATGCCTATAAAAGATACAAAATGTTATTTAACTCATCTCGTGTTTATTTATTTATTTATTTATTTATTTATTTATTTAAAAATACACATACACTGTCCAACAGGTAAAAAAACCCAATAAAAGGACAGGAAAAACAAAACAAAGATAACTCATACAAAAAATAGTACAATATATTAAAAGCGATAAGAAAAATAATAATAATAATAAAGACAAGAGAAATTTTAGCAAATAATTAGACATAAACAATAAATTAAACATCACAATTTATTAAAGATAAAAATGGTTTTGGAGAATAAAGGAATATATCAACATTAGAAAATTTAGTTTGATATATGTGTGTTGCAAAAAATTAAAAATACCACATTAATTTATTAATCAATAAAAGTTAAATGGTGGATATTACTCATGAAAATTTATGCACGGATCGAAGATAATGTAATACTAATAATATACGATTATAATGAATAATTCATTTAATAAAATAAATGAAATGACAGGTTGGTGTCAAAAGTATGTTTGCATTTCCTAGGGTAGGTACGCTGTTCTTTGGTATTTATTTTTAGGGACTAAAGTTCTTAATTTGAGTCCGGCGGTTCTATTTTCATATTTAATCTCGTTATCAAGTAACTGATATTTGTTAGAGTATATATGGTAAATTTACACATTTTTCATGAAGTTTGTATTGGTAAATGACGAAATACGTCTTCCTTAAACTATTATTAATATTAATAATAATACGTTTATTTACCTATAATAAAATACAGCTATTCAATAACATAATTCATAATATGAACTACAAAAAAATATAACAAGAGATGAGAGTGAAGTACAAAAAATAGCGAATAACCACAAGACTAATTAAATTACCTATTATCCCTCAGTTGATTATTTCCCTCGCCTTCGGCTCATTCAATATGATAAAGTAGTATTCTACTTGAATTTAACACTAACACCATCACTATCGTTTAACTCTCATCGAATAATTCACTCTATAACAACATATTATTTCGAGTATTATTTTGATTGGAAATATGCTACATAATTCGATTGGCCATTGATTCAAAATAACACAGGAAGTTTTATTGTACAAAAAGCCAATAAAGTAATTTTTAAAAAATCACTAGTCAGTAATATAACATTAGTCACTAAAGATATATAATTAATGAATTATTTAATAGTCGAAGATAAATTATTTTCTTTTTTAACGGCAGTTGGGAAAATTCCACGTTTCAATGAATCTCATAAAATTGATAATTAATTACTTCAATAAGATTCTCAAGAGTTGAATGCTTCAGAAAGATTGAACGACTAAAATTAGAAGAACAAATGGAAGTTTTAACTTCTGAAATTTATTACGGAAGAGTGCGTGGGTTGTAGTAAAATCCTAAGTTATATTTTAAAAATAAAACATTATGCGAGACTCGAACGTTGTCGAACTTTAATGTATGTAATTTTTCATGATCAAAAAATCGTAAAAATCGAATCATCCGCGCCTTATTTTTAACAATATTTCTGAGCTCGGTTACAGATAAAAATACTGGGCCATAATTCAGGGCAATTACTGCCAATATAACAATGATCGCAAACTTGAAAAACACTAATTTTCGGTCAAAAACTAATTTTGTACGCTATAATTCAACACCGATTTCGCGAGTAACCAGTGGCGTAGGTAGAAAGTGAATTTTATGTTGTACCTAGTTATTTATATAAAGTTGTAAAGAAGGATTTTTTTATTATGAATGTCGAGTATAATTTTTCGAGGCGCTAGCCGAGCAAAATTATCATGTGAGCAATACAAAATGTCATAGCAGTCGAGTTAAATACCGGTTAAATATTATTTTTAATTATATTAAATTTGCTACATAATTTACAAAATTTCAACATAACACAAAAAATGATAATAACTGAAATTCGGCAATACTCGTCAGCGATCAAGTACGCAGGGACCGCTCTGATTTTCATTACGGTTTTGCGTAAATAAAGTAACTACCTATTGTTCATAAAATATAATACCAATTTTTATACTTCATACAGAAATAACGTCTCTTTTAATTCCTATATATTTATATAGATATTTATTAGCCCTGTAATTAGTAAATAAAAATCGCATAATTGCATATTATATTCTAATGGAAACTACGCATTAAATATTAAATACTTTCATCGTAGAAGAAATTTAATTTCCTTTGACTAATTCCGCGTTAATTTCATGTTCGTGACAGTTGGTAACAATGGACTCTGCATCTACCTTCACGTAGTAAAACACTAAACACATCGTTATGAAGTTGGCCAGCGTAGGAAGACTCTGAACTTACGCCCAATGTAATTAATTTATTATTCTATGTACGTAGAACAGTTTAAGAGCGAAATATTATGACTAAAATGGCGATAATTTTATATTTTAAACTGTTTCTATTTTTCCTTAGGGGTCAGTTTGATTTTATAATCCTTCTTGAAGATACATTATTTATTTCATGGTTATTGCAATAAATTCGAACATTTTATATCTTTTAAATTGCCCGCTGAATTTTGAAAAGGGGAATACCCTAAATATTACTACTAAAAATTTGCCGCCAATCTGAAACAAAATTTATATGTAAATTTTTGTCATTTAAACTTTAATTCATAATTATTACAGGGTGTTTCAGGACTAGTGTAACAAACTTTAATAGCTTATTCCTAAGGTTATTTTAAACAAAAAATGTCAATGAACATAGGTCCTATTCCTTTAGCTTAACAAAATACAAGAGGTTGAAGTTTTATAAATAACATAAAATGACCTCAGGATTAAACTGCTAAAGTTTGTTACACTACTCATGAAATACCCATTACACAATTAAACAATTCCGTGTCTATTCCAAGCTTTTATATTTGTTGCAGAATATAAAATACATGCACAATTAATAATAATTATAAATAAATACAAGTGACTCATAAATTAACCTAGCCACATGACCTTTAGATCTTGTAAACATTGTTATCAGACAAAATAATATTTTATTTTTCTACAATTTATATTACCTACCTACTAATTAGTAACTATCATTATTATGTTACGTAAATCATTTTCGGCAACGTAAAATTTTATTACAATAATTAAACTGTAATCTTTAATAATAAAACTTTATCGGCAAAAGGAGAATACATAATAACGTTAAGCAAAATAGGAAAGAACAATTTGTAGATAATACTGACATAACCCAAAAAGGGTGACATCACTATTCAGTCTTCAGTCATTGTTCAAATGAAAATTGCTCAACTGGTGATAAATGATAACAACTTTGTAGAAATGATATTTTGCTACAAAGTTTCTTTTGTCAATTTACGTATCACGTCCTCAAACTTTAAATGTCATAACCTAAAAATGATAAGTTAGAATTGCTAAGAATTATCCTGTACCCCTCTATATTTTATTAATTTCGTAATAGAGATACTTTAAAGTGAATAACGACTTAATTTATTTGCAAATAGCCAGTTGAGAAAATCAGTGACAAGCGTTGACAGATGTTCAAAAACAAAATGGTGGATAAATATAAATAATGTGACGTCGAAAATAAGTGCGCCAAGAGTGAGAGTCCAAAAGTGAATTTGCTTATTTACTTAAATTGAGTATTTTAGTACATGCATTTATTTTCAGAGATTCTATCATTTTTTAAACTTTAGGATTCATTTTCTGAAGCGATGATGGGGCTTATTACTAATGTTTATATTAAGTTAAAAATAACATTTTGTGATGGCACACGAATTTTAAAAATATTAGAGCACTATATAGGTACTTTCTTATATTTGTAAACTCTCGTTTCTTTAAAAAAATAAATACAAAATAAAATTTATACAAAGTAGGCGTTCGCATAACCATAAAAATAAAACTTATGCCTACATCAAAAAATCTATAAGTACCATTGCCAAAGCCAAAATCATGACACTAAAGATATCTGTATAATAAATTTATTTTTTGAACGTCTCTTTTAATTCGTTTTTAATACCTACTAATTTGTTTAACTATTCTCAAGATTTTAAATTTCATATTCAATATGATTTGAACAACTTTCAGAAAAACAATTGACAAACAATCATATTGTTTTTGATCGAGCTTTGATACTTCTTCCATTCAACTGCCTTTTCTGAAACTTTTATTTTGATATAAATAAATTCACAAATAATTTTTAATAGATTTAGTAAAATTTAAAACGTTATAAAATCTGAAGATTTATCAGTTAATGTCGATACCGATGATCATTAGGCAATACTTATTATTCTAATATAGGTTGTAGTAGTTAAAATTTAGAAAAAAATAAACTTTGTAATTTAAAGTAGGTAGGTTAAATTGTTAAATAAATTATTGTACTATTCAGGTCAAGAATCCCTAAGTTCACGTAATTTTGTTTACGCCTTTATGCAATTTTGGCCGCAATGTACATCCGGAATTATTCATTTTCGTTCTCGTCTCAACTCAAATATTTCTTCCCACAATTTCCTAGTTGACGTTTAAACAGTGCCAGACAAATTTTCATTCACACTAGCCACTACAAACTACGCCGTAAGAAAACCAACAAAAATTCTTTATTCAATATTTTCTCATTGAAATTATTTAATTAATAAGTAACAGTAAAGAAATTTCTTTCTAAATTTTATCTGAAAAACAGTTGAGTCAACGAACAAGCACAAATCCTGCAAAAATTATAAGCAATTAGAAACAATAATATACACAAGAACATTATTGTAATCAACAACAACAAAATATGACTTTTAAATGCACGTGTTACAAGTACTACTTATATTTAATTATTGCAATTGTTAAACTATTGCAGTTGCTGAGAATTTCTTTGATTATTACACGATAAAAATAAAATTGTGTTTCTTATTCATTATTTATTCATACACAAATTGCATATAAATTCTTATATCATATTCCGTTATGATCAAGACATTCTAATGATTTATAAATTTTATTGTATAATAATTAATATTAATCGTATGCAAAAGTCCCGTGGCAAAATATCTACCAATAATCAGGAATATCATTAAATAATAGTGCCATTATAAGTATATATTTTTCTAATAGAGACCAGTAAGTGTTGTTTATTTTTTGCGCGTAATATTTAGAGGAAATATTATAAGTACTTAGTTAAGCCGTTAAGGATAAGATTTTTCTCTTGTACTCTAATGATTTTTGATAATTTCTTATTCTTACAAGTCAATGTGCATTTTGTACGTTTTATCGGTTTTATCTTTTATGGTCTTTGTTTCCTTCCAAAACAGTAGACAAAATTACAGATAGTTTATTGAAACAGAGTATGTAAATATTTTATAAATACAAAAATATTCGATTTTCGCAAAATATTACGTAATAGGTATTTAAATAATTTAATTATGTAAGAGAATACATTTCTGTAAAAGTTTATAAACCCTATTATACTATAATACTATTGTTGAAAAACATTTAACTACTTATTGAATACACAAAGTTATTGAAATTTTGTTATAATATTGTCTATTATCTAGTACAAATAAAAAGATTTTCAGTCAGTTTTCTAAAAATTGTTTGATGAAAAGAAAATGTTGAAATTGTTTCTCAAAAATCAATTTGATTAAAGCTTATACAGTAACGAAAAAAGGTGTTAACAAGGTATTTGATTAGATATCGACAAAAATGGAAATTATACAAATACCTACAAATCACGATTTTTATTATATTACGTAACATTCAACACCTCATAATAGAAACTATGGTGACATTAATAAAATAAGTAGTTCATTAGTCACTAGTGACTTAAATCCATTATCTCAGCAAGATGTTGATATTTATTTTAGCACACGTTACTATCAGCAACGGTAGCAACTGTAGCAGCTTGATATTATGGCAAAAATTATCTATTAGCATTATTTTTATTTAATAGGTTATTTATATAAATAGTACCTATTTTTAATACATTTAAAAGATATTGTACAAAAAAATTCCGCACGTGTGTTATAGCGCCGGCGTAGATCGATTTTGTTGTTTTGCGTGTAAAAATTCGAAATAGAATAAAAGCCGTTATTAACATCGACATGTATAGCATTAGGTATTCTATTTAATTACAACTAAAATTCGCGACACGGCATAAATCCATCAACTTTATAAAGATCTTGATTTTGATTCTTATCTTATGTCTAAATTTAAAGGTGCAAACATAAATTATTGTGCAATGTGCAGTGGACGCCCGTGCAGACGCTTAGCCGGTATTCCAGCCAATAAAAAATTACTATGTGTGCCCCGTGCCAGTGTAGGGTTATTTTTGTGTTTTGGTAACCCTGCAAGAGGTTATTGCTGCTATATTGTTGCCAAATCTGGGGCCAAGCGAAACGTATCGATTCGATATTTGCTCTTCTTTAAATTAACATCGCTTATTTATTTTTACTGGTAGGTTATGGTAATAAATCATTTTGAAAAATTAATTTTTCTTAGAATAACACAAGAAATTATGTTATCGTAATAATCAATTTATTTTAAAATAAAAATACTGGTATTATTTTCTATCAAGTGTCGAAACCAGCTTCTTACATGCACGTGATACATTTGCGGTACATGGGCATGTGGGAACATATTCGACACGTGTTGCATATACTTATTCATGTTCTACAACTCTATACTTACATACATTTGTCTACGATTGTTGTACAATATGAACATTGGTATTCAATTTTTAGTTAGGATATAAACGAAATTGTCGCACTAGTGCGATAAAGTACTGTTTTGTCGCACTAGTGTGACAAAAACAAAACTATAAAATTTATGGCGTCAGATTGGCCTCAAACTAGGGATTGTGAATATTTTGTTTGAATTTTTTTGTTTTATTTATAAACGTTGTCATTTATGAAATAATCAAACAAATACAGAGTGTTTCTATATCTCTGCACGCAACTTTAATAGTATATATAATTTGATATAGGTAGGTACTGATTACAGAAAAAAAAGATTTTTTCAAAATTCGCAAAATAAGGGTATTGAAAATATAAGTTCCATTGGTTAACGTCCATTTAACTGATTATTTATTATGTTATTTATAAAATAAAATTATAAATATTATCAGACTATCTACAAATAGGTAGTCACTCCTTATGTAATTATTAATAAATAAACAGTTAAATGGACTTTCAAACCAGTGGTACTAAAAAATTTACTACCCTTATTTTCGCAAATTATAGAAACACCCTGTATAATTCGAGCCATGAATTAATTTAGTAAAATTACTCATAATTCATACCTCCTGCGTATGATAAAAGCTCGGGTAAAAATTTCTCTACTATGTGAATCTAATTAATTTCATTTTTCTTATATCATTATTCTGCATTTCATTTTGTATTATTTCGTTTTTTTCTAAGTTAACATATATTTTTGTCCTTAAATGAGATTTTAAACTAGGTATAAAAATTAATACGTACAATTACTGTTATTCAGACATACTTATATGATTATTCGGTGACTCCAGCAACTCGGACACACTTCTACTTGTAAAACAGTTTCATATATTTTTATTCGTTTCTAATATCCAGGCATTTTATCTGTTAGGATTCGGATAGCTGACATTGCGAAGTCACAAAACTTGTGAAATTTGTAATTCTTCTAAAATGTTGTTTTCAGTATATTATTCATTGTTATGAAAACATAATTTCAGCGATATTTTCTTTTTTCATTTTTGACAAATTTGGCCAAAATTTCCGGTCTGATACCATCTAAGTTCATTGACATCAAAAGTGCCGCCTGCCACTGCGGTTAAGGCAGGTAACCACAATTTTACTCTGAAACAAAACATAATAATTGTGTTTACTCTTTGTTGAAATAAACAAAACATTTCTATTTAATTCGCTTGATTCATTAACCCATTAATGATTCTTTTAAATTTCTTTTAAATTTTATTGGTGAATATCTATGGTTGTAAAACAAAACAACGTGAGTAAAAATAAATATGTCAATTTGTAAACATTTGCATTGAAAACAGTTGAAATGTAGAAAACGATTCACAAAGTGGCATTTAATAAAATTATAGAGTGATAAAATGTCAAACATTCTTTTATTTATCATATTCCCAGTGAGAATATTATTTACATTATTTTACATAATAATATTTAAAGAACATAGCATACCAATCAGAAATAAATTAAATTTTGAATTGTAATTTATTTTCAATTTTAAAACTAATAAAGAAAAGTAATGAACATATTAGATGTTTCCGGATGTTTCTATTAATTACATATTTGTTATAATTCAATTAAGTTACACCACAAGAATATTTTTAATGAATTCATTAAGCATGAATGAAAAATAAAACATATTGAATTTTACATGAGCTCGGAATTTAAACGAATGCCAAGTGGAAGTTTCCGATTTAAAAAAGATCAACATACGATGCGCTATGTTAAATACGATCGACGTTTTAGTCACGCTAATCTGACGACAGGGCCTGATTAAGAACATATTGTAGGTATACCTATTGTATCAGAATTAGATTATTTAATTAAGGCGGTTCATTCTTATTAAAAATAAGAGTTTTGATCACAAAAATAATGCTTTAACGCTTGCCCCCTTGCTTTTGTAATGCTGCTGTTTTTAATTTTTTAAATTAATATTTATGGGTCAAAAAGCCAGATGATTAATTTTAAAAAGTCACTAATAGTAATAACTAGTAATAAGTAATATAATTATGTCACAGTACTTATAAAACTTCAGTAATAATGCGTATTAATAAGTCGTAAACCTTATTACTAAAAGAAAAACAAAGGCATTACAGCTCTAAATAAATTGTCTATGAATAAGTTTTAAATAATTTTTTACTGAACTACTAAATAATAGCTTTTTTTTTCTTTTCACTGTATAACTATAATTAAAAACGACTGATAAAAAATCAAATCAAAAATAAAATTTCATATACCTAGGTACTATATGCATACAAAAATTTGATTTACAGGTAGAGGTAGATACCTATAAATTTAATTTCCTATCGTGCGTATGTCCAAAAACAGATACCACTGCACCACTTGGGTAGATAGTAGTCCGATAGTAGCCCCCTAAAGTTGATAACACATTTACCTTTGTATTGTAATAGACCTCCAGGATTATGATTTTAATTTAAAATTGTGTGATAAGAAATTGTAGGAAATTCTTAATAAGAACATGTAATATTTTACTCCGTGGAACATGTTTTATACCTAAATTGCTGTATCTATTGTTTTTTTGCCAAATATTTTTTTTAAAGCGTCATCTTTTCTATCAAAATATTATGCAAATGGTAGTTTCGGCATCTATGTAGGTATTAATAGGTTTTCATTTCAGAAGTGTATATAATATAAAATTTTTAAAAATATGTACGACCTGTATAAGAAATGTTCAATTATTGTGGAACAAAAATGTAAATTTATTGCCGTATAAAATCATAACAAACCGAAAATTTTAGTAATAACAACAATTGCACATAAAAACGGATCATTTGTGTAAAACAATAGGCAAAGATTAAATTTGTTGGTTAAGCTTTTAACAAATAACAAAAATATTTTTTAATATAGTGTTGTTTGTTTGGAACTTAGTGCTAGTATTTGTGCATTTGTTATTGTTAAATTCTTGTAAATTTAAAGCATTGAAATATTAATTTTATTATTATTAAAAGAAAAACAACTAAAACTGAAATGATTGTGTATTTATTTCATTTTCGATTTCCGATTATTCCTTGTTGATCTATTTGGATCTGACGCTTACGTTCTGTTAATATTAGGGCTGAAGTTAACGTTTGTTTTAAATACCGTAAAATATCCACTCGCGTGACGTAAATTATAATCTAAATTTAACTGTTACGCCGCTGATGTAGGAAAAAGTCATTAATTTTTGTTTCCGAGTTCATTATCATGATGTACCTACACACCTACAGGGAAAAGATTTATACAGGCACAGGTAAAAAATATAGGAAACCCTATATCAAACAAACCTATATTTTAAAATTGACGCCTTGGACCTCATAGGCTCTTACTCCATAATTTTAATTAAAAATTAAATTTAATTTTAATTTTTTTTATATTTTTAATAAATTGAGAGTTTGAGACGTCATTATTTTGTATTAGAGATATGGCAGCATTCTACGTCACACTACATAATTATTCAATTTTCATTAAGTAATTATTTTTGGACTTGTTGATAAAAATTTTGTTAAAATAGAAAATACGGGTGCTAAGATTTTATCTCTCGTTCAATAATATTTAATAAAAAATCTGACGTGGCCATCACACAACCTTCCGCCATATCTAGATTTTAAACAGAAATGTATACGTGCAATCCGGTGCCCATTTAAAATATACAAATAAAAATCTCAAATATTCAAACACAGAAATTTGCATCACCTGAATAAAAAGATTCATTCACAGGAAAACTCTGCTGTATTGAAGCCATCCTCCGTTCAATTACTACATTTAATATCTTACTTAGGACTTATATAGCGCTAGTATGCCAACTTGTCACCCGTCTCACCTGTCAATATTTTTTACGCAGAAACAAAAATCAACCGATCATGGATTACAAGATATCAACGTTTTATTTGATAAATTTATTTTTTAAATTTTACTGCAGTTCTTTAATGCTACCAGATAAAGACAATTTTTTTATAACGTAAGTTGCAAATAACTTTTCCTCTTATTCTCATTACAAATAAATACTATATTTTTCCAAATTTATATACAATTTTGACAATTAACCTTTTCAATCTTCAAAAAATATCACTTCCGATGAAGATATTTGTACCAAAATCTAGGGAGCTCTTCCAATTTATATACAAATGTTAAATACCAAATATCAAAATTTTCGGGTAATTCGTATTTGAGTTATGCGACTAACAACCCTTGACCACACACACACACACACACATACACACACACATACACACAGACATCATCGTGAAACTATCAAAAATGAGTTGTAAGGACCCTAATTCGTGCTCATCCACTAAAAATTCACCACCCGATTTTTTGCATGATTCCAATACCTTCCTTTACAGGTAAGCGGAAGGTAAAAACGTAACATGGTTTAATAGATTTTGTTGTCCATACAAAGAAACCAAGAACTCTAATACAAGATCCCAGCTCATTACACCGAGATTCATTGACTAAAAACTTTATCGAAAACCTTTATACAAAATCACAGTTCAATACATAAACCATTTGGCAGAAATCGACTTGAACTATCGATATACAAACCACCTTTGATTCATTAAAGATTGCAAGAAATTATGTGAAAATCTATTCTGACATTCTAAGGCCATATACAGATAAACAGCCAGATATTTCCACATTTTCATAAAAAATGTAATTACTGAAGGAGGCAACTAAAACTAACCGTTGTTGAAGAATTCATAAATAATATTACAGAAGTAATCAAGTAATCTAAAATCTAATCAATCAATTTTTTTTTAAAAGTTCTTTTAGAAATTTATATGTACGAGTATTATAAGAATTTATGGAATATTATTTCGTTTCAAACTTTTATTACATGTTTTGTTTTATTGTTTTAAACAACTTCTACTGAGATGATTCTTATAACTATGCAGTTTTCCATTTTTCGACGGTATTGATGATGTAGGTATGAAAAAATAAGTCATATAAAAACCTACTCAAACTTTTGATTATGAATAAGTTATAGTGAGGGAGAGTAAATTTAATAGCTGTGGTGTGTGGTGTATGTGTATAATTTTCCGACCCTCTCAAAGATAAAATGACTAATGATGAGGGTTTGCAATATTAATGCATGAGGTCATACTGAGGAGCATGAGGACATTTATTTTCTTCCCTCTTTTATATACGCAAGACTAACGGTAAAAAATTGCATATTATAAAACATATTTAAACGCATGTCATGTATACGTTACGAACTTTGTATTTTTCTTTTTATAGTGCTTGTTACTATACGTAAAATTTAAATGATTATGGCATGACAGTGACAGTGACAATAATAAAATATAGTTTATCTTCTTCTGCAGTTTAAATAAAATGACTAAAATATATTTGTGAGTAGTAGTATTAATATATTTGTATAATAAGTAAAAAATAAATAAAGTAAGTATGGCGGAAGGTCTTGTGCTGGCTACATCAATTTTTTTTAATTAAATGCCTGATTTAAAAACATGTCCAAATTAAACAATGAATTATTTTAAATAATACTATTTGATTCATAGCACTTTCCAATATTTGAATCAACATACTATTTCGAGTGTCCACTTCCACACAAGGTAAAGTTCAAAATATTTTAATGGTTATGGATTTGAGTGTAATTTTCCCGCGATTCTACCATAACTTCATCAGAAGTTGTCAAACCTGTCCCTAAATTGCATAATCCTTCTTGTCCCCAGGATAACGCACGCCTCTGGTGTTGACGTTGCCCGCCATAAATAACCAGAGCAAGAGAAGGAACCTACTCTTCGTATAAACGAAGTGAAGTGACCATGGCTTGTAAATATAGCTTCGACATCGTCACACGCAGTCGCCGCCGCTAGCGTCGGGTCAGCGACACACCGCGCCGGCCACCAGTGGCGGAGAAGGGGGTCATTCATAAATCATAAATGTTACAACGGGCTGAGTTGTAAATGTGTTGAAAAGAGTAAATGCAGGTTCAACCAAAAAGAATAATGAGTTTGCTCTATTAATATTTAAGTGTGTTCTTTGTATACCTTTATAATTGAATTGAATAACGATATTGTAGCGTCATTTAACCTATGTTTAGATGTATTTTCAGATGTAAAAAAATTGTGGGTAGAAAATAAAACAACACGTAATTTTAATACCTAAAGCCCTGTCCACACACACACACAAGGATTGTTCAGGGGTTCTTTCATACATATGAATTCATTATTGATGTATTTAACACACAAAAATTATGAATTTGATTTCTCAGCTGTGAAAAATAATTTTTAGAAATCTTCAAAATACACAAAATTTCGTATAGATTTGCTATACCGGAGTAACAGTATGGCCGGCCACATGCCCAATTGACAAAAACAAATAGGACAAATGTCCAAAGACAAACGCTCAATGGACAAATACCCATGCGGACAATTTATTGCTCACGCGGACAAAAGCCCATGTGTACAAATGCTCTTGGTGCAAAAGCTCATGGGTACAAATGCTTATGCGGACAATTTCTCACACGGACAAAAGCTCATTGTGTACTAAAGCCTATATGTATAAATGATCATAAAATTAGTTTTTCTCATCGGCATATCTTACATATATACAGTAATCCCTTCTAAAATTCATTTAATCTCATTAGGGTGTAAATTTCTTTACAGATGTTCAGAACTAACGCAGTATAGTCGAGAAGTTTATGCCAATGAGAAAAAAAAATTGTATGAGCATTTATACATATGGGCTTTTGTCCGTGTGAGCAATTGTCCGCATGAGCATTTGCACTCATGAGCTTTTGTCTGTGTGAGCAAAAATTGTCCGCATGAGCATTTACCCATGACCATTTGTAGACATAGGGCATTTGTCTGTGTGAGCAATTGTCTGTATGATACCCAAGGTGGCTCATTATTTCTTAACTATGCCTGCGATTCACTTTGCGTACGCAAAATACAATTTTACCTGGCTATTTTTATATTTTATTCTCTTAAGGTGAACCATTGGTGCTTTTTTTAAACATTGAAAATATGAAAATGTTTTGGTGTAAATCAAACTCCTAAACTACGCCCCCAATTAACTGTCATATTAAAACAAGGTATAGAAGTTTGGGATAAAAATACGGCACTTGATGATGAGTGTCTCAGTGTGCTAAACTTCTGTTAACGTGATTTATGTGATTGTTTTATATAGGCCATAAATGAATTTGATTCTGATCATTTTCATATTATAAAGTGCTTGTTAGAATTATTAATTACAATTTGAGATTCAATTACTAAGAAAAAAACAGTCAAACACGAACATACTTCACGCGCGGAGAGTTTCGCCAAATTTTAAAATAAATCTTATTGTAATTTAATTACCAGTATTATCTATATAATTGTTTATATTTACTAAAAAACGTTTCCCATGTATCAGCTTAATGTACATTGCCTATATAAGATAATATGTGATATCAAATAAAAGTTATATTCCGCGTTGTCGAATTTTAAATGTACACTTTTAAAAATATACCTTACCATACGTCAAACCAAAGTAAGGTAAATTAGTTAAATTTTCTTGGCAGATAAATAAACAAAATATTACATATTTTAGAAATCACTTGTTAAGGAAGTAACTTAGGTAACAAGCGAAAACTATTGACCAGCAGAGTTATTCTGCACATTTTTCTTTAACTGATTTTTTGTAAAATCTCGAAAACTAAGCAAAAACCGAGCAAAATCAAACCTACGGTATAGTTTTCCTGTAATCTTTATCATTGTTTTGTTAAACCTGATTTTTTTTTCAAAATTTTAGTCTCAATACCACTTACTCAAATAAGAGGGGATGCCCTAAATTATATTTAAGATAGGTAAGACAAGAGAGGTACATAATATTTGCTTAATTAGTCATAGTTACTTAAACCAAGTAAAGTGCCATAAATAATAAATGAATATCCTAGAATTTTATTTGATTACATTTTAGCGTAAGTATAAGAGTTACTATTACAAGAATTTTTTTATTGAGGACGCGCAGATATTGGAATTATTTAATTCATTGTTGATTCATTCTATTTCAGTGTTCGGTTCGCCCCAAACGAAACAGAAATATCTCTCGCACGTCTGGCAAAATTGTGTCACAATAGTTCCAGGAACTATTATACTTTCCGTCCAAGATTACGTTACGTCTCGAGATTAAATATTTTCTTTCATCGATCTTAATCGTAAGAAATTCAACTGAAAACACGACATTGCCGGGACTTTTCTTCTACTACTTACGAATATTAAATCAAAATAAATTTCTTCGTTTCTTACGGTCAACGCGCTAATTTGACACAAATATTTTCGAAAGAGAATGACGATATTGTAATTAAAGTTTTTATTGTAGTTTTATTACTTGCTAATGTAGAGATATATGAACATTCTATAGTCATTGTCAATGTATTGTGAAATCTTTATCTTGTACAAATGATCAAGAAGCATTTATATACTGTTAATTAATTAATTAGTTTCGAAACAATTGAAACACACATTCCTTCTAGTTTTTTATATTTATTGTTAACTGTAAGTTTAAGTTCAGAATAAAATTAATTTTATTTATTTAAAGATAGGTACCGCGAGAAATAGGCTATATTCAATTTACTATTACTAAAAAAATCTGACGTGGCCATCACACAACCTTCCGCCATATCTAGACTTTAAACAGAAATGTATACGTACAATCTGGTGCCCATTTAAAATATACAAATAAAAATCTAAAATATTCAAACACAGAAATTAGTATCACCTGAATCAAAAGATTCATTCACACGAAAACTCTACTGTGTTGAAACAATCCTCCGTTCAGTTACTACATTTAATAGCTTACTTATGACTTATATAGCGCTAGTATGCCAACCCGTCACATCTGTCAATATTTTTTATGCAGAAACAAAAATCAACCGAACATGGATTACAAGATTTCAATGTTTTATTTGATAAATTTATGTTTTAAATTTTACTGCAGTTCTTTAATGCTACCAGATAAAGACAATTTTTTTTATAACGTAGATTGCAAATAACTTTTCCACTTATTCTTATTACAAATAAATACTATATTTATCCAAATTTATAGAAATTTTTGACACTTAATCTTTTCAATCTTCAAAAAATATCACTTCCGGTGAAGATATTTGTACCAAAATCTAATGAGCTCTTCCTATTCGTATACAATTGTATAATACCAAATATCAAAATTTTTGGGTAATTCGTATTTGAGTTATCCGACAGACGGCATCGGCCCGGACCACACACATACACACACACACACACACACACACACACACACACACACACACACACACACACACACACACACACACACACACACACACACACACACACACACACACACACACACACACACACACACACACACACACACACACACACACACACACACACACACACACACACACACACACACACGCACACACACACACACACATACATACAGACATCATCGGGAAACTATCAAAAATGAGTTGTAATGACCCTAATTCGTGCTCATCCACTAAAAACTCACTACCCGATTTTTTGCATGATTCCAATACCTTCCTTTACAGGTAAGCGGAAGGTAAAAATGAATTCATTAAATTGTTTTTGATAGCTTACCTATAGGTCACTAAATTCGGATTATAATTAAATTTAATTTTTTGTGATAATGACTATCAAGTGATTATACAACATAATTAATGATTAATGAGTGTTATTAATAAAAGTGGAATCCAACCATTCGGGCACTGTGGTATTTTGTCGGCTGCTGGAATCGAACTATTAATAATAATAACACATAAAACAATATTAATGACATAAAAAATTAAATAATTAGAAAACGGGTGCTATTTAAATGCTATAAAAATAATTTCAATTGCAATAATTTTAATTTTAAAATGCCATTTAAAAAATTGTAAATCCAAATGTAATAAATCAGATTGCTATATGTGCAATGCTATAAAAATTATAACTTTTGCAGTAAAAAGAAAATAAAATGAAATAAAAATAAACCATTTTGTCACTAGTTCTTGTGCTATAAAATAAATCAACTTTGCCACTTGGATTTAATATTTGCTTACTTGGATTTAATATTTGCTACTCGGATTTAATATTTTTTGCTAAACCGTTCTTGCTATGCTAACAAAACCCTTCTTGAGTCCAACAGAACTCCGTTTTTTTATATAAACTAATCTATGCTAACAAAACCGTTCTTGAGTCCAACAGAACTCCGTTTTTTTGACATATACTAATCTATGCTAACAAAACCCTTCTTGAGTCCAACAGAACTCCGCTTTTTTACATAAACTAATCTTTGCTAACAAAACCCTTCTTGAGTCCAACAGAACTCCGTTTTTTTGACATAAACTAATCTATGCTAACAAAACCCTTCTTGAGTCCAACAGAACTCCGTTTTTTTGACATAAACTAATCTATGCTAACAAAACCCTTTTTTGTATTAAATTAAAGTGGCAAATATTAAAACGAAGTGGCAAATATTAAAACAAAGTGGCAAATATTAAATCAAAGTGGAAAATATTAAAACCAAGTGACACATTTTTTTTTCAAGTGGCAAATATTAAACTCAAGTAGCAAATATTAAATGCAAGTGACAAATATTTAATCCGAGTAGCAAATATAAAATTCAAGTGGAAAATATTTAATCCGAGTAGCAATAAATTCAAGTAGCAAAAATTAAATCCAAGTTTCATTTATATTATTTATTATAGCATGGTGTAAGTGACAAATTGAAAAAAAAATTATAGCAAATAATTTGTGCTCTTAGAAAACTCAAACATATAGTAGAATTTTGTTTCAATTAAATACCGGAATCATTCCACCCATTAGATCATTGGTATGTTTGTAAAATAGTTCTGGCAAAAAAATGACATGGAAAACCTAGGGAAAAACAAAATATATAAATAAAATGATAACAATTTAATTCGAATACTTGATAATTACCTACACCTATAATTATATAAAATTACAGTCGACATAATAAGATGTAATTTATTAAACTGATAGGTGTAAATCATAATATTGTTTGCATGTAGCCATGTAGGAGTACGGTAGAATGGTACTTATTTCGTTTTTACTTTAAGTTCAGAGATTCACTTAAAAGCTATATTTGTAAAAGAGAAAAAGTTCAGTAGGCTTAGTCCCCTATTTTAAATAGAGCATATAACAAAAATAATTACCTACTTCTAGTAACACAAATAAAAAATTTAATGTTAAAGAAAAGTGTAATAAAATAAGTAGACTCAAACTATTACCTGCCTATCTAAATAACAGCTATATGCTGCGGCAAAGTTATTTTACAATCAAAGTTAATTAAAGATAGGATAGTTCTTTGAAATTACAAGTAGTAAGAAATAGTAGTAGAAGAAATATTTATATTTTATCAACGTAGATTCTACAAGTACATTACTTAAGTTTAAGATGCATTTCATTTTAAGACGATTTTAAAACTGTTTTAATGCAACAGGAAAACATAAATTTAAATTACGATTAGCAATTCTCTTCATATTGTTATTGTAATACAATATTCAAAGATATAGGAAAATCATTGTAAAATTTGATATGTAAGCCAATTACGAAGATGATAGCAATTCCACTATAAAGTTGCGGGATAGAAACTACTTAATGGTTTTGTTTCGATAATTATCTAATATAAATTTATGAAATAAAATAATATTATATTACATAGTAGGTACTGGACAACTGGGCCAGATAGATAGTTGTGTACATAAAAATAAATTGTTTGGAACTTGATGGTGTTGAGATAATACATGAGATAATATTAGGTACATGATCCTATATTTCCACTATTTTCATAAAAATTTCATCTGCACTGAAAAAAATAGGTTGCCTCTAGTAGCGAAAAAGGTACTCTAATATCGTGACAGCTAAAATACCTCCTAAGGTTACTAAAATGTATTTCTATTATATTTTCGTTAATTCAGAAATAAAAATTTCTAATAATTTAGTAATTTTTTTCTGTATTATTAATAAAATAATGACTAAATTAGATATACCATTTATCTATTATAATGAATAATTATAGCTGAAATAAAAAAATTAAATCCTAATTAACATTTAGTTTCTTTTTATTTTATTTCTTTCTTCTGGCTATTTAACTGATTTAACTTTAGAGTACTTAATGCCAATTTGTCATTATAGTGGAGTGTTATTACAGTGAAATACAACCACTCAAATTCTGTAGTATTATTGTCGGTTCGTCGGTTGCTGGAATCGAACTGGGGACCTCTAGTATGTTATGCCGGCTACACATTACATGGCAAACTAGGCCAATGGCAAACGTTGGTGATTTGTACATTTTTTCATGTCGAATGATATTTACCGAGTACTCCCTACACATTACGTGCCGAATCATCCCATATATATGACAAAACTAAATGCTAGATCGCGTTTCGTATAGACAAGTGGCCAACATTTCTTTGATTCGGGTCTCATTTACCGACTTTAATCCGAACGTAGACGAATGCAAACGTTGGAAGGAGTTTGTCATTTGTGGTACCGTACACACTATTCGGCAAACTTTACATATCACAAACGTTTGCCATGTAATGTGTAGCCGGCATTAGGCGAACACTCGGGCGAACACTCTACCGTTGAGCTAACCTGTTAACTATTGGTTGTTTAATCAAATGAATATTTCTTAAATGTTTCCGTATGTAATTATTTTTTATACATTTTGTTATTTACTTTTGATTTATTATACATAGTAATAGCACAATACTACTTTTTTATTCAGTACAAGAACAGAAGCAACAAAGAATAATTGTGCTCCAACCATTTGGAGTATACGTTTTCCAGCTTAGAAGATAAATTTCCTAATCTCCGAAATTAAAGAATTTAAGATTCAAAATAGGGAAAAATAATTTCTATATAATAATGTAGGCAATATTTTTATGTAATTTAGTTAATTTTGCCTTAGAAATATACATTTATCAATATACAAATCAAAATCATGTATATCAAGGAAAAAAGTTCTGTTTTAATAACTTTTATCTCTACTTCAAATAAAAATACATTATAGAATAATTTTTAGCTACAAAGACGAACATATTTTTTTCAGTGTGATTCCTTTCTGATAAATAAGTACTTATATGATCCAATTAAAACTGGGTAGGTAAACAATATTATTATTAAGGTTAATTATAAATATGCGTTTGTCGCAAATAAAAGCAAAAAATTGTACAAAACGCCGGGTCAAAATAGTTCAGTTTTCCAATATGAATGAAAAACGTTTATTTTGACTTTGAATGCATGCCAAATCCGAAATATTTTTGCATTTAAATCCAGCAATATTAAAATTCCTAATCTGTAGGTAATAATTTATTTTATATGCTATTAAACTAAACTTATACATTAATAAATTTGACATGTATAGTTTAACAGAAAAATGAAAACGCTATGAGCAAAGATTCATTTTTTAAAATAAGATAAATAAAATTGTTTGTATATTGATAAGTATTTGGTGCAACATGCGATAATATTATTTCTCATAGACTTATTTGAGTTACAAAATACAATACAATTATTGTTATCGATAACTGTAATTGAATTTTACTGAAGCAGAGTTTTGATACAAGATTATCGCATGATTTTGGAGTAAAACAAATGATTGATTTCTGAAAATTTAAGAAACCACTTCCTATTTACGTCAGGTAAACTCTTGTAGGTAATTGAATTTGTTTACATTGGTGGTTTGCCAAAATTTGTTCGACATTTTAAAATTATACAAACTGATTATTAAATAATATTCTTCACATACTTATAACTTTTAAAACATTTTAAAATCACTCTACATAAATAATGTCAATACACGATATCAAAACAGAAGAACGAACATGCTCTGTATATGCTTTTAAGTGTTTTTTGTGTGTTAAATTTGGAAAAAATCTTGATCTACAAATAAATGAGGCCATACTTTTTAAGTATACTATAACATTCAGAAGCTATTTTAGTTCTTCCGTACATCATTTGAATTTGAACAAGCCATTTTAAAACTGCGGTAAAATATTCCTGTTCAGTTGTAGTAAAGTAAACAAATAACAAACAGGATAAATTATTATATTAATATTTAACTATAAATATAAGTAAAAACACAAAAACAGTAAGATAAGGTAAAATTCTTAGAATTTCCAGAAATTTAGTTAAAGTAAAAATAACGCAACTCCTACATATCTGTAGAGGATAAACGAATTATTAGGTTATTAGTCATAGATAGGTCACAGATTAGTAAGAGCGAACATTTAGGTACCTATACATATTTAAGCTTGGAATTTATGAATTGCTAAAAATTTAAGCCAACACAGAAATATCAAGCTGATTCATTCATTAAACTAAAGAAATTTCATTTGTTAAGTAAACAAATGAAGAGATGTTTTACTTTTCAATTAACACAGCAAAAACAAATGAACTTATGACAGTTGTTAAATAGCTTCAAAAATTATGTTCGTTTGTTATTAAAGTTAAAATTAATGTAACTTTTTTATGGCATTAAACTTTCTTGTAGTGTTAGTATTACAAAAAATTGTTTACATTAAACGATCTAACAGTGCTGACTAAGTATTTGTTTGAACTAAGATATACTGAAATATAAATGTAGCTATCAATTACTTAAAAGATACTTATATTCTTCCTAGCAATAAAAATATATTTAGAGCTTAGTAGTGAAGGATACTACGATAAATTTACGAAGCAACTTTGAAATTCGAAAACACAAACCGATGTTGGATTTTATGATCTGGACTTGTAGATACGTTTTGTAGGACGATTTAGCACTGGTGTCGGTCGAGATATGTATTTATATACTGAAGACACATTTTATAATTTCAGCTGTGCGGCCATTTTGAACTATCAGTCAGAAATGATCTTTACGTCATTAATTTAGAACACTGTTACAGGTGGATCGGTGGGCGGTAATCTCACAGTAATAAGAAAATGGTAAATACCTGATGCAAAGCTGTCAAACCATCTACATTGGCTGTGTTTATGTCTGCACCCTTCTGAAGTAGGCGAAGAACTTCTTCCTTGTCGCCTGCAGCACACGCTGCCAAAAACACACATCCCGAAGAAAACTTTATTTTACGAGTCTTTTGTTTCGGTGATACCGGTTCACGATTTGTGTCTGACTGTTCCCAACGTTTTAATTGTTCGGCCCTTTTGAAAAGAGCCGAGCTAGAGCGAGTCTCTATGGACATGTTATTTAACTCTAGCTAGCACTTCGACACTACCCATACGTCTGTGCTAAGCGCCTGCCATCACTGTTGCCATATGTGCTCTAAATTAGTTCAGATGTCAAATGCTTGATAATCATTTCATTAACTTATGATACTTTCGAAAAGTTTACTAAATAAATTATATCTTATTTAAATACTATAGTAATATTATTAATGTTCATATTTTAGATAATTATTACGCATATTTATCAAAAATATCTAATAATTGTATAATGTTGGATGCACTGCGAGTAAACATATGAGTGGCAGATAATAGTACTACGCGCAATACTTTTAAAATAGCGGGATATATAAAATCAACATTATTTTTCTAGTAAACTAAAAATATATCTATAATAATATTCATTAGATGATTAGTCAATAATAATTATTGAAAGTTTTTTATATGTAGTTTAAATAAAATGTGAATAGTTTTTAAAAAATAATAATTGTATTATTACGAAATAATTAATAGGGTCCTATAACAACATTTGTTTTGAAATTCGTCAAAAAAATATGTAAAATGATAAAACATATGAAGATCAATTCAATTTATTTTTTATTTCACGACATATTGTAAATAAAACTGTAAAAATACCAGGATATAACTTCATAATCAGATATTTGTGTGAAATAAAGTGGAAAAATATGGTTAAAATATTTGAAAACGCAAACACAGCACACTGCTGCCATCTTTACTAGTCGATAACTAGCAACTTGCCGCGCCGCCTTATACTTTGTTTCCGTTTCCGCGACGCAAGAAAATGCCATTGTAGCGAAGGCTTGTTCTGCTTGTTCTAAAGGAAAATATTGTGAAAAAGTGGAAAATAAGTGACTTTAATTGTATGAGTGCAATTTATATGTGATTTAATAGACTTAGGACCTTTTAGGTAAATATATATTACGTTTTACTTATTGTTTTTTTGTGTGAATTTACGATTAATGTTGTGCACACCAAGCTAAATATTTTTCTAATAATTAAAAATTGTTTGTTTTTTGTCCTTATGTAATTCTTAAGGAAGTAACTTACATAGTATTTCTATTTTAGTTCTACTCAAGATGAGTTACTACAGGCCAAGGTACGTTTCATGTTTGTCATGTTGTATTGAGTCTTGTTATTAAGTTCGATTTTCTAATTATCATTGTATGTTTGTGATATTTTAATGTAATGTTAATTGAATTTTTAACGATTTTTTATACTTCGTAAGAATTATTCGTTATCTCTTTGTGCTTATTAATAATAAATAACCATATTATCAGCGTAAAAAATTATCTTTACAAACACGTTTAAATGGGCTACATTATACGTATCTTAACCTTGGAGTTTGTAGCACTGCATTTTTCATTTTTAATCTTAAATATTAATGAGAAACTTAAAATAATTGATTTAAGTTTTAGTCAAACGGTTGCAATGTCTCGCGGCAGCGGTCGTGGCTATTCTTCTCCAAGAGGGAGCTCTTCATATCGCGGTAGTAGCAGGGGCGGCGGCTCTTCATGGACCGACAGGGGCAGCGGTCGAGGCGGAGGCTTCTCTTCTAGCCGAGGAGGAAGATTTTCTTCTTGGGGCGCTACAAGTGCGAATTCATTCGATTCCCGATCAAGATATTCATCCTCAGGGGGTGGTGAACGATATTCTTCATCATCAAGAGGAAGGAATGATGATCCAAACTACCGACGTTCTTCGTACAGATCTGTATGAATATAATATAATTTTGTTTAATGATACGAACTGAATTTATTGTTTTATTTTCCATATAGGATGGACCAAACAGTAGTTATTCTTCTAGCAGAGATACAAGTGGTCGATCTCCAGACCGAAAGAGAATAAGAACTGAGGTATTTTTTTGAAATATTTTTTGTTTGATCACAGCGTTGTGAGTTTGTGAATGTACACATGTTATTCAAGAGCTATTGAAATTTTACACGAAATTTGATAGGGAAATTCGATAAGCCAATAAGTTAGAACTTCTGTAAAATGATACGAATGAATGAAAAAAAATGGAAATAATGAAAATATTTGAATTTGATAAAAGTAAAATGATTTTGATTGCAACCATGGTACGATGTAAATTTTTAGAGAAACATTACATTGAGAAAGAGAAAATATTTGTGTAATGTAGTAGTAGAGAAGAAAAGCAGTAACATGATTCTTATGTGTAAAGCAACAATGCAGAGATTGCTAGTTGCTGAATTATTTAATTTGATCGTTTTGTGAAGATTTAAAAATGTAATCCCAGAAATAGGTCAATAATATATATTGTAGAAAAATAAACAAAAATGTAAAATAATTGATTGGTTTCTGGAAATGTAGAAATGCATAATGTCGAGAAGGACATTTAATGCGAAACAGAATCGAAGGAGAGAAGGAACCTAGCCTAAACATGTTTGTGTCATTGTCACTGCTGAAGTTGCATCGGATTATAAGTTTGTTAATTCATTGTGTTGCGATTTGAGTTTGTAATCTTTGGACAGGCACCTAGCTCTCGTCGAAGTCATGGGCACGAAGGAGGATACGGAGGAGGTGACAGCTACAGTGGAAGTGGCAATACTGGGCGATATGAGAGCTCTGGGACACAGGGCCACGGACACGGGAGCTACTCGGAACGACGCAGCTTCAACGACGACCGGCGTACGCAATTCCGACCGCGGGACGAATACCGCAAGCCGGCACCGCCACCACCATCAGGTGTGGCGCGTAGCCCTCGCGGCTCGTACCGCGGTAGTCGCGTGGCCTCTCGTGGGGCCCGTGGCTCGCGTATTGCGCTTGTACGCCGCCGTGTGCTCGACTCCAACTCCGCTCCGTACATGCGCAAACGAGGCGCCACCATGCGGTCCACTTCCGACTACTTACGTCGTCTCAGGATGTCCAGATTACGGAGGTAATTGTCTCCTTCCAACAACTTCATTTTAACTAGATCTTGATGTTTATGACACGGCACGGCCACGGCTTGACGTGTGCAATTTACACACTCTCCAATGTCTTGTTTATACACTTTCAATTCAATTCAGTTCAATTCAGTTGTGCCAGCATGTCAGTGTCACGTTGACTTTGTGGTGCAATATCAAATCTGAACAGCAAGTGTAAATGATGGTAAACCTAAGCATCGTTGTACTCTACTGACAAAATAATCAAAGACACTCATTATAAATAGATCCTAATAAACAAGCACATATACGATCCAATGATGCAACTACTGGAATGCCCGGACGTGGCAGAGGTGACAATGCCGAACAACCGCACAACACGCTTCTTTTCAAGATGCCATCTGTACTAATAACCAAATGAAATTCTTGTCTAGATTTGATTCCAGGTTGCCGCAGCGCAGCAGTAACAACTAACTAAAAACAGATGATAACCGATGATGATGATGAAATTTCAAAGAAGATTACGTCGAACTATTAATCATTCAACATTGTACAAATTAATTAAATAAAATACCTAATTCAAATACTAATTTCAGCATAATATAATGAATTTTAAATTGGTTTAGTTATCAATATTTTATTAACAGCGCTGCTGCCCGCCGTACTATAAAGAAAAGCAAGAGTAGCGAAAAGGACAGCGATAAGGAAGAAGAAAATTGGGATGAAGAATTAGCAGAGGTTGATAAGAAAAAAGAAGAAGGTTCTGAAAAAGACGAAGACGATAAAGAAAAGCGAACATCACCTGCAAAGAAGAGTCCCAAAAAAGAAAGGAATGAATTGTCAGATAAAGAAGATGATGATAAAAAGTCTGCTTCTGAAGATGAAAAACGACCGCGCAGTAAATACACCGGGCGTCCCTTCATACGGTTAACTTGCATACATTGCGGCATGAAATGCGTAACATTCAGAGAGTATTCTGTTCATTTGTTCAGTGGCAGGCACATTACAGCAATGCGGAAAATTGCACTTCGGCAGAAAGCAGTACTTGCGCGAATGCGTCAGCAGCAACGCAACGCTCAGCGAGAGCTCGAGAAATCTGACGACACGCTTGGCCCGAGAACGATCTTCTGTCCGCTATGCAAATTGAACTACCGACAACTTAAATCCAAACATCAGATGTCAGAAGCTCATAGAAATATGAAGAAGTTCTTGATGCCTTATTGTCGCATCTGCCACATCACATTCAAAAGTCCTATGCTGTATGAAAACCACATGTGCTCACTAGAACATATTAAGGTACACATTTACAATTTTTGTTTAATCTTATTTTGATAATATCTTATCTTTAATTAATTAAATAAACAAAAAAATTACAGAGAAAGGCTCAAGCCGAAGTTGTTAACGGAGATAAAAACGGATCTGACAAAGATCCGGAATCTCCTGCCGAAGAAGACTTAGAGAACTTCATGACTTTGGATTCTGTTGGAGATGTTGATGGTAAGTCACATATTGTTTTATGTAGTTTTCAAAATATGAATTATTTTCATTTTGCAGAAGAAGACGAAGAAGGCAATAAAATAGCCAAGAGTCCCACAGGAGAAGGTGAAACACCTGCCAAACCAAAAGAAATCATTAACGTTGGTGTTGAACATGTTAAGAAAGTTGAAGTCTACTACTGCGATCTTTGCCATATTTACTTATCCCGTCATGAGGATGAAGAGCGTTCATTGAAGAACCATTGCCGAGGTCGTTTACATCTTCAACGCTACGTTCGTTACAAAGAAGATAAAGATCTTCGTCGACAAGCGGAGAGAATTCACCGCAAGAGCCAGGAAGCCAAAGAAGCTAAAGAAAAAGAAGAGAAAGAAAAGGAGAAGGTGAGAGAACTTTTTGTATACTTAACTAGCAGCATGTATTCATACATACATACCAATTTTTCATGTATTCATGTACAATTATCATGATTTTTTTAGCCAAAAGTCAAGACAGAAAAAACTGATGAATCAAAAGTAGGTAATGAAGAAGAGAAGCCCGAAGCCGAACAAACAAATGAAGAAGACGGTGTTGAAGATAAGATGTGGGCTGATGTAGACAAAGATCTCGGTGAAATTTTGGCTGAGGTTAACACAGAAACTGGCAATAAATCAGATGACGATGAAGATGAAGATTCTAGACCTGATGGTGAAAGATATGATCGGTAAGAAACAAATTATGTCATTATTATTATATATTTTCTTTTTTTTACAAAGCACAAATCTTTCCTGAAAACAATTACCCTATATATTGTTTTAATTAAAACGTCGAAATGAAAATTTAGAAAAAACAGTGAAATTGCATTAATTTAATTTACTAACGGTACTTAATTATAATAATAATTAATTTATTAAAACTAATTGGAAGGTGTAAAATAGATAAAATAATTTATATTGTGTAACTTTTTAGAAAACTTGTTTTTTGAAAATATTGTTTGTAGGGATCCCGAATTCGTTGTAGAATTCCTTTAATCAATCAAACGCTGTGTGATGGATCGAGTGGCCAGGCACTTTTCACAGTACAATAATTTTTGTAGCTTCAATCACATTTTATTTACTAACATACAAATAACTATTGTGACGTTCCAATTTTATACGAACCTTCACTCCGTAATACAAACGTTTTGTGCATTTTATTTTATCGTACTGTATTCTTAAACATAAAGAATCACAATTATTTTGTATGTTTCTTAATCATTTGTAAAAAATATTTTTAAGTTGAATGACTGTAATCTACACGAATAAAACTTGTTTTTGGCAGTTCGTATTGTATGAAATGTAAATCTAGTACAATAAAAATTATTGTTATTCAATTGTCTAGTTTTTTTTGGAGTTCCTAAGTTGCTTTTCAGACAAAACACTGTCAAAACTAGTTTCGTGAAGATTATTTTTCCAAAGTTTGATTATGAAGTAAAGGTTCTTTAAATAGTTGCTAAATTATTAGTGGGACTGGGTTCTGCTTAGATTCCGATTAAGCGAGAAGGGAGGAGACGGAAAAGGCGAACCGAAGACAGAGGGCGATATAAAAGAAGAAATAAAGGAAGAAACAGTCGAAGAAGAGAAGAATGAAAAGGAAAAAGAAAAAAGTGACGAAAAATAAAACAATTTACACGTTTCTGTTTAATAATTTGCACTGCCTGTTTTAAAAATTTGTGGGTGTAAAAATGATACACCAATTTTGTGGGACACGTGTTTAACTGTTTTCTGGAGTTTGACTGGTGGAAATACAATTCATGTATGAAAACTGTGAATCGTGCAAAATTTAACAGCGTGTGATTGTTCGTGATTTTATACGCAAAGTTCTAAAGAATTAAATTTTATTTCTATAACTAATGTATTTGAATCAATATTTTATAATCAATAATTATGCCATTTATCGAGATACTTATTCGTTTTAGAATTTTATTAGGGAAGCATAACAAAGTAACAATTAAATAATTGTATAAACAATTTTATGTAGATTTTTTGATGTGATGTTCTCTGGCGAATGTTTCTCCTACTAATAAAGGGAATATCAAACTAGCTTCTGCGTATATCTTAACCGGTGTTGCTTCCCTTCTGATTTTCCCCCAAGAAACTGCTTCATCCGGTCTTGCTCCACTATCACTTCCGTCAAATTCTGAGGCTGTATTTAAAAATACAGCATAATCTGCTCCATTACGCTATAAAAAGAAACAAAATTATATTCATTATACTTGAAATAATATCAAAATCATACCATTAAATTAGCATTGCAAATATGATGTTTCACAACTCCACCTCCCAAAATAATAACACCAGAATTTTGAGCTTTTACCGCCATGGTATTTAATCGTCTTAGGTCTGATATTATATCCAAAATTAATCCAGGATTTTTATATGAATGAAAATATAGCATATCTCCTAAACTACCGTCAGTTAAAGCTGGGCAAAAAACTGGAATTTTATTTTTTGCTGCCCAGTAATATATTGATTCTGGATTGTTAATTTTTTCTCCTAGTCTGGTAATTAATTTAGACGGTGTCCATAAAATTTTTTTCTCTTTTTGTTCTTGTAATAATTCGTCAAATATTGGCATAACCCAATCCTCAAATTTACAATAGTTATTATTAGGAACCAATAAATTCCCTATTCGATTGATGCCTTCATTTCGCAATGTTTTACCGTCTAAGTTAAAATCACCTAGATATGTAGGCGCTAAACATTTGATAAAATCTTCTTCGACACCGCCCGCTGTTGTAACAATGCAATCTACCTAAAATAATAAAACTTTAAATCAAGAATTTGATTATTAAAATATATCACAAACCATACTGTGTTGAACCAGAAATCGAATGGATTCTCTTAAACCACAAGAAACTAGATTAGACGTATATCCTAAAAATATTGTGCAATTATTTTTTCTTTTAATAAATTCATCTTCTTCGTAAATATCTTCCTTATCTTCAGGTAAAAGAATGTTTCTAGAATCAATCATTTTCTGTATTTCTTTAACTGCTAAACCAAAATTGGTAGCTTGAAATCCGCTCCTCGTATAACTTTGAAACAATTTGTGATAATCGATGCCATCATTCCAGTCGTACCCTTTTACTTGAGGGGTTGATTCAGGTAAAGATTTACTCTCCGTTAATACTGCAGTCTTTGATATTTCTAAATTATGTTTGTTATCATCCGTCATTCTACAAGTTAAGGTTAGTAAATCAAACACGTGTAGTTGACAGCTTGGTTGACAGACATCAGGTTTGCTATAGATGTCAGCACATATCAATAAATTTGAAATGTCAACTCTGTACTCTGGTGCCAACTGTTGTTGACAAACAAGGTATTGTTTTTACTTTTATAAATATAAATTAAAATTAGTAAATGGTTAATATGCCTCGTGAAATTGATACAATTTTTGGTGGAATGCAAGGTCATCAGCGAGAGTTATTAATTCTTGGAGAATTATCAGGCATTGATGCTGATCCAGCTGTTTATCGGTTAGTTGATATTATTATATTATTGTTTATTTGTGCTTTATATAAAAGTGCATACATGCGAATGATAACTTGATGTTTCAGTATTATAATTGAATTGCTGAGTCTACAAATTGAGCCAGAAGCTATTTATAAATTGTTACGACACATTCGACGTTCAAAAGCCGGAAAACAAACTAGTGCCAAAAATCTTGCAATTATTAAAAGAAAATAAATAGGTACTTATAGATTATTTGTTAACTTACATTTCAATTTTATTTATTAATTTGTGGTATTAAATACAACTTAATCATGAGAAGATACTTTATTTTTATATCATTTTTGTAGAATACATTTGATTCTTTTATATTCTATATTCATTGTTTGTCAAATACATTATGAACTTCAACTTATATTATCATACTTTATGTAAGCAAATAATGATCATCAAAAATACAATATTATATTAATGCAAATTGAAATCGATTTAGGGTCATTTATGTTGGTATTCTATTCTTTACTTTTTAAGTTGGTATTTGCAGATCCTAACCAAATAGTATAACGTAAATAATCTAAATAAACTAAAAAGAAATAAAAATAATAAAAAACAACTTTTTAAAAATAAATTATATACAAAATGTCTTTAGAAGACGATACTGATAATGCAGAAATAGAATTACGAGATTTAGTGACCCAAACATTAGAGGATAATGGAATACTTACAAGAATTCGGGTAAATATTTTGTGAATCATTTTTAGAACGTAAACAAGTCTAAATGTTGTATTATAGGCACAGCTAAGAGCAGGACTATATTTGGCATTGGAAAATGATATAAATACGGTAATGACTACATTTATTACTTTGTTATAAAATTACATTTTTTCTTAAACAATCCTCACTTTTGTCAGAGCAGTATTGTTGAAGAAAGTTGTTTGTGTTGATTATCATTATTCTATTTTTATGTTTTTCATATTTTACAGGGTTATCAACAAACTTACAATGAAACTTTAAAATCAAAATTAGCGAATCCTGATATAATACTTATATTTTGTTTAGTTAAAGAGTTTTTAGAGTATTTTGAATTAAATTTTACTAACAGTGTTTTTGATAAAGAAACTTGCTTGGGTACCTCATATAATTACGAAAATAGAGAAAAACTAATACAAGAGTTAGATATTGGAATTGATGCTTTACATAATGCACCATTATTACTAGAAATTTTAAATATTGCCAGAAGTAGTTTTAATATTTCTGTTAGGGATATTAAATTCAACAGCACAACGAATGTTGAAAATAATAAAAATAATTCTACTTATGATATTATATCTCAAGATAAATTAAATCAATCAGAAAAGGAATATTCCTTGTCGGAATCTGGAACTAGTGAAGTTTCTCAACATGTGATTGGAGTAAAAACCGTCCTAAAAGAAAATACTCAAGATGAAGTAAAATCAAATAATTCTCAACAGGAATCAAATATTCAAAATGGAAATAATGAACCAGATAGTTACAATTTGGAAAAAGAAAAACCTGAATCTATTCAGGACGATCCTCCTACACAACTATCGGAAGTTATTGTAAGCAAGAAATATAGTGCAGCTAATAAAATCGAAGATAAATTTGAAACCGATGATACTTACGAAGGTACAAGCTCAATTGCAGAGGATAGCGTAGTTAGCAGTAACAATAAAGAACAAAATTTATTCGAATTAGAAAAATCCCTAAAGTTGTCGTCAACTTTTTCGAATTCTCCAAAAAATCTATTAGATCAAACTTTTGATGAACCTTCGAAATCTCCTAGATTAAGTTTTAGTCCGGATCAAGATAAAAGAAAACATGATAAAACAGAAAAATTAAAACCCATGAGTGGCTTGACCTCTTTAAGTGATCTACCTCCATTAAATTTGAATAAAAGCAGAAATTCTGACACCATGTTGTTACCCTCATTATATTCAAAAGATTTTCGCGAAAAATCTTCTTTAAAAGAACTCGATAAATTATTGGATGTTAATTTCGATTCTCTTGATAATTATGAAGAAGATTTTATGTCCAGTGGCAGCATTGAAAATGAAGATGCAGAAATGAATAATATTCTACAAAACATAAAACTTAAAAAAGAGACTAGGTCGAAATCAGGTAATAAACAAGATACAAAAACGTCTATTTTGAATAAGACTCCTGAAGATAACTTTAACACTGTTTCTAATGGAAATGAAAACGAAGGCAGCAAGCAAGGCAGTGCTACTACAAGCATCAGTGAAGAATTTGATATAAATTCTAATGTTGATGATTTGTTGCAGTCTTAGCAGCGCTACATGATTTTAAATATTTTTAGTGTTAATGTTACGTAAACTTCGAAAGTTGTGTGTATTTATTTTATGTAATATCGGGTTTTAACTTTTAACATCTACAAAGACTAAAAATTTTACATTCCGTTACAATGTACTTAAAATATTTATTACAGTATTACAACTCATAACGGTGCCTTGTACTTAATATATTTAAAAATAAATATGTCGTTTATGAATGGTAGAGAATATTTATGTAACAAGGGTTTTTTTACATGTAATAAAATACGAGATAATTAAATGGTAATATTTTATTTATTATTTTCATACAAACAAACTTTTGGCATATAAAGTAAATTGCCATTTGCATATAATTATACAAACAATATTGATTTACTTTAAAATAATGTATAAATGAGTTATGTACAAGTTTAGCTGTTGTTAAACTTAATTAAAAACTAATAACAGTACTAGAAACAAAATGCGTTATAAATTGGTTTACATACGATTTCTTTCTCTTTGTAGCCTGCTACCGTATGCTCTAGAAACTAAGTTCCATGAATCCATATACCTGTCCATACACATAGCAACACATTTCTGGAAAATGATTTTGTTAAAAATTTATTCATTTTTAGGTTAAGTTTTCTCTTACTTGTTCTGAATTGTCCAGCGATGTTCCAGGTTTGCTTATGCATTTTTTGAAACATTTTTCAGTCATTTTCTAAAGAATGAATGGATAGATTAACTTTTTGTAAAATATTACGTTGATAAGCTCACCGTTAGTAACTCTTGTGCATTTGCAACGGCAATTTGTTGTTTAACTTGGTCCATGAGCTCATCTTTTTGAGCCCCTGAAAGTCCATTTGTAAGAGAATCCATTATTTACAGGAATATAAAAGTTGTTATTAATTATGGCAGAACCCTGAGCAAATTTGAGGTTAAATCGCGAACACCATGCACAGCACAGCAAAATGATCCAAATTTGGATCTAGATTTTTAACTGAAGTAGCTTATTTAAGTCTGAATTTTTCAGATTAAGTTCAAAGAGTTCAAATTTTAAAGCTAATTTGAAATTTCTAATTTTTTCATTATTTGCATTAATGTCTATGGTTAAATAATTTGACAAACACCTAATAAACAAATTTAACAATTGATTAGCGTATTCTGTCATTATTGAAATGTCGGAATTTCGTCTTAAAATGTGTAATTATGTATTTCGTTGATTTTATATTAATAAAAATATTAAAACCCCTGTATTTTTGGTAAATTCATAATTTTTACAAACATTTTTATTCTAAATATGTGTTTCTCTTTCAGAAATGTCAAATGAAATAGATTATAAATCAATAACAGAAATTATAGTTTTTTTGAAAAATGTAATACAGTGTAAAAGGATACTAAGAAAATCAAATGGAATTATAGATCGTAATATAATTTTAAAATTATTTAAGTATCAACTACATGCTGATGATTCTGGTTTCGAATCAGAACCAATATCACAGTATAATACACCTTGTTTTGTTCCTACTACTGAATTATCAGAAATCATATTTGAGAAAAGTGATTTAAGTGAAAAACTTGAAAAATATTTAGGTATTATGTGCAAATATATTCAAACATCAAATCCAGAGTTAAAAGAAGACAAATCAAAAATTGAAGAAGTATTAGAGTTTACAATAAAATTCGTTGAATTTTTAGCGGAATTTATGAGTAATGTACCTTTTCAAGAAGTTATTCAAATTTTTTTGAAATCCATGTTCAATAAAGCTTTAGCAGACTTTAATAAGGTAAGTTGTAATATTAATGTTATATTAATACAATATAAATCATTTAAATTTTTAGCATTTTTTGTTTAATTTCGTTTTGGAACTATTCCAAAGATTTGGAAAAGTAAAAGATTTGCAAGGAGACATTTGTGACATTTTTATTCAAAATTTACTAACATTTGCTAAAAGGGTGAAACATGAGGATTTAGATGCATCGGCATCATTTCAATACGTATCAGAATTTGGTAGAGCAAATAGTTTATTATTTTCATTACTTATAATGAAAAAACAAAGTGATTATCAGTACTCGCATCAAAACAAAGAAGACTTATTTGAAATTTTTGACATTTTTTCTAAGTTAGACGATTTCTTTTCATTCGGATTTTTATGTCATAAACATGTACTATACGAATAAACTTAAAATAATTGTATTAATATAGAAATATAAATTTGTGTATTAAAAACCCAGATGGACTAATTGTTATTAGATACAATAAACAGTTTTTTCAATAAAATAATGAATAATTCTTGGAACAATATCTATATTTATTTATTTATCGCGGTTTCCATAGAATCTATATCTTTTGGATGAGTTGTTATGATAAAAAACCATCAGTTTATCAATTTTATTCATATTCTAAAAGTGCAATGTTTCGATAACTACTGTGTCCTAATCAAAGAGGTATGTTTTTAGTTTTAGTACTATTGCTATATTAATTATTATTTACGATTACAAGGTTAAAATTGTTAGATTTTGCGTTTAATAACAAGTTACACATTGCTGTTAAGTCTCCTTAAACTAAGTCTAGTAGTGGTTGCTTTCTCAGTCAAAATAATACGTAGTACAATTTTGTCATCACAGTTTGTTGCACATTTTAAAACTGTTTGCAAGTTTCATACAGTAATTTTACTATTTCTTTTTAGATATAAAAATTATGAAATGTTAAAACTAAAATTTCATGAAATCTGTATGACTAAAAACATTTATATAATTAAAATTCACTGCGTAAAAATAATTTTATAAAATTATTGTTGAAACGTGTTGATAACGACACATTAACACATTTTTGATATAATTAATATAAGTATGTTATCTAATCTAAAAATAATATATATAATAATCCGTACAAAGAACTGAAATTCATTCAGTAGATTAAAGTTGAAGAACCAGCACCAGCAATGGCAACAAACAAAGTTCTCGAAGATGCGGGACCATTTATTCGCATAGAAAACGAACCAGAATCAAGAAGACGATATTCCATCTCTAAAACAACTGAGGAAAGAATTCGGAGATCTTCAGTAAGATTCGAGGGATATGAATCTAGTAGCAAAGTAGAAGTTGTCATTTCTCCTGAAGACATCCCTGATGAATACGATCTGCCTGAAGACGAATCTGGACTTTTGGTAATTTTTAATCATGAAAAATTTCCCGTACACGATAATAGAGAAGGAACAACGAAAGATAAGGATGATCTTGTTGATTGTTTGAGTCGCCTTCGATATGAAATTCGAAAGGATTACATTTTTTCCGATTTGAGCAAACAGCAAATTGAAGATCAACTCTATAAAAGTAAGTGTTTCATTATTTCTACGTTGTTTTAGAACACATTTTTAATATTATGTAATATATTATGGTATGTGAAACAAGATTGAACTACGTACAGTTTACTAATTGGAATTATATTAATTATATTTTTAATTTATAGTTCAACAAATGGATCATTCAAAAAGAAGTAGTCTAATTGTCATATTTTTGACTCACGGGGATGCAGGAGGAAAACTATTTTCTTCAGATGAATTGACTATTACATGTGAAGAAGTTTGGAATTATTTTTCAAATGACAAATGTCCTCAATTAAAAGGAAAACCAAAAGTTTTTATATTTCAGGTAAGATGTTTTTGTAAAACACTTTCAGAAAATTGTTAAAACATTTTTACGGCTGTGGAAATCGAAAAATCTAGCAGAATATTTATAGTACTACCTACATAATATTATTTTGATTTTAATGTATACTTATTCATAATAATTTTGTGTTACATTTTATTGAAACAAATTTATGGTAAAAATGTAGTGTTGATATGGATGGATTATATAATATTTATTTTATTTTAGGCATGTAAGGGTAGAAGGAAGTCTTCTGTCTCTTCAGGAATTCAAGAAGATTCTGTTCCAAGATTTGAAGAAGCAAAGAAAATCTATACATTACCCGCAGAAGCCGATATTTTGGTTGCGTACAGTACAATTGAAGGTAATTTTTATCTGTAAATATGTTTAAAATCTATATTATCTTATCTATAAACTTTCATTGGATTTATTGCATTGTCGATTCATTTCATGATAATATTAATTCACTTTCATTTTATCTTTTATCATATTTTTATAGGAAACGTTTCTTATCGTCATACCGAATCAGGTTCGTGGTTCATTCAAGAACTATGCAAAAATTTTTCCGCATACGGAAGGAGAGATGATTTAGTGACTATAATAACGCGTATTTCAAAATGTGTGGCATATCACTACCAAAATGGAGTTTATAAACAAATGCCATGTTATATTTCAACTTTAACGAGAAAATTCTATTTGTGCAAAAGCAAAGAGAGAGGCTACCTCCTTGATTTGTATGAACAAAATAAACAGTTAATAAATAAAATGGAAAAAATACAGAAACAACTTGATGAAATTAATACAAAGGATAAAGAAGCGACAGATAATGAAACCACTAAAAAATCATTGAAAAAAACAAATATGAAAAAAACGGAACGACCTAGATGGAGGTAAATGTTAAGAATTAATTTTGATTTGTAAATTGTGATATGCATTTATTTTAGTTATATTCTTTGAAGGAATATACTACTTATTAAGTATGAGATTATTTTTGATAGATTCGCAGGATATATTTTGTTATATTATAATGAAAATTATTTTATTCTATTTATTATTGTTATTATATTATTATTTAATTATTTACAATTTTGTTTCTGCATTATTAGTTTATAAAGTTACTTACTCGTATATGAAAAATAAATTTAATCATAAAGACGCTAATTTAAAGTTTTATTTTGTTTCTCTTTTTACCTTCCGCTTACCTGTAAAGGAAGGTATTGGAATCATGCAAAAAATCGGGTAGTGAATTTTTAGTGGATGAGCACGAATTAGGGTCCTTACAACTCATTTTTGATAGTTTCACGATGATGTCTGTGTGTATGTGTGTGTGTATGTGTGTGTGTGTGTGGTCAAGGCCGAGTGTTAGTCGCATAACTCAAATACGAATTACCCGAAAATTTTGATATTTGGTATTTAACATTTGTATATAAATTGGAAGAGCTCCTTAGATTTTGGTACAAATATCTTCATCGGAAGTGATATTTCTTGAAGATTGAAAAGGTTAATTGTCAAAATTGTATATAAATTTGGAAAAATATAGTATTTATTTGTAATAAGAATAAAAGGAAAAGTTATTTGCAACTTACGTTATAAAAAAATTGTGTTTATCTGGTAGCATTAAAGAACTGCAGTAAAATTTATAAAATAAATTTATCAATTAAAACGTTGATATCTTGTAATCCATGATCGGTTGATTTTTGTTTCTGCGTAAAAAATATTGACAGGTGTGAGACGGGTGACAAGTTGGCATACTAGCGCTATATAAGTCCTAAGTAAGATATTAAATGTATAGTAATTGAACGGAGGATGGCTTCAACACAGCAGAGTTTTCCTGTGAATGAATCTTTTTATTCAGGTGATGCAAATTTCTGTGTTTGAATATTTTAGATTTTTATTTGTATATTTTAAATGAGCACCGGATTGTACGTATACATTTCTGTTTAAAGTCTAGATATGGCGGAAGGTTGTGTGATGGCCACGTCAGATTTTTACCTATAATTTGAGTTTGAGAATCTACAGATCAATGTGAATTGACGGCATATACCTATATTTTTGTGTGTGCAAGCGGTAAACATCTAATGCGAAACGGGCATATTTTTGTGTAAACTAATAATCAAAGGAATGTAAAAATGAATTTTTATGATTTTCTTCAATATTGTGTAATATATGTACTACTTTAGTAGTATTATATGTGACGAGCCCGAATCCAGCACCGGAAATTTGATTCAATTATACCTACTGTAAAAATTACATTTAATTACGAAGAAATTTTTTGCTCAAATTCATTGTTGCTTCCTATCGCTCATAACAAAATTAAAAAAGATATACGACAATAGCTCAATAGAGTTACGTTTTATATTTAAAATAAATACTGGGTAAAAAACTTTTAAGTATTCGCCAATAAAAGGAATTTTGAAAAATATATTAAGATTTAGAATTGTGATTTTCCAATTCATATTAAATAGTTAACTGATAATTTAATGTGCAGTAAAAAGATAAAATTTATTAGAACTTACGACGTTGTGTAAATATATGAAATTTCTTGTCAAGATTATTCAACAATTCCCTAGAAACTTCCCTAAAATTAACTCACAACGACAAACGTATGTTTCCATCTATAAATAAATAAAGAGATGAAAGATGTTTTCGTGGTTCATGATCCAACTATATAGTTCGCAGGTATATTGTTGTTGTAATTTGTTCTATTTGAAAATTGATAACTTTGAGATGGTCTTATAATAATATGTGGTAAATATAGTGAGTTATATGTACTGAAGTGAATAGTTAATATAAAAGATGTAGATGGCAACAGTAGTTTGTGTTATCATTTGTTCCAACATGCGTGCTAGGGGAACGGCAATGATTCGATGCGGCGGCCGGCGTGTTCGGCGTGCGCGCAACTGTGAGCTCTGGCTGCCTGGGCCGCGTTCGTCGCTCCATCTTGAGTAGGATATAGCTTGTGAACAGTGAGTGTATACTTGTGCTAAAGAAATCCGATGTTTATAGTGTAAAGTGTACAGAATTCTTTCAAGAAATGTCTTCGAATAATCAAAAGTTATCGACCACGCAACGTATGATACAAGGTTAGTGCGCTTGTTTTCATTTATTTAGGTTTTTTAGTCGCTGGCGCATTTCTTGTGCAGGATTGATTTTCCAGGCGCCATGACTATTGATTTCACAAATATTGTGATAGTTTCGCCTTAAAAACCCCACGTAGATGATGATTTACGTTCCTTGGACTTGTTTGTTGGTGCTGCACATCTTGAGCACCTGTGTGAAAGACTGCAAGCCGTGACTTGTTCATTCCCAGCGGTCCCAGTTCCAAGTCTGCTAGGTTGGGTTCTCGTTCTCATGCCTGTGCCCCGTTCCTGTTTTGGTAGTGACTGTTGCTATGTTTACATACGGTTTACACACTATTTGTTATCCAGTTGGTATCCAACAGGATTCTAATTTTATAGGTTAACCTGTTTCTTTTTATATTATTACCGGTCCGGACCTATATTCGCTACTTGCTACTTTCATCAACAAACTCTTATAAGATTCTAATGTGCTACGAACTACGTTTATTTCTTACAACCCTTCAAACGACGTTCTTTTTTATCATAAACTAACAAAACAACATCGTTATCTATTAAGTAATAAGCAAATTGCTCATATACATTTTCTTAACATATGTCACTTTATCTTTATTTCTTCATAACTATACGAAAACATTTTTTATAAAACCTAATGCATTTGAAATCATTAAAATTCAATTATTGACCAATAATTATTGTGTTTACATTAATTTATTTTAAATTAATTTTATTAAAAGTAGCAAATATTTATAGTGTAGTGCAGAATACTTCTCATACTTCTTAATATCAACATACAAATCACATTCCAACAAGTTTAAAGTATGGGTGTGAGATTCTTATTAGATTTTTGCGACCTACATCAAAAGTCGCTTATTTTTGGCAGAATCCCACTGTTTGATCACCGCTGGTGTATGTTGCGACATTGGTTTAATTTTCGTAAGTGTCTTCCGTGCTAAAATGTAGTGTTCTTGTCCATTTAACGCGACACAGAAACAAATGCAACACGCACTGCGACTCCAAAAATTCGAAACTCTATGTCGGTCGACAATTTTGTTGGTCAGTGTTAAATCAGGTCAACTGCCTTATAATTAAATTTTGTTTTTTGTCGTATGCCGAAATGTTTAAGATCTTAGATGGCGGTGATTTCGATTGTATATTGTTTGAGATAATTATAGTAGGCTATCGTAAATGCTAGTCAACAACTTCAATTTTAACCGAATTAATTAGACGTAATTAGCTGATATTAATATTTATTTAGAGTCTAATGACTTGATTTGAAATACAGTGATTTTTAACTTAATCACTTCTTCTAAAATTAATAAATATTAATTACCATTAATATCATTGTCTTCTAAAAAACATCCTATTTTTGACAGCTTTGATTTAGGTACCCGAGGATTTACCTGTGTTTTAAAAGTTGTATTCATTTCACTATTCCCGTATAATTTATTTATGCACGTATTTGTAAAAATTTGTTTTTAAAATTTGATTTACTAGCTTCATTTGAAATTCTGCAATCAGATTTCATTTATATATTCGTTCTAGTTTAGATAAACTTAGAGATCAAATAAACCCAGTTTTCACATTTTCATCTGTCAAATAAATTTGTATATTCACAAAACAATTTATGTTTGCGTGGAAAGAAATGAAAATTATTTATGTTTATAGTCGATAATGTTCATTATAATTCCGAAATAAAACTGTAAATTGATATATTTTCAGATATTATGTTTACGTCATATTCTAAAATAATAACAATGTTTGACCTTGAATTTAAATTTTACTATGTCATATTTTGAAATCTTATTCCAATTTCGAAATTAGCATTTTGATTGTTATTTTTAGCCATATGCAGAATCTAAGAAGCTTATGGTTTTATTTTTGGTTTAACAAATCGAGTTCATTTGTTTTTAAAGAAAATATAGGTTTTTATAACAAAACTATATATGACGTGAAACAGATTACGTATGTTTTATGTTAAAAAATTTAATGTGACGTATGTAAATAAGTCTAGTTTTGTTTTTAAGAAAAATTAGCATTAAAAACTTGTTTTATTTTAACAATAACGTAGAAGTCTTTCATATTACTATTTCTATATTTATATTTAAGAATATTGTGACTCGTAACATTTGAAAAAATGCTGAATTAATAACCAAAAATAAAATGATAATATTAAGTTGCTACAAAAATAAAATACCTACAATTCTACATACAGCTGGTTTAGGTACTTTTGTTTTCAAATATTTTAATTCAAATTTATTATTATTACCTAATTGATCATCGATAATTTAAATTGTTCTTAATCGAAGAATATTTTTATGAATATGAATGTGTATAGATTTATAGGTACCTATATACAAACTAGTTATTTCTATTTGTAGGTAAAAATAGCCCTTTATAGAACAAGGAGAGAAAATGTATTGTTAAAACTAAAAGCTATACTTACAATTAGTTAAAATCTGCCAACTTTATTCGAAAGGAATACATTCGACTTATACAAATAAATTGTTTTGTTTTTCTTTTTTGTGCTGTTATAGAATACCGAAACTCCAGTAGGTAAGGTACTTAGATATTTTTCATTTTATGCCTGCCAAATTGTACATTTGATTCGTAAAATATATAAGAAACAAATTCAGAATTTTTTTAGCTGATTAAATTATAATTTTAGAAAGATATGTTTTCAAAGTTTGTACTGAATGAAGTTATAAAAATACAAGAAATATGTGATTTCGTGTTTTTTACTATTATTTATAAAAAATTAAAATACAATAGTTCCATTTTGAATGTGAGGTAACAGTCTAACAGTGCCATTTATAGTTGTTTTAATTATAGATCTAGTTATAGATTATCAGATCAATAAGGTACATATCTTTTCAACAGGTATCTGAATAATATTAGTAGGTATAATGTGTATTCGATTTCATGATTGACGTATAAGTACGAATTAATTTATAAATTTTAAAGTAACTTGACCGACACTGACACTGATATTTCTTTTGAAAAATTGTTTGTAAAGAAATTGCAGTTTTCATAACATTCTATTGCAATTTTGTAGACGAGGTATATAGCTCTAAAATATTAGATCAAAATATCAAAATACTGATCATTTACATAAACCTCGCTAAAATCTATATTTTAAAATTTAATATTAATATATTTTTACGTAAAGGGTTAAGTTTTACACGTAATGTGCAGTTCCGTCTTTAGCCGAAAGTCTATAGTCTATAACTATACATACACACTATGCTAGATTTAAAATTAAAAATACCTAACTGTTTTCAGTTGTTTGATATTTGAGTAGATGCCAAAAATTGTAATAAAAATTTCTTAATTTAACTTTTATATATACTTATGTTTTCTAGAGGTAGTTGACCAGAAAAATAAAACATTAGATCATTTAAAAGAAATAACTTAAAATGTTTGTATACATTACTGTAATAATAATAATAATAATATTAATAATGATAAAGCAGTTCCAAAATGATGGTTAAGAACGTGTTGAATCAAATCTAGGGCAGAATAAATAATTGTGTATGTATAATTATTTGACATGTTTAGCAATTTAAATTGATATTATTGTCGTATTATCAAGATTGACGTCATTGTAAAGTTTTATTTTTAGCATATTTTGCTTAAAAGTGATAGTGTTTATTTATGCATGATAAATGAAACCTGGTGGTATGTAATTTAATTACATATTAACCATTAATATATTAATCAAACACAGAAAAGTTTTATTAACTTTCCTCTGTGGCTAAAATTATATCCTGTTCATATTGATAAGAAATTAAGTAAAACATTGTAGGTAAATCAAATTAAAGTTATAAAGAATACTAGAACTGACCTTTCTAACAAAATATTTTGTAGTATCCTTGACATGTTCGATTATTTTATGCTCAAGGATTTATAGAATTTCGTCAAATTGTAGGTATTTATTTTAGATTTGCCTTGAGCTTTTAAACCATAAAATTTATTCATGCTAATTAATATATTTACAATAAACTAATACTTCTAATAATGGTACAATAATTAAATATTATTTAATACTAGATAGGTTTTATTTATTTTGATTGTACATTTTCGGGACATAGAAAATATAGACCTACTTAAAGTAATTTCAAGGGTAATTCGTAGTGTAGGTACCGAAACGTACGAAGTTTCAGTTAATTAGCTGAATATTTTAATTTTAATTTACTGCAGTGCCGCTGGATTTTGATAATTCCTGTTTTTAGCATGTCTTTTAAATTACTATAAAACAATTGAAACGTGAAGAAAATTAGTTGTTTTGAAATCTGTATCCGTTGTAAGATGATAATGTAATATATCTGTTTTCTTTCGAGCGTAGGTATACCATGAAATGGTAGAATTACATTGATAGTAAATTGGACATAATAAATTCTCTTGCTGCAAATTACAAATCTAAACGACACTGATATACCTATCGTTGATTATACTTCTTTAATAGCTTTTTGATGCCCCAGTAATTTTATTTAATCTCATTCCTTAATATTAGCTATTTTAAAGTTTTTTTTCTGTTGAGCAAATAAATAAAGCGACTATATCTTCTTGCCACTGTTTTTCAAATAAATTAAATTCTCCCAGGTTTTTTGTTCTTTTAAAAATTCCAACTATACCACAGTGAAAATCCAGTGTGAAAATATTGCCATAAGATCTTATTACATTCTAGGGAGCAAAAGTTGATTTCGCGAAATTTTTTCGCGTTGGCTTTATAGTTAATAAAGTAATTTGTATGCAGGGCACATGTTTCCCTTTCCTGCTTCTGGTATTACGCCCCTACGAGGAGTGAGGTTTAGCCACAGGTCAGCTTGCCTTGCATTCCTCTATGCTGAGATTGAAAATAACATGACCAAAATATTAAAAAAAAATTATGTGATTTTTGTTGATCCCATACAAGTATAATATATTATTTAAATAAACTGATAAAACAGAAAATTATAAATTTTTGTTTAAATGTTTCCCTAAAGTACCTAGGTAACGTTATTTTACTAATAGGTACACGTGTGCGTGTTAAAATAATGTTAAAAATGATCTACAACAAATTATTAAAAAATAGTAGTAAGCACTAGAAAAAATTTTCATTTGGAGATTTTCTCGCAAGCGCTTCGTTTAGAAGATATTAGCTTTTAAAATTATAGATGAGATTCACAAATTTTTACGTTTTCATGTTTTAATTTTATTGAATTTCACTCATGTAAGATATCACTGTGTAGCTAAGTAGCTATAAATATTTCAGCCAAGCGCGAATACAAGGGTGGCAATGTGGGATCTCTTGTGTTTGTCGCTTTTATACTAAAACTATCTTCTGGATCCGTCACGCAAATTCTAGCCAAGTTTTAAAATAAGATTTATATTATTTTTGACGAGATTTTTGATATAACATTATTGAATAATGGAATTAACATGTCCACATAGGGACTGAACTCCTTTTATTCATACAAAATAAAGTTACCTAGTTCGTTTAAGTTTAAATCTTTTGTGAAGTAAACTGTTATCATGCAACGTACCTACATTTACAAAAATAGTGAGTATGCTGACATAGTGATCGTTTTGTAATGCGGAGGCATCAATGTGAACAAATAACACAGGACCAATGTCGAGCAGTCACTCGTTCTGTCATTGACAGATGCGGGATAACAATTTCCTTCGAGCTGGAAGTTAACATTGTTTGTTTCTCTCAAATTTTGTGAATTCTTATTTTTAAGCAATAAAGTTTATAATAAGCAATATTTATTTATTAGGTATTATTTATTTATTTTTACAAAATTATTCAAATTCCTATTTGTAACTTCAGAAGCCAATATCTCCTAAACGAAGCGTTTGCGAGAAAATCTACAAATTAAATTTTTTCTTGTTTTATGGTCCTACCGGGTCCCACATTCATATTTTGAGTTGGAATACTTACTTGACCCTGAAACCCGCTGTATATTAGGTTTAATCTCGGATTTAATTTTCATTAAGGTTTGTATATATCTTTAGCGATATTTAGTATATAGGTTAGTAACTTACCTATAAACTACAAAAAAATATACCTATATAAGAGACGTAGAAAATACTATATTATATACCTCTATGCGAGTTTAGACGTTTTAACTGTTTATTTTACTTTACTTTATGATACGTGTATTAATATCCATTACAGCGCATTACACAAGTTGCATACATTATATTATCTACTCTCATTTTTTTAATTATATAGGTACCTACTGAAAATAAATATTCATTGCATGAAATTTACTTTCCTATTTGTAGTTTTTATATAAGATCTAAGATCAAGATCCTCTGAAATAGAATTTTATAATTACTTATTTTTCAATTTATTTAAATACCTTATATCTAATCTACCCATATTTAAAATATAGAAATAAAAATCTGTTTCGAAATGATCGTCATTGAAATTCAATTTACATTAAATTTTGTATATATGTATCAAAATAAGTACGTTACTAAATTATAGATTACGTAGGTATATTTAATATGCAAATTAAAGTAAAAATATCATGTAAAAACTAGATGTGTGTATATGTTTTTTTCTGAAATTTTTTGCAAATTTGGAAAACAATCACATGAGGGAGCAGTTATTAATTTGTAATTTCTTAAACAATAACTCTAATTCGCAAAGTTTATGCATTTCTGAGTCATCATTAGAGATTCATCAAGTCAAGTAGTTTGACATTTTTGTGAATTACTTGACTTGACTTGAAAATCAAGCTTTTTAAAAATTCATTACTTGACTTGACTTGACTTGATTTTATATCGTTACTATACTTGACTTGATATCAAGTAATTTCAAACTACTTGATATTACTTGATAACGAACAATTTTGTTAAAAAATGCACAATTCAGTCGAATAGTTCATTAAAACAAAATGCAGTATTTCCCGAGCTAATTCGAACGATTTTATATCTTCACCAACGCTGTATTTTTATTATTTTCTTGCATATGTATTATTTTTTGTAAAAAACTGTCAGATTTTAATTTGGTTTTATGAATAATTGTCTATATTGCCAAGCCTATTGTTATACATTTATATCTAATTTATGATATGCAATGCAGTTTTGAAGAATTATTTAATATTTCTCCTTCTTAGTATAGTTTAACTGCTTCATTTTCAAGTATCAAGTACTTGAGATTTTACTACTTGATTTTCAAGTTACTTGAAATTTAACTACTTGACTTGAACTTGACTTGATTTCAAGTCAAGTCAAGTCAAGTCAAGTAGCTTGAAAATCAAGTCAAGTAGTGAAACCCTAGTCATCATTATTTTTATAATAAATTATTTTTAACCGTTGATTCATTTTGCGGTTAAATTACTCAATGTACAATACCTTACTATACTTTCTGCATAATTTCGGACTTGAGAACAACAGTACTCTATCTTCTGTACTTGAATCTATCTAAGTTTGTCATCCCTGCAATTTGTTAGCGCTGCTAAACCAGGGTGAATATATGATGAATGCTTGCTGTCAAACTCGGGGTTGTTTCAGGGGGAGAGAGAAATGTTTCCTACCCACAAGTACGCCTCTGTCACGCACTAAACACGGAAATTACTCATGAACTAACAGTTAGAGTATCAACCCTTAGATGTTGGATATTTGATGGAAGATATAAGTAGTTTACTAGCGAAGGCATTCTTAATAGAAATTGTTGCGAGAGTTGAGTGAAACTAAATTTACTGTGTTGTTATTTATTAGCTGTTATTGGTGTTTTGATGTGTTTAATTGAGTGTTATTCAATTCATAGAAATAGTTTTTTCTTAATTTTTTTATTTAGATGGTGAATTATTATATCAATTGCATTTAGGGTGCATTTTCTAATTTTTAAAATATTTTAATTTAAAGTTTGATCCTTTGTTTGGTATATTTACATAAATGCAATTAAGTTTTATCCGTGGCGGCAGACACCGGTGTCTGTTTATTGTTTTAATCACAGGGCCAACGCAGACATACCGGTGTCTGCTTCAGTATTTGTCCAAATGCGCTGAATTGGTCCATTCTGATGAAATGCAATTTTCAAATTCTACGACAGGGCCAAAGCAGACACGGTGACGTTATAATAAATAAATAGGTATACAATATTGCAAAGCTAAAATTCTATCATAGTCTTTTGCCTAGAACAGCAAACATTTTTTTGTCACAAGCTCAGCGCAGACACCGGTGTCAGTTTAATTTATTTTTTTTAAATCAGTTTAGGGATGTTATTATAGTAAAAATTGGTAATAGAAAAAGCTGTAATGTGGAAGGTATGATACGGATTTTGTAATGACCCTGTGATGAAAATTTCAAAATTTTTAAGTTCTACTACGATTTTGGCAGTCTTTGTTTTTTATTTTGAGTTTGTACCATTGAGTGCACCATGTAACATAATTTATGAAATTGTGGTTATTATTAGATATAGTAGAATGAAATTATTCAAACCAAATTAGTACTTTTTCCACTTTTTACTGTTGTGCTACCATTATGGCTTATTTTAATTATTTATTATTCTTATTGCTAATAATAATTTAGTCCCATGACTATTTTTATTGATTCAAGATGAAACACCGTACCGGTTTCATTGACCAATTTCACTTGTGTTAATGGTGTGAGTTGTCAACTCACATATAGCCTTGTAAGAACCTTATATCGTGTTCTGAACCATTCGGAAACACTTTTAGCACAGTTGTATTTCGTGTGGTATCCAACTTAGTTTCCAAACTAGAATTGAGTAAGATTTCATATTGACCGTTTGGTTTGAAATCGGTTACTGTTAAGTACTACTTGGCCACAATTTGTTTATAATTTCTAATAAGTCTAGGTATTTTAGTTTTGATATTTGTCTATTATCAATGAGAAATTAAATGATAGTATGTTTTAACAATAATTATTGTCGATATCCGATATGTAGGTATATTTAATACGTGCAGAATTTGACTAAAAGTTTTAGTTGCATACAGAAGAGGGAACTAGAGTTGCAGGGTTAGTTAATATTATTACCATGCTAATATTGGACATTACTCAAACTTTTATGCACTTAAAAATGGCAAAATATGCGTATAAAATGTAGGTAAATTTTCGATGCATTAAAATCTCGTTTTATGTACAAATTTTTTTTTTCAAACAAATTGAATTTAGGTATCTTTTTAAATATAATCATATGAGTAGTACAATCTGGAACATAAAGAAATTTTTACATACTATACTAGACTACTTATTTCCTTTTTTATGGAGTTAATATTTCTCTAAGTTAATATTAATAAAAGCATGACGCTAATCCAAAGAAATATGTGTTTCTATTTTGCATGGTGGCATATCCGAAATTCTTTGATAATATAGCAAATTTACGTAAAATTAAAAAATTGCTAAAATATGCACAAAAACTGAAAATATGCATAAAAGTATGAAATTTGCACGAAATCGTAAAATATGATTCGGCCAGATATAAAACTATTATTGTAGTATATTAGGAACTAATAAAGGTTCTGATAATTAATTTTTCTACATAATTTTCTCATCCGCTGCAAGTTATGCGGTTTTTTATGATGGTTGAGTAATAAAATATTACAAAATTTATTGCTGAATTCTGTAATATATAATATCATGTCGTTATGTAGTTGCTTATACGGTAATACCAAAAATTATATCTATGAAGTTATGGTATATAGGTAGGTGTTTGGAGACCGAGACCGAAACCGGTACAAAATGCACATAACGTCCGTGATGCATATAATGCTTTTGCCCGATCGATACAATAAAAATAAATTTGAAAATAATGTTTAATAATAATAATTTTTGATTATGTACCTATAGGTTTAGTTTGTTGAATTGGTTTCTACTGTTGTTTAGTGCTTACTGTCATCTTCATGAGTTCTTACCACCTTCTAAGATTGTTTACCGCCTTCTAATTTGTAAACAAAACTTACTACCTTGGAAAGAGAGCCAGTAAACACTAAAAAATGACCGATCGCGTAAAACATATTTAAATATAAAATAAGCCTGCTTATGGCATGATTTGGTTTATAGTTTTTAAAATACTTACCTATTGCTAATAAAACTACAAAATTCTATTAACTATTATACTTTTACTAAATACTACATCATAAATAATAAATAATAAACGTTTTCATTTTCGTCATTTCATCTCCTTTCTATCTTATAAATGGCCGCAGCAATGTTATTAAATCTTCGAAATCAATTTCGAAGTTCCCCCTTTTCTTGTGTGGTCAGTTCGTCATTTTGTCACATATTGTTATCATTCTTCTTGGTATCATTTGATAGACATGTTACACTGACATTGACATTATAACCGTGGTGTGAAGAAGAATAATCTGTCTAGTTTTGCTGACAGTGAACGAACGCCGCACCGGTGGCGGCAAAGCTGTCACTGTCACACACACGCCTATGAATATTTTGCGCATAAAGGCGAACGGAAATTTGCGATAGTAGAGTGTGTGTTTGAAAAGTTACTCTTTATTTTAAAATGTAATTTACTTTAGCTATAGTGTTCTTTGTAACCAATTAACTCATATATTTGCACTTTCTGTTAAAGCAGTTAAAGCAATTTCCATTTTAAATTGGTTATAATTTATTTAACACGTTTGCTATCTTCCCAAGAGAATATATGAGGTATACCATATACGAACAAAAAGGAAAAATTGGCTTTTACAAAGTGTCGTGAAATTTCTAGTAAAAAGGGTCATATGATTTGGCGAATGGCGAATTACTATCTACTGGACTAACAGGACGTAACCTACAATACCAAGTCGCGAGTCAAAACTAACGCCGTTACACTCTTTTTTGTAAAATCTTCTTTAGTTTAAACTAGGAATGGCGAAATTCAAAAATGTTGGTTCCCAAAACAACTACCCGGATAATACCCGTTGCCTGCTACCCGATACCCGTTAATTATCCGTTATCCACTATATACCCGATACCCGTTAATTATCCGTTATCTACTATATACCCGATACCCGTTAATTACCTGTTATCCGTTAATTATTCGATACTCGTTAATTACCCGGTACCATTCATTACCCCTTATCTTTGAGTGCCTGATATTTGTTCCCTTAAATTAAAACTACATACTAACGAAGATGATAAAAATACGCACTTTCCTATATACTAGCTAGATCTAGACTTCTAGACCGCCACTCTGTCTAATTCTATATTCTACTAACACGAACACAAGTCACGACTCACGACACGACTTGTATCATTTGCGCGCAACAAAGCTCGACAGAGAGAGATAATCAAAAAAATGATCATGCACGTCTGCGCGCGAGGAACGGATAGATTTAGGGTCTCGTCTCGGGTCTCGTTAAGGGTATTCGGATAATAAACAGATAACGGGTATATTTCGGGTATAGGGTATATTTTCTGTTAGTTGACGGGTAATCAGGAAATACATTTTGTACCTGGCTACATTATTATCGGGTCGGTTCCGGGTACTCGGGTATCTGTCGTCATTCCTAATTTAAACACGTACCCAATGAATTCACGCCCCAGGCTCAACAAATTTAAGTCGTAAAAATGAGGTTGATTCGAATTTAAAACATTTCTCGCAGATTTTATTCAGTAGGATTTTAACAATCTTTGTATTTTTAAAAGTTTGTACCATTTGTGTACACCGGTGTGCATCATTTGACATATCTTGGAATGGTAGTTATTATAATTTATAGTGGAGTCAAATTTTTCGAATCAAGTTAGTATTTTTCCATTTTTACCTCTCGCCTAGAGAGGTATAGGGATCGTGAAAAAATTCGATGTTGAGATTTTTGTCAATAAGCACGTTTTAGCACCTTTAGAACCTATTTTGACTATTTTCACGATGATGTCTGTGTGTGTGTGTGTGTGTGTCTGTATGTGCGCCTACTATAGTCTTTCGTTCTGATTCATTATCTAAAATTCTACTGAACATAAAATTCTAATATTTTGCAATATACATTTGTATATGTTAATGAAGAGCTGATTAGATTTTGGTAAAAATCTGCCAACCGGAAATGGTATTTTCTTGAAGCATTTTAACATTTTTTGCAAAAAATATAGAAAATTCTGCGATAGCTACAATTTGTCATACGACATTTCAAAGAACAAATTATATCTTACAATATTTATTTAACATCTTGTCTATATCTCTTACCAATAAAGGAAAATTATTTTTCAAAGATATATAATTTTACCTACCACGATTTGTAAATCACAATATAGGAAACAATTAAAAACAAAAATGAATATGTCAATGTGACAGATGAACACATGAACAGACGTATGCACAATTTCTAAAATGTTTGTGGCACCATTTTAAAAGAAATGTAAATATTATTAACTGAACATAATGTAATTAATAAGGTAATAATAAAGTTAAATTTTTATCTATAAAGAGCTAATTAAGAACTAAGAACTATAAAATTATTTTCAAAAAGTTTGTAAATTTATTGCAAAATTATAATTTAAGAAAGCCTAACTAAAACCAAATTAACATAAAGTACAGTGTTAAGGCGAGAGGTCGTGTGCTGGCCACAACAGATTTTTTACCATTGTGCTACTATTGTGCCATCATTGGCCGTGGTCTTTATAGACACCACCCATCTGAAATCTGGAAGAAAAACGATTAGTATCATTACAAATTTAACAACTCCTGCTCTGCTCTTTTCATTTATCAATTTCCCACAGAATTCCTGGACTCCTCAATACCACCGCCCATCTTTACATCCTTTCTTCCTGTTCCTGTTTCAGTTCCTGCTGTAATTTCTCCTCGCCAGGCTTCTGCTCTTGTTGCGAAGTCCTGCCGCGGTTTCCGGTCGCCATTCCTGCTTTGTCTTGGACAAAGCGGCGTTCCGCTGACACACACGCACGCACGCAAACACACATACATACATACATACACGGATGTGGTCGAGGGCTCTGGATTCTCGGGATCCTGAAATTGGAAAACGAGAAATGAACTTACACGGAGAGAATGAGTTTATTTGATTGAATATTATAGAGAATGGAGTAATTAACATTAAGAAAAGTTATCTGTTTCGAATATAGTCAGAGTCATGTTAACATATCAATTTAACTGGACAAAAATCTCCCCTAAAGTGTATTCTTTACTAAAAGAAAAACTAAGATAGGATAGGTACCCAACCTATCCATAAGTTGACAGTATGTGTAGCTGCCACATCCAAGCTGGGTAAAATGCGTAAAGCCGCGTTTACAGCTCGAAATGTGGTGAAATTCGGTGAATTTTGTGGAGCTTGTCATATGGCAATATGTACTTACCTTAAAGAAAACTGAAATTTGCTGCACTCGAAATGCAATTCGTATATAAAAAAGTATCCAAACCCCAAATTTATCTAGTAAATTTAGGGTGTTTTCTATTAATTGAGAAAAAATATATTTGTTTTATCGTACAAACATGGAAATTTGGCAATTATATCTACAAAATCTTCTTCTCTTTTCATTTTTCTTTATCACGTTTTCATTATCAAAAACTAACTGACACTCTGTGTTGACACTGACAAGACAAACAGTAAACACACAAATTTCGAACTGTGGACAGTCAAATTAATTTCTTCAAATTTTAGTGATACGAATTACACCAAATTTCGAGCTCTGAACGCGGCTTAATGCATGTACTGTGAAATTTTGACCGGTTATGAAGTAATATATCAACACCAGACAAAAAATTCTAAATCGAATGTCCTAACAAGTTTACATTTACACAGGTTCTGTTTCTACATTTTCAGTGTTGATATTTTTGGATAAAATAAGCGTTATTACTATTTTATGCTGCGATTCTGTGCAGATCTATAAGTTTTACAGATTTGTATATCTGTAAATATTGAACAAAATTACATCAATGTTTGTTGACATCTTCAAAAATGTTCGTATGATTAGAGATTTCATTGCGATTTTGTTTAATATTTACAGTTTTATAAATCTGTAGCAACTATAGATTTTCACAGAATTGCAGCATTAGGTAGAGAGAAATATTAACATTAAGAATTTCTATTTAGTTCGTTTAATTTGGCTTTTAATGATTTTTCAGAAAAAAAATTCTGTCTTAAAATTATTGCTATAAAAAGCCTGAATCAGCGTTTGATTTGAAGGACTACAGCGGACACAACAGTACAACATTGAAAGTCGTAAGAAAATGTCCGCTTGGCCAGGCAGGATCGATAAATAATAAAAAGCATAGCGGACACCGGTGTCCGCCATGGTCGAATAGTTGACCCCACGGTGTCCGCCATGGCGCTTAACCTGTTAAACGTGGTAATAGCTATTTATGTCATACCAAAATTTCAAGATTTGATGTTTGTCGCCATTTTTGGTAGACTTGAATTTCAATTTATAAAGTCATTTCCAGCAGATTAATAAAAATATACCATTTAACTTTTTCGCAAAACAATTAAACCAATTTTAATTCTACGCCAGGATTCATTTCGATTCTAATCTCTCATCACTGGCGCGTAATGTAGCAAGTAAACCGTTCCTCCGGCTGTTCTCTTCGTCCTGAGGGCTGTTGTTCCCCCTCAGTGCTGCCAACCTACAACATAGCCCTCGGAAACTTCCTAATTACCGGCACCGTTACCAACACTGGCGCTGGCACTACGTACGCACATATCCGCTTGGTTGGCAAGAGCGCGGCGCATTCTGGAATTGGATTATTAAAATTTCATGTAATTTAACCGGAGGTTGCAAATTTAACGTACACAGGGTGGAAAAGTCATGTAAAGAGGGCGAAAACTGTGTTGTGGGTACTGGGTTAATAAATTATTTTTATTGGTGATTGAAGTTGTTTTTATTTTTTCATCTCATTTTTATTAGGTGGTGGATTTAGCTGTGGTCGACATGAACTGAAATCAAATATTTAAGAAATGGTACAAAAATAGTTGTTTGTTCACTTGAAACTTATAAGAATAGAACAATAATTGCTCCAGAGTAAAATTATTTTTTTTATATTTAAAGCAAAAAGTCTTTTGACACTTACACACAAATATTGGTGATCAATGGTCAGTAATTATGCAAAAGTTGCTGCTTCAAATACCTACACACTTTCATTCTTCTTCGGCCTGTGGTTAACAGGCTCAACGGTAACGATAGGGTTCTCGCCGTTCTAGCTTATTGACCATATCAATTATATAGCGCCTCTGCCGGCTGACTTGCGATGCAACAAAGTGATGCCAGTTTCGTATTTTTCTAAATAAGTTGGCAATGATCAGCCGGTTCAGTGCTGAATTTTTATTTATTTTTAAGACATTAATTGAAACACAATATTTGTAACTAAGCATATTGATTACAATTATGTGACACTACATTAACAAAAAATACACTTTTAAGTTATATGTCACTCGAGCTGTCGGGATCCCGTTAAAAAATTCAAATTTTCATAGTTATTTTCACATAATAAACTAATGATCATTTATATTAAAAACGAATAGAATTCGACAATTCGTTATTAAATATAACTTATATTAAAAAACGGCCATGTGATTCTGTCTGCATGAATTACAATTTTTTCCCATAAGGAAACATTTAGTTCTATTTCGGTAGTACTCACTGCATTGTTATTGGTGATATCTGAGCATGCATATTGAATAATTATTATGGTATATAGCGTGCTACCCTAGTGGTCCTCAGTTCAATTCCAGCAACCAATAATAATACTACTGGGCCGAGTGGTTGGATTCCACTTTAATAAGATTTACCGTTCTGGAATTGGAAGTTAATCTTGTTGAATGATTACCTTCAAAAATAAAATAAATACAAATGTTACAGTTTAAACCCGAAATCAGTCAAAACTAGTCACAACTTGTTGAATACTCGCAAAAGTTACCAAGGTACCAAGGGTATTTGAGAAAACTAGTTTAGACTAGTCAAAACGCGAAATTGCTAAACGCTTTTGTGGAAACCCGAATAATTTTTGTTTTAAAAAAGAATCATTTGACAAAAATAACATAAGATTATTATAATTCATTTCTTAAAGAGGTTAGGTAACGGTATGGTTAGGTAAGATAAAGTTTCAATCCATTTATTATTTGTTTACGCGAGTGTTGACCAAAGCATCTTATTAGTAAACTAATAAATAATAGTTTTGTCAGACAGACAATTAATAAGAACAAATAATTCTTTCAATTATTTTCAGTTGAAACGTTGGGTGAAGTAAAATAAATAAAAAATATCTGGGTTTTTACACATGCGTTTGGTAACTAGATTCTACAGGTAACCTTGGTAACTTCGAGTTTTAACTAGTTAAAACTAGTTTTACTGATTTCGGGTTTAAGCGGTAACGGTAACATAAATAATAAAACAAACAGCAGTACTTAAATTCTTATTGTCTTAGTTTTTATTGTTCGATTTCCATTTTCACTTTTCGAATGGGCAGTTTTACTTTATGCTCAGCGACAAATGTAAAATTTTAGTTTAGCAATTGTTTGCTGTGGCAATATTGTCTAGATTTACTATTATGCAAGAGCGGGAGCGGTAGCTTCAAATATTTTATCGTCTACATGTGGGCATGTGACACACTTTAATACGTGCGAAAATGTTCTTACATGCATGCTTTTTTTTTGCGGAACTCCTCCTCAGGTCGTACTACACAAATAAAACACTCGAAACACTTTCTTGTTTGTAAGCTATTTTCAAAATATGTTACAAATATGGATGTGAGTTTTACTGTTAAAAATACATACATTTTTTACTGTTAATTAACATTTTGCATTTTTTTAAAAGGCGCTCGGTTATATGAACTAATAAAAACCAGGGCAATTCATAAAATCAAATTGTTCATTTAATCGAAAAAATATTTTAAATAGACTAATTTAATATTATTCGAAGCATATTCATGTTTAATACAGATAGTTAGTTATTTGTTTTGCACTGTCTTTAGCACTCAAGCAATTTAGTAATGCCAGATCGGCCATATATCTACATTTTCGCAATACAAGTAAATATACTTATTTATATTACTTTCGCATAAACTTAAAAATAGAAAATGGAGCTCTAAAGCTAATAAATGTTTTAAAACTTCGTATATTTAGGAGTAGTCCCAGTTTATCTACCAAGGTACTTTGTCTAGCACTGTTGAGCTGTTCACATAATAGAAATTAACAGTGTTCACTCTATAGAACCTCATGTGTTAAATGTTGACTGTTCATTATAGTGGATGGTTCATATACCTAATAGAGTATTCACAAACTGAGCACCCACTGTATGTCCTTAATTTGCTACTTTGCTACCATTTCTGGCCATTAAAACACACGACTAAAACACACCATTTTAGGTGCTATATGACTAGGATCGTACTGAAAAATATTAAAATTAATTTTGACATTTTGAGTAAAGAATATTAACCTACGCAATTACTGTAAGACTGAACTCATCCCAATTTTCTTCCTCATCTTTCGTCTTAAAGTAAATTTGTGATTTTGGAATTTTCCGATACAGCATCTTCCCTTCCCGGCCGTATAAGCATGTATCATCGACTTGGGGCAACAGGGGCAGTGTTTCACCCCAACCTCAGTAAATCTGAACGAAAGGAGAGCAGCAATAAATTCACAACGTCTTTCCAAAGTAATTTAAAATAATATATCTCCGATGAAATGGCATCTAAGATAGAGCCGAGCAAGGCTATACGCTCTCCTACATATCTTTTCACCACGTCGATAATATTTTAGATTGATGAGTTGATTGAAGAAAAAATGTTTATTCTGGGGTTAAGAGGTTAGATTTAAAGTGAGGGCTTTTAGCAGATTACCAACTTGTTTTTACTGTGAAAGGTTGAAATAATTATTTTGTACCTATCCTTATTACACTAAAACTCAGTTAGATGCAGTTAGTACTACTAATTATACAGGGATGGGCTCAGGCGCGGAGCTATACTAGTTTTTGGTGGGACAGGAATTGTCAAATTTCAAGAAATCTTATTATGGTCAGGGAAAAAATGCACCGCAGACAATTTTTTTTCATTCAAGGCCAAATTCCTTATAATATTATAATTAAAAGTTACACTTTTTTAAGGCATGTGAAGTTAAATGTTTTCTCCTCTTTCATACGCAAAATTTCTTGTTGTTAAGTCAGAATGTAAGACTTAGGTACCTACTTAGATAGTACGTAATGTAGCTATAATTGAATTTCTATCTTAAAATAAGTTTATATTTTATTCTCTATTATTAGGTATAATTCATGTTGAAAGATTTTTTTATTGCATATAACTAGACATTATGCAGTCTTATTATATATTTTGCATTTGTAGAGGTATGACATGCATTGCTTAGTTAGTTACGTTTAAAAAATAAAAATAATATTAGCTTAGTAGGTACTCTACGAAAACAGGCGACACGATTCTCTCATTTATGCGTCTACATTCATGCAAAGAAACCTATTAAAAATAAATAATAATTATTTGAAATGATAATACTATTCTATTCACCGTTATGATTTTCACTTGTAATGATATGATTCCTGATATTACTATTTTATTTCATTAGAATTATTCTAATCTTGTTATTTTTTTCTGAAATGGTATATTTTATTTCTTCTTGTTATTGCGTGGATAATAAAATGTTAGGTATTTTAAATTTAAGGAACACACAAACTTAAAATAGTTATTTATGTAACAAATACGCAAAATTGAGTTTTGGAAGATAAATTTGTCCATACAATATTGTTAGTTGCTGCCCAAATTTGTTTAGTAACTATACCTCATTTTAGCTAAGAAAAAAGTAGATGGCACTGCGAATGCACTCACACATTTTATTAGTTCAAAATTGGGTGCGAACTTTAAGAAGGTATGTTTTGTGAATAAAGCTGTCAATAATGTAGTATCTCGATGTAACTATGAAATTCGAAGTAAGAAGGTATAAGTAATGTTAACAGAAATAAATATGTTTGCTAGTGTAAATCTATCTCTCATCTCGATCAATCAGATTCAAGAATATCATCGCCCTATATCTTACCTAACTTTTTTTTCTTTGCTGCAATGAGGTATATAAGAAATTATACTGATATATGAGATGATGAGAATGAGAACTGTAAAATATAATTTTGAAAAACGGAGGCGATGAAACAATGAAATGAATCAAGGAAAATAGTCTAAAATGTAAGTAACAGAGCTCATTGCTTAGGTAACGTCTTATTAAAGGACAGGATCTGCTAAAAATTATTTGGCGGGCTCTAAACAGTTCGCAACGTAACGATTTTGAAGAGTATGTAGGTACTAAAGAAATGTTTTAATGAACATCTGCTCAACAGTTTTCTAGATATGTCACTGAACTAGATAAATGAGACCCAAATATTTGTACGAAAATAAAATTGCTGTAGTAAAATTCGAGAAATTCTGTATCCGGGCTTTTTATTTAATTCTTCCTCAAAGCCCAGCGCCGATATCACGAAGCAAGCTCACGAAGCAAACTTTACGTTTTAATTTCATTTGTGGATGTAGCCTGCAAGGAAAGCTCGATGCTAATTTTATGTTGTAGATTAAAGAGTTTTTCTCCGAAAGAAAAATTGCAAATTAAATCAGTTGATAATAAATGGATCGTTATTTATCGGGAAGTAATTAATTAAACTTTCACATATTGATTGAATTTCAGTGAATTTCGAGAGAATTTGCGCAGATTTTATGGACCATGATAAATTGGACGATTTAACGAGAGACTAATCAAATCATGATCATTAAATAAAATTAGTTACAAAACTTTTGCAAATAGTGTACAATTTACGCATTAACTTTTCTTAAAGTGACGGTTAGTTTCATATTTTAGACTTCTTATATATATACAAGTTAATTTGTCGGTTTCAAGCAATGGATTTAATAATAGTTATTTACGTGGCGAGAGTAGTAAATTAATTTTTACGGGCGAGCTGGAAAGTTTGATGGACGAGAGACGAAAATTTAATAAAATTGCGTTAAAAACTTGTTGATATAAAATTTAAAAAAAAATTCATTCAGTCATGACATACAAGCGTTTAAAATATTGTAAGACGTCTGAAGTGCTACCTATTCCTATTGGTTCTACAAATATTACAAACCAATGAGAAAGAGACATTGCGCTAGCACCATGCGCAAGCAAGTACCATTCGGTACTTCAACAGTTCAGATTGTAAAACTAAAAATAAAATATAGGTAGTTATATGTGTTTTACGGTATTAACTATTCTAGAAAAGTACCTTTATAATAAAATTATATACTTTTTAAAATGTAAAACGTATATTATCGGTGTTTGTTAAATATAATAGGTTTGAGCCACTGTGTCATATTTAGGATATCACAAGCCAGATTTTAAATTTAAAAAATTCATATATCTTTTAATATAGCGCAGTTTTACGCCACGTTTTCACAGATCGTCATATATGTTTTGATGAAGTTTAATTTAAAAAATTTGGCATTGTGTGTCATTAATACAGCTTTATTTAAATATATTGATTATTAATTCTGTCTACTGGTGGTGTGTTTATTGGTGGCCACCACAGTGTCTTGTAGTTGTAGTATACTATTTAAAACCGTATATTGAACGATAAAGTTATGTAAGAATGTCTTATATTATTATTACGCTAACTTTTTTATAGTAGGTAACACATTTTGACCACTAAGATTCGGATTTTAGTAAAACATGTATAAAAGGAAGTAGCCTGAAAAAACTTAGTAAACCTGACCATTGATGGTCACAAAGTTGGTATCTCTAGTGTAAAATGCCTTATTTTTGAATTATAACAAAATCACTTTGCAAGAAATCTGTGTCCCTACTTGTTAATATTGCGTCACATTGCGGGTCGATAGCTGGCTACGTCGCTTGCTTGTGCGAATTATTCTCATCTTTCGTAGTTCGTACATTTTGAGATTTTCTTCTTCGAGTACCCAGACAATCCCACAGTCAACAGCCAGACAACAGAGTTGTTCATTAAAGAAATATAAAACCGACATTACAGAAATTTCTATAACATCCATGCTGCGTAATTAAAACAAAATAGAATCAATTTAAACATTAGACTATGAACAATACAAGTTGATAAAGAAAGAAAGTAGTTATTTAGTTATTCAAAATTGTATATTCGAGTTAATAAATAGACCGAAAATAATTATTTTTATTAATAAATTTATCAAAATTGTTTATTTACAACTAGGTTATTTTGGCAGAAACTTTTGCTTTACACCCTTGGGCGGTAAATTAGAAAAACGCACCCATAGGCTGTTATGTAAAAATTCGATTGGTCAAAATTACTTGTTTGACACATGAAATGTTTTTTTGTTATCATACACCACCTTATAATTTTCTAGCGATAAGTATTTTTTGCGTGTGTTAAAAACTACCTAATTATGATAAATTCACAAGTAGATATATTTTAATAGTCCGTTATACGTAAAACGTTGTACGAGAGACGGATTACAACCCTTGGTTTGGCCACAAACTTCGTCCGCAAGCGTAATATTTTTCTTTTGGCTATCTATACGTAAATTATTATTAGGTACTAGTTATTTTGGTATTTAATATACAATAAATTCTATGATGAATAGAAGTACCTAAATGAAATTTAAAACCGTTTAAATAGGTAAATGGTGGAAATAAAACTCTTATGTGATATTTGGTACCGTTTGAAAGAATTTATTTACCAACAATGGAAAATCAATTAACTGTCATTATAAATCATTTGTTTATAAACAAAGCTTTATTTCATTCACTTTGAAGCTTTACAAATGAAAATTCAAGGCTATTTTAATACAATTCAGAAAAACGGAAACGTTATACGCTGCAAATACAATGTTACGGTATTAAATAATGTTTAAATTTTCGGTGATAGTTCCTAGGCAGTTGCTATAATAAAATTTATGGTTTGATGAAATTTTATTTAAAAAATTATCTTTTTAATAAATTCATAAAAAACTATTTTAGGTATGACAAAAAAATCATGCACAGTATCAAACAAATAATTTTAAAATTTTCATATTTTACGATGGTAATAAAACTTAAAATTCTATAGGTAGGTACATATATTTTTACGCTAATGTAAACTTCAATGGTTTAATGGGATCATATGCGCCGACTTTTGAGAATTCGTGTGAGAGCTTTAGTAAGAACAGAAAAGTTAAAAATGCATATTTTTAAAATCATGTACCAGAAGTGGATTCAGAGCTTGTTTTCACATTTTCATGTCGCAGACGATTTTTTTTTGTTCTAGGTTGAATACATAATATTTCATTTTCAAAGATGATTAACAGCAGATTTTACCTTTTTATGTACCTACAGAAATATATAAAATTTCTGTGTCGTTTGCTCGTATGGCGGCAGGGCCACTACGAATATTTTCCTGTGAGGGCTGAGCCCCGAAGCCCCACTTTAGTCGGCGGGTCCTATGAGCTATGAATTGGATATTTGTGAAGGAAAGAATAATTTGAGCAGGAGAATAATTTTTCAACCGTGCTATGATTTTTTCTAGGTAGGTTATTTTTAGGATTATTTTATTCAATAAATGTTCGAAAATGACGAGCGAAGCGAGATGATTTTTTATAGCTTTTTGTTTTGTGGCTTGGCTAGTACAAGAATGGTAAAATTTCATTCCAACAAGGATTATATACTTAAAGCAGCAATTAACAGTTGTGTCTTTCTAAAATGTTAATGTTGGATAGGTTAAGTGTAAGCACATCTTCGGTTGAACTTTTCCAGAAAAATAAATTATTTTTATTATTGTTAATAAAAAAATTGTACATGATTATAAAAATTCCGAAAAATTACCAAAAATTTCCTATTTATGCAAACTTTACACGGTTATATCTCATGATCGAAATTTATTTAAAAAAAAACTTCAAAATGACATTGAATAGCTAGGATGCGGTGAATTACGAGTTTCGGGCTGGTTTCGGACAGCTGTAGTAATGGGGAAGGAAGTGGAGCATTTTAGGAATTCCGAAAAAGAAAGCGTCGACGGACCGCTTAATAATTTGCTTAAAATGTTCTTCATTGCTAAATTAAACAGTACTATTATGATATATTAAAAATTCATATCATTTAAAATTAAAACTGCGAAATGTCGATGTTTTACATCATTGTATACCTGTCGAATTATCACCTTAGGTCTAAGAAGGAATAAATTACTTGTATGATAGTCGTATACTAATTCCGAATCAATGCAACGAGTCTTATCTTCTTCTGATAAACCGCTGACTTTTAATGTAAATACGTTAGTATTAAAAGCGGAAGTTTCTGATAAAGAATTCAAGATATGTTTACTTGTGTAATCGCAATTCTAGATCAGTGCTACTTTGAATTCAAGGTTGTGTATTATTGTTTCGGTAAATATTTGTTTTGTTGCTAAGAATATACCGAGAAGGAACTATATTCATTTAATTGCCGTTAGGGTTTATACTTGGATTAAAATTAAGACGCTTTTTGAATTAAGTGTATTATATACGTAATTTGTTTTTAACATGAATAAATGATTCCATATGGGCTGATTTTGGCTGAGAGATAAAAATAATTACATCTATATTATGATCGTTTCTACCATATGAATCGAAAAGATGACAACAATGTACTCGAAATGACAGTTTTGTTTGAATGGGAATTATTCTTTCTTCAATAATACTTAAAATGTTAGTGTCTCATTATAGTGATATTTAAAGAGCTCCGCCAACTTTACTACAAATTGAAAGGTGTGATACGTATTTAGTTAATTTTATTAATGTACATAAATTATTTACTAAAGTTATTAACACTTTCATAAAAAAATCAGATTAGCATTAAGTATCACATGTCGAGATCAGGGACGTACCTAACTAAGATTTTTTTTAGGTGGGCCAAGGGTGAGCAAGTAAAAAATTAAAATGGTCTACACTTTTTATAGTAAAATTTTTGTTTTGAAAAATACAGGAGTGTGCCGAGCGAAACGAGGCGAATTTTTTTTTCATCGCTGAAAGAATTTGACTTCCTCCTGCGCGGGTTTAGGCACGGTACAGCTCTCTGCATGTAATGACGTATGAACTCGGAGTTCCGTGGTTCAAGTCTCTCCGCAGGCAGTGTGTGATTGTCGTTAAATTGTAAAAACATATTGCAATGAAATCTCACTCGGGCGTTTCATGCTGACCACTTGAGCATCTTAAATGTAATCCTGGTTGCATAAAGAATTTTTCCGTTGCCTCTTTCAAAGGTCGTCGCACGGATTGAGATTCGGACAGTACCAAGATGATTCGGTCGAAGTGGTTGGATATCACTATAATGAAGATCTACCATTCTGTAATTGGAAGCAAATCCTGTTGAATGGTTACCATCAAAATAAAATAAAATATCAATAACGTCATCAAGACCGAAAAGAAATAGAAAATACATTTCATATTCATACCAATTCCTTTATTATTTTTGTTGCTCTTCAACAACTTAAAACTAACCGAAAATCATAGTTTTGTTTTGATAAACAATTTGGCAACAACCCTGTGACGTAGTCTCCATGGACATTTTTTACTGAACGTCATTAATGTATGTTTTATTATTTAATACTTTTATGCGACATATAGATTATTGCCCGGGCCACATAGCTTAATATGTTATACTACCCGTATAGTAATGCTATGTGATATAGGTAGTAGAACATGAAGATACAAAGTCTTTATGTCAAATGCTTGCAGTTATTATAGTTTGATGTTAACATAATATATCACAGGAATTTGACATAAAATTCGTGATCGATTCCATTAGGTTATGTATATAAGTACTCATGCTATTATGTTCTCCCGAGTAGGGCTGTTTGATCATCAAAATTTTTGATCGATCTTCGATCCTTTGTGATCAATCTAATTGATCAATTCGATCTATGATCGACCTGATGGATGATATTAATTAATTAGTGTTAGTATGAAAATAGTGTTCTTACATTTTTATGTTAATTAGAAACATTAGGAACTTATATGTTAACATATTCATGGTTCAGTGACAGAAATATCGATCAATCAAATCTGATCGATCATCCAAATCCAAACAATCAATCAAATCTGATCGATCATCCTAATCCGGTCGATTAAATGATTACCTGTGGATCATATTGATCGATAGGTCGATTTTTCGATCAGATCGTTGTTTTTCGCAGCACTACTCCCGAGTGTTCAAAACATGGCGTAACATAATATATACATTTTGTGGCAATGGCAGCATGGGATATGTTATTATATTGGAATCCAATCATTTCGAACTCAATGTATAATACTCGTACTAAATTGGCAGTATTTTATTGTTTTATGTCAATCATTGGAGTTTTGAAGTAACGAAGAACCTACTCATAATTCATATTGAACTTTTAATTAAATTTTGAAATTAGAAACAATCACAAAAACCATTGTATAGTGGTTTGTGCGGGTCGCATTGCAAATTATGTATTATCGATAAATTTGTTGGCATTTGAGGTAAAGTTGTAAGCTTTTACCCCTTGCTTTACCTGTTTAGAGGATCTGTTTAATTATTTTTACAAACATACTATTCAGGATTTCTTTTTATAAAAGAGTTTTTATTCCGTCTCTTTTAAACTAATGGCTGATACAACAAAACATTAAGATTAATTTTTATTGTTGGTTCTCGTTAAAATTCGCGATAGCTGCTACGTATTTCCCTCAAAATTTACAGCAGCGTAAAACTTTAGTATAATTTCCCAGTTATCCTTCTTGTAATTTATTTGCATTTTATCCGGAGAGTTTATCCAGTAAATAAAAGTAAAAGCTTGACGACTTCATTCCCAGTTTTCCGCTGACGAAATTAAAAGTCGCCTTAATTTCGCCGACTTGCGACTTGGCTGCTCGTTGTGGTCGTCCGTTGTTCGGTCGTTGCCATAGTTCACACACAAACATTACCCCTAATTCGCCATTTGTATGCATAAGATGCAAGGAACAGCGAATATTTTCACCATAACTTACATTTCTTCCTATGGAGATTCTAGAATCGCACAGGAAACTACAAATTATCTAGTTTTTCTTGAACGCTGAAAATGGTTACGCTAAATGAATCTACACAGGAAGGGTACATTCGCGGAGTAATGTTAAATGTTTTTCTTTGTTTAAGAAGAACATTATGCCACACAATTTTTTATTTTAATGGATACATTTATCGTTTTTTAAAATTTATTTTGGTATTTGCAAATTTGGAAGCAATCTTAGTAAAAAAAGAACGTGATTTAAAGCAAACAGCGTCTTTGCTTAATTTTACTCATAAATCAGAAACTCCTAATTTTTAAATATTTATTATATAAATATTAGGTATTTATTATTTGTATACCCATGTTTGATGTTCTATCAAAGTTTCTTAAAAATTATTTTTCGATGTAGCTCCGAGAAAGCTGCACAAATATATTATTGAAACAAGTATTTTGTCGAATGATTCAATTATTGCAGTAACCTGGAAATGTATTTAAATTTGATTTAATTGTTTAATTTTTATTACACGTTACTATTCACTGAAAACCTTTCAGCTACCTATTAAAGTAGTTTAAATTCGTAAATGGAAACGTTAATGTCCTCTGTAATTATTTCACACATTGTAATCCAATTTCTGCAGCTCGGTTCAAAATGAAGAACTCTTTGAAACAAACTCTTCCTTCTTATTAAAGTTTAATAGTTAGTAGTTTATATGCTGGGACTAAAGGGCCAAACAATTTGATTACGGTTGAAGCATTTAACGGAGACAGTAATTTCTTGGATGAATATCCACGGTTTTCTAGCGGTCAAAAGGTATAGGATCTAGATATATCTGGTTGTATTAAGGATACTATTATCGAAATGATTGAAATGTAAAAATACACTTTAATACCATAAATTGTATAGGTAACTAAAATTGTAATTTAGATATATTTAAGCGGCTGTGTTCCGTAAAACGTGTTTGAATATCCTCCATTTACCTGTTATTTTATAATGCAATAATAAGCTTACGTGTTACTTATATTTTACATATATTTCTATAATACTACTATAACGCACAAATTATTAAATTTCAAAAATACTATTCAGTGACAGAAACTGACAGAATGAATTTGCACTATTAGTGACCAGCAGAGGCACCTAAGAACACCTATGAACTAATTACAACATTTGACCGGAGTTGTCAATGAAAAAACGTGGCCATTCGGTAAACCTAATTGTTCACGAACCGTGGAACCATAAGGTACCTTAAAAGTTTATTTCATAAGCAAGGCAGTTTTTCTACTGCTATAGCTGTTATATTTTGCAAAAAATATTATAGGTATTGTATAAATTTTAAATACATTGAACATATACTTCGCATTCAACCGATTTTTTGAATTTTAATCGACGTTTCTAATTAATAAAAATCCTATGCTTTTTGGACTTATTATTAGTCTAAAAGCGAGCTTACGAACACTGCGATGCAAAAATGTTTTGTTTAAAATAATCTTGTTCAACTGGATGACACTGATACCCACCACTGTCACCGCTAGCCCTAAACAAGTGTTTCCAAATACCAAACCTGAATGATTCTACCGTCTTGCGACTTGTGCCCCTCGTACATAAACCAGTGATGTCCACTCGTGGCTCGTGCAAGTCAGTGTCTGTATGACGGTTTACAACTACTTTTTATAAACAAACAATTTATTTCTGTTTTTGTTTATTTCCGCTTTAGCCGTGAAGAAGCGAGCCAGCTTCCGGCGAAGAAACCACGAGGTGGTAGAACCCCATGAGAGGCACATGATCGGTAATATTCACACCCCCACCCCTTGTAAGAGTGATTATGATATTTTAACCCCTTTCTTTCATAGATTAGAATTCAAATTCATCCTGATAACAAATTGAAAAACTGTTGTTAATGTCAAGAATTGGCGATATTTTGAAATGGTTTTTTGGTGTTGATTTTTGTTTGTTTTGTTTTGTTTTGATTTTTATTTGTTATTTTAATTTAATACTAATTTTATACGCCAGCAGAAATCGGCAAAATTTTGACACGAAGGATTTTCGCTGGACAGAAAATACTTACAGTTACTCTTCATTAGTTATGTCACGAGACGAGCAGAGATAAGACGAGACGACAAATAGACTTTAGTGTTTATTAAGAGTATTTTCTGTCATGTTGAGAATGTTTCTTCGCATGTATTTAGAATTTTGTTGTGCCATTACATAGGGGAGAGATGCCATGAATGAGACATTTTTTTTTTTTTTTTGAATAAAATACTGTGTCAAATTATTTTGTAATTACAACTACCTATACCTAAACACTAGTACTCATATACGTTTTAGAAAAAAATTAATTCTAAAAAATATTATTAGTCACCCAATAAAGTTTGTAAAATACCATTTTTGTCCCATTTATAAATTATGCAGTATTGAGTGGGATCAGTAATATAATTATAATAAAATCTTTTAAACATATTTTATTATAAATTTCCTGGTACATAACTAGCAAAAAAATATATTAATTATAAAATGAATACGAAATAACAACAATTAATCGTAATCTTTAATAGTAAATAATTATATTTTCTCTTAATTCGTGCAACTTTCTGAGGCTTTACTTTCATTTGTAATTATTTTTTTCCGTAGACAATGATAATTTAATATAATGATATAACACGTCCCATTCAATACTGAAAAAAGTGTCCCATTCAACACAACACTTTAGTGTTTAGATACAGTAATTTATTTGCAGATTAGGTTCATGTTACTTAAGATATTGCCAATAAAAAATTAATGTTTTACAATAATACAATACAATAATAAAAAAACGTATTCAAATAAAGAAATAACAAAAAAGTTATTTTTCCAGCTTAAAAAATTTAAAAGCGTACTGTGCTCACACTGTTTATTCATCATTGTAGGCGATATATTTATCACTATACCTATAGTTATCTTGTAGATTTTTTGAATTAAAACAAACAAAGTTTAACCTTGTTACTTGAATTTTGTCCCATTCATGGCACCTCTCCTCTACCTTCATTTACAATTTTCATTTTCATTTTCCAAATTAATTACTTACTTTTTATTGTTTTACTTAAAACATTTTTATTTTGAGCAATTTGTATTTTGTTTTAAAATACTCGTGAAGTTTCATTGAATTTAAAATTTCCAAATTTGCATTATAATAATTTTACTTTCAAAACTATTTTCTTAAGGGGTTAATAAAATTAATACAATTATATAAAACGACTGCTTACTTCGATGTTTTGTAGATATACCTACTTAATTACAATTAAGTAAAAGTTATTTTAGTAAACGATGGTAATGACGAACGAAAATATTATCTTTTACATTTAATGAAAAATGAAATCCAGTTTTTAAGTTAAAAATGTTCACGTTTTTGCTTTCCCGTAAAAACACAAAAAAAATCTTCACGTCAGGTACCTTTTTTTAGCAGTTCTTATTGAATTTTCATATTCACGTTCTACGATTAATAAATTATCCTTATCACCACCCCTTGTTAGTTAAGTACAGAAAGGCCATTAATTGAATCCAGAGGGAAGTAAATATTTATTCCGTCAACAAAAGAATTGGAGAATCTCGAGATATTGCAACGTTGGTGTGCTTTTTCTTGTTCTTGTTGATTTTATTGTTTCACTCAAGCGGCTTTAACGAAAGTATTTGTCTTGTTCTGTAAATTTGTTGAATTGTAACTGCTGAAGTGGTTTGTTTATTCTTTAAGTGGGCTTGAGATTTTATTGTGATGTTCATAAATTAATTTTGTACTAATTCAGTAAAAATGGGATTAAGTTAAATATTGTTGTATTATTTGAATATTGATGATTTTCTGAAAGTGGCGTGATGAACAGTAGGTATTTATTTTATTACTTCCCCGGCCTATATAATAGTATAAAAAAGTCGGTCGGTCTGTCTGTCTGTCGGTCGGTCTGTCTGTCGGTCTGTCTGTCGGTCGGTCTGTGTGTCGGTCGGTCTGTCTGTCGGTCGGTCGGTCTGTCGGTTTGTTTGTCTGTCTGTCTGTCGGTCGGTCGGTCTGTCCGTTTTCGGCTTATATTTTATACCCGACAACTTTTTACAAAAACGCGTTAGTTTTAGTTAATGAGCTTAATTCAATGAGCTTAATTCAATCAGTGGTACCTACTTTATTAATTAATGTTTTTAAAAATTAGTAGGTATTGGAATTGATGAAAATATTGTAAACATTTGCGCTTTTAATATAATTACTTAATTTAATTTACATATTGCTCGTATTCTATATAACTAATAATAAATGCAATTATCTCGAATATTAAACGTCACTCAATGACTGCTGTCACCTTGACATTGATCGATGTCACTTTGACATTGACAGCTGTCACTTTGACATTGATACCTGCCACTTTGACGTTTGTCACTTTATCACCGCCAACGATAAATATGGTCGGGGAAGTACTGTGATGGCCACAGCAGATTTTAATTTACGAGTTTTAGCGTTCAATTATAATATATTATTCATTAAATTAGGAATAACAACAACTATTCGGCATCAGTCATAAAAAAGAAGAGGTTACAATTTAATATTTTATTAAAGCAAACGTTTCGGCTGCACATTTTGCTTTAATAAAATATTAAATTGTAACCTCTTCTTTTTTTATGACTGATGCCGAATAGTTGTTGTTATTCCTAATAAATATAACAGTCGAGAAGTCCAACGTAAAAATTATTCATTAAAATTTGCTTATTGTTTTATTAATATTATTTAAAGTACAAAATTGAAAATAATGAGTACAGTAACAGCTTATTGAATAATATAATAATAATAATAAAAATAATACATATTTTTTAATTTTTAAGCAATAATGAGAAAATTGTATTATTTTAAAACTTTAATTTAGATTATTTATTATTATTTGGTATTCCAAACAAAGCCATACAATTAAATTTATAATCAAGCAGTCAAGGCAATAAATAATATATTTTATTTTGTACTTAATGTTAAAAATTGGTTTTATACGTTCATTTTCAGTAGATAAAGTATTACTTTAACATCGAGGGTAGATAAAATAAAATTTGAGTAGATAAAGTAAAATTTGAGTAGATAAAGTAAAATTTGAGTAGATAAAGTAAAATTTGAGTAGATAAAGTAAAATTTGAGTAGATAAAATAAAATTTAAGTAAAATAAGAATATTTTTACACAAATTAACATTAAGTACAAAATAAAATAATATATTGTACACGACGATAAAGAGTCTTTATCGACACGTGAAAGATAGCCCACTCGTTCCTTCGTCACTCGTGAACTAACATCTTTCACTTTTCGATAAATGATCTCTTTATCGTCTTGTATAATAAATTACTATAAATCAAAACATAATGCATTATATATAGGTATTTATTTGAAATATGAACATAGTTCTACAGGTGCGTGAACTTGGCAGAACAACATGAAGCACAAATTCTGAAACTTATGTAAATATTTTGTGCCCAATTTGTTCCTATTTGTGCCTTATAAATTATTGAAAAATTCCTGCACGTTCAGGAGTTATTACTGTATGAATGACCTTTTTGCCAAGTTCACACCAACAGAAGAAAAATTGAAAATGCATAGTGTATAACGTTTGTCGGGACATGTACCCTCGCTCGCCGGCATCAGCCTCGTACCGGGCCCGCACTAACTCGTGCACACATTTAGTTGCTTATTAATAAAGAACCTATGGAGATATTTAATTTATTTATGGGGCACAAATGGGCACAAATTATGACGATTGTAATGGTATATAAATTTTTCGAAAATGAAAAAGCTTTTCTGCCAACTTCACACTTTCCAAAAAGTAATTGTTAATAAATCAAAAACCAGTAGAGATTTTAAATTCGTTTATAAGGCACAAATAGGCACAAATTAAGCACAAATTATCTATGTAATAAAAATTAACATTTTCAATCTTTTTTCTGCTGGTGTGAACTTGGCAGAAAATCAATTTAAAGCCTTATAACTTTTAAACTATTCATAATAAGTTAGTAATTTTATGGGCACAAATGGGCACAAATTAGACACCAATTATTTGTAAAATAAAAATTAACATTTTCAATTTTTCTTCTGTTGGTGTGAACTTGGCAAAAAGGTCATTCATACTGTAATAACTCCTGAACGTGCAGGAATTTTTCAATAATTTATAAGGCACAAATAGGAACAAATTGGGCACAAAATATTTACATAAGTTTCAGAATTTGTGCTTTATGTGGTTCTGCCAAGTTCACGCACCTTAGTTCTACTTAATTTATATTTTCATTTCAAGTCATTAAAATCTACCAAAATACAAATTCAAATGATCAATAATAAAAAATATATACCTTAGTTTACAGGAATAACGAACTATAGAGTATGTATATATTTATTTGTAGTCCAGGTTCGGTTATGGTTCATACAAAAACAATCGATTCAGGTTTGGGTTTAGGTTCAAGAATTTGAAAATATATGGGTTGGAAACCTATATTTTTCAGGAATTTAGGGGTTACGCTTCAAAATAAATATATTTAAAGTAAAATACATTACTTACTTGTTTCCTTGACGAAAAATTGAAGTTTTGTTGTATATCAGAAAACCCGAATATACTTGACAGTAATTAATAAGTACCTACTGAACTGAAATGCTTTAAGATGCATTTAAGATTAACCAACAGTTTTATATGAAAAATTACTTCTGTCGTTATCCACACCAAAAATATTTATTGTATTAAATTAATAATTTCTAACATTGTTTCGAAGAACTTCTATAATGAGTAGGAGAAAGTAAAGGTTTTTTCGGATTATGGTTCATCAGATTCGGGTTCAGATCCAGATCTCTGGTTAAAAGGCGTGATAGATTTTGTATAGTAGAGGCACGGAATCAGATGAGGTACGAAATCAAAAGAAATGGCCTATAAATGGCTATGACACTGTGACCATGATCTATGTCGTCATCAACGAATATTTTTACATATAAATTTTTTGTTTATGACGACATACGTGTAGATCATAGTCATAGCGTCATAGCCTTTTATAGGCCATTTATTTTGATGATGTACCTCGTCTGATTCCGTGCCTGTACTATGTGCAAAATATTTAAAATAAATATACCTAGGTAAAGTTAAAATAGGGCATCAAATTATTTTTATACAAGATGTTCAAATCTGTATGTTATTTATGAACATAAAATAATAGCTTTTCTTAAGGAAAATAAATAATAGATAAATAGCTAATTGTGGTTGTAAATTTAGTTATCGTAGAATCTTGTGGTTGTTAGTAAAAAATCTGAGTGGTTCGATGTTTATATCACATGAACATTAAGCTATTATCCGTAACGTTAAACGTAACGTAAGCTATTAAATATGAACATGCCAAGCCCTAAATATAGGTCTAATTATGAATATTATCTGTCATTATATCTCGCACGAACAGTTTTTAATATTTATGCAAATTTACTTCTTCGCATTAAAATTCAGTTCAATTTTAGGGTTGAAAAACGAATTTGGAATAAAAACAACTTCGCACAAGAACGCTGAAAGAAGAGTATACCGTGTGGTTTTATTTTTTATTACTCGTACTGACATTTTTGAATTTATATCAAAATTTATTTTAAACAATAATTATAGGAATATTTACGTTAACTTGTTGAAATGGGGGCATATCTAAAGAGTTTTTAACATAAATAGCCCAAATAGTTTTTTCTTTTTGGTTTTACCGTACCTATACCATATTTATTTAAATTATTATAAATCCAATACATAGTTTAATCTGATAAGAAAACGATACCTACATTTTTATTGCCCAAAAAAATTATTATTGAATACAATATCATACAAGCTAAAATAATATCATTTTAAATATGATTTTCAATGATTATTTAATGATAACGAAGACGAGAGAATTGTAGCTAAATATCTTCGATAAAATTGTCAATAAACAAAAATTAAAATGCAGTACAGATCCGGATCAATTATAATAAAGAACCTAACCTTTAAGTAGGTACTATCGTATTTTTTAGTCACATATAGAGTATGATGGGGTGTGTCGACACCCCATTTTAAAAGTGTGATTTTGGCATAAAACAATTTTTTTATATGTCGATGATGGTACTATATGGGAACAGGTAGAGTCCGTTCCAGCTAAGAAAGGCCTGTTACGTCATCAAGGATGCGCGAAGTAGTGACGTCTCACAAGTAGGATGCTTATTTTATTTGCCTACTGTTTTCCAATGGGCTTTTAATCCAGTTTCTACTTTTTCCTGCATACATTTTTGCGCAGTATTTACTATTTCACGAGTCTGGCTATGAACAACCATTCACTGTTGACTAATATTTTTTTGACATTGTAAAAGTGTTCGATTTTAGTTTAAGTAGTTATCTACGCTACTGAACTGGTCGTTTCGTTATGAATTGCTATGACAACGGCTTACCGGACGAGTTAAGCTAAGTTTCCATGCATGCGTTTCATCCGTCGCGTTTTATCCGTCGAGAGATCTGATTCGTTAAATTTAAATTCGTGAAAATCAAGACAGTTACGGATCAACGACGGACTGAGTTCGTCTACTTTCTACTCGATCCGTAGAACGGATATACGTCTCAGTACCACATCGTTTTGTTTTGACAGTTCAGTGTATTTATGTAAATTCTACATATAAAATTTCGTGTTTTGAAGATATTGTATGATTGTGTCCGCGCATTTACGGATGAAACGCACGCTACAGCTGTCCCGATTGTCAAAATAAACTTTCATTCAATATTAAAAAATTAAAAAAAGTCTGTTATTGTGTAGAAATTCATATTTGAAAAAAAAGTTCATATAAAAAATATTTTTAAATAAATATAAAATATTTTTCTTGGTATCCTTATGAAAAATGTTGAAGAAATAATAGAAGAAATTTCCGTCAGGTTATATGATTCCACTTTATTTTCAGAATTTTCGTCTGATAGTTCTTCTCTTGACTCCTTCTCACCTCTTACATGGCATTGTCTTGGTCAAAATTTCATATTTAATGCTCTTCAATATTTTCTTTTTTTGAGTTGTCCTCTTGTTCTTTATGCAGGTACTGTTTCGGAATCATCTAAGTCACTTTTTGTTTCGATTTTAAGTAATTCACTCTTATACTTATATTTGTATATCTCTTCTCAAAACCATCTTACAATTTCTGCCTTAAAAATTTATTTATTATATCTCAGCGGAAAATTTAACTAACGTAAATATTATCGTGGGATGTTTCAGCACCCCAAACGCGAATAACAGCAAAACTACATGTTTTTCAAAATACCTTAGAGCTAGGAGATTACCGAATATGAAAAAAATATCATTATAATAACAAAGAAGCAATGCAAGAAAAACTCGTGCTGGGGTGTTCAAACAAAATCTTTCTTATTCGAGCCACTTACTACAGCTTTATATTGCACACTTGAATACGTATAGTTCTCAATAAAATTTCGCAAATCGATATATTTTATATTAGTATTGAAGCTGAAATGCAAAACACTGTTATTTGAAAAAAAATTATACTTGGCAAGCAAAACCCTTGTAATTTATTCCCTATTCTTTTGATAAAACTATCACATCTTTTGTATTCTTTATTCTTTAGAAACTACAAAATTAAAATCTTTTCAGTAGCTAGTCAAACAGAGATTTTTACATCTCTTTCACATGGCTTTGTTTTACACCTCTTCATGAATATTGCATGGTGCAAGTTCTCGTCTAGAAACTTTAAGCGCCATTGTATAATTAATTTCATTTAACATGATACGCTGTATAATAGTTTAACCACGGGGGATAATGAAGCAAACTTAACTTGTTTGTTGAAGCAAATGAATGTTGTACAAAACTACAAGTCGCCAGAGCTTTAGCGAAGATTTTAGGAACAAGGAATTGGAGTTAAAATTGATGGTGTGGGGTGCCTTTAATTTATCCAACACTTCATAATAAGAACGGTATAGCTAAAAAAAACCATTAAATTGTGTTATTTAAAATTTGTGATTTGGATTTTTTGCTTCTTACTATGTACTGTTTTCTAAATATCAATTTTTATTATTGTAGAAATTATAACAGGTTTGTTTTAGGATATAGTAGGAAGAAGAATATAACTAAATTCATTTAAAGACCGTATACTTATTATTAGTTTAGAAGATATACGCGCCTCCACCAGTATATGCGAAGTATAATTTACTGTTTTCCAATTTCTTTCTGTTCAATAATTCAATTCTCTTCCACACTCATAAACATAAATTTCATAAAAACGGCCGTAAAACTGTTCCAAGTTATTAATTCAATTGTCCTTTATAGTTCGCGTCTCAAGATATTTGTAGATACAGTAGAATCTAAATTGAGATCTAGTGTACAGATTGCTTCAACTAGATTGTATGTTTGCTTATTAAAGCTTTGTGCAAGAGACTTTTGTTCAGTTTAATTTAATGCAGTTCTCTTTATTTGCCTTTTCGATTTTTATTGAATTTATAAATTCAATGTGAAATTAATTTTGTAATTTTCATTGTGTGGTAATTTTTTTTGAGAATTTGAATAGAGTTTTTAATTTTAAACGAATTACCTTTGAATTGTTGGTATAATGTAGTTGATGTTCGTGATATGAAACTTTTAATGAGAATAGTTCATATTTCAACTGAATTGCCAATTAAAAACTTGAATTGTTTAAATATACTATCTATAAAAAATTTTCAAACGATTTCCAATAAAAACGAATAGAACGCCTTCATTTTATTGAACGGGGCGAGATTTTCTGATTTTAGTGGGGGCTTAGGATTCGTATGACTTGTGTTTGCGGGCAAATCAAATTTATCTACAGCTAGAATTCACTTAAAATTACATAATCTGCTTTTTACTAATTAAACAAATCTCGTTTTGATATTAAAAGATTCGCAAAATTCAATAGGTACTTCAATATATTTGTCATATTATGTGTAAAATTTATTTTGAAATATTAATTTCAATTAAATCGTAAATAATAATTAGGACAGTTCTTTGTTGTGAGACTTTAAAGTCTTAACTATAACTCCTAACAATATCACAGTGGTAAAATAAATACCTATACTGCAACGCACAGTATATAGTAAACAGAATTTTATTGTGAAATATATTGGATGTAGTTATTCAATAGGAATAGGATCAATCATCAAGCATAATCAAATTACGGAAATTTTGTATTAAAAATAGTAATTACATACTAAATAATTATGATTAGTAAAAGAAAAATTGCGAAAAATATATTTAGTTCAGAGATTGGTTTATAAAATTCATGACGTCGCTTGTATTAGCTTTGAAATGAAGCTTCTCATTGGCTAAACATTGATTTCCCGGTGTCTGACATTCATTCGAGAAGGCAACCTAATGAATACAAATATATTTAAAATTGTCAGTTTTGTTTGCATTAATTTTCCCGCTATTCTCATAAGGAATATTAATTGGTACAAATGTTCTTTTAAAGAAATGAATAGCATAACCCATCAGATGTTGCAATATCATACTTAATTTTCAACGGTAGCGCCAAATTTACTTTCTACCAGAAAAAAGCTGCTGACTGGGTAGAAGGGTACCACGACCCGCTCAAAACTTCTTGCTAAAGGGGTATACCTAGTTCATCAATCATCATACACTAACATGTAAACCTCGTAAGCCTACTTCAGAGGGGCTCTAGTAAAATTTCACAAAACCTTACTGATTGGCCATGTAGAGTTCACTCGAAACTCGAAACTTATATTCTGACCAAGGGTCACCTAGTATATCATGCACCAATATGTGAATCAAGTAATCTTCTTCAGAGGGCTACTTTACTCTAGTGAAATTTTACAAAATCTTACTGACTGGTTAGAGTTACGCGATTCGCTCGAAACTTTAGTTTAAGTAGCCCTCTGAAGAGGGTTACGTCATTTAGATGTTGGTGTATGATGAAGTAGGTGCCCCATAGCTAGAATATACAGTTTTGATCAAGTCGTGGTACTCTTTTCCTGGTCAACAGCTTTTTTTCTGGTCAGTTAATCTATTTTCAATGTATTTCTTCTGGTCTGTTGTTGTTGATTATGATTTCAGAAGATAAAACTTGGAATTTAATTTATTGAAATTGTATAAATGTACATGTACTTTGTAAATTATTTATAATTTTTTAAATGTAATAAGTAGTTACGTGAAATCATACTACTGTTAACAAAAATAGAACAAAGATATTTATAAACATTAACAATATTTCTAGTTATTCCTGCACTATTCAAAATTGATAGCTTTCTCCTTTTGCCAAGTAAGAATATTCTTGGAAGCACCTCTAATTGTTTTATAATAAATTTCAACATAACAATTATCCCTCGCCCCACCTACATCTGTTGCTATAAGTTCGCCAAAGTTTCACTTCCACCTGTGCTATATTTAGTCGTTGTGCTAAGCTAAAATTAAATAGACAACAATGGTTCGCGATAGCCAGCGATTAGAACAAGTGTACCTATCTATTTCTAGTTCCTTGTCCCGTGTCGTATTGGTTAGTTTTAATTTGAAGACGGGTGAACAGCTGGACACGACAAAACAATCGTTAGTGCAAGAACACAATAACATAAATTTGAAACAAGTTCAAAACAAATGAGCAGACAAAAAAATTGTGATGAAAGGTTGTGAGACACTTTCACAATAGATGAGACACATTTCTTGACCTTTACGGTATTTATTTATTACAGTTTGTATTGAAATTTGTTATTACATCAAAGGAAATAACTTACTAGAAAGAGGAAAGTCATATTTCAGCGTTGTATGTAGAATCGAAATAGATAGCTATAATCTCCATGACAACATCAAGGATAACACATTTTTGTTTGTTTAAATTTTAACATGACCGGCCATTGACAGGACTGTATTTTGGGTATAAATATGAATAATTTTATAAGCAATATGTTATTAATAGGAAGGTACCGTACAAATAATTCAAATTTCCTTTTTCAAAAATGTTTGACAGCTGGTGACAGCAAGGCATAGCGTATGAATATGTTTTTTAGACGACTTATACAAAAATAATAGATATGGCGGAAGCAGCCTACTTAAGAAAGTTGAAAATATTATGATATATCTATCGTGCTGAGAACAAATCAACACAGCCAGACTGCCAGACAGCTTTTGCTTTGTTTATTGATTGTTTGAAATGATAGTAGAATGTCATTTGAATGTTGTGTGTGTATTAAAAAGTGACAAATTATGTGTTTTGTTTTGTGGCCGTCTAAAAAATAGCGTTCAAAACTCGTTCAATAGTAATATCGTATTGCTTGTGTGTTGCTTCACTCGGTTGAACCTCGTTCGTCAAACTTTACACTCGCACGATATTTATAACTTTCAGACTCCACATTCCGCAGAAAGCTTTTTTCTTAATCAAAAATCTGACGTGGACACCACATGACTTCCTTGTACGCCTTGTGTGTTCATACTTTTCTTAATAACTAAAATGTAGAATAATATAAAAAATTCTTTTTACTTATTATACTAGTATACTCACAAATATATTTTAGTCATTTTATTTAAACTGCAGAAGAAGATATAAAGCATATTTTACTATTGTCACTGTCATGTCATAATCATTTAAATTTTACGTAGTAACAAATGTTAATCGATCATGGACTACAAGATAAAGAAATACTAAATTAAAAATCTGACGTGGACACCGCATGACTTCCTTGTACGCCTTGTGTGTTCATACTTTTCTTAATAACTAAAATGTAGAATAATATAAAAAATTCTTTTAACTGATTATATACTAGTATACTCACAAATATATTTTAGTCATTTTATTTAAACTGCAGAAGAAGATATAAACGATATTTTACTATTGTCACTGCTACTGTCACTGTCATGTCATAATCATTTAAATTTTACGTAGTAACAAATGTTAATCGATCATGGACTACAAGATACCGAAATACTAAATTATAAGTATATACTTTAATTATTCTTAAATGATAGAAGATACAGAAAAATTTATAAAATACCGATTGTAGATAATAATCACATAATCTTTCATTTAAAATAAAAAAAATTGCCTAAAATTAATTATTTATCAAAATATTTTTAAAAAGTACTACTTCCGGTTTGTAGATTGAAACCAAAAATAGGAGGTGCACAACTAGATGCTATAACAGTCCTAAATACAAAATTTCAACTTTCTACGTCTAACCGTATTTGAGTTATGCGACACACATACGTCCGTACGTACATACATACGTACATACGTACAGACGTCACGACGAAACCAGTCATAATGGATTCAGAAAAGGTCAAAACGGATATTTCCATCAAAATCTGAAAACCGAAATTTTTCGGGATTACAATACTTCCTTATTACTCCGTACAAGGAAGTAAAAATGATGTAGGTAATTAAAAATTAAAGACATAAATCTAAAGACAGTTTACTTGAATTGATTTATGAATAGACTAGATCCTACAAAAACGTACATCATTCTGTCATTGTTGATCCTGCATGGTTATCCAATATAGTAGGTATATTAAGTATCAATAACGGTAAGGACAGTTTACCGATGGAAGATAATCAGTAATGCCTTAACGTTCGTGATGCTTATATCATTTTTTGCACTGGTCTTTTTTATTCATACGCAAATATTAATTTCTTCGTAATTAATATTAAATTTACTTACCGTGTTGTTTAATCTAGCAACCGGTAAGATCAAAATACTGTCTTTTGTAAACAGGCATGGTAAGTTGATAAAGAAGACCAATAATAGAATCGACAGTATAAGTGTCAAGTGTGACAAGATACGAGTATAAATACTGAAAAAAGAAACAGAACTTTTCCTGGTAATAAAATGATCTACTTAAATCGTCCATTTTTTTATAAACTCGATTTTTTTTAAAGAATTAAAAATATGTGCGCCTCCACCAACATTCTATATTACCGTTTTTAAAAACAATTTGATTAAATAAAGAAAACCACTCTTAAAATAATATATTATGCAGTTTTTAAATAAGTTTATGCAAAGAGAACAAAAGTTTTAAATAAAAAAATTGTAAAAGAAGTATTTTTGAATACTTCTTTTTTACTACATGTATTACTATTTATAGTTAATTAGTATTCATTGTAGCTACCTACTATATTTAAAAATCAACTAACATCGCCGATTCCGTTTATATTAAATTCTGCTCTTTTACTGTTATAATTTTCTATTCTTGTAATAAAATTGAGGAAAAGTTTGCTTCCTGTTAGTTATTGATCAAAAATGCGTTGTTATTTTCCTAAAGGTTATATTATGCAAATAATTTAAAATATGAGGAAAACTTCATAAATTTTCGATATTAAGTAGTTTAAATGTTGTGTAAATATTTACCGAGAGGTAGAACGGTGCGGAACAGTTTTTGAAATAAAACAATATTGATGTTATATTGGCTATTAAAACAAATACTGGCATTATTGTTTTATTTGTATTTAAAGTTTAATTAATATGAATAATTTTTGTCGTTTATTCCGTGGCACGTTGTGAAATAGTGTATTGATTTTACATAACTTGCGTGATAGCTTTTTTGCGCTTTAAGCTTTCAGCGCTGTATCGTGAAATTATTACAGCCCTTATTTTGAAATCCTATAAAACTAAATATTTCCTCATATTAATTTGCATATTTTATATCCCTTTTTACGAAGAGTGTTTCACATTTCTAAAATCAATCGTTTTTGTTAACATTTTCGTATACTATGATGCATAGATTTACATAATTTTCATACAAAAAATGAAGATGGTTCAATTTGCATTTTAATGTTTATTTTCAAACTTTGTAGGATGCATCTATATTATAGTGTTACAAAAATTTAATTAATATTTTAAAGTTAAAGGCGTATTAGCAGGATCCAAGAATTTTTGAAAAGACGAACTTTTTCATACGGGATACTTTGTATCAACTATTAAATAATACTTTCATTATAGCTTGAAAATGGGAGACAAAATGGGACAGACGAAGTACAGAATGAGAATGTTAAATATGGTGTCAGTACCATAAATACGGGGTGTTTGACAACTCTATTTCTAGGGGCCCCTATGTGGTGTTTAGTGGTACCAAACAATGTTTATGTTTGTATATATTTTGTATTGTCTTCAAATAATGCAGAAAGTAAGCAACCTATTTTTTCAGACTATTTCTACAAACAAGGAGTATTATTTCTTTTCTCGTCGAGTGTCATTTTTCAATGATGTCTTAGTTTGTAACAAGATTGTAAATGACACCTAGAAGTGCTTATTTTGGGAGAAATCCATGGTCAATATTTACATTTGTAAATACGGTAAACAGATGTGACACAAACACAAGGACGAATATTAGTCATCAAACTTAAAGTCTTCTCACAGAAAACTCAAGCTAAAATTATCACATAATTTCTGCAAAAACTTGTGCAGTTTTTATTTTTATTGCGACACTAAATGACAGTTATATATGCATATATTTTTGAAAGAATTTAAGAACGTAATTCAAGCTCATTACCAGTACCAGTTTTTATATTTCTTCGTGAAATGGACCGGTTGCCGGTTTTCAAAAAAGCGGTTCAAGTTCCGATTTCGGTTCAATAATTTATAAAACAACAAGACATTTAATTTAAAAATTCGTTGAATATAATAAATAAATTAATATGATAAATTTCTGATATAATTAAAATCTTGGCTAAACTATAGAAAATACAACTTTCATAAAAGCATTTTGATGAAAAAACATTAAAGTTCCATTAATTCTTTTAACCGTTTTGAACCGACAACCATCGGTTTGGCTTCGGTTATGGGTTTTTCGAATTATTTATTAACGGTTTGGTTTGTTTCGCGATTCGCTAAAATAGCTGCGGTTCGTTTTCGATTCTTTTTCCTGGTCGGTTCTAGTCTTTGATTATAATATATCAAATTTTTTGTTGAGGGCCAAATTAATACCCGACATTGAAAGTTACTGGATGTTTCTAAAATGAGACTTTTTACATACCTAAATAAAAAAATTCATTTTGTAGCTAGTATTCTGGTTTTAATAAATGATAAAAAGACAAAAATGATAAGCACAGATAAAAATAATACTCTGATAATTAATTTTGCTTATATCGATAGAATTCTTTTGATTGATTTTGATGTTTGGTATGACATTCCAGTAAAATCATTATTAAGATGATATTTGTTTACTTTTAGACTTTAGTATAAAAAAACTGAACTGTAACTTTTTACCATCTCACTATGAACGGAAACAGAAATTTGTATATGTATACAAGTACTTGTAGATCTTAACTATTTCTTAAATATTACCTACCTTACACCAGTGCTACGAGAATTAAAATGGTCAAATAGCCTTCCATCATTTTAAGCACATCAACGCCACCGTTAGTAATTTAGATCGCTTCGCTTAGATTATATTCTGCATTTTAACAGGAAAAATTCAAGCTTCCTTTTAATTTACCGATAAAGAGCGTGTTTGTTTTCGCAAAATAATTCTGATAATGTTGTATAAAAATACACTATCTTTTCCTTCCTTTCACGATACATTTATTTATCTTAAAGAAAATCAGAATCTCGTTCACGGTAACCTAACTCGGTATTATCTCTTTCTTATGCAAATTAGTGTCCATTGCTGTCAGACCAGCGCTGAATTCCAAACAAAGCGTTACAGAATTTCAGAATTTCATTTTATCTGCATTTGCGTGCTGCCGTAGAATTTTTTGCGCACTGCAATGTTTTTTATTTTATCGCAAAATGAGGTTCGTGTCACCATAGTATTTATTGCGAGAATTTTATTAAAATGCCAAGAAATTCTATGTTGTATTGTGTTAAATTTTAATTTTATGTGGGCGAGATTTTTTAATAAGATTGTATGTGTTATTTGTGATATAATTTGTAGTATGGTGACTCATGTACGTGACCTTTTGATATTAATTTTATTAGAATGCAGATTTCGTTGTTTTTTAAATTTATTAGGTTTCTTTCAATGTATAGGTTATTTTAGTAACAAGCATTGACAAAACGTAATTTTTTTATAATTAAAAAATAACATTTGTCTGAGTATAATATGCAGGACGTTTTTAAACTTCAAGTCTTATCACGGAACTAAAATATATTGTATCTACCTACAGTTCATGTATGTTTGAACTCATAGTATTTTAAATACCGTGCAGGGCTCGAAATGGAATTTTTTTACGAAACGGAACGCTGGGTCTCTTGAAAACTTGAATCTTTTAAGACGTAGTGATACAACGGATCGTTGTTTGGCCGTATTTGTTAAGAAAGTGGCATTAATATACATGTTCTTGAAGATCCTCTTCCTTAATTTTGTGAATTTAAAGATATCTCTTTGATTGAGAATCAGGACATCGATGTGTATATACCCTTTTGACATTTTGACTCGTTTTCAATACTCTGTATAATATATTAATATTATATAAACTTTAAAATTGGTAGGTATGTAACTTTTACAAATTCTTTATTATTTCGTATTTCGTTTTTTCAAATAGACATACTGTCATAAATTAGAAATGGTGCTGTTTTAATTAATATATCATATTAGGTACGAATATTATGAAATGAGGTATTAATTGAAAAACAGATCAAAAAGTATTCAATTGAGAAACCAAATAAAGTCTATAATCAGATATCATATTTTCATATTTAGATCGAAAAAGCAAAAAAAAATGCATCACATTCGCGTCCACACGTATCTATTTCACCTTTCGCTAATTGCTTTGCAAAACAAAAACCTATCAATTTATTTTCATCAGTTTATCTCGCTCATCTCATCACAACGAAAACAAAAAGACACAAAAATATGAACGGCGCGTTAAATTAGCATATCGAGCGGGCGTAGAAAACGCAAAAAGAAAAAACTGCGCTTCCTCTGCGTTGCCAAACGGATTTAGAAAAATTGGCAACGTAGCGACAGTCACATGTAGAGAATAAACTAGGTGAGGACAGATTTCGGCGAATAGTTGCTGTTAATCGAAAACAGGACGAATTTATTATGCAACCATGGCTATGCTCGATCAGCAACTGGCGTTTGGAAAGTACATTTATTTTATTTTACTCTCTGTATTGCTAAGTTGAAGTTTTATTCTATACTGAAACTTTTTTCTGTTTTATAAATACCTACTACTATAAATTTATTTATTTGCAGTAAGAGTTCTCATAAAAGTTTCTTTTTAGTTTATTCTTTTTCAACTTTAACAGTTATGTTTAAAACATACTATCTTTACTTCCACTTTACTAGAATGTTGTCGTGTCGATGAGGAATTGAGTTAGTTGGGCTGAAGTTAAATGAGGGTTTCGTTCATTAAAATGCGTTCAAAAGAAACAAAGTTTAACATTTCTAATCTTGAAACATGTTTTTAATTTTTAATTTTGGATAAATTGTATTTAATTGCTTTAGATGACAAAGCTTAATTTATTTCAATAAAAATTACAAACGTAGGTATAATAAATTAATATTGATTATTCATTGTTTATCTGATTTGTAATTTTTAACGCATAAATAATTACAATAAATTAACGATAATGTTTAATTTTTAATTAATATATCGGCTTTAAATTTCAAATAACCATTTTAACTTTTTATTTTATGATCTTTGACTCATGCATATAGGAAATATTAGAAAATATATCATTTCACATTTTAAAATGCACATCATTTATCTTATGATGTATAAAATGAAAAATGACATAAACCTAGAAAACTATATGACAGCATACTAGTAGAAATAACTATCATATTTTACCATATATGTCAGCGGTAAACCATAAAATATTAGGATTACCTCATTTTCAAATTGTCATGAAATATTTATTTGGAAGAGCAAAATGCGAAACTATCAAATGCATTTCCCAATAATTTAATACATTTCAAATTTCAATAATGTTTTACAGTTTTGTTCAGCATTCAGCAATAATTTCTTCTTCTTCTATTTTCCAAAGCCGGCAATAACGGCCAGTAAAGACTTAGGTAATGGTAAATAATGCGTCAAATAGTCCTGTGTTTGATTCTGCTGACAAAATGCAGTGAGACAATATAGGAAAAAAATGCTGGTTTATAATGAATGTAATCGGTTTCTTATTCTGTATTCTGTAAAGTTGAACAAAGGATATGTGTCATTATAAACCGCAACATAGAAATGTCTGTAGCTCGACTTACAGAATACAGAAAAAACTTACCGGTTACATCCATTATAAACCAGCCTTAATGGTTAGGTTTAACAAGTGCAGAATCTATGTTTTGGGACACACATTGGGGTTCATTAATACAATTTTAATATTGATATCAGCAGTAAAAATTTGTTTGATTCAGGGTTTTAGTTTAAGTAATCAGTTACATTTTGTCAGGAATAAACACCAGAACAGCTGCACGATTACCTTATAATTTTTCTTGCCAAATAGTCAGTAACTTATTTATTAAACCTAATTTGTCCTTTGAAAGTAAATTACGATGAATGATTATTCTAGACAGCTCGTTTAAAGATTTCGAGGCATACACAGTAAAAAATGTTGTATGTTATTTTTTACCTAATAAAATTTTACTTCCACTTTAGTTCATACGCAGTTTTATTTGTATTCTTTATTTCGCAGGGTAGGTCGCCTGCGGCCATGCTGTCATTTGTCGTTTTGTAATTGGCACGTAAATAAATACAACAATGCAACCATTATGTAATGAGGTGTGTTCATGACGACAAGCAAACAACAAAGTAAAACAAAACGCTCAAATGAAAGCACTAAAACTGCAAGAAACACAAACATTTTAAATCTCCTGACCAAGTTTCATCGTAAACAAAGTTTTTAGTTGTCCCGCATTGCGTAGTTTTCGTAGTGTCCTCCGTAGTCCGCATTTGAAATGGTACGGAGGAAAATACACAGTGCGACAGTACGCGTTACTATCTCGACCTACAAATGGTGGCGGGCGTCCAACAAATACAACTACATGATTTATTCAAGTTCACAGGCCAAAAGAGAAGAGAGAGGAAATGTAGAAGTGCTCGATACGTTTCTACTGAAATTCTGCAGAGCATACGATAAATTCAAACTGAATTAGTATAAAGTAGCTTGATGATAAATTAAATATTTTTGATGGACACAGATGAGCCTTAAGCCCTGTTCATACATGAATATATAGAAGACACAGGCAACAGAAGCAAAATGAAGAACTTGTGGAACGTTTGCGGCCTCAAAATTGATGGAAGCGGAAAAATAGCGGCGCCTCTAGTGCACAAGCAATACACACAGTATTTTTTTACTGTTGTGTGTGTGTGTATGTGTCTTCTATGTGTCCATGTGTGAACAGAGCATTAGATTACAAATTAAGGTCAATATTACAATGATGTTGTTCATATGTCATAATTTGTAAATTTCAAATAGTGCTTAACCAACCCTATAATATTAAAAACAAAACTTGTTCGGTTTCTTTGTACTACCTATGTATGTTATGGAAGTTATATTCAAATATTAAGTACCTACTTACAAGTTTCCATAAAAGGATGTGCGGTTTTCGTCATTTTATTCTTTCCCCGATTTGCTTACAAGTCCTCCTCCTTGTCTAAGGGAAATATAGCGATTGTGATTTTGATCGACCTCGATTATAGAAGAAATTGATTTTAATATGATTTTGAATTATGATGGAGCGAATCGCCTTCTGGCCGGATCACCGGAACCAGAATTCCGGCCACTTTTTAGACCAGATCGTCGAAATTCCGGTTGCCGGAGCATTCTGAATTGTTTTGTCAAAATTTGCAACAGCTAAAATTATCGTAAAATCATAACAATGTGAGAATCAAACCTGGGATACTGACCAGGGTTAAAACATTAATTTAGAAATTGCTGAGATAATTGAAAGACCAAATACTTTTAAATTAAATTTTCAGAGATAATGAACACCCTTATATGAGCAAAAGAAATTAAAATATAATTAAAAATAGTATAATAATTAAAGATAAATTGGAATTATTGTCTATTTTAGAAAAAAATAGAATCTCAGGGGTGGGGATTACCCCTCTCCTAATCCGTAGAACCGCCACTGGTAAGATAGGTTCCTAATATACTTGTGTAGCTTTGTAAAACAGGCATTCAGATAGTAGAATTGATATGGAATATAATAAACTTGTTAAAGGTGGATATGTATTTATTGCTAACATAACATTTATTGATTTTGCAGCTTCAATAACTATTGCTATCTGCCTAATTTTTTAAAAATTCTTCATTCAATGAGGAAGTAAACTCTACCTCTTTCAGTATTTATATTTCCTATTCCTATCTCATATTATTTATGAAGTAATATAATATGGTTAGAACATCGATATGCCTGACTGTAAATAACGTGCACATGGTAACACTAACAGAACCGACAACATAGACAACTTGGTTGTCTGTTGCTTTTCTATTCCGTGACGAGTTTATATTGCTACAAACCGCACTGAAACCAATCCGTGACGTTGCTGTTTTGGTGCCAAACTTTCAACCTTTCATTTTGCTCGTTTTACTACAGAGAGTGAAAGAGAGATAGGAACTTTGCATGAGAAAAGGGGATAATTATAAGCCGAAATTTGGTATCAGATTTTTTTCCATAGACTACCGATAGTTATCAGGAAATTTGATTTCTTAGAGCTTACATATCAACGTGTATCTCGTGTTGTTGTGATAGTGGAATTATAAATTTAAATTTCAACAAAACTTTTTGTATTGAAATAGTTAAAAGTAAATTGTGGTGTCAATTTAAAGCTCTCGGGGAGATAATGACATTTATGCGATTTTCAATTGTTCCTCAAAAAATTATTCAATTTTTTTCAAGTAAATGAAGGTCTCTGAGAAAAAAATCTAGTCGAAAAATAAAAAACAACATTTAAACGATGGTTAGTTGTTTTTTCACATGTTATTCAAATGATGCCGAAGTTGATACCAACTTATATAGTTCGGGAAAAAAGATAAATTTAATAAAATTTTGCTGAATATAGCATAACATTACAGCCTTTACGAAAGCAAGTTATTAAAACTTATAGTCGGAAAAGTACTGTGGTGACCACAACAATTTTTTTAAATTTACTGATGAACAGTTATTTTGCTCTTGCTCTTTTTAAAAACGGTTTAAATAACCGGTTTAATTTTGTTTTGTTTAATGGTTACCAGTATTTTAGTAAATTAAAATAACGGTTTCGGTTAAAAATCATCTTCTGACACCAAAAGTTGCGGTTAACCGGTTTTTTTTAACCGGTTTAATAAACCAGTTTTTGCCCTGCTTTTGTCTATTTTCCGCAATTTTACGATTTTTTTTCATTCCAACGAAAGGCTTAAACTTTTTGATGTAGTTTATTTACTACGGCAACTAAACTTCACTATTTATTTAATTTGCAACAAAATTAAAAGGATATAAAATTAATAATGTAAATTAGTAAATCAATGATATCAGAAACCAATTAAAATTTTATACGGTTACATTTTTGTATGGTGCGGTGCATCTACACAACCGCCCATTAATTTTGTGTAACATTAAAATAAATAAATGAAAAAAGGCGTTCAACATAACTATAACTAGTAATGCAAATCGTGGTATCAGAAACCAATTTGTATTTTATAAAAATATGAAATGATCTTCATTAATCAAAAATATGCTCCAGTAAATCAAGTTAATCTCCAATAACTCAAGCACCTGATAAGGCCTGCCGAAGCATACAACTTGTATGCTACAAATAACACGATTAAATTGTCACAAAAAACACCAGCTCATACACAAATAAATTATCGCAGCCATGAGCAACACCTTTGCACTAATTCATAAATAATTTATTAGTTACAACGAGCGAGCTACAAGTTATACTTTAAAATTAGCGTCACAAACTGTAACGAACACCGTGACTCAAACAATCCATTTGAACAATATTCGAATTAATGTGAACACCCACGGGTTAGAAAAATGTAAATTTCTAGTATTTGATTTACGTTGTAGATATTTTTGTTTCGAGCAATAAATATTTAATTTGATTATTGTTGTTCGAATTATGGTTCATGCAATAGAAAATAGATTCGGACGGGGGCGAATTGGAAGTTTCTTAACTTTATTGCGTTACGTTAGTCTTAAATTTAGTAATTAAGAGGCCCGTCTACCTCCTAAAATCCAGCATAAAATGTACTAACGTAGCGAGCGTTTTGTGGCTAGTACAAGAATGGTAAATTTTATTTCAACAAGGATTTAATAGAGAAAGAATGTATCTACAGATATGACTTTTTAAAATTTTGATTAACAATTGTACATGGTTATAAAAATTCCGAAACATTTCAAAAAATTCTAATTTATGTTAATTATCTCATGATAGAAATTAATTTTTAAAAGGCATATCTGTAGATCTATTCTTTCTCTATAAATGTTTATAAAAACATTATCCTGAAGTCAATAATAATCTGACAGTTTACTCGTAACGAAAACACTTTTACAGTATTTTTCAACTTGAAAATGACATCGCATAGCTATAGGATGCGGCAAAGTATGAGTTTTGGGCTGGTTTCAGGCAGCCATAGTATTGGGGAAAAGAGTGGAATAGAAAAAAAAGGAAAATCGAGAGTATTCTAGGTGTTCGGAAAAAACGCCGCTTACTCGATTTTAGAATTTTTATAATACTATAATAAAATTAAGGGCGTATGCTGTAAATTTATACTGTAAGATATGGCTTTTGTCATGAAATATTCCAAGTTGCTATGTACAATATTTGGAGTTTATTTATTATATATTTTATTTTTTAAATATTATTCTTCAACAGGATTTACTACCAATTATAGAATGGTAGATGTTATTATAGTGAAATCCAACCACTTCGACTGATTTGTCTTGGGCAGTCAGAAATTTAATCCGTACGACGACCTTTCAAAATGAAAGCGACAACGGAGAGATTCTTATACAATCAGGAGTACATTTAAGACGATCAACTGGTCAGCTTGAAGCACCCGAGCGCGGGTGCGATTTAATTGTGTGATGCTTTGCAATTTAACGACAACAATCAAATCACACACTGGCGGCCAAGAAACTTGAAGTAGGTACGCAACTCCGGATTCATCAGATCACATGCATATTTATAAACATTTTTAAATATCTCATTTAGTAGAATTTCGTTCATTTCAAGTAAGACGCTCATAATTTGTAAGTTAAATTTCTGTTTCGATCTAACGGTTTTCAATTAATATTTTAAGTTTATGAGTTAGATTGTTTTAGCAATCTAACAAATTTGTCTGATGCATTAATTATTGCAACATACTTTAAGAAATACTCTGTTCACAAATTTTAAAATTATTACTTGCCACTCGAAAGGACACAAGAACAAGATCATCATTGATTAGTGATATTGATAAGTGTTTAATGTTACATTTGTGTATTTGGTGTGTGTAGACACATAAAAAGACTATCGTTTAGTCTAAAGGTAATTGCCTTGAATAATGATATTCAACCCCTAGCAAATAACACGCAATATACAGTTGTTTTTTTTAGTGAAACTCGATTTTAGGTACATTCGCTTTATTTAATACATATACCGTTAAGATTTACTAAATCTAAAATAATTTTAAATCGTGCACATAGCGTTTTGTGTATTTTAACTTAATCATTGCCTACGATATATGCGGGAGAATATAACTAGTGCTATGATTAATCATCGGTGATAGCTTAGGTTAGTCGATGAAAATTGAGCGAGTGCGCAGCACGAGATCATTTTTCTGTAGACGAATGCTATCACCTATCTATGATTAGTCGTAGCCCGAGTTATATATGAATGAGTTCAAATATAGGGTTATGTTTCTTTAATAGCTGTCGAAAACGTTTTAAATTCTATTTACCTTTCTCAATTTGGCGTTTTTCTCTATTATCTCTATGTGGATACATTTGAAGTCTTATTTTTGACAAGCAACAATTTTATGAGTGAGAAATTTACAGTAAATAACTAATAAACAAAAACAGTTGACATGTAACATCCGATGATAGAAATATCATCTATTTGATAGCCTCTTTCAGCCAATCAAATAAGAAGAAATATATACCATGTGATACATGCGAAGATAGGGAGTTATCTGTTTTTTCCAATCTGTTTTTTCCAATGATATTTTTTTCCAATAATGCATTTTTCTAATGGCACATTAAATTATTATTTAATTTAGAGTAGGTTAGGTTAGGTTAAAAAATAACCACTTGAAAAAATGGATATTTGAAAAAGAATTAGCGGAAAATGGAAAGAAAATCACTGGAAAAAATTGTATGGAAATTGTGTCGTTCAATCAACATGAATTATAGAGAAATATAAATACTGGATCATAATTAGCTATACTGTATATTTAATCGCGAGAATGGTTGTTATTATACCAACAAAACTATATAGTTATTAGAAATTGGCCAAAGCGCTATTACGAGAAGATGCTAAGGATATTGGTTTCTATAACCCATTTGAAGACAATAAATTCGTTTACTACTAATAGTAAGTATATACAATTTTTTAACTTCGATAAAATTATTATGCCGAGTTCTGTTCTTTCAAATTCAATTTAATGACAGCAAAATTAATGTAATTTTTTATATGATATTTTTCTTATATATAGGTACCTAATTTTTTGTACCTAGGTATTTACATTAAATAAATTCATATGTTAGAAAAATCTAAGTCACAAATATTTTTAAAAATTCTACATTTCGCTTTCCTCATGGTTAAATAAATACCCAAATTATCCACATTTAGTAGTTTCCGTTTAAATTTTGTGTACGTTTTAAGTTAACAAAGTAAATATTTACACGAAATTACTGCAGCAAAATTTGTAACCGCCTCTATTAATCTCTCTAAAATCTCCGTTACAATATTAATTCCTGCGTTACAACATTTATTCCTGTACGCAGCAGGACCAAACCATTACGCGGTTGATTAGCGTCTCTAGTGTGAAGTGATCGATTTCTGCTCGACTGTACGGCAGTGTTTTGTTCTGCGTCGATTGTCTGTATGTGTGCAGTGTTTGCAGGAATATAACACAGCAGGAATACCGCACGCGAGACGCTTGTTGATAAATAGATACCTAGTATTTATTCACTTGTTTGTGAATTGTTTATAAGTTATAAATATTTTAATCGTCACTTTCTATCGCGTGAGCCGATTTGGCTCTTGCTTGAGCGGTGACATGTCATAGTAAGAAAATAGTGAACACCAGGAAACATAATTTGTATGAAGGTATCAAATAATGAAAACAAGCAGGATGAATATAGCAACAGGGTTAATATATTTTCTTTAAATTAATCTTTACGTGAATGACTAATACTGAAAATAATATTTCGAGGTTATTTGTTTAATTTAGTATGAAAACTAATTTAGTGTTTTCTATTCATTTTTAACTAGTATCATTATTGAATTGTTTCACCAATTCTTTGTGTTAATTATATGAATAATTAGTTCATATATTGACAAAAGCTTAAAGTGTTATATTCTTATTATCTAATTACTTAACTGTTATTATTTTAAAATCAATTACTCACCAAAATATGTCAAAAATTGTATTGAGGACTCTCTGTGAAATCAGCAACAAATTTCCATATGTCAAAATGCTCGATGGAATAGCGGCGATACAATTTTTTCGTTATTCATTTGTTCCATTGAGCACCGTGCTTCATGCCATGCCGATGTGACAAAGGCATAATGCATTTTTAATTTTAATTTTGTGGTGCACGGTGTATCTACAAACCGAGTAGATATTGGTATCTGTAAGAGCAAATATTGCTTTTTTGAAGTTACATCATATTATACAGGCTGTTTCTGTACTTATGGATCAAACTTTAAGGGTACCTACCTATATGTAACACGTTCTACTGATAACGGAACAAAAAGAATTTTTGTAAAATTCGTGAAATTAAGGGTGGTTTACTTAAAGAAAACATGTTGAGTGCCACTGTGAAAGAAACAATAATTGAAATTAATTTACTATCAAAATTGCATTACGTAATGTAACATTAATATTTGAATAAAACAACACAAACAGCTATGAAACCAGTGGCACTCAACATGTTTCCTTTAAATAAATCACACTTAATTTTGCGAATTTTTGAAAAATTCTTTTTGTTCCGTTATCAGTAGAACGTGTTACATATTTCCTTAAAATTTGATCCATACCATAAGTACAGACACACCCTGTATACTAATTTTATTATTATATTCATCACAACAAAATATTAAGGCATGAGAATTATTGAAGCAGTTATGAGAAACAATACAACACAGTTTTATCACTGATGAGATAATGTTATTTATCCTTTTTCTGGGACCATATCCTTCTTTGCACTCTCGTGCCCTATACTCTTTATATTTATCGACAGCTGCAATCGGTACATAATTTCTAAGTTCTTGTTTTGAATTCTGTTGTAGCTGTTCCGTTCCCGCCAAGCCACAAGTTAACCGTGGCCGAGGTGTTCGATGCACGGACCGGCAAACCGCGGCCTGACGTTCTCAAGCAGCATTTCATCTTGGAGGGACGGATCGACGATGCCGCTGCACTCCGCATCATCTCCGAGGGCGCTGCGCTTCTCCGCTCCGAGAAGACGATGATTGACATTGAGGCGCCCGTCACAGGTAGGAATCAAAACATTATATCATAGAACGCATACAAGTTCTTGTACAAGTTTTCAAGCAACCTACATCACGTATGAACATCAATGACAGTTTTTATGAATGAACAACATAACATTTTAATGTCAAATTATATCGCACTCTCAGAACATATCGCACTCTCAGAACACAATAGTGCAGTAAGTGTACTATATTTTTTGAAGCTCTGTATTATAATAAACATCGCAAGACAAACTAATGATTTATGTGAGCCTACATAACATTCAACATCATTTTCTCAAATCCTTGATTTTGAAGTAACACAGTAATGTACGGAGAGTGAAATATGTATCGCGAAAACATGGATAAAGTGACGGAGGACACCTTATGCAACATGGATTATTGTTCATATAAATAAATAAATATTTTAATTGTTTCATGACTCCATTTCATGTTTATAATAATAATAACCTATTGGTTTTCTTAATTTGAATGTAATCTGTGATGAAAAATGTGACATTCATGTTCTACAATTGAAAATATGACGAAAACTTACGTGAATGTCAAACTTGTATGGTGTAAAACTGAAAAATTACTTGTGCAAGAACTTGTACAGAAACTTGTAAAGTGTTACTGTAAAATGAGCTTAATAAAGTTTTATAATTGAATGTATAGAGGCGCAGCACTTGTGTATTGGCACATATGCCTCACAATAATTTCGCCGGTTTAGGTTATTGCATTGACTATTTCCCTCATTATATTTTAACCAATTAAAATGCACTATTTTTCACAAAAACCATAGAGACTATCTATATAAAGAACTATTCCAGTGCATATTTTTTAATATTGACATATTAGGCGTATATTCACCGTAACCATGACAAACAAACAATAATAAATGTTTGTTTATTTTTCAGCAAATGTCAAAATATGTAAAATTAATTAAAAAATTATGCAAATAAATAAAATTGTAAAAATGTATAGAAAACACTAAATAATAAATGTTTGTTTATTTTTCGCCAAATGTCAAAATATTTAAAATTAATTTAAAAATTATGCAAATAAATAAAATTGCGTTATTTAAAATTGTTAAATTTGTTTTATTCATGAAATACCACTCGTTCATAAAAAATAATAGAAAATACTTTTGTCTCCTGGTTCGACGTATTTCCGCAAAACACCTCACGACCTTCGGTTTCGAGTTGTTTCTATGGAAATTTGTCTTTTTTTTTACCGAATATACACTCGTGCATTAATTCATGTCCAGGAATTTTTTTTGAGTGCTTTTCAACAACGTCTTAATTACAGAAATAATTAATGCGCATGTGATATTATAAGTGAGGCTGAAATTTTCCATAGAGAATCATGAATTCTAAATAAATTAATAACAGCAGGTTATACAATGCTGGGGTATAATTAGCAAAAATTGGAACTAATTTAAGTGTGTTACTCAGTAACTTGATAATTAAAAATCCGTAAGAGCGGAACCTTAAAATACCTACATACTTATACTTATTGCATAAAATACATGTAATCATAGATTTTAAAATAAAAGAAACTAAATGACACAGCTAGATTACGGACGGTCTTTTTATTGGATCGTACTAGGAATCACATAATCTAATAGCAAGACAATAATATGTTTATGAACGCGAGAACCCATATTTACAGAAAAGAATTTTCAACGTGGTTAGGATTACAACTGTGAATTTTGATTAAAAAATGAGCAAGTTGATTAGAACTTTCTTGTTTTTGATAATAGGTACTCAAAAAACTATCATTTATCAATTCCATAATTCTAGCGAAATAAAATGAAATTGAATAATCTAATAAAATAATTATTGACAACATGCTATATTTTTATGTAAGGCATAATTTATTTTGCGCGGCGTCAGAAAATTGTCAAAAATAACAGTGACAGCAGTATTATAAAACTATGAAATAGTGATGACACATATTTAAAATTTGTTGGTTTTATTCAGCGATCTTTTATAATAAAATGAATGAATTTGAGTTACATGCGAACCATATACCATTTTATAGGCGTGGTCTTCAACAGTGAAAAATCGATGCTTATGAAAAATGTGTTACACATTTCACTGTTTATTTTATTATGCATTACTTTATTATATTTGCTTTGCAAGATGTGGTATTCTATTTAACTAGTTGAGATCTGATGTAAATAATAGAAATAAGCTAATATTTGAATTTTGAAGTCTTCCGTTCTCAATATATACACTAGTACATTTTATTCTATATTTGCATTTAGGTTGTGAATATAAAAACTTATTTATCAAAAGAGATTTGAATAAGTTATAGAATAGATTTTAAAGCGTTTCTTTTTTAAATTTATTGAATTTCCGATGGTGAATTTGGCGAAATAAAATATTGATCGTTTTCATTTGCTGTTTTACTAAAACATTTAAATCGTATATCATACGGTGTGAAATTGAATTTTTCTTGTCAAAATAAACCGTTTTAAATGTAAATTCGTAATTGAAAATAATAACACCCGTGTTGTAATTATAATGCTCTCCAATACTTTGAAATAACAGCGCCAATTATTCTGTCAAGAAAATGATATGTTTTCATTATTTAATAAACTGTAATTGGTTGTATTTAAAGCTGTCTTGATTTCGCTACTGAAAAAACGTCGTTTTCAACTTTTTGCGGAGATTTCTACTTTGCAAGAGAATGAAATTAATAAGTACCAGATAAACAGTGCTTTATAAATAAATTGCTTGTTGTTTGGCCTAGACCCAGCAGTCAAATTTAGAATAGAAATGTGGTTTTGATATTATTTTTATCGGGAGGTTCACAATAAAAAGAGGAATCCCAGGAATTGAAATTTCTAACTTAAAGAAAAAAAGGACAATATTTTGACACTTTCAAACAGCTGTGGCCAAATCAAGTATCTTAGAAACTAAATAACAGCTTAATGATCATAATTACTGTTGTACTAAATACTCGTTTAAATTATTTCTAAAGTATGAAACATAATTAATGTCTGAGAGATGTCAAAATTAATGAATGTTTGTACAATTTATTCTACTTTTCAGTGATTCTGTTTGCTCTTTATTTATTTTTCAAATTGATTAATCGAAACTATGTGCCCTTTATTTATTATTGAACCTCAAGCGTTTTAAATAAAAAATGTCAAAATTCATTCATCGTTTTGTTGCACGGGTTTTGCTGAAGAATTCATATTATTCAGCAAATATTAAAGAATTTTATATTTTATTTGTTAAATTAAGATATTCGACTATTCGACATAGGTAACAAAAAATGTTCAGTCTTTTAAAAAATTTCATAATAATCTTTGAAAGGGTTTATTTGGAAATAAAAACGTTTCACTTTATAGCATTTTGTCCAATTTAGTACCTTTTTAATATTACTACAAAGAAACTGGACATACGTCTTACATAATAATTATGGACAGGTTCATTGCAATTTATTATTTTTTTTTAGAAAGAAACAAACTTATTGTTACTTGTATGCTAAAAATTGTATTAATATTAATAAAATATGTAAAAATTGGGATTAAAAAACTACCTACATAAAGTGTGGAATGTTGACCATAAGCAGATGTAGACGATTCACTCAATTAATAATATTATTAACTGGTGAAATGGACTGACACTGAAAATTTTATAATAATAAATAAAACTAACTGCATTAACGATTTGCGAAAATGTTGAAGTAAATAATGCAGGACTTTCTACGTGGCAGGAATGTAGTTCGAGGTTCATTTTTTATTCAGGCAGTGTTTTGGGCTTCAGTAATAATTAAAGAAGCAAAACAATGCCGAATGCAAATTGTGCCTGAGCCAAGAGAGTCGGCCACGACTATACAACCTACAGTCTAGTACACTGTTAAGAGGGTACGCTGTTAAAGAGAATTTGTTTCTCATTTAGTATTCACGACCCGACTGTGGATTATACTAGCCTAGAGTAGAGGCTATGAACAAAAAGGGACTTTGTGATCTATGAAATTAGATTATGGAAAATTATGACACATACACTGCAAAGTATTCAAAACACACAGAACTTTCATGACCTATTGTTAGTGTAGAACGACTGGAACTTTACAAGTACTTTTTAAAGTACCTATACAAATAAAAGTTAAGGGCTTTTATATAAACTTTCTTATAGAATACTTGTCCAAAATCATATTCAGTTTTCGGTAATAACTTGGTTCTTTCTGACAATTTTTTTAATGAACTATTATTATCATTGGACAAAGTGGCTGCTTAGATCAACTACTTAGGGCTAGTGCAATTACTATTGATTATGACTGTTGTAATTTATTATAAAAATAATCATCGTAAGTGGAAATTAAAAATGTAACAATGTTCAATCAACTGTAAGCCACTATTTTTAGTTTTTTTTATGTTTTTTTTTTACTTATTTAGTTCTGAATTGTGGCGCTTTTAGACAACGGTTAGCGGTTATTACAAATACAAATATTTGCATACGCGAATTTAAGAATTTAAGTTTTACAGTTTTTAAATTATTTTTATATTTTAATTGCGTTCTCATGTTTTAGTTATTTAATATTTAAAACTGTTTTCGTATGTACGACATTATAATACCTACATGTAGGTAATATTTAATTTGGTTGAATGTGGTCAGATAATAATTTATTTACTACATGTTAGAAAATTCTAGTGACATTAGATTTTGGTCTTTTTGCATTGCAGTTGTCGGTCAATTAAGTGAAGGATATGTAGTTAGATATTTATTACGCCTGTTGTTTGTTTAAGCAAATTTCTTTAGAAGAAACTCACACTGAACAGTATTCTAATCCATCTTACCATAAGTCAACAGTAGCAAGCGTCCTACCCTAACCTTTTCAATTCTCCCTCCCTTTATTGTCGTGTTCTTTTACTGGCCTTCCCAGTGGCCACGTTTCTACATAATGCATAGTTTGTCCACCACTACGGCGGGCAGCACAAACGCTTTTCTTTCCTCCTGCCTTTGCAGGAGTTTTAGAGCCGCATACAAATACCCACCGACCCTTTTGCAGGGTTACTACCTTACAAACAAGGAAAATATACCACGAAAATGTGAAAACATTTCAGTGAAAGTTTCCGTGGAAGGTTTTGTGGTTATTTTACTCAAGAGAGGGAAGTGTTCAGTTCATACGTGTTCTGACATGACATGCGCACTCAAAGTAGTTTTATACGGAAGGATATTTTTTATGAATAATTATATAGAAAAGTGTATATTATTAACATTATTAAACCAATTTGAGCACCTTTCATGGTTTTGCTGATGTTTTTATATTTTAAATTTGATTATTGATTATTACTTCATTCTTCTATTCTGATGGCACTAGGCAAATGCCTTAAAAACAGGGACCTGAACCGTTGAAAATAACGGTTCGAGTTCGGTTCGTGGTTCAATAAAAAAATTTGGTTCGGTTTTGTGTTCCGGTTCGAAATTTTTATTTTGGTCCGGTTCGCGAACCGGTTCAATTTGGGTTCAACAGTTGATATTTAAATTTATATTTTAATTTTTTTTAAATACACTGAAATGAAATATTTTAAGTTTAATGAAGATACATTTTTACACTTATATTAACAATAGAAAATAAAATAAATTATTATTGCAAAATGCAAACACAAACAAAACAAAGTACTAGGCAACTTGAAAACTAGAAACTTAAACTAAGTAACAAGAAGGAAACATATTAAAAAACCGGTTTTTCGAACCGGTTTACTGAACCGGTTCAGTATTTGTGTTCCGGTTAAAGTTCTTGTTCTTTTTTATTTTAGAAAAAGGTTCAAGTTTCGGTTTAGGTTCATAAAAATAAGCCGGTTCACTCCGGTTTCGGTTTATGTTCCGGTTCGGTTCAGGTCCCTGCTTAAAAATAAATTTTTTGTAACATGTGCACGCAAAATCAGCTGAAACGTGCTTGTTTAGACGGAGCAAAACGCGTGTTTGCTTACTTGAGATATTTTACTCCCTCTCGATTATTTTCGAGAAGCGGTGTAGCGACCGTTACACGTTCGGGAGGAATGCTTTTGCTCTCTCGGGCGAATTGACGGGATCAAAATCTAAATTTCCTCCCTTGGTGCATAATGTACTATTGTAAATGTTCTGTTAAAAATAGTTGTATATCAAAAGAAAACGAGAACAGAAAAAAATTACAAAGGTTAGTAGTCGATAATATCATTAGGTATAGCGGTATAGGTAATGTTTATTCGTTCGTTCCTGATGGAACAAAATAACTTGATAGGTTCGTATAGCCAGATCAAAAATTTAGAGTGGACAACCCGAATTTTAAAATGGACAATTCAAATATTTTTCCTGCTTGCGTATACGTGTTTACAGCCCAATGCAGTCATGTATACAGCTTGGAGTTATGGGGTAGGGTTATTTGTTGTGTAAAGTTGAACCAGAGTGCGCATGAAAAAAAAATTCGCCGCAGGCAATTTTTTTTTCATTCCAGGTCAATTGCTGTGTAATTGAATTGTATTTTTTCAAGGGATGTGACGCTGCATTATATTTTAAATCATTTCATGTGATTTGCAATAAATAAATAAATTGTGAGCTCACAGATGTAGAATTAATATAACATTTGTTAATTTGGTCTACTACTTCGATTTCATTAGAGTGGGCAAGTTTTTTTCCAGAGTGGACAATGGAAATCAATACAAAATTTAGCAATACCTATATTTATTTTTGAAAAGAGAAAGCATTATTGTAAAAAATGCACAAGAAGAAAATGCGCCGCATGCGAAATTTTTTTAGAAGCATTGATTATTGTACATTTTTATGGTGAATTTAATATTTAATAAATGTGTGCAAATTTTCAGCTTCGCACTATTAAATGCAAAGAAAAACCTTCTGTAACTGCGGACTATTAGTCTTGAAATTTTGAAAATCTTGACAGGGAGTGAGCTTACTCTGCTACCCCCCACCCCCTTAGTTACGCTACTGTTGCATATATTTATCTCTTGAACTATACATATGTAATGTTTTCGGTCAAAAATGTAGGTACACTATCAATAGGTTTAACTCTAAATTGAATCTTTTTTTTTAAATTACCAAATTTTAGAAAAAATGTAGATGACAATCTTGGTTTAGTAAAGGTCTATGTTTCGTGTTACAGTGTGTGTTTTGTTTGTATTAATTTAATTATAACAACCGGTAGTAAATAGTAATAGTTTTAATTTGCTAATCACTTATTGGATCACTAGTTTGTAGGTATACGAGTATATGTAGTATACTAAGGTACTTAACATTATTATAGTTTATAAGAGAGTTTATTAAACTACTAAAGTGCAAATGCAGTTCCTACCACCTGCCTACTACCATGGAGGTATTTTTTACTTTTAGTTCATACTGAAAATGTTACTACCTATTTTATCTGAAGTGCTTTTCAAAAACATCGTTGGAAAAATTAAAATTTAATGCACCTGACAAACTCACTTAAGTTTTGAGTGAAAATATAAAAATTAATTATGTGTAAAACTTTGAACGCATTTCAGAATATGCACGTCTTGTATAAAAAACTAATTTTAAACAAAGCGTTGCGAAGTAACATCATTTCAGAAAAGAATTAATTACAGTGAAATTTTCAACATCCCTACACAGTTAATTATTTTACCGTAGTATATGTATACGCTGTAAAAATGAAATTTAATATACTACGAATCTTCCGTGTTGCCAGGCAAATATTGATGAGGGGAGCGAGAAACATTTTCTGTAATGAAATTATGTTGTAACAGAATTTTTTATTTTCTCCGTGTTATTTTTAATATAAATTATTTTTAAAGTGCAATGAAGGCGACAAATTTTTAAATTAAAATTATGAAAGTTAATGTGGTATTATATCAATTTTTATATCCATAAAAATTATTGTTTGTTCAATAAGCTTAAGTAAATCCATGCTTCTCTATAAGAATGAGTAGAGTATAAAAGTTTTAATTTCTTAAGTTTGACTGTATTCAGTAAAAGTCTAATCAAAGCGAATTACTTAAAGTCGAGTTTTATAAGTGTTGAGTTTATTGCTAGAAAGTTTTATGGGCTTTGGTTTTGCTTATTAAGCTTTGAAGCAATATTGAACCTACCTATTTGGTTTGTATAATATTAATTTGTATAAGTATAAGTGCACCCGCAGAAATTTCTAGAAAGTGGATCGAATTTTCAAAAATTTATAATTTTTTGTTTTGTTTTTAATTTATTTAAGTATTGGCGGATTGAATTTGAATTTTTATATTTTTATCTATATCTAAAGTGAACGAAAATCATTTTCAGGATCATAGTAATAAAGTTACAAAATATTTGTGTGAACTTTATTTTATTTTAAATGGACGTTTCGGCAGTCAAAGCCATGGCGGCAAAACAATACACATAACCAAAATAGCTTAATGATACAATCAAATTATTGAATAAAATAACCTATTTTGGTTGTGTATTGTTGGAGGACAATTATTTTGCTGATGATGACGATTTTGACTGCCGAAACGTCCATTTAAAATAAAATAAAGTTTACACAAATTTTTGAAACTTTATTTCTATATAATCCTGAAAGCCATGTCGGATTAACTCTAACTCTAAGACTAAATGTTGAAAACAAATTGACGAAAACAGGTTGAAACTAATATTAGACGGTTTTTATGAATAGGTGCAAGTGATTAATTACTGAATATAATTACTGAGGTGTAATACTATAAAATTTATAATGGATGGCCGAAAAAAAATCCAGAAACACTATTGTGCTTTTATAAAAATTTTTAATTAAAATTAATGTCCTAATTTAACACAAAACATTCCCAAATGATGATAACCCATTCTATCTTCATTATTACAAATTCTATAATCCATCAAAACAAAATGCACATCAAACTTAATTAATCTCGGCTTATAAAATGCTACAATTAATTTATTTTCACCGTTTTGAAAACTGATATAAATTCTACGAAACTGGCGATGATTATCGCTTTTAACAGTCCGTTACTAATTAACAGCGACAGCGGATGGTGGTGTAGTGTTTACTAGGAAGATGCCAATTGCAGATGCTGCTAGATATTGAAGATTATATGAACACGTCATTTGCATACAAGCTGTCGAAAGACTAATTAATAATCGGTGAATATCTTAATATACGCGCACGATTTGTAAGCGATTAGCAACTAGTCTATATTTCATTACGATATAATATTTTGAAGCTAAAGGAGATTTTACTGTTGCTCAGTTAGGTACTGACCCAAGAAATGAAAAATCAGATAATCGGATGTAATGATGTAAATTTTTAATTATAGTATTCTTTGTTTTAATTTTACAACAAGAAGACAAGAAGTGATAGATTTTAACCTTCTGCCTCATATTAGGGGAGTATTATGATGGGCCTACATTTCCGAGTGTGAGTTTTTGGTGGATAAACACGTTTTAGAGTCTTTAGAGTAAGAATTTAACATGTTCGAAATGATGTCTGTGTGTGTGTGCGTTCGTTCGTTTGTATGGCGCAATTTTTTCGGAAACGATAACTCAAAAGATATCAAACATTAAATTTTCAAATTGTATATTTAAGATTTTAATACGAATCTTAATAAGCCATTATATTTTTGATTTCAATCTACAAACCGGAAGTAGTACCTACCTATTTTTAAAATATTTCAATAAATAATTTAAGACAATTTTTTTATTTGAAATTAAAGATTATGTGATTATTACCTACAATGGTATTTTATAATATTTTTTGTATCTGGTATCATTTAAGAATAATTAAAGTATATACTTATAATTTAGTATTTCGGTATCTTGTTAACATTTGTTACTACGTAAAATTGAAATGATTATGACATGACAGTGGCAGTGACAATAGTAAAATATAGTTTATATCTTATTCTGCAGTTTAAATAAAATGATTAAAATATATTTGTGAGTTGTATAGTACCTATATATTAATATATTTGTATAATAAGTAAAAATAATAAAGTAAGTATGGCGGGAGGTATTGTGCTGGCCACATCAGATTTTTTCTATCAATTACACAGTACCAAAAACATTTGAAAATCTAAAACTTGGCATGAGGTAAATAAGTAAAAGTTCATTTACAATGAAGTCTCAAATTGGATTAGGAGCGCAGAACAGATGAGATACACCTTACAACATGCTACAAGAAACTAGAAACTGACAGTCTTTATTAAAGATACAAATGTAGGATTCTAATAATGTGTTGCACAGATAGATTTTTAATACACCCAGTACAAAATTTGTTAATTTAAACTTATAGTTGTAACAATAATCATACCTAGAGAGGTTAGTGGTTAAAAAAGAGTACATATTTCCTATTAATAAATAAATTCTGCGTTGTATGCAAAATAAAACAAATCAATTATGTAATGCTTCTGTTTGTTAATATTCATTATAAAATACAGTTAAATTTTGCATTTGGTTATCGCATTGTGGTGCAATGCTAGGAAAATTATATTTGTTCGCAATTTAATTTTCAATCATATGATAATTTTTTTATATAATTTGTTTTACGATTTTGATTTTCACCAGTAAAAACAAATATCTATAATATATCAAAAATTATTATGCATATTAATTTCACAGCTATATTACATTTCAAACAAAATTATATGATAGGTAAAACAATTTTAAATTTATTCAATCATTTGCTGGCTTTCGCTTTAATATGATTTTCCGTGAAGTAGAAATATATTCGACCTTTAAAACAAAGTTCAACTATTAGAATATTAATAGGTTTTGTATTTTTAGTGTGTTATGACTTATTATTAGTTTATCTATAGTATAATATAATATTACTTAGTTTTTTGGCAACAACTAATAGTAAACACAACCACATGACTGGTTAAAAATTTAAAGAATTTTTTCTTTTATCTTTTTGACTTTGTAGTAATCAGTTTGGACGAATTCCCTTTGAACGAATCATCATTCCGTTATTACAGTGCTTTATTTAACATAAAAATTGGAAGTTTAGATGTTTATTTAAGATGGTTAAGTTCAAATTTAAATTATTCTTGGTGGAATTAATTATTTTACTTCTTGTAAATTAAAAATTCGCACGAATGGAGATTCATTGCTGGTTTTTAATTAGTATTCTTTGTTTTAATTTACTTTCTGATGGATTCTTATTAGCAAGATCTTTGATAAGTATAAGAACAGTGAACAGTTGAATAAAATAAATATTTTATTGTTAACTTTTCCTTGCCTTTACATTCAAGATGGTTTTAATCTATATGAGAGCTATATAACTTCTTCTTTATGCAAACAAAATATAAATTTGATTGAAAATATATTATGAAGGTATATTTTCATTTCGAAACACAAATAACAGTAGAAGTAATAATAGAATTTTTTGAGAAATCCATATAAAAGTAATTTTTCATTTCAAGCTGTCGCGCAAACAAAGATTCTATTTGTGTTAATGTTATTAATTTCATATATTGTGCTACACAATCTTTACGAGTTGGTACAACTTTTATTATTTATTGTTTTCATTTTTGCTTTTCCTCTTCAAAACTTATCGTTCGTAATCTTGTAAAGAAAAGCGAATTGTAGTTAAGTTGTAAACACTGAAATGGAATAAAATAGAAATAATAAAACACAGAAAATAATGTTGTGATAAAAAATAGCTTACTGCCAAACAAGTGATTGTCATTGAAAATAACAGTCGATAATTAAAAGTTAAATACACGTATCGTAAAATGCATACTTAGTATTGCACTTAGTTTTGTTTTTGAAACATTTCCTACCACTTAAATCAAAGATTCAAATTGTTTATTCGTTATTATTTTTCTACTTTCTAGCAATAATTATATTTCTATAAATACGTTTCTATACCTATACTTATATTTAATATTAAAATCAAACCCTAATACCGGGGGTAATATAACAAGTGCTTATCATCGGTGATAGCATGAGTTGGTCGATGAAAATTGACCGAGTGCGCAGCACGAGTTCAATTTTCTGAAGACTAACGAATGCTATCACCTATGATTAATCATAGTCCGAGTTATATTTGGGGAGAATATATAATGAATGAGTCCAAAATGTTTGGTTTTATTTTTTCAATATCTGTATTAAATTCTGTTTACCTTTCTCAATTTGGCGTGTTCTTCCCTATTATCTCCATCTTGATACATTTTAAGTCTGATTGTTGACAAACAGCAATTTCAGATTAAAAATGTTATTTAGCGCCATACATACCAGTTCATTAAATGATGTTTTAATATCAGTAGTAGAAAAATACATTTAGAAATTTTGTTGTAAAAAGGATTGAAATTATGTAATTGTACTAAGTTTTAAATTATCAATTCTTCTGCGAGTTCTTTCAACGCCTCCCTATTTTTTGTTTTGTGCTTTATTAGTAAAGTACATTAAAATTGTATTACTTCGGGTAACATAAGAATAATACTCTATTGTGTGGAAGAGTAGTAGTAATTTTGAAAGCAGAACAGAATAGTACAACAATTCCTTGATGCGGCTCTATTGAAGGTCCCAACTCTTTTCTTATTGTCCCACAGGTAAAGATAATTAACCAGAATATCACCTCTCTTGGCGTATCTTAACAAGGGCTTGATATTTTGCCAGATTGCTAATGAGTCAATTCGAGCTTTACAGTCCCCCAGGCAAACCTTCACCGTTGAACATTAGCCCTTTTCTTCTACCGACAGCCCTTGGCTGGTCCACTGGCTTCATCATCGTGTAGTGCATAATTACACCAAGTTTATGTACTTGAGTGTATATGAGCTTGATTAATAAATTAAAATTTTAGCGAGATGTTTTATTTTCGGGGGTTGGCTGTTAGCGGAGGGATGCTTAGGGGGTTTTACTTTTTAAATTGCCTGCACTGCAAGCCGTAAATGTCTGGAAATTTGAAGTTTTATGGTGGGAGATTTTAGTACGATACGTGGTTTGACTCCGGATTGCTGGGTTAGTAAATTAAATATTTCTCGCTCCCTCAACGTTTTATTTAGACTGTTTATTGTTTGCGTTAAAGTCAGGTATAATACAAGAACTATTAAACATTTACAATTAGTTACGTACAGTCGTTTTATTTTCATTACAGTCAAGAAGAACATAAATAAAAACATAATATACACATACTATGATACTTTCTTTACTTGGGATTGGATTTGATTTATTATTCTGTTCAAATATTGTTATATATACGAGTCGCTGTAGCTTTGTGGGCCATCGATATGTGGTATTTTCTGAAAATGTGTGTATGTTTAGCTGTCACTGCACTTAATGGGAGTAAATAATTATTTTATGTCTTCCTAGTATGTAATTGTTTATTTATGTCATGGATACGAGGTACGTTTTATAAGTATTATATTATGCCCTAGGGCATTAAGAAATTACCATGGTAATATTGATTCAAATGTTTTTCTTCTAAAATTAATATATTTCCTGTACGTTGGTACGATACCAAAATATTAACAAAATTTGAAACGTCAAAGCGAAATCTCACGTCATATTTTAAATAAAATAGTAAGACATAAAATATTGTATGCACCACGGGCATCATTGATGTTTATACGAGTGTTTATAGCCCTCGGGCGATGTACAGACAGAGGCCCTGCTTGTAAACATGTCGTCCCCGGGAGCATAAACATTATCATGATGCCTTTGAAAATATTATATTATATACCTAGTAACTAGGTATATATTATCGATACGTAGTGTATAAAATCAATGGTTAGACAAAGTAAAGTAACCGACGGATACAAATAATTATATAGAACTACATTTCACCTATATCAGCTTACAAAATTGCAACAAATCATTTTCTTATCGTATATTTTGCGTATTTATAATAAATTACCTATACGATAATACTAATTGCCCTTATCGTCTTGTTACTCGTGGTGCCAATGATGTTTCTATATTTTTATTTTATAATGCTATACTTGCTATATATTATATAATATATATATATATATATATATATATATATATATATATATATATATATATACAGGGTGTTCATTTTAAGTGGCGCACCATTGCTAACTCGAGAACTATAAGAGCTACGAAGTTGGTTAAATTAGTAAACAATTTCTATTTTATATGACTACTTTAATGAACGAAAGAAAAATTTTTTTAGACCAGTGGTTCTCAAACTACGGGGTGCAACTTTCTTATTTCAAATGGGGACCTATTTTTTTATTTGCTTATTCGATTCAGTATTTTTTTCTGAATTCAACGAGATATTAGTTTTATACCCTTGCATAACAAAAACATATGAAAAACGCAATTGAAAATTATGATAATTTAATTAAAATCTGATTGTTAGTTAGTGTTATGGAAGAAAACAATTGAATATTTTGTTTCATATTAATTGTTAGTGAAAAAGATTCTAGTATACTACACTGATCAGACCAAATAAGGTCGAAACACGTGTCCGTAGTTACAGCCACCTTATACCCTACTGAGTAGTTAGTACCTTGAACTCATACACTCAGTAGCGGTCCTGATCTCTTGATTAAAATCAAATAATCTTTTTCATTATCAAATAACAATTAATATGAAACAAATATTCAATTGTTTTCTTCCATAGCACTTTTGTAACACTCAGATTTTAATTAAATTGTCACAATTTTCAATAGCGTTTTTCTCATGTTTTTGTTATGCCAGGGTATGAAACTTATATCTCGTTGAATTCAGAAAAAAATACTGAATCGAATAAGCGAATAAAAAAAATAGCTCCTCATTTGAAATAAGAAAGTTGCACCCCGTAGTTTGAGAACCACTGGTCTAAAAAAAATATTCTTTCGTTCATTAAAGTAGTCATATAAAATAGAAATTGTTTGCTAATTTAACCAACTTCGTAGCTCTTATACTTCTCGAGATAGCAATGGTGCGCCACTTAAAATGAACACCCTGTATATTGATAAGCTGAATTAGAAATAAATAAACATAGGTCAAATGATTAATCATATAAATGAATGTAGTACTATCAATAATAATAGACAATTGCTAAGAATATAAAAAATCAGCTCTCTTAAGAACCAGGAAGTGCCTTCAATATACAATATTTTATATTATTATTATTATTATTATTATTTTGTTTTATATTATAAAATATTTCTTTAAAATTACCAAAATTCATTGCACTCTAAGGGCCGTACATGTCATGCTAGGTACATGTCATGCTCTAGGTATATCTATTATACTTATGCAATTATGTGTCAATATTTTAAAATAACATGAAAAAAAAAAACTTTTCGATTTGACATCATTTAATTTTTTTCCAGAAGTATTGAATCACCTGTATTTTTATAGGAGAGTATACAATTTATAATAAACAAAACGTTTTGATATTTATCTATTTAATTTGACAACTTGAAATGCTCAAATTTAATGACAAAATCACACCAATTAATAACAGTAATAACTACTGTTTACCAGTAGTAATTACGGGTCATTAGTTAACGCCAACTTTATAATTCTTGCATCTATTTCAATTGCAAGGTGTGGTTTACTTTTTCGTCTGCGAAACTAGAAATCTTCAATCACTGATAAATAATTATTAAGCAATGACTACATGTAAGTGGTAAGCATGTAATTAAATACGTAGTTACTGGTCGCACAGTTGGAAGCATGTATCTACCTACGTCTACAAGACATATTGGGGGTAATCCGAGACATGCCATTACTCTTGAAGTAATTGACATGATGTATGTTGACGAAGCTTAATTTATTCAATTATTATTGTAGGTTTTGCGTATTACGTATGGGCGTAATGTAAGAACCTTTAACCCTATATATGTAAAAATTAAAAATGACACCGTATAAATTCTTAAAATATTATTTCTTTTAACGAATATAAATGATTTACTATTTTGATGTTCTAAATTGACTATCTAAAACTCTCTCACCATTTTGTTATATTCTTTAATAGATTGTGATAATACTTCTTCTCGTATAGTACCTAAATACAAAATACAAAAAAATATGTCAACTCTGAAAATCTATGCGATTTTTTTCTGTCAGATATAACTTTAACTTTTCATTAAAACATCGGACCTACTATCAATGACAATTCCACTCATTATCTATCGTTCAATGAAATTACAATATTTTGATGGTAGGGCTAATCACCCTCTGATTAGGAGATGTCATCATTTGTAATGATTATATTTAATTTCCTACTTTTTTTTCATATTATCATGCCGACGAATATAATTGTGGCTCCGGAAATATTATATGGAAAACAACTTCTGTTTATTGTACGTTGCACTAAAAATATGAAACTTTACATTCGTTCCGAAAAAAAAAAACTCATTTTAGCATTCATTGCTGCTACTCATTTTAGTATTCATTGCACAATTCGCAGTTAGATACGTTGTAACTAAAAATTGTTCCATCAAAATCTTGTACAAAATTCAATATTTTCATTTATTTAATACTTAGGTAAAATACCTGAGACTTACCTAATGGTGGAAAGATAATACGATAAATCAATTAAATCAAATTTCGTTGATTTATTCAATTTGTGTACCACACTGGCTGGAAAATTTTAACGTTTAGCTTGAATTTCCTAATTAAATTTTCCTCCAGACATCTGCAAACGAGAAAAATCTGAAAATTTAAAATTTTTAGAAAGCTTTAATGTCATTTATGTATACTTATAATTACTAAAATGAAAATCATTAATGTCCCATCAACGCAACTTTGTTGCAAAGTACAAAATATGTTTTAGTAAGTTAAAATTATTCATCAACTGGGGATAAATTTAAATATTAACTGTAAAATTTTATTCTCAAAATATGAATTATGTATTTTTGTGTCTTTTTATTCTTTGAGTATTACGCAGTTTTTGAGTGACCTGTTGTAGAGACGTTTTTAATTTATTCTTTCTCTTGCAAAAAGGGGGAAATGAAATATAAATTTAAATGAGGATGATGAAACTGATTGCTTTGTGTATATTGTGGTGAGGTGACTCATGTTTAAAATCGATATGTTTACATCTTTCAATTTATTTTTTATATTATATATTTAAATGAAAATATTTATTGCTGTGCCTGAATTGTTAATAACTGCAGGGTATTTCTTTCTTATTTGCTGAAACGTTTCTTAACGTTGCATTGCATTGTTATCTTCAGAAAAAATGAATAAACAATGACATTTTATAAAAATAATTATTTCAATTAGGTTTTTTACTTCAGGAAAACAAATTATGACTAATTATTTTGTCATTCTATTTATTTTTTCTTAACAAAAGCGTGACGCCGTTGTTGAAACTAAACATATACCTATTACTCCTATCTATTGATTAAAACATGAGTTCCAAAAGCTGTATTTTATTTAAGAAAGAATATTATATTACAATTTTTTTGTTAGATAAAATAAATATAAATTATGTTAATTGGTGATTGCACCAAATTAGAAATTGGCGTGATGATGGTCTTATTTATTGTTTCTCTAACCAGAAAAATTGAGCTACAAATTCTGTTAGAAAAACGTTAATAAAGCAGCACATTGCATGACTTGTAATCGTTTGAAAAAACACTATTCACTTTACATCGATAAATCTTTAAACTGCATTCGTGATCACGAACCGAAAACAGAAATGGCAAATTTTCATTTCAATTTCACGACTAGAATCATCAAACTGCGCGTAATTTTTGCGCTCGGTCTTTAATTACAAGCGGACACACCCTTTTTGCGAGCTACAATAGTTAAATTCACGATGAGTACTGTAATTAACATTAAGTACATTTGCAGTCATTTACAAAACAAAAGAACGGTTGCTCTAGAAATAGAAGCGACCTAACATCCGCCCTGCTCTTGCAGTAACTATAAGCACAAGAACATGGTCATTATGTAGATGTACCGATGCTGTACTATAATATGTAAAATATCTTTATTTCTGAGCTAGTATTTTAAAATTATTAGATGCAGAAAATTATATTAAAAGGATGCTTTATAACAAGAGTGACTTTAATTTACGTCATGTCGTGTCTATGCTTAGGTATTGTTTGAAGTTCCTTATAGATAGATACTCGTAGATACCTATATATGCGATAATTCTTGTTTTAGAATTAAATTAAAAAATTAGTTTAAAATGTTGCATTGCTTCGCTTTTATTGCTGCTATCTTTGGTCCGACATAACTGGAACTTTTGATGCATATCTACCCAGGGCGGTAGCCAGTGCAGGGGGTAGAATGCCCATTGTCCACTCTAATGAATGAAGAGTGGTGGACCAAAATTTTAAAAAAATTACCTATATTATTCTACTTTGTGATCTGACTGTTTGTTTTGCACATGAAATGGGTGAAAAACATAATGCACTTTCACATCCTTTAAAAATATACCTTTCCATTATAAAGAATTTTACCTTCAGTACACCACTCTGGTTCAGTTAAGCTACATTCAGACCTACCCAATTATAAGTATAAGCCCGTATAAGTGCTTAATTTAAACAAACAACGCTCAACGTTCGCTCTTATAATTGAAATTGGAATTTTATGGAAGCGCTGGTTGGTTAATTTAGCACTTATACTTATAATTTGGTAAGTCTGAATCTAGCATTATTTCTGTCTATACTAAAAATTAACCCCCTCCGATAACACCAAGCTATATACGCAATCGGAAGAAAATTAGGGTTGCCCACTCTAAATTTTTGACCACTTTTGATGGATAAGTTTCCCGTACTATCTATATCTGTTCTTTAAAAAAGAAAACGGGTTAATGTTTTTGTTTATTATTGTTCCAATAAGAATTTCTTTGCTTTTAGTTGATGCATTTAATATATGAGACTTATCTAGGGCATATTTTTATTTGTGTAGCAAGCTCATCAGTGAAGTTTTTCAAATATTTCGATATCTTTTAAAAAGGAAATTCAACACTGAAAAGCTTGCTCGGGGTGAACGACCATATAATATGTTATCCTTCATAAACTTCCATTTATAAAAATCCTCCCACAGTGACGATTCCATAAAGACAACACCACATCGTTGAGTTGTTGAAGTTTTTGTCTCAGCAAAAACTACTCCAACAAAGTTCCAGAAACTTTGTGTTAAAACCGCGAAGCAATTTCCCGAGACTATATTATTACAACAGACACAGCACAGCAGCTTGTCATCGCAGAACTAATGTAACTCTTGATTAACTTTTTAATAATAATAATTTATTTAGTGCTGCTGAAGTGGAGTTGCTGAGTGTGTTTGTAGAGTAGAGCTTAGAATGCAAAGGGTGCCTACTCGTACAGCATCGATTATTGTTCGAGAACTGTGTAGTAGTAAAAGTTTTTGAACCTAATGAATATTTACGATGTCGAAAACAGCGATTTGCTATTAGATTACATGTTTCTGCGCACATTTCATACTCATATGTTACCATTATTTTGTACATTAAATTTTTTTCCTGATACACAAAATTTAAAATTTCAAAAGTAGTAACTATTTGTGGTTGGTAAATTAATATCGATGGCCCTGATTTGTATTTAATTTAAGCTTTGTTGTAGTCGAGTAGTGGATTCATTCATTTAGAAAAAATATAAATAATTCTTATTGTTATTTTGATGGTAACCATTTAACAGATTTAACTCCTAATTATAGAATGGTATATGTTATTAATTATAGTGGAATCCAACCACTTGGACCAAATGGTAGTAATGCCAGTTGCTGGGATCGAAATGGGAACCGCTTTAACTTGAAATGTTTAGTAGTGCTTGGTACAATGATGAAACAAATATTTTTTTTATCAAAACAACGATCACGCAAACAGCAAAACCGTTATAAAATAATTCTGAGAATTTGTCGCAGTGTTATTTTATCAAATACGTGAGTAAATTCCTTAATAAGATTCAAACTACGTGGCTAACTACCTAGAGTAGAGATACTAATCAGAGGATACAAGGAATACCAACTACACAGCAAATAAATCACATTCAGCTCATACGTGAAATATTTTAATTATGAAATATGATATTATATGCTAGTATGAGTTTGAGTTAAGTTTATGACAGGCCATCCCCAAAGGCGGAAACTGTATCCTTCTGAATAGTGAATACCTACATTACACAAACAGAGAATACATTGTTTATAGTTTATGGTATTTGCCAGTGCTGGCATTGTAAAATCAGAAGAAGGTATACGGTATATGGACTATAAGCAACAGAGGGTATATACGCAAGTGGCGGAGCGCGACTCCTAAGTTAGGTGAAGCAAAAAAAATGCGCCGCAAACTAAAATATTTTTGGGTTCAAGGTCAAATGCTTTAAACGCCTTTAAACACTTTGTATCAAAATTTCAATGAAACATTATAAAATAAATTTTTTACGCATAAAATCATTAAAACAACAGAACACAGCACTTTATTTCATTACTTAAATTAAAAATTAATATAAAAAAACAGTAAGTAGATAATATTTTTTTCATTTTGTTTTCTCTAATGCACAGAAAATATTCAACACTCTAATATTGTTGGGTAACAGGTACATGCTATTGGTTTATTATTCACAGTGAACGCGATTGCTAATAAATCACAAATGCGCTTACCCAAGCTCCGTCCAAAATTATGACGAGAAAAATTAATTTGAATCGCCTATTGACAATAAAATGACTTGAAATTTAATGACTTTATTTTCTCTACTCTTCTAAGAATTTTAGTTTTCAGGAAATTAATTTTAATATAACGGTTGTGAATATGAAATGAATTGTTAAATATTATCTAATAAATTGTTTAAATTTTTTTTAGGTATTTAAAAAACCACGCCGTATACCTTCCATGACAGCCCTGGTATTTGGTATATTAGTTCACTGTCAATAATGTAACGTTTCGGACCGATCTGTAGTAGAAAAGAAACAGAACATACAAAAATGTCCTGTCGATTTCCCATGTTTTTAGTAGTGCGAAATGTGAAATGAAATTTTACTACTACTTCAACATAGGTTAAGTTAGGTTCAACACCGATCTATTTGAACGGTTTCTTATTGTTTTTATAACCCGATTTGCCTTCTTCAAGAACTTGAACCGATTTTCGTTTCCTTCTTCATCAACAACAACTAAAGCTTCATTAATAATATCCTCCGGGAAAAGCCTACCAATTCAGGAATGTTTTCCCCATTTTATCCAGTTTTCCGCGCTCCAAATTTCGCTCTAATTGATAGTTCCCCCTAATGGACGTTTCTATTAATCTCATGATATTTTCAGTGGCGCAAATGTAGTGTAAACCTTAATTGTGAGCTACCAACCGTTTATCCCGGCCGGTTACGCGTTTACACCGCGATTGTAACCAGATACTGAGCTGAATTCTGTTTGCTGTTGGTTATTTGTGGAATGCCATATGTTGCCTGATATTTATTCCATGTCCAGCAAATGTATTGAGGTAATATGTAATCCTATGGCGTTGTGCACGGTTAATGCGTTTAAATTGAAATGCTGTATGTTATCTTTGAGTTATGGATGTCGTGGTTGTGTTTCTAGCTTTGAGATGGTAATGCAGATGTAGCTTATCTTATTGATTTAATATTTGCAGGAATTTCGATTATAATTCTTGAAATATAGAGCATACAATATTTTGTTCAAACTAGGACAAATCGATTCGTGAATTAAATACCCCCATTTTTCAACAAGCAACTAATAGTGTGCTCTGTTGGTACTGATTTGACTGGTACGATCAGTTTTGCTGTTACGTGTTCCAAAATTCTGAAAAGGGTTTCAATTAGTACAAGGGTTCGTACGAACCCTGTTTAGGTTGGTAAATGCAGTTTGTCGGTTAAGGATGTTGTAGTCAAGGTTTCCTTATTATACAAATCCAGCAGTATAAAATTCGCTTAATGTTGCACTATTTGCACAATGAAATAAAAATAACAAAAAATTACCTTGGTTGTTTGTGCTTTGATAGTGTTGATATTATATTCTTTCTAGCGTTATTTATGAACTTTAAAATAGGGTCAGTAAACGCAAATTTCAGACCGTACAGTAATTTGTTAGTATTTCGATTGAACCAAAGTAATAAACAAAAATTGTAGATCTCAGTTTTCTTATTAGGTACCAATTTAAATTGTATCAAAACTTTGACCCGGTAAATAAGTTATTCGCGAATACAATAATTAATTTCTCTTCCTGTTAATTCATTATTTTATATTTAAACATGAAGGACGATAAAACTTATACCTACCTATTTATAAAAAAAGAACAGCAACAAGAAGAATAAAACCCGCATTTAGCACTGATTAAACTTTTAAGTTGAACTACTTTGTCTTCCTCTGTATCGTTTAAATTTTAATTCAATCTTTAAATTTTACAATTTAAATTTCGTCGTACAATTTCTACATCAAAAATCTGCTTTCCTCATCTTCAGTCAAAATCAAATATCACCTTTAAACCTACAAACCTATTTACAATTTCTCATCTCAAAATTTGACAGTTCTGCTCTTATTGCAATTATGATTCATCGGTACCGGTGTTCATTCACTGCTCGATGAACAGTGTTGGGTGTTGGATTCTCACGGTATCTCGGCACTTTGCGGCCATTTTTCACTGCAAGGAGGGCAATCCATCAGCAGAACTGTTCGACACTACAAGAGGAACAAGACGAAGAAAACAGCGAGAAAGGATTGGAAGCTGGTGGCAAACAGCGACGAGACAAATAGAGGACACTTATAAATCTCAGATTGGCGGGATTCAATTATGAAATTTGGGGATAATGATCTTAAAAATGTAAAGAACCTTTTAAAATCAATAGATAATAACTGCAGACTACTTTTTAGATTATCGTTTTAGACTTTTATTCATATTTACAATATTTTTATACTAGCAAAACTGGTCTTCATTTAATACTCGCTCTACAAATGAAATCTACATAGGCGCCTCGAATCAGCTATCCAATGGAGTACTAGAGTACTTTCATAATGAACCGTTTCTTCAGTTACAAGAATGGATATAGCTTTTTTTAGTGTACCTACTACATATCTATAGTTACCTGTATTTTAAAACGTCTATGACATAATCATGACATTATTATTGTAGTAGACAAGCATGACATATACCTTAGACCTGGTTTATAATAGCCGTAACCGAAACCGAGACCGTGACAGTAGTCTGCAATTTTACCGGCTTTGGTTCATAATAGCAATAATAGGCCGCAATTGAAAATATATTTTGACGTTCAATCTGCAGCGCTAGCATAAACATAGGCTTTGGATATTCCTCTACGCAGTAGGTATAAAATATAAAACAATTGAATAAGAATGATATATATTTTCTTTGGTTTATATGTCATATTGGAATTGGATTGTATATAAATTGAAAGCTTTTTTCAGTTTCAGTTTTTACCAGTTGCTTTTACTAAAAACTAGATCATCAAAATCATCAAAATCCTAACACTTTATACTCATATCTATAGCTATTTCTTCCGTGTTTGAATCTGTTGGATTTAAATAATAATAAGAAAACATTATTTTTAAATTTTCAATAACAAACTCACATGTTTTGGTCAATAATGCACACAATGATTGTATATAAATGGTGTCTATCCAAAGAGTTTTATCTTAAAAAGTATGCTGAATTCGATTTGTTTCGAATTGTTTTTATTTTGCTTATCAAGTGCGTAGTATTGTTGATCAATGAGGAAATCTTTGGGATCTATTTTCGTATTATAATAACGTGATTGTATCATTACATCAAACAACAAATTTCACTTGTTCTTTGGCACTTGACATCTACGAGTTGCCAATTTAGTTAAAGAGCAACACCTACTATATGACTTACAAATATATAAATAGACTGACTCGCAGTTTTAACTTGTGATAAACTCATTGAATTGCAAACTAAAGTCACTGGACATGACACCTGCTTGGATTTAGAGGACGGCGTGGTTTCGAAATTGACAAATATTTTTATGATTTCTTTCAAAATAAGTACTCATAAATCTGTCAGATATTGGCAGAGCAAGAAGCTTTAGTTGGAACATATTTTCAACTTTTAGATTTACTTCAAATTTAATAATTGTGCTAACGTTAGCGCCTACTCTTTACTAAAAGAGGAAACTACTTTCGGTAATCGAAAGACAAAAGAAGTTTATAATAAATATTCTGCCATTGTAATGAATGATTTATCGTTGTTCTTTATTTTTATTAATATAATTTGACATAGAGTTAAACAATAAATCTGCAAAAAATACTGAATATACGTATACAAACATAGATTTATGTTTCATTTTTAGGAATACATGTTTAAATTTTTGCAATGTTATTTGAACTGAAAATAAGGTTCTTTATGGTCCTAATAAAATTTGCAATTTTGTCCAGTTATTTTGTTGTTGTAGTTTTCAGTAAATTGTCCATCTCTTATAATTTTACTTAATTTAATTTGTATTCGGTGACACTATATTGGATAATAATAATATAATTATGGGTGCAAATCCATAGTATTGCAGTATTGTGTCGGGTTGAGCCTGCCTATTGTGCATGTTCGGTAATCGCTAATAGTGTTACAAGATTAATTGATCATTATTGTAACTGCTGATGATTATTACTATTATCCCCTTGCTCCATTTCATTACAATCATCATTATCGTTAGATCATCTAACTTTATGCAGAAAATTCATTAACTACTAGAAAATCTGGAGAATGTGACTTAATTAAAATCGAAATTAATAAAAAATTTAATATTAGTATTTCATAATAATTTCGAAGAATTTATCAGCAAGTACTGTCGTGGTTGTGAGCTTGAAAGGTACTTAGAGGAAGTTGTAAGCTCAGACTGTTGTTGTCACACTAAATATATTACATCACATAACGTAACATATTATACTACTGTATGCGATAAATATCCAGTTGCACCACCTACACATAAACTTTTAAAGTAAGCTTGAATTCGTTACACCGGTCAATAAACTCGGTTTAAAAATACTAAACTTGGCTTAAAGATAGGCCTTTAATTTTCTTGGTTTAGCGGTGGTTTAACGTCAGAATAGGTATTTGGTTGTGAGGTTAATAGGTTTAAATTTGTTGTATATTCTTAAAATATGGATTTTGATGAAATTATAAACTACAAAAACGATAATTTTGATGCTGTAGAGTTAATTGTAGGTATATACCACGACGAATAAATAATAGAGCTGACCATTTTCATTTTCTTTCCGAGTTAGAATTTTTTGAAAGGTTTAATTTATATTATAATTGCCATTGTTCGTTCAAATGTTGGATCAGTAATACTAACACTTTTGTTTCCGCAAACAATCGCACCTTTACCTAAGCTACACTTAAGTTTGAGCTGTGCAACAAGTTGGAAATTTTAAACTAGACTTTATTTAAACTTGGTTTACGTAAGCCAAATTTTAAGTGCAGGTGGTGCAACTCGGCATAACTGTGTGAACGTGTTCCTTGAACTGTCTTTCAAGGATAATATAATATAATGTTAGAAAACATACCTAGCTACTTGAAATTATTAATTTTTTATATAAATACGTTTCAATTTTGTAAGTAGGTACATTAGTGAAATACAAGAAAATAGGATATTTACATTAAAAACATTGAAAATGTATTAGGTATTTAATTGTTAGGTACCTATTTTTAACTGCTAGTAGAGGCATAATGTTTGAGCCTAGTATAAAGATAGCATGCTAGTGCAATCCATGTGACAAAAAATGACTATTGGGTCAACCAAGTACTTGAATAATTACTCTACAATATTATCTTTTCCTCATTAATACGAATTTCTGTTGAATATTAAAAATCGGCGTTAGTTTTGTTCGTATTTTTATAGATAGGTATAAATTATAAGATTATATTTCATCCATTATTAAGTTTCATTACATTTTGTAATAGCAGATTTTCGTAGTACGTATTTGTTATTTTATTTTTCCATCACGTTCATATTTTATCACGTTTTTTGTTCAGTTACCGGATAAAAAAATTATGTTTTTAGTAAAATGTATGTAATTTTATATAATGATTGACTTATTTTATTTAACAAATATCTATAATTGGTAATTACATTAATGTAGATGGAATTTATTTATAAATTAATTAAATAATTTGAATATCAGTTAAACAATTAGTGTGTTCGGTGACGTGGAAATTATGACTGGTTATTTATTATAAAGTTATTAATTAATTTTACATTTAGAATACAAAAATATGAAATAATTTATTTGAAGTAGAAGTACTGGAAAATTACTAATCCATTATTTAAATTTGTTTAATAACATTATTATAAAAGTTAAATATCACCGTTTTCCATATTTGGATATATTAGATTAATTAGTATAAGTAGGAGCATATTGTTTGTGAGAAACAGTAGGTACTTTGAGACATTTTTAGCTAATTCGACTTTAAACGAAGGTTTAAAATCGTAGGATAAATTTTAAATTGTATATTCAATGAATAAAAATGTTTATGGTTGATCGACTAGAATCGAAAGCCAAGCTGAGTAAAAAAAAAATAAATGTGTTACCATTTGTTACTCACAAGAACTTATGGTACATAAGTGGAACGTTTTTGTGCAAATACAAATTAAATGTGTAGAGTACACGACAGTGAAGATTTTTGTGCGATTACATTGAATGTGTAGGTACATGATTGGATTCGAAGCTAGAACAATAGTCAGTCATATAACGCACTCGGTTATCCCATTAATAACGTCTTTTATAATGATCTCATTATCTGAAGTAGAAATGTTAGAAGTGGGAAGACAAAGACACTAGTCATCCATCCATCGTATAAAACTTCTTCTATGACATAATGTGACATTCGCCACTTTGTAATATCTGATACAAAAATCCTGTAAATAATAACAAAATAATAGATTTTGTAAAATGTATATCTTCATTCAATGTCTGAATGTCTTACCATCCCACTTGCAGGGTAAAAGAAATCTGCTATTATTTCGTATGAAATCTTCGTAGTTAAGTTTGAAAATAAAGAATGCAACTCAAGGTTTTATTCCTACTCGAGTATAAGAGCCGAGAGTTCTTGCAAACAAGAAGAGCATGTTTGCCTTGCCGTTATAGAGACAACAGCTTAACTATAAAATTTATATTTTCTGATAAGTACGTACATAGTAAGTGCGCCAGGAATGTTACTTTAGTTCGCTCAGCTCAGAGCGCAGCGGGAATTTGAGAGCTGAAGACGAGGACCATGAACACAGCACTTTGAAATGGTAAAGCGCCAGTGGTGGAGACGGAATATTTTTCCATCTTAAGAGGGTACTTTACTTTTGCAGCACATTTTACTACGTGAATTCTATTTGTTAAAGTATGCTCTTTACTTAGACAAATAGGTTTTCTTTGTTTTATTTGGGCAATTTATTACTTTTCAGGAAATAATATTGTTGAAAGGTTGAAATTCAGTTATTATTTTATACTTTTAAAGCAACGTAAGTCAGGTATTAAGTACTTACAACAAGTATTGTGCTTTGATTTAAATTGCCAACATTAACTTAATTTATCTGATCTGAAATGTAGATTTAAATTACGATTTTGACATTCACTTCGCTTAATTTATTAGGTCATTATTGCCTGAAATTGTAAGTTGACAAGGGTGAAAATTACTCGAAATATCAGTCATATGCTGTATATATTCGTCTTCTTACATAACCGGCGTTTCGGTACATTTTTTAAAAAGCTTCTTCAGGATTAATAAGATCTTATAATAAAATGTATCAAATACATTTGTCTAGATTCGTTGTACAATATGAATATTGTTATTAAATTTTTCGACAAAACAGTACATTGCCGCACTAATTCGACAAAAACATAAAATTATTAAACTTATTGCGTCAAATTGACCTCAAACTACGATTGTCAACATTTTGTTTGAATTTGTTTTGTTTTGTTTATAAACGTTGTCATGATGATGAACGATAATTACGATTTCATTGAATTGTTATAAGTACGGCAAATAATAATAATTTAGAAATTAGATACATTGACGTTATACGATTGTAGAAAAAATATTATGTGCATCTCGTTGGATAGAGTTTGTTGCCCTTGGCGAGTCGTCAATCTCAGTTTCGCCTCGACTGAACAAATTTCTCGCGGCGTGCAACAAACTGTGCTCTATCCGTACTACACAATAACTATACATACATATGTATAAACACATTCAAATACTCCCTAAATTGACTCAATTGACTGAGTCAATATGTAACTCTGAAGAAGAAGAAGAAGAATATTTATGCAGTATGATTGATTTTAAATAATAATTCATCGCCCTTATAAATAGAACACCACCGTCGATTAAATGGTCACTTTAATAATTTGACACTATACAAGCTTCAATTATGTCATTTATATTTTGTATATTGACAATGGAATTTAGATTTAAGGTGAAATGTAACGAGAGCCCTTCAATCTTTAGAAAGAACTTCTAGTAACTGATTTAAGATAATTTTTTCGTTTGAAATTTTAAACTTATCAGATTCACTTATATCTGAGGATTTAAAATTGTTTTGTGAAAATATAATGACTAAATTTCTAAATATTAATAATTATAAAAAAAATCTTTGGAAACTTGACACTAGCTACTAGCAGAGTAATCTATCCATAATCAATTTGTTACAGTTACGAGTAATAGTAAGCAACACCACAAAAGGTGAATATTTTTTGTCGAGACTACACACGAGCCGAGACATGAAGACATGTTCTCTATCATATTTCTCGTCTCGTCTTTTTGACGTTTTTATAAATAATCCTTGTATTTTTATTTCGTAGTATGAATATACATCTGATGCAGAAACCAAGCTTAAAATGTTGCAATAAAAATAACTTATACTTCTAGCTTGTCACGTCTCGTCCCAATATCGACTTGACAACTTTTTTCTGTGTCGTATCGTCTTGCAAATCGAGTGAAAATATTGTCTAGAAGAAATAAAATAAGGGCAAGACGAGACGAGGCGAGATATACTCGGCAACACTATCTATATAGATGCACAAGCAGTTACACTTATTGCATGCTAGTTTCCACTCCGTTGTAACCATTCTTGGCTATCAATCTCAAAATTTCATTAAAAATATTACGTACGCCACTGCCTCGCATTAACCTCTAACAACTAAGAGCACCTGTACATTTAATCCTGTCATTTCATTGAAGACGTACCTTATACCTCGTACCTCATACTTCGCATCGTAAAATAAACTCTTACATTACCCACTTCTCTTTTTTCCTGCCCACTCTCGCCGGCTGTGTTCGCTAGGATCCTGCAATAAGGTCGGCGGGGGTAACGCCACATAAAGAGCACGCGTTACGGTCCTATAACGCCGATGTTAAGACCCCATATGCGCAGGAGGCGAGAACGCCTATTGGACTAGGAAACCGACAATAGCAGATGTGAACGAATAGAGTTGTTGCAGAGTTTTTACAGCAGATGCCGAGATAGAGTCGGGTTTTGCAGGACGTGATTTGGGATATTAACTTTGGGAGGACTGCAGTGCAGCAGGAAGGATAACGCTGGTTTTTTTATACCTACTACTAAGATTACATTGGAATACTATAGTTGTAGGTTGTAGATATTCTTTTTACATTATAAAGTATGTCCTTTTTAAGGACCTAAATAGTGAAGGAATGTGAAAGGTCTTTGTAGGTGTTTTTAGTTTGTAGAGATGTTTTAATATTTATTTGAAATGGCGTTTCGAGTGATAACATCACTCATCATCAGCTAGTTAACATACATGAAAAATACAAGAATAGCGAATTTTATTCAACAAATAACATTTTACGCAGAATTTCGGTTAGGTCTCAGCATGATGGATGGTGAATTGGTTATTAAGATCTAAGTTGAGACTGTTCGCCTTTAAAGCCTGTTTTACATTATACTTTTTTCGTATAGATTCTAGTTCGAGATTCATCCGATAAGTTTCTAGCCATTTTTAGTATAATGTAAATCAGAAATTCCCATCAGAGTTTCGTTCGATTTCCATACTTTTTTCTAATATATAAATATATGCCCAGCTCTCAGTTTTCTATTCGAGATTCATACTAGATTTGTCTATGCATGCGCAGTTCAATCTGGAGTTAGTTTGACTACCCTTTAAAAGTTTTGATATTTTGTTTTGATTTGTTCATGTTGACGTTTTGCACTTGTATGTGTTATTCAAGTTGTGTTAATATTTTTCCATTATAAATTCTAACCTCAAATTTTAAGTTGTCAGAATAAGTAAGAATATTATTTATTTTTTTGAAGTTGCCTAAAATGAACCATTTCGGAAAAAATCGAAGAATTTCGATTGTATCCGAATAGTTTGGTAATAAAATATGAAACTCGAATGAAATTCGGATGGAAATCAAACGAGAAATCTGGCATGAATCTAGACGAAAAAAGTATAATGTAAAACAGGCTTAAGAAAGGGATGAATAAGGGAAACTCGTTTTTCATATTACTGGATTCTGGATCTTCGCTAGATTTTCAACTTTATTAATAATTATTACAATAATTTTTAAATTTGATTTTTATAGGTATATATTTCTATAAATATAAGAATGTGTACCTACTCTCTGTACAATAATAATTGAAACAGACGTTTGACTTTTAATCTGCAATGGACTTGGAGCAATGATAATAATGGACGAATAAACTGAAAGCGTTTTAAGAGTCAATTACAATAAAGTTATTGACAACTGTTTTAATTGTGGTTTTAATTGGCGAATATTATTTCTATTAATACAATGCTATTTTGATTAATGATGAATTAAGAAGAAATTATGTTTTATTACTTTGTGGTTTATTTTCTGTAATAATAATTCTGTAAAATATGGTGGAGGTGATAAGGTAGTAATAAAGCCTAGTGGTTTCTAAAGATTCTATTCTCATCGAATTTGAGAATTGAATAATTGTATATCACAATATATAACTGTGTTGAATATAAGAGTGATTCATAGAGGGCGGAATTATATGCATTTATTTTTTAAATTTAGGCGCCTATAAAAAGTTCGAAAAATGCAGACAAAAGCTCGAAATTGCGAAAAAAAAATCAATAAAACTCAGAAACGTATAACAGGTGCAAAAAATTAAAAGTAAAGAAGTAAAATAGTAGGTATCTTCTTTATAAATTTTATTTACATCTTTCAAATTAACAATAATTTAATAAATAATTTCTTAGACTTAATCATTGGGATTATAAAAATTACGTCAGTATTAAAGTCACAACATCTGCAAAAAGTTCTTGAACTTTCCAGGACTAAATCGAAGTAATATTTCATCCAACTTGCAGGCAAAGAATTATTGTCTTTGACATTCGGCATAATACACTTTAACTTTTAGTACATTAAAATAAGACTGTGTCACTGTGTGCACACTACTACTAACTTTTAATAATAAAAATTTGCAGCATAATTAACTAGGCATTCTTATGGGATTTCCCGTTTTAAAGTGTATTAATTTACTACAATGTGTGCCAATTGTTGTTTACATTTTTAGGTAGAACGAGGAAAATTTTAAAAAGTGCATTACAATTATGAAAAAAGCACAATAATCTTCAAATACGCTCTAATAAGTTAAAACAAACTCTTAAATCTGCAAAATAAGCAAAATAAAAATGGTGTCAAACGTAAACATTTTCCCTTTCTTTATATGAGTTCTCAATGAAAATTTGTTTAGCTTACAATTCCGCCAATAAGCAAAAAACTTAAAATCCGCGCTCTGATTCAGAATCACATCATTTGATATTATGTTGTAGATCCCTTATACATTATTGGTTGGTTTATCACACCACTTGAAGCAACGCAAATAAATTATTTAGAAATGTTCTCGGAAATGTTACATTGAAGAAAAATCTTTTAATTTTATTATAGATAAACTTTTCATTGTAATAATTTACTCTATAAAATAATAAGCTTGCGATTTTAAAGGCTAGTTTATGATCAAACATTTTACGCCTTAGGTATTCCTTATTTCTGACACACATGTCAAAATATTTTGCATGACAACCTAAAATAGGCCGAAATCTTATCGATTTTGCGGGTATTTCTACATATAAAAAACATAAATGTCAATTGTCAAAGTCGCAACATCAGATTAAATAAATATAATCACGTTTCACTTCGGTTAAATTGAAAATCTTCTTAAAATTATTATTATTCCTAATTCTTAAAATTTTGAGCATAAATCCACCCTAAACTATCTAGATCAGTTATGCAAAATTGTCTTGATAGTACGCATCACAATCTTAAATGCTTAAAATTCATTCGCCTTGTAATCCCATTATCCGATACATTATACATTCTGCCAAACCGTCACTCCGGAATTCAAATTCCAAGTAAACTTGAGACTTGTGCAACTACAAGTGAAACTGAAGTTTGTCGTAGAATTACAACTGCACACAATTTCACATCCGCAGTTTCAACTTTTAATAGGTAAAGCCAATTACCAACCACAGCATTCAGAGCTGCAAGAGTTTAAGTCACATGTTTGAACTTGGACAGAACACAGAACACTGAACATAGAATGTACGTGGGATAAGATATAGCGCGAATTAATCCTTTGTGAGTTATAGAGGATTAGAAAATCTTGGACACTATCTGTCTTGTTAATTGCAAGCTTGAGATTTGAGGGAGTTTCGTGTGATAGGGTTTTTAATGTTTTTAATTCCTTGTGGAGACACTACTTGGTTTCCTTCTACTGAAATTGTTTGCTAAATTTATTGGTTTCGCAACGAAACCGTAACTGAAAACCGCACCTATATTTAACATTACATGAAACCGTAACCGAAACCAATATTTAATTTCTTTAAATAATATGGAAACCGAAATCTGAAATGAAAAATTAATTCATTCAACCGAAAATGTAACGGAACTGATATAATTTCGATTTTCAAACGGATAATATACAGAGTCTTTCTATACCTCTGAACGCAACTTTAATAGGTTATATAATTTGATTACAGAATATTTTTTTTCAAAATTCGCAAAAATAAGGGTAGTGAAAATAAAAGTTCCATTGGTTTGAACGTCCATTTAACTGCTTATTTATTATGTTATTTATAAAATAAAATAATAAATAGTATTAGACTATCTACAAATAGTCACTTATGTAATAATTAATAAATAAACATTTAAATGGACTTTCAAACCAGTGGCACTAAAATTTGTACTACCCATATTTTCGAGAATTTTGAAAAAAATCTTTTATTTCTGTAATAAGTATATCAAATTATATAATCTATTAAAGTTGTGTGCAGAGGTATAGAAACACCCCGTATAAATTTTAACTTGTTATACTCATGTCTTGTAAATTTCAAAATGTATATTTCTGTTGAAATAAAAATGGAACTAATTTAGAAACGAAACCATTATAAAACCGAAACCGTAACGAAACCGAAATTTTTAATTTAAATTTACCGAAGCCGAAACCAAAACCAATATAAAACTTTTTAAACATGGTAACCGATAAACGTAACCAAAACTTAACTACCCTAAAGAATGTTAACGTTTTTTTTCTAATATAAATAATAAGTCAAAGAAAAATTCAATTCTCGTCTCGGCCATTTATCGGCTGTTCAATTCTCGTTTAAAAGAACTCGGTTCTCGTCTCATTCCAATTTAATTTGAAGAAATGAGATTATGTGAATTTTCTAACTAACCAGCAACAAAATGTTCGATTTATGGATGTTTTATAATTTTTATTTGGAAAATATAAATACAGAAAAGTTATTATGTCACAAAATTGTCTCTTGTGGCATTGTGACGCTACCTTTTGGTTTATTTTAAAATCATGAAAGTATAAAAAGAGAATGCGCATAGGTACTAAATTTTGTACAAAATATTGCATGTGTGTTGCAAACATTAAAAAAACATTCTTTCTTTTAAGTTGTGTTTTTAATTTTGTAGTATATTTTGTACCAAATTTTGTAAATAAAATTGTATCGTGTCAAACGGACTTTAGAAATAAAAGTATGTATATCAAAACATGAAAAATGATCGATGATTGTCTCTCATCTCGAAAATCCGAGACGAGAATAAGACGAGAAATTTCTTGTCTCGGCATCACTACTAAGCATACAGTTTAAACTTTATTTATTGGTACGTCTCGTTTAAAAGATAAATTACCTTACAAATAGTGAATTACAAAAATGAATTCGAAATCATTATACATTTAAAATTTAGTAACAACAAGTCAATTTTGCGATGCATAGCAGTTTTATTTGAGTTTAGTGCAATGTACATCGGATAAGTGATAGTCGATACTACTGGTTTTAATGGAGTGTTTACAAAATGGAACAGTTTATCTATTCTAGATGTATACAATATTTATGAACAAAGTTTTAACTAGTAATGTCCTTTATAATGTGCTCGTACACTTTCATCATACTATTTTATTTAATAAGCGCTTCTAAAAACTACGATTATGCACGTTGGATGATACGTAGAACTACAATTCATGGTGGTAAAGAAAAAGTCAAATCAAATATATTAACTACCTACCCTTTTGAAAATAATGTCAGTGCAATTAATATTTCCCTTCATTCCAAACTAATTATCTCTAATCCTATAAGTTCATCACCTTAACCCAATCGCTATTATACTCTTCCATTCATTCATCCTGCTTCTGTGCCATCCTGCATCAATGCGCAGATCGATCGCGACGGCCTTGAGGGGCGTGGCCACCCCCTCCACTCCTGCTGACCCACATTGCGCCTACCTGGCCAGAGAACAGCGATACAACCTGGGGTACCGGAAAGAGGCGAGCTCTGGCGGAGATAACCGAAGTAGGGTGGTGTTGGCAGGGCGGAAAGGGGGAGGGTCACTACTTGTTGAACGCTGGGTATGCGGGAGGGGGAATTTTAAGCAGGAATTGAATTATAAGGTGTTCTTTCAGTTTCAGTGACGCTAGTTTTTTACGATGGATTCGTTTTTATTTTACTGGTAGTACAGGTGATTCACAACTACGTGCATATATTTTTCTGGCATATACAACAACAACAATAGTATATTGTGCAATTAGGGACGAAAGTGGCATTTTTCCGACGAGTGCGGAGTTGGCAACACAAGCGAAGCGAGGGCTGCCAGCTGCCACCGCACGAGTCGGGACACTTTTGTACCGACATGCACACGATATTTTTACCTTTCGTCTCATATTCTATAAGGGAGGTATTGTGATGGGTCAAAATTTTCGAGTGTGAGTTTTTAGTGGATAAGCACGTTTTAGGATTCATAGAATACGAATAACGTATTTTCGAGATGATGTTTGTGTGTACGTTTGGTTGTATATAACATTTTTTGCGGCTCCTATAACTCAAAAAGTTACAAACATTTAACAACCTAATTTTGTATATAACGTCGTAATACAAATCTTAAGAACCCAGCACATTTTTGAAAACATTGGATTGTTGATTGTATTGGACAGTGACTCAAAACTCAATCTAAAATTGCATATTTTGGAAAAATTCTTTCAGTTTCATGATAAGTAAGTTGAGCACTATATGCCATTCCAATATATGCAGGAAATTGTGAATCACCCTGTATAACTTAGTTTTAGCTTAAGCAGGAAATACATTAATGTTCGGTGGTGCCTGTACATGGTTAATGCATCAGTCTTGCATACTAACTGTTGTGAGTTCGATACCATTAACTAGTTAAATGCCAATGGGGGTTCGGATCGGATTTCCGCCATGTACTGTACTCTATTTTGAAACTAGAATGTCAATATCCTGTTAATACTGATCATGATACCTACTAGTTAGTGTGTTATCTATTATAATTATGATCTTCTATCATAAATTATTTGTTATGTTTAAATAAACCATAAACGCTGTAGAATGGTAGAATTTTTTATATTTACTTGCATAATATAATTCACAAAAATTTATATAACATCTCTAATAAATCTCTCGTAATACCCTAAATATCATTTATTATTACCGACATTGCGGTTTAATATTTCACGTTTTGCAAAATTAGTCATGATGATTAGTCTTTTGCATTATCTGTAATGTACCCTGTAACAACTTACTCCCGTAAAAACCAAACTCGGTTACCCTTAATATATTTTAAATTTTTATAAATAGTTGAAATCGGGTAGTACGGCAAAGTAGAAAAAATATAAACTGCGAATATGTGGTATCTCGGTAAGCACAGTTGGGAAAAGGTAAGCGGCATTAGTTATATATTAAGTTGTGCATTATATAAATTTTAGTTTTTTTGTGTTATCCCGGTATTATATAATGTTTTTGATATTTTCACTCCTCTTTATCGCTTTTGAATCTACATGCAACAAAATCTTGATTAATAAATAAAATTAAATGCCTTGAAAACCAACAAGTGAACTCCTGAAAATACTCGATCATGCATAAAAGTTATATTTACGAACTCATTAAAATCATGAAATATTTAGTATTTGAGGCCGAAGGTTTGGATATTTCTATCTCAGCGTACATTAACCAAAAATGAAAGAAACATAAATCGTCCGTAACAATTTTAATCGAAACAAAATCATCATCTCTCATCCTTGGACCATTGATGAAAAGCAACGTGTGCAATATGCGTATTCTATATTCATTTATTCTGATTGATCAGCTAAGCGACTATTTGACTTGCAAATTTTTGGTTTGATTCACACAGATCAGTTGGAGGAGAGTGTTCTGGTTCTATTCTTCGAGCCACGTATTTTTTTCTGCTATTGCCTTTGAAAGGAATTCATTGTGAGTCAGCCAAATATATGCAGGTTTTATGTTTTGTATTCAATATTCTAATAGTGCGCTCTTAGGATTATGCGCAATAAGATTTTTTCTATTTCTATCCACGATTCAGGAGATGAATTATTAATTAAAATAAGGAAATAGTGTTATAAAAATATTGCATACACTGTAATGATATCAGAGTAATCTTGTTATAAAACCATTAATAGAAATACAAGTTTTAATCAATATATAAACTTGTTACTAGGATTACAAGATAAACACCGGATCAAGTAATAACTAATAAGCATAAAAAACCTAAATGAATGTATAAGATCTCGCGTTAAAACTAATTATTTATTCCTCACAAATTACACTGCCCGAGAAAATGATTTATTTGCATCTATTATATTCTCAATAAAATTCATTTCAAATGCAAAATCTCCAGAGAGAAAAATTATCTCAAAGTTTTTTCCAACGTAATTGCAGCCTTATATGTCTTCAGATAGTTAATTATAAGTGTTTATGACGATAATTCTAACTGCAGGTTGCTGTTTTATATACTTAAATTGTTTGCGGTGGTATTAATTTGTTTCTTGTTCTGCGTTTCCTTTTTTGGTGTTTAGAAACAATTTATTGAGACGAGTTCTTATATGTAATGAATGAGAAGCAAGTACGTAAACAAAAATCAAAAGGAAATTTTAAAATATTTTAAATTCTTATTTTGCAATCCTGCTCATAATTTTAAATTAATTATATGGAACTAGTGCCATCGTTATTAATTTATTATACCAATTACTGCAAATAGGTGAATCGCTAAAGTATTAGTAGGCAAATATCGTTATGGTCGGCTTAGAAGCTTTTAGCACAACTTTCTTTAATTAACTATTCATACAGTTTATGTATGTATTGCTGATATCCCAAAACGTAATTGATTAATTTATTCTAAAGACAACAGGTTGGTCATAATATTTTGATCATTATTAAATATGTACGTACTAAATTTTTATTTTTTAAAGAGAAAATCCGAAATCGTGATTTGTGTATAAATCCATAACATTAATTTGTTAAATATTACTAAATAATAGTTTGTAATAAACAGAGATGGGCTCTTTACATTGATGAAATTTACGACTTTATAACGTAAATAATGTATAATATTTAAATTATGTATAAAAGACAATTACGATAAATTTTATTTTAATTTATTATATTGAAGTATCGATTTGTTATTCGCACGAAGGAATGTATCTTGTTCCACCATAATAAACTTATAATAATTTTGTACCTACCATTCGCAGCGAAGAAAATATGCGTTAGTTTGGAAGTTTGACAGCTAAAACAAACATGATATGCCTGGGAATAATTTATAACTTAATTGGATTTTTAGTTTTTCAAACAAAAAATTGCAATAATGAAAATTTGTTCATCACTAATTCAAAACAAAGAATTAAGTTCACGGAAGCGTGGATGGTTTTCATCTTTTTATAGCCTACCAACGCAAATACAATATGCGAATTTGAAGATTAAAAATATAAATGCCTGCGTAGATATTCCGATTATATTTGCTGATTTCGAAGAGGAAGAGTAAAGGGATTTTATATGTAAAAGGAAAACTACCTATGTAATATTTATCGTTCATGTTTACAACAGAAAATCCAACACTTAATCATATGGAGAATAATTTTTTACAGTATATATTTGAACAGAGAAAACATTGTTTTTATGCTCAGTTTGAAACTTTTACAATGCATTACTCTTACTGATCCGAGGTATTATTCTATTACCTTTTATCACAAAAGTATGTTCAACCAAACGTTATCCTCAAAACTGAGATATTAAATTTATTAAAAATTTATAGCGAAATAAGTTAAACTCAGAAAGCTAAGAGTAAAACAAAGTCAAGCATTATTAATTATTAGTAGTTGAATGAGTGACTACTTCGAGTTGCAACTACAGTAATTGTATTTCCGTCAAACACTGAATATAAAAAATTTAAAAAATAAATTCTGAAAGCTTTTCTCATTCCACAACACACATAGTGCGTAAATAACTAAAACTAATCATAATGGAATCTGAGTTTTTTTAAATAATCCAATTGTGGAGGAAATATGTTCCACATCAAAACGTCAAACCAACTAAATATCCCACATCCTATTTTTCTGATTACACCTCAACCTCGAAAAAGGCTAAAACCAATTTGTGTGAAATGATCCCACTGTCAGAACTTCGTTAAATATCCATTAGATGGCATCGGAGCGCTTTTTACCGGAAGTACCTGACAAACTGGCCGCTCCGGTACACAGTTCTGTTTCCGGTCCTAGCGGCGAATTAGCAGCCCTCATTCTCCTCTGCTTTACTGTAAAATGCCAAGTCAACTTCGATCCGAAGAGCGTTAAAAGTTGATGACTAACTTTAAATTAGTTCTTTATGTAGAAAGTTTCGCGCGAAGGTTAGAAAGAATTTATTCAGCGAAGAGTTTATCTACCTAGAGTAGAAACTAGTTGATATTGGTGCAAATGAATTTGTTGTTTGTTTTCCAGAGATTGGTAACTAAACTGTTTTAGTTTTCGCATCAAAACAGAAATATAAAGTTTAAAAACTTTTTAACGAACAATTATTTGAAATGTACAAAAATTTTAAACAAAATGGAACAAAGCTATTGAACCCAATTCAACATCAAGCTTTTAAGTGCTACTACGTCCTGCTTTTTCCTTTTTTGTACGTATTGTTTAAAATACTATTGTTTTCATTTTATTAATTTTAGAATAAACTTCTTTTTTAATGAAAAGTGCTATGTACCAGACTCATTATCTTAATCGGGCGGTGTCAATCTTTACGGAAGACAGTGACACTTTTTAATCATCTTCATGTAAATTACTCGAGTATTTTTAACTTTTGAACATCAATTTCAAATTAAAATGTCATACTGATAGATACTGACAAATATCAATTTAGTCTTTTATGTAGTAACAATAATTATAAAACGGTAATAAATATTATCATATCTTTTAAAGGAAAATTTTCATATTGTTACCAGAGATGTCTCATTTTATTGAGTAACATCATCGAAAAAATCACAAACCATCAGAGTGATTTTTGAACAAACATTCGTAAAACAAATTATTCCAGTACAAAAACTAACCACGAATGATATTCGTAGAGGTAATTCAGTAAATTAAGAAATTTAGACTGAAATTACAAGAACTTTGAGAAATACAAGATCGGTTAGATAGGATAATTTGTTTTCGTGTTTCGAAGACGAGCTATAAAGATGAGTTATCGCATAGAAAGGTTTTTTCTTCCCAAATTATTCTTAAAAGTTCTTAGAAAATTTCTGTAAATTGCAGTAATCTGCTTCTGAGTTGAATAGCAATTCAAGTTTTTATTCTATAATAATAAATTTACCTTATTTTCACCTCTCATCATTAAATTCCCCTCTGAATACCCGAAACCATATCTCCCTAATTTCTCGGACAATTTATAACAATTATCAATGTGCCATATTCGCTGCTTCTGTAATCATGATTGATTCTAATTGAAAATTATGACTAGCGCTGAAAACAACGACTCAATTTAGCAGTAGAGACTGCGAATTTACAATAACGCAATCAATGCATCAATATTAGTCAGTGCATGTATCTACTCTATGAAACATTGTTAGTTATTAGTTATTATTGCAGATCTAGCGCAACTAAAGTTTCAAAGAATTTATTTGTGCAGTGCACGAGATGTACGATATTTGCATTTAAAAACTGTGGATAGTATAATTTTTTCTCTAATATGGTAAAATTGCTGTTTATTGCCTTTAATAGCACCGAGAAAAATCGATATTCGTATTTTTAATAACAGTTTAGAATTATCTGATGTGGTCAGGCAAGGTCCGGTGTATGATTTTCTAATCAAACTGTTTTTATTTATATTATTATTGAGAGAAATGAGAGAATAAGTACAACAACTGATAAAATTATTCAAGGAGAGGGTATTGTATGACTCAAGATTTACTTATATTATGTATAGGTATACGTTCCTGGTCACACCAATCCTCCCTTACATACAACTAAAATATAAACTTACGTTTTTCGTAGATTAGGTATATTCAATAAATTTCTCATTATATTTGAAATAAATTTTTATTTACTACACCTTTTTTACCAATTATTATTTATGTAACAAAGTATTTGTTTATACCTACTTAATCTTTATTGTATATTGTATAAACTTTTAGATTTTATACTACGGTGATATAGTAGGAAATCTATATGATGCAGTTGAAAATAAACATAGGTAATTATAATTTTTTTGGCAAATGGCACAAATTTTGATGAAATTTATTAATTTGACCAACAGTTGGCCTACTGAAATGGCAGATTAATAGGTACATTTTAATAAGGTGTTCCAGCTGGACTATTTTTTATTTATTTGGTTGTCTTACTATTTTAAGTATATTAAAAGCTCAGAGTATACGTACGTGTAGATATAACTTTACAGGAATTGAATAAATAATGCAAAAATTAAATATTTTTGTTTTGTTTAACAAAGGGCTGTTTTAATGTATAAATAAATATATTGAATTGCCAATGCTGCAATGCTGTTTAAAAAATTAGGTTGTAAAAGACAATACCTACCTAAAAGAGTGAAATGTTTTGTTACGATCAATGTTTTCACATGTGGAAATGTTTTCACAATTTCACATGCGGAATATTTTGATGTGGACGTCCGAATTGGATTATAGTAAATGAAGATAAATAAAAATTAATTGTTTTGTAACATGTTATGTTTTTGTTCCAAACCGTTGCGATTTGTTTTTGTTTTGAGTTGATTTATTCGATTTGTTAAACCATTAATGTCGAATAGATTAAACCAACCAAATTGCATTTATCCCCCGAAGCAAATTCAATATATTTAACCTAATTTCGAATCATCTTTAAAAGGATAATTAATCATTTCCTGACTCTAGACTGAGTTTTTAACCTAAACATAAAAATATCAAACAAAGAAACAAAAAGATTCATTTCAAAAGCATGCTAAACAAAACAGCGTCTTATGGTTCAAACAAAAAATATGAAAAAGAAACAAAAACGAAACACTGGCGAGTGAAGTCGACCTTGCACGAATGCTTCCGGATGCATTGGGGGCGCATGCGTTCGACCCTGACCTGCGGGTTGGTGGGGTGGGAGGTTGTTCCTAGATGAAGCGATACCAGCGTTTCGACCAAGGAAATTGAGAAACTTATTTTGCATAACCGCATTTAAATTTATTGTATAGTTTTGTTAAAGTTGCAAGGTGAAGATTTTGAACACTGAGAGGTCAAGGGTACTACGTTTTAATGCTAAATACGTATGAACTTCTCATGTTCTCATGCAACTACTGGATAAATTTGTCAGAGTTTGGTTCACGAAAGAGAAACGAAACATTTTAATTTAAACGCTACCGATTGTAGATATCCTATCAGTTTGGAAATAGGATGGTAGGATGGGAACAGTAGAAACCATATTACCTACTCTTACTTTAGGTATATCAAATTCTTAGGACTTGATTCCTAATACCGAGTTTCAGCTGTCGAATAATTGGACGGTCTCAGGGTAAAAGGAAATAAGTCAATTTTACTGATTTTTTTTGGAATTGGGTAAAAAGGAATAAGTTGACTTTTCTCTTTTGCTCCCATATGGCGGTCTACTCTATTTGTCAAGAAGGTAAAATTGACTTGTTTCTTTTTGAACAATACATGCGAAATAGTTATTGTTGACTTCTGCAAATTTAATTATTTTGATTTTTAACATAGTCCGTCCAATTATTTCTCAGAAAAAATTATATTAAATTTACTATTAAATTTATTTGATTTGGTTAAGAACGACTGGTACCTAGAATAAGAATAGATTCATTTTAATAATCAATTCAAAACTAAAACTCTTTTTATTCAATGAAATTTGAAGCTGTCTAAGAATGTATCTAAATGTTATTTTCACGAAGTATAAACACAGGAGTGGACACTCCGTATCTTAGCAATATTTACTGTATATTCGTGGCTTTTATGTTTATGTGTGAGAGAGAAAGATCAGAAAGGCCCGTATTTCTGTCTCTCTCTAAAAGGCAAACAGAAAGGCCACACTTCATCCGTTCTAGTGTCCACTCCTGTCATATATTATATTTCGTGGTTATATTGTAACGTTGTAACTGTTGATACAATTGAAAAATTAGAACAAGAAGGAATGACATTTTGTAGTTACGATGTATTCAGAAGATAGTACCTATATCTTATAACAAAGAAAGAAACCTTATATTAAAAAGAATCCACTTTCCACTGTATGTGATTGTCTCAATGGTAGAATGTCCTAGTTCGATATAGAAACCGACAATAATAGTATGCTACTGGGTCCGAGTTGTTGGATTCCATAATAATAATATGAATGTTATAGTTTTAGATTTCTTCTGCATTGAGAAACTGCAAATTTTCCTGTTTCGTATGCAGAAATAATTATTAATTAAAGTGGTTGCTTTGCCCGTGTGTTCGGCTTGCGAAAGTATAGATTACAAGAAAGAAAGGAGGCAAATATATTATTCTCTGATCTACCTTGGGATTATTGGTGGTAAAGAGTAATTATTATTCCCATAACTTCCAACGTTTTTCTAAGTTTAATGGCAGTTTTTTATAAGTAGTTAAAAATGCAAATGTTAAAATAATTATTATATGCGATATCTACTGCAATATTCTGCATAAAAGGAATTATAGCGTTCCGTATTTTATGCTTTCTAAGACAACGTTGGTATTTTATAGTGGCAATAATTCCCCTATTGCAATAAATACTTCACACTCAAATGAACTACTAACTCTTTCCTTTTTTCACATTAAAATTCATCGAAGTCCGCTTCAGCTATAAATAACCAACAGAGAGAATTACAGAACAGAATTCACGGCCCAGGAGAAATATTAAAACGTCTCGAAAGTTTGATATAGCGTCTTGTTGGTGCGATAACTTGCACTCACTCACATCGGCTGTCCTCTGAGACCTGCAGACGGTGCCGCGCCTGGAGAGGTGACAGATCATCTGCACCTAACAACTAACTTCTCTGTAGTGTAGTGGATATAACACTGCGAACTGATCGCGATACATCGACAAATGAAAACGTAATGCCTCCGCGGAGACGAGAATTGGAAGAAAAACATTTCGAAATACGACGGAAGAAATTTCTTTAAATATGTTAGGGAATGACATAAAAATTTAAGAAAGCTCGGTGGGTAACTACATTCTATAATAGTGTACAGGAATAAACGAAACAGCAGTAAACGGAATCATATTTTACTTTGCATGTCAGATAAAACACAAGTCTCAGTACCTACTGGTACTGGAGCATTTTAATTTTTTATATTTCGCTGGATTACTAGGAAAGATGATTCTGGTATATTATTAAAATCCTCACACACCCCAAAGTCTTAATGGATTTGGCATCACATTAAAGCGAAAACTTCAAACTTTTTAGAACTCAAAGATTTATCCGATTTGCCATTTTTGGTGCATTTTCAAGTAGGTCGTGTGTTTTTTTTTAGTGTACTATTTTGTAATAATATCACACTTTGAAAAGAGATACAAAAATTTATCTCCTTTGAAAATTTCTTTAAAGACGTCTGATCTTTTTCACGATCCTTAATCACGAATTACTTCTTCCATGAAATTAGGTACTGATGGCGAAATAAAAATAGGCGTAACCATGAGTAAATAAAACTATTACCCCATTAGACCCTAGTCTTTCTTACTGCAAAAGATCTTCTACTTCTTGGATAGGTTTTCTCCTCTTCCGTGACAAGAGTTCATAAAGGGCAAATGGTAGAATTACGAGTAAGGGATGTGTCATAAACTGTGCACGTTGTGGAGGCGGCTGTAAACGACCTTTCCCGCCTCCAAACAGCCAAAATACAGCGCCTAGAATCTGTCACACCCGCACACTACCATGATAGAAAAAGAGAATAACTATGAACATCTGAAATAATAATACTAACAGGGTGTCAATAATATTAGTGAGGTAGATTTAAATACATCCATATCTATACCTCCACAGATCTATATTAAAATTTTCTTAATTTTACAAAGAAAAATATTCGGAGCTCAAGGTAGTTATTGCCCAGAGTTATGAATAATATTTATTCTTACTTCGTATATTTACTTCCTACATTATGTAAACCCAATTTGAAAGTCCACTGGACGTGAAACAATTTTATTTGTATGTATAAGTATCTGACAGGGTAGTATATCTAGTTTACACCTTTTTCCTAGTGTCGCCAATGTCTTTGTACTTTGATTGTGTAAGCTGTGGTACATACAGGATGATATAGACAATTTGGTTACAAAAACTTTGAATTTGAAGATGTATGGTACCTACCAATATACGTATTAGAAAATTCTTAAAAACGAAATCAGGAATTCGTTTTATTTGCTACATGTAGCAAATATTTATGTTGATTTTGACCAGTATTGGTTCTAGTTAATATTTAAAAATTTATAAAAAAAATCCGTAAACAAATTATCGATATTTTTATATTTTTGGTGTAAATATTTATAGAATGTGGCTATCTTGACATTTACGATATTAATCATCTTATAATTTGCATCAACTGCACGAATGCAATTTATTAACAATGCAGTTTAAGACAAAATAGAAGCTAGCACAACATTGTTAAAATAAAAATTGAAAGCAAAATTATAAATGCTCTGTTAAGAAATAAATTGTAGATTATTCTGATTTAAGACTATTGTAAAACTTAAAAAAAAAATTGTTGCAATGAAGCAGAATTACCCAGTCGTGAAGTGGTTAAATTTGGAAATTTGAAGGAAAAGGTTCTCCAACAAATAAAGTCGTCTTTCTTCACGTTCTAATTTTCAATATGTTTATTGTCTACCGTTTTCGATCATTGACAATGACTTGATCATCTTCAGGGCTGGTCGTAGAACTGGAAGTATCAGGCTAATAGTGTAGCGAAAAAGAAAACGTCTACCAATGACAACATGGCAAGTCAAAAAATATAAACAGTACAAAATGAAGCAGCGGTGTTCAAGCTTCGAAGATGGACAGAGTCACACTCTGTCCTGAAGATGATCATGTCAATGATCGAAACCAGTAGACAATAAACATATTGAAAATTAGAACGTGAAGAAATACGATTTTATTTATTTGTTGGAGAGCCTTTTCCTTCAAATTTTCAAATTTAAAGAAATACTTGTAAAATTGTATAGTTAATTTGGGTATTATAGACGGTAGAACTTGTATTACGCAACAAACATTTAATATTTATATAATCCTCTCCACTAAGTTATTCCATAAAATGTATGACCCTCTAACCTCTTACCCTACAAAGAACGTTAAACAACTTTCAATAAATTCGTTCCCTTTGTGTGAGAAAGAGAGCAATAGTCCTCAAGATGCCGTCTCAAGTGCTCAGTTACTAGTATGTGTGTTGCGCTATAATTCCTGCCTGCGAGGGATGAGTAAGATGAGACGCAGGACACTTGATCGGATGTCTCGCTTCAACCGGCGCGGCGCTACGGACGCTTTTGTAAGCTTTCACTCTGTATGATGCCGTAGAGAAGAAATAGAATGGATTGTTATTACAGGATACGTGTGTACAAGTTTATAAAAATGTAATAACTAGAATCCTACGTTGAAAAAGTCACCCATATAGTATAGTATTTCATAGTATTAGATCGTACTAAATAGTAGTTGACAATTATTTAATATATTACATTCTTACAATAGTAACTTAAACAAAAACAAACAAAAAATACAAAAAGAGTAGGTAAAAGCAACATGTCGTCGGTAATTAAATTAGCGCTATAACTATTTTTTGTATAGGTATTCCCAAAAGCTTTAAATTCCGATAGTTAGGAAACATAGATAAGTATAATTATTGGAAAATTAATAAAATCAATAATCGATACCTACCATTAAAATTGCAATTATTATATTTTTACAGAAGAAATTAAATCTGCTTTAAATAATCTTGAGACCATTATTTTTCAAAAACCAGAAGAAAGATTGAAATTGAACATGAAATTCTTATATTGTTCTTAATTTTATTCCTGTAAATTATGGTGATATTTTTTCTAATATGTTTACCTATAGATATCTATTAACTGATTTAGGTTAGGTACTGCTTTAGAAAAGTAATATGATTTCTGTTCATTAGAAATATTCTCATAATAAATAGCCCATCAATATTCTCAGTTGGTAATACATGAAATTTTCGTTCGTCTATTACGGCAGTTGATTGCCTTAAGACTATTAAATATCAATATAAAAACTTATAAACCAATACTTAGGAAGAAAAGGTCACCAGAATCTAATACAGAATTAATTACTGATTCTTATAAAAACAGCATTTTTTCGTGAAGTCTGATTTTGACCGTAGCATTTCATAATTAAACATATATAAAATTTGAAATTTTATATTTACATAATTTTCCTGGTTTTTATCTTGTTCATGTACCTACTCATGTGTTTGTATTTAATTAATTTATTTAAAATGCCTCCGTTCAAATAAATTAAATTTTATATTTACCCTTTATGAAAAACAGTAAAACATACGTCAATAATGATAAAATACTAATGTGGTTTAAAAAAAAAACATTGAACAGCATTATACAAAACAAATCTCTTGCTTTGTTCCAGTTTCCGGTTAGAATTAATATTCGCGGGTTTATTTTTGCCATTTGGCATTGTTCATTTAACTGGGAAATACAATCACAACCGGTGTTAATCCTCTTATGAGCTATGAAACTGGAGCGCGAAGGGCGACGCACTATGCTACTGAAACGCGGGCTAAAAGTTGAAACCTCGCCATGCTATGCTATGTTACGCTGTGCTATTATTTCTGGATGATAACCGGATGAATTTATGTTTGTTGTCCCATAAATGGGAATGTGGTTATATAGGGGAAACTTTTGCAATTATATCCGAGACAATATGACTTTCTTAATAAAGTGTATCTTTTACTGCCGCTCTAAAAGTAACGATATATTCTTCAAGGAAGACCGTAAGTTTGTACAAGTGAGTTTGTATGGCACTAATAAATATAACTTAAATCTTTTCTGTTGTTGTTTCAAATTTACTTGGAACTGAAAATGCGCAATTTTATATTTTCTTGTACAGAGTAAGAAAGTAAAGAAATTACGAGTATTTTAAAAATTAATCACTAGATGAAGTCTCTGGAATTCGATTTTACCATTTTCTCAATGACGTTTGTGTTACGGAAGGATGGCAATAGATTTTTTCATATCTTTATGTTCTTGTTCTTAATATATACGAATTCCTAATATTTTGTAATGCAAGAGGGCATATCCGTATACACTATAAAATAATTGTTGCACAACTTAAATTAAATAAATTTCAATCTTTACTAATTTTTATTCATTACTGTAACTTACAAGACCAGTGGCACACTTGTACATTATGTTGTTAAGTTTTTGCAATAGGTTATGTTAATATTTTTATCCAATATGCATAGTATGCTTAACAAAAATTAGAATGTCACTTGTAATATTGTAACGGACCATTTGATTTATTTTATACAGAATAGTGGTAAATATATACGTATAATAAAATCAAGTGACTTTTTATTCCACTACATTGTTATAAATTACTTGAAATATCAATAATACAACATTATAATGTGTAACGTGTCGGTTTATAAGTTTTAAACCTTCTACGGGTTACTAAGATCGAGATTTCACAACAAATCATGTAAACGAATGTATCTGATACATTATTTTTTGTAAGGTCTTATACTTACTCTAAAAAGGTTTAAGTATAAACTGAAACGTCGGTTATATGAGAAGAAGAATGAGAAGATATAATATGGTTGATATTTCGAGTATTTTTTCATCCTCATACATAATAAAAATTTAAAAGTAGAGCTAATGGTAACATAAGATTTATTCTTTTCTTTAAAAATAAACTACCTACTTAAACTTAAACCAGACCTCTATGTACAATTTTTAAACATTAATAAAATAAAGGTGTTAATTTGACACAATCGCTTAAATTATATTTCGTCGAAATGATGTAATATTTTTAATGAAGTTATATCCTTCTGATCTCGGGCCAATTAGTATTCATGGCTGCGGCGAACCCTTCGATTAGAAGGGTTAACTGGAAAGGACTGCGGAGGTGAAATTATTAGCTTGTTCCATTGCTACGGTTTGGGAACTAGTAACCGAGCTAAGATTTAGTCTGATTTAGGTTCAAGATGTTATTGATTCTCAAACCATTGTGGAACTGGTGAAGACATTCATCATCAATTTCATACTCTCCTTAATGGACCACATAGATGTTTGATATTAATAAGAGAGAGGAAACCATGATTGAAAATAGAGAAAATTAATTTCTATTTTCGTACATTTGGCGAACTTTACGGTCATAAATATCGTGGACATTTCACAAATTTGTGTTTCTAAACTTGAGTACATATTTTAATATTCCCGCAAAATGAGAGGATTGTAAATTTACAAACAAAGCAACAGTTGAACAAATTTAATGAAGTTTGCAATCAGGAAGCGGCATATGTAAATCAGAGCGGTTTTAATTTATGTTATTTGGATTACGGTGGATTATTAAACAGATAGCGGCGTGATATTTGTGAAATATGCCGCCTACCTTCAACCAAGACTGTTTGTACTGTTGATATAATTTTATTGTCCTGTGGGTAGAAACAACTCTATAAATTAAGCCGAGTTTACATTGGTATAGTAAATGGATTAGTTGCTTGTACCAGTAACTTGTAAGACAGCTACTAATCCAATGTAAACCTAACGGGCAAGTACTGGTACAAGTACTTGTAGCATTTTGAGGACAGGCAAGTGAATAGCTACCCAAGATATTTATTTACCTACCTATTAGCCTTCCCTAATACGCATATTTTCACTGTTGGCGCTAGTAATCATCACGTCAACTTAACCAATGTAAACACTCTAGGGTTAGTGTAGAGTTTTGGTCTTTCTTTTCGAGCAACAATGAATGATTACGTTGTTACGACAATGACAGAATTAGTACTAGCGAAGCAAGTATAGGTTTAAACAAATTTGTGTGTAAACATCTACTTGCCTTGTGTCTGGGAAAGTTGACTTGTTAGGCAAGTACCTACTGGAGCATGTACCTGGTACATGTAACTTAACCAATGTAAACTCGGCTTTATTGTTACATACTTTATAGTCTGCGGTACAGAGATTTTTACCAATGATTTTATATTTCATATGAACTTTATTTCGTAATTTTTATTAGAAATATGAAAAATTCGTTGTAAATTCTGATCATGATGGATGTGACAAAACTGAATTGTTTGTCATTGTCACCAATAATTTATTTTGAATGGCGATATTTCTACATTTTTGAAAAGAAGTAAGTCGGTATTTTTTATTTTTTTCGTCTTTTTGTTTGCACCGTAATCCTGAAAAATGAATTCTTTATCGTTATTTTAGGGATGTTTCTTTAATTTCTTAATTTTTATTTTTTATCGTGCTCATTCATAGTGAGATAGATTAACTTATTACTAGTTATATTACAAGACTCGTTCTCGTAATTACAATATTAACAATGTAGTAACGCCTGTCGGTACGGTTATGCCACAATGTTTAAATTAAATTAAAAATACTTATATCACCATCTTTCAATATACTAGGTAGTCCATTTAAACTGTTCATTACGATTTCTTGTGCGGTGAGTGCTACATCTAAAAGTAATAGTGCTAGAGTCAGTGTTTTTAGTTTTTTTTTCTCTTTCTTCATAATGGGTAAAAGGAAGACACAGAACAGAGCTTCACTGATGAGAAAAATAAGGAAATTGGAAAGAAAATAGAACAGGCAGCTTTCGACTCTGACGATACATCATCTACTGACGAAAACTTAGAACAAGGTACCTAATTTAATTTTTTAAAGAGGAGCACTAGCATATGTTTCTTTAGAAAAGCAGCACGATGGTCTGAAGAATCAAAGACCTTTGCTAAATTTAACATTAACCAACAGTTACTTGTATTAGAAAGGATTTTTGGATTGGCTATTTTAAATCGTTGGATTGGCGTTAGATTATAACAAAAAGGGACGTTTTGGAAATAAAATAACAATAACAGTAAAAAAAACTTCAACCTTCCAACTCAAAATATCTACATTGTTAAACAAATGAACTTACCTGTAGGTGAAGTTTGATCGAAATTAAAATTAAGAAGAGCCTAGTTTGAAGTAATTAAAACTTCCCACCCGGAATCTGACCCAGAAATAACAGAAATTTTTTTCAGCTCTAAACTTAATGAACAGTTGTAGTTGGACTACCGAGTAGGTATATTGGAAGATGGTGATATAAATGTTTTTAATTTAATTTAAACATTGTGGCTTGTGGCATAACCGTACCGTCAGGCGTTATTGTTAATATTGTAATTACTACGAATTCGATCAAACTTCACTTACAGGTAAGTTCGTTTGATCTACAATTATGTCAACTACTTTGATAATTAATAATTTATTTTGGTTCAATTTTTTGTCATAATATAAATATTAATTAATTTATGAATTATAATAATGACTTTAATTTTTTGTTCATTAAATATTAAAATAATGAAAGTGATTCTACGTCAATAAAATGTCTATTTAGGACTCGCAAGCTTCCAGTACTTGTTAATGTTTATTTGGCTATAATTATCCTCCTCGAAAGATAACAAAGAGCGTATAATATGTAGGTACTCCCAATTATTTGACTTTGAATTCAGTGTGAGTAAACTTATTGTGAATGCCGCTTCATGGACAAATATTTACCGTAGAAATTAGGATCATTAAAGGCACGTTTACACGAGCATTTCACAATATTTACAAAGTCGTTTTATTGGAACAACGTCAGACGAAACATCATTTTCATGTAGGAATGACAAATCGTATGGAGCTTGGCAGCGTCAATTTGTGCATTATTAATAATACTTCAGATGCTATTAAACTAAAATCCATTGTTCTATAACCGTGTTGCCAAATTTTTAAACTTGAAACTCTGCCAGTTGTTGCGAAATTTAATGCGTTCACGCAGAATTTTTACGGGTTTTTATTATTCTACACTAACATACTTTTCAAGTTACGCTGCTGTTTGAAATTTATGGAAAGTATTTAATTTCTCAAGTGCATTGTTTCAGCCAAGCTCTCCAGTGAAATAATTAATCTTTGTCCAAAATATTAATCGTTATTTTTATACTGACATTTCAAATAAAAGGAAAACTATTTTTAAATTTTCATTCCTCTATATTTCATCGTAATTAAATTATTATTTACTTACTATCGGATTCAGAATTATAATAGTCAGTTGGGTTTAAAGATGAGTAACTTATTAAAAAATGAAAAAATTGTATGCACATTTCTACGTTATTATAAAAAGTTTCAGTATTTGTGTAGAAATAACAACAATTTATAGCAAAAATGGGCTATGATTGTGACACATTTTTAGAAATTGGTAACTTCAATGACGTTTACTGTCAATATACATCATCTCAAAAAATTCATATTTTGGTATAGTGTAATCATAAGCTAGGGTCAAAAAAAATTATAAGGAGCCAAATCGGGCGAGCAGGCTGGCCACTCCAAATCGCCCCTTATTGAGATGAGGCGCCCCGGGAAATATTCACTCAAAACAGCCATCGATACTGCTCCGTGCTCCAACGCATGATGGCGACTGACTAGGTGGGAAACAAAACTTTAAAAGTGCTCCTGTCGAATGAGGTCACTCTTTCCCCACTACGATCCCTACAGCCTGAATGGCACGCATTTTAAAAAAGCAAGTTATGATGAATCACCTGTATAACCGAGAATATGATTGAATATTATGACGTTTAATACATATTTATTTTACAATATTGAAGTTGTAAGATAGACTCTAGAGTATTATTTTACAGAAATTAACAAACAAGAAGCGTCATACTAAAATAATTGTACAATTGCTTCGCGGAACTCGGATATATAAGTATTTGATTTAATTTGTGATTTTGGAATTGGCAATTGGACAAAGTCTCTCCGCGTTCCTGGGTGTAATTCGCATCTTCGCGTCATTTTGAGTGAAATTTTAAGTGAATTACGGATAGGGAAAAATGTTCGGGCGTTGTTAATTTGTTGTTAAATGTAGCAAAGTGGCGCAAGCGACGCTGCCACATTGCTGTCGGTTAATTTGCTCGTGTAGCCACAGAAATGCGGTTGGTGTGAAATGCCGTGCAACTTGACAACACTGTAAAATAATTCGCCTGCCTGTCTCGCAGTTAACTTAATTAAAATTGCAAAGTGTTTATAAATTCTGAATTAATGTTTTCATTAACTTGACTGACAGTTGTCAGAGCTTTTTTCTCTCTTTTGTTTCTTGTGTCATGTTTTGTTCCCGTTACGATTTTGTTCCGTTTGACGGTTTGAAATCGTTTTATACGATACAAAGAGCGAAAGAGATATTATGCCGCAAACAGCTGCGGGAGGTCTATGTTTTATTATTTATTCCCTTGTTTTTATAACAATTTTTCTCGTGGTTGCTGCGCAAAATAAACATTGATTTTTGAGAGACCACGATTATAAACACTTTATACAGCACTTAATTGTTGTTATAAATTATCCATAATATGATAATTAAATGTTAAATAGCTTCTTCTCCAGTTATATTTAAATACCAATAGATCTTCCTAAATATAAATTTTTAACTCTTCTTTAGTCTTTATTTTTAGGGACTAAGATTCTTAATTTGATCCCAAGGGATTAATTTTCATATTTAATCCCGTATTTATTATAATATACCTACTATACTTTTTGTCTTTTAGCACATATTTTTGTGGTAAAGTACACATGTTAATCCACTCTTCCATAAAAGCAAATTCTTCTATTTCTCCTATTTATTTATTGTCAAATATGCTAGCCTGTATATTGAAAATTTAAGTGCTTCTTTAATTTTATGACTGGTATAAATTCGAGAAATAGGTAGGTACGTTATGCATTGCTGAAGATGAAGATCGTACTTCACTTTCATGTTTAGTTTTCAGGATGTGGCAACTGGCTCTTTGACTGTAGATACATATTTCAAAGGGATCAAATAGCTAATCATCTTCTATTTATTTACTGAAACATCTGAACAATATTTGCTGTTTAATTAATCGTCAACAGGAAGCTTTACTACCTAAAGTAATTTAATTATAAAATCTGATGTTAATCTAATTAGAGAGATAGTAGAAGTAGTACATTGCACATGGTTTACCCATTATATTTATATAATTAAGCTCGCTCATGTTAAAGTGAACTAGGTGATATTTCACTCACTTATGTAAATTAGAATTCCCGTGCGTTTACTGTTTACATTATTAAATATTTAACTAAATTTCATTTGTATTTACAGTTTAGTAGCCACATTAAAGGTGTCTTTTCACTTTAGAATATGAGATCATTCCCACTTTAAAGTCACCAGTACTGAAATAATTTGTAATCTACAACTAGATATAGCCTGTAGACGTGAATACAAAATAAATACAGCTTGGTGCTTACATTGTACAAAATTATATTGTATTGTACTATCATTGCGTTCATGTTTTTACTGGACAACATGTTACCTCACGAGTAGTACACAACAGGAGAGATTTTTGTTAATTAGTTGAACACATCCGCTTCAAAGTGATATTTTTTTTATCACTTGCCGAATTATGTGTCTTTGCATACAACAGAACGCCTAGTTTGAAATTAATTAATTTATTTTACTTTTAAACACACTATGAAACTGTTTCTAACGTCCGAATCAATTATGGATTAATAATGCCGTCGAAGGGACTTTCCAGTTCCTGTTAAAATTTAATGTCTCTCTCTCTGTGAAGGTGTTCTGTGTTGTTTTAAGGAGTTGATATCCTGCAGGGATAACGCTTTCGTAATTATTCGTTAAGCTGTTTGACAAGCTGGAAAATTAGATATTGACACTGCGATATTGGAAGGAAATTTTGTAATTATGTGTTTATTGATTGCCAGAACCAGAGATATCTTTATGTAATGCGATCTCAGAAGCACTTAATGAATTCATTACCTAACCTTCATTGCTATAGACACCGAAGTATGGTTCGTCGACGAAATAATTTAAAACGAAATGTCATTACCCTGTTAGCCGTGGCCGTGAGTTCAAATCAGTGTATCTATACCAATTTTTATTATACCAAATTATGTCTTTTTATAAATTGGTACGGTGATGAAAATGAAAATTGAAATAATGTCTTTATATACCTACCAAAAGTCCTTACATGCAGTTACTATGTATATTTTGTTCAAAATTTTAAAAATAATAATTTTTCCAAGAGTACACATGCACAATAAGCAGTGATACTCAATAATAGAAGCGTTTAGTATGAAAGTCAGGATGTAAATAAAATATTCATAAATGCATATGAATTTTAAAAGGTTATTTTAATCAATCTGTCTAAGTCTAGTGTACGTACTGTTATGCACCTTAATATTACATTATGTTTTGTACCGTACTATACCCGCAGCTAATTTCTGTTTTTATAAAATCATCTTAATTCACGATCTTGTCAACGTACAATCTGAGACATATATGGTCATTTATAGTTGTCTATAAATTAAGATGGAATTAATTGTGAATGTGCGTGCACATGCACATACATTTCGACAGAAAAACATATAAATCACAATATATATTTCTTAGAAGGGTATAAGACTTATACTATAAGTACTATACGAACCCCTTAAATACATACCAGCGTCTCAGTTATATAAGAAATCGACTGATTTTAAGAAATGTAACAATATTATGAAAACATTTTGTATTCAAAATTTGTAGCTGTTTGTATTTTGCCATTTTAAACTGAATATTCAAAAGATCAAATATCGACGATATATGTTTCAATACGTGTTATCGTTTTAGTTACAGAATCGTAGTCCTGACACTGAACAAAATATATTAAAAATTCCTCCGAGATAGGTATTTCGAAAGCATTGTTAAACTTGCAGGTAGTATGTCAAGAATTGCGAAAATAATGCACTTGCACTAGAATTGGGTTAAAGCTCGTTGCTTATTCTGGTAGAAATTTCTATCGCATTTGGCAGTGGATTTGCGCTCAGTGCATGGAGTAAAATAAAGGCATAGTGTAATAATTCCTGCAATTAGCATTAGAATAAGTGTTCGTTGAAGTCTCCTCGCTGCGCTATTGCTATTCAGTAGCGTGCTTCCACTTCCACGTCAGTTCTTTGACACTTTGATGCCAGCGAATCCATTATTTGAATATTGGGTTATGCCGGGCAAAACACTGGAAGCCGTTACCGTTGCCGTTCGCCGTTGCCGCCTGTTTCAAATCCATTTGAATAAATATTGAACGGGGGGCGAAGCGTGCGAAGGAAGAGAAGGATTCGGAGCTTGGCCGTTTAAGCAACGGAGTTTCACGGGCTGTTTGAACAGGACATATTGGATTACCGCCGGCAGGGCATACGCCTACTCATCCTGAGGGACTATGCTTTTTGTTTTCTTACTACAAATTTTGTTGTGTTATTTCTACATGCTTCTACATAATTTAGAGGATTTTCGTTCTTGTTCTGATCCCCAAAATGATGTTAGTGTGAGTAGATATTTGTCATAGTCCGTAAGTCTTCAATTCTGCCTAATCAGCAGATACTATAAATGACTTAATCGTTACTTAAACATCCTCTCTAGACGAACTGTGGATATCTTCTTTATATAACATTCTTGTACTAAAGAAAATAATCTCTGTTCATTCATAATTTTCTACAAGTTTGCGAAGTACATAAATGTAATTTTAAGCATTATTAGCTTTAGGAAACTTTTCGCATAATGATCTGGTACAGTTTAGGTATGGAGATTGGTGTTATTATTATTATTATATTTTTGGCATGTAAATCTACTTGTCACATGAATCACTTCCAATGTTTAATTTCTGATCAGTGTTCACATTGTACACATTTATGAGATTTATAGTCAACAGCCAGTTTAAACTGGACTCTTGAGATGTACGATCGTACAACTCAAAAGTAGTATTAAATGTAATTCATTTATAATTTGTATTTTAGCAATGTAACCTTCGCTTTGAAAATGACTTAAATAAAGATCGAAACGTCGCAAAAAATAAATCATTAAAGCCTGAAATCCAACTATCAATTGAAATTTTTTCAACAACCTTCATCAAATATTCGGCTTAAATAAAATCTACCAAATCTCGAGTGATGTTCTTTCCTCTAGAAAACAACCATGAGTACCTGTGAATTTACGGCTGCTAACTGCACACACAATAAAATGTATATACTAATGGCTCACAGTCACAGTATAAATTGGATAAGGTGTTATGACCTGCTGTCTGAAAAAATACAAAAAGTAGCTTTTTATTAGTTTGATGAATTTTTGGATCACTTAATCACAATTCAAAATGTTTGAATCAGTATAAAACAAAAATGTGTACCCATGCCCAGTAGAGAAATAATAATGTTTTTTTTTTTAAATATGTCGCGAAAAAATGTTATGTGTAACACGAGAGAAAAGCTATTTTTCCAATCTCGTTCGGTTTCCTCACTCGCTTCGCTCGTGACACAAACTTCAAGCTCGAATGGAAAAAGAAGCGCTTTCCTCTCTAGTTGGACAAATAACTATTCCTGCTTGTTGTTGTTTGCTTCTATTCTTAGTACTTCTACATGAGGAAATACGAATGAGGATAATTTTTGGCCTTAATATCGGAAAAGGATTATAATTTCGATAAATATAGTAGTAGGAAATTAATTAGCGATATTAATTGTTATCAGTTGTGTTGTTATCAGTATTTTTAGCTATAGCGCTTTACATATTTTCACGACCTTGACCGCAGCACGACAGAACGGTTTATTCAGTCATGAAATCGTTTCATATACCTCGCCTTGTTCGCTTATTGGCTTGTTCCCTCGTCGCTCTATATAGAAGCTCAAAAGCTGCCAAAGCTAAGCTTACAAAAGGTCACATTAAACGTACATTTGCTTAATTATCAAATGTGAAAGATTTATTGATGTTGACGTTGTTAAAAAATAATTACTTCCGAGTATTAAACTCATTTACAAAATTGTAGCATTTGCAACGCATAATTAAAAAATTTCATCAATATTTTACAGCATTCCTCTAATTTACAAATTAGGGAGCTGGTGCCTACACTTCATGATACCAAAATTTTTTGTTGGCGGGTGGAACCAGTAGCACATTTACTTTTTGTGCTTTGTTCCCGAAAATATAGTCGTTTCATTCAATTGAATCAGGTGTACAGTTGTAACTAAGTATCATTTTTAAAAGATAAGGTATTAGGTCCAGAAATAATTCCAAATAAAAATATAATTATTTTACCATCAAACTTAATTTTAGAAAAACTAGTTTTAGGTTCAATGTCATGGAGTTCTTATCGGTTTCCTACTAAAAAATATATAGATTAAATTCCGAATAAAAAACAAAAACTTGCACTATTCTTTATTTTATGTAATCCATAATTTATTACTGTTACTGAATTACAATTTTTTTCTGGATTAAACTATTTTTTCCTGACATTTGCCTTTATCTAACACGAAAATATGTATATTTGTTTAATTATTTCCAAATATTACATCAGGTAAAATAAATATGAATATTATCTTTGAAAATATTTTTTATTTTCCTTATGAATAACCTTATATTAAGTACACGATTACACATATATTGTTATATTAATATAAATACATTTTACTTCTGGAAATAAAGTATTTAGCTACGAGTATATTATTTCTTTAGAATAGTCGCAGTAGCATTAGGTAATTTAGACTATTATGAATAAATAATAAAACAAAGCCTAATGATCAAAATGTTTCCACGTGTTAGTAGCAAAGTACCTACTTGTAAAATATTACAAACAATGCAGTAAAACAAACTTTTAATACGTATTATGGAGATTGCCCGTTTTGTGTCAAATGGGAACTTGCCTTTGAAAAACATTCTTGCAGTACGGTAAAAAAACATTAAGTATTGTTCGTTACTGTTATTAAATTTGAAACTACACTGCAATTAACTGAAAACCGCCCACTCTGAAAACTTTAAAAAAACGTGAAATTTCAAACCGCTATAACTTTGAAACATTTCATCCAAATCACTTGAAATTATGAGTGCCTTGAAGCTTAAATTAAAGTGTTGTTTGTTATGCATAACTTCAAGTCGACTGCACTTCCACCCGCTTTCTCCCGCCACGTAAATCGCGTGAAATGTTTTTTGTGCGAAATAAGTCACATTCGAGGATTTCTATGGGGATAAGTAGCCATAAATAGGTTTACAGCCCAAACAAATTTGGACAATCGCCTTATCAGAACGCCTAAGCAAACGAAAATCCAATAATTTGCAACAAAGTTATGAACTTTTTTTTAAATAAAAATAGACATTGCATAATTTCTTGTGAATGAAGAGACAATATGCAAGTCCATATCCCCGGATGCTCTCTCGTGCTCTGTTCTAATTCTCTCTTGCTTTCTCGCTTCCCTTTTTAAAATTTATTTTTGTTTATTTATATTTATATTTAATTTAAGAAAAACAGGAAGTGAGAGAGCATGAGAATGAGTGCGAGTGACCGAAACAGAGCACAAGAGAACAGCCGGGGATGTGGAATGTGGAGTTGCATATTGTTTCTTCATTCACAAGAAATCATTCAAATGCCGTTTTTTTCAAAAAAAAGGTCATAACTTTATTTATTATCGGAATTTCGTGTGCTTAGGAGATCTGAGAAGGGAATTGTCCAGATTTTGTTGGGCTGTAAACCTATTTATCGATTTATGGGCTACTTATCCCTACATAAATCCTCGAATGTGACTTTTTTTCGTGCAAAAAACATTTCACGCGATTTGTTTGACGGGGAGAAAGGGGGAGGAAGTGCAGGCGACTTGAAGTTAAGAAATTCAAAGACAACACTTTAAGCTTCAAGGCACTCAAGTGATTTGAATGGACTGTCTCAAAGTTACAGCGATTTCAAATTTCACGTTTTTGTCAAGTTATCAAGGTGGGCGGTTTTCATTTCGTTGCAGTGCATTATCAGTAATTAATTTATATCGCGTCTATTAATAGTGAGTTCGTCGAATTCCCTTGTCAAACATTTCTTCTCCCTTCAGTTCACATTCCGGTCAATATCATCTGTTTACCAAACACTTGTCTCCGGTCGAATCATCATCCTCTTGCCTCTTGTGCTTCTATTGCTTGGTGCTTGTATTCGTGTCTATGTCGTGACTCCATGCGTTGTGATGTCTGTGAAGTCCAAAGTAAACAAACGCGCTGTAATTAGGGATGTTTTAGACATAAGTGCTGCTAGTAGCACTCGCCATCGCCCGCGGGTGAACGAACGAATTTGACCGAAATAGAGTTGATGTGGAAGATTGATTTTCCCCCACACGTATTTGTTTTTGAGGATTTAACGGATTAGTGATATTGATATCAATGTGGGTTAATTTATTAGGTTTCATTGTATATTTAGTCATTAATTATGGTAATAAATTATTGTAATTATTTTGAATGTAATTTTAATTTGTCAAAATATTGTTGTTCCGTGATAGTTGTTGTAATAAACTGACAGCTATAAAAGTTTTATTACAAAACTGAACTTTAACATTTTTAATATGTGGGTTTGAGTTTGGTTATGGATTATTAGAGACCTAGTAAGGTTTTGTGACATTTAGCATGTAGTTGCGTAGTAGCGTAATCCAATAACAGTGCTTATAAATTCTAATCTAACATAGTAATGACAGAGGAGTAACAAAGCTCTACGCTCTACGTTATCACTACAATTTAGTTAAGTAGCAAGATTGTCTGTTATAAAACAATTGAACTAGACAATTGCTTTATTAATATGTATGCATAAAACTGTTGCTTTATTTATTTTATAGAATACTCTCTATTTAATTTTTCTCTATTCCACTCTTTTCCCCACTACTACAGCTGGCTGCCGAAGTTTAAAACTACTATATAAAAGTGTTTTTGTTCAGAGTAAACTGTCAGATTATTATTGACTTCAGGATAATGTTTTTATGCACATTTAATAGAGAAAGAATGGATCTACCGATGTGCCTTTTTAAATTCATCATGAGATATAATCCTGTAATCCTATTCACACGAGGAAAACTAAACTAAAAACTTTCTTGAAAGTAAAACAAGTCCTAGAAGCTGTTCTTATGGGGAATGTAATATTATCTTTATTAAATATATTTAAGATCACTAACTTTAATATATTTTCAAGAAATAATTAGTTTCCCCCACGGTTTCTCCGTATGATCGGTATTGACAGTGTTTTTTATGACAGCTCCTAGCACTTGTTGTACTTTCAAGAAACTTTTTAGTAAAAACTTTCTTCGTGTGAACGCCATAAATTTTGCATAAATTGGATTCTTTTGAGGTATTCGGAATTTTTATAATCATGTACAATTTTTTAATCAAAATTTTAAAAAGCTCATCTGTAGATCCAGTTTTTCTCTATTAAGTCCTTGTTGAAATAAAATTTTACCATTCTCGTACTGGCCACAATAAACTCGCTACGTTAGTTCATTTTATGGTGAAATTGAAAAACTTTTCCTTGTAAGTAGATTTTAAGTTTTTGGGATACTATTTATTACTTTCGTTTGAAATTTAATAAAATTGTTAACTACTGGGTAATAACCAGTGATGCAATAATCAATGTATTTTTTCATACAAAAAGGCGATTGCTTGGCTTTATACTTGACTACTACACTAAGATAAACCAAACTCTATTAACTACTGATTTTTACGAAACATGCAGTAAGTTTATGAATACAGCCCATAATTATTTGGATATAAATTACAAGATTATGCTCGTAAATATTTTATTTCTTTCGTTAATCTTTTAATCCTTAATCAGTAAAAATATTGTGTACCTACCTACAACAACTCTCGTGTTATAAAGAAATAAAGCGCTAAGTGTAAATTTATGTAGAATTCTTTTTAAAAGGCAATATGTATCTTTATCTAAGTTGCCTGACATAAATTACGCTTCACCATTTAGAAAATATTCCAAGTTGAGTAAAACTTTGTACTAGTTCGCTTTCTTGCATAATAAATGGATTTCAATTTACATAAACTTTAATCTTTATGAAAGTTTAAATCTACATTTTGTTATATGTATTATACCTACGTTATTTACATTATTATCACGTGTATTACCACCATGTAATTCCACTGTTGCAAACTTGAACATTTTTAAGTTTAATGTGCTGTGGGTAATGTGATGCTAATATAATTGTTCAAATATTCATAATAGAGATGAATTTAGTTAATAATTTTCCATGATACTAATTTGTAATTATAATAAATTCTAATATCAGACACGCTGTTTGCATACATTGAAACTAGACATTTAGCCTAAAACTATATCATGGAGAATATTTTTTTGTGTCAATTTATTTGCAATAAATGTGATACAAAAAATGTTTGCACAACTGCCAAGTAAGCAGTCAGTCTCGAGTTCGACGAAATTCTACTTACCTACTGGATTGTGATAGTTTAACACCTCAGTAAAATCATTATGCATTTATATTGTGATGTAAAAATTATGTTGAATATGAACTTTTGTCTGAAATGTAAAATATATTCGTAAAATAGATTTCACAATGTAGATCTGAGTAAATCTAAAAACAGTCCTAGAGATCTATCTATGACAGTAATAAAATTTTATAAATAAATATTACTTAGTTAGTCAAGTAAAGTTAGTCAACCAAAATTATTAACATTTTGTGTATTGGACGAATCAATTTCTCAGGAACGAAATAGCGTTTTTTAATTATTAAAAATTGATTGATTCGGAGCAAAAGTAAAAAAAAATAATTGTTATTTTTTTAAATATTATGAAAAATCTGTGTTAAACTTACACAGATCCTTCACTGTTCGCGAATTTTTAATCGGTAAAAGTTTTAGCAGTAAAATGTGTTTCTTAATATGAAGAATATGGCTTATTGCTTGATTCCAGGGTGTGAAAAAAAAATAAAAAATTTGACATTTTATTAAACTATTTTAAAAAATGAGAAGAAATTTCGAAAATTTTGATTTAAATCATTGATTTTAATTTAAAAAAACATGTGATTTTAATCGCGATTTAAATCAACGATTTAAATCATGTGATTTAAATCATGCACACCCTGCTTGATTCACACCTATCCAATTATAAGTAGGTATAAGTGTTAAATTAACCAACCAGCGCTTCCACAAAATTCCAATTTCAATTATAAGTGCGAAAGTTGAGTGCTGGTTGGTTAAATTATAGCCACTTATACTTATAATTGGGTAGGTCTGAATCTAGCTTAAGGGCCTATTTCATGGCAATAATACGCATTGAAAAACAAGTAATTTTTGTGAGGATCTCAATCTAATACTGTTATACGTATGATGTTGAATTTTTGTATGTAGATTAAGGAAGAATACTAAAAGTGCGGAATCTTCAAAATCTTTAATTAATGTAATTAGTTTGGCTTTAATAATTATCCGAAATTCGGCGAAAATTGTACAAGTTTAGATATAATTTATGGCAATTCTGTTGATAAAATTATAGTTTTATTGTTTTTCCGCCCTTTCTACATCTATGTTCTATTCATTTTATCTTGAAACTCAATGATAACTTTTATAGTTCATTCATGAGATCCTCACGAAATTTTAGTGTTTAGTTTCTTTTTATCTCTAATTTTTGTCGGAACAATATATAGTTTGAATTTTTCAATTCAACAATGGTTTGTCGTTACTAATGTAAAATTTCAGATTTTTATTTTGAGCAATATAGCCAGAATCGTGAATTCTGATTCTTATTGCACTCAAGAAGCATATAGCCCCTTAAGAGCATACTAAGCTTTAAGTTAGTTTATGTGGGCCATCTCAAGCATTTAAATAAAACAGTATAAGAACCTTAATTTTAAACTGATAAACCGCGCTAGCTATAGGGCGAAAAATAAATTAATTAAAGATGAAACGTTCGGTTGATTTACAAAAAGTTTATATGGGAATTTTTTGTTAGAACAAAATTGCTATAAAAAATTGAAATATTATTTGGTGTATTTTTCATTCAATTTGGAACTCATCTAAGAGATGAATATTTATTTTGTCTTAGGATTAGAAAGAAGGAACACATATTTTTTGTTATTAGTCTGAACTTTATATAATTGGTACAAATTACATTGCAGCGCTCAGAAAAAGCAATCTTAATTTTCTTCTATGTCAAACTCATTTCTCGTTTCATAACTTACAGTTTAGAGTTATTACAAATTAAAAAACTTCAAATTACTGTCTACACATCTAACATTTCTTCTAACAATTTTTCATTTGATGTCAGCAAATAAAAATATAAAACGCATCACCGGTAGCTATTTACTATCTGGTCTACATTCTTTCTCTGCTTGGCCCATGCGACTATGTGTCACACAATGTCGGAAGCGAATTGTTTGAAGAATGAAATGAAGTATATAAACGTTGTTTTGCAATAAAACGTGGATGTTTTAGGATATTATTGTTTTTGTTGGACGTCGTGAAAGGCTCTTACTCCGTTGCGTGGACATGTGTTTACTGTTATGGTGTTCTAAAGTGTTTCTGAGTATTTATGGTAGTTTTGTATTTTACTGACGAAATATGTGTACAAGGATATTAAATTAGTGTTTGTTGTATTTGTTTCAAATGGGTTTTTTATCGCACAAACGGATGTAATGGTATGAGGTTTGCGTTATCAAAATTGAAATTTACTAAAAAAAAGTTTTTGCTTTTAAAATGAATATGTACATATTTTCATAATTGATGGCCATAAAAAAATAATTTGTTAGTTAAAAATACGGAAGTATATATTTTAAAATACTATGCGAAATCTCAAGTGTCGGATAAAATAAATTGTAAATAATAATTTGCCATTTTGTTTTGCATTTCCTGTTTCTTAGTAGATATTTGTGGACAAGTGACACGTTACAAGTGTACAAATGACAAGAAACATAAATTCCGATAATTTGTATTAAAGATTAATTTTGTATATACATAATATTCGCCGTAAATACAAATGTCAAATGGAAGCAATGGATCTATTGACAAACTAGAAAAGTATCCTCTTTGCTAATGAATTACAAGTTGACAAGTTCACTTTGTTCGTATACTTATGGTTCAAATTTACACTTGTAAATATAAACTGCCAGCTTATGTATCTCGGTCAATTTTCTATGAAAAAAATCTGCTGTGGCCACCACACGACCTCTCGCCTAACTCTGCTTATTCTACTAATCTAATAAATAGTTTTACTTACATTTTAATAGTTTCATATTTATGTAAGTAATACGTAAACGATAATGTAAACCAAGGTCCAAGCAAAAGATGTCAACTGTACTGTCACTGTCATAATCATTCAAATTTTATGTAGAAACAAATTTCATATCATGGACAACAAGATACTGGAATTTCAAAAAAATAGAATATTAATTGTACTTTATTTTATTGTTAAATACTACCAGATTCAGCAAATTGTATTTATAATTATCTGTACCCATAGATAATTATATTTTCTTTTATTTTTAATTGGAAAAATTGTCATAAATAAATAATGTACCAATATATTTAAGGAAAACTTTATCAAGTTTCAAAAAGTACTACTTCCGGTTTGCGGATTTCTACCAAAATGTTATCCGTTCTTAAGATACTTATTAAAACCTTAAATATGAAATTTGGTTATTAAAGGTTTGATACTTTTTCAGTTATCGTGGACGAAAAATCATCACATACGTCCATACACACACAGACATCATCGTGAAAATATTAAATTCGTATTCTAGAGATCCTAAAACGTGCTTATCCACCAAAAACTCATGCTCGAAAATTTTGACCCATTACAATACCTCTCTTATAGAATATGAGGCGAGAGGTAAAAATTCAAATAGTTCTTGTAGGAAAATACTATATTATTGAAACAAGAACTTATTAGGTATTTATATATTTTCGACAATATTGAAAATGTTTCACTAGCACGTTCCTTATTATGTAAATTATCTTCTTTTATCAGCAACAATGTTATAGAAATAGACCGCTTTATATTAGGTACTTACTGAAAAACATTTGACTTCGTCTTTGTAAGTACAAGAACTTAGCTAAGTTAAATTTTTAATGGCAAATAAAGCCAAATTAAATATAATGTACTCATTATTTATGTAGATGTAAATTTTTGATTTGTACAATGTGTCACTTACTAAAAACTGTATTAACTTTATTTACTGTAGAAGAAAACTGGTTGGCATAAGGATCTTAGTTAGATTCTGACAGTCATAAGAATAATATCTGTGGTTTTATGCTGGCAAAGTTATTTAATCATCGTAAAAATAAAAGGACGTTTTGAGGTCAATGCACCTCATCTTCAGCAACAATTGTTTAAGAAACAAATTGTTAAATAAATACAAAATACAAGGGAACTTATCCAATACACTTACATTTACTGTCAGTAAAATGTAGATAATAAGAATACCTCATTAATTTCGAGATTATTTTTATTATTGATTTATGTAATAAATTAAACCTTCAGAATATATAAGTAAGTAAGTTACGCTTTGTACTAAAAAATAAAGTCAAAAAACGATAAGAATGTGAATCTGCGGTTTTTAGATGATGTGGTTTTCCACTCCAATGATTTCCACTTACAAAATTGTTTTCTTGTTTATGCTGTTTATTAGTATCACAAACATATTAACAGTTTTATATATGACAGGTTATAATACCTAATCATAAAAACAAATGTGGTTTCACTAAAGTAAAAAGATCATTCAACAAGTGATAGTAGCAACATCCTCTTCTCGTTGATGTCGACGATGCTAGATTGTTTATTTGTCGGGACTAAAATTGGGTAATAATTGGCAGAGTCACAGCCTACTACAGACGCTATTTTCAGCTGCTCCCGACAGGAGCTGCGAAAATCTGAATGGCTGATTCCCCCTGCTCTTCAGCCATATCAACTTAAATTGTCTGGAGACAAGAATTTCTTCAATATTTAAAGACACTGTAAAACAACGTTGATTAAATTTGTAAACGAAAGTAATCCTATAAAGATTTAAACAATGTTGCATCACTATTACATCTTATTTAAACCAGGAAATCATAAGATTTGGATACACCTTCTGCCAAAAGTATTCTTAATTATGAATTGTGACTCAATGACTCATATTTATGACACTTGTTTTCAACAAGTAATGATACAAAAATAACTTACAATGAAACACAGAAACCTGTGGATTCCCTGACCATTAACATGTGCTTGAAACTTTTGTTTTACTAAAGTATTTGTTGCTCTGCTTGCTAAGTACATGGGAACTGTGAGCACAGTTTCAGAACAGTTTATAATTTAAAATATTAAAATAGTTACAATAGAACGCAATACAGAAATGGAAAAATATGGCCAGTGGATAACTCACAATGTTTGAGTGTCCACTTAAAAGTTAGCTGTCCGAAGTTTTATTCCAGTAACTAAAAATGAACTATTAAAATCGCATTTTCAGCTTTTACTTTAATAAAATCCTTTGGAAGTAGTACCTATTCAAAAAAATTACAAAATTTTCTTTTTTCACTTGCGTTTCAATTCAACCTCAGACTACAGATAAAAAAATGTTAACATAATGATATTGCGTTTTGGAAGCTGTTCTTTAGGTTTCTGTAATCATGTAGTCAAAAGGATATCCATTCGGTAGAATTGGAGTATAAATGTCATGATATAGTTCCAGTTGCGCTTTTGCTTTAATTAAAACTTAATCAAAGTGCAACACCATTAAAAGCTGACTTATTTCCTTTTTATTGAGACAATCTTCGCGCAATACGAATATCTAGATTTCTAGCACATCTCCTGCGTTTATAAGCTCAAGCTCCATAGCCCACATTCTCTATTCTCCATTCTAGCGACAATATCACAATGAGGGTATTCGGTATGCGTGTCGTTCTCTATAACGTTGCTATGCCAACTGAGAATTGCATCATTCGTCATCGAGCCGAGTATTCTGCACAAATGCCAGGCGTTGAAACGGTGACGGTGATGGTCTTTCATTCACACCTTCAGAAAGAAAGAAAGAATTTGCATATTGTTGACGATGCGAAGCGAAGTTTTATTTTAAATGGAAGGTGGTTTGAAGAAATGCTGATACGTTGGAAATTATTAATGGCTGGAAGTTGGTGCTAAGCCAATTTGGATTCCAACTATTTTTACTCTTCCACGTTTATGAAATGTTGCATGATTATTTCTTCTATACTTCTGTCCGGCGAGGTTCAAGTTCTACATATGACAAAATTTCGGCAGAACAAAATTTTTTTTTGACTAATTTTGTATAATTTAAACATGGAACTTGCCAATAAAGTACCTACAAGTAAATAGTCTAATGCTGTTTGAAAAGCCTAGATCCTAAAGTACTACCATACTACCTACATTCAAGGATTTAAGCAAAATGCTACAATTACAACACTAAAAAATAAATTAATTGATTCAATGAATCGGGAACTTCATCAATCAAAAAAGTCTTAAATTTTAGATGTATGTAATTTAATTTATTACTTAGTCATAATGTTTTGATGTGAAGTAAACAAAATAAAAATGAATGTTTGTAACTATTCAACTCAACTACCTAACAAATATAAAACCAGGGTCTTTATTCCCTCTATTATGTAACTTTTAGCAATTCTACATGTTATTATATTCGCTATTGCTCTCTGGCAAAAAAATACTGAACGTCTGATATGACATCATATTTGCAGCACCGAAGTGACAGTTGCTGCAAGTGATTTTTGACAATTTACATTCGTTTAATTCATTATTTTATAAAGGTTATGTGTGATACATATTACTTGAGTTTTTGTTTTATAAATTGTTGGCATAATATGACTCATTTATTTACAATTTTGGAAATAATTGCTAAAAACTGTTCATGAACAAAGTTGGTATAAGTCTATAAAATATTTTCTGGAACTAACTAACTGTTAGGGTTATAAATAGCAGTTGAAATTATTTTAAATAAAATGAAGGTAGTTTATTAGATTATACCTACTTATAAAATTTAAAAAAGTAATGGCAATTAAACAAAAAATCAATATTAAAGAAAAAAATGATAAAGAAATATTTCTATGGCAAGTAACGTATCAATTAACGAACAATAATGCTTTATAAAAAGTAAGTGGACTAGTATAATATGATTAATGGTTTCTTGTGGGTGGCATGGAGATGTTAGATGATTATAACAAATACAAAAAGAATCGTGTTTAATTGTGAAGTGAATAGGGTGGATATTGAACTATTTATTGATGATTGTGAAAAGAATTATCTACAAGTACATAGGTATATTCCCCAGAAAAGGATAAACAGATATACCTATAGCTAATATCTCATCCGCAACATCATGGAGACAGTTATTTAAAGAATTAAATTTTCTACCTATGCCTTGTGTGTATATATTTGAGCTTACTGTATATGTTTTTAAAAACAAAAACACTTTTATTACAAACAACAAAGTTCATAACTTTAATACGAGACAAAAAAAATCAATTTAGAATGCCTTAGGTGATACTCGCCATAAGCAGGAAATCTCCTAGTGTCTTAAGCCCTGGTTACACGAGGATTCTTTGAAGATTCTACCAAGATTCTGAATCCTGGAAAAGAAGAAGTTTTCTGCTTTCTAGTGAGAATTTCGGTGCCGCTAAATTGAATCTTCAATGAGTCTTGGAAAAGAAGAATTTATAATTTATTGATTGCTTCAAAACCACGATATTTTTTCCAAGATTCAGAATCTTCTTTTCCAGGATTCAGAATCTTCAAAGAATCTTCAAAGAATCCTCGTGCGCACAGGGCTTTAATAAGCAGCCTACAGATATTTTTAACTAATCTAGAAAAAAAAATGTAATCAATAATAATTATTTTTATTCTCTACATGAATTTTTAAATATTGTACCAGTAGTTTTATTTATGTAATCTATTTTCTACCTGACGGTTCCATATTGTATTTACAATTATTTGCAAATAAAATAATAATAATATACCAGCACTAATTTTATTGAATCTATACTATACTATTCGAAAAATTCCATACTGTATGATGTTTTATGTCTCTTTTTATTTTTTATTTTTCTTCTGGATAAAATAACGCAGCATACTAATGAAATGTTTCTTTTTGTTTCAGTATGCGGTGACATTCACGGACAGTTCTACGACCTGATGAAATTATTCGAAGTGGGGGGCCCGCCCTCCAGTACAAAATACCTTTTTCTTGGCGATTATGTAGACAGAGGCTATTTTAGTATAGAGGTAAGTCAGTTTTAACATTTTATAAATATTCCATATTGATTTTCCATTTCCATGTGATGTTACGCCAATTCATATTTTAGTCATAAAGAAAAGTTAATTTTGGATAAAAGAAATGTTGGTTTTGTTGTCATCATTAAGATAATAGTAGCCAGGGGCGTCGCAAATGTTTTCTTCTTTTGTGACAGGGAAAATATTGTATGTAATTCTGCTCATTTTGAGATGTTCTATAAAGAAAATGATGAAAATTTGTCAGCTAAAAAGAATTTTCCTTTTTGTCTGTATGGTCTTTATGAGATATAAAATTATCATTGTATTATTTACGATATTACACGAAGTTAAATTTTTATTTCTTGGAAGATAAAAATTCTTTGCTTTATTGGGAATTACTCAAGTCATGAATTTAGATTTGTTCACATTAAAAACTATGCAACCTTTAACGGTTTGACCTAATTTTCTGTGTACCTAACACTTTAGTGGATCATCGGTTGCTGGAGTAATATAAAATATTAGACAATTCTGACTATAGGTATTATTAAAAATTTCGAACGAAAATTATATACTAACATGAATAACTTAATCGATCGAACGATCGATCTTTAGAATAGTTTGGAAATTTATGAATAATTTAAAAAGAAATTTATTCCTTTAATCACAGATCCACCCCGTGTTCGTAGGTACCTATTCATTTTTAACAAACTGTACACTTTTTTGTGATCAAAATATTAGGTACATTTTTACTATTTTTTATTCTATAATATCGGTAAAGATTTAAATAAATAATATAATAATTAAATAATTCGACTACGATGTTTTGTACGTAGGTACCATGTTTGAAATTGAATTAGTTAATTTGTGATCCCTTTTAATAGAAAAGTAATCCAGGAATCGTATTTGTATAATTAATTATAACTATCAGTATCTATAATCTTATTAATCGAAATATCTATTTAAGTAGTTAATTAAAATTGAGTAAGTACCTACCGTCAAATGAGGTACCTAGTTACTTTGAACCTTTTTATGTTGGTTTTGCTTATATTCTTTTCATATTTATGTGAAAAAATATTACTTCATTGGTCAAGATTTTGACCGAAATGACATGTAGGTATTAAATTAAATTAAACAAATAAAGCCTAGTAAAATAATTTATTAATTAAATCACCTTCCGGTCTTAAGAATTTCACAATCCTACATTTATTTAATAACAAAATAGACATTATTCTTCATTGATTTTCAGAATTATAATAAACACTATATTATAATGATTCTATTATAATTATAAGGACCGAAAAGTTAAATTTATTAATCTGATTTAATTTTGTAAAAATTGAAAGATAGTGAAATATAAGGCGATCTCAGCGATCTGATTTGCAGTTTCCTATGTTCTTTTCTATGTTTTGTTGTAAAATAAAGAGGCATCTTTATCTGCGACCAAAAAGATAAAAACTATTTTTAAATGATAAACAGGGAATCATTAAAACAATTTTTCTTACTTGCGGCCAAGAAAACGTAGTATTTTGCTCCCATTTTTAAAATTTTGCCTAAAATTCTAATTAATTTGCAATAAAGGAAAATATAATTTTTTTAATTTGTTTAATTGTTATTATGAAATAGATTATAATTCTTGTGATACAAACAATAGAACGTTTATTGCCATAGTTCACAAAATACAGACCACGAAGTAAAGACAGGAGATGACACTCTATTGATTTTGTACATGAACACTGAAATTGATAGGGGAAAGGGGCCGTAGTGAAGTTAGTGGCGAGCTGTCAGTATAAAATTTAAATAGATATTACCTCCATTGTCTCTATTATCATAGGTATTTATAAACTTTATTTACGTGGTTTATATTATATTTTATTTCATTTTGACATAATAATAACATGTTATGAATTTATTTTTGCATTTCTGAAGCGTCAAAATAATTTTAAAACTATCTAATTCTTATTATAAAATAAAAATTTAATTTAATTTTTATTCATATGCTTCTAACTTCCGACTATGGTAGCCTCTCCTCCCTCCAATTTAGTTGCTCGCGGAGTTAAAAAATGTAATATGGTCAACATCATCTCCTGTCTTTGTTATACTTCGTGATACAGACATAAGTTGTCGTAAAGTTTTTCTTTTGTATTATTTTGTCGCTAACTGAAAATTGTTTTTATTGGCCTTATATATTTTTATATCATAATTTTAAAAATTTTAATTTAGAAATATACAATTTCAGCTTCGTCTTATTTTTAAATTTTTGTTTCTACGTGTAAGTTTATATAAATTATACCCCAAAACCATTTTGGGTGTAATTTTGTTCAATGTTACCTCAGTGTTCAAAGTAACTCCAATTTTTTTTGACGGTACCTAAGTATTGACAGTATCTTAGAGGTTATCTACATGTAAAAGCAATCGGTTAAAATATTTAATACGTTATTAATTCTTGAAAACTTAAACATTGTCCCATATCGCTTTAAATTTGTTATAAATAAGTATATATTGGACGATCTGTGTTGTTTTTGAAACATACTCGTACTTTAACATTAATTTTACTTAAACTCTTTGTTCTTTGAAAATTATATCTAATTTATTTGAAATTGAGGTTAAAATATTTGTTCGTGCTTCAGGTATGATGGCATTATGAAATTCTTTATTAAAAGATAACAGAGAAGAAAATAGGTCTCTTTGAAGGGTGAATTTTGGCATTTGTGTGTTGTTTCAGTGTGTGCTGTACCTGTGGGCGCTCAAACTCTGTTTTCCAACCACGCTGTTTCTTCTACGAGGCAATCACGAATGCCGGCATCTCACAGAATACTTCACATTCAAACAAGAATGTAAGTTACAGATTTTTTATATTTTATTTATAATTATTTCTAATTAGTAATAGTCACAAATCTACAATTCACTTTAATACAAAGTTTTGTAGTAGGTATTTATACGTTACGTTACGTTACGTATAATGGGTCAGTTTTATTTCCAGGGGACAATGCTACCTCGGAATAGAAAACCTTATAAAACATTACTTTTTAACTATAATTTAGGTACAGTTTACAGGGTTAAATTGTCAAACTTAAAATTCATAACAAGAAAGTTTTCTTCGGTGGACAAGCTTACAAATTTTATTTAGACGTAACTAGAATTTTTTCCGGGTGGGCTAAAAGTAAATTTGTAAAAATATCTACGAATTCATGTAATCAGATTATGTGTTACTTTTTGTGTTGTGATATGGTAGGAAAGAAGTGGTTCAAAATAAAACTGGTAGCGGTCCCTTTCGTCATGTAGCGATTCAGACCAAGGCCCTAATCGTAACTTTTCGTCCCATATACCTGATAACGTGATAACCTTTTTCATGTTTAAGATTATCTGTGCGCACAGCCAGAGTTTCTACGTCACAAGTCATAGTTGCAAAAATAATATACCGACTAATTTGTGTTAGAAGTTAAGGATTTAGAAACAATTTTTTTTTAGTACCTATAACTCTTTAGAGATTCATCACGGAAATTTATGGTATATTTAGACTATTATGGTTGGAATTAAACATATTATAATAATTACCACTGTTGGCAGAAACATATTAGCTATGAATCAAAATAAGTACATAGTATTAATATTATTTCCAAAATACTTATTGCTAGTTGATTTTTACTGTTCCGAAACTCAGGTGACATCTCTAACTTGCAACGTGGACACCCCTGCTGTGCGCACAGACAATCCTACTCCTCAAAAAGGTTATTAGCAGATATGGGACGAAAAGGTACGATTAGGTTCAAGGTCCGAATCGCCATTATAATGAAAATAATCGTCACCAAAATAAATAGTTCCGCTCGGGATATATAATTGCCCTTCTATTTTTTATCGGTACGGTTCTGATTCCACGTTCTAAGTTCAATAGAATAGCAACAGTTCGTTTTATATACCGGTACTATTGGATTATCTGTAGTAAAGTGTGCAGTTTTAAGACGCACGTTCTAATTTATTTTGTAAAAATAATAAGAATTACGCTCCTTCAATCGTTTTGAAACGATTTAATCAATTATAATTGGTTTTCTCAATAATCTCATTACGTAGAATAATATTTAAATTAAACTAAAACTTTACTACTCAATTTAATTGGAAAACAATTCTCGGAAATCTATTTCAATCTTCAATAGGTAAATCTCTTTTCATAATTTTCTGCATAAAATAGGTAACGTTTAATAAACTTTTTATCAATTTGCAAAATTAATTTAAAACTCTTGTACAAATTTTTGCTCGCGGTATGAAGATAAATAAAAACTTCAAAGTTGACTAACTCAGGAGAATTTGAATAATGTATATGGAAGCTACATCTACAAAAGTTTGGAGCAATCCTAACCTATGTAGGATGATTACTTCGATGGCATAAAATTTCCAGTGTACGATAATTTGACTCACTCTCTCTCTCTTTCTTTTCAGTAATTACAAAACCAACCGCTGTGTTTTTATTTTGCTCTGGTATGAGAGCTAAAAAATTACTAGAGCAATGCCAGACATACTTTCCTGAAATTTTACTTTATGTTTTGTCTAGAACACTGTAAATTAGAGTAATGTTTTACATTTACTAGACATTGGAATATTTCCAATTTGGGTAGCGGGTCGTAAAAATTTGTCTGGTAGGATTTATATTAGTTTGGTGCCAATGCAATATGTTATGGAGTAGTTTTTCTCAAGCGGCGTTTAAATTTTAAAGATAAAAGGGAGATTTGCTTGTTGAAATGATTATGTGGATCTATGTAAAGGACTAGCTGGTTTATAAATCTGTTCAGAATTGATCCTAGTATTAGAAAAATATTATCTGACATGATAAATAGATTACGAAAAGTTAAAATAACATGTTACCTAATTAATTGTTTATTTATCATAATCAAATTGATGGATACATATACCTACTCGTAAGTTACATTGTTAAATTAAATTGGTATTGGCACTATATAATAATTATATGAGCAATTATAAATTGAAATATTAGCAGTTGTTCTTTTATATATAAGCAAACATAGAAACACGTAGACTTAAATATTTTTTGATCTGATAATGCATTCCAATAAACCCGGATTTGTTACATATCTATTTACAAAGTTGTATGACCAAAGACTGGTAATGTCCTAAACAATAATATTCCATTATAGAACATGGCTCAAAGATTGTCGAGAGAGATAGAGATAGTTTTGAGTCACGTGAAGATTACTTTGACCTTATTGGCTGTTAATGACGTAATGAAAATATGAATGACAATTCAATTCGAAACTTTACATACCTGTATTTTAATTAATAGAAAACATTGAGCAGTATCGTATATTTTATTGTATTTGTCTAAGCGGAGCAAATATATTTTTTATTTATATTTTAGTGCTTAATTTTCATAAATGAGGTTTTTAATACAATTTGTCCGTTTAGTAAAATTCAACAAAACATTTGAAACTGTTCAATGTTATCTAAGTAATAATCGAAATATTCGTGTATAAAATTTTAATTTTTAAAATTACTATGAGCAATATTTATAAAATTTTAAACATGAATATTTCGGTAAATAAACTTGTAAAGCAAAATATGGTTAGGTACAGATTTAGATGCAGAATTTAATTTCCTAAAACTTATTTAAAGTATTTTTGTCTAAAATTAACTGGCCACTTTTTAACCAAGAAAAACTGATTTCCCATGTTAAACGCCGATGGCTCGCTTCTTGATTTACACTTTGTATATGCAGCAAACTGATTTAAGGTGAAAATATGGTCATTTTTAATATATTGCTAAGTCAGACTCCTTTGAATTATTCTTAGATCTGCTTATAATGATAACTAAAGAGTTAAGATAACCAAGAGTTCATTCTCCAATTTTTTTATTTTGCTTACCTATGTATTAAGTGGATTATTAATCAAACGAAACATGAAAACCAGTGGTGGCTACGTTACCAGTTACGTATTCATGATTATTTCTTTTTGTGACGTCATCTTTAGCTCTGAAAAACTCTCCTCAACGTCATTTTCTACTTCCTACTTGGCACGAATCCTACATCACTAAATCCAGTGTTTTCCTTTTGTTTTTGTCAAACCTAACTTCACAACACAAATAAAAACGTGTGACGTCACAATCTAGTGTGTGCTCATCTGGTGTAAGGCGCTCACGTACTTCAACTGTCTTGCAAGCGTCATGTGTGTGTGGTATGTTTGCGTTTTTGACATTGCGTTGGAGTTAACGTAACGTAACGTCAACAAGGGATCTAGACGAAATAAAAAATATCTCTTTGTGAGATTAGTTTTTTTTTTTTTGCATTTTAATATTTAAAATATAATCGCACGTTTGAAATTCGATGGAAAGAAAAGGATAAATAATCTACATAATACATTACATGATACTTAGTTAGTTTCCCTATGATATAAAACGTTCAGTTTAATCATAATTTTCTAATACGTAATTACCTATACCTAATATGAAACAATGGATTTCTTATTTTCATAATATTTTTATGTTCGACTAAATTTGTTAGTTTGTGTTTGTTTTATCATCTTTTGCTCATCGTTTTGCGTTAAATCGCTGTGGATTGCAGCACCTATGATGAATTTATTGATGATAGAATGACTTTTTTGGTGTCTTTTATGAAGAACAAAAATGAGGGCGATAGATGGAATAATCTGATTATGTATAAATTAAGATCATACGTAGATGAAAAATACCAAATAGTTACTTATTTCTAATTTAATTTAATTATTATGTCACACGTCAATAAGATAATATTGGATATCTCGTTATGAAGTTAATTTTTTTAAGTAGTGCTACTCAATAAGAAAAACGCGAATATCTCTGGAATAAAGCTCTTATACGGACATTTGCTCAAGTGTACTACCTTACTTTTAGGTGTTAAATCTATAAAATAAGTTAGGCCGTTTAAATCTGGGACCCCTGGTATAACACCAGCAGGCAAAAATGAATACTATACAGAACTGCCATCCAAAAACAGTTGATTAACTAAAAAGTACGGTAAAACACCTAACTTTGGCATCCGAAACATACTTTGGCACCTAACTGATTTTTTTGTTATTTTTTCTTTAGTTTGCATTCTGTGTTCGTTTTTGAAGTTAAGTTTACTTTGAATACATCAGCTGTAGCTAAAAATTTTATAACAGTTCTAAAAAAAGCTGGGAGAGCACACATATAAAAATTATACGGGAGATGCGTTGAAGAAATCACTCGCCGCCATTCGAAAGGGAGTGTTTCAAGCGCAGGAAAACAAAGGTGAAAATATGGCATGGGACTCTTCAGAACAGATTGAACCTAAACATTTTTCAACCTGGTGTGGAACAATTGTTGATAAAGACTTTGCCTACCCCCATGGCGAAAAGCAATCTAATGATTTTATTACTACCTCAACGTATGATCGCTCACAAGCTGATGATAGGTGAAGCATTCCTCCCCAAACGTACTTAAAATAAATCTGTATGATTAAATCACGATCCTGCAGCCTTTTTATTTTATATTTTAAAATTACTTAATTGTGCTTGTTATCAATAAAAAACGTTCTAAAAGTTTCACATTTATTATGAACCACTTTGGATAAAAATATCTTTAGACGATCATAAACAGCTCCTAATTTCGAGCAAATTCAATTTATATGCGCTACTTTGGCATCCTAGAAACAATTTTTTTCTCGGATGTCCATCAAGATTTTTTATGCAACTTAATCCCACAGGGTCATCGGTACGATGCCTTTATAAAAACTTGAATATAACAACACGTTAAGTTACTCGACGAAAATTCGTCAAAACCTGCCAAAGTAACCCCGTTTTACGATTTTTATCTACGAGTACGAACTATTGTTTTAATTCTTATTTTAAATTCAAATGGGTTGAATTATTATTAGAACTTTGGTAGCGAGTCTTTCTCTGTATTAAATCGCAGTTGAAAAAGCTGCTCCAATTTTCAACGAAACGAAAAAACCTATTGACGATTGTAATTTGCAATTTAGGATTAGTTTAGGAAAGAAAAAGAAAAATGTAGAAAAATTTCTATTTTTAGTTTGACTTTTGAAATTAAAAGCGATAATTCCGGTAGTGAATGAAAGTTTTAATGATAATCGTAATAGGTATACACAACATACTAATCCTATAATTTTTAGTTAGCAATGGTGTTGCTGGCGCATTTGCAAATACATATAACTGCAAGCGCTGTTGTGTCTGTACTTTGGGAAAAAAATTTAGGGGTATATATTACATGACGTGTTGAACGTAGAACAAAAATTTTTTGAAAAATTCGCAAATTTAAGGGATAAACTGAAAGTAGCTTTTTTATTGAAAGCTACCGCTTCAGTTCCGGTTTTCGTTCGTGTTTCATTTCGGTTCAAGTTCCTTCAAAATATTTATACGGGTAGATAAATATACGTACATTTTACGTTTGGAGTTGGCAATGATGGTACCTCGAATAGCGCTGATAAAATGTTCGAATAGACAGTTTTACTTCCATGAAAGAATAAAAAATAAAATAGCACTACGTTGCGCATTTTTCTTATTTTAGTCATTTTAAACATGATTCTAATTATAATTTATCTCTCAACCAACTATCAATTTAACATAACGTAATAATATGAAACCTTAGGCAAATAAATCAATTTCCTACCTCGTTCAATTCATCATACTCTTCGTCGTTCGAACCCTTTCGGTTCAGGGGTAGCGATGTAGCGAATTTATCGCTGTGGGGGTGGGGGTGATTTGTGTAGCGTAAAGTAGCCGACACCCCCGGAGCCGCTCCGGGAGGGGAGAGGCAGCACGTGGGTCGTAGCCGAGTCCGTTGCTCCCGGAGTTTGTGATGCCCACGAACAACAGTGAAAAATGAATGAAATTGTGAGAGATAGTAGGAAGAAAAACACATCTAAGAGGTTAGAGATGGTAGAGATGCGAAGATGAAAGTGGAACTGAAAAATATAGGCGTTTGCGATGTGTTGTGATATGCTGATATGTGGTGATACTCACGTCATCATCTGAACTAAGAAAAATCAAACGTACCATAGCCTGTTTTTTAGACGTTTTTGTTATAAATTGTATTATTTTCTTAATTCAGAAACTGATGACATAAGTATCACCATATCGCAAACTATAGTTGTGTATTAATATTCAAATGACGAAGTAACACAATTGGAATTTTTAAATTTATTTCACTTTCAGTGAAATTAAGATTTAATATTTCTTACATAAACGTTGTTTCTTATTTCAACTATTTTAATTTATCAGTAATATAATAATAAAATATTCAAACCGCTTTGTACATGCTTACATGCATAAGCTGGCGACTGGGCATGATTTGTTGCAGTGTGTTGAAAGTTGTAGAAGATCCATTATATTTCTTGTTTTTAATAAATTTTTTTTATTTATATCGCGTTTCGGTGCATTTTCGTAAAATCAGTAGATTAAATACGGAAAATATTTATACTAATATTAGGTATTAAGGGCTTACAGGAGAGCTTCAAATAGGTCAATTTTCACTGAAAATTCCTGACGGTGCTATGATCTCAATTTTATTGAATTTTTTTTCTTAATTGATAACATCAAAATATTGAAATTTATCAGTTTTTTTTAATTTCGTGAATAATAATCAAAATAATAACATTTTTATTGACAAATTTAAATATTTTGATGCTAACAATTAATTAAAATCAAATTCAATAAATTTGAGATCATAGAATTTCCAGTGAAAATCGACGTATTTGAAGCTTTCCTGTAAGCCCTTAAGATTATGCACTGATGTTTCTAATTGTCTTAGTGATTATTTATTTTATCTATCAATTAATCAATATCAATAAATTTTCCTTACTGGAAAACCAGCCAGATATAATTTTAATATTGTCTTTATATACATATAATTATATCTAAAAAAATCGATTTGCCATTTATATTTAATAACCATATAATTATGTATAGGTACTCTATTGAATTTGAATATGCTGGAACTAAAACTTCGGGAGTGAATACGATCTGATAATTAATTTTATTGGTGACAAAAGGACTAGTACTGAACGTAGAGGGTATATTAGTAATAATTATCCTTAACACAAAGTTATGATATTGTGTAAAGCAAAATGATTACGGTTAAATAAGTGAGAAAACTACGCACTAAACTAAAAACAGAAAACTATAGCTGATGATGACTATTAATATAATTATGAATTTATATACCTACATGTATCACATTGAAACTGTTTCTTTTTAATTTGATTAATTTACGAGGCATAATGTTGTAGACAATACTGTTATATGGCTATTTTTGTATGTTTCAGGTAAAATAAAGTACTCGGAGCGGGTGTACGACGCGTGTATGGACGCCTTCGACTGCCTGCCGCTGGCGGCTCTCATGAACCAACAGTTCCTCTGCGTTCACGGAGGACTCTCGCCAGAAATACACAACTTAGATGATATTCGAAAGGTAGGACACCCTGCATCTATATTTCTTTATTCTGTTAAAAACTCTGATATTATTTATAAAAACATTTGCTAACTTCGTACTAAACTACTGAACTATGTTCCGACACAAATTTATTGAAGAAGTTGATATCCGGATTACGGTGACAAGAGTAAAAGTTTGAACATGTTAAATGTCAAATTTGTGGTTTCTTATTTACATTCTGTGATTGTTTAAATATAGACCATAGTGCAATAGATACTTACTTGTCAACGGAAACATTTTTATTTTATACTTGCTTCTCCTCAACTAACAGGCAAAAATCTTAATCATGAAAAGATTTTCCGTTGAACGTTATTGAGGTATATACTCTAGCAAAAATTTCGTGGTATAATGGCTTTAAAAGTTATTGATGTAATATGACGGTTATGCGACACGCAACTGAATAATTTCTTGATAATCTAGGAACAAAACAATGATATAATATTTTTAAAATCTGATAAATCCAGCACAGTCTTCCGCCTTATCCAGAAACTTATATAGGTACAATTACTACAGACTACAATATTTGATTTATGTCGTTTAATGTCATCTGTTAATATTTTTGCGCAGAAGCAGAAAAAAATATTGCCGATCGTGGATTACAAGATTTTAGTGTTTTATTTGATAAATATAATTTTTAAATTTTACTATTTTTATGAACTTTATAATAAAGTACCTACCCAATACTGTTCATATAGAACTTTTAAAGTATTAATTTCTTATTATGAATTTTGAAGAAATGTAGGGTTGGTCCAAAAAATTTTCGTTAAAGGAACCTGGAGTTGGCTTGTGGATCTTTTTGGAAATTAATAATCAAACGCAGTTGATCATCAATCGTGTAATTATTATAAACAGGACGTTTCGGACTCAATAACACCCTTCACCAGCTAATCAAAACATTGAAATTACATGAAAGTTAGTTATAATTTAACATCGTTTATTCGTAAAAGTTAAGTGAAACGACATACTAAATCTAGCGAGCAGCGAATGAATTTTGCACACCACTTTCATTGATAGATTTCGGTGTAAAAATCAATCATTTATGATCTAATGTGTTGGTACAGATTAATCGCAAATATCTCTTAAAGGACAGTATCAATATAAGAAATTTACTTTCACATGTTTTTATAATTAATGATGTAATTTTTGCTATATTTTCTATGTTGTAAAATACTCTATTTAAGAGTTATTCTATTAGCATTAACAAATTATATAATGCATTAAATATATGTTTACAGTCTACAGATACTTAAATAAATTTATAGTCGAATACGTATTATTATGCAACTAAATAATTAACGAATCAAATATAGCAATAATTTCGCAATTAATCGCATCGCACATTGCATTAACGGAATAGTGTGAAAATTGCAATCGCTGAGCCCTCAGTTCTGTAAATCCTACATCCTACAACTAATTAGAGCAGTGGACCAAATAACACGAGATGATTCGCCGATAAGGCTAATATAAATACATACATCCTCCAGCCAAACGCCATGTTGAATTTATAACTGCAATTAAATTTTATGCAACGTGTAAGAGCCTCAGGGTAGGAATTCATTTTGCAGAGGGTAATTTGCTAGGTGTCGTGAATTTTTATCGGTAATTATACTGGGAAACTAACCATTTGATAAATAAATATTCAAATTTGTTCTCTAATGTTTATTCAACAATTTCATCATGTATACTCGTAGTAGCACTAGAAAAATGTTAAGCTCAGCATCTAAATAACTGCATTTTTATTAATTACATATGAATTGTAAATTTTTAGTGTCATAAAAAAACAGAAATAATAGGTAGGTAGGTAAGTAGGTACCTAACGGTTTGTGCAGGAAATATTGAGAAATGAGTATCTAAGAAAAAGTTATGTTCTTTTTAGAGAAGTTATAGAAACTAAAAAGATGAATGGTAAACCGTCTATGTTTGTCTTGTTTGTATTTACGAGTATATTTGCTGCTTGAACCGATAAATACTTATTGTTTTGATGATTTACTTTCTTTTTGAAATTCAATGAAGTAATATATCCGTAATGATTAAATATTTTCACTTATAATATCACATGTGCATTAATTCTTTCCGAAAAATTTTTGAGTTGTTGGAATGCACAATAAAAAATTTCCTGGACATGAATTAATGCACGAGTGCATATTCGCTAAGAAAATCGCAGAATAGAATCATGAAATATTTACTAAATTTGTATTTTACATTATTAAATATATATTAAGTATTTACCTTATTAATTGTCGAACAGACATATGACAGTAAAGTTTCCGCTTATTAATTTCAGTTAAGTTCCTCAAGCTACTAGTAAAAATTTCCGCTAAATTTTTATATAACCATGGTTACTATTATTGTAATTAATCCTTTCATTGACTGTTATTTGTGTCATGCGACTTTCCGTGCTATTACTAAATTGTTTGGAAAATATAAATTTTTATTAAACAAACAATTTAAATTAACAATGCACAATATTGAAATTTTGTAATATCTTTGTATTACAACTATTTTCTTATCTCATCAAAATTATAAATCTATCTTACTGTAATTTTTAATATTATTCATGATTTAATATGGCCATTTTTAGTATCACCTTACAGACGTAATAAATAAAATAATATCTTCTACTAAAGGTATTTAAAGTATTTCTGCAATTTTGTTGCTGGAATTTAGAATTGGAATTTCTTATTTCATTGTCACGTTTTTTGTACCTAACAGTTTTGAAATGCGAGCAAAATTTTAACGAGAAAGATTTTGAGTTGCATTTATTACATTATTCTAAGATACGAGAATCGCTATTTTCTAACTAATTGGGTTGTATCATGCGTAGTATTTTCCTCATTTTCTTTTAAATGAACTTTACGTAATGTAGCGCGAAATTGCGTTAATATTCCTTCCGTATAAGAATAAGAATAAATGTGTTTCAGCCAGAGGCGTTCGACGGAGAGTAAGGTTGAAGATACCTTTTTACCTTCCGCTTACCTGTAAAGGAAGGTATTGGAATCATGCTAAAAATCGGGTAGTGAGTTTTTAGTGGATGAGCACGAATTAGGGTCCTTACAATTCATTTTTGATAGTTTCACGATGATGTCTGTATGTATGTATGTATGTATGTATGTATGTATGTGTGTGTGTGTGTGTATGTGGTCAGGACCGGATTTCTGTCAGTCGGATAACTCAAATACGAATTACCCAAAAAATTTGATATTTGGTATTTAACATTTGTATATAAATTGGAAGAACCCATTAGATTTTCGTACAAATATCTTCACCGGAAGTGATATTTTTTGAAGATTGAAAAGGTTAATTGTCAAAAATTTATATAAATTTGGATAAATATAGTATTTATTTGTAATAAGAATAAGAGGCAAAGTTATTTGCAACTTACGTTATAAAAAAATTGTCTTTATCTGGTAGCATCAAAGAACTGCAGTAAAATTAAAAAAATAAATTTATCAAACGTTGAAATCTTGTAATCCGTGTTCGACTGAATTTTGTTTCTGTGTAAAAAATATTGACAGGTGAGATGGGTGACAAGTTGACATATTAGTGCTATATGTCATAAGATATTAAATGTAGTAATTGTACGGAGGATGGCTTCAGCACAGAAGAGTTTTCCTGTGAATGAATCTTTTTCTTCAGATGATGCAAATTTCTGTGTTTCAATATTTTAGATTTTTATTTGTATATTTCTAATGGGCACCGGATTGTACGTATACATTTCTGTTTAAAGTCTAGATATGGCGGAAGGTTGTGTGATGGCCACGTCAGATTTTTTATTATTAAATTAATTTAATACTTATATGTAGAATATAACAAAGACGCAATCGATAAAAATGTAGCTTTCAGAATATAATTTAAACTTAAACATTTATTGGACATTAGGGTGTTACTCATATTTATTTTAATAGATTCTACAATTTAATTTCTGAAGCAAGCAGTGCACTGTTATTATAAAATTTTTAATATAAAGGAATGTTATAACAATTTTATTTGCAACATAGTGAGATATATAAAAATAAATTGATATTTTTTGTATAGAGAAATACAAAATGTGTATAAAGTGTAAATGTGTACCTATTAATCAAGTATTGTCAGGGTTTTTATTCTAAGCTTTTTTCCCACTGCACATACCTACCACAAAATGAACACTCAGTCTTTTTTAAATTTTTTATTTTGCACACAAATTTGATTACATACAGTGCCATATTTGTAATTTTTTTTCGTGGAAAGGGTTCATTATTAAATCGAGAAAACAGTTTTAAAAATACCATAAGGAAAGAAAAAGCGGTGCAAGCGATATTTTTTTTGTCAAGATCATAAAATTGAATTTTTAAAGCTGAATAACAGCACGGTTTTCTCTATTTTATGAGCAAAACTAAATAAAAACTAAACAAATTTACGCATTTCAAAATCACCATTTACATATTATTGTATATTTTTATAATGAAATTGAATAGTAACAATTGAAAAATAATGTTTTCTTATATTCATCTTGCACAAATTTAAAATTCCCATTGCACTTTTTATTATTTTTTCCACTGCACATTTTGTGTCCAGCTGCACGTTAGAATAATCCCTGGTGTAGGTATCAAGAAAGAAATGATTTTTTTTACTCCATGATTTTTCAACGATTACTTTGGGTGCCAAAAATTAATAAAAATTACATAAAAAACACTTTTTCTGATACTTAATACCCTGATAAAATAAACTGGAAAATTATTATTTTCCCCCTTAAAACCAAGGAGAGAATATCCTACTTTCAACACACATATAATAAAGAAAGAAATTATTTATTATTAGTTAAGATCGTAGAAAAAACATCAAACTATTTTTGTAAACTAGCATCTCAAAACACCGTAATTAAGTAAATATTTCTTTTCAGGCGTTACATAAACTATTAACATCTCCTTTTAATTACACCCTCAGTGTAAATTTCCTCACTCCGGCCCTGGTGTTATCTATCTGAGTGAAACTGCGTGCTCCCCCAGGTATTGCATGCGAAATTAAACTTAGCCGTAAATAAACAAATGCCAAGCAAAGTTTGGTTTGTGTTAGTATGGGTTAGAATTAGTGTTAGTCGTGTAGTGTTGAACAACCTCGGGGACTTGTGACAAGAATGGGATCGGTGAGAAATTAGAGGAATTTACCGCAATGTAATGGGGAAAACGTGTATGCCCTATTTCACATTGCGCTGAGATGGAGATTTCGTATTTGAAAACGGGAAATGGATTTAGCATTTAGCCATTTAGTAAATTACAAAAAAAACAGATCATACCTACAATCGTGCAGTTTACTGGTTGAGAATAATGTTTAGAGTATTATTAGGTTTCCAATATTATGGTAAACGAATTTAGATTTTAAGTAGATTAGGAAAAATGTATGATGATTCATTAAGGATAATAAATTCAGTTTACTAGTTGAGGATAATATCTGCAAACTGCGAGATACTTGAGATTTCCAATATTATTCTCAACAGGTAGGTACAATACATTGCACCATATTCATACAGGGTGTTTCTATACCTCTGCATGTAACTTTAATAGGTTATATAATTTGATACACTGATAACAGAATTTTATTTCAAAATTCGCAAAAATAAAGGTAGTGAAAATTATAGTTCCATTGGTTTGAACGTCCATTTAACTGTTTATTTATTAATTATTAAATAAGAAGTGACTATTTGTAGATAGTATTTATAATATTATTTTATAAATAACATAATAAATTTACAGTTAAATGGACGTTCAAATCAATGCAACTATAATTTTGACTGCCCTTATTTTTGCGAATTTAAAAAAAAATGCTGTTATCAGTGTATCAAATTATATAACCTATTAAAGTTACGTGCAGAGGTATAGAAACATCCTGTATAATGTGATCCTAATTATTTTTGTTGTTTGATAGACACTACAATATGAAATAATAACTTTTTTATTTAATTTGGTTTAAAGATTGTATTAATGCGGTTGCTATTATTTTTATTTTTTGTGTAGGTTAGGTAGTAGGTACCAGCCATGAGTGACAATAGTAATTAATTTTGATCAAAATATATACCATAGAATTATAGTTTGTGAGATGAAAGAAGTCTGGTAATGGTCATCCTGGAACAGTACGAATTAAGATTTTAGCTTCGTCCATATTGTCATATTCAGTAATAATTACTGAACTTACGTTACAATAACAGTGTTGAGTAGAACTACATAGCAACGCTTTGTTATGCACGATGTATCTTACTCGAAACAATATGAATTTTTTAAAAACAAATGTAATCAATCCATATTTATTGCATGCCATTAGACAATGCGAGTACGACAAAGATAAATATATACCTACTCCGTTTGTATATTATTTGTTCTTTATACAGATGACTATAGTGAAGTAAACGGTCGTCTGATAAACTTCATTCGGTGAAAAAAAAATTGCACAGAAACTACTCTTTCATCGTCACCAACAATTTTATTTTCGATATTTTATTTCAGGGTAGATATTTTTCTCAAATGCTCGTATCATATTTTCATCTCCCTAATTGTTGTTTACAAAAATATCTGCTCATCTGCTAGGAACCAAATCAACTTCAATTCCCATCACATCAATTTGAAAGTCAATCACGAAAATCAGATAAAATCAAACGCATCATTTGATTTCACTTGTCATCTTCCCTTCTCCGGAGATCGCTCAATCACCAGGAGGAAACAACAGAGACAAAATAGACAGATTTACGCCAGGCTCAGGCTACGTGAATGTAAAATAAACGCCAAAGTTGACAGAAAGGGAACAGTCGGTATAGTGGATTACACGCTACGACTACGTACTGGCTAGTAGTGACCTCAAGAGAATATTGCTTGATAATTATTTTGGTAAAGGAAATTGCAAATTATATGACACTGTTTCAAAATATTCAGCTATTGAATTTTAAATTTCAATTAACAATAGAGTTTGAAACTAACATTAGATTAAAAATAATTAATTTGGTAGCTCAGAATACAATCTTAATCCTCATCCATAATATGAAATTAGTAAAGTCAATAGGTATAGTTAGTAGTTATAGTTAATCAGTTAGTTCTGACTACTGTCGTTTACAATAACATAATTAATGTTGTAGTTAGCCTAGTAAAATAAACTAGTTTTGAAACTAGTGTCAGAAATGCCAGTTTGTTTGCTTATAAGTAGTATATTTTATGTTTGGTTTACTTATGGCTATTTGCACCGCCTCCACTTAAATTTTAAGTATCACTTAAATGAAAAATATCGAATCGAATTAATGACAGCAATGTCATTTCTACATTCACTAACGTTAACTATACCAACTGACTATAACTACTAATTTCGTATTGTGAATGAGGCTTTGGCCTTACTGTGAAATTCGAACTCCTGTATTTTATTTTACTGTGAAATATTACTTATTTTTCGTATATAATATCACAAGAGACTGTAATCTTGTCAGTAATTTTTTCTTGAAAACATTGTTTACCTAGCAACATCGTGAGAGTCATCTGTTCGTTTAAATCACGAGAGCACAGCTCGATGGATTTAATCTGAACAGATGACTCGAAGGATGTTGCTTAAAGGTAAACAATGTTTTAAAGAACAATTACTGATAAAATTAAAGTAGCGAGTGGTATTTGTGAAGAATATTTCTCGAATGAAATCGCTATTATAAAATGAATGTACCTACTTGTTTTAAATATGATTATTTATATGATTGTTGTGTTTATATGAAAACTGTGTGCTGTTTATCGGGATAAATGGTCTTGGGTATTTACAGAAGTATTGACAAGCGATTTGTTACTATAATTGTTAATGTAAGCATGTAAAATTTGTCAGTATAATATACATGAGGGAAATAATCGTTTTAAACCATGAAATCGCTAAAATGAAACTGAATTAATCTCTTAACTTTATTCTTATCGCCATTTGCAACTTCCAAACAAATCAGCGCAGCTTATACTAATTTTGATAGCAAATCGGAATTCTAGCTTAAAAGTTTATTCTGTGGTTTTCTGGTATGAGATATAATTTTTTTGCTGCACCGACAAATTCTTAAAATAAAATACTGATTTAGATAAATGAAATCGTAGAGGGTCGTAGGCATCGACAGCTTGTTATATTACAAATATAAATTGGAATATATGTTTATACAAACCGAGTTTGAAATATAATTTTGTGTGCAATCGGTCTGAAAATGACGAGTGATTAAACATCGTTTACTTCAATTATTTTCAAAATGATAATTTTTTAAAACAAACACAAATTAATTCTCACTTGAAACAAAAATGTCATGTTATGTATTATTGAATGCAGTTATTAATTCTAACTCAATAACTAAGCAATATACGTATGTGCCAATAAAATACGTACCTCAAGTTATGGTACAGCCTGTATAAATTTATTCCAAAATTGATAATGTAATTATAATGATCATTTAGAATTAGGAATTGTTTTTCTTTTTCACGGCACGGACAAATTAATGTTACTTTTAACAACACAAAAATCGTATTGAAATTTTAATTAAAATGCTTTGAGGAATTGAAAGAATATTTTCCCCACAAAGGCTATAGCAAGCAATACATTGAAGCAATTTACGATAACAACTGCAGAATTGCTATTTCGCAATGGAAAAATTTCCAAAGGCAATATTTAGTTTTTCTTTTTAAACGCGCAGTCGAGATTTATACCGTTCGCCAACTGAAATAAAAGCAAATTTATCATTCTACCGCTTTAAGAAACAATAATTTTTGTCAACGTTGGCACAAAACAAGCTTCATTTTAAGCTCTTGCTGTTTAATTTTTAGTTTTAGTTCGCGAGTTCCTTTCTTTAAGATTAACGATGCGCTGTTTTTGACTTAAACATCGTGAAATTCTCAACGTTGTAATTAATTTTTCTTCCGTTGGTTAATCTCATAAATACATTGATGAAAATATTGACTTGCAAAGTTTAAAGGAAAATAAAATTCAAGTTCAGGTGAATTAACAATAAAACCCACGTTGCAACGTTACTCTTTTTAGTTTTTCTTTACTGGAGAGTTTCTTTAGAGAACTTTTATATTTTTATAAAACAGCTGACGGGAAACCAAACAAAACGAGTAATTATAGCTTTTGATAGTATTTATTTGCATTGGCCGTTAACGTCGAAGGAATTATATATTATTTTTAGTTGAAACCAGTTTACTGTTTTATGAAGTGCCTTTTGCATCACCTATATAAAATTTAATAATTATTCAGTGAGTAAATTTTTGTTCATTTGTCAGTATTGTTATCTATAAAAGTGTGAATAAAATATATATTACATAACTAGTATTTAATTAAGCAATCACAATTATTGTAATTAATTTATAAAGGGCTTAGATAAGCGTATTCCTGCCACACCAGTTGTCTTAAACGATTGATAACTAAAAACATTAAAACTTAAACTTCTGTCCCGTGCTTCGGCTAAAATGATTCTTCCTATCATTAGACGCAATGATTAAGTTACTAAGCAAGTTATAAAGCTCTGTCGATCATGATATGTGAAATACTGCACAATAACAAAATCAGATGGAGATTGACATTGACTCACAGTCGCTCATATGCAAGACTTGAGATTGGAACTCTTGGATTCTACCATTGAAATTACCAGAACAGCGTACATTACTACAACTACTTTAAAAGAGTGCGTATAGCGTACATATCAATATTTTATAACGAAAACGCGTATGTACACTCTAAAAGCGTACAGTTGGTACTAGTGCTGGGATCCGGATCCGGATAGTTTCGGTATCGGATCCAAAAATATCCGGATATCCGGATATTTCAAGATATATGAATACTTTACTATCCGGATATTGGATCCGGATAATAGCCCGGATATTGGATCCGGATATTGAATCCGGATATCGAATCCGATTACCAGGTCCGGATATTAGATCCGGATATCAGATTCGAAGAAAAGAAGCGGATGATAAATCTATTTTAAATGTGAGTAGTAATGAATTTTAAATCCAATACTATTTTATTTACAAATTTTCTGGACACCATCAAGGTAAAGTGTAAAGTACCCTCTTAATAAACAAATTTTCAATGTCGAATGAGTTAGGAACTTTAAGTAAGAAGCTAGGCTTCGATTTGTTGATTCAATTCCCTAATCTTGAATTATAGACACTAAACTCAATATCTGGATCAGGGACCAATACTCTGAACTATCCGATAATCGGATATTCGGATCTAGGTCCTATATCCGAATATCGATATCCGGCACCCGGATCCGACATCCGGATCCAGATCCGACACCCGGATCCGGGTCCGACACCCGGATATCCGAGTATCCGGATAGTTTGAGATCCGGATACCCGGATCCAATTTTTTCGGATATTGACAGCTCTAGTTGGTACCTAACCTTAAAACATCAAGTAGGTACTGCCCATAGTAAATACAACCTACAATAATACCGTACAATACTTAATTTTAATTTTGACATTTCATTTTGGTCGGACTTATACTAATATATACCTCGCCTACAAAACAATAATTTATTAACAATAGTATGTGAACAATTACAAAAATATTAGGAGATGACAACAACATCTTAATTTCAAGTGAAGCATACTTTATATTTTAATTCATTTGAATTCTACATATAATTCTGAATACAATTTTCTTAAAGGTTTGTGGGGAAACTACGGAAGACATTATTTTTCAAATTCTGGTAGAAATACTAGTTGCAAAAAGTTTTTGACAGACAGTTACAATCAAATCAAAACATCGAGATAGACGCATGCAGCAAAGTATGCTACAACTGAATGTAAACATTAATGATTTCACTAATTACAAACTTATAACAATTTCATTGTAACATGTTATGAAATAGATGATTGATTGGAATTGTTTTGGTTACATTCCACTACCTACCCTAGTGCTAACCTCCTTGTGTATAGAAACAGAATATCATTTGCAAAATGAGATAATGAGTTTTGTCCAACTCAACAAAATAACTCGGATAGTTGAATTTGTTCAACAGCTACTAATGAAAATATACCTACATGAAATTTACCAATTTAACTGAACTAAACCGAAGTTAGAAATTCATTTTCAAGAGTCCCGTCTCCGTAGCAAAATATTGCGTATTTAGAGATGTAGCAATTTCTGCTTTACTCATTGTATATTAAAAATTTGAAGGAAAAACTGATACTAGATGTTTGTGAAAGAATGAATCTAGGTTTATGGTCAGTTCGAATTATGAAAAAATCTTTGTAATCCATATAAAAAATTAACGAATATGTGTTTTAAGCAATTTTTTACATGTTTTATCTTATGATTAAGAGATTTATTGGAAAATGTAACTCTACATAAACGTAGTTCCATTATTCGTCTGTAAATAAATTTTTGAAATTTTGCTTTATCTGTACCTAAACTTCGTGAGCATTTTAAAAATTGCTAGAATGCTTTTACGTAGTTTAGCCGAATGATTCTATGCGTTACCATAGGACAAACGTGGAGTCGATACCTTTAAAATTCCGTATAAAAGTCCAAAACGATATTTAGATAAAAAAGTTTTGAATTTGTTGATTTTTGTTAATTTTACTAATGATGTTTGATCAATGAACCAAATAGGTACAACTTAAGATTAAAAAATAGGTTTAACATTTAAAATCGGAACCATTTTTTTGTTAATTTTTTTCGTTACCGATACAGGAGAGTAGAACATGTATCACCAACTTGAAATATTTGCGTACTTCAAAGAGTTAGGTAGGTAAACACATTTTAAAATGGGTTGTATGCGAGTTGCACAATATTGGATTTGAGCAGCAAATTTAAATTCAGTTTTCCATAAATTAATTATTTAGTGCTAGTATCAATATGCACAGTTAAATTAAAACTATAGTCAAAAAAAGTTCTAACTCTGGTCACAATGATAATTTTTAGTAGACTCGTCTTTACTAATATAACATTTTTAACAAACTAATCCGTAGTCTATAAAACAAATAAATATATAGGATTATCATTATAGTTTATAAGATTTGGGGTGGATATCTAAATGCAACAATAATGAGTTGACAGCGGATACCACACCGGTAAAATATTTATCTAGATGACTCTCAGTTTGTGAAGATACCACATCCAAAACGTGATAGATATGTATGTACTTGTTTTGTACAAGTAGTATTATGGATTAGAAATATGTATTATCATTTTTAAATATTATGACGAATATAACAAAAAAAATGAAAAAAAATGTTTTTTTTACGTGTATTAATTTTTACTGGAATTTTTTTGAGTGCTTTCCAACAACGTCTATAACGTTGTTGAAGTGCACGATAAAAAATTTCCTGGACCTGAATTATTGCACGAATGCGGATTCATTAAGAAAATCGTAAGACATCGCCGCTCTATTTTTGAATTCTTTTTACAATAGAAACTTAGTAATTAATAAAATATTTTTTGTAAAAAAGTTTGATATTTTTGCAAAACTTCTATTACATTCATTACGTTATGTTTCTCTTTTAAATTAAGTGCAGTTAGTAAATACATCAACTAATCAACTTAAAATGAAATACGATATATACATCGAAATAATTCTTCACCGTCATACAGCGTCCAAAACTATAAAACGTCTTCCTTGAAATTTATTTATAATAAAATTTTACTATCATCTTCACTAAGCGCAGTTTTCTCATTGGCCTAAAATTCTGTAAATTCAATATCCCGTCACAATTTCTGGAGTAGCTGTGATCCTGTGTAGTCCGGCGGTGCCAGTTTCAGGGAATTCAATAATTCAGAGTTGCTGGCGTCTCTGGAGACTGCCTCGACGCCTACTTGGATCTTGGAGCCACGTTACGTTCTACGCTCCAGTTTTCCTGAAGCCTAAATACTGCAACGTGTTCGGTGTTCGTGTGGTGTGTTCCTCCACTGCGTTATAGATGAGAAGAAGATACTTCCTCACAGGAACTTTATTAGTTTGGGGAGATATTGATTAGAATAGTGTATTATTTATCTTGTGGTCTCTGGATCTGAAAATTATGATTCATTATAAATATCGGATATTACTTTTCTTACGGAAATAGTTATGTATGTAACAAGTACGCAAAATTGAGTTTTAGAGGACGAGGCGCAAGCCGAATCTTTAAATTAAGTGAGTCTTCTAAAACTCAGTTTGTTTACGTGTTACATACAAACAATTTTAGTATACCTACTCTCCAAATTTGTTTTGTAACTATTCGATATTATTCTAAAATATAACTTTATAATAAAATTTTTAAAAACGTAAGCAATGAAACAATGAAAATCTGTTAAAATAATCCTATAAAATGTAAACAGCTAATTGACTAGGATACGATATTTTAAAGGACTATATCCCCTAAAATATTATTTTGCGAACTCAAAACAGTTCACAAGTAACGATTTTAGAGAGTACCTATATATACTAAAAATATATGAATAGTAGATATTTTATGATAAAGGTAAAAACTCAGAGCACAACCCATCAAAATTCGTTCAGGATTAAATACATTAAAATATATGAAGCTGCGCTGATTCCTCCGGCACGGCACGGCACGTTCCGACACTGACAGCATTCTCAGTCTCCAATCCTTTCCGGCAAAAACTGAAGGTGCTGTGTTGCGCTGGAGCAGTGAGCGCACTATCTATCCAACGCTGTAGTGTGTTCAACAGTCAACTCTTCTTTGAGTAAATTCAATAGCTCAGTAAATTTTTCAAAACTCATTCGGAAATATTGGAAAAATTATTTTCATCCTTTTGTAGGCCAGAGAACAAATGATGGAATTCTCCATATTACGTATTTCTTTTAAATTTATTGGATGAACCCACAATTTTTCTCTTTTTTTGTTTCTTCTTCTGCCAATAATGCTGAAATATCTATAATCTCTTCGTTAGAACTGTAGTCCTTCTTAAAACTATTAAATGGACCTAAAATCGTAAAATCACAATTATCACCGTATATATCGGCAAATGAGAATTGACGGACAAGTGTGCGCTGATCAATCCGTTGCAGGAACGCGCTGTTTCGTGCCGTGCCTTGCTGTGCCAGATAAGTATGCGACAACCTTTACTTTCAATAATTTTAAGGTATTGTACCTTAAACAAAATTAAAATTAGCTTGTGGCACATTTTTCTCACATACACGGTGGGCCATTTTAAGTTGCGTTTAGGAATATCTCGAAAACGAAGCATCAGATGAAAAATCAAAAAAACACGACTAAAATATTTTCGAGGGGGACATCCAATGACACCAAGTTCAACCCACCACCACAACCCTGGGGCGGGGGGCGGGGGTAAGTTTGAAATCTTAAATGGGAACCCCAATTTTTTTTTGCAGATTCGCATTCTACGTGAAAAACGGAATTCAGTGACATCAAAATCTTCGAGAAAAAGTGGGTGTTGCCGTTTCCTATTTCAAATTTTCCCACCGCCCCACTAGCACGGGGGAGGGGGGCAGGGGCGCAAATTTTGATGTTACTGAATTTAGTTTTTCACGCAGAATCTGCAAAAAAATTTGGGGTTCCGATTTAAGATTTCATACTCACCCCCACCCCACCCCCCAGTGTCGGGGTGGGGGCAGGGGTGAAAATTTTGGTGTCATTGGATGTCCCCCTCGAAAATATTTTAGCCGTGTTTTTTGGATTTTTCATCCGATGCTTCGTTTTCGAGATATTCCTAAACGCAACTTAAAATGGCCCACCGTGTATAATGTAACTGCGTTATTCATCTCGTGTGTTTATTTGAGCTGAGTTCGGTATAATGCAGCGTACGTAGTTTTAACATTTAAAACATTACAATTGTAATGTAATAATTGACCGTCTGACACTGCTTTAGATTCTTCAACTTTCTACACAAGTTATCCAATGCACTTTAGTAAATTCGAAATTGTTTACGTTTACACTTGACAATTTAATCACTTCCACGGTTTTGTTCTCGCAAGAAAATCTTTAGGTCATCCTTCTCAAAATCTCCGCTGGCTTTCATCCTGCACCAGAACGACAACCACGGTTACCAACTAACTAACCTTCCCCCTACAACTAACACACTAGGTCTGAGCGCTTCCTAAGGGATATAACCGTTGGTAACCGGTATGGTAATCAAAATGTGACCGGGAATATGACCGAATGGGTTTGTCAGTTGATTAAGTTTGCAACGGTAAGTTATAACTGTGACTGTGATGTGGTAATTTTGTAAGTGATTTCATTAGCATCTTACAGAGGAAGCTAATTGTTTTAAGACCCTAACTTACTTATTCTTACTGGGTTATTGTATCCAAAATAGGAGGAATTTCCACAAGGGTAATTGAATTTGAATAATTACTGTAACTTGAAAGTGAAAGACTGTATTTAACCTAAATTTAAATAGGTGTAGCAGTCAGACCATCTTTACCAATTTGGTTGTAGTTTTAAGATGATAAGGAAAACAACTTCAGAGTTCATTTTTTATTATGCTATAGATAATAACAGCATAATTCTTTTAAAAAATCAATAACATAAAAAAATAGGTGTTACAAGTGTTACAAACAAAAAGGTTAAAATTAACAATTGTGAAATAGACTTTGTGACTAATGTTAAGTATTTGGGGGTAATTATTGATAATCAATTAAAATTCACTGATCACATCCAAAAAACAATTTAAAAAATTGCTAAGAAGGTGAACTTTTTGTGTAGGATAGGGCCAACTCTGACTAAATGGACAAAAATAATTATATATAACACTATAGTGCTTCCCCATTTAACTTATTGCGGGTTAATTCTACTTCAATGTAACAAGTCACAACTGGCGCAGCTTCAACTCTTACAAAATAAATGTATGCGAAGTATTCTAAAATGTAACAGGTACACAAATATACAAGATATGCTCACATCGTTAAATTGGTTAGATATAAATAAATTTATTAAGTATAATAGTATCATATTTGTTCATAAAATTATAAATCACAAAGTACCTAAATATCTTTATGAGATGTTAACATTCAACAAGGACATTCATCCTTACCACACAAGAACGAAATATAATTTGTATATTGATAGTTATAAAAATGTTAATACTAAAGGCTTTTTATTTGTCGAAGGTTTTAGTTTATACAATAACTTAGATAAAGATATTAAAGATGTTAGCTCACTTCATGTTTTTAAGAAAAAGCTGAAAAAATTACTGTTGTTAGAATAAATTTCTTTGATACTTAGATTTCTTTTTATTTAACTTTAAGTACAAACGGATCATCTGTTCGTAATTTATTTGTACAATTTATTGTAAATTTCTTAAACATGTATTATATTATTATTTTGTATTATTTTCTAGCTAAATGCTAACTAAATAAAGTATTATTATATTCGATACTTGACTCGCTTCTCTTTTGAGCCGAGTTTTCAGCTCACTCAACCTTTAAAAATTCTGCTTAAATCGTTTTGATTGTATTTCATCTTTAAGAAAGCACGATTTTAAAAAATAGAATAAGAACATTGGAATCAACGACCAATTAATTTAAGCCGATATACTATACTCTTGATCTTAGTAAATTTGCCCGGAATGTTACAGCAAATTCTAAGCTCATTAAACTTCCGTTTAAAAAATCATAATTCATAAAATTCATGTGCATGTATTTTTTTACCATTCACCAAAAAAAATTTCATTCTAATTACAAAGTGTCGAATGTGTATTCATAGTGGGATCAAAACTACTATTTAAACTGTTAAACTCAGTGTACAATAAATAATTCACTATTATTAATTTTGTATTCAATAGTTACAATATTACAGTTACGTACTACATAAATGCTAGAGATATGACTGACCGAGCGACCGTTATGACAAAAGTTGTATAAATCCTTATAAAAGTAAAAAAAAAACACGTACAAACGGTTAGGTAGGTACTCATTCTTTCCACGATCTATTAAAACTTCAAATACATACCTAATCTTTGCATTAAAAATATTATTCTCCTTTGATCGTATATTAATGAGTATCATTAATGTAAAAAAAATATACATATTAATTACACCTATTAATGCCTGATTTTTATCAATCAACAATTTTTTTGAATGCGATCAACACACGTAATATAGAAAAAGGCTTACCAGAATTAAACGAAATGATTTTGATATTTCTAACTAAATAATATTTAATTAACATTTATGGTCAGCAGTATCAAAGGTTACTAACCTAACATAATTATCAGGGAATAAAATTAGATTTTCTCCAAATTAAAAAGATATGATCAACGGAAAATATTGTACCTAACTCATGTGTTAATAGCGTTAATAGGCGATTAATCTCGACAATTAACGCGTTCGCTTGTCTCATACGTTCAAATGTCTCAATTATTAATCGCCTCCATTAACACACTAGAACTAGATAATAAAAAAACTATTTATTAGTTTGTGGAAGAATATAAAAATATGATTAGCTTCGACGGAGTACCATCGTACCATAATGTAATATGTTCCTATCAAAAAATTTTGAAACTCTCACCGAGTGTCCTCTTTTACTTACTATTTAAAGAGTGTCAACAACAACCTCTATTAATTTTTCTATGTACCTATGTCAGTATGGTTCAGAATCTAATATCCATACTACTATACTAACTGTGTTTCTGATTCTGTTGCTATGCAAAGTGCAGGGCTCTTACTGCTGCGTCCCTTTATAATTGAAGGCTTTACGTGATTTAGTTAGTAAATTTAATACATAGCTAGATTAGGTTATGTCGGATACTACTAGTCTAGTTCGTGTTCCATTGTTATTCATCGCTTTTCCATTGGATATATTATGACCAAATGTCATTTATTAACTAAATTGTTATTTCCGTTATAGGTTCCCGTACATTTGTATTGATTCCTAATAAAAAGTATTCAAATGAAATGAAATTACATTTTATGGAATAATCCAAATTGCAACAAATACGTGTTTCAAACAAAAACAGCTGGAATTTTTGACATTCGGATGATTGTTACTTTGGAAGGTAGTGCAATTTTGGAATTACAATTCAAATAACTAAACAAAACACTCACTATATATACTTGCCCATTATTCCTTTTTTCATGTTTTCTTTATTTCTTATGTAAGCAGTTCTAGACTTTTATATCGGAATCATTGGTTGTCACAGCAAACTATAAAACCAATTTCGTTATTATTTTTTCGTAAGAAATGTGATATCTCCGAAAATATCTTTCATGTTTACTTGAAGAATTTTAGAAATTCACTTCAATTTTGGGCGTTTCAACACGAAACATCTTGCGATCACTAGTATCCACCATAGTACAACCAGTACGCAAAAAAACCTGCACTTTACGATAGAAAGGAAATATTTTGTACATAAAGTACTTTATGTCTATACAAGCTATTTACGAAGAAGAGCTACCCTGGAATGTTGTGCAGACAGCCAGGGAATCGTTTTTGGCGTGGAGCGTCTGTTTGATGTTTTATAGAAATTTATCCACACGGTTGATTTTCATGATATTTGGTACAAAAGGCTTTATGGCGTCGCTGATTTCCAATTCAAAATCGAAAAATTAAAATTCAGTATGGCTACTTCAAAATGGCGACATGAATAATTTAACTGGTAAAAAATTAATTTTGCAAACATTATAAATTCCAACATTAAAAATTACCAAGAATGGTTCTAACTAGCTACCTAACGTTTTAGATTGATATTAGAACTATTAACTATGTATTACAAAGTATTGTTATGTTTTATTCTTTTATTAATTTGATAACTATTTGAAATAAATATTTGTATTTATTAAAAATTACATTTATATCGTAACAATATATCTACATACTATACATGACAATTTTTTATATGGAACTGTAGTATTCGTGTACTGTAAAGCATTATGATATATCCTCTATTGTCTATTGAATAAAAATTGCGCAAAATCATTGCTTGTTCCATGCAGCTTGCTGTTTGTGACATTCAGTCCTGAATAATTTCGCTTTAAAACAATAGATAGATTTTTAAAAACATGAATAAAGTATTAATATATCAATTTATTAACATAAAAATTAAGCGGCCCATCTACGTTTTTTCCAAATTCCTAGAATACTTTCGATTTTACTTTTTTCTTCTATTCCACTCTTTTCCCCACTACTACGGCTGCCTAGCTGAAACCAGTCCGAAACAAGTACTTTGCTGCATCCGAACAATGCAATGTCATTTTTAAGTAGAAAAATACTGTAAAAGTGTTTTCGTTCCGAGTAAACTTATTATTAACTTCAAGATAATGGTTTCAAAAACATTTAATATAGGAAGAATGGATCTACATTATGTGCTTTTTTTTAAATTTTAAAAATAAATTTCTATCATGAGATGTAACCGTGTACAGTTTGCATAAATTGAATTTTTTTCGGAATTTTTATAATCATGTACAATTTTTTAATGAAAATTTTGAAAAGGCACCTCTGTAGATCCATTATTTCTCCATTAAATCCTTGTTGAAATAAAATTTTACCATTCTTGTACTGACCACAAAACACTCGCTACGTTAGTACATTTTATGCTGGATTTTAGGAGGTAGACGGGCCTCTTAAGAAAGAAATTTAGTATGCTTCTTTCTCCCTCAGTTCACTTTCTGACTTTCCCGATTCCGGGTCGGGTAACATTTCTGGTTAGTTTAGACAGAGTGTTCAAATAAGTACATAGTATATACCAATCTATTTTATGATGAAGAATTTCAAGATATCGTAGACAGTGGCAACCAGGCACGGCATGTATGTAATTGGAGTAAGAGTATCAAATATGTAATTACGTATGCACAACTGTAGCTCATACTAATTTCTAATGTCAATGCTACAACTTTATTTACATCTTATACACCTATCCAAATATTATTTCCATATAAGATTACTATCTACACTACACATCCCTTTGCGTACTCATAGCAAGTTCAGCAATGCGACACTTGAGTTCGCAACGCGGCAAGTTTGAATAATTTAGTTTAGGACCGCAGGCGACGACGCAGCCAAGGCACTTTGGAATGTTGCCCTGTGTACTCGCTCCACACTTCACTACGCCGTTCGTTGCCAGTGTTTGAATATAATTCATCACAGGAATAATCTAAATACGCGGCGGATCACATCACAAGAGCAAATGTCACTTTGTCATCCTTTCATCGGGACGGGATAGATATAGAGTGTGCCTCATAAGTTTTAAAAAATTGTCGCACATGATTTGAACCATTTTGCAAATTTGTCTTGTGTTGTTCAGTTATTTGATAGAAGCGAGGAATAAGGGTCTGCACCATTATATTATTATATAACGTTTGGCTCGCTTCGCTCACCGTTTCTATATTGAATTTGCTAGCGTACTCAAGCCGTTAAGTTGTAGGCTACTAATTATAATTTTTTGTCTGAATGATTCATTTTGAAGTTCAATTAATGATAATTTAGGTAGCAGTCTCACTGATCGAATCGTGCCGTGTTATACAGATCTTTTGATATCATTTTGACGTAAAACATAAATTACTCTCTGTGCACTTTTGGAACATCTAAAGTAGATATTTACCATTGTTTTGATTGTGACATTTGTGTATACTAACTATAAACGTTGTGCCTGTACGTCACCCATTTTTATGACGTTTGTTCATGACGCAACTTTATATAGTATGAGCATTTTGACTAGGTATATATTCTATAAAGGGTTTACTTTTGAATTTGATTTTCTATGAAATTAATAATAATTCTGTTGTTCTGTTGTGCTAAAATGTAATAGAATTATTTCGAACGTTAAGTACTTAATTTTTTTTTACCAATTTCGGATAATGTTTAAATCTTCTCCAAACATTCTCTTATATTAGACTTTTTATGTGTCGTCGTTTTTACCATGATATTAATGTTAAACATTTATTTTCCGGCCAGGACTGATAAAAAATAGTCCATCATTTCACACTTATTATGACATTATGAAGGATGAAAAAATTATATTATCATACCAGTGGTTAAAAAAGTATAAGTAAATAATAATAATTCAAAATTTATAGGATGTTCTGTATAGAGAAGTAGTTCTATCTACCTACATTATACGCAGATTACGTAGGATTTCTGTTTCATGTGAGTTGGGATTGTGATCGTTATCTCTGGGTAAAGTTTAACTAGCTGTCTCCCAACAAGATGGTTTATGAGAGATATATTGGGTTTAATTTTGAATTTATAGTTCAGGTAAATAAATTCATGCACTATATACCATGCATGTACTACCGTAAATGGCTTTAACGTTTCAAATACATTAAATGCAGTCATAGATTTATAATTACAATCTAACATAATGGCAACTCCTATGCTCTTCAACATTGCAAATGTCATGTTCAGAGCAAACTTTAATGATAGAAATTCTTCTTACCTATTCCTGAACATTCAATTAAAATGTCCTAAACTTAATCTTGCATGTAGCAAACCATATTTTATTCTGGAAAGGTCGCCAAAAAGTGAAAAGTTTTTATAACATATTCGCTTAATCCTTCCATCAAAAACTTTTAAGTATCTTGAGAAAACATTTAACAAAAACTGCAAATCCTCGAAAAATTGCAAACGCCAAGTTTGTTCAAAGCCTACATTAGGATAAAATATTACTTTTAAATTCTTTATACAGGCCTTGAGTTGAGAAAACAACACATTAATCGCATTTGGAAAGAAAAGCGATGAATGTTCCTATCGTATACTTTACTAATAATACGATTAATGTTTTCTTACATTTAGTAATCAGCTTTAGGCCTGCCTACATAATACTTACGGAAAAAATCTTATTAATATCAGCATTGATATGACTTCATAAAAGGTAAAAGGGCAAAATATACCTTTTTCTACTGGCACATTGGAACGAACTAAGTAATATTTTATAGTTATATCCGTTTTTAGTTCTTTTTCCTAATTCATGATAAATATCTCAGGAGGATTAAATAATTTTTTATAATAGACTTTTATATTCTCTTGGTTCGATAGATTTTCTTTTATTATGTGTCTAGGTTTTTGTTATGACCAATGCCCAAAATAAATTTACCTTTAGGTACCTAGTACTTGTATCCAATATCTTATGGTATAGGCTAAAACTGGATACACGTAAATACGATCATTATATATTCAAATTAGCCAATCTTTGTATTTTATTTCAAAGTCTTAAGATTAAAATGATGTAAAATCCTATATTATAAGAAGCAGGTAAAGATAACGGAGAAGTAAACAAAGTACTCAACGCCATCTACCTTGAATAGTGCCAAAAAGGCTAGCCACTCGAAAATTAGCCATGGGTTGTGGCTACTAGCGAGCATTGCTAGGAATTGTAAGTAAAGATTATTGAATATAAAATTCAAAAACCACTACTTTGTGAGTTCTATCATAGAATCAAGCGATGCTGTCACAAGAAATTGATACCCGTGTGACGACTGAACTGTATTTAGCCACTTTCTACTACAAAAGGGGTTTCATTGAGGGGTATGAAATTAGCACTAATTTTAAATATTTTTATGCAATGTGTTTTTAAATGAAAGATTAAGATCCAGGTTATGTCCGCTTAGTGTCACTTTTTAATTTTCACTTTAGTTTTTTAATATTTAATCTTGATTATTTTAGGACATACTTGATGCACCAGTATAATAAAACCAAATAAATCACTTATTAATAACAATAACCTACAGCAGTATTGCAATTCTTCTAAGTTGTGCTGTACACAACATATACCTAACAATTTATTTTTTCCAAATAAACAAATTATGTATGAGTTAATTGTTTTGATACTCCTATTCCAATGTTATATATTCTAAATGATACAATTTGGAGGATAATTATACAATACTCTATAATCCATGTCCGTAAATTGGGTACAGGCAATAAATGAAAATGAGCGCTTGAATAATTCGTATCGTTTGCTTTTAATATATAATTAAGTCATCCCAGCTCAATTTACAAGCCGCGCAACACCACTAACAAATTCAAACCGCAATAAATGGTAAAATAACTCGTAAAGGAGGATAAAACTATCGCGAAATGCAAATAAAACGGAACTTCCATTCGAGCAAAGATCATAAAAATCTTTTCACGTATCATTTAGCGTCGAACGACGGTGGGGAGAATTCTCAATGAACCAAACGCAGCCTGGCAATAAACTCAGACGTAAAACAAAATCCTGAAATGCTGAAGCAACGGCTGATATCCTGAATGGAGAACGACGCATATCGGGAAAAAAATTCAGGGGGAGAAAGTCGTAAAATTGTTACTGATACCTGAAAGAGACTGAAGCAACAATATTAGCGATGTTTTCAGAGATCGTGAAATGTTGAATCTATTTATTTTTGAAACAATAACACATTTAGCTCCTGTTATATCACGTAACGGTACGGGACTGCTACAAATTTGATTATTTTTATATTTTATACACGAGTAGGTACACTTGTAGATTAGAAATTATTAACTGATAATCCACTTCTTCAATTATCATTATCAATTTAAGATAGCATCATAAAATAAATATTTGTTACAGAAAACAATACATTAATTTTAGTTAACAAATCGTAGTTCCAAAATGACAGCAATGCATAATTGAATTTCATGTAAAATAAATAGCTAAATTTAGTCAAATTGGTACCTTAATTAAGACTGATCTATAATTGATGTAACCGGTTACTTGTTCTGTATTCTGTAAAGTTGAACTATACAGGGTGTATTTTTTAAAGCAACCAATCCGTTTTTCGGGCTAACAAAGTTGTTTACATAGGTTTATACTAATGAATTTGTTATAGTCATTAGAAATGATTGTTTAGCAAAAGATTGCTAAATAAGACACATTGTCTCTATACTCATAACTTTTCTTTATTTTCTACTCCTCTAAATATCAAGTCATAAATTTCTTCACTAAATAATAAATCCACTAATATCACATGAAAAATGTTGGTGCAAGGCTATGTAAAATGCAAGCAACATTATCGCTCCTGCTTTTTCCGTCCACCCCGGCCCGACCCGGTTCTCGGTTTGAGGTTCGAATCCTTGTTGAATAATTCATCAGGATGCAGATGGTACCGCAGACATTTTAAAATCTAAACGTTATCTTACGAAGTCAGCAAGAGTGCGAGCATATGGAATTATGAAATTTTGATGGTTGCTCTCTGAAAATGTTGATACTGATGATATTACTATCAGGAAGAAGTAATCATTTAGAAATGGAGCGACACTTGTTGAATAATTGATTAATATATTAAAATAGTTCATAACATTAATAATTAATGACCAATTGGTATTCTTATAAAGTAGTTTGATATAGAAATCTAATTTGACAAGACATGCAAATAAATGATAATGCAAGGTAACTTTTTATGACAGTTAAAAACGTGTTAATTTATCAATTATTGTGGGTTTTAATTAAATAATTTTACGAGTTAAGTTTAATCAAATTACAAAGACCAATGGTGGAATTCTGTGCAAATCTGTAAGTTTTACAAATTTATAAATCTTTATAATTGAACAAAATCACATCAATGTTTGTTGACAAATATAAAAATGTTCATATGGTTATAAATTACATTACGATTTTGTTTAATATTAACAATTTTATAGATCTGTAGCAAGTACAGATTTTCACAGAATCCTACTATAATTTAGGTTTGGGGTTTTCATCATTCTAGTTATATCTAAATGTGGAATATGTCATGTTAGAAAAAATATCGCTCGAAATCAAATCACAAATTGGAAAATATTACTGACAATAATTATTTGTATTAAATATTTTTTACATATTATATAATATTTAATATAAATATTTCAAAATTTAAAGGTACAAAGACTGATTATATACAAAGAATGTACCTAATTTCATTCTTTTTTAACGAAAGCATTATCCTGTTGACATATCGCACTTGCTCTTTATTTGGTTTATGGCTAATCATCTTCCTTTATTCATTTCTTTGACATGCAACTCTTCATAGCAGAGTTAGAATCTTCTGCAATATCGTTCTCAGGCTTTTTGTTCTAAACCTTTGAACGCCTTTGTGTGGTATTGTTTTACGATTTCAATTAAAATTGAAAAGGAACTTCACGAGCATAATTGATTGTTTCTCTTGCATTTATTTCTGACTAAAAAGTGAAAACAAGCTGGCGCTGAGCCAGTTAATAACTAGATAATGATGCGGTGGTGTTACTATCGCAAAAATTAGAAAGCTTTTTTAGGTTATGTAATAATTAGGGGAAGTTTCGAAAAACTTTATAATTTCCTTCTGTTCTAATTAATGAATTAAGCATCTTTAGTTTATCTGGAAAGTAGTAAAAATTTTGTTTTGTTTTCCAACAAAGTTTTATGTTGTTTGAAGTTGTAAAATATTCATTTTAATTTTCAAAACTGCATTTTATAGCGTAAACTATAAACTTATCGTCTGTCATTTTATGTTTTATGCATAAATATTATTTCGTATGAAACATTAATTTAATATCATGGTATATACTGTCCATATTTTGATGCGGACTTTTATATATTCGAATGCGCACTTTAAATTTATCGTCTTTTATGAAGTCGTTATTCATAGTTTTACTTTAGTAACTCTCAATATTTACAAGAAAACTCTACAATGAATTTTTATTTATCAAACTTTGAAAACATCATTTGTTTCAAAGTGGAGGAATTTCCTTAACTACTGTAATCAATACATATTCTTGGATACCAGCTACAAAATGTATGTTTATGTAACTAAATTAATTTAAAATATACTAAAATGGATCCTGGTAATTACGAAACGTTCAGAACAGTTTAAATAAAATTTTGTGGTCGATACTCAATAGGTTTCATTTTATCACTAGCTGTACCTGGTCACGCGTTGCTGTGGCTCATCTGCTTACATGGAAAAGAAAGAAAAGAGAAAACACACGTTTCTAATACGTTTATTTTCACAATGCCCCGCGGGACGAATACCGCTGTCTCGCGAAGAGGCTTCTGTAATTAATTGTTTTTACCTCTCGCCTCATATACTATAAGAGAGGTATTGTGATGGTTCTAAATTTTCAAGTGTTAGTTTTTGGCAGATAAGCACGTTTTAGGATCTCTAGAATACGAATTACACATTTTTGATATGATGTTTGTGTGTGTATTCGTTCGTTCGTGCGTTTGTATGTTACAATTTTTTCGGAAACGATAACTCCAAAAATATCAAACTTTTAAATTCCAAATTTTATATCTAAGGTTTAAATACGATTTTCAATAGACCAGTTGTATATTGGTACCAATTCATAAACCGGAAATTAGACTTTTCATATAGAGCAATATGATTTTTCTTAAATTATCTCGACAAATAAAGCATTTATGTTAATATATGTTTCATTAAATATAAAAAGAATTTTCTGTACCATTTATAAACTATATTACAATTTAAATCTACCTACTCTTTTGTTTCTACTCCAGTTTCTTGTTGTCCATGATATGAAATTTGTGTCTACACAAAATTTGAATTATTATGACAGTGACAGTACAGTTGACATCTTTTCCTTGCATCTTGGTTTACATTATCGTTTACATATTACATGAACATGAAACTATTAAAATGTAAGTAAAACTATTTATTAGAGTAGTAGTGTGTTGGCCACAGCAGATTTTTTACAATTGAGGCACGCCGTTCCGAATATCTAGAATTTGAGTCCCGCTTAAGCGGGGCGAATTCCCCTGTTCCGCAAGAGGCTTCTGTAATTAACTGTTTTTAGTATTGCGTGTGTTGCTTTTACATTCAACATGCGATAGGTGAAAAACATCCTTGTGGTACGCGCCATGCGGCCGCCCCTACTTAATGATTTAAGTCTGGTTACTGAAAACAGCTTGCGCTGCAATTCTTATAGGTACACTAAATTAATGCTGAGGTTACTACCTAAAACCTGTGAAAATTTCGAGTCAATAGCTTCAGCAGTTTTTGAGTTAAATCATTTCGTACAGACAGACAAAAAAAATTTACGTTAGATTTGGTGTTGGCATTTTATTTGCTAATAGAAATAATATGTATTACCTACGTAATAATTCGTATATCACAGACAGACAGTCCAATTTTATATATATGTTATGATTTGGCGTTTCCAAAATGCGGTCTAGTTTATTTATTATGACCTACACCAATCATTCGTTCGTAATAAAGTCTAAACAAACAATAAATAAACCTCATATGTTTTCAACTTACATAATGGAAACAAGTGAATAAAAGTCAAACAAAACAATAATTACATGTTACATTTGTTTTACTTTCGTATTGACACAAGCAAAACAAAATCCTGTTGTAAAACAAAAGAAAAGCAATGAAACATATCACGCATGTAGCGAATAGGATATAGAAGAATGAATGATAAGAGACAGGGTTAATAAATACATCTGAAAAGATCCGTTTTGCTATTGACAGATGCCTGTAGGTTAAATGATGCATAAAGCGGTTATGAAAAAGTAGCAGGAAAATGTCTCCTTCCACTCTTCCTCGTTCCTCCACTAAAGGAAATCTTTCGATAACTCTATTCAGGTGACAGCAACAGAAGACTGCATTCTTACATTCTTATTCTTGCGCAATAAGAACGAGAAGAAGGGCTCTCCAAAAATATTATTCCTTTTTGACTTGAGTTAGAAATGCAGAAAATTGATTTAGGAAACGATAATGATGTTATATCGATTCGGAGATTTTTATTTTAAAAAGTCCTTGCAATGAAATAGAGCCGGTATAGAGTACCGATAAGAAATTTTGTCAAATAAGTTTATTTTTAACGATACTAATTATGTTGTATAAATATTATATAGTTTTCATATTTGTAAAATTTTAAATTTCAAATTAGCGCCGGAACCTCTATTGGAGTACTAAAAGTGTTAAATACTTGATTACATATGGACGCGCCCCGTATTGCGCAGTTGCGCTACCTGTGGCTGTATATAATCATGATTTTCAAATAAACTGGTTATTTTCTATTGACGGAAAACATGTAAAGATGTTTTCATTTAAAAATTTGATATTAAAAGAAAGTAGAGATAAATATTCCTTATAAATAGGCTAATTTTCTAATTTTCACATATTTTTAGAACACTTGCGGCAAAATTAACGTCTTAAAAAAAATAGTGTACCGGTAAAAAAATAACTACTTAGTTAAGCTATTTTTACCAGGAATGTCAGCTATAAGTTTACTATTAGCTACGTACATACACAGTAGGTACTTTTTGTCAAATCTTCAAACGTCAAAATAGTAACTACGAGTAGGTATATATTGTCAGTCTAAAGTTGTTTTTAGATGTTGTCAACTGTTGTAAAATGAATATAACTGATCTATTTCAGTATTCAACAGTTGGTTTACTTTTTTATTTACTTTAGTATGACGTAAAAACTTTACATCTAAAAGATCTAATAGGTTTTCAAAAACTCTGTAAAGACCCAAGTGACAGAATTTCTGTGGTCTGTGAAACACATGTCTTTAAACACTTAAAACAATTTTAAACATCATCATTACACATTTCGTTTCAAATACATAGTAATCCAGAATTGAAACATTGAAAGATATTTTTTGTAATACCTGCACGAAAAGTAACCTTTTTTGTGGTTCTTTTGCGTGCGCAAAGTGGCTCATTTCTTGGGCTCGCGCAATTGCCTGCTTTGCGCACTAGATACACAATATACTATTGTATACCTCTTTATATTTTATGTACCAACGTCACTATAAAAATTATAAGGTTAATTTACAAGCAATTAAGATCCAATTTCTAAAAATACACATCATTATTGGAATATTTGAGTAATCGCATATATCTTATTTATTGCATTATAAACTAATTTAAATTAATTGTTAATTAATTTAAAGATTACTTTTATCGCAAATTATAGAGTCGGTCTTTAAAGATATTTTCATTATCTTTTGAATTATTTTTTAATATCATTATCTATGTAGCTACAACCTACCAACGTATAAAAAACTGAAAACTGCTGGAGCTGGCTTTTCAGTATGCTGTCGTATGTAAACTTCATACAAGTATTATAATAAAACTAAAAAAAGTAGTGTCGCAATAACAAAAGTAACGCCATGCCGTCAAATAATAAAAGAACTTTGTAAAAGCAGCACAGTAATTATTTTTTTCTAAACAGTATTATTTTTAATGTGAATCTTTATGTGGTGTCGTGTCAAAACAGCACAATTTCAAATTTTCTTTCCTCAAAGACATAAAGTAAATTCTCCTATTTTGTACTCTTGGCAATGTTGTTATAAAATGTTATTATCTTCTCTATTCCCTGCTTTTAATTTTACGGCAGTTGTGAAGGAAGAATGACGGTCGAAATTTATGTGAAAGGGTGTAAAAATTTCCTTTTGTATGCCGGTCATAATTTAGATTTTGCAAAGCGGTATGCGGGCTTTGTTACCCCCAGTATACATTATTCGCATATTCATTAGACTTGTTTTGATTTTCAACCTCGTAATAAGAAACCAGGGAAGTTTATAATGAGTTTCTTTTAATGAAATTTAATTAATATGCAAATAGAAGCAAATATTATCATTCTAAATCATCTGGAAGAAGGCAAATAGGAATTAGCGATTTCTCAGAAAGAAACTTAATGCTATGAAAACTTCAAGTAAGACTCATGCGAAAATATTTTATGAAACATATTTTTTCTAATAATTGTATGCAGATGCAGTAATTCGTTTGTAAAGAATACTAATGTAGTAAAATAATAATATATTATGTTATAAGGAGCAAAAATGAAGCTTTATGTGCTGAAGCTGGTAGTTTGGCTGTCGAACGTAGTGATATTTTTTTAATTAAAATTATTGCATTTGAATTTATTTTTATAGCATTTAAATAGCATCCTTAAAAGAATAGCTGCTTACGAGAAGATATTTTCAAATAATCTGCTTATACACAACTACGTCCATAAATTTTAATGACATATAGTACGCAACTTACTGATCATGGAACAGAAAGAATTTTTTTTTAATTCGTAAATTTAAAGATAGTTTTCGCAAGAAGCACATTTTTTATACAACTGGATTGTTGATTGTATACTGGTTATCTGATTAACTGTGAATGGACTAAAATAAAATTTTAATTAATTATGCAATAGCAAGAATAGTAAATTTATGAAATTCCATTTGAAGACAGTGGCCCAAAACTGTTTGATTAAAAAACCTGGAAACTAAAATTGCGAATTTTGCAAAAATTCTTTCAGTTCCGTGATACTTGAATTAATTGAACACTGCCATTAAAATATTATACACAAAATTGTGAATTACCCTGTATTTATAAAAAAAAATCATAAATAATTTCATAAGCATGACAAGAAAGATGAAATTTTTTTTATTATCGAAATCATTTTTGTAGTAAAATTAAATCCTTCATAATTAATTTTACTTTGTGTAAAAATTTTAAGTACGGCTCTGTGCGGAGTTTTTCTGTCGCATTTCATGGGCTCCTTTGATACGGACGGCCAACAACCCTCAAGGCACATTTACCATTCTGTTTTTAAATTGACATCGTAAAGTATAAAGATGTAAGTCTTATATTTGTCTGTTCTGTTCTCTTTCGCATTCCGGATTCGATTTTGCTCTCTCGTTTTGATATATTCCACGACATTTTGTTCTTTTCCACATATTTTTTTAGTTTTACGATTTTATGTTTAATTTGCTGGCCATCCGGGGAAGATTTAGAAAATTGCTTTTTATTTCAGAAAGAAAATATAATTTTGGAAAGCTTTCAGGTATGTGACGCGATTGTAAAAGCATTTCCAGGACAAATTATTTTCATGTTCTTTTTATTAAGTACCTATGAATATGTGTATTTGTTTAATCTATTTTTTATCATATAGGTACACATGGCTAAAGCAACACAATTTAAATATCACTAAGGTTTCATTTGGTCAATAATACAACAAGAGTGCAATTAAATTACATCAAATTCATTTTCTTTTACATGTTCTTAAAAAAATCATTTGTCTTTATATGAAATTCAGTCGTTATCTCACTGAAACTGTTTTTACAAAAATTCACTTTTATGGGCATTTTTATAATGATTATTTGTTTTTGTTATATGAAAATATCAAATTCTTTCAATTCCCGATTCTATCTGCATTTTAGCGTCAGGTGAGCGTAACTAAAAGACATTTTTACACACGATAAAACAATATTCTACGTCCGGTACACACACAAACTCTGCCTTTTCGTGTTACACTAAATAAATCGAATGGCAAATTCCGAGCGTTCTGCCCTCACAGGACCAGGACCGGATCATCATGAAACAGGTCCGAACCCAGAAATAATTAAATATCAGACGGGCCTCATTTATTTCATGTCAGGGTTATAGTTTATTTAATTTATACTTTTCATATGCTACACAAATGGTTGAAATGCATAATATGGTCAAATGAACATCAAATCATTTTGAAAGATATTTTCTTAACCTGGCTATGCTAGGGTTTGATTGTTACCTAACATTAAGTACATAGTAATAGAAATTTTATTTTCAATACCATGCAAGTAGCCCATCTTTTTAACCTTAGCCCTGATCAACTCCCTTGTTAAGACTCCTTTCGAATTAGCGTGTAGTAGTACAAAAAAAACGAAAATCTAAATTTCATGTAGAAATATGTCGAAAATTTTCACGCTTTAACGGTGGAGATAAATTATTTTTATAATGTAAAGCTTGTAAATTGAATTTAAATGATAAAATCATTACCTGCCTAATATGTACAATAAGTACATTCTCTTATAGATTGATTGAATTATAAAGTATAGGATAAAACAACTATCCGCTTTTTATTCCGAAATATGTAGGTCCGGTCCTGTACCTTCATTCGGCATGTGGAGATACACAAACGTAAAACAATTTTCGAGATATGTACAACGACGCCGATCAGATCTGCAGATATGCAGCGGTAGATTGAAGCCTGGGAAATACTGTGGATGTAGAATGGAAAGTGGAATGTTGATACAGATTGGAAAACGAATGAAATTGTACTCGGGATGAGAGTACAGCAGAAAGGTTTAAGTTATAGGTTTTGCTTTGACGTTAATACAAGAGCGGATTGATGCCGGTTTGGAAAAAGAGAAATGAGAAAGAGATGCTAAATCAAAGCGGAGTTTTAAATGTTGTGTTTGTAGCTGTGTCCGACATTACTAAACTTTTAATGCAGTTTTGTTATTTTAATCTTAATCTTTTTTTTATTTAGTTCATAGTTGATTTTATTTCAATTAAAAATGTACCTATTTAAATTCCATAACACTACCGTCTTGGTATCAAGATAATGCTAATAATATATTATTACAGTATTAGATAGTTTACTTAGATATTATAAGTAGGTAGATTTTTTTTATAAAAAATAAATCCTTTAATAATTGTTAGCTGAGTAGGTAAAGTATCGAAAAGAAAACATAAATTAATAAGAATCACACGAGAATATTATAATATTGTGTAAGTGTCGAAAAGAGCATCTTACTTCTCTTACATCTTAGCGGCACGGTCCGAAAGCGCTCGAAGGGGAGTTCCGCAAAAAGCTATTGTGTATCAAATGTCGAAAAGACCATCTTACTTGCGAGTGTTTTGTTAGCGGCACGACCCGAAGGCGCCCGAAGGAGAGTTCCGCAAAAAGCTAATTGTAGTGTCGAAAAGAGCATCTTACTTGCGAGTGTTTTGTTAGCGGCACGACCCGAAGGCACCCGAAGGAGAATTCCGCAAAAAGCTAATTGTGTATCAAGTGTCGAAAAGAGCATCTTACTTGCGAGTGTTTTGTTAGCGGCACGACCCGAAGGCACCCGAAGGAGAATTCCGCAAAAAGCTAATTGTGTATCAAGTGTCGAAAAGAGCATCTTACTTGCGAGTGTTTTGTTAGCGGCACGACCCGAAGTACCCGAAGGAGAATTCCGCAAAAAGCTAATTGTGTATCAATATCAAGTGTCGAAAAGAGCATCTTACTTGCGAGTGTTTTGTTAGCGGCACGACCCGAAGGCGCCCGAAGGGGAGTTCCGCAAAAAACATGAGCATGTTAACATGTAAGAGCACACAATACTTTTTTACAACTCTGTATTTACTTACATTTTCATTAATTGTAACCGTATGATATTTCACTTTGGCACATTGGCATTATTTATTTTTGGTGAATAATGAAACGTGCATTTTAAAAGCATTAATTCGCTCGAAAGAATGCAGTGAATGTAGGAAGTAGAAATTTCGGTGGTAGGCGTAGAAAAAAGGTATTTCAATTTTTCTGATAAATAGAAATAAATTTTTATGTTACATTTCGGCTTTCCTCTGGTCGACTGTTTTATTGAAAAAATGATTGGGCGTTTACTTGAGGAGTGTTCATGGATTCAGAGTTAAAAATGTAAAATCTCTTTTTCTTTAGCTCATTCAAGGATTGTGACTGTAGAATACTATAGGTACTTCTGATGGTTATTTCGAATATGTAACAAAATCTGTAAGATTGGCGATCGAAGGAACGCGGCAGAAACGTGCGACATTTGATTGGTATCCAACCCATTTGACAAGATTAAAATGATCGTAAAATTGGTAATAAGTGACATATAAAATGCTCCATTTCATCTTGAAACCTGGTACTTGCAATTTTATTTTCTCCATTCCTTCCTTCGCACATTACAATTTTATTAATCTTGGAATTGGCTGGAAGTCTTCGACTGTTTTCAGTTATGGTTTGGTGCGTTGGAGTTAGTTGCACAATTACTTGCAAATCAAATCAGGGTTGCGGTGGATTATGCAGTGGGCGGTAACGTGTCAATTATGTCCGTCGACCAATGGGAGCCGCCCACCAAGTGTTACGTGAACATTGGTTGTTAGTAGACAAACAAAAGAACAACAACACGCACTTTGCTGCTCTGGTTTCATTAATTATACGGCAATTTATTGCTGCTGCTCTCTGTCTATCATGACGAACAACAAGACACTGAAAGGGAAAAGAAGATGAACCAAATTGGGACAAAATAAAAGAAGCCATAAACAAATGAATTAAATATGCCAAGATTTCTTTTCGACTAATTGATTGTTACTTTATTCTTAGTGAGAGTGTTTTATTTATCTCGAAGTTGTTTTCAGTTTGACCCCGGTTGCCCAGTTTCTTTCTGTACAACTACAAACCTTCTGAAGATATCCTGAAAATCAGTTCACTGAATTCTACATCAATTGATAAAATGAAAGAATGATTTAACACCTGATAAAGTGATTATTATAAACGTCCCAATGCAGATTATTACAATAAAGAAAAGCCAAATTATTCCAAATAAGTATAATTTTTTCGGATATTTAAAACGACAACTAATTTAATAGGAAAAAGTGTTGTTCTAATCAGTGGGAGATTTAAGAACAAAGATCTGTAGGCCGCAAATGTGAAATGTTTCGAATTGCCAATTTTTACAATATTTCGTTATTTTTGAGAAGGCAGGTATATGTATATCAATTAAGGAAGTAAAAATAATGTAAATCGTTTGAAATATTTGAACATTTATGTATAATAAATTTCGTATTAAATATGGAAAGGATTACAAAATTGTAAAAGATTTATTTACTTGGGAATTAGTTCTGATGTATATGTTATTTTATATACAGAACTAATTTCCAAATAAATAATGTATTTTTCTGAAAATTTCTATCAATCTACAAAATTGTAAGTTTAATAAAAATATTTTTAGTCTGGTCCTAATCTATAGTAATAATTAATAATTCTGTTTATTTTCAAAAATGTATTCGTAGCTTTTCTGTCACTGGTCATTTTTGCTTACCTACATTATAAATTGAAACTTGAAACAAAGCTACCATAAGTGAGTTTTCTAGTCTTATATCTATATCACAAAGTACTATAGGTACCTACTATAAACAAAAAATTTTTGTAATATATTTAATTTCTTTATCTTTTATATTATTTCTCGCAAATATTTTTTCATTTAATCTTCTAACTTGTTTGTAATAATTTCCTAATTTATTTCATTTTTCTCTTATTTGGCTCTTTTCCAAAATTATCTCTTATATGAAGAAAATAAAAAGAAGAACTTCTCAATCCTATTTAGAGGGTAAGAAACAAGAGACTAGAGGCCAGGTTACAAAGGAAATAAACCAGAGGGTGTGATGATCATGAACTACCCGTACCCGTACTTCGGTACTTCACACTTCAACTTTCACTCGAACGCCGAACTTTCTCGACTGCTGTTGCTTTGAAGCTTTGATGTCCGGAGAAAACATTCCCTCATTTTCTACCCGAGTAAACTACGAAGGCGGTAGACGTTCTTTGAGATTGATCCTGTATTAATTTATAGAGAACACTGTGTTCATAGTTTCTAAGATAATAGAGTGAAAACAGTATAATAAAATACAACACTATTATGTATCTACTATCTACTTGTATTCAATTTGTTCCTTTACAAAATTAATTTACTGAAATCAGTCTAAAATGTCTAGAAATGAATAGAATCTAAATTAACTCAACAATTTGTTTTTTAATTCTTATGAAGCAAGTGTCATAGAAGGTTAGTTTTTTTTTATCAAACTGCTTCATTGTTTCGAGTGTCGTATGCCACATCAGTAAGTTAGACGTTTAATGCATTATGCATTAACAGATTGATGAAAAATTTACCATTTGTCACAGGTATATCAATGAATACAAACATGTCCATAGGACTTTCTTAAGTATTACTGTTACTTCTTTTATTAAAAATATGGCACATTTTTACAAAGGTAAAGATCATTAATAACTAAAAAAAATATACTGTAAAAAAATAGAACATAATTTAATTAAATTTATTTGTTTTTACTTAAATTATGTACCTACTTTAATATGAAAATTATGAGTACAAAATTACATTTTTTATGTAAATTTACTATATTTCACTACCTAGGCAATTTGAAGTAACAAGTAGACTAATTTTACAGAAATTTTGTTTTACAGTGTAGATGCTATCCATATGGTAGTACAACAAAAACACTTTGCAACATTATTTATTATTTTTATTTGTTCTAATAAATTATCTTCAAATTCAAAGAGGTTATTTATTTAAAATTTCTTGGATTTGTGTACAATTTTCTAGATTGGTTACTATGTGTGAAATAGAAGATTTTTTGTATTAATAAGTGATCTATGAGCAATGGCTGATCAGTCATGTTCAATTTAAAAAGAAAAATTTGATATTATAACGATATGCATATTTGTATTTAGATTCTTATACATTTTATGATTTCTGGTATAGGTACAATAGAAAATTTACGTCAATCGCAAACATTTTGCGCAAATGAAATAATGGAAAAGATTCTTGTTTCAGATATTTTGTTTGAAAAGTTATTTGGATGTAGAAAATAAATAATACCTAAAACATAAAATTAAGCTTGAAATGAATTTCTTATCATGTTAATACTAACGCTCAACACAAACCCTAAGTTCTAAGATGGCTTACCGGGTTATTTCCGGTTTAAGCGGAAATGAAAAAGTTTCATTTATTTCTGCGATTAACTTACATCACTACATCCGTCTCTTTTTAACCTGATTTTTCTTTGAGCACAATTTTGCTGGAAATAATTAATTTGTGTAATAATATTATAAAATTAATATAGCTCAATATTAATTTTAAACTTAAAAGTTATAAAGCTATATACTTTCTCTACGTTGTCGAATTCTCGGCTGTTCGTTTGATCTGAATTTTCCCGCGGCACGTACAAGAAGAATTAATAATTCCTTTGTTAATTTTATGCAGCGGTAATTCTGTAATCAGATCACGTGTGTGGGTCGCACTTAGTTCGAACCCTTATTATGAGTAGAGCCCAGTTTATGTATTCGGGTTGGACGTTGCTGGCACTGGAAACCTGGACGCTATATTTCAAACATAACCGTACAATTCAATTTCAAACGCTAATTCAAAACCTTTTACACACAATACACTTTGTGATTGCCAGTGTTCGGTTTTAGTAAGCAATGGATTTAAATGAGCTAGTATATCAGCGAAACATAACTTCATATTCTCGTTTATAAAATTCGTCACTGTGTCGGTTTTGTGTTTGGGAGTGTTTGGACAATAACACTCTTGTGAGTTGCAACACAGTGGTGCGTTCGGCCACCGTGAAATTGACGTTTCATTCGTGGATATTATATTAATTTAAATTTAATCCATTGCACTCTGAAACAGACTATTGGATGTTGGAAACCTTAACATTAAATACGTAATCTAACATTTTATTATTTTCAATAAAACGGTTTAAATATTTGTTGTGTTGTTAAGGTGAAAAAAGTAGTTAAAATATCAGTTCTTCCTTCATGACCAACGTTTCGCTTTACCTTTACCCATTCGTACACACTCATTCAGTTTTACAAAAACTTTGTTCTACTTGCATAAAATGTACCCTTCCATTTTGTTACATTTCTTATAATAAGTTTTGAGAGCAAATGTTTGCATGTTTTGGACTTTTGTACGTATACAAAAGTTTTTATAAAACTGAATGTTTGTTTACGAATGTATACAATAAAGTAAAGAACGTTGTACTTACCTTGAGGAAGGTTTAATTGCAAACCGAAATGTCTATTATGTGAGAAAAATGTTAGACTGCATGGAAAATCTACTTTACTTTAGAAGAGGGTCCTTTAAAAATAAACATAACCCTCTTCTTGAAGTTCAAGTACATCGCATCTCGCATCCCTGGTACTGCTCTCTATGTGTATCGGTATCGTTCTTCTCTTATGCCCCTATGTCCGTCTCACACCGCCGCCACTGGCTGTGTAATCGGCCGCCCTGGATCAATATTTCCCAACGTGATCCAGCCTTCTAACCGCGCTCTTCGGTTTCGCTTCGGTTCTTCGCACTTCGGTTCGGTTCTCTACCGTTACCGCTTACCGGTTCACTTCTAGGTTCACACTTCTTTGTGAGAAAGTGGACACTTCTGGGTAAAAGTTCGTGTTGGTAAAAGAGAATAACAATACAAAAGAGTTTGGTAAATTAGAAATAGGGACTACACGTCATCAATATAGTATAGTGCTACTAATCAGAGCTAGATCGAGATCGATGTGAAATTCACCTGAAAATTGATCGCTGGACCGCTGCCATGACTATCACTAAACCAGTTTTTTTGTCAAATCGAACGAATTGATTTTCTGATTTAATTTAAACAGTTACATTATTTAAAACTTTACCAATTTTTATTTTTTCTTATTTCACTGATTTAAAATTTTGTTGAATTGAATAATTTTACTGTCTGCTTTTACTTTAGTACCTACCTTACCTATTATTATGTTCGGAAAGAATGAATCTTTTATTTATTAATACATTTTTTTTTACAGATTTATTAAGTTTTAATTCTTATTTAATCTGTAGGTACCTATACGCATTAGTCAAAAAATGTTTTCAATTTTCATCAAACTTCAGGCGAAAGTTCAGAATAGGAAAGTTACTCCAGAGGGTAGAGTGTTTACTCCAGAGACATTATTTTGTACCCTAATATCGTTAAACATTCTGTTCCTATTACCACACAAATGAGAAAAAATAACAAGAGTTTATTGTTACTGAAAATCGATGCTGCTAACGGTTTGCACTTCGTGTAAAATTAACTTCTTCTACACCTAAATTACTTACATTACAAATAAAAATTGCAAACCGAGGTGCTTTTGGTTTCATCCTATATAGCTTAACTCATATAATTATTTCGCAAATATTTAAGTAAATTACTTTTACTTTTGAAATCAGTTGTATATTGTACATTCAAATAAAAATCAATTATATAGAAAAAAGTTTAAAGCAATATTTTATTAACTGCCAGTTTTCAAACATAACTGAAAAATGAAAATGCATCTCGATACAGATACATAAACCACGATATTGGTTATTCACTCACTCAAACTGACATTTTAACAGACATGATGCGTGTGTATTTTTGTATAAATTACCATATCCCATGCAGTTCCGATTTTGTTACTTTTTAATTACCTACTTCAACATTTACTGGCGATATTAAACTTATGGTGAGATTCTGTGCAAATCTGTAAGTTTTACAAATTTGTAAATCTTTAAATAATGAACAAAATCACATCAATATTTGTTGATAGATATAAAAATGTTCATATGCTTATAAATTTTATTGCGATTTTGTTTAATATTTACAGTTTTATAGATCTGTAGCAATTACAGATTTTCACAGAATCCTACTATTAGTTTCCATTTCGTTACTTGTTAAATTGTTACTTAATTAAAATATAAGCATATAACATTAACGACAGGAAATATGTACAAAGTGATTTGTGACAGTTAATCTATTTTTAGTAAATAACTGAAATTTAACAAGTGAGTTACAGTTTCAGGGGTTCCTGTTATAAAGGAACAACGGTGACCACAATCATAATTAGTTTTTGGTAAACTACACTCGTACTCATTTGCTTCTCGTCCACCGAGAAACTGACGTTTGTTCTGTGTATAGCTCTGTTAAGTTCATTTATTATAACTGACCATACAATAAGTGATTACAAAGTGTCTCGTGTGTAATTGGAATTAGATTTAAAAAAATTAATTTGTAAATTATTAACTACGTTTCAGGTAATTCTTTCATAATAAGTTAATTCAATGCAAATCTATAAGTTTTTCAGGAAGTGGTTTATTAAGCCGAAAATAATAGTTGGAAAAGTTTATTGGATTACAGGCTTTAATTAAGAAAAACAGTCTTTTTTCCTATAAAAAGTAGGTAATAAACAAAAAAAATAAAAACGTACCTACATAAGTATAAGCTTTTATTTGATTTAGAATATTGAAGTTTAACCTTCCACAGTACCAACCAAATTATTAAAAATATAATATATCACGTTAATGAAAAACAAGACGTAAAAATCTTTCTCCCTTATTTCCGAGGAAGAAAGCAACACTTCCGGGTTGTATTTTTGGCGTAGAGTGTCCACTCGTATAAAAGTTTACGGCCCTTCGTGCTCGTTTCTCTCCTCGGCCTCGCGATTATTACAGTGATGAACTCTGCGATAATAACCCACAGTAATTACAAGCGTTAATATTTGTAGTGAAATTTTTCCTGATTTTCCTTGTGCTTGCGTATAATCACCGCACGCAATGGAAAAAGAGAATTTTCACCCTGCGACAACAGACATTATAAAAACAACAAATTCAACAGTCAGCTTTTAAAAAACTTTTTATCTTTCTCTTTATTATAAATCGATAACTTTTATTTTTATCTTTATTATAGAACAATTTTGTGAAATAGGTTTAACAATTAATATTATTTCTGGACATACCTACCTTTGAACTTGAACTTACCATTCAGGAGTTCGTTTAATTAAATATTTAATTCCAGAAGTATTTAATTTTAAAGTATACCGTGTATCAAATACTTATAGTAAATAAATATCAATAAACGTTCTGAAATACTTTTTCCCACGACCATCCACGAAACTAATAGATTTTACCTAGCTACGAAAATAAATACATCCGTTCAACCCGTGCGTTACATAACGCACGTTTTATATTTTTGTTTCTCCTTTTAGTAAGTAGGCGTATGTTGTCTTTGTGACATTTGCTAATATTTTCCTGTCACTAAATTGCATTATTGGAGAAACACGACGTTTAAAGTAAGTTATCCATATATAAATTAAAGTAATACTTTTCGTGTAAGATGGTACCATTTAAAAATTTAAATACGATTAATAGTCTAGTTATTAAATTTTTTGTATCTTTTGTAGTCCATGATCGTGGTATATTTGTTTCTACGTAATATTTAAATTATGACAGTGACAGTTTACATCAAAATAAATTGATGAATAAAATGTTTCATATTTATGCTGGTTGCTGGTGCCTCGTGCGTCAATATTATCACTTACACGATATCATTCACTTTCCTCGCTCATTATGTAATAATAGAACAGTACTCTATACTGGCTGTACGTTATGCCCATGTCACTCCTGTAATACACTGTATCATGTATGATCAAACCTGTGTATGACGAAAAACAGAAACGCTGCTATTTCCGTATACACGTCATACCGAATCAGACGAAACTGTTTGTTACTCCAAATTATTTATATAATTTTTCATATTATTTATATCATACAAGTGTTACATCCAGGCGAGAGATTTTCGTCACACACGGCAATTTTCATCATACATAATACAAGTGTTACAGGTGTAACATGGGCATTATGTTATGAACTTTACTTGGTATTTTATAAGGAATTATTTACTAGCGAAGTTGTATTTTAACAAGAAGTCTTGGATTTTTATAAACGTTCCTTTGATTTCCTTTTCCTTTACGAAAGATAACCTTATAAGATTTTATTGTGAAACGTTCTTTTTATCAATCCTATACTGAAAATATTTATATTTATTTGATGTACCTACATAAACAGAATTTTTTTGTAAGGACTTTTTATGAAGTTAAGAAATTTCTACGGCAAGTTGATAAGTATAAGATTTAGTCAATCCCTATAGTATATAATTACTAGCGCCAAGAATCCGCTTCGTGGGTATAACTCTAGGTTCCGCTTCGGTTCCAATCGCCGACAATCATTTTAAATAATTTTATTAATTAGCTCTCATTAATTTTATATCAAACTCGATATATTTAGTTTTATATTTTTTTCGATAAAAACAATAAATGCCGATCGGCAGCCACCATTTTAAATATGATCTTGATATGATTCTATAATTTTTTCGATAAAACCAAATGCCAATTATCGGCCTCCATTGATGTAAATATTTTTATTAATTACCTAGCCTTTATAATATCTGGCCTTTTAATTTGATATCAAACTCAATATTTTTAACAATTTTATAAAGTTGCCCTCATCCAAGCCTTTAATTTAATACCAAACGCGATAGATTTGTGATTATCTACTTTACTAATTTGTAAATCAAATTCCCTTACATTACCATACATTTTTATTAACAAAAAGCAAAATGACAGCTTTTGGCATTTTCCCAAACAAAAGAAGTTCAAAAACAATTGAATGATACAAAAGACTTTGCGTCTCGATGACCTCTATCATCTAGTTAAATACTCATTCAAATCGGATATTCCGTTCAAACGTTGGTCCGGGGCAAACCCGTTGTTAGGCAGAGGAAAATATTAATCATGCCTTAAAATGATGTTATCATCTTGAAGAATGAAGAATTGCAGTAAAGATTACAGTTTTCAGTGTCATTTAAATTACTGAAGAAGTCAACAATACATTTAAAAAGCATTATCATTATTGTATACATATTAGCAGAAAGTTCCTGCAATAAAGTTAATTGTTTAAAATACTAGTTCTTACTTAATAAACTCAAAAGCACAGAATAAATTATTACATTCATAGTTCTTAGAACATTTCAATTATTTAAATAATGAGAAAGCTTTCAGCAGCTATAATAGTAAACGGTAGGTATTTGTGGAACAACAAGCTTTTATAACTTTGTTTCAGCAAGCTGGATTTCAACTAAACGCTTGTATGAAGTTATTGGTTACATTACATTACCTACATCATTCTCTTTATGGTCTTGTCTTATGCTTATGCGATGTTTGTTTTATATTAAACGGAAGATATACTTTGAAATTGCGTATTTGCATTGTTGTACTAATATTAGTTTGTGTAATAGGTAAATTAAAATATTAATTTGTGTCTCATTGTTTATTTTTTGCTGAGTAGTATTGGATCGAAATAGATTTGTGTTTCAAATCAAAAGTAGTAAAAATAAAAATTTTCTGTTGATTAGACACGCTTCTTATAGTATATTATTTAACGAGCACACAATGTATAGGCTATATTATTATAGCCATTATTTGCGAGGTAAATGCGACGTTTTATCTACAACTATTTATACCGGGTGTAGAATTTTTTTCTGACCTATAGGAATGTTAAAATTTAAATTTCGCTCTAAGTTTTTACCTATTGATTTTAGAGCCAAACTGTAAATGCAAAAGATGTTCAGAATAAAAAACTGCATCCAACGAGCCCGATTTATTAATATCAAACGTTCCTGTCACGAGATAAACGTAAATTAAATTTGATATATTTGAGCTGTTTACAGAGTGCCATGAAAAATAAAATGAATTAGTCAGATCAAAAAAAAATAAACACTTCAATTAATTACGATAAAATGTACCTTAGAAAGACAAAAAGGAAAATAAAATAATTATTAATTATTATTTTTTATTAGTGAATCCTTCTTATGGTCCAATAAATCAATTCGAACAACAATTTTAAATCTGTCAACTGTCAGAGTGACGGAATAGATATTTTTGTTTTGTTTAATTTTACATGGCAGTCTGAAACTAGCCTAAATTGTTAATTTTTATTTCATGTTTATTTCGTAAAAGATATCGATTTGAACAAAAAATTTAATCTTATTCGATGCAGTTTTTTATTCTGAACATCTTTTGTATTTCCACTTTTATTCTAAAATCAGTAGGTAAAAACTTAGAGCGAAATTAAAATTTTAACATTGTATTTCCTATAGGTCAGAAAAAAATTCTACACCCGGTATAAAACATTTCTTTACAAATTTTTAATCATTAAAATATTAGCCTAACCTCACATTTTGGTGTGATGACAGATGACAGTTGCGTTGAATAATGGGCTCATAATACAATAGTATGGAATTATGAATTCATAATACAATAGTGTCTTATGGAGAGGTTTATCTTACTAAAGTTACCTAAATAATGAATGTATTGTTCAATGGTCGTAAATAAAATTAATTATTGGGCAATATTGTGAGCCCGCCAACGTAAATTCATTTTAGTTATTGTGCTTCAGAATGAATGCTGTAAAAATTATGAGCTTGTTTCATTGAAAGCTGACCTTATTCCTTGAAAATAATCCTGTAAAGTTTTCTCGATGGCATCAGGAGTAATTTAGTATTGTGGTTTGCTTTTCTTCGTGCAGATTGTACCTTGGATAGCTGCATATCTGATAGCTCATTCATCATACTCTTCAGATAGGTTTAATACCTTATTTTCTTTTACACTGAGAAGCATTGTTGCGCAGAATTTTTAGCATGATTACAGGGAAAATTAGCGAGGAAGAAACTGAATCGTTGTTTTGGTGACGCGTTCGATCATCGGAAAGCTGATGTTTTTTTCCATTGACTGCATTTTATCCAATATTTGCCGTATTTGCCAAAACTGCAGACAGTTTGTTGTGGATCAGTGATAGAGCAATAGATCGAATCAACTCGACTCATTACAAATTTAAATCGAGTTTGAATGCTACAACTTGAATTTGGGATTCAGTTTTAGATGTCTCTTGTAAGCTGTGAGATGAACACTCACTTCGCACTTAATGATAGAACGTACAGAGCGTTGTCCTGCTGGAAGCTCTTCCTGATCCTGAAGTACTTTTGTACAAGGCGAGAGTCCTGCTGGAAGTTTGATATTCCGCAAATAAGTCTGTCCTTCCAGCAGTACAACGTTGAGCTTCTGGCAATACCTAGTCATTATTAAACGCGCCAGTTTTTATTTATAAATAGTGTGTAATCGAATACATTAATTTTGAAAAATCAGTGGTGCGTATTAGGGTTTTGGGATAGGTATTCAAACGTTTAAATTCATATTCGAAAAAAAATTATTTATTCTTTTTGATCGTCATTCTCAATATCTAAAAACACGAATTATGAATATTACAATTATAATCTACATGAATATAATGTACATTACCGTTTTTGTTTTCAATTTTAACTTTTATAGCTAATGTAGATATTTTTGTATTGCTTTCATCAATTTCCCATTGAACTGTAGCTAAGTTTTTAGATCTTATTATATTTTTTAACAATCCCATAGCATCTGCCACTGGTCTCTAAATTTCGAAAACCTCCAAGAGTTATCATTTTTTCCATCAAACACTGTTGCGGGCACAGATACGCGGCTCTCAGTTCGTAGCATTTTTAATACTGAACAGGAAAATATTTAACTGGTCGTAACTTGCGAACCAATAAAGGTACAGATTTGGGAAAAAAATGCGCATATAGCTTACAATTTAAGGAATAGAACGGTATGCTGAAAGGTCCTGCCAGAAGACCAGAAAGTACTATAATTTAACAAAATTCAAAGTACTCGTTTGATGCGTTTGGGTCCTGCTGGAAGGCCCTTGTACATTCTATCATTAATGTTAGTGAAATTGTCAATGAAACCGGTTCAGGGCACCTTCCAGGAGCGTCTCGATAGAATCACGAAACATTATACTTACTTACCACTTATGATCACAAAGTATCTCATATAAAAGAGCATCGTAATTATTGACTACCAATTTTAAGTAAATGTTAGGTTTTATTTTGCTTTTGTTTGTGTCACACTGGTATGGCATGAAGCACCGTTGCGCGATCCGCGATGACAAATTTTATTGTCTTATATCCTAAAAATCATTAACAACGCGTTAATGATTTTTTGATGACATACGCAATTTAGGCTGCAAAGTAAAACACTTGTGTCTAGTGTGTAATAGATTTTGCGGCCGTTGCTTTAAATAACGGCTGCGAAGTTGAATTTCGCGGACAGAATCGAATTGTGTATGTCAATGTCAAATATTTTGACAGTTGTACAAAAAATAAAATATTATGCATAATTCGTCTGCAAAATGTGTTTAGCGTCCCAGGGATTTTCTAGACTCGGCCTTCGTCTCGGCCAAAAATTCTTTGGGACGCTAAATACTCATTTTGCAGCCTAAATATACAAAATAATTATTTTGTTTACCGGTTACACCCGGAATAATCTTTGACACAACTTCTACCATTTCTTAGAAATTTCACTGTGAAATTAGCAACACATTTAAGTAACAAAATGCCATACACTTTTTCATTGCGTACCGTGCTTCATTTCATATCGGTGTGACGTGGCATAGGCATATTGCTACGGTAATAATACGCAGTAAAATTATAAATTCATTTTATCGGATTTATAGTGCGTATTATAAAATAATGTTTAAAGAAAATCCTCACTCAATCGTGATTTAAAATAACGTTGTAACATAAATTATTAAGAGGTTAAATAATTAATATAGTTCCATGACCTAGTGAGAATTGTGTGACCCAGTTCATTCAACAGCACCCTACGATAAATCCCGAGTGCAAAAGGCGTTTAAGCGTGAAAACAAAAGTGTGGCTGCATTTGTTTGAATTATGATCCGAAGAGTCGGAGTTCTCACAGCAATGGCGGCAGCGCAGAGAGAACGATGTGTTGAAGCAATTTAACTGTCAGAGATCTGTATCTTACTTCAACCACCTCGCCAATTATTTTCTACTGTTGAGGAACAAGCTAATTTGGGGAAAAATACATTTTTTTTCAGAACGGTTTTGTTATGTACTTTTTATGTTACACGCAATTAGTAGTACCTTAACAGAGAATGGCGAAGGCGAAGCTAAATTGAATTGTATTTTTAATCAAAACTTACAATGCAATTAGTTGGATATTGGTTTGCTACAGTTCCTTCAAAAGAAATGATGTTGGTATACAACTTTTCGACATGAGGGATCTAGTCAGGGATCTATTATTGTAGATATTAATTTTGTGTGTACGAATTTTTAATATTTTAACGCATGACGTGAATTTTATAGGATAGGAAACCTTAGGTAGAAATGTAATTGCTAATTTAATATAAATGCGGATTTGACATTCATAGTTTCAGCTAGAAATTAATTTCTAATTTGCATAAAAATGTATGTATAGGAAAAATGGAATTACATTCTGATGACGTCATTATAGAGTATGAATTGAGAACTACACATACGTTATAAGCAACGACAACGACATTAATATTTAACTCAGGCAATATAAAACATAATAAGTCAAAAAGAACAGCATTATTTTGATTTTTCGGTAACCAGAACAGATGATATTAACCACGAACCTAAACTTAATAAGTGGCTAACTCTTAGGATGATCGGAATAATCTATACAAAGAGATCCTTCCTCAGCGATATCCATAGACAACAAAGTTGGTTAATATACCTACTTATGTGTGCATTACGTTTTATATACTATTATTGAAAGATTTCTATGAACAAATTTACTATCATAACGCCGTCTTATTGATATTTAAAATTATTTCATAAAAATAAAAAAAATTACAGCTGTCATCTGTAATTTCAATTTTTATCAGTATCTTAAATAAACAAAGTAGAGATTGGAATGCCATTCTTACGAGTATTTCCCTATATACGAATATTAGGTACTTACTTACATCATCCTATTCCTGTTGTATTATTTATTTTAAATGACTATTCCATTTTTCATTTTCTGGCTGTGATTTACATATTTCTCATGATTCCCCACATTTCATACCATTCTGAACATAAATCACAGTTTCACAAAAGTAGGTCTGCTGTTCTGTCGAATGTCTAGTGTGATTGTCTCAAAGTGTGTAGGGAAATGTTTTATTTTATTCTGACAAGATTTAGTGATAAATTCTCCCCATTGTGGTACATAATCTTATCAAGTGTCTTCAACAGACGTACGTAAATTTTATTCGACATAAAAATGCAGATTTTACTACTCGTAACTTTAGCGAAACTTCTTACATTATTCTAGGATATGTTACAAAGTTTGACTGAGCATATTATTAACTTAAAATCCACTTTGCTGCCACCCAATATTTTACTGGATCGCTTCCATTGTAATTCATATTTTAACTTGGTTATGGAAATTCAATTATTGAACGGAGAAGGGGACACGGATATCTATGAATGCGATCTACATTTAAAAACATTGATGTATTTCGCACAGATTTTACATTTTGTGCAGTCTATAGTTAGCTTTATTCCATAAATTTCCACGAGTAAAGATAAAAAGTTTGATAGCTGTATTCTGTATTATTCCACTCAGGGACGGCAACCAAAACTGTTAACCGGAAGAACGTGGGAACCGAAACCGGTATTTTTTTTAATATGTCGAGATCAAAACCTAAAGCAAAACCTTTATTCATTTATGGGTTACCCGCCTTATACTCGAGTGTGAGTTTTTAGTGAAGAAGCACGTGCTAGAACACGAATTTAACTTTTTATAAATGATGTGATGATTAATTTATCACAATATTTTCTATTTTAAATGCAAAAAATTATATTTTTGTCATCTTCAGTATAGTATTTTAATTTTTTTCGGCATATGGTACTGTTTAGAAATTAAATTATTGTTTATAATTTAGAGTATGAAACTTCAGTAGGTACTCAGTATAAGTATATTGTAGTCCATGATTGTTTAACATTTGTTACTACGTTAAATTTAATTAATTATGACAGTGACAGTGACAATTTCATTGTGACACATCGTTTATATCTTCTTCTATATTTTACATAAAATGACTAAAATATATTTATGAGTACCTATAGTTTAGTAAAAAGAGTATGGCGGAAGATCTTAAGCTGGCCGCATCAGACTTTGTTTTTTATTTTAATTATTTCATTGACGAAAATTAAATTAACGAGACTGCGCGCGCACAGAAAGCGTCCTAGAGGGATAGGAGGGGTGGTGACCGAAACCGAAATCGGAACCGATAATTTTTACGTTTACCATCCCTTATTCCACTACTACTTCAGAAATGTAGCTGACAAGGTTGGTTTATAATGGATGTAACTATTGACTTCTTTTGTGTACTGTTAACATGAGCTATAGGTATTTCATAATCACACTGGATTTGACGTTTACCTATACTGTAACAGTAAGGTTCGCCAACTTTTAACAAAACTTCCTAGAGTATCACTATTTGTAAAGAGTATGGCCATAGGCGCTTTATTTCAAACAAGTAGCCATGGTTTAATACTCTAAAAAAATGAGGAATTAATTAACGTTTAACTGTAACAATATGATATCCAAAAATCTAACTTTTAAACTCTTCGTGTATTACCAAACATATTATTTTATTCAAATATAGTTTACTGAAATCAGCCATACCTCATTATAAAGCTACTCTGTTACATACTTCACTTTTCACTTTTTCCCAACAAATAGCAAGCAAGTCCTATTTATTCTTTGTTTACATTATGATGAGTATTATATATTTCTCTACAATATTTATTGTTATAAACATTGCAGATCCAACTAACTTTCAAAAAACGGATCTATTTCTGACAGTTATAAGAAAGGTTATGTCGTCAAGTTAGCAGATTACTGAAATGATTATGAACCACACACACGTCTCATTCACATCCTTACAGAATACAGAAGAAGTAAACGATTACATCCATTATAAACCAGCCTTTAGATATACATCAGTTTTTATGATCTTATGTCATTGCTAAAATTAAGTAGATAGGTACCTACCATTAGTCAGTATATTCAGATTCAGACCTTCCCAATTAAAATTGTGTCTACTGATTGAATTAATTCTATTGAGTGACAAAAATAGAAATAGAATATAGCCATGTGTCAAATTACTAGAATTGAACGTACTGATCAACTGTTTCGTTTCACCTTTAATGTGAAATTCAAAATTGTATTATAATTTAAAATGTAACAAATGGCACTGTACTTATTGTTCTGGTAAAAACGATCCATAAGATTTTTATATGTGAATAAGTTTGTTTCTTATTGCTATAAAATGTATTGTGAATTGATTTAAATATTTCAAGATTTGTTTGGAAAATTTCTGTTATTTTTGCACAAGGAAAAACTAATTCCTCATGTCAAAACTCCTATATGGTCCGCTCTGCTTATCTTATTACCCCTAATGTAGTTCCAATAAAATACTCGAATATATTTTACAACTTCCATTCGGTTAACTTGAGTTCAAACTTGGCAGAGGGAAAACAAATACAAACTTAAATTGGAAACACAACATACAAATTGTGCGAAACTCGTGGCAAGAAAACAAGAAGTTAGCATATGTAGTGATAGTTTTTAAATTGTGTAGGTCACTTTCAGGCGATGTTATTGATGTTGTTTGTTTGTCTTGTGTTACAGTTAGATAGATTCAAGGAGCCGCCGGCATTCGGCCCCATGTGTGATCTGTTGTGGTCAGATCCCCTCGAAGACTTCGGAAATGAAAAGAATGCAGAACATTTCTCTCACAACTCTGTCAGAGGATGCTCATATTTTTACAGGTGAGTTTTTAATTACTTTTCTAGCGATATGCATGGCGAATCATAACATCATTTCAAATACATACATTGATTGGTATCATGCAGTTTGACATGTTGATTACATATCAAAAAGAATTTTTATGAAATCAAGGGGAGTTTACTTATAAGGTTAATTCGTTCATTATTAGTATCTTCGGAAATTAAATTAGAGTTAGCAGTAACCACGGCCAGTGGTTAGCTCAGCGGTAGAGGGTAGAGGATCCGCCTAGCATGCTACCGGTTCCCCGTTCGATTCCCAGCGCAACCGGCAATAATACCACTGGGTCCGAGTGGTTGGATTCTACTATAATAACATCTACCATACTGTAATCGGGAGTTAATCTTGTAAGATGGTTCCATCAAAATAAATAAATCAGTGGATTTAACACCTATATAGATTAATAACCCCATTATATATTTTACTTAATTAAATTATTACAATAACGTTAATAAGAATGTTAAAAATAATTATTATCAATCCCAGGACTACAGTGGTACCTACGAGAAATTTTCTCTTAATTAGTTTAATTTTTTTTATTTTTGAAAAATTACTTTTTTATCCATAAGCCGCATATCAAACTGTATATTAACGTATGTATGCGAAGTTATGATACTCTCTGTATTTACGGATCATTATTCGTAAAAAAATTATAAATTCTCAAAGTTTTGCTTTTGAATATATATCTAGAAAGTAAGAAATAAACTATATATTTGTGATAATGATTTACCTTATTTAAATCTACAGGATGTCAAGTCATAAAAGATACAGACAATAGTTAGTTACATTTTTTTGATTGATTCAAGTCTGACGGCGACGTTCCAATTTTCATCCATATCAGTAGACGACTGAATTCGTCTGTCAGCCGAAGTGTCCCTGGCATTTTTTTAATTAAAAAGTCTTATATTGTGTAATAAGCGTCTAAACAGCTTCGTACAACCATGTATTTTATTTGGGCACTTCAAACTTACTTATATACCATGCTTCGCACACAAAGTGATTTACCATATGAGTTAGGTATACCTACGTAAAACAATTTTTTTAGTTAAAATAACTTTTTATCGTATTTAATTGAGACGAAGAATGTAAAGGTAGCAATAATATTATCATTTTATCCTTTGTATTTTCTAGTGAGTTAAAAATACAAAATAATTCAAAAGATATAGAACTCAGATATCGCTGAAGTGATTCGAAAATACAAAATATATTTATTTTGTGAAGTTGTCTCTTTGTGTTTGACAATCCTTTCCATTAGAATATTTCAAAACGTTCCTTAGTGTATAGGTACCTATGCAAATATTCTTGCATTATGAATGTTTATTTTCTCCTTGTGCTTTTGAAAAATAGATGAATAGAAATAAATTTTTCGTTTCAAATAATCCATATCGTTGGCAATGTATCAGCTATTTACCAGAAACACAAAAGAGAATATAAATCAATGGTTAAAAAGAAGGCAAATTTGTCTAGACATATATGCGAAATAAATTAATCATGAAATATATCAATTCTTGTAGCGCTAATAAATCTACCTGCCAAAAACAAATAAAAGAGTATTACAATCGTATTGTGCCATCGGTTTTTTTATGTTTCGAAGTGACTAAATTTCGATTTCATAGAAAAACATAAATTTTCATGTTAAATTATTATTGAGCATTGTTTTCCATGCCTGCTTTTTATCATTAATAAATCAAATTTTTATTTTCCGATCTAAATGCAAGTGATGGAAAATAACAAATAATAATGAAACATCTCTTTTCATTTTAAAACATATTTTTCAAATACAAATTTTCGGAAATATGGGTAAAATATCTGATAAATACTTACGAGTATATCAAAATAGGACTAAAATAATTAGGGTAATAGTAATACTTTAATAAAAAAATACAAGTGTGCCTTCTTAATTAGGTACATGCAACAATAAATCATAACTTATTTTTCACAATAATAAATAATAAGTAGGTACCTAATTTATTGAAAATACCTATTACTCGTACTGTAAAAAGAGAAACAAAAAACATAAAATTCATAACAATAATAATATCGTCAGAATTGCAAAAAAATGAAGTTAAGAATGTTTATTCTTTTTTGTTACGCATTTTGTCTTTGTTTTTTTTAACTTGAATAAACACTTTTATAACACACTTGGTGCATAAATAGACATCTTTTATTTTATACGTCGAGAAAATCAGGGATGATCAAAATTTTTACTGCCATAAAATATGTTAGTGATCTTAAATTCTATTCAAAAATCTTTCTAGATAATTATGTAGATTATCGTATCCAAAATGTTAATTAAGTGAAAAGATCGTTGGATGATGGATAATTGGAAGGATATAAATTAATACACTTCTAGTTGCAAACGTTTCGGTTGTTATTCAACCATCACCAGTGCTCAGAAGTATTATTTATAATAATAGTAAATAAGCTAGTTATTATAAATAATACTTCTGAGCACTGGTGATGGTTGAATAACAACCGAAACGTTTGCAACTAGAAGTTTATTAATTTATATCCTTCCAATTATACATCATCCGACGATCTTTTCAATTTTCTAGATAATTTTCTCAGCAACGGTAAAACCTGAAAACTTGTGAATAAAATATTAATGTAATTTTTTAGATTTGAAAACATTTATATTGGCGAGACAGAGAATTGCTACAACAGAATGTTATATTCTATTGATTTTCTTACTAGCAGCTTACATTACGTTTTGTTTGTGTTGTAGGGCTGTACAAGTTTTAATTAAGTGAATTAATCAGCAAGAAGCAAGGGGGTTGTTATTACATTGGATGTTGATTACTTTATATTTATCACAGCTTTTCTCTTGTTTAAGAGATGTTTCTTTCATTCTTTCGTTTATATTTTTTAATTAAACTAGTTTATTAATTTTTTTAATAATTCATTAATTGGTTTTGCCATGAAAATGACTGGTATGAATAATGTAAATATTATTATATTTATTTGTGATGATAATTTTCTGGTAGTCGTTCTAGTAATTACCATGGACATCGTTAGATAAGTCCTTTTAGAACAAGATGGATGCTTTTAATTATAATTTACAGTACTGTCCTTTTATTTTAAATTCGACATCCTATATTCATTTATTTCAGCACTATTTCATGAATGCAATATTGCATAAAAAGATCCATGTTTAAATGTTTTAATTTTCTTATCGCGTATTGGAAATAAAAATGAATGTATTTATGTGTAAAGGTCGCCGTGCTTGTAAATTTAGTCTTGCCAAAATAATATTTCCATTATATCAATTTAAACAAATAAAAATCAGCTCATTATCGCCCCTTAAGGAAATATGCTAAATACACCTCTGCCCTGATAATTAGGGTTCCGTCCGTTTTACAAAATCAGGAAGCAGGAACCCTTATGGTGAAACTCTGTTGTCCGTCCGTCCCGTGTGTCACAGGCTTCGAAACGCTGAATTATAGAAATTTGGCACGTAGATAAATTAGTATATACAGCAGATAATTAAAATGTCAAATGTTTATTTTTTTATTTCGAAATTTTTTTAAATTGGCATGTTATATATCGTTGAAAAGGGTACATTTCAAAGATATTAAAAATACTTTGAAATTTTTTTAGTGAGTTTTTGATAAGTTATTTTATAAAAATGTATCAAAAAGGGCATTCTCCCGTCCTGATCTCACAAAGTACTCATTCTAAAATTTCGAAAAAAAATCAGGTAAAGACTATGCCAAAGATTACAGGAAAACTATAGCGAAGAAATCATTTTGCTTTGTTTTTGAGAGAAAAATGTGCAGCATAACTGCTGTGAATAGTTTTCGGTCGTTACTTTTACAAGTGATTGCTAAAATATGTAAAATTTTGTTTATTTACATTTTAATATGTCAAGAAAATTTAACTAATATACCTTACTTTGGTTTGGTTTGACGTAATAGGTACCTACCTATATTTTTTATTTGTCTGAAAAAGTGAACATTGAAAAAACGACAACGCGGAATATAACTTTTATTTGATAATGTATTTTCTTATATAAGCAATGTACAAACTGATATATGGGAAACGTTTTTTAGTAAATATAAAAAATTGTGGATAATTAAATTAAAATAATATTTATTTTTATTTGACGGAACCCTCTACGCATGAAGTATCTTCGTGCTTGACTGGTTTTTTTCTGTATAATTATTATAGTTACATTCTCCAGGGACAATAACATACATTTTTTGAGTAAATTGTTGACAGCTCAATATGTCTAAAAAAAGTGTATGATTCATTATTTGGTACCAGTGGACTAACTGATTTCAATCAGCTAATGAAGTTATCTTGTCGGGCACTAAATGTAATAGAACCGTACACAAAAATTAGATATATGATTAATATGGTATTAGTATCTAAAAACAATGGAATGACAGATCTCTGATAACAGATTTAATTTGTTGTATATGACAAAAATTTGTTAACAAATAGTTACAGTATGCATTCATAAAAATTATAAAAAGAGAAGACCTCTCAGTTCAAGGGAAACAAGTCTATGCTACCTCATTTTAAGATAAAAATCTTAGAGACAATAGTCACGTTTTATAAAATTTTAACGTTAAAAAGTAAGAAATTCAACAAGCTTATAACACACAAAAAAAGGTTCCAGAAATTATTGGTAATGGAACAATTATGACAATAGATGACATTTTTACTTTCTTGTACACAGTATAAATAAGTCTAGGTGTCATGAAAAAATTCTATGCTTACCGGAATTATCGCGTAAATACGATACATATTTTGAGATCCTCTGAATTCGTTTTGATCATTTTCTCAATGATGTATGTGCGTGTGTGTGGATGAACGAGAAAATACAAAATAATGCAACTTTGTATTTATAAAGTTTAGGATAACACGCAGGGTTGAAAAGATTTTGGTCACATTTCGAAAACCGGAACAGGAAATGTTCTTAAAATATAACAATAAATTCAATCTATTTCAAATATGGAAGTAGCCACAAAAAATGTTTCAAATATAAAATGTTAACAATAATAAGGAATACATATCGTTAAATTAAATTCATGTATCTGCTTTATACCAAAATAAAACACTGCGAATGATCACTCAAGTACTTATACCATGGTACATCAACAACCATACGATCCACAAAGATTTGAAAATCGAATATATTTACGAACAAATAAAGAAATTCGCTACACGATATGAAAATAAATTCAATTACCACCCAAATCACCTAGCTGTGAACCTACTGAACACGGAATCAGATCTCAGAAGATTAAATAGAAACAAACCTCTAGATTTAAGATTCTTATGAAATGTAAAATTATACACATATATACACACTATGAGGATCCTTCCTCTCACATGTTATATTTTAATTTATATCAAATTTGCTTGTTGACCTAGTAGGCCAGTTGTAAATGTAAACAGGATAATAAAAGAAAAAATCTGACGTGGACACCACATGACTTCCTTGTACGCCTTGTGTGTTCATATATATATAGTGGCTTTACACTCCAGTGGAGTATCGCCGCTCGTAGAGCTCTCTAAATCCGGTTTTTTAGGGTGTGTGTTCATACTTTTCTTAATAACTGAAATGTAGAATAATATAAAAAATTCTTTTAACATATTATACTAGTATACTCACAAATATATTTTAGTCATTTTATTTAAACTGCAGAAGAAGATATAAAGCATATTTTACTATTGTCACTGTCATGTCATAATCATTTAAATTTTACGTAGTAACAAATGTTAATCGATCATGGACTACAAGATAAAGAAATACTAAATAAAAAATATATACTTTAATTATTCCTAAATGATACCAGATACAAAAATATTTATAAAATACCGATTTTCGGTAATAATCACATAATCTTTCATTTAAAATAAAAAAATTTGTGTTAAATTAAATATTTATCGAAATATTTTTAAAAAGTACTACTTCCGGTTTATAGATTGAAACCAAAAATAGGAGGTGCACAACTAGATGCTATAACAGTCCTAAATACAAAATTTCAACTTTCTACGTCTAACCGTATTTGAGTTATGCGACACACATACGTCCGTCCGTCCGTCCGTACGTACGTACGTACGTACGTACGTACAGACGTCACGTCGAAACTAGTCATAATGGATTCAGAAAAGGTCAAAACGGATATTTCCGTCAAAATCTGAGAACCGAAATTTTTCGCGATTACAATACTTCCTTACTTCGTACAAGGAAGTAAAAATGCATCTGCTTTTAAATTTGAGGAAAAAAAAGAGAAAAGTACAAGAATAGTTATTACGAACCAAATGCGGAAAGATTTTTATCCCACATATGAGCGGTTTGTTGAAACACGAGCGAAGCGAGGATTTTATTTACGCGAATGCTGGGATGGTTTATGATAAGAAAAATCAGCATCTTTTTAGACATTTGAAGAAAATATCACTAAATAAATGATGCAGTAAAAAACAAGTATTTTGTATATTTTTTCAAATTGTAGCAAATTTTTCATCTCGAAATATTTTTCAATAATTCTACTTAAAAAATTAAAATAAAACCGACACATACATTCTTTATTGTTAACTTAATAACTAGACTAGAGTGTCAATTTTCCAATCGTTCGGTTCTGTTCCGGTCACAGAGCAGTGTTTACAGCCGCCCCCTTTCACGAGGGCAGGGGAGCAAAGAGTTCTACGTTGTCCTTGTCCACAGCTACCCTGATACAAAGTGACAAGAAAACGTGTTTATTGACCAAATTGGCAATAAAAGTCCCGCGTAGAAAAGTTAAGAGAACATTCAAGAGTTTCGATTATACGTCAGAGTCGGCTGGGGTAACAAGACACACCATGGACAAGAATTCAGGGGTGCATAAAGAACACTGGCGAAATATGTTTCAAATAACTTATAAGGAAAAAGTTTATTCGACTGTTTGTAATGTGTAAATTATTGAGTTTTGGTCGATGGAAGAAGCATTACCGGTAAATTAGGAATTTGTAACCACCGGCTACCGCTTTGGGGTACACAGAATTAAACCTGGGAGAAAATTGACAGATGATTAATGTTTTTTTAAATTAAATTTACTGGTTATTCAGCTTATTTCTATACAGGATAATTATTCTGAACTTCCTGCATAAGTAGGTACCTATATTTTATCTACGACTAATGTACCTATAATATTAACATTAAATATGTGATGTTTTCTTCATAATGCCATGCCATATATTAATCCCGCAGGGAATAATTCCAGGGAATAATAGTCAGTATTCCCTCCTCTGCACCAATCAGAAAATTACTTTGCCTGAATCAATTTCTCCGTGCAATTTTTTAAAAACATTGTAAATGTGGTGATAGAGAATTGACATTTGAAAATGTAAACATTTTTCGTATTTGTATTTGTTTTGTTAAAATCTTGTACCTACATAATAAAATAATCATAGACAAAGTACAGTATACAACTCGCTATAATGGCTATTATTCCCTCAGATGATAAAACCCTCGCTCGCTTTGCTCGCTCGTGTTGTAAACTTCGTCTTCAGGAATAATAGCATCCATTATAACGTCGTTGTAATATACTATTAATGACAGAAATTACTGAAATTACTGATTTAAATTTTGGAACAAAACTTACAACTTGTTTATTTCATAATCAGTTTTCATTTTGTACTGGATAAAGCAAATTCCCCGTGAAATAGTATATTGTAATACAAATGTAGAAAGAGCTATATTTCATTTTAAAAAGAACGCTCTAATACATTGCTGTTAAAGTCGTAACCATGGGTATGAAAAAATCCATGTTTCACGTTAAAATACATTCACTGTTTTTAGAAAAATAAATCAGGTACCTACGCTTACTGCCAGAGCTGAAAACAATAACAATATCTAAAAACTGACTTCGCATTTATAGTGTGATTTATGATATAAATAATGACATTTCATGCAGAATGTTGTAATCACGATGTAAAATACAAATACGGTGAGTGCACTTCCCTACAATAGACCTATCCTGTTGAACTTCGGTTGCGCGCGCATGCTTGGGCAATGGGTTTCCGGTTACCGGAAGTGAGTACGATAGATACAAAGTAACATGTATAGAGTGAGACGGCAAAACTGCTGCGCAGTACGCTATGACAATAGAAAGTGCGGTTAGTTGAAGTTTGACACGAGTTTGACATTTCTTATTTGAAATTTTGTAAATGTAGGGGAAAAGTTTAATTCAATTTAATGACATTGCGCAATTTAAAAAATTTAGTACGCAACAGGCATGAAATAAATTAATAAAATCGTATAAAAAATTGAAATTAAATTTTGACATTTGTCCAAATCTGTCAAAATACGCGCGCATCACCAGGATTGGTCAATTGACGTCACTTCCTTTTGCCACAAGCATGCGCACAGCGTACTGCGCAGCAGCTTGCGTCTCACTCAACACAATGTTACTTTGTATCTATCGCACTCACTCCTTCTGACAGGATAGGTCAATTGTGAATATAAACTTTTGTCTCTGAAGTCAAAAATATCCTTACAGCTTTGACTTTCCGCTTCCAGTAACTGCACAATTTCTAGTTCAGCAAAATTATTTATGTCTCAAATTCAGTGAAAATCGTTCATTAGAATATTAATTACAGAGATTACAAAAAGTAAAGTGTTTTAGGTATTAAAAATGTACTCTTTGAAAAATTCGCACTCAATGCACAAAATGAGTGGAAATTATTATCTCATTATATGAGTCAATGTTTCAAAAGCCTACTTTCACCATCAATTTAATATCTGAAAACATGTGAATTCGCACTTTCGTAGAAAAAAAGTGCATTTTTATATCGGTGATAAAGCTGTGACTATACTTACAACAGGTATAACCTACTTCTCTGCTTAACTCTAGGTTGGTTTTTGAATGAAAACTGAAACTATAAGACAGTTTACTTCTCTAATTCAATATTATAAGATTATATATCCTGAACATAATTTCTTAGGCTTCTTAAATAAATGTATGAATACATCTTTTCTTGTTTATTAATTGAAACATGTGCATTAACCTAGTTTTGTTACTTTGGAAAAAAATATTTATAAGCTGAAAAAAGTCTGCATAATTTCAAAGACTATTTTGAATTTTTTCTTATCTACCAATTACTGGTATGTCGTTGATGATTATTTTAACACAATTCATATTTGTCCATTGAGTGAAAGAAGTTTTGAGTCAAATTCGATCGCAATTTTCAAACTAAGTAGTAGGTATTATGGTTTTAAACAAAATTAGCATACCAGTAATTTTCCATCTTTAAATTCAAACAATTCCCTCTCCCATACTTTGTATAAAAAATTCCTAACCATCAAAAATAAAGCTCCAAATTCGCATTTAATCTCTGCAACAAGACCTCTGCAAACTTTTTACGCTGCCGCATACCCTGCAGCTGTGGCTGCACATGCAAATGTTTTATATTTTGTATTGTTGCACTGTCATTCATTTGTTCGTCTGTTTCAGCTATGCAGCGTGCTGTGATTTCCTGCAGAATAATAACCTGTTGTCCATTATCAGAGCGCACGAAGCACAGGATGCTGGGTGAGTGTCAGATTGAGGTTTATGTATGTGTTGGTTATTTGTGAGGTTATGGTTCATTTGGGGAAGCGTTGAGAAATTTATGAGTTATAACGGGAGAAGAGTCGGTTTGATGGACGGTTTTTAGAACATTGTTTTATTCTATGTTTTAAAATTGGTTTTTCTGAAAATTAGACATTTATTTCTTATTTTCGTTTTGATTTTTTCCAGTTCAATTCATCATTAAAAATATTATTTTATTTTATTATCAACGTTTAATAAAATTTTCAATTGTAGCTCCTTAATTTAATTTACGATATGTTCTAAAAGCGCTGAGCAAATATTTTTGTTCATTTACAAGATAATGCTAAAATAGCTGAACTACTGAATACTAATACTAATTAACCAAAAGTTTAATATAAAAATACATATTAATTCATTTAATAATTCTCATTTAAAATTTTAAGAAAAGTTCTGTTTGCTACCAGAACCTCTGTAAACCTTTTTCTAGTCTCTAATTATGTATTCGGTTAAGAGCAATTAAAATTATATATTTAATTAATTACTTACCTATATAAAAACACACATTCTGGTTTATTGGGAACAAGCTATATTCACAGTGAAAAAATTTCAAATTCAGTTTTGCTCAGATTAATTAAATATATTTTTTTATTTTGAAATTTTTTTAAAGCCAACATTAAGTACGAAATATGTTTCCATGTTTTTTTTTGTCTTTGGCATAAGTTATATATTTTTGGTAAAATCTTAGCGGATCTATGGACGCGGTTTATGTGTTTTCACGATTCCCCGTATTGCCAAGACGTTAGCGATCTTATAAAGCTTCTTGTTGCAATCGATTGATTTCGACTGTCAATTCGGGCTTCACCGAAACCCAACAAAAATTTTAATAAGTAGGTAATCTTCGTTCAACTGAAATATTAGAAATAACCGAATAGTATTTGTTTTAGAATTTGGTTGATAAATTGAGAGATACTTATTATTGTTCTTTTGTTACAGTTATCGAATGTACAGAAAAAGTCAGACCACAGGCTTCCCTTCATTAATTACAATCTTCTCCGCACCTAACTATTTGGATGTGTATAATAATAAAGTGAGTATGATTCAGAACATTAAATTTCATGAGAAGTAATGCCACAAACATTTCCGTGTAATAAATTAATTATGTTTAAATCTGTATTGAATTTTATACAAAATATCATTGACATAGCTCAATAGAACTTAATACTTGACTGGTTAGTCAAGTATTAAAGCCCAAAATTTCACGCAATATTTATAGTTCCAGTCTTCGGACTTTTATTTTAAAATTTAAATTATGAAATTTTTTGTACTCTTTCAACCTATTTATCTACTGCTACTATTTAACAAAACAGTTCTTGTTTTTGCAAAATGTTTTTACACTTAAGAAAATTAAAGATAGGGATGCTAGATAAATTATAAGTACATATTACAAGATAGGTGTACCACTGGATCGGTAGCTATTTAATTATTACAATAATTAAATTAAAATAATTTATTGGAAGTTGTATTTATTTAATTTATTACAATAGTTTGCGATTCATGTGATACTGAAAATGTACCTTCACTGTAATAAATCACACTCGTTCATACTTAATTTTGCTTATGTTGGAAAAATTATTTTTGTTTCCAAAACTGTACTTCATGTGTTGTATCGGTTGTATCTAATCTTAGATTTTTCTTCGCATAATTTTAGAAGAAATCAAAGACGTTTGACTTAAATAAGTTCAGATTTAAACCATTATCAATTCTAGACAATTGAGGTTCTAGAATTGAATTATCTTTAATCAACAAGCAAGTTTCTTGACTTACACTATTACGTATTACATAATATTATTTTTGATACAGCGAGAAGGGCTAAGCCACAGTTAAGCTCTTCCTTTTTCTTGAACAATAATGGCGCTGATGACGTCACTTAATCAGTGACTGATTGCTGATTAGTGACCTTTCTAAAGCGTAGTAAATTCCCACATATATTATCAGTTTATTAATTAGTGAACTTAACATGGTTCATTACTTCGCTAATAAGCTCTGTCTGTCTAATTATTGTTGAACTGCACCAATATTCGCTATACAGCGTGTCTCATCATCACTCTCCATTGCTGTTGGTCACTACCTACGTTACGTTCTATGCTATTGATGCGATGTGCTCTATTAGACTGCGCTAATTGCAGATTCTGGCAGTATGAACGTTAATATTGATTCAATACTTCACTATAAACTTGCTGATCAAAATTAAAATGTCACTGTTACAGTTTCATAAATTAAATTCAATTATTAAATAATTCTTATATTGTTCCACTGAACTGCAAATGTATATACAAGTTTTTGAAATAATATAATTCTATTTGTAAATTAGAAACTACTGATATTCAATTAGGTACTAGTCGTTTTTAATTTCAATTTATGCATTTTTTTCAGGCTGCAGTGTTAAAATATGAAAATAATGTAATGAATATCCGTCAGTTCAACTGCTCGCCACATCCTTACTGGCTGCCGAACTTTATGGATGTATTCACGTGGTCGCTGCCATTTGTAGGTGAAAAAGTCACAGAAATGTTAGTAAACGTCCTCAACATCTGTTCAGACGATGAACTGATGTCAGACGGTGACGATGCATTGGAAGAAGGTGGGTGTCTGATTCTTCTAGCCTTTGTAATTATGTTATTGCCATTTAAAACTGTTACTAGACCAGTAAAAGTTGATTTTTGTTAACAAATTTGTTAACACTTGATAAATTAAAAAGATTAAGTCCCATTTTGCTTAATGATAATTTAAGACACACAAATTATTTTCCCCTATTGAATGATTAATATTTTGTGTCATTAAATGATTAAATTCCGTAATGACTTATAATATGTTCGTTAACTAATACAATGTTTTAACGTTTTTCTTGCTACCGTGGGTTTTCAGATGGTAAGGTTCGATTTAATATCTACCTAAATTTTGCTTCCATTCGTAGTTGCCATTGTAGAAGCTTGATTATGTATAATTATTTACTTGTATTTAGTCGATTAATTCCTTTGTCTTAATTTTTTAAACTCACACAGTAATGGAAATTGAAAGTTCTATACCTATATGTTCAATTCTGCACCATGAAGTGTCCTATACACAGTGAAAAACTGTGTCACTTTTTTACTCAACTTGTCATCGTCAAGTATCACCCATCTTTACCCCTTGTTTGTCTGTTTTTAGTTGAAAATTTTGGTTCTTTGATTTTGCTTGATGTCAACTATACGTAGAGTTTTTATAATTTAAATCATGATGTATACTTGATGGCAAGTTGGGAGGAAAAGTGTTTTTTTGTCAGAGATCTCATTGTTTCCTCAAATTTTGACTAGTTGCTGTGATCGCACACATTTTATTATTACTTAGTGTCTCCGGCACGATCCGTTTGAACTGAAATCTGAACTGTCTCTGTTTTTGATTGAGTCTGTCAATTTTACTTATATACTCAGTGTAATGCAATTATTCCATTGCACACGTATCGCTTAATTTTTCCTCTATTCTGACACTTCTATTTTTCACTATTTGTCTATATTTGCATCGGATTCGCGCTCTACACAGCGATACAGGCAAAAATAGTATTAAAAAAACCTGGTAAGTTGTAACAGAATATGCAGCTTGGACAGATGGAGTTACAATAACACCACATTAATTAATTATTCATTTTGAATTGAAATAATCCGCGTTCTTGCATTTGCAATGATGCTGCTGTTGACGGTGCTCGTTCTTGTACTTTTACTTGGTTACGCAACTAGTAAATTTTTAAACTTAAATCATTAGTTGCGTAACGAGCCCGTCATTTAATGATTTTAGCTTATGGTTTTCTGATTTAGATTCAAGTAATCAAAATTAACTGCTATTCTAATATTTTAATCTAATTAATATGTAAATGACACTGACTAACAATAAACCCTGTCTCTCTCTAAGCAGTCATTCACAGAATTGCACATTTCTCTTTCATAAACGATTCAATCGCCTCAATTTTACTCTTCTCTATAAACACTATACTTTTAAAATTCGTATACTCTTTGTTATGCAGTTCTTTATATTTTTTGTTTTTCGTTAGTAGTTTGATATTTTGTTCCATTCCGTTCCAATTGTTTTGTACCTTTGTTAAAGTCCTGTTTCTTTAGAAGTAGTGTAACATTGTTAGCATGTTGCATACTCTATTCAGTGTTCCTGTAATGATATATTTGATCCACTTTTATGAAATTATCTGTAAACATTGCAGGATATGTTGTAGTTGTTGAGAAACTACTCTTTTGTAGTAACACAGAGCTCAAACTATTCAATCATCATCAAAAGGATGGATTGGCCTGCTTACTAATACTTCTTTACCACGATTTACAAATGTTCTAAATTCTTTCCGATTTTCAGCATTTTGTGTAACGTTTTGAGCTCTGGGATGAATAATATTTAATAAATCGGCTTCATATAATATTTGTAGTTTTTAAAACAAGTTTTTTTATGGTTTAGGATTGCAATCTGAAATTATTCTGCTTTTTTCGAGTGTTTGAGATTGGCTTTTTGAAATGGTTTTTAAAAGTTTGTTTTATTTGTATGAGTTACGTATTTTTATTTGATTTTTTATTACAAACAGCAGTTTCAGTATTTTTATTACTTCAGTTTCATCAAAGGTATTACAATTAATCATTGGAAATATTTTACAGTCTTCCTCAGATTAGATAATAGTTAAGTTGAGAAACACTGTCTGTTAATTTGATGAAACTGCAGTAGAGATATATAATATATAATCATTTTAGTAATTTGTTATAAAGTTTTGGTATTATTTAAATTAATTCCGGTATGTTTTATTTTGTTCTGATTACATTATCGCTTCAACATATGTTTTAATGCTACATTTTTTCTATATGCACTATTTGTTTTGTTTTTCTATACCTCTCCGCTCGCTACATTTTGCGCCACTGCCCGTTTGCTGTTGGTTCCAATCATGATGTGCTGTGCCACCACTCTACACTGACTTGGTAAGTGATCACTACAGTTGCCCGACTGTAGGTAGCTTTCAGCGAGACACCATTCACTACGCATTTCTGATATTTGAGTACAAATCTCACATTATTCTACGAAAGCTATTAAGCAACCAGCTCTGTGCAGAACGCAACGCGCGTTGCTTGTCATAATTGCATGCCGTTCATTTTTACTTACACACTACTTATACAGTCTGTAAAATATTCGCCAGTTGGCTTGTTTACATATAGTAGTAGAAACATTGGTTCTGAATTTTACCAATATTTAATAGATTTCATTATGAACACTATGTAGGATGTGTAGTTTTGATTTTTGAAAAAAGGAACGTTACTTGACATTATGTATTTTTTTAGGAGCAGCAGCTAATCTCCGGAAAGAAGTCATACGGAACAAAATACGTGCTATTGGCAAGATGGCAAGAGTATTTTCTGTCTTAAGGTAGGTTTTTATGTGTATTTGAGAGGAATAATTTAATATTTTATATTTTAAATATTTCAGAGAAGAAAGCGAATCAGTTCTACAGCTCAAAGGTTTGACACCAACGGGAGCATTACCATTGGGTGCACTATCAGGCGGAAAAACAAGTTTGAAAAATGGTTTGTATTATTTATATTACTTGATGTTTCGAACACGAAATGATGTTGTGTTTATTTAATAGCGTTACAAGGATTCTCACCGAACCACAAGATTACCAGCTTCGCGGAAGCGAAAGGACTGGATGCAATCAACGAGCGCATGCCACCACGCAAAGATGCTCCACCATCACCGAGCGCCGAGGACCCGGCTGCTGCCAAGGACAACTCCTCCACCAACCACGCGCACACCAACGCGCACTCGTGAGCGCCGCCGGCCGTCGACGCGCCGTGGTCAGCCGCAGCTGAGACACAGGTTGGTGGTAATGTTGCCTTTATTTTTACTCTTTATATAAGCATCATTATTATTTTATAGAAATTTTTTGGTCGCCAATTGGCCTCGGCTTGGGAGCAGAGGCTCGGCAGATCACTACTACATCTTACATCTCTGTTAGCTTGTAGCATCGCGTCCTCATCACTCTCGTCTCCGTCTTGTTCGTGTCTCTGGCTGGCGCCGGCCCCGGGACGACAGGTTCGTCCGTCGCTCTCCACCTAACTTCAACTTTAGCAACTATTACTACTGTACTGTATTGTACTAACTAACTGTAACTGTCGACGTGTGTGCTCGTCTAGTAGCTGGAGTAGCTGGCCTGCTCTGGTTGCAGCGACAACGCGTCAGTAACACGGTACGGTAACGATATCGTTACGGGTCGGGGGATTTGCATGTGGCCGCTCGTGCAATGCAAGAGTGATATAGCGTGCCATAGTCCTGTCTGTCACATCGCCATGCCATCGCCAATCCTCATTCGCTCATTCGCCGTTCTCATCACTCATTCCCATCATCATCATCCACATCCATCAACAATATGTGTGTGTTAATTAATTTAAAATTCATCATTGCTATAAATATATTTAACTTATATGCGAAGTTACAAGATTTCACCATGCGAAATGAATATATTATATAAAATATTTCTCTCTATTAATCTAAAACAAACTAGGTTTTGATTTGAAATTAATAAAGAAAAATACACATATTTGCTACGAGTCGTACTTACTTTTTGATTGTACAAATTGTGTTATACTATAAATGGTTAGTTAATTATATCTTTAACTTTGTGTCTGAAAGATAAGATGTCAGTTGTGAAGCTGTGATTTCTCGTTTTGTGCTTATAACAACGTGTACCTTAGCTTTCGATAATGGATAATGATGACATCGTTCGCGTGGTTTGTGTCACTCATATTCACTCGGTTTAAAGCGCGACACCGACCAGTGTTAGAATCTCTACTGTGACTGGATTGCCATTGCCCTGTTTCCTGTTTGTTGTGTTACATTTCATTTTTGTTGATGACAATTACGCAAAATTTATTCGTATATTCTCTCGTACATATATATATAAATAAATAAACTGCATATATTTATTAATTATTATCGGCGTACCTCCTTCAGACTCAAAGTTTGTATGAATGTTTGAACTTTCTTTCGTGTGCTAGTGTGTTAAATTATATCTTACAATTATACTTATTAAAATCTGTAAAGTTATTCTATAATATATGAAATATATATAAATATAAATATGAAGTATGATATAGTTGAATATAACATAGTGATAACCTTAACCAGAAGTACTTGATAATTTTTTTAAAGTCATAGAGGAGATTATTCACACATAAACATAATGTGTTGTCCCTATTCTTATCCCGGTTGTTTTGGGACGGCGTAAGCTTGGCTGTAACGGGTCTGCCTGTATATAAATAATACTTCAGTGTTGTAAAAGAGTCAGTTTCGAATTCCATCTGTATTCTGTATTCTACATTATAACGTTATCTCACACCCTGAACAGCGAAGTTTGCGCCGTATCTAACCCTTGGTTCACAATACTTCTGGTATGATAATATATTACATGTACTTTTCACAAATTCTCTCAGTGCATTCAAAAATATATTTAGTGATGTCATACTAGTCCCGTGTTGATGATAGGTACAGAGTCCACAGTTGAGTTCCACTTACAGCAGACATATTCGTGTCGTAAAGTAAATGTGTCGTTTGTATCTTTGTGTATGTACATAGTTTCGTTTGTTCATTTGTTTGATGTGAACAAGTACCTGAATGCAATGAAGCGGTTCGCTGTTGTTAGGAAAGTGCTCTTACCCCTTGTGTCCAAGTCGGTACTTTCAGTGAGTCAGACTAGCGGCCAGTCGAACTGAAAGAGGTATGACAAAGCAATAAATTTACCTACTAAGGGTGTGCAGTCCCCGGTTTAGTGATTGCTAAATATATTTTTGAACTATGCTATCTTTACAAGTCAGTGTACATTTCTTTCCATGACTGATGATATTTGCATATAAAATTTGGTGTTTGATTAAGCTATCCTATAAGCTAGTGGTGACTTTCCAGCAATTGTTTTGGAACCTCTCATGCAATGATTATAATTAATATAAAGCCATTCGATCTGTGGAAGCGTATTTGCTGAGTTAACTTGTGATAGTTAATTTTTAATTTTAAATCTACTATTGTATTTTAGATTGTTATTTTGCTGCAATACTTTGTAAATCTTTCAAATGTGGTTACGATTTATGAATCATGTGTAATAAATGTTTACACATAACATTTGTTAAGTCATTGACATTTTTATATGGTTTTTATTTAAATTGATGCGAAATAACAAACTTAAAGATACACATTTAAATGGAAAATTGTATAAATATAAAAAAAAACTATCTATATGCCTTCAACTTCCTATAAATGATATAATAATAATGCACTGAAGTATTGGGATGTTAGACCTTTTAATACTTTAGTACTATCACTGTGTCACTCTGGGTGACATTTTAATATAACTCTTGGCTCTTGGGCAACACCTTGCAACTGTGGCGATGGGTGACGTGGTGGCGGGAATTGCCTGGTTCTCTTTCCTCTTTTCTAATTCACTCACACTTAGTTGCACAGTGTTCTTCGAGGGCACCTAGTGTAATATGTTAGATGGATGTTTTTAAATAATTGAATATACATTATTATATACATATATGATATAACAATGTGTTGATATACTTGAAGGTCATATCAATTGAAATGTGCGATTTGTGTTGAGCAAAATTCACTAAAATATAATAACAGAATTTGAGTGATTTCTATTGGCAAATTCTTCTTTCTATCTGTGATGGTTTTACGTATTGAAAACAGTACTTCATTACAAATTTTAGTCATATTTTTGGTCTCCACATAATATGTGATACAAAATCGCATATTAATTTAATCTAGTCAGACCATGTCAAATTGTGTTTTTCAAATATATACTTCATGATTAATGACATTTTTAAATTAATAAATTTATCTACATTTACTGTTTCAAAAACAAATATTTTTTCTACTTATACTTCATGTTCTAAAGTACTATATCTAGATCTAAAAAGTTTTGGGTTTTATTTTATAATTAATCATACCTATTTATATTTATAGCGGGTACAATCATTTCTTTCTTAAATTTTTATTTTTGAAACTTCTAAGAGTACAAAACGCGGACATGCATGACGAATTTTTATGTTTCTCGTTATAAAATATGTCTATGTATCGCTTCTCTATTCTAAATCTTGTAGATGAATCGTATACTCATGAATGCATTTCGGATCATAAGTACAATTTTTCTGTAAGTGTATCAACATTATTGTCAAATAAATATATTGCACTCGTGTGTTTTAAATTATATTACATTGATAAAATATAAATTTTAAAGTTTATTTTATGTATTTATGAAAATATCATTATAGGTACCCGTTATGAAAAATGAGATATTTATTTATTATAAAAGTTTTCATTATATTTTTTGCATTTCTATATTAACTTTATTAATTAATGAAATGACAATGTATATTTTGAAGATTGTTTTCGATAATTCATTGTTTAATATTTTATGTAGTTCTATTGATTGATTTTTTAATATTTTAATAACAATCTCTTGTTCTAAAACATATCAGTGGTCTTATTTAACTTATTGTGTTTTTATTTTAAAATAAGATAATGTATTAAAGGTAGGTAACAAATAAATTCAAAAATAAACTAAGCTATTCAATTCTATATTATATTAAAATAAAATTATAATTATTAATTTTCCTAATATCTTCAGTAGAATTTAGAATACATTATTTACCAAAATATAGGGAACTAAATATTTTTTTTTTGATAGATATAATGTAAGTAAATTAATTTAAAATGATCATTTATATATAGTTATAGAAATTTATTTTTAAAACAAATTTTAAATTACAGCCATTATCTAAAAAGTAAGATCTAAATAATATAGATAATATCAAAGACATTCTTCAATGACAACATTTAAACTTTTCCTTAAGTTATCCCTTATTCCAGAGATATAAAAATCATTTAATATTATTGTATATAACGGCATGACAGATATATGTGATCTATGTTAATAACTTCAATGAGCAGATTACAGGTATTCGTTTCCAATTATCTCAAATCGTCAAACGTACCAATATAAAGGTTTAAAATATTATTTATTCATCTTGGTTTAAATTTTCAGGATAAGTATTCGATATAAAACAAAATCATCCAATACAAATAGGGAATAGAAGGATCATAATGTGACATGCGTTACTATTTCTACAAAATATAATGTTTGGTTTATTATTATCTTTGATACTACTTTGATTAAGTTTCTGTGGTTTTAACTCGAGGAATTTTGAAGCAGATATTCTGTGTTTAATTTCTATGCATTTACTCAAGATACATACAAGAAATTAAAGAGCTTCATAGACGTTTTCCAGTGGTTTTAAAAATGTGCTTCTTGCGAAAACTGTCCTAAAATTTACGAATTTAAAAAAAATTATTTTTGTTGAGTATTATATGCCATTAAAATATATGTACGAAGTTGTATAATAATGTTAACTTGTATTTTACAGATTTTCAGCATTTCAGTTCAATTTTAGACTAGAAAGAGACCTACCAAAACCAAATAATTGATCTATGAAACATGTAAGTTTTGCCCAATGTATAGGTACTCCAGTTTTAATTTTTACTTTTCGCCTCATATTTTATAAGAGAGGTATTGTAATGGGTCAAAATTTTCGAGTATTAGTTTTTGGTGGATAAGTACTTTTAGGGTCTCTAGAATACGAATTTACTATTTTCACGATGCATGTCTGTGTGTATGGTATGGATGTATGGACTTATGTGACGATTTGTCGTCCACGATAACTTAAAAAGTATGAAACCTTTAATAACCATTTCAAATTTAAGATTTTAATAAGGATCTTAACAGCGGATTTTGGAAGAAATCCGCAAACCGGAAGTAGTACTTTTGAAGCTTGATATAGTTTTCTTTAAATAAATTGGTAAATTATTTATTTATGGCAATTTTTGCAATTAAAAATAAAAGAAAATATAATTATCTATGGGTATAGATAATTTTAAATACAATTTGCTGCTAAATTTTTAGTATTTCGAGGTCCTGCTTAATTTGATTAAAAATTAATATTAAATTAAATAAAAGCATGTTTTCACTACTATTTAAGAATGGTTAAAAATATTGTTCTGGTAGTACCTTTTTACTCCCAATTTTTGTATAATATTATTATAGGCTTCTTTAATGACGCTTTGGTATGGCCAAGTTATATGCGTTTTTGCAGAACTTTATTTTAAAATCACCCGCGGTCAATATTAAACTCAGATAGGAAATATCACTACTAAAATATGTGTGCGGTTTATTCCTTGTTTAATGGTCCTTTTATGAATTATGTACAGGGCCATTTATGCGGAGAAAAGACATTGCCATGATATGTAACTTAATCTTTGATACAATTGTATACAAAACATACGTATCTATTTTTCCTATCATCCAGCTTGGGTGTGGCAACCTCACATACTGTGAGTTATCAATATAAATGCAGTTATTACAATATTGACTTGGAATTACATTTGGCAATAAAATTCAATTGTAATGTAACAAAATGTAACTAATCATTTATTGTATTTCTTTCAGGGCAAGTCATTTCATTTTTTTACATTGTAATAAAATTTCAAAAACTTGTATTGTATTTGAAAATATTATTTTATTTGTAAATGTGTTGATGTTTGAGAGAATGATTCTGTGAGCGAATGAATTTGTGAAATAGTTAGTGTGCGTTTGCGTGAACGTTCTGCGAATTAGTGGATTAAAATGATTGATGGTTAATTGCGAGTGATTTCAAGTGAACGAAGCAAATGAAGTGTGCCAACCCAACTTGGGAAATGACACATTTATGTGTGTTTTAAAGAGAATGTGTGCGGTTGAGATGAGCTTTTGTTTGGACGTCCGGTGAATATGTTGATTGGAATGACTGATCATGTATTAGAAATGTAAATGAGTGGAAAGAATAAAAGAGCTTGAATGAAAAGAATAATAAATGTGGATGACGCGAAAGAAGTGTGTCAGGACGGGAATGTTTGACTGCTTGTTGATTTTAAATGTGTGACAAGGTTCGTGCCACCCAAACTTGGTAAATGGCGTGATATTATTGCATGTATTATGTATGAAAGTATATATTTCTCTTATGTATTTGTGTTGTATATAAAAAGAAAGAAAAATTATCAGTTTTTATTTATTTTCCTCATGTTTCCTTTCAAAATGAGTAAATATGCAGTATTGTTGCATGAATTATTTAAATGAAATGTAAATTTTTTAAAATAAATAATTTAGTCAGAATAGAAAATTTGCTTTATTATATTTATTAAACAACTTATCGTTGTCCTACGTCCCGTTATATAGCGTTTAATTTAATTTTTAGGGGTGAAATCACTCAAAACGAGACTAGTGCTACCATCTCTTGGTGTTACGTCACAGCATATTTTTGAGCAGTGGCCTAGAAAGTGAAGCTGTTAATTAAAAAATTACTATCACAATATTCTTCTAATTATTTGCTAGGAAAATTTTAAAGTGCTTATTTCTCGTAAACTAAGGGTAGTATGATAAAGAGGGGTAGTTTACGCCCTCATTTAGGACCTGCTGAATCAAAATATGCCCTCAGTTTTGTCGTTCAACCCTTATTTTTCAAGCTATATGCGTTTTAAAAATTTCCTAGCGTAGTTGCAATTTTGTATTAATATATAAATATATCAAAAGGATAAGTAATTATGTAATTCTGAGGGTAGATTTAGAATCAGCGAGTCCTAATTAGGGGTATTCGATATAAACAATCCATGAAATCAACGTATTTTAGTCGATTTTGGTGAAATTTTGCTGACATTAAATAATTATTATCTCGTAAACTAAAGGGCTAAGGGCCAAAAGTTAAATACAAAGGTTGCGTAACTTTTCATTCTCTATCTGCCTGTCTATAGATAAGGCCGGTTTAGCCGATTTTTAATTATTTTTTTGGTGTCCCACCATTCATGTTCTCCTAATACAAACTTGGTGATTTTTGCTCGATTCAAAACTCAAGTCGAATGAGGGTGAAAATTTAAAAACGCGATTACGTAAAAACTAAGGGTTGGGGAGTGATTTAGGGGTTATATTCGTACTCTACGCGTTGAAATACACCAGTATGCATATTGCCACCCCTAAAACTTAATTAGCACCGGAGATATTCAACCCTTATTTGTATCTCCGGTTCTAAGGGTCGTATCGAAAAAATCTACATTGCATTCGATAGGGGATGAAAAACTCAGCACCTTTTACATTTAATTTTTTCTTCTACGACCCTTAGTTTAAGGGTTATGAGCAATCAAAGTGGTGAAAAAGTCGTCTAAACATAGTCATTAACTCTTAAATTAAGGGCCGTAGAGGAAAAAGTTAAATGTAAAAGATGCTGAGTTTTTCATCCCCTAGCGAATGTAATGTAGATTTTTTCGATACAACCCTTACTACCGAAGATACAAATAAGGGTTGAATATATCCGGTGCTAATTAACTTTTAGGGGTGGCAATATGCATACTGATGTATTTCAACGCGTAGAGTACGAATATAACCCCTTAATCACTCCCCAACCCTTAGTTTTTACGTAATCGCATTTTTAAATTTTCACCCTCACTCGACTTGGATTTTGAATCGAACAAAAATCACCAAGTTTGTATCAGGAGAACATGAATGGTGGAAGACCAAAAAAATAATTAAAAATCTGCTAAATCGGCCTTATCTATAGACAGGCAGATAGAGAATGAAAAGTTACGCAACCTTTGTATTTAACTTTTGGCCCTTAGCCCTTTAGTTTACGAGATAATAATTATTTAATGTCAGTTAAATTTCACCAAAATCGACTAAAAATACGTTGATTTCAAGGGTGGTTTGTATCATATATACATAATTAGGACCTGCTGAATCCAAATATGCACCCCATTTGGTCGTGCAACCCTTAATTTCCGAGTTATACGCAATTTAAAATTTTCCTAGCGTAGTGTCAATTTTTTTGACGATTTTGCTAGTAAAATTACAACTACGCTTGGAAAATTTTAAAATACTTATAACTCGTAAAGTAAGGGTAGTAGGGTAACGAGGGGTAGTCTAACCCCTCAATTAGGATCCGCTGAATCCAAATATACGCCCCATTTTACCGTGCAACCCTTAGTTTTCGAGTAATTTGCAGTTTAATATTTTCCTAGCGTAGTTGCAACTTTGCTTCAATTTCTGAACCACTCGACAAAAACTTTTGTGACGTCACTACCAAGAGATGGCAGCACTAATCTTGTTTAAATGCGAAATAAACACTTCAAGGGGGTAATTTGTACTTTACCCCCCTAATTCGAATCCGCTGAGCCCAAATATGTACCCCATTTAGTCATTCAATTCTTAGTTTAAGATATATTGCACATTTAAATGACAAACAAAAAATGGCAGCACCTACTTCGTTTGGAGCTTATATGAACCCTATGAACCTAAATAGAGTGTTTATGTTAAAAATGTTTCATTAAGTTTATTTATTTATAAGATTGTGTATTGTAATTAAGTATATCATTTAAAAAACTATAAAATTTATACTTACTGTTAATTATTTCGTATCCTAGTACATTTTCAGGTTTAAGGCCATGTGCTCTCAACGTAGAAGACCTGCCAGTGTCTAGGAAGTGTACAAAAGGTTGTTTTAGAAATAAAATAAGTTCTATTACGTAAGTATTACTTACTTATTTTTATTAAAAATATATACAGCTATTTTATCTCAGTTATTTAATTTTTATGATATAAAATCATAGTTCTAACAATAAACACAATAAATAGCAGACATTTCTTCATTGACGGTCAGTGGTCCATTGTAGAATGATACGTTGGGTCTCCTCTTGAGAAGATAACAGCCTCCACTGGTCGAAATCCTGAACGCACAAACAAAAAATTAATATATAAGAAATCTAATGCCGCAAACCGCGAATATTGAAACGAAACTAAATAATAATGATCCAATCAGAAAGCTCCATTTGTCTATTTGGTAAAAATGGAACTTTCTGATTGGCCGAACGAAATTAAATGATAATGACACAATCAGAAGGCGTCATTCGTTTATTTAATTCGAAAAAAACTAAAGTTAACACGTTAACTGCCATGAGGTACGACATAATGTGCCTCACTAATATGTTCCCGTATGCGTTGAGACACACCGTTTGTGCCTCAGTGTTTGACTATACATTATGCTCCGTTGGCTAGCGTTACTACCTCACACCGCATATCTGCAAACAGTTCAATTCTTCTTGGCCTAGGAGACCCAAACCTATTCTTAACGCAAGAATGAAAAGATGAATCCATCCGTTCAGGCCGTGAGGTACATATATCGTGCCTTACTGAAATATTTCAAAATGCCCAGAAATATTTCAAAAATTCAATTTTGAAATATAAGAAGGCCCTCAATCAGTACAAAAATTTCAATGGCCCTAGGGACCCAAACATTTTTACCTCTCGCCTCATATTCTGTATTGTAATGGGTCAAAATTTTCGAGTACTTAGGGGCCGTTCACATAATACGTCACACGATTTTTGGACATTTTTGACTCCCCCCTTCCCTCTTGTCACACTACGTCACAAATCGGTAACGTGACGTCACAAAAATATAACTTTAAATTTTGAAAAAAGTGAAAATTATGGGAAAGTAATGATTTCATCTTGTCACAGAAAAATTCTTCCATAAACACGGAATCGCGCTATGATCCGCTATGATCAACTTGTTATAAAATGTTAATTACTCATTCTTTCATAATTTAAGTCCCTAACTCCGTTGCAGCAAACATTCGACAGCATCACCGTAACGTGTTCTTATAAAGACATGTTTGTATTATACAAATTCGTAAGTTGTCACAACTGATCAACGCAGTTCAAATATGCCCCAATACACCAGCAAAAGCATGTGAACAAAAATTGTTTTATTTTCATATTAACTAAAAATTCATAAGTAAAATTTTTGTGACGTCACATCATTATGAACCCCCCCGTACCCCCATGTCACATTTCGTCACAAATCCTGGACCCCCCCTCCCCCCAAGTGCGTGACGTATTATGTGAACGGCCCCTTATAAGTTTTTGGTGGATAAGCACGTTTCAAGGTCTCTAGAATACGAATTTAATATTTTTATTATGATCTTAACACCGGATAAGATTTTGGTAGAATATCGCAAACCGGAAGTACTACTTTTTGAAGCTTGATATAGATTTTCTTAAATATATTGGTACATTATTTATTTATGATAATTTTTGCAATTAAAAATAAAAGATAATATAATTATCTGTGGGGGTTTTCACGATTTTTTTGTTTTTTTATATGTTAATCTATACATTAAAATATAAGACCCGTATTTTTTCTTTTCGCTTAAAAGTTGCTAATAAGCCAGAAAAAAATTCATAAAGTTTAAAAAAATAAGTGCCGCGAAAATCAATGCCGCGTGTAACAGTGTGACGTCACCAACATCTAGAACATACGTTCAACGCGCTGACAAGGACCGATACGTAGGTCTTACCTTACACAGTCAACATCTTGTCAACTTGAACAGAAAAACATAACCAAACTGTCATGCCGTTTCATTTCGATTAAAACCAACACAAAAATTCTTCAATAAACTGTAAGTAATCGTGTTTGAACCTAACCAAACTCGACAACGTGAACCCGTGAACGTTGGTGAACGTGCCAAAAATCGAAAAATCAACAGGTGGTCCGTCGTCCAAACGACAAAAAACGAACTTACACGAACCAACTCCTGGTTTGATATTAATGTTGGCTACGTCACACATGGCGCATTTCAATGAACGATTCAAAAGACTTACATTTTCATTTCGATAAAGAGGTAATAAATCTATCAAAATTAACAATTATTATCACTTTCCTATAACTTATACATGCTGAAAATTGATATCCAATAGTATTTCTTTAAAAGCCGTAGGCTTGAAAACCCCCATTTGCTGAATCTGGTAGTATTTAACAATAATATAAAGTTTTTGAAATACCAGTATCTTGTTGTCCATGATATGAAATTTGTTTCTACACAAAATTTGAATTATTATGACGACAGTACAGTTGACATCTTTTGCTTGCATCTTGGTTTACATTATCGTTTACATATTACATGAACATGAAACTATTAAAATGTAAGTAAAACTATTTATTAGATTAGTAGAATAAGCAGAATTAGGCGAGAGGTCGTGTGCTGGCCACAGCAGATTTTTTTAATGGTGGCAGTTAACTACTTTTTTGGATGAAAATTAAAATTTTTCAAAAAGTATCGGATTATACTAAGTAAATTATGAGGAATACAATGCCGAAAACCGAGCTTTGATAAGACTTTTAATTTTCGAGTTAGGAGCTCGCAAATTTTGGGCCGAAATCGAAAAAAAATAAGGTTAACCACATAGTACCTACTTTTTAGGTGAAAATTAAATTTTTTCTAAAAAGTAACGGATTATACTAAGTAAATTACGAAGAATCAAAGGCCGCAAACCGCGCTTTGTTAAGTCGTTTAGTTTTGGAGTAATGTCGTTTTGGTCAAAAATCGCAAAAATCTAAGGTACGTTTTAGGTGAAAAGTAAAATTTTTCTACAAAGTAGCGAATTATACAAATTCAGTGACGAGGAATCTAGTGCCGCAAATCGGCGTATGATGTCTTTTAGTTTTCGATTTATTAGCTCGCAAAGTTTTGAGCCGAAATCGAAAAAAACTTTTTAAAATAAAAATTCAAAATATTCTATAAAATTGCGGATTATAGTATGTAAGGCCTCCAGAAGTACGTTAAAGTCAGTACGGTAAATTCAGTAGGTACGTTTATATTCAGTACGTAATATTGATATTTAGGTACCTACCTTCATTGAAGTATAAAATACTGATTAAAACTTGTTAAATGCAAATTTATACGTTCTAGTTTCGTGTTATAAAGAAGCTTCTTAGTTCAGTCAAATTGTTTTTTTGGCGAAAATTATTTATATAGTCCTTAAATTTTGCATATATATATATATATATATATATATATATATATATATATATATATATATATATATATATTGGGAGTACTGAGAATCCTGAAAAAAATCCAAACCGGTACATTGCACTAGTTATTCGCAATTATCCCGTAAACGGTTAATACATAGAAAATTTTATACTAAGCGAATTGTAGATAAATAAATTATCAACATAGGATGAGCCGAGCCGTTGCTGTATCAATTGTAGTTAACGCGCTAGAGCAGTCGGAAATAAAGAGAGGAACGTGACGCGCCACGCAAAATTTGTTTCTTGCGCTTGAATTTTGTAAATAAATAAATAGTTATATTTAATTTAATCAATTACCTACTAGTAGATACCTTCATTAAACTAAATTCAGCAAATATATAAATGATATATTTCATGTCGTTTTATAATTTATAGAATAGGAAAATGATAGACGCCTACACTACTAATTTTTATACAAATAAGACGGTAAAAATTTTGGCCACTTTAATCGTTGTTTAGCTGGATTTCGATATAATCTTCTTCTCGCAAGTTCCCTCCATGTCGGTTCTCTTTTTTTTCGAACTTTTCTAAAAACATATGCCAACGTTAATGTCTTGAAACAATATAATATAATAAGAAAGTTTACATTGTATTACATGCTTTTTTCCATGTTAATTATTGCCGAAATGCCGTCTTGCATTGTTTTGACCGCAGTATATTCAGTAAGACCCATTCTTTGTTTATTAGATATATCGTAAATACCACCCACTGCTTCCGAATGTTCTCCTGTTGACCCGCGAACTTGTAAATTGTATTTGCCTGCAACTTCTTCCAACTTTGCTCTATTTTTTGCTAGTTTTGGTACTTTGATGTGAACAGACGCTCTTACAGTTGTTCCTGAAAAAATAATGTTAAATATGTAATCGATATACAGAGAGTTTTTTTTATAAGTAAACATAGGGCATGTCATTACCATAGTTACAGTGTTACAGAATGACAGCAATGCATTAGAGCGTTTTTTTTATCAGTAAACATAGGGATAATTATTAACATACGAAAATAAATATGAAATATAAATTAAAGAAATGATAAATTATTTATTTATGTTTTCTACACTTAAGAACTAGGTAGATACATTAAACTAATGAGAATTTAAGAACTAGGTAGACACTTAAAAAATAATGTGTACAATGGTGAGAGAATGAATGTTGAACAATTAAAAAATCGAATTAGTGCTGCTTCCAAAATATTACTCCCCAGCAAATGCTATAAATTATTTTTATAATCATTTAGGATATTGTTTAGAAGTTAATGGTTCCAATTTTGAGCATTTAATTCGTTTAAAAAAATTCTCATTAACTTAATGTAGGTATCTACCTAGTTCTTAAGTGTAGAAAATATAAATAAATAATTTATCATTTCTTTAATTTATATTTATTTTAGTATGTAATTATCCCTATGTTTACTGATAAAAAAGACGCTCCAATACATTGCTGTCATTCTGTAACACTGTAACTATGATAATGACCTGCCCTATGTTTACTAATAAAAAAAACTCCCGGTATTATATGATTTCATTAAATATACACTATTACCTAAATTAGTAGGACAGAAAGTTAGGAATCCTAGTCTTGGATGAGAAACAAATGATAATTTCTTTTCTATTTGCATTACTCCATTTACTAATCGGCGATAAACTGCTCCGATATCTCCACCCATTTGCATTGAAATGATCCTCATATGATCTTCTTCATTTACCCAAACCAGGAATGATTTATCTTCATTAAAATATATACCTCTTCCAGTAGGCCAAAATCTATTAGCATTTGCTGCGAATAAAAATCGGTCACCTTCCTTGAATAAGTAATGCTGATCTATTAATTTCTGTTGTACAGCTGGATCCATTCCACACAGAGGATTATACATTCCTTTTTGTTCTCCTTGCAAGCCTGCAAGAGCAACGCAGATTTTCTTCTCCAGTTCTTTGTATTGATCTTCTGTCAAACATGGGTTGAACGGATATCCTTCAACAGTTCGACCACATCGAATTCTTACTGAAACTACATAAGTTCCACTGGGATCCACATTAATTAGCGAATTCAAATCCCCAAAGTCTTTCGAGGGATGTTTATCATTTTTAGTAAATCCATTATGATAATCTTCTATGATAGGATCAAATAGATCAGCAAACGTTGAATATGCATCTGGATCAGGGGCATACACTCCTATTCCCGAATCATGATGAATCAATCCTGTAAAATAAATTCAATGAAAATTTAGTCACCAATAATTTAAAAATAGTATATCAAACCTGATTGAATGCAGTCCAACAAAGTTGATCCAAATTTGGTTTTTTTACATTTCAATTTATCGAAAATTGCTCTTGTCAAATATTTTTTTAGCAATGAATTTGAATCCGATTCTACAAGTGCCCTAAATCCCATTTCTAATTTTTCTATTATTTCTGGTTCTGGACTAGCTGTTATAGAACATTTTCCTTTACACTGGTATTTTGGAACTGTCCCCATTTTAAAAAAACTTCTTCAAAAAAAATTATGACATTAAAAATTTTCAATTACTAAACAAATTTATGATTTTGTTTTTATTATTATACATTACCTTACAGATGATTTTAATAATTTGTGCATTTCAACAAATACATTTACACTTTTTTATGTTAATAAAAATTATTTTTCACATAATTCCATAGCATATGAATTTGAAAATATAACCAAAATATACAAAATTAAACAATAACCTGCTTTTTATTTGTCATAAAAATTACAATACAAATATTATGTGACCGAAAACTAATGCGGCAACAATATAATATTTAGACCAAGTAAAAATATCCTTCAATACTAAAAAATAAAAATATAAGTAAATATACAAATCAAAGTTATTTACACCAAGTGAGTTAAGTGAATCTTATTCAAGAGAAGAAAGTTTTAGTCTCCGAGCTCGTAATGTTTATACGTGGTTTATACAATATTTTATTCAATCTTGACAAAATTATTTTTAAAATATAGACAAATGTTGTCATTGTTTCTAAAAATTTGTAAGTAAATAATAACAGTTTAAATTTAAAAAGGTCGGTCAGAGTAATTTAAAAATATTTTGAGTGATTATACAAAATTTACTCACAAGGCTCACAAGGAATTAATAATTACGGTTTAAGAATATTCACTTGGTACCTAACCTATAAGCGACGTTCACCCACGTGACATGACGTCACATGTCACGTGTTCTGAGGGCCCGCTGTCACGACTGTGATTGGTCATCGAAATCTGAGAGTTTTCTTAGGCGGCTTTTGAAACGTTTACATAAGAAATAATATTGTATAAAATAGTTTACCACTTGTATTTAATGATATATTTTTTCAGTAAGAACACACAAACATAATATTAATTATTAATAAACATTATAATAATGTACTATATACCTAAAGTCAATTATAATATTGCTAAAAAAGAAACCCCTTGAACATTAGTCATCAAAACAAAAATTTGGATTTTCGTATTTGTATTTAGCTATATCAAAATTTTCTATTTTGCAAATTCAGATCTTCTGTTTTATAATTTACAAATTCGTTGACTAAATTATTTAAAGTATTGTTCAACATGTCTTGACTGTCTTCACTTTTTGTTGACATATCTAATAATTTTTGACGTTTTAATTATTTTTTTGAATGAAGTTAGCTCCAGGCTGGATTTTACGAGTCACCTTCACCTTGAATAGATAACGTCTGTAATTTGGCGCTCAAATGAACAGAATTGCCCTATTTGTAAATTTGTAATGCCTGTGGCACACCGGTCGAGGAGCATCGAGTAACTCCTCGATGAAACTATAGAACGCACCCGTCCGCGATGATTTTCTTTTTCGTCGGTGACAAATACATCAAAGTTTTGCGCGAAATCAAATACAAAAGATAAGTCTGAAATGAGATACATTCGTTTCATCGAGGAACAACTCGATGAAAATAGCGGCGCCCCTATTTTTCGTCGAGGACGGGGTTCGTTCTTTCGTTTCATCGAGGAGTTACTCGATGGTCCTCGATGCTCCTCGACCGGTGTGCCATAGGCATAAGCCATGTAGGTACTTACAGATCAACCGTAAGCTACAAATTTCCAATTTTACAAATTTACAGGTTTGTGAACAAAATCGACCCATAAATGTAAACGTTTCAAAAGACGCCTAAATCATGCTAAAATTTCGATAGTGAGTTTTCAATGGATAAGCACGTTTTGAGGTTCCTAGAACACGATTTTGATAATTTCGCGATGATGTCTGAGTGTGTGTCTGTGTGTCAGGATGGATGTTGGCGGTACGATAACTCAAATACCACTGAATAAAAAAATTTGAAATTTTGTATACAATATTCTGACACCCTAGATTAGATCTGATTAGATTTTGGTGTTGATCGTGCAACCGGAAGTGGTAGTTTCTTGAAGATCTGAATAGTTTTTCTGGAATATTCTCAAAATTTATGAATTAATAGGAATTTTTTAAATAACATTGTATACTAAATGATACTGTCTACAATATGTATTCAAAACGTTGTTTCTATCTAGCACCATTTTCCAATTACAAGAAGTTAAAAATTCTACAAATTTGTTAAAATTTTGATTTATCTGCCTACCTATGGAAACAAAAAATAAAATATTTGAGTGTTAATGTCATGAATTTTTGACTTTTTGTTTGGCAAATTGAAATGGAAAATATGAAATGTCATTTAGTATTTATAAGGTCATAATAAACTTAAATAATATTATAAAAACTACAATTCCCGAATTCCCTTCTAGTACAATGGTATATTTGTGAGTAAGTACCTTCATACACACTTAGTAAAATAGTAGAGTAGGTATATGGTGAGAGGGGCGAGAGGTCATGTGTTGGCCACATCGGATTTTTATACTTGTCAACAAATATTGATGTGATTTTGTTCATTATTTAAAGATTTACAAATCTGTAGCATTTACATATTTGAACAGAATCCACCCATTAGTTGCATATAAATTTATATAATAATTTCACGTAATCACTTATGACATTGGATAATGAATTAACATTAAAAATTCAAATAAAAATAAAGGCATATTTTTTCAAATTAAATTACACATTTAAGAATTGTCACCATTGTCACCCTGCACCATCCGAGTGAATATTCTTAAAACGTCAAAGTTGGAGAAAATAAAATTACTTTTAATACTTACCAATTTGTTTCACTTCTTGCAATATGAATGCTTACTAAATCAGTATTACTTAGATATGTTGCATCTAAACAATTTTGAAAATAGTCACATTTTATTGCTTTCACTATTGGAAATTTTAGTATATATTGTACGTAGTATTGCCCCAAATTATAATCTAAAACAAATATACCATGAAAGAATTGAATTATTACTGCTGCTTTGATTTAATTTTTTACCATCATAAAATGTTTCATTTTTAGAAACAAAGAATAATGCTGTTCCAATTTCGTTAATAAATTTTTTTAATATAATATTTTCAACATAATCAAATATATAAACACATTTTGCATCGCTATGTTTCAAAATATCAGTATCTTTGATGGAAAACAGGTTAGATTGAGGATTAAGAGCTATTATTCTAAAATTGATAAAAATATAACTGTTTATTTTTAATAATATTTCACTCTTACTTCTCTATAGTTTTCAAACTTCTTGCAGCATTTCCAGCTATGTGAGCTCCTAATCCGTAACCAAATATATGAATATCCGATAATTTTACATGTCCAGAATCGATTAAAAATTGTAAAAATATACTGATATATACACCAATGGCACTAACTAATTTTCTAGCAGATGGATAAGACAACATTGCTACATTGTACCAATCAACTGTTATAACATTAACATTTTGGGATTTTATGTAAGCTGTAAAATAAGTTTAAGTTATAAAAAGGTGATTTAATTATTTTTGAGAAATATACCATTTTTAATTGGTGTTAAGTGAATACTTCTCTGTCCCGTTCCCCATTCATGAATTAGAATTATTGTATTCCTCGATGATTTAAAATCGGATAACTTTAAAGTTTCATTATCGCCGGTGAAAAGAACTTGCGGATATTTACCTAAATTTCTTTTACAAAATGTTTAATATAAATCCTTGATTAATAGCATATTAAACTTATTTCATTTATCTTACTTAGTATACAATAAAAATGTAATATCTGCTGTAAAATCGATGTTGACACAAGATGCATAAAAATACGATAAATATAAAATTATTTTGAAATTATAACGAACAAACATATTCCTAGTTATAATGTAGAATAGACTGTTTCTAAACAAATTATAGCTTATATATAATTTACTATTAAATTGTCACTCCTGTCTTAATTAGAAAAAAATTGAATAATGTCTGGATTCAAGGTTGAATAATTATCATTAAACATCAATGATGAATGTATGTACCAAGCATATATGTTATTAAAAAAAATCTATTGCGCTTATTTGTTCAATAATAATAACAACAATAATAAACATAATTCAATATAAATTATTAAAAAAAGTTACGCAACCTATGATTTCCACAATTTTTTGATTTAATCTATGGGATCTCCGTACAAATTAGTCCTTCTAGAATCCGAAGGAACTTTAGAAGCTGAGAAATCTTGATCAGACGATGCTTGTGACGGACGTCTTACTAGGGGAACATCTGCTGGAGATGGCATTCCTCTACAATAAAACAAATAGAAATCGTAAAAACAATTAAAAGGCAGATTATAATTTGTTTACCTATAAACAGAGGTTCGTTGTTTTTGATATTCTTCCCTATTTTGTTTCCTAAGTTCGTCATATGATGTTGTTTTATCTTGTTGAACTGGCATTTCTTCTTCATATACTGGATCTACTCGTAAATATAAAAAATGAACTTATTTTTAGAGACTACACAACTCAAATATAAAATATTTCTTACTATTGTCAAGAGATGGTCTATGATAATCATCTAGACCAGCATTATCTGGCCTAGATGGTTCAATTTCAATATCGCCGCTTTGAACAGGGACATCGGAATACGAATCTGACGGACTAATACCAGTAAATGGACTTAATGACATAGCCGCACCATAGCCAGGCTCCAAACTAAATATTTTAAAGATAATAAATATAAAATCAAATACCTATATATTTTTACTACCTTTCTTGAAAACCGGCACCGCGTTTTCTCTGCCGTAATATAGCACCCAAACGACTGTCTGGCAGGTGCATTATTCTTTCTGCACATTTTGTTTGATAGGATATTTTACCAATAAAATAACCAATTATAGAAGCTACTAAAACTTTGGGAGTTGCACCCCATCGCTGACTAGGTTTTAAATGACCTGAAATTAAATATGATTACATAAAAGTAAACTATAGCATATTTTCAAAAAATACCGGCTTGAACGCCGAAGTAAGTAGCTACACCAAGGAATGTTCCGATTGGTAAACATCTTTGGAAAAAGCTATCTCTATTACATTCTCGTAATACTCTCAATTCATCAGGTGAAAACTGGTACGGTTGCTAAAAATTTTAAGGTTAAAAGACGAATAATTATTTTTTTATATTATTTACACCGCGTCCTGGTGCAGGAGGAGTAGGAAGCTGAGATGGTTCAGCATTTACGTTACTATACTGTTCTTGGGCACTCATTAATAATGATTTTATCAATACTTATAATTTGTTTTCAAGTTTCACATTGAATTCTAACCTATACTCATTTAAGTTGTCTTTGTTATAGTATGTTATTAGGTTTGACACAGGTCAACTCAACTGTCACATTCACATACAGGAAGAACAGCAGCGCCAGAGTCGTCAGAGCCAGTACTACGCGATGCGCGGTCGAATCACAGTTTTCAAAATTCAAGCATAATTTTTTTCGATTTCCTAGAATGCTTTTTTACTTTTTTTCTATTCCACTTTTTCCCCACTACTACGACTGCCTAAAACCAACTCGAAACTCGTATTTTACCGCATCTTAACAATGTAATGTCATTTTGAAGTTGAAAAATACTGTAAAAGTGAAAGTGTTTTCGTTACAACCTTATTATATATATTATATATATTATATTATATGAAATTGTAATTCAACGTTTATATTTATAAAATAATTAACCCATGTAACAAATTCTGCTTGAAAATGGCCAAGATTCTAGTCGAAATCTTCTAATTTTTTAATCAGGAGACCATGTAAAGTTTGTATAAATTGGAAATTTTTATGAATTTTTCGGAATTTTTTAAATTAAAATTTTAAAAACGCACGACTTACTGTTGATCCTTTAAGTATATAATCCTTGTTGAAATACAATTTTACCATTTTTGTACTGGCCATAAAACACTAAGTAAGTAATATTATTTTTGATAACAATAAATTGCACTGACAATTCCACTCATAGTTTTTCATCCAATCAAAACACAGTATTGTGCTGAATTGTAGTACCAATCACAGTGAAAATTACACTGACAATTTTCACTAGTGAAAATTACCGCGAAACGTTGCTTAGATATGATGTCAGTTGATGATTGTTTTAAAAATACATTACTTTTTTTGGAATAAATAAAATAATTCGACAAATTGTCAAGCCGAATACCATACGTGACTATGATTTTTTGGTAATTTTTGCCGTCTGATCACTCCTGCTTATTGCTCGTGCTACGCACTCGTGTTAATTTTCGACGCAACGAGCAGTCGTGACCAGACGGCAAAAATTGCCGGCAAAATCATAGTCACTAATGGTATTATATATGACAATTTGCTGTAAAAATCATTTATTTTTGAAATTTGTGTACGCTTTCCTAGCAACGGACTATTATGTGTGAATATGTTTTGATGAAAGAAGTTCTATTGGTCAATATTCCTAACAGAAGAAGTTTTATTGGTCGTAGAGCCAAATAAATAATAATTATGAAAAACTCACTAGGGACTAATGAAACACATTACTCACTGCAAAGGCAAACAATTTTATAATGAATGTATTATTACATACATTGATAAACGTAATGAAAAAATATACAAGCTTTAAAAATAATAATTGAAAAAATGTAATATAAGTTATATTTAATCTTCCTTGTATTTAATAACGAAGTTTCGAATTCTGTCCGTATTTAATATAAATGACTATTAGTTTATTACGTGAAAATAACTATGAAAATTTGGATTTTTTTAGCGGGATCCCGACAGCTCGAGTGACAGATATCTTAAAAGTGTGTTTTTCTGTTGATGTAGTGTTATATAATTTGAATTAATATGCTTAGTTACAAATATTGCGTTTTATATGTTTTAGATAAATAAAATTTTCAACACTGAACCGGGTGATTATTGCCAACTTATTTAAAAAAATAAGAAACAGTTGGCATCCTGGCACGCATTTTGTTATTGGTTTGTAATAACGGTAATAACATCAGTAGGCAGAGGTGGGCATAGGCTTAACAATTCTTTTTTTTTAAATCTTAAAAACAATAAACTTTGCTGTCTTTCAAGGCTTTTAAAAGCCATATAACTGGGGAACTAAAATTATTGTTAAATTGTTACGACTAAAGTTATTATTTTTTCTCATTAGATAAAAGTTGCCGTATTTCCATTATGTTTGTTTTGTTTTACTATTAGATAAAGTCGCGATGTATAATACAAAATATCTAACTATAGGTAATATGTATTCATGTTGGGGCACCTAATTATTGCAGATAATATACTAAAGTATTATAAACTAATTAAGGAGAAGCAATTGATTAAAAATAATATAAATAAACATTCGGATATTGAATCATTCGATTTATTATATCGAAGTTTTTTTTTAAAACATGAATGATAGTTTCTTCAAATGAAAAACAATGATAAAAATATAAAAGGATTTATAATAGACCATGAATAAATAGGTATGAGTCATAATAATTGTTTACAAATATTATAATGATAATAATAACATGTCAAATTATCTATCTAAACATAGTTCATTGAACGTCCTTATTATTTATTTATCACAATGTAGTAGTCCTTGTTTCAATTGATTCCGGTACCGTTCTATTCACTACGTCAGGGTTGTTTGGACTTGCAATATCACAATCGAACCGCCACAGAATTTTATCCTGCGCCTGTTTGTGCAAGCCACTCTGCACCACGTCACAAGTGTGAGGGCCGCTCGTGGACGCGCGGTTTCCAAGTGTCGCACTCTTCTGTGCGTAAGCGGGAGGGCAGTGCAGCGTTGATGCTGGACGATAGCCCAGTGTGGCACTGCGAGAGCGCGGATTAGAAGGGCCACCGCAGCAGTCACGAATGGCACTGGAGCTAGCAAAAGTGCTGGCCCCAGAATTCAACTTACGCTAGGTATCAGGATCGTAGTCCAGTGGAGACTTTTTCAGTTCCATCATTGGCAGGATACCGCCCTCCTGCAAGTTATCACAACTCTTATATACATTATCAATTTTACCAATTCTCTAGTATTAAGAGAGGCTTACTCCGTTGATGTGAGGGAGTTCTAATGCAGCGGGAACATAGGTTGTCCCAGGACTGCATTTGGTGCAATTTCTTTTCAGTGCTGGACGTTGTCTGGACCCGTGACAACGTACAGCGAATCTTAATTCTTCCGCCATTTCTGAACAGAGAGATTGACGATCTGTTTGAGCGTTCTTTTTGCTGTTCCAGCAGAATTCAAGTATGGCCACTAGGATAGCTAAGGCAAGACCACACAGTAGTACTACGAATACTCCTCCTGAAATATAATATCAATCAGTCATCATTATTACACAACATGTAAATTTTTACCTATATTTTCTACGCCTAGTGCATTGGCTTTTGATTCTTTACTCTTATCGTCTCTGGTGCAGACATCACCAGTATTTTTCCACCATTTGTCATATAAGATTTGGATCACTCCCTTTTCTTGAAGCTCCAAAATCGCTAAGGATATTTTATCTCTCCACATACTTCCTTTTGGAGTTGCAATTCCATATCCTTTTGAGTCTAGTAGACCTCCAATTTGAGTTAGATTGCAATCACGTTGAACTGCATAATCAAGCATGGTTGATTCCATTAGAAATGCGTAGTCTCCTTCTAGAACTCTATGGATGCCTTCATCATATTTTTGGACAAACACAGACGGTCTTTTGCTTTCCATGAATTGCCACATTTTCTTGTAAATCCCAATTTTGGAATCCTGTAAAAAGGCACATTACAGTATTGCATACTTTGAGATGTGAAAAATGTTGCGTACCCGAAAAAATGTCATAGTACTGCCGCCTTCCAAAGTACCGTAAGTGATATCATTCTGTTCTGCTAAATCTGATGCACTCTCAATTGGAGTGATCATTCGTTCTACTGTTAAGAAAGCAGCCAAGTTGGCAGTGTATGACGATATGATAATCAAGGTAAAGAACCACCAAATTCCTCCAACAATTCTTGTAGATGTTGCCTACAAAATATTTACTGTGTTTAGTTTTAAGTTATAAAATAAATTTTTTTGCATAATGGGAAATACCGGACACTTGAACAACCCTATACATCTTTTATTAATAAATATATTAAATTAAAATTAAATGTACGTAAACTATACGTTTTTCGTTATTATAACAGTCATTATCTTTATTTTTTAATATGAAACATTTCGAGTACATATGCTTAGTTAATATTTATAGAAAATTTTCACTTATAATATCACATGTGCATTAATTCTTTCCGGAAATTTTTTTCAGTGCTTTCCAATAACGTCTTAATTAGCTTGAGTGGTACACGGAGAGCTAATTACGTTGTTGGAATGCACGATAAAAAATTTCCTGGACATGAATGAATGCACGAGTGCATATTCGGTAAGAAAATCGCAATGACACCGCCGCTCTATTTTTGAATTCTTTTTACAATAAAAACTTGAAATATTTACTAAATTTGCTTTTAACATTATAGTCCAGGAATTATAAAAAAAATCTGCTGTGGCCACCACACGACCTCTCGCCTAATTCTGCTTATTCTACTAATCTAATAAATAGTTTTACTTACATTTTAATAGTTTCATCTTCATGTAATATGTAAACGATAATGTAAACCAATATGCAAGCAAAAGATGTCAACTGTACTGTCACTGTCATGTCATAATAATTCAAATTTTATGTAGAAACAAATTTCATATCATGGACAACAAGATAGAATATTAATTGTACTTTATTTTATTGTTAAATACTTCCAGATTCAGCAATTTGTATTTATAATTAACTGTACACATAGATAATCACAATTTCTTTTATTTTTAATTGCAAAAATTGTCATAAATAAATAATGTACCAATATATTTAAGGAAAACTTTTCCAAACTTCTAAAAGTACTACTTCCGGTTTGCAGATTTCTACCAAAATGTTATCCGGTGTTAAGATACTTATCAAAACCTTAAATAAGAAATTTGGTTATAAACGGTTTGATACTTTTTAAGTTATCGTGGACGAAAAATCCTCGGTTCATACAAACACACAAACACACACACACAGACATCATCGTGAAAATAGTAAATTCGTATTCTAGAGACCCTGAAACGTGCTTATCCACCAAAAACTCATACTCGAAAATTTTGACCCATTACAATTCCTCTCTTATAGAATATGAGGCGAGAGGTAAAAATAGGGGAAAAAAATGATAGACAGCTGAATTTTGGTATATACGCTCATAATGGCTTCTAGTTTAACATACTAAAAGTCCTAAACGATATCGCGTGTGCTTCCATTGCTACGACCTTGTAAAGACCTTGAGAATGAGATTTTTGCGTATAACTCACGAACGGTGAGACCAATTAAAAACTTTTTTTTACGAAAATGTTGGTAATTTAATGTACTACAAAAAGGCCCTTACTAATTTTATTGTCAGTTTATTTATTTCCCTCAAAATCGGGAAAAGGCTAATCACCGTTTTGGAATCGTTGAGAGCCCGTGAATTAGACTTCCGGTTTCAGAAAAATAGTTGCCATTTATGAATGGAATATACTATCGACTTCCGGTTTGCGGCATTCAATTCCTTGCATATTTTTCTATTAGACGTATATATTTTTTAACTTTATTAGGCTTTGGTTTAATCGGAATTTTAAGTTATTTTAATTTTAGTATATTACTAATTTTTTAATTTATTATGTTTAATCGAGTGTTATTTCTAAACGAATAAAAATACTGACTTCCGGTTTTCGGCATTAGATTCCTTGAACATTTCTCTATCGAATACATTATACTAAAAATGTTGAAACAGCTTCGTTTAGCCGAAATCTAATGATATTCTTTAAGAGAACACAGGGATATTATGGAATTTTTTTAAATTTGTTGTGTTTAAACACGTGTCATTTCTAAACTAATAATAATATCAACTTCCGGTTTTCAGCATTCGATTCCTTGAACATTTCTCTATTAAATACATTATACCAAAAATGTTGAAACATCTTCGTTTAGCCGAAATCTCATGATTTTCTTTAAGAGAGCACAGGAAAATTATAGAAATATTTTTTATTTGTCATGTTTGAACAAGTGTAATTTCTGAACGAATAAAAATACAGACTTCCGGTTTTCAGCATTGGATTCTCTGAACATTTTTCTATTAAATACATTATACTAAAAATGTTGAAACATCTTTCATCCTCTTGAATTATAGCCTACATTATTTGCTCGTTAAATAATATACTATTATTCAATATATTTATACTTTTTATATTGAATAAAAAAATTCTATAATTTCCCTGTGCTTTCTTACAGAATATCATTATATTTCGGCTAAACGAAGATGTTTCAACATTTTTAGTATAATGTATTTAATAGAGAAATGTTCAAAGAATCTAATGCTGAAAACCGGAAGTCTGTATTTTTATTCGTTCAGAAATTTGGCTAAACGAAGATGTTTCAACATTTTTGGTATAATGTATTTAATAGAGAAATGTTCAAGGAATCGAATGCTGAAAACCGGAAGTTGATATTTTTATTAGTTTAGAAATGACACGTGTTTAAACACAACAAATTAAAAAAAAATTCCATAATATCCCTGTGTTCTCTTAAAGAATATCATTAGATTTCGGCTAAACGAAGATGTTTCAACATTTTTAGTATAATGTATTCGATAGAGAAATGTTCAAGGAATCTAATGCCGAAAACCGGAAGTCAGTATTTTTATTCGTTTAGAAATAACACTCGATTAAACATAATAAATTAAAAAATTAGTAATATACAAAAATTAAAATAACTTAAAATTCCGGCTAAACCAAAGCCTGATGAAGTTAAAAAATATATACGTCTAATAGAAAAATATGCAAGGAATTGAATGCCGCAAACCGGAAGTCGATAGTATATTCCATTCATAAATGGCAGCAATTTTTCTGAAACCGGAAGTCTAATTCACGGGCTCTCAACGATTTCAAAACGGTGATTAGCCTTTTCCTGATTTTGAGGGAAATAAATAAACTGACGATAAAATTGGTAAGGGCCTTTTTAAATTAAATTACCAACATTTTCGTAAAAAAAGTTTTTAATTGGTGTCACCATTCGTGAGTTATACGCAAAAATCTCATTCTCAAGGTCTTTACAAGGTAGTAGCAATGGAAGCACACGCGATATCGTTTAGGACTTTTAGTATGTTAAACTAGAAGCCATTATGAGCGTATATACCAAAATTCAGCTGTCTATCATTTTTTCCCTATTCGCCAAAACATTATCTAAAATGCCTGGACTATTAATAACTATGTATTATTTACCTTATTGATTGCTTATTTATACTCAAAATATCAATTTAACCAATTTTTAATTTAATGTCAAGTCAAAGTGACAGATGCCGGTAAAATTTCCGCTTATTAATTTCAGTTAAGTTACTCAAGCTACTACTAGTAAAAAATTTCCGAGAAAATGTTTATATAACCATGGTTACTATTATTGTCATTAATTCATCCATTGGCTGTTATTTGTGTCATGCAATTTTCTATACCTAAGTACTTAATGAATTTCATATAAAACTAAAAATAATATTCAAATGTTCTATTTGAATAAAAAATAAATGGTACCTACTACTTGCCGGCTGAATCATACATATAATTTGAATTTCATATATTTACATTAAAAGTTAATAGGGATTTCAAGCTGTCTATGTCCTTCTAATATAAATGAACTACACGTAGCTACATTATGCTGTTGCAATGGATATTTTGATGTAGCAATAGCGACTACAAATGACTTCAACTTGGCAACTACTTAAGCTTAACAAACCTTTAACAACTGATCGTTTTCTTGTTGCATCAAACTGCCGATGGAAAACCAAAAACTGTTGCTCAAATTGAAGTCATTTTTAGTCCATACGAAGTCAATGCTCTCTGAATCATCTTCACATTCACTTTCAATAAATTCGTCTTTTGGCAAATAACATCTACATGCAATTTCTTCAAATTCATGCAAATTTATATCTGAACATTCACAACTTGAATCGAAATCATTGCAATGGTGGTGGATTGGTTCTTGCCATTCATAAGGGGAAAATTTTGCCACAATCCACATTGTAACAGAAACAATGCAATATGCTCCAAACATGTACATCCAAATTTCTTTTGACAGAGGATTTAGAAAAAAGAACATACTTGGAGATTTTTTTTCGCTTTCCTAATAACAAAAAAACAATTTTTTTAAGCAAACTAATATCATATAAGGGAAAAGGGTTGTTGAACAAATATCTTGAGCAATAAAGCAAAGGGAATCATGCTTTCATCATGCGCTTTTTGTCCTTCGCTGACCTTAGGATTCAAGCCGGACCCTTGTCGTAAAAATGTTCCTGTGATAAACCAGAAACTGTTAGACACCGAGAACTGATTTTCCACGATGTCGGACTCCTGGTGGCATGGATGGGGGTTGTTCCACTCATACGGGGAGAACCTTGCCATTACGAATAAAGTAAACGAGACGAGCATGTACGCGGCTAGCACGTACAGCCATATCTCCACGGCCAGGGGGTTCATAAAACTAAACAGTCTTGTGGGTTGGCTTGTTGGAATCTATGGGCGACAAGAATTTATACAGGTTTTAAAGCAGTTTAAATTGTTATACAATATAATCCTGAAAATATGTCCGCGACGAAAGTTCATTCAATGGTATTTATTATAAACAAATAATGTATGTTATTTAAAAATACTACCTAATATAAAATAAATACAAATCGCAACACAATAATTAATAGTGGCAACAAAAAAGATGTTTAATTTGAGAGGAAAAAGGGTGTGCTTACTGATGAAAGGTGAGAATATTTATAAAGGGAATATTTCCTCGTGAGCGAATTAACTTGAGAATATTCCCTGTAACAATATAAATTTATTTTTTGTTGCAATTTTACCATTCATACGGGTACAGGTATGTTGTGATATGCATTCAGCACTACTTGTTTTTGTTTAAAAATTAAATATACTTCAAGTTAATGATTGAGTCAAGTTTCAAATATTCTTTCCGTAAATCGAAAAAGTCATTAAAATATTATTATCTCTTCAATATGCAGTTAATATCATATTCTACAAGGTATTATTTGAATTACGATGTTACTATCACCATCAAATTACAAAAATATTTTTGTTTGAAAGTCCCCAAGGAATATTCCCAAGAAATTTCCGAGGGAAATCAATTAAAAAGAATTACAGAGATATGACAATTTTCATTAAGTTTGCTGGCAAACATTTTAATTTCTAGTTTATACCTAATAGTTTGCAGAAAATTTTTTATGTTCAACTACACCTCATTTGATTATAAAACATACATGTAATTGAAAATTACTTAAATTAATTAGCTTGATTAAGCACTGAAAAACTGAAGTGAAATTCTTAATGGAGAAGTTTTCTGAAAAATTCATTTGAATACAATATTTCGTTGAAAAATAAATAAATAATAAAATTCAAGTATTATTCAGTATTATACTGCAACGGTGTGTTTACAAATGCTAGGAATTCTGATGTATGTAGCAAGAAAATACTACTTTCATTTTCCACCATAATATTCTGTAAAATGAGTAAACTAAACCAAAAATATTATTGAACACACAATAAAAATCCGTTTAAAAATCATCCATATAGAAACTGTGATTAACAGGTTACACACAAATTTAAGTATTCAAATTATGATTGTGGACTATGCTAAATGTCAAAATAAAAATGTTGTGTTAGATTTAGATATTTCTTGTATTGATTTAACAGTTGACGAATGCATGTTGAAAGGTTCCAATGTATGTTTTGCTAGGGTGGGATTTGCGAACAAGTTAAAAAGTTTGTAAAGTTACGTACCTTGAAAAGAATTCCGATTCCCAGGTTCATAAATGGTTTCGTGAAGTCTATAACGCTCTCACGCGCGTAGTTTATTGTCATTGACGCTACTGCCAGATCTGCTTTCTGCAAAAAAGTTTTCACACATATACATTACGCAAATATATATACTATACTTTACTAGTGAAAATGTGAATGATAACATTGATGATATTATAGATTGAAATAAATTTTCAGAATTCGTAGTAATATATGATTTATTTAATATTTTATATATATATATATATATTTCGACGTTTCGGGAACGATGTGTCAGTTAACAAGTGGTAATTCCCAAAACGTCATAATATAAATGAAATATTATATAGAACTAATTCCCAAATAAATAAATAATTGATTGATGATATTGTTTGAAATATTTCAATAACATACAAGAATTAATAATACAAAACAGACATAGAGTTTTATTTAAAGCAATATTACGTAAAACGAATAGACAACTTTGAACTTTGCATCATAAATGCAAATATCCGGGACGTGGTTAAATAATTTCGCGAGATGCATGAAGTTGTATATGCAATAAATAATGAAAAGAGCGAAGGGCATGAAATATTCACATGTATCGTTTGAGAGAACAAATACGTCTGGAGTTTATCCATAGAATATTTGATTAAAGATTGAGTGGATAAGTCTGACGTTACCTTTTCCATTAGCTCGCGGACAATGCCGTTCCACTGGCCAGTCTCAGGATCGTACACTCCGTATTTGTTGTCGGGGACGAGTTTGATGGTGTACTGAAAGCCGACCTGGTTCGCGATCGATTTCAGAAGGTCTATGCAAAAACCCTCGTATTTTGCATTTCCCGTTATGTTCTTGTCATCTTTTACCATCACATAAGGCTTCTCCTGAAATTTCAAATCTTATTAGCATAAAAAAAACTGCAAAACAACACACGTATAAAGTAGAGGAGGTTATGGTTTACGAGAGAATTTCCAACAATTGTACTTCTTACTATAAACTATAAAATTAGTAAATAAAATATTATAAAATGCATGCATAACATTTAATTAATATGAAATTTCATCTAAGTTTGAAATATTTTTATAAATTTTAGTTATAAAGTTCCTGTTATATTTATTTCAAATAATTACACTACCCTTTAGGTTCAACATTAAAACTAATACTATATACAAAACCAATCTGCAAGAAACATAATTATTTTGCAAGAAAAATTGTTTCAGTTAAAAGTTGCGAACATAAATAATTAATGGAAAGGAAAAAGTGAAACCCCAATGTAACTTAATTGTTATTTTCGTTTTGAAGAAATATTTTTTTAATTAACGCAGACGTTTTTAGGTTGTATATTGTGATTAATAGTCTTCAAAAAGATTTATTTTTTAATATTTTAGAGTTCGGTTTATGTTCCTTTACTTCTTCATGATTAGAATTTTGAAGAAATCCAATTTTGACAATATTTACTGTATAATATGTATTATATTTTCTTTGTATAACAAGAGAAACGTAACAATATTAGTTTTTCAATAGAAATATACATTTTACTTGCAAACTAACGTGAAAGAACAAGTAAATAAACAAAAAAATTGAGAATTTATATTTCTGAGAATATACAAATGTTTCTCTTCATTGTATGTTTAAAAATAAACTGAGATTGCAAGTCTCGTTCGTATATTATCGACACAAAGAAATGTGAATTCTGCTACTTCTCAGACTTATTTCACAAAATATTTTATATATTTAAATTGGCTTTGAAGGTAGAAAGAAATATATGTTGAAAATGTTATAGTTATGAGAATGACATAGGAGTTAATTTGGCAACAAAACTTACTTCCAAGGTCATGACTATAAGTGTGATATTAGGCATATGAGTGTCGTAAAATGCAGCAGGATCGGTGACGTTTATTCCCCCTGCAGGAGTCCATTCTCCAACTTTGCGAATTTCTTCTTTTTTCAGTTTCAGCAAATCTAGTTTGAAGTTACTTCTTTTTCCCTCGTTGAATTCGATGTGTCCAGTTAGGCCGCTCATTCCTGCCTACATATCACACACAGACATAAAAATAACTATAGATTCGAATCTAGTATAACCGTCAAGAGTGCAGTTAGAGCAAAAAATGGACAAATTTCAAAAAGAAAAATGAAGTGCAATGCAGCTGAAACAGTTTTAACAAATGGTGTGTCAAATACAGAGTAACATGTACCACTATGACAAGTGAAAATTGTAGAATGTTCATATGTCTTCAGTTGTCAAAATACGAGAACTGCATATAAAATAACATAAACATCGAAAGCATTGCGATAATATTTATTTGTAAATTTTTCACTACATTAAACCTTAAAACACTTTTTAGTGTAATATGCTCACCAAAAGCGTATATTTTAGCGGATCCTGCTCTATAACAAGACGATACCTATAGGAAATGAGCTGTTATTTACTTTTTAAGGGATTAATTTCACTGGTTTTCATTGTTTCATCGTCTACGTTTTTGAAAATTTTATTTTAAAGTTATATTTTAGAACAATTTCATATACCTACTAGTTACTTAACAAATTTTGAGAGCATAGAGTACTAAAAAACGTGCCTCATCCGTGAACTGATTCTTCCTCTAAAACTCTATTTTGCGTACTTGTTACATAAATAACTACTTCGTACTATAATATAAACGGTATAGATAGATAATATAAGTCAACGGTATAGATACGTACTCATACAGCGGTGGATTCAGAAAATCTCTAAAAGGAAGCAAATTCCTATAAAAAATATAGTACCGCGGTGCTATTTTCTTAAGGTAAAGGGAATATAGCGTCACAGTTGAAATTTTTTTTGGGTTCAATGTTAACTTCTGTTTCATTAACAGTTAAGTTTTTCAATTGAAAGGAAATTACATAACCCTCTTTCACGAGTAGAAATAAAAATAAATAACAAAAAATAAATGAAATTAAAATTGGGAAATTTATTTATCTGTGATTTGTCAGACAAAGATTTCTTAAACTTTTAAAGACAAATTCTCTCAAAGGGGGGGCGGTCGCCCCATCGGTCCGCCACTATACTCATAGTTGTTGGATGAAGGAAGAGAGCAAGGGCGCCCTAAAAAAATGTAATGGTAATGTTTTTAACCAGATAATAGTCAAAATCTTATTATACATCATATTTTTTTTTCTTTTCTTTACTAGTGCCACGTCAGCGACACTTTAAAACTTTTACATGGCTCATTTTGAACAAGCTTTCATGTTTCTGGAACTTGTAAAAATGAAACTAATTGTTTTAAAACTATCAATGAATTAGTGATGCCGCGAGATCTCGTCAAAACGAGATCTCGACTCGAGATTCTCGAAATTTCGAGACGAGAGTAGCTTTATTCTCGTCTCGATTTTTCGAGACGAGACGAGAGTAGCATCATACTCGTCTCGATTTTTCGAGACGAGACGAGAATATAATTCGAGATCTCGATAAATCTCGAATTTTTTTACGTAACGTAAGATCTACTTAGTTACAATATATACGAGTACATACGAGATAAAAGATTTACCTATACAAAATGCTTTTCTAAATATAAATAAAATATGCTTAAATCTAATTTAAATTAACAAGTTTTAACATAATTTTTGCGTTTATTATTCTATTTTATTTGGCAATAAAATGTATTTACAAAAATTTAAAATAAATTAAAATCACTTAATTCTAAATAATATAAAAATGGTAGATTTTTAAACAATGAACATAGGTAATAGGTAATGCATTTTTTAAACAAATAAGTATTTGAAAAATCATAAATTCAGGCATTTTGATGAGCTGGAAGAATAATGGCTTTTCCGATGGCTTTCCATCTAGGAGGTGCATGTTCTTACCTCCCACCTTAGAATCTAATATTCCAACTATTTTCACAAGGATGTCTCGCTGTGTATGTCAGCGGTGTATTTAGGTGCATACATACATAATATGAAGTTATCTGATTTAGAATTAGAACTTTAAAAAATTTCATTCATTTCGAATTACGTTATTTATAATCACCCCTTTTGTCAATTATATTAACTATTTGATACTTACGTAATTAAGTCATACCAATTGCGCTAGAGTAGAATAAAGCTAATATTTTACATAATAGATGACGTAATTAAATTTTCGAGACTCTCGAGTCGAGATCGAGATTCTCGCCTCGAGATCGAGACGAGATCGAGAGTAACCGTGTCGAGACGAGAGTTGTTTCAATCTCGTCTCGAAAATTCGAGACGAGACGAGAGTACACTAATTCTCGTCTCGTCTCGTCTCGCGGCATCACTACAATGAATTAGAAATTCGTCTTTTTCAAGACTCGTTGAAAATTAATTTTAGCAGTGCCTCTCTTTGTCAGGCTATTCTCTCCAGGTTTCTTTTTCTTAGGATTCAGAAGCATGAAAGATGAAAAACCGTCAAAAAATCCTTGTGTGAACAAGGTATAATGCACTATCCACCCCTTTATTACAATATAATTATTTATAAGTTGGTAGCATTGTCGAAAATCTCCGTAGGCGTGCGACGATTATGTAAATATGTTTTATTTTTTGCGATTAGTGATATAAAATCCAATCAGTCATTTCTTGTATAAATAAAGTGCATACACTGCCTATAGACATGTAAATGTGATGTCGTTTTTCACACGGGTTCGCGTTATATTATAGCGCAGATCTTCTCGCATACGAAACATGTTTGATGTATAGTGTATGAGGAGGAAGGATCGTATTCGCGGAGAAAAAAGGAGGATATGGATATACGTCAGGACGATGACACAGAGGAATAATAAACGGAAAATATTTATTTACACAAAGGAGTTATTGCTACCTCTTGCTTGTTTTTGATAAAAATAGTTGTGATTTTAGTCAACGAAACAGAAACATTTGCTGTTTTTTTATACTATCTGTATGGTATAATACTTAGACAGATGCGTATTTATAGGTGTGCGCAGAAGCAGGGCCCTGGACGATTAAGAGGCCCCGGACAGCTTAAAAATGTGCTTTTTTATTTTATAAAGATAAATTTTATTTGTTATTTTTCATTGGTGCTCCGAAATTTGAGCACCTTAACATTATTATAAAGTTATAGGTACTTCTTGTATTCCTCTATACTGTCTGCCTTTGTTAAAATATAGATACACATTTTTTTAACAATTTGGTAAAAACGTTAAAAAAGTTTCAGTTTGAATTTGGCCCCCAAAAGGTCTTTGGCCCCGTCGGAAATTGCCGATTTGCCGACTTGGCCAGTCTGACCCGGTTAAAGCGGTTGCATAGTCAAATTATTATGGGTTTTGCTGAACTATCTATATTACTTTAATAAAGAATTAAATTATATATCTGAATAAACAAATAAATTGGATCAATACTAGTCGTCAAAATAGGTAACGCAAAACAATATAGTCCAGGAAAATAATTTCAAAAGAGGCAAATCATGTTTTATTATCAATATAAGTACAATTGATTAATAGGTTGAATCTTATGGTATCTTATGGGTATCAAAGAATCCAGTTCATTAAACACAATAAATACAAAAAATTTAAAAAAATTTCTCGGGAAAAAATGTAATATTTTAATTGGCTTAAAGAAAGCTTTAAACAGTTTTTAACACAATGTATCTTATAGAGAAATGTTCGTAGAATTTAATAAAATAAACCGGAAGTCAATATTTTTATTCGTTCAGAAGTTACAGTTCAGTAAACAAAAAATATAAAAATAAGGTAGGTAAAAAGGTAAAATTTCTCGCTTAATTAACTTAACTAATTAACTAAAAAGTATAATGTATCTAATAGAAAAATTTTCATAGAATTTAATAAAAAAATCCGGAAGCTGATATTATTTTCAGTTAATAAATGACACCCGTTTTCATGAAAGGGGACATAATTTGAACTTGGTTTCTAATGATTGAAATGTTCGAAATATATTTTCTCGATTTTTTCGAAAACTATGCCACTTACATGATAATCGATAAGAATATATCTCACAGAGAATTTTATGATCTACATTTTCTTATATAGGTAACACTTTTTTAACTAATATAAACAGTTTCTGAGATAAATGTTAAAAACTGATTTTCGGACACAATTTTCGTCCGCCATCTTGAATTTGGGGCACAAGGAGTGAGAATTCGAACAAATAACATATAACCTAGACGTGTTCAGCGGGTATCAAAAAATAAGATTCAACCTGTTAATCAATTGTTACATGATTTGCCTCTAGGAAATATATTTTCGAAAAAATTTCTTAGTCTAATATGCAGTTGTCCCCAAAATTGGTTTAAATAATAAGATTTTTTAAACATGTAAGACGTTTTCGAAAAGCTTGAAGTTGCCCTCTTTTTGCTTTAATGCCACTTTTTATTTTTTTATAAGATTGTATTGTATTTAAATACACATAAAATATTCACAAAATTGGCCATGTTTAGTCATGTGTATAAGTATATAAAAAAAATCTGACGTGGACACCACATGACTTCCTTGTACGCCTATTAAACTGTTCATACTTTTCTTAATAACTAAAATGTAGAATAATATAAAAATATAATAGCCGTATTTGATTTATGCACAAAATACAAAAAAATACTTAGAGTAAAGTGCCCTTTTGGCACGGACGATCGCAACCAAAAATATTAGGTGAACAACTAGATGCAACATGAGTCTCAAATACAAAATTTCAACTTTCTACGACATACCGTTTTTGAATAATGTGAAAAATACCAATTAGTGCCCCTTTGGCACGGACGATCGCAACCAAAAATATGAGGTGCACAACGAGATGCTATAACAGTCCTAAATACATAATTTCAACTTTCTACGTCTCACCGTATTTGGAGTTATGCGACATACATACGTTCGTCTGTCCGTACGTACAGATGTCACGACGAAACTAGTCATAATGGATTCAGAAAAGGTCAAAACGAATATTTCCGTCAAAATCTGAGAACCGAAATTTTTCGCGATTGCAATACTTCCTTTTTACTCTGTACAAGGAAGTAAAAATTGAAGAAAAAATTTCGATAATTTCAACGAATAGTAATAGTAGATAGTCAACCACCTTAAATTTCCTAAATACAATACAGAAGTAAATTGTTTCTATACTTCAAAGGTATCCTAAAATTGAATTATATTATAATATTTTAAGTTCCTGTTTTTGATGTCTATTTATAAATGAGTATAATGGAAATGGAGAGTAAGAGTAGTTTCACAATTGGCCAGGAACAGTAAATGGAGAATGAGAACGACAACATCGAGAATAATATGAGTACCTATTTATAATGTTTAAATTGTATCAAAGTCATCTTTAAATAAAGTGTTAATAAATTGATATTGTTGTTAATCTTATAACGTTTTTTGTTTCTGTTTTTGTTGCAGTTATTTTTTCGTTATCATTCTCGGCTCGGGCACGAACCCTTTAAATAATGTTGATTATAATCTACATTGCTATATGTGTAGGCAAATAATAATTTCCCGCAAGTTCTAAGAAGGGATTTGCTAACAATAATAAATGAATGTGTGTGGAAGTACAAGAAGAAGTTATGTTATGTCGTCTCCTATATTTGTTCATTCTCGAATCCCCGAGCCATATTTACTATTCTCGGCGGTCTGCTCGACACGTGCTTATGTGGGCGCACGTATAAGCGCTATTCACAGCGGGGACAAAAAAACTTTTTAAGTTAAGAAAAATATGAACAAAAGATTTCGAGACGGTTCCGCGCAGGATTTACCACTTCAACTCTTGGAGAGGACACAAGAAGTAGAAGAAGACGAAGAGAAAGAAGAACGGTTATGTCTATGTGATGTGTCTCCCCCTTCCACAAAGCCTGGCGGCCATCTTTAACCGCCTTGCATTCGTCCACACGTCACAACTTATAACCTCTCTATATGCGAACACACAATAACGCGAAAAAGGACGACGATGAAAATATACGCAATCGCTCTCAACCAAAATATCTTGTTTTGTTAAAAAATCAAAACAAATTTAAAGAATGTTTCATACGACATACGACAAAATTTGATTAAAATTTTTTGCATACTAGGTCATGTTCTATTATTTATTAGCTCTCTGTTTTTAACACAATAAGTTTTTTTTTTACAAATATGTGATTACAAATAACAAATATAGTCCAGGCAATAAGTATTTTTACCTGGAACGTTTTAAGGGAGTTTTATTTTTTCTGTATTTTTATATTTTTTGGGGTGCTGAACACGAATCTGAAGTTTTCCACCAAAATTTTTTTGCCGGAAATACCTTTTCTTTCACTAAAAAAGTTAAAAAATCCTATTTTTTATATAACTATCTTTGGTTTAACATAGGAAAAAAAAGTTAATAAATTACAGTCGTTTTTGTGTAATATGAGATAAAAATCATGATTTAATCAAATTGGCTTAGATTGTTAGAAGTTAGAATTATAAAAATATTTATTTACGATTTTTTTTTTAAACTGTAAGAATAACGTAAAAACAAAAGGGACTATCTTGAAGGAAATTTCTGTTTGGTATTTGGCATTTTTTGATAATTTTAAGATAATTGCAAAAAACCGGAGAAAAGTCGTCTTGTTCCACCATCTTTCTAAGATGGCGGACAGCACAAGGTGGATTGATGGGGACTTTTAGTATGTTAATTAGGAAGTCAATTACAACATTGCTATGAAAAAGATAATTTTCCTTTGAATTTTGTCGCCGAGCCCATATAAAAAATTTCTAGTTCGCTTGGACTAAGAGTTAATATATTAAGAAAAGCGATGAAAATCTATCTGGTAGAAAAAAAATATTGAAAGTAAATGTGCACATTGTTTCAGATCATTATCCAAATAATTTTTTATTAATTTCGGATCAGTCAATGTGCAAAATAGTTGCTATTTACGATAGATTTTTATCAGTAGTACAATTACTAAAATAAAATCGTCCATAAAAGAAGTGTATATAAACATAGATTCTACATCCATACAACGGCAAAATACGACGTCAGATTATGACTTATATTAAGATTTAATTACGACGTCCAAACGTGATGGTAAAATTACATCTATGGTAGACGTCTATATAAACATGGATTCTACATCTGCACGATGTCAAATTATAACGTTAAAATAACCGACAATAATACCACTGGGTCCGAGTGGTTGGATTCCACTATAATAACATCTACCATCCTGTAATTGGAAGTTAATTCTGTAGGTTGGTTACCATCAAAATAAAATAAAATAAAATAAAATATGACTAAAATACAACGTCGATTTTTGGTTTACGGTCAGTGTATATTACTTGGATTATGTCTGTGTGACGTTAAAATATAACATTAAATTATGACAAACTTATGACTAAAATACAACGTTTATTTTTGGATTACGGTCAGTCATTTTTACTTGGGTAATTTTCCCCCCTATAGTGGAAACATGGCAAACTATGTAATATAGTATAAATTTTGTAACTGTATAGCGCAATAGTTTTATTTCGAACGTGTATTGCGTATTTCGGTAGATGCAATTGTAGTCTCGCAGGATTCCGAACATTTCGAACAACAGAATGTACAAATTCACTTCTGGCGTTAGAGTGTAAACAGATCCGCAGCATTGCCACCTGCCAATTCACATTTTCCAATTCAAACAATCGATTCCATTTCAAGCAAAAAATATTTGAATTTTAATTCAGTTAGCGTAAGTTTGGCGTGAGGCGGGAGTAAATTGTAAAAAAAAATAAAGTTTGCGTGTAAATTTCGTTAGTAGGGCGCTCACGTCGCGCAGTGATCGTGTCGAGAGCAAGAAGTTGTCGACGGCGACGGCGACTTACCGCATCGATGTAGTTGTATAACGAGAGCCCGTCGTTCCAGGCTTCCTCCATGTCACACGAGAGGTTGGTGGGCTTCAAAGAGTGGCCCGAGTCCATCGATGCAAGGCCTTTAGCGAATATGTACACTGAATCGAACATTAGCGCTGGTTCCGCCTGAAAATTACCAAAGAAGATTATGTGAGAAGGATTTTTACAAAAGTGGCTAGAGTTGGTTCATAAAACGCATAGTTAAATGTTTTGTGCAGAATTGTAACAAATGGGAATAATCTCTTAAGTCTTTTCACTTTTAAGCCTCGATGCTACGACGGAAATTATCGAAAATTTGTTAAAAATTGTAACACACCTCTATGTTATAAGCACTTTTCGGCAATTTTTTGTGACATTTGTTGCTAAACAGCTAAAAAAATTGTCATTGAAAAGTTGCTTGGAACAGTAGGTACCTAGATTGTGACAAAATTGTCGATAATTTCCGTCTTCGGATCCAGGTTCGATTTGTTAAAAACACACTACGTAAATAATAATAAAAAAAGTTAATTATATAATTTATTACGTTGTTAATGTCTACAGCGATCTTTCAACGATATAATAACTTTTGTGATCTTCTGCGACCTAATTTAATTGATATTTCGGTAATATTAATTTCATAATCCTTTGCGAACTCACAAATTCGATCTTCCCGCGATATCACTATTTGATATCCATGCGACCTTGCAAAATTATTCTCTCAGCGACAACAACTTTTTCGATATCACTTTTGTTATCAATTTAGAACATCACGGGGATATCACAAATGTAAATTGCAGGAATATCCTTTATTTATCCTTTCTGTGATACCGTTTAAGAAATGATAAAAATGTGACGTCCCTGTGATGTTTGTAGTATATAATAATGTGATATCACAAATGCAATCACATTGAGATTAATTGTAACGTCACACGGATGAAACATATTATGTTTACTGGGTAATTTATTAATTTAGGAAGATTTGTAAAATAAAGAAACTAGAAAACTTATGAATCTGCTTATACGGTCTGCTGGCCCTCCTTAAAACACGCAAAAGCGCGCAAAATCACAAGACTAAAACAGGCTGTGTTTTAAAGGTTTCTAAGCAACACAACAACAATGAAAATTGCAACCAAACTAATCTCATAGGTAATGAAATTTGACACATCACACAGACTACTTTAAAAATGAACCAAAATTATAAAGGTGTTTTCTGGCTCTATTTTTCAAATTAGGAAGCAGGTTTAATAAAAGAGCATTTAAAACACTAGTCATACTCTTGAACTTGTCGTACGTGCTTTAAAAGCTTACTACACTTGTATGATAATATACTATTTTAAGAAAGCCTCCCAGGCTAGGTTACGACCCTGATGCCGTCGTGTTTTACTTGACTTTAAGCTTTATCGACACGCACCTGAATCACTCCCGATCGGTTGAGAATCGCATGACCGATGGGTTGAAACCGTTCCATCTGATCCAAAGCCTCTGCTACCTTTGGATTTTCCACGTCCACGAGACGAAACGCTGTGATGTTGACTGAATTGTACTTGAAATCTTCCAGATCGAATGTGTCCAGATCCTGGAATGATAACAGGGCATTAAGTTATTGAGATGTCGAGATGAATCCGGGACATCGGAAAATATCAAGAGGAAGATTTACGTTTCGTGTTTATTTTTAGAATATGTATTAAGGAATATTAAAGTTGTGTATCAGGGACGTAACTAGAATTTTTTTAGGTGGGCCAAGGGTGGGATAGTAAAACATTTAATTGTCCACTTTTTATAGTAAATTTTTGTGAAATTTTTTTTCACTGCTCAAGGCATTTGAATTAGTTTCTCCTGAAATTAATTTCGTAGAAAAACAGTAGGTACCCATAGTTAAAATATGATATCAAATATGTACCTATGCATAGATAAAGATTGCACGAGCACTCAAATTGACAAGTTGATACATTATATCTATTCAAAAATACAACATTTACCAGCAATAAATCTATATCTATCAGTATTCATAATTCATAAACATTTTTTTGTCTCAATTAAGTATACGAGTAAACCTATATCACTTCCAGTATTATGTTAGGTATTATTAAATATTTTAAATATAGGTACCTATCTCTTCCGTAAACTAATGTAAAATATTGTAAAATTTTGGTAACCTTTAGTTACGTCCCTGTTGTGTAGTATATAGGATGTATCATAACTTCAGGTACATACAATAAGGATAAGTATACAGAATATACAATAAATACAATTTTTTTTCTTACGTTTGAATGTCTTATTTGTTTGCTGATTGAATCGGTTGAAAATTTGTGCAGGGTTCTAATAAATATTGTTGTTATCCATGAGTAAACTATTTATATGAAGACTTTAAATTTCAATCTAAGGTAAGTATACCTACTCTGTTGTGTATAGCTTGATAAATTAATAACGAGTTTGTTTAAAAGCAGTAGTTAATTTATTGTTCTGGGTATAAATAATATATTGGCGTTCTCCTACAGCTCTTACTAACCACACTATCCTAGTTCTAGTTTAGTTAAGCGTTGGCCGTATAACTTTTTAGTATATTCTCTAATCAATAATTACTAACCAAGTGCCGCAAATTTATTAAACAATTATAAATTTACTGCTGGCACTTTATGTTACGTTTTACCGTTTTACGTAACTTTTGCTGTAATGAATCTATTAAATTAAGTGGATACATATACTAAGTTTTACGGCATGTGTGACATATAATTTACCATTCAATTTGTTACTTACTATAAAAGTTATGTTTATAGCTACAATGTTTTTGCTATAATATTCATGACATGCATGAAGACATGAAATTAACCTGACAATTGAGATTGAAAATTCCCCGCAGCCCTGATTTTATTTTGTTGATCGTTTTAATAAACACTTCTTAATATCAATAATGGGTGAACATAATTGGCGGTCCGGCGAGAAAGCAGTGGTATAAGTCAAAAATTTTGAAAATAAGATAAGTACACAGAATATCTGTGATCTGTTCTACGGCTGAGAAAAGTGAAACAGGTTAAAAGGGCGCCAAAATTTCAGTTAAATGGTTGTGTTATATGGTATAAGTCAAATATTTCTGGGAAATCTGGAATATGTAAACTTGTGTTGCTATAATTTCTATCGAGGACAACGGTATAAAGCGACTTATATCACTGTTCACAATATATTTTATTGAGAAACAACTTTACACAAAACATTTTGGTAACAAAATTTCATGAAATTTATCGAATTCTTACTAAAACAAGTATATTGTAGATATTAAACATGGAGGTAGCAACGATGAATAAATGTTTCTAAAATGTGTGCCATATTAACTTTAAACTGTAGTGAAAAGAGATGTTTAAAAAAAAAAAATACATGAATGCATTTTGTTAACATACTCATACTGCTTAAAACATAGCCAAATAGGTATAAAGTTCTGAGTTATGAATTCAAAATACATAATGCTTTAAATTAAATGTAAAATATCTCAAAACTCAAATTTTACACCTATACTACTACTTTTTGTGTACTACACATATTACACAATTTGATCCAGTATCGCTTGATATATCGCATTTAACACCATAACAATATAAGTACTGTATAAGTAAAGTATAAATATCGACAACGACTAATAGAACGCTGAACACAGTACAACTATCAAAACAAATTATTCAATAAGGGATGCAAGCATTAGTATGAGAAAATTCTTGATAGAGAGTAGAGAAGTTTTCTCTTTCTTTCATCTATACATACAATACAATAATTCAGGTTTTTTTTAAAATCTTGATTATATTTAAATAATATTTTAAAACTAAAGTTAGTAAACTATTAATCAAAATATCGTATAGACTTGCTGGCGGCAAGTTCCCCACAGTCTCAGCTTCTGCTGTCTAATGGAAATGCAAACAGGAACTATCTACGTAAGGGCGAATCAATTTCCTTGGATACACATCGCACGGCTCACGCTTTTCACGGAGGTAAGAGGTAAGCCATGCAATTTTAACGTAACGTAGTGGTAAACGTAACACGTACCAATTTCCAGTTCAATGCGGAACCATTCTTCTTTGCGTTATGTATCAACATATCGAACCACTCTGCACCTGTTGAGTTTTTTTTACTAGGGAGAATATTTTGTGGTTTGGTTGATTTCAAATTTTAACAGCAAACAAGAGTGAGCTAATAGAAAACTGAATTTTTAAAGGGGATTTTAAATTCTTTGACTTCTAAAATATAGGTCCCAAAACAAACACGTTTTGTTAAATATTGGTTTTCTATACGATTTTTTAACTGATTATTAAATATTAACACCAAAATTTAATTTGGAAAGAGTTTAATTACAGTAGATATTGTGATATTTTTATTTTTTATTTTGACATGTTAATCTTTGATGGTAACCATTCAACAGGATTAATTTTAACTTATTACAAATTGGTAGATGTTATATTAGAGTGAAATCTAACACCTAACGCTAACCACTCGGTTCCAGTGGTATTATTGTCGATTGCTGGGATCGAACTGGGATCCGCTAGCATGCTAGGCTGTGCTATAGTACTATTGATATGAAGAGTCGGTTGCGCGAACCATTGGTATAGTAGGTCTGGTCAAACTATTCAATTGGCACTGTATTATTAATTTTTTTTAGATTGATTGTGTTATGTCACTTACTTGAGTACCGCCCATAGTATTTATTATGTCATAATATTTTAAATAAAACAGCAACACAAATTTAAATTTAAGCAGTAAACATCGTAAATTATCTTTCTTTGCGGAAACGCACCCACCAAACAATTAATTTATCAAGCTTTGTTCGAGTGTATAGTGAATAAAGTTGTAAATGTCAGAGTTAAAATCTCAAATCTCCTCGGAAATAATGCAGACTAATTTCGGTTTTCACGAAGATAACCGTAAGAAAACTAAGTTACTCGGTTTGGAATTAGAATTTATGTGTTAGTGGAGAAGGTTTGACAGTTGTAAATTTATGTAGGGATAAGATTCGTGATGAAAGGCGATGTTACACCCGGCTAAACCGAATTTAGTGTCAGGCAGCCGCAGCTGTTTGTAATGTAGCTAAGTGCTTCAGTGCTCAAACTGCTCGCTACTCTCGCCTTCGCCTTGTTGACGGATTATTCGGCGCCACAAGTTTTAATGGATGTTTAAACTGATCGATAGGTTACGACACTTTTTTAAGTACAATTTAGATATCTAGACCTTTAACTTCCCATCACTATGCTACGAATTTGTTTTGCAATAAAGCACAAAGCTTTTGATTTCTTTACTTTTGTAATTTGTAAATATTAATTTTTAGGGAAGTTGCAGTGCAGCGGTACTTTATAGTCAAATGACTATCTTAATCAGGGCTGTGCCTATACAAAATTGCGCCCGGTGCGAAATAGAAATTGTGCCCTTTTGTTACCAGACTAACTGACGAGGCATATTTATTTGCACCGTAGGTGATTTTTTTTAGTACAAGATCTAATGTCTTAAACGGCTAGTCTACATTTTTGCCGAATTCATAGAATACTCTCGATTTTACTTTTTTTTTTCATTCCACTCTTTTCCCCATTACTAGGGCTACCTGAAACCAGCCCGAAACTCGTATTTTGCCGCATCCTAGCTATGCAATGTCATTTTGAAATTGAAAAATAATGTAAAAGTGTTTTCGTTGAGAGTAAACTGTCAGATTATTACTTCAGGATAATGTTTTTTATAAACATTTAACAGAGAAAGAATGGATCTACAGATGTGCCTTTTTAAAATAAATTTGTATCATGATATATAACCGTGTAAAGTTTGCATAAAATAGGTTTTTTTTTTAAATTTTCGGAATTTTTATAATCATATACAATTTTTTTATCAAAATTTTAAAAAGGTACATATGTAGATCCATTCTTTCTCTATTAAATCATTGTTGAAATAAAATTTGATCATTCTTGTACTTGTTACTACATTTTATGTTGAATTTTAGGTAGTTGACGGGTCTCTTAATTGCAAATCAAAGGACCCCGCACCAAATACTTACTACTTTTACTTTAATTAAAGTAGTAAACTTACTTTAATTAAAGTAAAAATCTGGAATTCTGGGTATGATGAAAGAGGGGACTGGAAAATTAATAACAACAACAACAAGTTCAACAATAATACTAATAATATTGCCAGTAAAAAAATGGGTTTTGTGGATTTTACCATGTATCTTCTAGTGGAAAAACGTGATTTTCGGACTTTGAGACGTGGATAGCGAGAAATTTAGGCATTTTCAGACCCATGTTGCATTTGAAAGTTTGTTCTAGACTTCGAGAACTGTCATTTCCCAAAGTTACAGAAAATTTCACCGAGATTATTGGTCCCATGTATTTGGTGCGGGGTCCTTTTCTCAGGAATGTACAAGGTTTTCATTGCAACCCCTTTCATGTGAAAACAATAGTTTATGCACGGTCATATCATAATTTCACATTTATACAAGAATTTATTTGACATAAACGTCACTTTATAGCCCACGAATCACATTATAGCGCAGTGCGCCATAAAGAAACGTCAAATTAATGCAAAAATTTTAGATTATCAATTTTCCTTATAAACTACTACAATTTTTTATATAAATGACATAATTTTTACTTACAGTTAACATAAATTATCTTGTAAATGTTTAATTCAATAATGGAAACTTTCATATTTACATTTTTGTTTATTTTCGGTATTTTTTTGGTATCAAAATCGATGTATTTTTGCTGTTTTCTGCCATGGTAGAAGATCGTGTTAACTGCATTATAGTTTTTGAGCTGTTTGACAAAGCACCCAAAGCACTGTCGTCCTTGTTAGAATTTACCAAACATGAAATTCTAACGCTCTTCTTTTAAATAAGAAATATATAAGTCCTTTGCTCTAAACTCATACACTGAGAGAATAGATATTCTCTGTCGCCTTCACAATTTCTGCTGCAAAACACAGCTTCTCCCGTCTCATCTTCGTACATTTGCAGTTCAAATCTTTGCGGCAATTCATACAAGCATAATTGCACTAGCGTGTATACGACCAACGTATGTACAAAGCTCGCATGGTCGCATGTCTGCTCTCATGAACATCCCAAACAATGCGCTCGCATACAGACAGCTTTATTAAGTGAATAAGTTAATTAGTTTATTCATAATGCAACAGTCAGCGAGAACGGCCTGGCCACTGTTTTTAGCGAGATGTTTCATTTTAATTATTAATTGTTATGTTAGTTTTTTGATGAAATTATACCTGGAAAAGGTAGTAAGAGAAGTTGGGCATAAAGTTATAATTATTCTGGGTTCTAATTTGTTTGTTTTTGAATGGTGTGAAATAATTATTTCAGTTATATTATATTTAATTTTTTCTTACAGCTCATAAAAATGTACTTCTGCGATGATTTTGAAGAAATAAAATTACTTTTTTCCTTTCGCTTCATATATATATATATATATATATATATATATATATATATATATATATATATATATATATTTAATAACTCTTAACACCAGATAGTTGACTTTTTAAATTTTGGTCTTTATTTTGTACAATGATACAAAAAATGTATAATTTAGGATCATTATGTAATATAACACTATTATTACGTATACATGGTTTTCCGTTGTTTGACTAATTCGTAATTCGTATTACATCGGTACGAGTAGGTACCTATTTTAGTAGTTAGGAATCAGCTTTTCAGCTTCAGCTACGGCCCTGGTATAGTACCTAGGTACTACAAAGTGAAAATAAATATCTAGGATTCTGTTTCAGGAACGGTGTCAGCTGTGGTATATGACATTATATGAAAAACCGTTAGTAAAAATATACAAATCTTCTACTATTCTATGTGAAGGAATAATAAATATTAATGTTACTGCTTATCGAAGTCGTTGCAGGGTACACATTAATAAAATACCTGATAAAAAATATTGATGAATCTGCCAAATAACTGCTAATAATTTTAGTTTTATCAGAAATGTCTTCTCCATTAAAAAATGTAATAATTGGAATGGGCAAAAGTATGATATGAAATTGATAAATTAATTGCAGATATGCGACCGAATAATCGCTGAAAAAATAATTGAAAACCAGATATAGATCTCCATTAAAAAAATTACTCCCTGTGCAAATCTGCGAATGAATGACAATTATTCTCGTCCATGGGCGTTCCTGTAGGGCAGAAGGGAATTCAACGTAGTACTTCGGATTTGTTTGTGGTCTATGCACGTTATTTAAATCATAGTGGGCGTGGGCTGGTAAAAACAAAAGCCGCATAACCACGAGCAACGCGCGCCGCCGTTTACGCGCAAACATTCCATCGTAAATTGAATCCCTAATAAAAAACGGCGCTGTCCGCGGGCCTCTGATTGCACACCGGACCGCACTTTGTTATGTTCGGGGCGCCAGAGAGGTACTCTACAAATTTAACACCACTCAAGAAAATTGGGGATAAGTTTACTTCTGCCTCAGCAGGAATTGACGGCCATCAATAAAAGAAGCACTCATTTATTTCTGGGAATTTTCTTTCCTTAGAGAAAAAGCAAATAAAAATATGGTCTTAAAACTGTTTTGTTTTGATTGAAATTTTTTAACATATTTTGCCAAATTCTCTATGTAACTATTAAAAGAAGCTTTTTTAAAATAAACGAAACAAAGACAAATTGAATATTTTAAACTATAAATAAGAATTGATTATTAGCCGGACTCATTACTGGCTTAAAAAGGATACTAAATTAAAATCATTATTAACTTCAGGTAGGAAATCCGTCGATCATAGGCGTGTGTAATTTCGGTGTAATTCATGAAAAATCGTAGATTTGGATGTAAATTAATCATAGGTATCCATTGAAATAAAAAAGATAAATGAATTTAAAATTTACACTGAAATGCAGTATAGTTAAGATGTCAGAAACATAATATTTTTACCTTTTACGTTTTACATAGTTTTTATTTTTTAAATAAATACGTCAGATATTAAAGAATATCATATTAGTTTTCCAAATATGAGTTGGGTAGTTCTGATATAATATTTTCTAATCGTTTAGTAAAACTACTGCTAACCTCCATATAGAACGTAATGTATTTTAGCGCGTTTTTGTATCAACTTTAAACTCAATTATCTTCGTTATTTCAACGGTTACCTATGAATTTTAATTTTTATCTAAATTCTACGACTTGTAATGAATGTTGTATATTAATTTGAGTCATATTTTGAGTTGTAACCACCCATAAATTTACTACCTTAAGTTAGTTATATGTTCCGGTAAAATATTTACAATTCAAACAAATTATGACTAAAATGATTTGTAAAAAAAACAGGATTGACTAATAACGACCTGGTTTTTTGAACTATTTGTCCTGAATCTCACGTTGGTATAATCAGATTTTACAATATAGAAAAGTAGTGTTCGGTAAAATTGTGTATAACATACATAGGTAATGAATATTAGACTCGAAGTAACTCGTGTGTAACCTTTTCCTCTTGTGCAACTAATAACCAAATATTATATTGGTAAGTTTCAAACAATAATTCATAATAGTTAAATAGGGGACACCGGGCCTGGTTAATTATTTCTTTTTAATTTTTTAAGAGACATAATTTACAGTTAACTTAGTTATTATTAGTCTATCCTTTAGAGTGTATAGCTTTATTTTGAGTTCAGTTTTGAGATCATAGATATAAGGGGGTATGAAGTTTGTTGTTGTTGGTCCAGCAAATTTTGTGAAAACCTGCACCAACCCTGAGGTGGTTGTCACAGACTGTTGGGGTTGGTTGTGACAGGTATGTAGATGGGATAAAAGCCATTCTAAATTTTTCAATAAATTTTATTCAGAACAGACCAAATATCTTTTCATTGTCAATTTCTTCTCGGCTGAGGTTAATTACTTCCTTAACCAAGTACGTGACAACCATCCCCGGTTTTTTTGTGACAACCAGCCTCGAACGGATATTTTAAATAAATCACAATTTGGTAGTAATATCACCTAAGATAATTTTAATGTTGATACAGAGTATAATGCAATGTTATAGAATGCTGTAATGATGTAAGCAAGTTCCAGTCACGACCCTTACGTGGCAACCAGGGTCTAAAAGTAATAAGACTTGTGACAACCTGCCCCAGTCTCCCCTACTACTTCTCATCGTAATTTTGTAATTTCAATTGATAACAGCTAAACAATAAAGCCAAGAGTAGTAGTTTAAAAACATAATTATGTTACTGGAAAGTACATACATACGATGGACTTACCACGTTATATTGGAAAGTAAAAATTTAATAAAAGTAAATGGTATTACACAACTCAGGACAAACAAGAGAAGCTTCGAAATAAAAAAGCTTATTAATATTTACAGTATACATTTGTTTCTCCTGCAAATTTTCCTAATCCGGGCCTGAACTCTGCCCGGAAATACAAGTGTGACACGTGATTCGTGGTAATTGAGTGACGGTGGCAGGCATGCGTACAGCAACGTGACACGGCGTTCAAAAAATCACCGGAAATTCGAAAAGTACTCACATACTCCCTCAAACGCGTACACTCTCCACGCATTAAATTTATTGAGTACCAAACCAACCCAATGTACTCGATCAAAAGTGCCGCGGATGTTTTTAACTTAGTGTTTGGCAAATGTTTGGATGTGTTTTGAATATGTTTTGCATAATTTTAATGCATATATTACGTTCTTCTTTTGTTTGAAGATGTGTTTTCTCTTCTTCTGTCGGGTTTATAAGGAAATGTCTAATATTTACATGTTAAATAAGATGGAAATTTGCAATATTTTTGTGGCCCTATATTTAGAAATTTAATTTACAAGATCAAAACAAAAAGCAGTTTCAGTTTTTTTATGTGAAGTTAAAAACAATAGTATCAGGGTTAGGTTTAGGAATTGTTCTCTTCTAGATCGAGGCAACGAGGGGAGAAGTTTAAGCAGTGTAGGTGAACTTACGGTGAACTATAACTACAATAATATTAATGTCATAATTCACAATTTTAATCAGTTAAGACATTTAATTTGTTATTTGCTGTAAATAAATCAAATAAATAATCAAAAGTAGACCGGGATTCCGGGAAATTTCTCGGTGGGCCGGCTGGATGTGGGCCGGTTACTAAAAATTTTAAATTGATAATGTTGACATAATAAATAAGTATTGCAGTTATTCTAATGCAGTTCTTCGGAATAAATTAAGAACGGGTCTGTACATGCAACAAAAAATAATGTTTTATGTGGCCCGCGAATTCCATTCTTGCTAGAACTATTCCAAAATTAACCTAATATTTTAAATTTATTGTTGTTTATAATAAAAGAGATTAAATAATATAGGTACCTAGGTATTCTTACATGTTTGAAGTTTAAATATTTAAAAATTTGTCAAAATTGTATGTTAAGATATTTTTAGTGAATTGCGAACGTCAATGTCAACTTTTTTTGACAATTGCGCAAAAAAGTCATTACAAGATTAGTCAAGGAATTATACATTTTCCTATAGTAATATAGTTCTGATATGGAAGTTGCCGGTAAAGCCAAGTAAGCAAGATACGGTAAAATGTTATCGTTATTGAGAATAATTTATTACAGTATGGACGTGTGTATAAATATTAAGCAAAATATATATTTTATAATTTAAAACACATTTATCTACTACAAAAACTCAATTAAAAATTTAAACTCCATAACGATACCAGTTAATGAAATTGAAAAGTAAAACTATGCTAAAATACTTACAAAAGTCGTAAACATGTAATGGTATCTATGATCGTTCATTTGAAGCTGCAGAATCTGAAAAAGACATTAATTTATTAAATAAGGTTATTAATCAGTTATCTATTAGAGTAAAATAACAATATAATTCTGGACTTCCATATTACGAATCTTAAAATTCTAATAGAATACTTCGCAAGCCATTATTAAATTCATGAGATAAAAATTCTGTAGAATTCAATTTTGTTTTTTTATATAAAAAGAAATAGCATTAGAAAGAATGAAATTCGCTTTTCATCTTTTTATTGGCTTGGTCGAATTTAGAAAATGTTTTCTCCTCTCAAAGTACGTTATCTTTGAGTTTTGCATTTACATCATGGATTTCTTGTGTAGCCTGTTGTTGAATTTCACAAGTAAAACATATTTGTTTTTAAAGAAAATAGTCGGTGTAGGTATGCGGAATGAACACATTTTTTACAAAACAACGGACGCTAGCTTTGTTTGAAAAATGTGATATCTGAAAGAATTGTGTCCTGCATATAAAAAGATAAATAAAACATTTTATATAATCTCTTAGAAAGAGTAGATGCAGCAAACAAAGAATTTTCACAAAGTAAACTACCAAGAAATTGATATCTATCCTCTTATGTAATTTAAAATTTACCTTGAGACTATGAAACATAAAACTGTAACTATACCAACTTTAAAAATAAGGAATGACAAGCTTAAATTTCTGACACATACTTAGGTATATTTTGTTTCAGTTGGCATTATCCAACAATAACAAACTCATTTGAATTTGGATTATATAGATGATGGATTCAGAGTTTTTTTTCTCAAGGATCCGCACTGATATCACGAAGTATAATATAAACACAGGAGTGGACACTCCGTATATTAGCAATAGTGTAGATTTGTGGCATTTTTGTTTACCCTGTGTGGGAGAGAAAGATCACTACTGGATCCGTGCGTTACCATCGTTACCGTTGTTTGTCGTCATAGAATGCATGGTCCGAGCTAGCCCGCATTTTCTGTCTCTTTCAAAAAGGTAAACATAAAGACCACACTTCATCCGCCTAGTGTCCACTCCTACTCCTGTCATATTATTATACTTCGCGGTAGGATAGATACTAATGTTTATGGATAAAAATAGTTATTTGTATGCCAAGGACTGAAAGTAGTCTTTTGCGGACTGAGGCTAGATATACACAACAGTTTTTTTCTTTTATTAATAATCAACAAATCTTGTAATTTTTCATCTATATCATTATATCTACGGATGCAAATTTTTTGAATGTAAATAACCTAAAAACACTTGTCAATGTACCTTCCTTGAACCAGGAATGTTCTTCTGATCGAATTTTTTAGTGATTGTATTTTCTACTCTAGCACTGCACTGTAGATGATTCAATAAGAATCGAAACGTTTGCAAAAATTAGGAATAATTATTGATATAATTTCAATCCTTATCCATCTTCCGACGATCCAGCTCTCAAATATAAATAATAAAAACTAGTTTAGTCTAATCAAACTGACCATGAAGGACCGACGCAAAATAGGTACATTTCATCTACACGAATACGTCCCATCGTCCCATCTGCAGCTGCAATATCTACAATGCTCCCATGGCAACGTCATTCAGCTCTTTGTTGTTAGGTAAACGCCTGAACAACAATGCTGATACTGTTACAGTGACGTTCTCGGGGCAGATGGCGTTGAAAACAAATAATGAGACACGTGGTTGTCTCGTTAAACAGATTTACTTAAGTGCGGAAACGTATGACGCGGTTTCTGAGAGGTTATGTAAGGTTAGGGATTAGAATTTGATTAATTAGGGTTGGTAATGAGGAGGAAAATTCAGTCAAGAGTTATTAAGATACGTATTTCAACGGAAGGGAATGTTTTCTCTACGAAATTTGTCGATAAATTAGACATTTTTATATATACTTCTACAGGGTTACCAGAGGTCCTTTTTTCCTGAACATGGCAACTTTTTTAGGGTAGATGTCCAAATCCGGTATCTTTTTTCATTTATAATATAATTCTACTCTTTTTCGAAATTCTGATACTTAAATTGATAAGTAGGTAGGTGATAGGTAGGTATTTGCCGTTATACTAATAATTTCCGATTATTTTAAATTGTTAAAATTAATTATGAAAAGTAAATTAAAATATTTTACCTACTATTTTAATAGTACTTATAAGTGGTGGTGCCAAATTCATATTTATTTTTGTTTACCTCACTCGAAAAATTTGCTGATTCCGATTATAGCCAGTGACAATTTCTATATTCAAATCAAATTAGACAATTACAACAAACCATGCCCTTAGTGGGATTTGAACCCATGACTTCGCTAGTAGATCGGACCACCATTAATTTCGGTTCGTTAGGCCGGTCGGCTATTGTGGCTATATGGCGGCTGCAATAGTTATAATTTTTAAAGTAAGCTACTTGTTTTTTCTCGATGTGTTTTTAAATTTGATTTTTATTATGATTGTGTTTTTTTTAATTTTTTTAAAATTCTGTTTATTATCAAGTCCCTTCTTGAAAAACATTTTGCCAGCGGCGTACTTTTCCTCGCTTTGCTCGGCGTCCTCTTTTCGAGGTTACCAAATGGTAACTCTATGGTTACCTATACCATCAATTGTAAGTATAATTTAACCAACCAGTGTTCAACGTTCGCACTTATAATTGGAATTTTATGGAAGCGCTGGTTGGTTAATTTAGCACTTATACTTATATTTGGGTAGGTCTGAATCTAGATTAATGCTATTTTTTAGTATATGCTCTATAAAATCGTTACTTTGCGTCCTTTATCCTTATCCTTACATAATTTATAGATTCTAAACTCTATTTTGCGTACTAGTTACATAAATAACTATTATGGTACGGTCGAATAATTCTACGTATGTACAAATACATGATCTTGTTCTTGTAATTTTAAAACATCTAAGTATGTAAATAACTACTGAAGTGAAGTACAAACAACCAGTAGTTAGTTTACTTGTTTATTTAATTTACTACAAATAAAAAACTAAACTCCACTTGCTAGAGATATAAACATCATCAAAGCTTTCTCCCACGCATTTATTCCCAATTATCTTAGCGAAATTACTCTAAACATTAATTTCTCTTCTCAAAGACTCCCACAGCTCTGATCATTAGAGTTTTGAGCGGAGCGGAGCCTGGCGAATGCCGGACTCTGCGCCCGGACTGCAATATTAGGATTCCGGGCGCGTTGTCGACGTGAGACGCCTCCGGATGAACCGGACTCAAAGGGTTTGAAGGTTTAACTGCGGTGAATATTTTCCACGCACATCATTTGTTAAAGCTACTCAAATACAGCCACTTGAAATTTGAATCTATTATCAGAGGGCTGTTGTATTTCTGATGCAGATTCTGAACTCTAATTTAAGACAAGACCTACAGGATTGAGTTAGCTGAACAAGGTGAAAGTTACAAGAGGGATAGCGGGTATATATCCTCTTACAACAGATTTCCAACATATCTTTACAAAAAGCTATCTATGCGTGGTGATTATCATCAGATCAATCTGAGAAATAATTCTGTCTACCATTTTCCGTCACACAAATCTACTCTCTTCAAAAAAACCTTTAGCTACATTTGTCCTATGCTAAAAAATACTGTGTGTGTGTTGCTTGTGAAATAGAGGCGCCGCTATTTTGTGGCTTCTATGTAAGAAGGAAAAAATAAATTTTAAGTTTACAAACGTTTCACACGTCTTCTGTCTGTCCATGTGTGAACAGGGCTTTTGTCGACTACGCAAATGTACGACATTCGTACATCGTCCGACAAGGACTAATTGTAGAATAAGGCTTTATTTATGCGCATACTGGTAAGTGGTAACACAGTAAATTAAATTAAATTCAAAATAAGTATTCTTTACTATAGCTTGGAGCTTATTTTTTCATTGAAAAACCTACATATTATATTAACTTTTATTCCATTACCATAGTTTATTGAAATCTTAATGTTTTAACTATCTACTTATCTACTGTGTACATTGTTTGCAATTTGCATGCGTTTCCGGCTATTGGTTAACTAAATTAATAATTACATTATGGAGTAATTAATACCTAATAATTCCATTTTCTTCTGCAATCAATTGCTTTGTTTCAATGAGAATATAGATGCGGTTAAAATCTACACTCGGAAGTGGTGTTCTCTCTCTGATATGTTTCATCACTGATTGCTATTCATTGCTGGTACCAATGACCATTTTATCATACTGATTAGTCTACGATGTCGCTCCAGTAAACTGCTAACGAATAATTGAATTTCGTACGCAAATAGCCATTGATCAATTTACTCTGCCGGTCACAAATATTCAATGGATATGTTGCTTCCGAAACCGTGGAACATACACCGTCGAAGGGATTGCACGTACAATGTACGGTGCGCCGTTTTACTTATTTGCATATTGCGGATATATAATCATCGTTCTGTAACTTAGCTCGTTAAAATTACAACTGCTTTGTGCTAACAACAGGTTTTAATCTCGAGGGAAAACAGATGTTGTATTTGTTGGCAAAAATGGGTAATCGTTTTATCATTAAATCCGTTGTGCTGGTGGAATCATAAAATGTGTATAAAGAATTAAATGCTGAAATTGATTCTATTTCAATTTGTTACTGTGCTTGTTTACAAGAATCGGGAGAAACAGAATCCGGATAAGTGTTCTACAAACAGCTTTGGGTTTCACGATTCACGCCATGAGAATAGATTGACTTGATAAAAGCTTAATGATCAATATTGGACAATTTAGCATAAATTATTACATCGATATAGAAGCTTATGAGATTGATTTAATTTGATCAAAGATAACAGAAATACAATAATTGTGTCATTTTGAAAACTAGATTTGCGAAATATGGAATTTGGTAATATAGTCAAACAAAACAATTTTTTCTTATTTAGATAAAATAAAAGAGAAGGTTACCTACATACAAATGGGGTGTGACATAGAACATTAATAATAATTGGTAACGCACTTCATCAAACAATCGGGTAGTTTGATCAGTCAAGTAACTCGAAAAATGAAAAATTGCATTGAAATTTCGCAGCTTGTAACGTTAACTTTACTAGTAGAAAGGCGGGTCAGAACTAAACAAACATCATTAACACGAAACGAAACTTCGACTTTGGCTTTATTTAAATTTTATGTAAAGTTGCTTGGGATAAGAGATATTTAGTTAAGAGAAAATATTGGACTTATATTTAGCAGAATATTTAGATATTAGAATAGCAAAATTTAGTTAATTTTCGTGATGATATATTATGAAGCCTTTTATTAGATTCCAAATGTAAAAAATTTAAAACAAGAATAATTATTTATTCTAAAAATGAACGAAAGTAACATTCGTTACTGTTCTGTTTTCATGTAGGTATGTTTTAGGCTTCCTATCTGAAATTAGTTAAGTAATATTTTATCACCAAAACTAATATTAACATATTATTACGTTTAATTTAATACCGCACCAGCTATAGCTTCTAATTTAAATTAATTATGAATAATTAATACATTTTTGATCAAAGGCTAATAATTGAAGCCTGTGTTAGCGGGTTAGAGTATGTTTACATATCAGTATTAAAGGAGTGTTTATAAAATGAATAAAATATTAATAAATAATGAATTCTGCAAGGTTATTTTTAGTTAAATTTTATTTTGTAAGTGTTTGTTTCAAAGAGCTATTATCATTTATTAAGTATCACTGTTCCGTTGTGTACGAAGGTACCCTTTGACGATCAGTTATATAACATCAACAATGGAGAACTCCTGTATCACATTATAACTTATTTTTACAAAATTTTGAATAATTTGATTGAAATAACCGAATCGTTCACCATTTTTGAACTGTCACATGCAAAATGCTACATCAAACATCACAAAACAATGTCACATGTCGCATGAAAAAGGTTGAAATCTTCGACCACAAATATGAGAGTGGCGTGGCGTGATGTTGAAACGAAGGGAAGCACTTTTGATATAAAAAGTATTTTTTAATGTTTTTATGTCAAAAATTAAAAATATATTTTATTCAGGGATCCATAGTCACTATAAATAACATAAGAAATATATTTTCTAACACCATCAATGATTAATAATACTAAAATAATTATTCAACAATAAATAACAACAAAAGGTTAACTCATACGCGTACAGTCGAATATTAAACCGCGAATGCGTATCTCCTCCCACTAATTTCAGACCCATGCTTTAAACTCTAGCGCACAGTAATATTTTGAATGAAAATATTTATGTAAAGTATTAAATAAATTTGGTAAATTTATTTATTTGTTTTATTTTAGATTTATATTATACTTTATTGCATTAATAGAATTTGGTATGAGTGTAAGACAATATTTGCTTTAAATTTTACAGAAAAAATCTTAAGAAACGCACAAAGTAATTGTGCGTCCCTTAGTCAAGTGAGCACGTATCACGTATGATATCTACGGACTCATCCGAGCGCATGAAATTCTTACATGCCAGGACGCAGAATTTGAATGGGCTTCTGATGCTGAGTGTTGGTGTTACAGTTTACGTTATTTTACACCGGAATAACTTATGTCTAACGCGTGTTGCTTTAAATACGAATGGCATTTATATAATAGTAGGATTCTGTGCAAATCTGTAGTTGCTACAGATCTATAAAACTGTAAATATTAAACAAAATCGCAATGAAATTTATAAGCATATGGACACTTTTATATTTGTCAACAAACATCGATGTGATTTTGTTCAATATTTAAAGATTTACAAATTTGTAAAACTTACAGATTTGTACAGAATTCCACCATAAATTTAGAAAATTTTACTGTTTTAAAGGAAAATATTGTATATAAATTAACATTTACTTTAATATTGAAACATTTTAAACACACCACTGAAATACGAGTACATTGACAGTTCCATGAGAAACATAACCGTTTGCTAAAAACTTCAAGCTTTACATTTAAATTTTTTATGGCAGTTTAAAAGCTAAATTCTTTAAAAGTCAGTACATTTTTAGCTAGTTTATAAAGTTCTGACTCGTGGTTTTATTCCCATTTACTAAATCTCACTACTCATATTATACTACATAAAGTAAAGTACTCGCATCAATCTCTAAAGAAAAGGATGTCGCTCATATTTAAAAGCAGCTTAAACAGCTATGAAATATTCACGTTGGAGTTGAGCTAAGCACCTCTCGGCTAATATAATTTGCATATGCAATATAAATATTTTCGGTATCTCTTGTGGCCGGCGACGGGCAGCCGTAGACGACGTGGTTTGTTACACGGAGCATTAGGTAGTGGTAAAATAAGAAGCAAACTTGTGGTGCTCAGCCCCTAAGCCGATAAGACGGTGTGCGACGCCGAGAACTGAACTGTAGTAAACCCGACCACTTCAAACGAATAGGAAAGACACAGGTAAATAAAAACAGGCTGATTATTATTAGAAATTAGAAAACAATTATCCATGATTTTATGAAATGTTATATATTAATTCTTACTATAAAATGATAATTGCATTTTCTACAGTAGGACAATAAATCGGCTATTTACTTTCTTAAATATAGATCTGTAAAAGTCAAGAAATAAAAGATTTTTACTTGTATATAAAATAAAATGATAAAACGTTTAAAGTATAAATAAAATGTATGTATTTTATATTTTTGTCTTGATTATAATTGATGAATATAAAATGATTAAAATGTAACAGGTTGCTACATTATTCCCCCCTCCCCCTCCAAAAAGGCATGGGGAGTAAATATAAAAAAATTGTCAAGTGGTGCAGATTAGTAGCAAGTATGGTAAATGATAAAGATGTTGTATGTACTCGTATGTATGTATATGCAGGTGTCGATGCAATTACATAGATTGCGGTTTTTGACACTAGTATGTGTTGAAGAAATAAAAATTGTGTTCAAGAGGGAGAGGTTGAAAGATTTGATGAAAGATCGAAGGCGCGAAAGTTCGTGAAGCACAGGGGTCACCAATGTAAAAGTCAATAAATAAAAGACTTTTACTTGTAGTAGGTACCTACCTATATAAAATAAAATGATAAAACTTTTAAAGTATAAATAAAATGTGTGTATATTATATTTTTGTCGTCGTTATGTACATGATAAACTATTAAACAGTATAATAAAAATCATATAAAATACAACAGTAAACTTGATTAAAATTGATAAATATAAAATGATTCAAAACTGAAAGAAAAACTGAAAAAAAAAACTGAAGAAACTAGTACATACAGTAGAATCGGGAAGACAGTCGAGGTACGTCATCATTTGATGAAAAACTTTATAATATTAAAATAACTGAAACGAAAACAAAAATTGTACCAAATGTACACAAAAATTAATAATGAGTTTTATATGCCTACGTGTTATATTATCATTAAATCAAATATAAAATAGTTTTTTCAAAATCGGCATGAAAATCGTTTTTCCAGACTAATTTGCGTCATGAAAGTAAGATTTTCATGACTAGGCATGAAAATTGTATTTTCATGCCTAGTCATTTTTACTTTCAACTTTGTTTACTTGTCATGACAACTTTTTCTAAAATTTGTCACAGCTCTGATGATTTGTCACAGCTCTGATGATTTATGCAAACCTAATTTTTTAATAATTTTAAGCTTAATTGCCGATTTAAAAAAAATAGAATACATCACGCGTCATAAAAATGTCTTTGCTTGACTCGGAGGCTTTGAAGAAATGCTCGGACGCTGCGCATCCTCGCATTCTTCAAACGCCTCCTCGTCTGCAATGAAACATTTTCATGACTTGTAATGTAATATACTATTATATATGTATTTAAATTACCGTATATGAATCCATCAATTTTAATTTTTTTTCTTCGTGTGGTAACACTGAATTATAGTACGTTTATATGCTTGATATACTGTGTGAGTTTCTGATTTTCTTTTGGCTTCTTTTTTACCAGTTTGGTTTATATCTTTTTCCTTAAATCTGTGTTTTTCAAAACAACATTTCGTGATTGTTGAGTTTTTATTTTCATTTGAGAAAATGCCGAAAACATTGTCAAGACAATGTCACATCATATTACATTACGATTCAAAGAACTAATGTAAACATGTTCACAGCTGACGTCACATAATTTAGTTACATTTTTTGATGACGTACCTCGGCTGTCTCCCCGATTCTAAGCTTTCACGTTTGTAGCGAACGGTTTTATTTTTACAGCAATTTAAAAATGAGATCACGGTATTTCAATACCTGACTCTAGTAAGATGTTATTTGATCTGTCAAGTAGTCAAAATTGCATCGAAATTTTATTGCTTATATTATAATGGTAGGTATATAAAATACATTTAAGCTGATATTTTGAACCGACTTCCAAAAAGAATGATGGTTTCTCCTGTTTGTTTGTTTGTCTGTTTGTATCTATACATCTTTGTATGTCCTCAATTTTTTCGAAAACGACTGAACTGAAGTGTTTTTCGAGTTAAATTTAAGGTTATTTGGATCTTAGGCCGCCATCTTAAAAACAAAATAGCGGTTATTTATCTCAGAAACTGTATGATCAATTTGCATAAAATTTGGAAAATAATTATATATTTGATTAATATAAATCATGAGACCAATTTTAACCACAATGTTGAATCAAAATGGCAGTCAGCTATCACAAAAACTACTTGTTTGATCCATACCAATACTAGGTATTTTAAAAATAATATACCTTAATTGTAACACGCTGTTTTATTTCAAAATGACGGCCGACTGTTTCAGAAACTAATAACAAAATTACAGCGTTCTCTTAGTAGGCTAGGCATAGAGGAAAGTTTTGCTATAGTTGTAATATTAACCCTTTACGAGATAAAAATAAAAAAACTAAAAATCTGCATATGCAACTCGTATTACGCAGCCCCTGCACGGCCCCCGGGGTGGCTACAACTTTGGATTGGTAAAGGAGTGTCTAAAGATCACTTATGCCAAGTGTCATGCTTTAACCATAAAATGCAAGGTACCCCATCTTTTTTCGTCTTAGCAACCGGGCTATTTAAGAGTCTCGCGGCACACAAAAATGTCGTGGCACAGTGGTTGAGAATCACTGGGTTAGTCTTAAAAAAAAACGTTATTTATGAGAAATGTATTTTTATATCACATAAAATGTATAATGTAATAAATTGTTACAACAGTTAAGTATCATAGCAAGGGCGATAACTGCGTAAACGGTGAATTTCACTAGACATGGAAATATGGCCCTTTTTGGGCGCGTTCTAGCGGCGAAACGGTTAGTCTTCCAAAAAACGTTATTTATGAGAAATGTAGGAAATTTTGTCTACTTTAATTTTGTATAGAATCGAAAAAAACGCTACTTTTCTGAGATATGGACAGAAAACTGAAAAAAGTGCCAAAATTTGGTCAAAAGTGTCCAAAATATTTGCCCGTAAACTTCAAATTCGTGTTCAGTAACTTGAAAAACGTAGAGGGTGAGAAAATCAAAACTATAGCAAAACTTTGCCTATGGAGATTTCAACTGACGTTCTCGTTAATAGCTCCAAAACAACTCTTTTCTTATTGCTATTGAGTACCATTTTTATTAATTTGTTAATGAAAGTAATCATTAAAAAGCATGAAATATTTTTTGAGGTATATCTTCTTCGCCTTCAAATAGTTTTCTAACATATTATAATTATTTACAGAAATAATAAATTAAATTATTATTTTACAATTTCCAGATGATAATTTTGAAGGCGGTTCAATTTTTTAAATGTTATTAATTTTTCATTTAGTTGTCATTTTACAAGGAAATTCAAATATCAGTTTCATGTCTCTAATCTAAAATCTAAATTGAGTTCCGTATCCAACCTCACAAATCGAAGGTTCGATATTTCATCATTTATGTGTCCGGTTAGCCGTCGTTAACTCATGGGTAATCATGTAGAGTATAAATTTAAACGTAGTTTAACTAACTTAAAATATGTGTAATGCCGTTTTCAGAATTAAATATATCGAGTTTCTTGCACTTTGATTTCCTGATTGGTCACTCACAAAGGGTTAAATAGTAAACAGTGGTTTCCGGTAAATCCATAGTATTGCGTGTTCATTAATTATCACTTCCGGTCAGTGTCGTCCACGATTCACGTTGCAACTTTAATGCCTTAATTCTGTAGCGCACGATTAAATTCACTCTCTCCACCCGTGGGTTTAATGCAAATACGCAGTCGTGTGAGAAGCCCAATGTTAGGCAAATCTCAAAGTCAACGGCATTACACGTCATCGCTCCGGTTAGATCAAAGTGAACGCAGAATCCCGCCCTGTACTTGGTCAAATGACTCCGCTCAAAGAAACCCTGCGATCTGTTTCGTTATTTGTTGACGGCAAGGGCTTAATTTTAGAGAAATGAGCGTGTTTGAGGTTTCCAGAAAGAATTATGATCAAAAAGTTTAAAATGCTAAGAACTTGCGAACTTTTTTCGGGAGCTTTAAAAAAAGTTTTAATTATTTACGTTAGCTGACTTTAATCAAGTTATAAGCTAATTAACCACATTAATAAAGGGAATAAATACTACTAACACTTTTATTTTTGTCTGGAGAACACTTCGGCTTAATTACAACAAAGAAAAAATCGCGGAGGCACAAAAGGAGGCAATCATTCTTTCGTGAAGTTACAGAAGCTTCTTTTAAAACCAAGAAAACAAGTAGTCTTATTTATTTATTGAGACATTTAAATTTACCTTAATTTTGTATATATTTTAAGGGAGGGTCTTGAATGACCAGTGAATTCTACAGTTATCAGAGTAAATAACTGAGTACGCTGTGTCACCGGCAGTGGTTTGAATCCATACACATACACATTTTAGTTTAACTCACGGTGTTTTATATGATGAGGTCAAGACCATATACAAGCATTGTGCGAAGTTGACTTCCTAAGTGGGCAGTTCAAATATTTGAACGCTAGATGTCTTTTCTTACCGTTCATGGCCTTTATATTTTTAATTCGAAATAACTGTCAAAATATTATTCACACACAGCATCCCGTTATGATTAATTTCAATTATTTGTAAACCGCCTTCCGTCTTATAATTAGGCACGTATACTTATACTTATTAAAAAAATTTCAAAATTAAGTCTCAGATAGTTTAGGTAATATTGTAAGGTAGTATTTTTATTGTAACGGCACAAGTGAAGCGCCTTAAGCAATGGATTAAATTGAAGTTATAATGCTAGAACACAATTTTAAATTTTCCATGCGTGTTTTTGTCTAGTTGTGATTTTGCATGCATTTGCGTGTTTTAACCATCGATTAAGAAGTTTGTGTACTAAAAAAAACAATTTTTTACTGATTTCTGTTGACCTGTTGTGCTGTTATGTGTAATGTAAATGCGATTTTCTGGATGATAAAATAATAATACGTAATTGATTTAATATTCATCTAAGTAAATGTTATTTAAAGTTGTTCGTAATTATTCCAAAAGATAATCAAATTGTAAATAATTTATTTTGCAGGTATTTAAAATTTCCCCTGGTCCTGATCTTCCTCAATTTAGTTATAAATTATGAATAAATTTCGCCAATTTAATTTGAATCAAAGTATGCTCAAGTACTCTTGCGTATTTATTAAATAAATAACTCTATCCCTCAGGTAAATGTAATGCCTCACAACTTTCAAATTAACCAAAGTTGTATACGTGTGTGAGAAGACGAAATGAGGAATGAATTAGGCAGGATGTAGACGTAGAGCACTGAATGAAAATTTCGAATGTAACTTTTAATTAAATTCACCTTAGACATTTCTTACACATGCTAGGTGGGTAAATTAATTAATTAAATACTAATGAAGCACTTTCCAACCGCAATTTATTTGATACCATCAAGAGATATTTACCAGCAAATTATTCTAATTAAGAATTCACCAACACAAACATAATTTGGACATGGTATATCAAATAACTTTAATAATAATTAATTAGGAATTATAAAACTTTAAGCAAAATTTGGAGCAACCAAGTATAAATAATATACGTAAGATTATTTTTGGCAAAATATGCGTTCATAACGACAAATTTATAGCGTTAGAATTATTCTTATTAATATTTTTGTGCTTCAAATACAAATTAAAAATTTAATTACACATTGAATTCGTAATATAGCTGCAGTTGATAGGTACGGAAAATTGTTCTTGATATTTAATTTTGAATACTTGTTGTTTGAAATTATTATTAAAAGTCTTAATGGTAGTATAGTATGAAACAAGGTTGCCAAAAACATGTTTTTTATTTTAAATTAAAAAATGATTTTCTTTTGTTTAAAACTGTTTTATTTGTATAAAACGTGTTTTACTGATTAAAAAACATGATTTAAACAAAAAATATGCACCATTACGCATAGCGATAAATATGCCGGGGATTCCCTTACTTATACTTCTTATTATTTATTATCAGGTTATGTCCATGAGTGACATCTAGTGAGAAATAGTATATACTATTATTCGAAATTTTAACTTTGTTCGTTTTATTACGGAGATAAAGTATTAAAAATGTTTCTTCAATCAAATATGTTATTTCTTACTTAGATACAATACTTGAAACTGTTTGTTTTGTTCACTCCAGTTATTCCTATGACAACGGGTGGGCGAAAGTAGTGCGTGTAATTACTTTCGCCCACTCGCCCTTTCATTACGATATTAGAAACAATCTACAATATTTCATAACATTTATATATTTAGACTAGCTGAAAACTGAAAAAAGCAAAAAAAACTCATCTGGAACTTTATTTACAAACTTCTTTACATCTTTTATTGAATATGTGTAACCATAATAAAGAGGGCGCGTACTTCTCAATCAATCCATTTCAATAATTCCCTCGTTACAACTTTAACGTTTTTTGACTGCATCCACTGACGGAATTTATCTATTTTATATAAATACCTTTTTTCAATTTTTTAGGCAACAGATTAAACGTAGCAACATAAGTCTCGTCAAATTATGTCTTTTTACACAACGACATCGTTTTCTTGTGCCATATTTTCAGTTCTTATTTATAAATGATTTTCACAACAGTGACATAAATAAACTACATATTTTTATTTTTGTTGACAATTGCGACTGTTTATTTATTTACATGAAACATAACAATGCAATCCACCGCCTTTGTTGCTCCAAATTTCATGCATAATCGTTAATTAAGTTTTAATGTTTAAATAATATTCTGCTCGTAGGATTGAACAAAACGCTATACAGCGCACTTGTGAAGAAATGAATTCTCTCACTTTGTATGCCTTTGCACACTTTGTATGCTTTTACAAATTTTAGTTTCTTCACTTGTTTTAAACGTGTTTTAAATGTACCTACGTTTAAAACGTGTTTTAAACACTGACTTTGTTTTAAACAAGTTTTAAACGTTTGTTTAAAACGAAATGTTTTAAACGTGCCAACCCTGGTTTAAAATGATTAACAATAACACTGTTTTGTAAATATTTCAGTTTATTTTTTTTTTCATTATGTATAACAGAGTCTTAAAACGAGTTACATAATACTATAAAAATAAGTAAAAAATTTAACAAATGGGTCTAAAAAACGCACCTACGTAAAATACCTTAGGGATATAGACATTTATTTTTTTATTTTAAAATAATATTTTAAGAAGTTCTTATAAATTATCTCTCTTTCTAGGTAGGAGATAAATGTGTAATGTTGAAATAATATATTGTTAAGTATTTTAAAATAAAAGCAAGATTTATTTTAAAGCGGTTTGTTTGTGACACGTGACTGTTTATGTACATAACAGATTTTTAATTAGCTTGAATAGTACTTTTACGTTTACGACTTTTACGTAGGTAGATATTATTTATAAGAATGCTAAGATTAAAAATAAACGTAAAGCTGGAAAATCTTGTTGTTTACTAAGAATTTTAAAGAATAAAGAATCTACCTTCCTAAGTTAAATTTTAATGTGGTAATTTCTCGGCAATTCATTTTAGCGTCCTAAATGAATGAAAAATGTGTTTACTGTATTCGTAAATTGAGATATAATTCTCAGAGAGTTTAAAAATGTGCTAAATCGTTTTTAATCCTTTTGGGTGCAATTCCCCTTTATTTTTCCGAGAGGGTAGAAAGATAATGTCCGCTGCTGGGCAAGAAATCAAATTATAAACAACACGTGCAGACGGAAACTTTTTATCGTTTTTCTTTTAAAAATCACTGAATGAAATACTGAAGAAAAAATTGTAAAGCTGTACAGAATTTTTATATAACCTTCAAAGTTTTTTTATTTCGTATTGTAATTATGACTTTTTACACGTAATTAACATTCTGAAAATGTAAATAAGTTTTCATGCCTAAAATTTTCCGCTTAATCATAAAGCGATGAAAATAATTTCCAGGAAATGGGAAGCGTAAAACAGTTAGTGGAAAAACTAATTTTGGAATCAAATCAAACGTCAGAATCACTAGTTATAAACTAGAATTACATGAACACGAAACTGCATTTAAACTACACGCTTGTCCACTGCAGCTGTTGTTACCTTTAACTTTTTCCGCTAAATGAACTGAGTTAGTTACGAAAACAAGAAATTTAGACACAATAAAAGCTTCACCGCGGAAACTAAACTTTCAAAAGAAAACATTCCTTTTTAATAAAGTGTTTTCAGCAAAATCTGTATTACATTTTGATAAAAATGTTCATTATCTTCGTTGAAGTAATTTGAATAAGTCTTTTGTTTGTTTTACGATCCTTAAATTTTACATGTTTATTAGACAGTTAAAAAGATTTTGTCGTAAATAAATATTCTTAAACATGCATAATACACCTGCATTTACAACAATTTTTACGGCAACAGTAAAACCCTCTAAGTCGTAAAACTTTACATATTAAATTGTGAATTTAAAATTGCAATAGTATAAACTTTATTATACCATTTTCATTTAGGAAATCTTCCCATTGTATCAGTATGCTTTTTTTGTAAAGATAGACATTTCAAAGCATCAAATAATAATACATAACCTCTCAAAGGACCTTATAAAGCATGTCAAGTGACAAAAGTGAACAGTCATCTTCAATATTACACTACAATTGATCATAGAATTGTGCTGCCTGTCACTTTATGGAACATTTTCACCAAAAGGTATAAAACGGAACTTACCGCTCTGAAGAATTGACTCATATGTCTGGGATTAGTATCGACGATTAGTTTGTAAATTTCTTTTTGTCGAACTTCTTTCAGGACTTGGCGGTAGGAAGATGGACTTGCTTGGCGGATGTACATTTCTGTACGTCCTGCTGGAGGAGTTTTTACCAGCTCTTGCAGCTTGAAGAGACCTGAGTGATGAAAAACAAATATATAAACTTACTTTTAATACAAATTATAGAGATGAAAAAACTACCACAATTGGTTTAAACTGGAAAATAACTATGGCTGGGAAAAATATCGATATATCGATAAATATCGATATTATTTTTAAATATCGGATATCGATTTTGAAAATAATTTGTCTCGATATATCTACTTATCGATATTGAAAATAATTTGTCTCGATATATCGACTTATCGATATTGAAAATAATTTGTCTCGATATATCGACTTAGGTATCGATATTTACCGATATTAATCGATATTTATCGTCTTTGTCGATATATCTAAAATTATCGATTTTATTTCAATATCGAATATCGATATTAATGTTTGAATATCGCGCAGCCCTAAAAACACCCCACCATTGTTTTAGTCTTCAAGTAGGTATGTGCTTTTATTGATAATAAAATTTAAGAAAAACAATAATCAAAGAAATAATAAAAATCAATGTTAGTGTCTTTTTAAAATTTTAGTTAACTATATTTTACAGCTATTAGGTATATTATTTTTAAACTGCACTATAAATGACAATGCATTTATTTTTTTGTACTAGCAAAAGTTGTATGAATTTTAGCGAATTAGGGATAAAAAATAATAATATTTGAAACATTTGAGCACTTTAAAATACTTTGATTCAGGTGAAAAAGCAAATTACTTCCAATGGTTGTGTTCAAAATCTATCTCTAGTTTTATTTTTAATTTATAAAGGCACAACCGTAGATTAATTTTTTGCTTTGTTTCACATGAAATAATAGTCATAGAACAAGTAAAATTAGGCTTGAATATATCATAAAATCATAATGATAGAAAAACGTAATCATGATTATTTTCTATCATTTCGATTTACCAATCATATAATGTATTTACTTAATAATTTCGTAAACTAGTAATAAAGTGCTGATTACTGCGTTAACAAGCATGTAGCATGACTTACATAATCACAATAATTAAATTAACTTTAAAATTGTCAAACATCAGGTGCAAAATTATTCTTTTATGGTATTACCCCTGAAAATATTTTCAAATAAATGTATAACAGTATTTTTGCTAATAATACAATTCGTAGAAGAAAAAGAATCAAGTGAAATATTTTGTACGTGATGAAAGTGTTGAAATGAGTTTATAAGCTAACTTAATTGGTTCGTGTTCATATTTAGGGATTAGGGTTGTACTGGCAGCGGTATGTGTTGTGTTATGTGGTTGTATAATCGGCAAATATCTTCTGACACCTGGCAGCAAACCAACAAGGTGTTCCAAATGAATTTTTTTTGCACCAATAAGCATTTTTCCAATCTTTCAATGCGAACTTATATCGAACTACAGAAACAGAAAAATGATAAGTAGAAATACCTAGTTAGAGCAGAGGTAGTTATTAAAAAGTTTATTGGTAGTCACATAATAGGTTTTACTTATAAATTTGATTTTTGAAAAAAAAAGCCAATAAAATGTACCGAAAATTATACGAATTAAAAATCGAAATTATATTATAATTATTATTATACAACTGCAAATAGTAGGTATTTGCTATCAGTGTTGTAACTTATCTACATAATTTTATCTAGATAAATCATCTAGATAATATATATTTTTATCTATTATCTTATCTAGATAATTTTTTTCTTATTTATAATTAAGATAATAAATTATTAACGTAACGAAAATTTTGTGTGGTGTAATATGTCGTATGCTGCCCAGTAAGCAGTACACCTAACTAGTAGTCAGCTGTTAGAGTTTTAGCTGTGCTGTATCCATCACGTAGTTTCATTTTTGTTGTCGATTGATTGTCGGCAAGATGGGTGCCGCGTTTGCTTACAGTGGAGAATAAACGCAATCGTGTGGTCGACTCTCAGGCTGTTTTGGCGCTTTTCCGTCGCAATCCTGAGGATTTTCTGCGTCGATACATAACCATGGATGAAACATGGATACCTACACTACTACACTCCAGAGACAAAAAACAGTAAAACAATGGATTTTTGAAGGCGGGCTCCGAAGAAAGCGAAGACGGTGAAATGCCCATTTTGAGCAACTTCCGAAATCACACTTTTTGGACGGCTTAAAAAATTTGGAAAAACGCTTAGAAAAATTTATAGAGCTGAAAGGAGATTATGTTGAAAAATTAAAAAAATCTACAAACAAATGTTTTTTTTTACATTTTTCTAAGGACTTATTGAACGATCCTCGTACATTGAGTGTATGAGATGTTAAGAAAGGTTCAAAATTATTTTTAGTGAAGAAATCACAGCTTTATAGTGATCAGTACAAAAGTTATGAATTTTAAATATTATGTTACACTAGTCCGGCCGCCGCGCATTTTCTGTACTTATAGCTTACGAGCTATAAATAAGAATATTCTTATGTGTTTCCGAAAATATTAAAATACAATTGTTTGGGAAAATTTAATATTTCATAATTCCATATGTTCCATAGTTTCCAAGATATTAGAAAAAAAAAATTAAAAAACGTAAAATCTTTAATTTCTCAAAAAGGGTGAAAATTGAATGTGGGGGGGTTGCTCCAGACGCCGATTTTCACCCGTCCTCTGAAAATCGATAGAGCAGAAACTTCTGAATCGGGTAATATAAGTTTTATCGATTTACCTTTTTATAATTCGACAATTTTTGACGAGATAGAAACGTTTGGATCCCGTACTAAGGGTAGACGTCTCACGTTAAAACTACCAGATAAACATTTTGCAAGTGAGCGATAACGATTTCCAGTTTACAGTCTTCATTGTATATTTCTCGATATTGTGATATTGCGCAATTCTCGTTTCACATTATATACAAATTAATTCAGCGGCAACAACAGAAGCGCCGCCGCCGCCGTCATCGCAGGATTAATTTAATATCAAACCGAGGTCGGCATCGTACTGAGGCGACAGCTAAACAACGCCAAGACACCGTATGTTAATCTACACGCATATGTAGTAGGCGAAATGTACGGGACTCATATACTGTGAATTGTAAATCTTAACTACTGGCAAATATCGCTGAACTGAGCCAGAGAGCTTTAGAGCTGAAGCGAGCTGAGAAAGGAGGTGGAGTGTGATGCATTTTGGAAAAATGTTTTTATGCCCATTCCAGTCGTTAGGTGTCCTTCACATATACGTCATATTGAGGCCGAAGGGGGTCGAGAATTTGTTACGAAATGTGACATATGGGGGAAGAGGGTTCCTTTGCACTGTTTCGTCATATAAATTGTATTGCAATTTTCGCGTTTGTTACCCCGCGAAAACAATACTGCTTATTATGATCATTTATTATATTTTTTCCTCCCACCTCATATTCTATAAGGGAAGTATTGTGACGGGTGAAAATTTTCGAGTATGTGTTTTTGGTGGATAACCAAGTCTTAGGGTCCCTAGAGTAAGAATTTAACATTTTCGAGACGATGTCTGTGTGCGTGCGTGTGGAGGTGTGTGTGTGCGTTCGTTCGTTCGTATGTTACAATTTTTTCGGACGCGATAACTGAAAAAATATTAAACATGAAAATTCCAAATTTTAAATTTAAGGTTTTAATATGAATCTTAATAATCCATTAAATTTTGGTACCAATCCACACTCCGGAAGTAGTACTTTTTAAAAATATTTCGATAAATAATTAATTTTAGACAATTTTTTTAATTTTAAATTAAAGATTTTGTGATTATTACCTACAATCGGTATTTTATAAAAAAATTTGTATCTGGTATCATTTAAGAATAATTAAAGTACCACTTATAATTTAGTATCGGTATCTTATAGCCCATGATCGTATTACATTTGTAAAGCTTGAATTACATTATACTTTTTTCGGCTAGAAAAAAGAACTTTTATTTAGATACTTAATTCGGCTAGAATCTAGTTTTAAAATTTGTTCTTGCTGCCAACTGAAATTTAAAAAAAATGTAATTGTCATTGTCAGTTGTTGAGTTTTTAATACCCTGGTAAAGTACTGGTTGCATTTCATACAATTGTACAAGAGTTTTTGTTATTTCAGGAGTTCATTTATACCTCATTACGGTTCAAGACTTTACTTTTACTTTTGATTCTGCTGTCACTCAACTTTATTATTTTTGAGGTTATATACAGAAGGTTGGTAATATGAAAATTCGACAGTTCTAGTATGAAACTTGGATCGAAATTTTCTTGATTTACATTATCCAAGTGAGCATTCTAGAATTAAGTATGAAAATTGTCAAAGTTTCTAGCCGAAAAAAGTATAATGTAATTCAACCCTAACTATGTAAAATAAGTAAAAAGTTTAAAGTAGGTATGGCGGGAGGTCTTGTGGTGGCCATGTCAGATTTTTATTATTTCATCTAATGATATAGTTTGCTTATAAACACATTTATTCCGATTCCAGTCATTAGGGGTCATTCGCACATACGTCACTCATTTTGAGGTCCGAGGTGGGTCGAACATTTGTGACGAAATGTGACATAAGGGAGGAGGAGGAGGTTCATTCGCACTGTTACGTCACATAAATTGTATTGCAATTTATTTGTATTTGTAACCCCGCGAAAACAATATTGCGAATTATGGTCAGTTATTATATTATTAGGTATTTTATTATTAAGTATTATTATTCAATAATCACAAGGGAGAAGGGGATCAATTTAGTGTGAAATAGTGTGACGAGTGGAGGAGTGGGTATAAAAATCCTTAAAATCGCGTGACGTATTATGTGAACTGTCCTTTATCTTTAAAGTTATTTGCTTGAATTTCAGGTAAATTTGTTGTTTGTTCACATATAGGTGAATTTTCTTTTAGTTCTAGGTCAAATACTTTAAAAAAGAATTTGTTAGAACAGCACGGATTTTTTGGTGCGAAATAAATAAAAACTATGCGAATTTACGTATTTATTTTTCACTAGGAATTTATAAATTGTAAATTTTTATGATAAATTTGAATAATAATTACCGAAAAAAGTATTTCTTATACCTTTAGTATTAAATTTGTAAATTTTTCGTCAATTTCTTAATAAAGAAATTGGTGTATTACTTGGTAAAGTTTATATAACTAATTTTACATTACATTTATCGATTTAGTCGTGAAATTTCATTAGGCACTTAATACTATATAAAGTATCAAGAACGGTAAGGACAGTTTACCGATGGAAGACAATGTTCGGAGACTGAACGAAGCGAAGATTCCAATTTTGTCTGACATTTGTAATTCCTTAACGTTCGTGATGCTTATATCATTTTTGCAGGATTGGAGTAAGCAAAATTTATTTGAAAATACGCAAATATTAATTTCTTCATAATTAGTATTGCTGAAACAAAATTTACTGACCGTTATATTTAATTGTAAATAAATTACTTATTGTTTTGTTTAGCCTAGCAACCAGTAAGAACATTATCGTCATGGAAACAGGCATGGTAAATTGATAAAAAAGACAAATCGTGCAAAAATTATGTTGTTGTGCCAACAGAACTTGTCAATTATCTTTTGCGTCTGATCTTGTGTAGCAAAGTAACCGTACAATTAATTAATAAAAAATATTCAATATGTAAACTACCTACCTATATTTTATTTATTTAAAAAGAACATGTTCTAATTTGTTATCTGATACTACCTATATACTTTTTATATTTTTAAATGAAACAAAATGAAACTTTTGCATATAACAAATTCAGTAAATAGAGGTGTACAAAATTGAAAGTAAACATTTACAAATTGCTAATTGAAACTAATATATTTTTCAATACCCAAATTAAAGTAACATATCACTAAAAACTATGAAAAGCAAATTAATTACTCCCGAGATCTAATTAAAAATACCTACTAATTGAATTTCCGTTAATTACAATCCGTCAATATTCAATTAACCTGAAACAAACTGCAGGTCGGAAAATTCTGCTCTGACATTTCATTTCCCTTTGGACGGGGAGCAGGACCATCATTAATAAATTAATGATAAGGTGATAAACAACACTTTGTAAATATTAAACATCAGTGGAGCGATATTTTTAGCGCGAGAATTGACTTTGCAGCGTTCGGGAATTGAATTTCGCGTTGCCACCTTTCTGAGAGATCTTCTCTTCTTTACATAGCGAGATCGTCTAAAGCTCTTTGTTTACAAGGCTTTTTTATACTCACGGCTTTCTTTCTGTGTTAAATAGAAACGAAATGTTGTGGCTAAAAATAGCAAGTCATTTCCAAGATTCGTTTGAAGAGGGTAAAGATTAATTGGGTTGGTGGAAGTCGATTAATTTTAATTGATTTTTAGGGTTAATTACTTAAGAGACATTCACATGCAATTTGAATGATGCGTAAATATTTTCATTACGGAAAGGTACATACATATTTTTATTATTTTATATAAAACGTTTTGTAACTAAAAAAATACTTATAATGTTTTAGTAGTTATTTGCAAAAATAGAGTACTATACCTACCGACTCCAGAAGTTGTTGTTGAATATCTTTTATTGGTTGTTTTATAAACAATCATCGAACTAATTGTATTATATACAATAATTTTAGTTTGACATCAATTAATTTAAAACTAAATTCGGAGATAGGTTTCGAACCTAACCACTAATTTTTCTGGATATAGGTACATGGTTGTAATTATTTACAAAAATATTAAATTAAGCAATACTAATAACAATTTGTTAAAAGTAAAGAGAACAGATAATGCTTCCATGCTTTTGAAATTAATTTAATATTTTTTGAACTATTAATAGGCCGCAAAATAGAACTTTAAAGGCCTACATAAAGTAATTTTTATCTTATAACATGGCCATTGCTAGATTACTTAATTTATAAAATAAATTTATTCCTGTCATTTAGCATTTACTGATAACAATGATATTTGATATTTGATAGAGTATGTAATAAAATTGTGTATGTATCTCAGTCAAAAAGTGTCATTCAGGTAATCACAAATGATTCTGACCTCAGCTTCTTTGTCCTAATAAAAACCTATTTTAAAAAACCCTACTTTATATTAATTTGACACATTCTTATGGTGATTTTCTTCTATTAAAAATAATAATAATTTCTCTATTTTCAAAGACAGTTTTATAAAAAAAGTGAAAAACACATAACAGTGAAAATGATTGACGAAAAATTAAATTGATTAGACATTAGAGTAAACTCTGTTTCTTTTAAGACAATGTACTCCATATTTGTTTCCATAATCATTATTAGGTAAGAAACTACTAAAAAATGTAGGTATAAATATAATGCATCGATGGCAATGATTATAGAACGAAACATGCAACGAAGTATACCACTTTTTGAATTATTAACAAGACAAAGCTTAGATGCGATAAGTTATAAAAGCCAATGATAATCTTACTAATTATCAAATCTACTTTAAGATAGATGATAAGATAGAAAACAACTTTTAACTTATGATTTGTTTAGTCAACTAGTAAATATGTTTGAAAGATTCGAATGCGACATGCAGATCTAATACAAATTTCAAGCCAGCAAGAATTTCAAAGCTGTTTTCTTATTAAATTTTTCTAACCTTTGCCACCGACCAGTTGAACTGCACAAAAGAAAACCAATGTTTATTTCAAACAAAAATAAACCAATCATTTGAGGGGAATTATTTTTATACGGCAGTTTAGTTCTTTATCTGCTAATAAAAACATTACAGACATGAAAAATTCAAAATCAGTCAGTCTATTTTTCTCGTTCCATTTGGACTTTACGGGATAAGATCACCGTTGGCTGTTAAGTTTTATAGATCATATAACAATAGAATATCGTTTCTTCGTATCGTGGATTCGCGGTGGACACATAAAATGCGATACGTCGAAAAAATCGACAGTAAATAAATGGTTTAAGACTTTTGATGCAGTTAAAGTAACTTTTATTTCCACGCTGCCGATATGAGGTTATTTAGTTATTTAATTAAAGAATGTCGTTTCCGACGAGATGACACTTTATTATTGTTTTTATTTTCGCGATTTCTTCGTATTTATTTCTCGTGAAGTTTACTTTGTAGCTACCACAGAAGAACATCAGTATTGTCTAAAAATGAGTTGTAATACAGCGATCCAGATTTTGATGGGAAACTTTATTGGTAATTAAATGCTTTTAAATTTAAACTATGGAATTGGTAAAATCAAAACCAGTAAAATATACGTACATTTTCCATCAGTTTTAATTGTGTAATTGACAAAATATTTAAACATCGAATACGTCAATCAGGAATTATTTTGTAAAACAATATTTTGTTAAATGGAATCGAATCGCCATTTGGAAAATAGCACGTATCATGAAAATTGAAATATGCAAATATGTATGCATTTTTTACGAATTTCGTATCATTGTATTGGTAATATTTAGAGTTGCTAACTATCTTTACATTGTAAAAAGTAAACTATAAAAGTAGAATTCCATTATAGAGTGTTAAAGCTTCTATTAATAAACAGGTTTGTATAAGTTGATACTTGATTTTTTGTTCAATGAAAAAATATACAACCTAGTAAGTAAATAAAAAATATCTTTCTTACAAAAATTACAGTCTGGTAGACTTTAAAAACTATTATGTGAAGTATAAAATTACAGAAATTTATCCAAATTTTTTATAAATAATTAGTTTCTCTAAACTGTACATGTACACTGTACCTAAATCAATTTATTAGTAAGTAATGAACACATTTTTGCAATATGGCCGTGTTATTAAAATATAAAATAAATTCCTATTCTGGTATAGAACTCGTAACTACGAGTATTTAATATGTTATACATGCACCATTAAATGAATATTATTATTTATAGTATTAGCCAGGTTTGTTATTTAAACGGCAGTATAGTTTTTATACTCTTATTAGGTACTTGTACAGGTTGGTGGAGGTGAAATGCGAACATAGGGAAATATATGACAATGACAATTATCATGCTAGGCATCTTGATATACGTGGAATAAGTACTGTCAATGTCAAAGTAGCTGTCATATTATTGAAATTTTTATTTTCATTAAAATGTTTTCTTTGCATAATAATGTATGTGTACGAGCAGAACGAGAAAGTTTACATGCACTTTTAGATTTTATTATTATTTCTGTTATTGATTACTCTTTTTGGCACACAAATTCACATTACTTCGTTTTGTAACACTACTACAAAATATATCAAGATACCTGGCATGAAAGTTCGATTGTCATGTATGTTCCCTATGTTCGCATTTCACCTCCACCAACCTGTATATAAAAATTCAGTAATTTATTCTATACTGTATTTTATGTAGCATATTTAATAACAATAAGTAAAGCAAAATGTGTATTATTTCACTTATTATACGTACTTATACCTGTACCGGATGTCTGTTTGAAAAAATGCTATTTATGAAATACTGTTGTAATTACTGACCTATACATTTTAGATAGAAGTTATAAATATGAACCTCGTTTAAAATTAATAACTGCACAATATAATTCCACGCTCGTTCATATTGCTTTGGTAGTTCTCGAGAGAAACGCAAAAGAAAATAGGAATTTATAGTATTATTTCAGATTGCTTAGTGCTTTTTGCTTTTGCTTTTTTTTAAACAAATATTAACATTTTATTAGTTTAAGTTAATAATTTTGCATAATTATTAAAATCAAATACACTTGTTTATGGTAAATAATTGAAAATAATGTAAAATATGCCTGTTTTCTTTTGAGTTTTTCTCAAAACTTTTACAAAGTAAATTGATCGAGTGAGGTCTCATATTGCGTAGTTTTTAATTTTTAATAAGTTTTGTATTTATAACTTTCGTCTAAAATGTATAGGTCACTATCTACAGTAAAATTTAAAAAATCGCATTCTTTTTCTTATATAACAGATTTCAAACAGACCCCGGTATATTAACTGCAAACTACTTGAAAACATACTACTTATTTCATAACTAATCTAGAAAGAAATAATCCAAAAACTACAACAAACGATTACTTTTTGTAAAATCATCACTCACCATAATCCTCCTCGTAGATGATGGCCACCTTAGTCCAATTTAAAAACGACATCAAGTCCTTGAAGGCTCCATTCATGTGATCTTGTGACGGGTGCAGGTTGATGCTGAACTCCTTGGACGCAGGTTCGAAGTCAACTCGCGCCTCCAGGTGAGGTACGTCCAAAGCCTCGCAGATGCTCTGAATGTGGGCGCCCAGAAGTGGGTCGGACGGACCGAAGATGGCTTGGACCCCGTACTCCATTTGTCTACACGCTGGAAATAAACAGACGATTGAAAGATTAGTTGATGTCGTTAATAGGTGAAGACAATGTAGGAAGGATGTTAATATAGTTATATTTACTTTATAAGTGCAATAAGATTTGGTTATTAAAAATATCTATATTCTATAAGGTTAAGTGAGATGCATTTGACATTTGCACTAAAATTGCCTTCAGTCAATTAGCCTTGGAACAACTCCTAAGGAAGGAGCCAGAAAATAATGTCAAATTTAAAATTTATCTGATTAATTCATTTCAGACTAGCAGTTTTGTAGGCACTCTTTTTTATTACAAAACAACTATTTTTAAAAATAACCACTAAAAGCTAAAAATTGTGATTGTTATGTTTAGACTTTAGGAGGTCAAAAAGTGTTTTAATTTTGTACATAGTTAAAAAAAAATAAAACATTTTTCTGTAGTTCCTCAGTCTGCACTGTAGGCTGGATTACACAAAGCTAGTAGAAAAGCAAGTCAAAAGTCAATTGAGCAAGTTATTCGACTTGAGATTTCAACAGTACCTAAGTGCTAAAGCAAGTGTTTGAGATTTTGCGCTGGAAAGATATATATATTCTACAGTTAAAAATCAAAGACAAAAAGAAGGATGTCTCATTTTTTTAATTGAAGAAGTTTTAGAAAAATATTAGAGGAATAAACTAATAAAAAGAAGAAACTGTAGGTTCGAAAATGAATAGCAAATGGAAATTTACGTCGTGTTATGACCCCTTTTTTTAAGACAAGCCTGAAACATTACACAATTACGATAAATTCATATTTCACTCGGTATTTGCAGTTTAACTATACGCAAACTTGGTAGAAGGGGAAGGCAAGTCGGCAAATAAATAGAACCAGGTTCTATTCACTTGACTGTCTTATTAGCTTGCCTGGCAACTTGTATCGTACTTGCTTTGGGTAAAATACGAGGTATGTAGAATGTACATGCTTACACAGAGCATGTAACTTGTAGCAAGTTACTTGTTCAATTGACTTGCTTCTCTACTAGCTTCGTGTAATCCAGCATTATGAAATGGTGCTAGGCTGCCTGCTGCACTCGAGTTAGGTAAAAGATGTGGAAGATAACTTTACTTTTGTTCTGATTTGTTCCACTTTATAATCCTGTCTTTTAAAATGCACGAACATGAAATAATTATTTCTGAAATTCAGTTAAAATATCTAGGTAACATAAAACGGAAAAATCAAAATTTATAGAACAGAATTATTAATATTTTTAATTAATTTGTAAACGAAAAATTCAATTTTTTACGAGTATCATTATGTATAACGATTGTGGGTGTAAGATGTAGTAACGTAGGTATATTTGAAATGTACTAATGAGATATTTTTTTCGAATAATGGGTTAAAATAAGTGTGATTGAATGCGACCTTTGGGATCATAGAGGTTCAAAATAAATTGCAAGCGTATTTTCCGTTCGGTGTTCGGTGCATTTGCTGTAGTTTTGCAGGAATGAAAAGCTGGATCTACGTCAACTGAAATCTTAAAGTTCAAACTAACAAAACTTTATACCTTCAAGCTATCATCAACATCAATGATAGATAGGTTTATCTAGCAAAGTAAATATATAACTTCAATCAATGCATTGATAATACAAATGACCAAATAACAAATTAAATCTAAAACTTTAGCAACTGACTTAAATTTAACAAATAGGTTACAAAGTAGGGAAAAGTATTTGTCTTAACTCTATGAAAAAATGCGAATTATTATTAGATTTCTTTTATGTCGTTGACCAATCCTTCGTTGTAACTTGATATTTAAATTTTAATATGAAAGGTTTTTAATATTTCCTTACACCATTCCCAAACAGAATTTCGAGAGTCTATGGATGAATTTTACCCTTTATTTAATGTTTTTCATCTCTTTGCAAGTTTGATAGAAATATCAATGTTGTATCTAAGGATAATACAATTAGTTCTAACACACTATAGTGTATACAAATATTAGTACCTACACAGGTATACCTACATAATTAATTAATTAATTAATATACAACGTAATACACAATACGCAGTGTTCTAAGATAGTTGCTATGGTTGATAGATGCACCTTGGCAAGCCCAAAGTCCATAGTGTTTGGCATATGACATGTTCCAAGTGTGAAGTGACTTGACAACATGACGTAGAGCTCCTCACAGATTTCAGCGCAAGTTATTCGCTAATTACAGCTCGGTTAGACCTGTAATTAATTCTCACTTAGTGTGCGGCACTCATTAAATTAAAACTTAGTTTTACTCGATAGTCATCCTATAAAGTTGCCTACTTTCCTGATAAAGAACTTCCTCGCAACTGAAATATTGGAAACCACCGCCGCGCGCCGCCTATACGCCCGCACCGCCGTTCATAATAATTAAAACGCAAAGCCGTAAGCCGCGATGATAAATAAAATTATCGGGAATTTATTATCGCGAGCGTAATTTTAGTCTTTGCGCAAATAAATATTTATTGCGTGAACCTGGATGATTTAATTATTAATTAATTCCGGGATATCAAATTATGCTCCTAACGAATTGCTTCATATTCTTCGGAAAAACCATTCTACATAAATTAATATGAGGCTTAAATTATAGAAATAGTTATGACTGAATAGTGAATAGATTCTTTGTTATACCGGGTGTTTCCTAAAACAGGCGCACCCCACCCCCCCATGCCCCAAACAAAATGTATTTTTAAGTCAATTAAATTTATACTATAGGTTTATAAACTACATTCAAAGGCGCATTAAATAATGAATTTTTATTACTTCTTGTTTAGCCGGAAGTGATATCAACTTCCCTGTTTTAAATGGAACATCCCGTAGATTTTGATTCTACATAAAATTCTGAATACAACCATGTATAACAAGCTACTTTTTCATTGTAGATTTCTAAGTAAAAAAATAAATGACATCAATAGATATTATTATTTTAAATACCTAATACAAAATTCATCTTCATCTACAAAAGACAATGTGAGAGGTGACAATAATTGTGAAATACCACTACCTACTAGTAAATTCGTACCAAGCGAGAATATTTCACGTAATAAGTTAATTAACTCTTCATTAGTAATTACTAAATTATATAATTGTGTCAAGCAGTCTGTATGTTTCAAGTTGTTTGTTTAATGCTTTGTAAAGTAAACAGCGAAATGTGTTTCCAGGTAATCAACATTGTATTATACTCATACGCGATTTACTAATTTACTAAAATAGTATAATATAATTATTTAATGAGAGTTTAACTACGGTAACTAAGGTAAAGCTCAAGGCGATTGTCTTAATCTTTTGAGTCAGTAAATGCCATTCCAATTTCGAGCGGACCACAGATTCTGTATTTACAATTATTGAATAATTTCATTCATTTTATAAGGTAAATTAAAACTGACAGCTTCTAACCATTTTTGAAATAAAGTACTTTGCTTAACAACGAAACTGCAGTTTTCTATAGTCAAAAATTAATTAACGTTTAATTGTCAAAATATAACATTTAAAAATTATAGCATATTTAAAATGATGTAAATATTTGCAAAATGCATCTTGGAGGCACCGTTCGAATGAAATTATATGGTGTGTAGTTAGAACCTGTAATTTTAAATTAGTTATAATATGACAAATGGGTACGATTTTGATAGATCATGTAAATTTTTAAATTAGCTGATTTATAATATTCCGTGATTGCCCGATATCAAATAAGGGTACAAGGTACAAGCAATACACGATCGCATTTTGGTTGCAATATAACGACATTTATATGACCACACTTTCAATATAAAAGCTCTCGTTTGGATGTGAAGTTCTATTGGTCAAAAACTATAATACAAGAAGTATATTATAGGTCAAATAGTCAGTTGAGCGCAAGTCATTAATTTTAAAAGTTACTGGAAGAAGTATAACATATTACTCTCTAAAAACAATAGTAAAACTAATGTATTATTCAGTTTAGTTATACAAGATAATTAATAAATAATTATATACCAGCAAGCAGAGACGTAACTAGGATTTTTTTAGGTGGGCTAAGGGTAGGCCAGTGAATAATAATTAAAGTGGGCTACACATTTTATAATAAAGTTTTTGTCTTGAAAAATACAAGAGTATGCCGAGCAAAGCGAGGTGAAATTTTTTTCACTGCTGAAGAAATTTGACTTTGTTCCACATGAAATTAATTTCGTATAAAAACAGTACCCAGTTAAGAATATGATATCAAATATGAATGCATTGATAAAGATTGCACAAGCACTCAAACTGACAAGCTAATACATTTATCTATTCAAAAATACAACATTTACCAGCAATAAATCTATATCTATCCGCTATTCATATTCATAACCATTTCTTTTGCCTCAATTAAGTACAAATTTATATCTCTTTCATAAATGTTATGTAAATATTTTAAATATAGTTATTTCTTCCGTAAACTAATGTAAAAATATTGTAAAATTTTTGGGTGAGCAACTGGGTGGGCCAAGACCACGAGGGCCACCCTTACTTAAGTCCTTGCCAGCAAGTAATTGATGAATTTATCTGTATTGCAGTTTGCAGACGTTATTCTGATGTTTGATTTTACGCTAGAGCTTGAGTTTTGAGACATATAAAATTGAAGCACAGCATAATAGAAACAGCTTAAACAAACAGATAGAAATCTTTATTTAATGATTATTTTATTAGAACGTACAACCCGCTATGAATTATATTATTTATCGCATAATAAAAGCAGCTATGAAACCAAAACTGCTAGAAAATCATTATTACAATACATTAAACAACACTCAGCGAGCAACATGATATTGTTTATCATCTAAACAACATAACATCAGAAACAAAACAGTAAAGTGTCTCACATCAGGTTAGCGTTGTCCGGAGATCGGAGACAAAACTCCCGGCTGTCTCTAATTGGATTTTATTTTACTGCGTGTTATTCCAAGAGGCGACACAACTGGAACGAATAACGAATCGTCAAGTACGTTTACCGCGGTAATAACGTTTTACGAGGGCACACGGCCGCGCCTGGGACGGGGTAGGGACTGACTGTGGGACTCCGGGTGTATAATGTATAATGGAACGTACGTCGTGTCATGTCGTAAGATTGGCTGTCACCTGCTTGAGTGTGATTTAAACGTGTTTGCTGTTTTTGTTGGACATAGAAGGATATTGCGAATTTTATGGAAGAAGGAAAAATCTCAGCCAAGAGAAAATGCTAGCGGCAGCGGAGGAATTTTGATCTGAATTTAAATTATCTTACACTAACACATTTTGTCTTTATTTGCTTGCAGTATAAAAGTAAATCTAAATGTGCAGCACTGCATAAATGAAAAGTTATACTGGAAGATTACAGATTTTATAAATTGTCTTAGGATGCAATACCAAATTGAAAAAAATACTGTATGGAGTAGAAACAGTAACATACTCTTGTAGGGAAGAATAAAAGGCTGATCAGCGTTGACCACTAAAACGTGCTGATCAGCGAAGAAAATCAATCCAAACCGAGTATGTGGGAATCAAGAAGAGTATTATATTTCTTTATTTAATTCAGTTCAATCAGAGTTTCTACAAAAACTGATAATTTGAGACTCAAGAACGGTGCCAGGTTTCTCTATTTAGTTTAGTTAAATTAGTCCAGTCAAATTAGGTCATATTTTGTCGTTTAGTGGAAAAAATTGGTAGAAAGCTGGATTTTGGTATACACCTTCACAGTACCTTTATCAACAACATACTAAATTGTAATTTTTATGAACAAAAATATGGATTTCCGGTTTGCAGAATCCGATTTCCTGAATACTATTCTATGAGTAAAATTATTTTCAAATTTTCTGATGCACGGGTCACAATTTAAGGTCTTAGAAAAGTTTAACAAAAAATTGGTTTTTTGTTTTACATTTTGGTGTTTAATTTAGAGTGACTTCTAATTGGATAAAGTTATAGACATCAGGTTGCACCACGGACTACAATCTTGAAGCTATTGTTCAATAATGACAATCTTCTCAACCTTGGCGTATAATATACTATTATTTTCAAACGTCATATAATTGACAACTTATGTGACTTTATTGAAGGTGTATAAGTATTACTTTAACTGATTAGGCATATTTTTTATCTCATCTTTTTACCCCATCAAATATATGGTGTTATTAAGATTTTTTGATGACTCAATGACACACGATACAGTATATTGATTTTGCGAGTTGTACTTTTGCAAGTTGGTTTCTAGGAGCCGTGAACCAGAACCCTACAGATTATCCTAAGAAGACTTTGGGAAAGTAAACCTCGATCGTTAACTAGCAGTTAATAATTTAATTTAAAGCAAAAAAGCACAAACAACTATGCTGAAATCTCCTGAAACAGTAAATCGAACAATTGCGACAGTGGGGTCAACACTTCAGTTAAGTTTTGGAACATAGGATCTATATAATCCACACGGGTATCATTTTTTTTTGAAAATAAAAAGCAACAATTCGAATAGAAACTATATTACCAAATTGCACATGGGAACACTGTACCTATTATGAAAGTAGTTAAACTTACACTCGGACTAAATACGGGTTAATTGTCTGTAAATGTAAATTTAATTACTTAAACCACAACAGTTATAATGTTACGTTCTTAAAAAATTCAGGCAAAATTTTTGAAACGTTGTTAATTTTGCTACATTTCGCTGTTAGAATGAAGTTATGGTAACATTGTTATGAGACAGACAACTCATAAGTATTTTTTTCTACTCCTGGTATTAAAGTCGTGGCTTTGGCCGTTTTTAGTCACGGGCTGAACATTTAATTTTTGTTAAAATGAATGAAATTTATGATTTCTTTCCATCACTATCAATTTTTTTTCAATATAACAGTTAAATACACTTGCCTAAGTAGAATTTTGTGTCTATGTACAATATCGTTCATTTTATAAACCTAAATGTTCAAATTATTTTAAATGAAATTTTACATATTTACGTTGTTTAATTTGTGGTCGTAGAAAAAGTATAGTATGTGTATCGTTTATAAACTCTTTAGATACTCGTTTTTTATACACTCACTGCGCTCGTTCCTAAAAAATCGTGACTAAAATGACGTTTATAAAACTTGATACATAATAAATACTATAACATGAAGTGTTTTTCCATCTTGAACGTCTACTCAAACCTTACACTGCGACACTCGGAGTATATTCTAATCTCTAATGCCTTGTTTTTAAGTCGCATCCATAATACAGACCAAAACACTAATAGAGATATAATCCTAAAAGTGCGTAATAAATCAAACAAACAAATTTAAAAACTCGTTGTTTTTCCATCTCCTCCTTTTAAATTTATGATATAATACATAACAGTGATATGAATCACGCTTTCCGCTTGTAGTACGTACTCGTAACTTAGTAACTTCATGTAAATCTTCCTGCATATACATTAAAATCTATTGATTTAGTATTCCCGCAGTCGTAAAATTTGATGACAAAGTTAATGTTTCCTGCTCGATATCGTTGACTCGTGTCTCCTGTGGTTAACTAAAGATGAGACCAGAACCAGCGTATTATCATAAAACTAACGACACTTGCTGTACGTTCAGAGATATCAAAATCATTTGGTATGGATCACTGCTCGCATGGTAGAAGATGAGCATTTGACTTGTTTACGAGAATATTCAGCCAGCGATGAATTTTATATAAATGCATTATAATGATCATATAATATGATATAGTGGATGTGGAAGGTACAATTAAAGTAAGTAGGTAGCTGCAAATTTATATAATGTACGTTATACTCACTATACTAGGTATAATAATAATAACATTTAAGTTATGGATATTGTAGTAAATTGTTATCATTATTTTTAGTCATATTTAACTAGACAAATTCTAATAAAATATTTCATGGTAATATAAAAGTGATATCTTTGTCATTGACATTATTGTTCGGCGTTTTTACTTAAGACAAGTTAATAATTTTTTTTATTAACTGGCAATAATAATGACAGCTTTATTTGTATAGGGTATCCGCCTATATTTAATTGTATATTAAATTCCTTTTGGAACTAGGGTTGCCAACTCTGAATTTGTCCAAAAAGTTACAAAAAAAATCTGGCGCAGGCGATTTTTTAAAAATTTTCAAGGTCAAACCTGTCAAAGTTAAATAATGTAGAGTTCTTATAACAATGAAGCAATTTAAACAAATTGTTATTTTTTTTATTATTAATGCACGTTATTTGTTAGCGGAGCTAAGCGTATTCCTGCAAACCAGTTGGCTTAAACCTAAACGACTGATAACTGAAAACATTACAACTTAAACTTATTGTCCCGTGCTTCGGCTTAGATGATTCTCCTTATCACTTGACGCAATGATAATGTTACAAAGCAATTTATAAAGCTATGTCGATCATGCTCTGTGAAACACTGCATATAAACAAAATCAGATGGAGATTGACGTTGACTCACAGTCGCTCTTAAGCAAAGATCGGAATTCTCGGTTTTAACTATTTAATATTGGGATTCTAGGCAGTTCTATAACTTCTATAAGCGCATCTATAGTAACTTATAGACCGATCTTTAAAAATGCTATTCTGGGCAAGTCTATAGCTTACAGATTTCGATAAATGTCTTATAGATTTCTATAAATTTATAGACAGCTACTGACTCACCATAGGTACGATATGAAAATAATGACATTTCTGAAATATTGAATCATGAATCATAACTAGCAAATTTTACAATTTCAAACCAATAATTATCAGAAGAACATTAGTTGCTGAGAACTATATGTGTATAGAATGTTATATTTTATTTAAAATTTGCTTCATAGTTTATGCTTATGTCATCATGATTGGAAATCGCTTGGAAATAATACAGTAAAATTTAGGAGTTCAACTGAATTCATTGAATATGAACGACAATGATTATTTTAAACATAGTTTAATTAATTAAATTCTCTGATAAAATAATATCAGTAGTAGTAGTTTACAAGGTTCTTGCACCATCCACTTCGACAGTGTAGTATTATATAGCTTGAAAACTATAATAATAATTTTTATTTTCCTTTATCTATAAATAAAATAATTGCTTAATTATTGCGTTTGCTATTGCTATATTTTGAATTCTTCGCTAAAAAAATCTTTAATTATGTAGCATATTATGTTTTACCTCATATTTTCGAAATATATTCTCGAATTTTATCAGCACGTGTCATGTGTATTTCATTGTGTCAAATTCAGGTCCAATTTGTATAATCATTTGTCGCGTCAATGTGGCAATGTCCTTCTTCAAAATTAATAATAAAATAGAAATAACGAGAAAATATTTCATAAGATTTTATTTTTATACCAAAATATTATTTCTTTTCAAGAAAAGCAAGGTACAACAATTTATTCATTATTTTTACATGTTACAAAAATAATAATATGGAACTATTGGCAATACTGTTTTTAAGATTCTATAAGAAAAATTTACAGATGTCAAAAGTTATAGACATGCAGTCAGAATACCATTTTAGCGAAACCTATAAGACTGTCAGTTACGGATTTTCCATAACTTATAGATCTATAAGTTTACAGAATTTTAAGATAATGCCCAAAATCCCACCATAAATTACCTACCAGAAAAGCGTACATTACTACAATTTCTTTAAAAGCGTGCGTATAGCTTACACATTAATATTTTATAACGAAAACGCGTATGCACGCTCTAAAGGCGTACAGTTGGTAACCCTACTTGGAACGGGTTTGTATAATTAGGATCAAAGAATATAGAATGTAGAAGGTAGATCGAGACAAAAGTATAATTATTATTGAATCTAATTTAAATATTGAAATAAATGAAAAGATATGACTTTTCAAATAAACGTTAAATAATTAAATTTCAATTGCGACGGTTCGGGCGGCCTATGGCCAGAGACTTCATTCGTAAAACCTACAGATGTAGACACAAGCAATTCGTTAATTCAAAATTGGCAACATTGTCCGTTCCAGAGAAAATCCCTATACGTGGGGGTAATCCACCAGGATTACCAACCATCACACGCGCTGTTGCCAACTGTGAAACTATTAACTAGACAGTATCGGGGCAAACTTCGTGCGGGCTATCCGCTTTGAGCAACGTTGGAGGCTAGTCCAACACACGCTCAGCCGGGATTTAACAATTTGTTAAAAGTATTCGTAGAAGGTTTTAATTACTGCTGTGAAAACGGAAAAGCTTATTCGTACACAGGAAAGTTCGACATTTGTTATAGAGTTCAATTTATTATTAAGTAGATTATTTAATAATTGCAATCAATTCAAATTTCATAATTAAAATGTAGGTCACATCCTGGATCAAGGGCTAAGTTAGACCCGTAGTCAGGAACAAAATTTAGAGTGGACCACCCGAATTTAGAGTGGGCAACCCAATTTTTTTCCCGCTTGCGTATGCGTATTTTTTTGACCAGTGCAGGTATATATTCGCCTTAACCAGAGTGTCAAGAAAAAGGAAATGTGCCACAGGCCACAGATGATTTTTTCCACTCAAGGTCAAATAATGATTTATTTTTAAAGAGATGTGATTATGTGAAATTGAATTTTGTTCTTCACGCATTTCATGTGCAAAAATAACTTGTCAGATCACAGAAGTAGAATTAATATAAAATTTATTAATTTTGGTCCACCACTCCGATTTTATTATAGTGAGAAACTGTTTCTCCCAGAGTGCGAAATGCATTTTAAATGTAATTTGCCAGGTAAGGATTTTTAAAGAAGTATTTGACATACCAAAATAGGCCATACCGTTTAGCTGAAGACTAAAAAAAAAAGAAAAATGAGCATTACAGCTCTTCTAAATTATTTTTTATTAATAACGAATTTTCTGGTTCTGTTTTCATTTTGATAATGTAATGTAATACTCTCGATTTTACTTTTTTTTCTATTCCACTCTTTTCCCACTACATCAATTGGCTAAATCCAACCCGAAACTCGTACTTTACCGCATCCTAATGTAATTTTGAATTTGATAAATTCTGTAAAAGTGTTTTCGTTGCAAGTAAACTGTTAGTTTATTATTGACTTCAAGATAATGTTTTTATAGACATTTAATTGAGAAAGAACGGATCTACAGATGTCTTTATACAATTTTAAAAATAAATTTCTATCAGGAGATATAACCATGTAAAGTTTGCATAAAAATTTTTATGAATTTTTTTGGAATTTTATAATCATGCACTATTTTTTAATTAAAATTTTAAAAAGACATAACTGTTAGCTGATCCTTTAAATATAAAATCCTTGTTGAATTACAATTTTATATCATTCTTGTACTGGCCAGAAACAATCGCTACGTTAGTACGTTTTGTCCTAGATTTTAGGAGGTAGACTGGCCTCTTAACAAATTAATTTATAAATTGAAAAATATTCCTATTTTAGGAGGTGGAAGATATTATATAAACAAAAGCAAACAACAAACAATCAAAAATCAGTACAACAGAAGCAAAAATATATGGATCATTATTTTACCAATATTGTTAATATAGGTACAATAAACATCAGAACATCATGGATGTTTAGTACTGCATTATTTTGGGATAAATCCGTTTCGGTTATAGTTAAAAAACCATATTAGTCAGGCACTATATTTTTGTGAAGAAAACTAATCAACATTTTACAAATTTTATAAGGTTACTGAATCAATATTTTCACTAAAAGTTAAAGTTTGAATATATTGGTTAAAATAGTATATCCGGGTCCGGCTTTAGTTAAGCATCACCGTGAGAATATCTACACCCTGCATTAATTAATAATCCATCATAGGATCAAATCAATTCGATTCGGGTTTTAGTCCTTAGAGCCTGCGTCTCAACTCAGACTCGAAGCTCCAAGCCCCCACCCCACCCCTCTCGCGGATCGCTTAAATCCGGTTAACGCTCCGGAAAGGGTTGAACATACCCTCCATCCTACCTGAGCACATACACTCCCTATTACTCTAATGGACACGCTGAAAATATCGATCGGCATCCGGTATCATAATTAACAAAACCACAACGCGAATGTGAACATTTTAGGAATCTCAGCGAAAATGTGACCCAGAAACACATTTCAGGAATTTCGTCTTGGAATTCTGATACAATAACCTACTTAAAAATCGTTCGCGGAGGCAAAGTTTAAAGTTTCATTTAGTGAAGCGAGTACACGCTAAAGGGGTAGATATATTTTGTGAAGTTAGAGCAAAGACAAATTACAGAGACGCACTTACGAAATTTTAAATTGTAATTGTAGTTTCATAGAAGTTAAAGTTTTGTTTCTGAAACATGTAGTACTCAAACTATTCTTTTAAATGAAACAGTTTAAAGTGCAATTTCTAAATAATATAACGATTGTAGAATATGAAACGATAAAAGCACAATAATTATAGATTAATGCTTCATTTCTAAGAATTTATAGAAACTTTTTTAATATATAGGTAGAACCTGTTATATAAGTAAAAGTAGGCTAGAACGGTGCTAGTTTTCTTAGTTCAAATGTATTTTATATTACGGACTTAAAAATTTAGCTATTTAGTTTTTTTTTTAGTAGCTGAAATTGAATTGAAATCTCTTTTAAAAATCTCAGTTCAACACAGATTTCGATTAATTTAAGCGGCCCGTTTCGGTTTTTCCAAATTCCTAGAATACTATGGATTTTACTTTTTTTTCTATTCCACTCTTTTCCAAACCATCCCGAAACTCGTACTTTTCCGCATTAGAAATTCAATGTCATTTTGAAGTTGACAAATAGTGAAAACGTTTTCGTTGCAAGTAAACTGTTAGTTTATTATTGACTTGAAGATTACGTTTTCATAAACATTTAATAGAGAAAGAATGGAAATACAGATGTGCCTTTTTGAAATTTTAAAATTAAATTTCTATCATGAGATATAATCGTGAAAACTATGCATAATTTGGAATTTTTTAATAAATCTTTCGGAATAGTTATAATCATTTACAATATTTTATTACAATTTTAAAAAGGCACAAATGTTAATTGATTCTTTAGGTATACAATCTTTTTAGAAATAAAATTTTACCATTCTAGTACTGGCAACAAAACACTCGCTATGCGTTACCTGCGTTAATATACATTTTACGCTGGATTTAAAGTAAAAAATCTGCTGTGGCCACCACACGATCTCTCGCCTAATTCTGCTTATTCTACTAATCTAATAAATAGTTTTACTTACATTTTAATAGTTTCATCTTCATGTAATATGTAAACGATAATGTAAACCAATATGCAAGCAAAAGATGTCAACTGTACTGTCACTGTCATAATAATTCAAATTTTATGTAGAAACAAATTTCATATCATGGACAACAAGATAGAATATTAATTGTACTTTATTTTATTGTTAAATACTTCCAGATTCAGCAATTTGTATTTATAATTAACTGTACACATAGATAATCACAATTTCTTTTATTTTTAATTGCAAAAATTGTCATAAATAAATAATGTACCAATATATTTAAGGAAAACTTTTCCAAACTTCTAAAAGTACTACTTCCGGTTTGCAGATTTCTACCAAAATGTTATCCGGTGTTAAGATACTTATCAAAACCTTAAATAAGAAATTTGGTTATAAACGGTTTGATACTTTTTAAGTTATCGTGGACGAAAAATCCTCGGTTCATACAAACACACAAACACACGAACACACAAACACACAAACACACAAACACACAAACACACAAACACACACACACAGACATCATCGTGAAAATAGTAAATTCGTATTCTAGAGACCCTGAAACGTGCTTATCCACCAAAAACTCATACTCGAAAATTTTGACCCATTACAATACCTCTCTTATAGAATATGAGGCGAGAGGTAAAAATAGAATGATTTGAAACTTGGGGACTTAATATTCATTTAAAAAACAACACGATTCATAATAGAATATATCATCATAAAAGTGGACAATCCTAAATAAATATTCGAGTAAACTTGTAAACGAGTGTGTTGTGTGAAGTGTGAACAATCATTTAGGAATTCACAAAATTTAATAAATAAATATAATAATAACCATAATTACAACATTCTATAAAAAACACAAGTCTTATGTATTCAAATGTCAATAATTTTAAAAATAAGAAAATCAAGAAAAAATTGCTGAGTTGAAGTAATGATGGAGTGGTGTTGGAGTGGAGTTAGAGTGGTATTGGAGCTGGAGTGAATTAAGTAAGAAAAGAGCACCCCGAATTTTTGATGGACAAATAATAATGTAAATGTCAATGTCATTAAATTTACAAAATAATTATTCATTGACGTGTGTAAAGAAAAAAACGAAAAAAAAACTTAATTTGTCAATACATATTTGTATTTAATTTACTAAGAAAAATGAACTTTGAATGGGACATAAACAAAATTGACATTAAAACCTTATCATTCCATCTGTACAAATATTTTGAGATTGGACTAATGGTGTAGGAGTTAAATCTATCAATTGATTCTATTTGACTTTTATTTGCCGGACGTATGACTCCGAAATAAATTTGCCAGCGAAATGATTACTTATTTTGTGAATATTTTTGAAGAAAAACCAAAAGTGTCGTTAATAAATAATGATATCGTTGAATGACACTCGAGCATTTCATTTCCTCACAATAAATTTTGTTTGACATCTCAATCTTGTCACCTGACAGCAATTTGGCTACAAAAATTATTTGAAAATAAAATCATGAAATGCTAGGTTACCAAGCTTCAATACAAACATAAATTTATCAGTCAAAATTAAAAGCTCTTATGTTGTTGATAAATTAACAAATATGCGTAGGTAGGTATTTTTTGTCCAAACGAATAGTTGATTTTGAATTGATGTGACGTTTATAATAGCGTCGAAGGATTACAATAAAATTTTGAAAGCAAAAATAATTTATTAGAGTGATTCATTAGGTTAAATGAAAAATGTTTCAATAGAGATTTGGGTAAATCAATTTATCGAACATTTTGCGGAACAAAGAAAACAAAAGAACGCGTATTTTTATAGAATAATTTGAATAAAAAAAACAAATGTTAAAATATTTGTTCATCTTGTTGTTGTGAGAAATGATTGGATTACTTTACGTCCTCCTGAATACATCCCTGGAGTACGTTTTATGCAGGAATCATTTATAAGGATTTAAGTTACGCGCAAACGCAACGGAGCGAATACGCACGTCGTAACTTAGAACTCTGAATCAAATTAAAAGACAATGTCGTTGGCAATCCTCAATTTAAATATTTAACACCGCAAGCAACAAACACCGGAAACGACTCAATTCTGGCTCGGTGCCCATTTTGCCCCACCACCGGCGCTACGACGCTCATATTTGCGCCCGCATTTTCACGAGGAAGAAAACTTTGTATTTTTTGGTTGCAGGTAAAACAAAAATATTTTGATATGCAATAAAATTCAATTTGAAGTCAGTGAGGGCTATTTTATGAACTTTATTTGAACAAGCGTTAGCGTTTTTTCCTGCCGTCACTCACACCTTTAAAGGAGATAGCGAGGTAGGAATTTTAGTGATGCTCAAATAACGGTAGTAAGATTTTAAAGGCAAGGCACGTTTTAAGATCCCGAGAATATAAGTAATAATATGATTTTGATAGTTTCGCAATGGCTATTATAATAGTGAAGTATTGTAATCGTGATTTTGTGACAGTCCGAGATTTTGTTGAATCTTCACGTTTTGGACCCTAAAAAACATCATTTATAAAAAAGCCGGTCGGTCGGTTTGTCTGTCTGTAAGCACGATATCTTGAGAATGCGCACGAATTTTCGACTGAAATTTTATATTTAGCTTTTTACAAAAAAAAAAACAGTTTTAAGTTCGTTAATGAGCTTTATATGTGGTACCAACTTTATGAATTACATTTTTTTTAAATGAGTACTTGAATTGATGAAAATATTGTAGACATTTGCGCTTTATGTCTATAACCGTTGATTGAATATAACTTACAATAAATGCAATTAACCCATATTCGGGCAAGGTGAGTCATTTATGGCAATTATTCTTTTTACTTAACTAGCTTTTATTTGGAAATATATTTAACACAATCAAAGATTTATGTTTATTTTTTATCTCTATTTTCAATTATTTTAAAATTTAATTTAATAATCAATATCAGGTGTAATTTACGTCACAATCATGCTATATTAGCTATTAACTGCGACCATATTCGAACATGTAAAATATTTTCGTTGACATAAACACAATAATGAAATTTATAGTTTACTCTAATGTAAATTTGTACAATGTACAATGGAAATGCGTTGAAGTACATACTTGATGTTAATTAACTGTAATGTATTATTATTGTTACGATGAAATTATATCAAGTTATTATAATTTTCAAAGCCACCAGGTGTTATTCATTGCAATAGACGGCGACGTGCTCACGTCAATATGTAAGCTAGGCTGTATTTTACGTTATTATTCATGGTAATTTATTAATATACAGACATATTTAAAAATTTAATTATGTCAAGAGTTGGGTAGACTATTAATGTAAGTAATAGATAATTAGGAACGAGTGAAACAGTTGTTATTTCTTTCAAATATTTCCTTTTCAATCATGTTTTATTTAAAGGTTAATATAACGACTTAAACTGTATCAAATAAAGTTCATGTAACGTAGGTATTATTCACTTCAATTTATTTGTTTCTAAAAGAATTGACATAATGTGGCAAACAATAATTTTTATAGTCGTGAGTTTCGTAAAATATCTAACAAAGACAATTTTCACTTATAATATCACATGTGCATTAATTCTTTCCGTAAGTTTTTTTGAGTGCTTTCCAACAACGTCTTAATTAGCTCGAATGGTACAGGAGAACTAATTACGATGTTGAAATGCACGATAAAAAATTTCCTGCACATGCATGCATATTCGGTAAGAAAATCGCAATGACACCGCCGCTCTATTTGTCAATTCTTTTTACAATACAAACTTGAAATATTTACTAAATTTGTATTTAACATTAATAAATATGTATTATTTACTTTATTAATTGCTTACTTATACTCAAAATAACAATTTAACCAATTTTTTATTTAATGTCAAAGTGACAGATGACGGTAAAGTTTCCTCTTATTAATCTCAGTTAAGTTACTCAAGCTACTAGTAAAAAATTTCCGAGAAAATTTTTATATAACCATGGTTACTATTATTGTAATCAATTCATCCATTGGCTGTTATTTGTGTCATGCGATTTTCTTTTAAAAACGCATCTGATCAGTTCGAAAGATAACATCATAACTATTCCAGTTTCCAAGCCCAGAATACCTCATCATCACTGATTCCTAAAATCGTCAATAACTAACTGCCTTGTGCGTTATCGCCTGCATAACTTGTTGAAATTGTAGCAAAATTTTGTTGAAAAATATTTGCAACAGTTTGCAAAAATATTTTTACAAACAAGATTACAAACCGTGCAATTTAAAATCAAACATGAATAAGCTTTCCAATATTTCATGTCACAAAATCGAATAAAAATTATTGTTTTCTGATTTTATCACTTCCATATAACAAGGTTAAAATATATTTTATTTGGTAGAGAACGATTTTGTGCAGTTGTAGCACACTGTAGTATCATCATAACAAAAACTTATCGTTTTGCAGTGCAATGTGAGTGTATATAACCCAGATTTGTGTTGCCTTCTTGCTCCTTGCGCTTGTTAGCTGAAGAACGTATAGTGTCACGTTTGCAGAGCTGATTTATAATATAATAAGTAGATAGTGGGACTTATCGCAACAAAGAGTATGCTGTTCTCTGCAAACTGCAAATTAAAATGGTTGAAATGTACGCTACAGAGAACAAATTTTACTTGTTATGGTGGTTGGCTTCTAGCCGTTAAAATGGTGAAAAGTATGTTTAGTTTTCCCATTAATTGAAGTAAAAATTGAATTAACTAAGATGTTTTTGAAAAGTTTAAGGATGCTGCCTCTTTGCTCTAATGCCAGTTTTTTTTTGTTTTTTCTTCAATTTTTTTATGTGTATGGCTAAACATGTCCAATTTTGTGAATATTTCATGTGTATTTTAATACAATCCTACATAAAAATTCTAAAAAGTGGCATTAGAGCAAAAAGAGGGCAACTTCAAGCTTTTCGAAAACGTCTTATTTGTTTAAACCAATTTTATGAGGAAAACTGCATTTTGTTTTTCGCTATTTTGACGGCTGGTGTTGATCTATTTGAAATTTAATTTTCTGTAATAGAAAATTCAAAAAGTGTGCTATTTATTTATTCAGATATAAAATTTAAATCTTTGTTAATTAAAGTAAACCTATAATTTGACTGCACAACTGCATTATGGTTTCTTCTCAGGGATTTGAAATAGGTACTTTAGTTATTCTGCGAAAACGAATTTACAGTTGCTTCCCAAAAACAACAAATTTAACGAGGACTTAATTTAAAAAAAATAAATTTCATACATTGTATTTCATGTTGATTTTTAACATTTTGAGATAAAGTATACGATCTCCACATAGGATTGATCTGAACGGAAGGAAATGTCATTTATTTTGCACAAAATACATTTACTCGGAATTCTTTCGGAATTGAATACTCGTAGGAGTAGAAACGAAGGCTATTTCAGCTTTGAAAATATTTGTCTAAATGTAACTTTTCCATACAAAACTCAATTTACTTAACTCGGATATAGTAAATCTACTTATTCTTATTTTGAGTCATCAATATAGATAGGTACTTAGGTATAATTAATTCGTTTGTGTATGCCGGCTATCAACTCACGTGTACACCACCGGTGAGATTCTTGTGCAGTTTTTATTTATCATTTCAAAGGTCTTTACTAAATGAACCTTTTACTTGATGGATAGATTTAATAAAATAATTCAGATTTGTTGGTTTTAATTATTAAATTATGACAACGTTTCGGTCATGGTTATGACCATATTCAGGTCACCTAAATGTGAGCCTAAGCATGATGTATTTAATTAAAAGTTATAATTTCAATAAAACCAGAGCTATGTTATCCAACAAATCTGAATTATTTTATTAATCCTACCCATCAACATTTTTGTCGGCTCAACAATCAACAAAAGTTTGAACCTTTTTATTGTTACATAATCATGATATGTAAAATTATTTCAATCAAGTGTTGAAAAATATCGAAGAAAGCTTTTTTATGAACGTTTTTCATTTGCGACACAATCCAAATGGGTATTGCAATAAATATGCGCTTTTTCTACTCTACTACTCTATATTTATTTTCTCGCATATTTTTATTAATTAATATGCATTTTGTATGATACTTATAATTTGTGCCGTAAGCATTTTCCACAACATAGCACAAATTCATTATCTCCTGATGTCAGCCGACACAATCTCGGCAATTTTCGGTTTAATAAGCAACGTTCGCTTGTCTCTCAAGGCCAGCAGGATTCTCCGGGTAGAAATTATTTACAGGAAGCAAGATTGGTTCGTGAGCTAACAATATTAAATCACTCTTTGATAACTGTCGAGCTTTCTTATAACCTTGCAGCATCGTGTTTAATTTCAAGGGAAAGAATAGGAGTGATACAATATTTATAGAGTGCTTCATTTGTTATTTATCCCACATGTTGCAGTTTAAACGACAGGGGGATGTAACTTGTTGTACGTCGATAAAATTACGAAAATGGAGAAAATGCTGCTGCACGTATACTCCAGTTGCAATAAAGTCTTAGATAACTTGAGGAGCCGACAACTGATGTGCGAGTACGGAGGAAGCTTATTTCTTAAAAAATTAGGAAATTTTAGATAATTAATTAATAATGTGAACTGAAAATAATATACATTACAATAATTACAATCTTCGTAAATTAAATTAACTTATCCAAATAATATTGTGTTGATATGAAACGCCGTTTTACTTTTTATGTAGGTACTAAGTACCCACATAAATTTCGAATTTTAAATTTAATTTAAAAATTATTATTTAATATAGCAAACAACATCAAAGGTATAGTTTTCACGAGTTTAAAATGCAATTATACTTACTCTAATGATTACGAGAAGGACTTTTGGCTCGTGTAATTAACTTTCTTTCCGTGAATAATTATTATCTTCGTTGAATACATATTGCATAATTTAGGTATGTACAAGACGTAATAAATTTTTAGCGTCAAATAAAAATCTCACGCTTTGTTTAGACAAGATTAACGTTTCCTGAATTATGGTAGTAGTACATACTTCTAGTAGGAGTAGGAGTACGATATTGTCTTATTATTGTTTTTTTTCCAAAAGTAATACAGACCTAAAGTACGTGGCAGTTCGCAATAGTATTTCTATTTGGACATATTAGAATAGACTCTCCAAAAATTACGAATTGTACTTGAATTATGGTAGTAGTACATACTTCTAGTAGGAGTAGGAGTACGATATTGTCTTATTATTGTTTTTTTTCCAAAAGTAATACAGACCTAAAGTACGTGGCAGTTCGCAATAGTATTTCTATTTGGACATATTAGAATAGACTCTCCAAAAATTACGAATTGTACTTTTGTATCTGATTCCTAAAATATTTAGTTATTTATGTAACAAATACGCAAAATACAGTTTTAGAGAACGAACCTATTTACGGACGAGGCGTAAGCCGAGTCTTTACATTAGGTAAGTCCTCTAAAACTCAGTTTGTGTACGCGTTCCATACAAATTTTTTTAATACTCGTATTATGCTCTTCAAATTTCTGTAGTACCTAATTATTTGATATTATTTTATATATAATATACCTATCTTAGGCGATTAAATTATAAAAATCAGGAAATAATCCTATAAAATGTAAGTAACCAGCTCATTGCTTAGGTTTCGTTATTTTAAAGGACTGGTTCTCCTAAAATATTATTTTGCGGACTCAAAACAGATCGCAATGTAACGATTTTAGAGAGCATATACAAAAAAGAAATTTATTGGTACAAAGGTATTTTACTCCAGTGTTGGTACTCACAATAACGTCATTGCTGAAATTGCAGTAGAATCTTGATAAAATGTTTGTCTTTCGTTGGAAAATCATCAAATGATATACGAGTATTTATTTATTGTTTTCTATATATTTCTAATGTCCGGACTGCAATGAAATATGAAGGTTCTGGGTCTAAATCCCAGGACTTTTCAGCTTAAAGTTCGTTGAACTTATTCTCTGCAGTACACTAACAAAAATCTGATAAATGATCTGAACGCTAACCTTTCACCTCGGCTTTACTGCATTTCATATGACGTTTCCGAACTTTCTGTTTTCTTTAAAACAACTCACATAAAACAGAAAAAAACTTAAACGCTTAAATGCGTTCCCTACAAAACTATTTCGTCTGAAAAGTAAAACTTTTCTAGATAATCAGTATGAATATTTCATCAAATAAAAAATAGTAATTTGTGAGGATTTCTAGTACAATGTTTGTGTAAGACGAGAAAAATATAAGTTGCAAAATTTTGTTATAAGAAGTTGTCTTATTGATTTAAAGAGGAATAAGATTGTCAGAAAGTTATATGTATGTTTATTTTTACAAAACGGCAGACATTAGCCGTTGTGTACACATTTTATTTCAAACTAAAACTACAAAGCAAAGTTTTTAAACTTGAAAGAATGAAGAAAGATGACAGTTTTAAAAGAAAATAACTTCGGAGCTGTCAAAACAAGAACAATATTAGACAAATAGTTACACTGTTTTCCCCATTTAAATTAATCCAGTCCATCAGAAACTATAATAATAATTGTAAATTTTGTCCTTATTTAAAGATTTTGATACTTGGTACAACAAACATTTGATGCTATGTTGTCAGTTGTCAGACGTAGAATGTTATTTTTAAAATTTTATATTAGACCATTATTACTTACAAGGGTATATTTCGATTATTCGCCTATTCATGTTTATAATATTTGTAATGTTTAATATAACATAATTGTTTGGCATATATATATATTTTATGTTACAAAGTTGGTATGATAGTCAAATCAGCAACTTTTAATTGACATATAAATTATTTACTTTATTTACAAGTAAATATGATATAAAATAGTACTGTTGTCATAATTCTTCTTAAGGGGCTATACTTCTTGAGTGCAATAAGAATCAAAATTCACGATTCTGGATATATTGCTCAAAATAAAAATCTGAAATTTTACATTAGTAACGACAATGCATTGTTGAATTAAAAATTCAAACTATATATTGTTCCGACAACAATTAGAGATAAAAAGGAATTAAACACTAGAATTTCGTGAGGATCTCATGATCAAACTATAAAAGTTATCATTGAGTTTAAAGACAAAATGAGTAGAACATAGATGTAAAAAGGGCGGAAAAACAATAAAACTATAATTTTATCAACAGAATTGTCATAAATTATATCTAAACTTGTACAATTTACGCCGAATTTCGCATAATTATTTAAGCCAAACTAATTACATTAATTAAATATTTTGAAGATTCCGCACTTTTAGTATTCTTTCTTAATCTACATACAAAAATTCAACATCATACGTATAACAGTATTAGATTGAGATCCTCACAAAAATTACTCGTTTTTCAATGAGTATTATTGCCATGCAATAGGCCCTTAATGAATATGTGAAACATATAATTGTAATTTGTAGAAGTTACAATAATTAATCATTTGTTTATTAAAGCTAATATAAATTTTTAAATATCTTTACCTCTTTTATTTTATATTATTGTTTATCTACTATTTAAGGTGTTTTCATCAAAACTACAATTTTTTAGTTTTTGAGTTTTTCGAAACATACCTATATTAATATTATTTAATAAAAAAGTTTCATATCTGCAATCTCAAAATTAATTATTATGTAACTTAACTAGCACTATAACATTACGACCACTAAAACAGTCTTGTTATTCATCATTTTGTATGCAATTTGTCTAATGAAATTTTCAATCTCAACAATTGACATTTTGCATGCATTGTTTAACAAAGATTAGCCGCATTTTGATCTTGCGAAACTTAAATTCTATGGTGGAAGTGCAGTAGATAAATCCTTATTGTTAACTTTGTCGTAAAACTAGTTTTCAACTGTAATAAAGGCTACAAACTCGATTAAATTGCACAACCACCAAGAGTAAAAGCTAAGCAAGGTGTTGAATTTGTCTTTCTATTGTTCATGCAATTTAATAAAAGAGAATGAGAGTTTGGTTTATTTTGGGTTTGCCAGAAGTTTATCAAAATTGGAAATCATTCAATTCCATTTTCATTTGTGGACTCGATATATCCTAACATAGGTAATTGTATTTGAATACAATTAATTAATAATAACTAATTTTTTGACTTAATAATTAAAGAATAAAGTAAGAAATATAGTCTATGATGCATTTGCAAAGAAAGGGTGAAGAAATGTCAATTAAAATCTAAGGTAAATATGGTGACCTTAACAAATACATAATATAAAACGAACAATATTGAGAATAAATGTTGTGATATTTTATTTTTATAAAATAAAACAGATTATTGAATATAAAATTATTTTTTTTCTATACCTATGTTAATTTTTTATTTGCACGAATGCACATATTCGTATGGAATAACAGTCTACTACAAAGTATTACCTTTTTGTATGATTGTGAAATATATTTTATGCTGTTGGTATTTTTGTTGTCAGTACCTACAACAAATATTATTAATTTTATACCTTTTGTTTTTGTAGGTTTGTACCTATTTTTGTTGTATTGCAAAAAATTGTGTACGTACCACATATTGTTTATCATATACTTTATAATATAATACGTAAAATTTTGATATTTATGTTTGTATATCATTTATAATGGTGCTGATGCTGTTCGAACTAATTTAACATTGCTTTTTATATTTATTTGCATGATTAATTCTAAGTATACATGCCAGCATTGGTATATTTAAATAAAAAAATCTGACGTGGACACCACATGACTTCCTTGTACGCCTTGTGTGTTCATACTTTTCTTAATAACTAAAATGTAAAATAATATTAAAAATTCTTTTAACTTATTATACTAGTATACTCACAAATATATTTTAGTCATTTTATTTAAACTGCAGAAGAAGATATAAAGCATATTTTACTATTGTCACTGTCATGTCATAATCATTTAAATTTTACGTAGTAACAAATATTAATCGATCATGGACTACAAGATACCGAAATACTATAAATTATAAATATATACTTTAATTATTTTTAAATGATAGCAGATACAAAAATATTTATAAAATACCGATTGTAGGTAATAATCACATAATCTTTCATTTAAAATAAAAAAAATTGTCTAAAATTAAATATTTATCGAAATATTTTTAAAAAGTACTACTTCCGGTTTGTAGACTGAAACCAAAAATAGGAGGTGCACAACTAGATGCTATAACAGTCCTAAATACAAAATTTCAACTTTCTACGTCTAACCGTATTTGAGTTATGCGACACACATACGTCCGTCCGTCCGTACGTACGTACGTACAGACGTCACGTCGAAACTAGTCATAATGGATTCAGAAAAGGTCAAAACGGATATTTCCGTCAAAATCTGAGAACCGAAATTTTTCGCGATTACAATACTTCCTTACTTCGTACAAGGAAGTAAAACTAGGTACCTATTTTTATAGAGATGCAAAGTTTAGTATCCAATAAAGCAAGAAGTGTTATTGTGTGCCATAAGACGGTAGATTAAGATCGCGCTTGAAACCATTTCCACAGTCATTTTTATACACTTTATCTGCATAAATTTCTGCAAATAGGAACAAACAATAGGCATAAATAATATATAAATAGAATCATTAGAGTTTCTAGATTGCCTTATGTTAAATAGGAATACCTGAAAATAAATAGAATTTGCAGAAGAAATTAAAGAAGAGGGAGCAAAATTCATCAAATTGCAATATTACAGACATACTTTTTAAAATAAGGCAATTAGGAATGTATATATTTTCATTGTGTAACATAATTTTCATTGTAGGTTACATCGTTACATGTAGAAAGCATGTGCAAAATGAGCCATGTAAAAGTGGCACTAGTAGTTACAGAAAAATAAAACATTAAAAAAATTATATTATAACCTATAATACGATTAACATTACCGTTACAGACTTCGTGTTACTGTTTTTTCACTTTTAAACGCGCTCTTCATAATAATACAATTACAAGTGCACTTATCATAAAGGCATAATGGTTCGACTGGTCTGTTTTTCTGTCATTTACTAACAAGCTAAACAGAAAAAGGCCACCCTGATAGCATATTTTTCACTCAAATCTATATCAAACTTTGTAGTTATAATTTATTTTGTTTTTTCTGCTCGATATAACTCGCTTTCACGCTAGTTCAACGCAAACATCAATAATAATTAAATTTACTGAAAATTGGAACATATTTGACAGAGCATAATATCTCACACATGAATTTATGAAAGTTGACAAAGCAATTAATGGCATATTATCGCCGTTTTAACTTATTAACTCCATGTGCTGTTTTCACGGTGTAGTTCGTTAATCGCATTTCGTAAATCGCGATTTGTAATCGTAATTTGTATTTGTAAAACGCATTTGTAATTATTGTAGTTCCGGGACCATTAATCCAGCAAAGTGGGAGGAGCAACGTCGCAAGTTAAAAACTTTGTAATATTCCACCCGAACAGAATGTGTTTTGCATTTGAGTTATTTTGCAGTTCCAGATATAGTGTTATAGCACTTCTGTTAACTAATGCTTGAATCAGATTATTAATTAGTTTTATGTAATGGAAAATTGTAATTAGGGACTTTATTTGCACACCAAAGTTCCGGGTATTAATTAGAACTAGGGCAGTATGACAGCGGTTCTTTTTCAAATTAGTTCGTTGAAAAATCTAGGACGAGTAACTTTTAATGAATGTTAAGGTGGTGTAATCGGCATTTTTTAAAAATAAATAAACATGGTGGGTACATAAATGAAATTTACCGATTTTTGCAGACAAAGTTATCTATTGCATACTTGATCCATTTAAAGAAAACAAATGAGTAGCAAGTGATGATACCTCTTAGAATCTAATAAAAATTTGCGCCAATTTTATATTTCTAAGTAAGTGAAAAAGTGAGCGGTGAAGATTCCGCATAAGTTAAATATTATTAAAAAATCTGACGTGGACACCACATGACTTCCTTGTACGCCTATGAAACTGTTCATACTTTTCTTAATAACTAAAATGTAGAATAAGATAAAAAAATCTGACTTTATTCTTTTAACTTATTATACAAATATATTAATATACTTATAAGTAGGTACTACTACTACTGCTACTATACTCACAAATATATTTTAGTCATTTTATTTAAACTGCAGAAGAAAATATAAAGCATATTTTACTATTGTCACTGTCATGTCATAATCATTTAAATTTTACGTAGTAACAAATGTTAATCGATCATGGACTACAAGATACCGAAATATTAAATTATAAAGATATACTTTAATTATTCTTAAAGTATATCTTATACAAAATTATTTATAAAATACCGATTGTAGGTAATAATCACATAATCTTTCATTTAAAATAAAAAGAATTGTCTTAAATTAAATATTTGAAAAAAGTACTACTTCCGGTTTGTAGATTGAAACAAAAAATAGGAGGTGCGCAACTAGATGCTATAACAGTCCTAAATACAAAATTTCAACTTTCTACGTCTAACCGTATTTGAGTTATGCGACACACATACGTCCGTACGTCCGTCCGTCCGTATGCACGTCCGTACGTCCGTCCGTCCGTATGCACGTCCGTCCGTACGTACAGACGTCACGACGAAACTAGTCATAATGGATTCAGAAAAGGTCAAAACGGATATTTCCGTCAAAATCTGAGAACCGAAATTTTTCGCGATTACAATACTTCCCTTCTACTCCGTACAAGGAAGTAAAAATGACAAAATATATTTATAAAGTTCATGAAATGTCGAACATAAAATTGTTTTAACGGAAAATAATCTTAAAAGAGTATAGAGAGGCGTTGCAAGAATTATAAATATTTAAATGATCTAAGTGCTTTAATATCATCTACTTTGTTAGTTTTTTTATTTAGCAGTTTATTCTTTGAAGCAACCTCACTTTAAGATATTAAATTCCTCTGAGAACAAAACAAGGTCGAAGATAAACAAGCAGTCTTTGCATTCATTAACTTTTTAAGATAGTAAAAATACCATCAAATAGTAGGCGTACTTCAGCCTCCGCCATCATTTATTTCTTGCAAAACTAAAAAAACTGACTATCTTCTTTCTCCAGTGATTAAGTTGCCCTGTACGTTATAATTAAAGCTCTAATTATAAAACACGTCGCCGAGGAGAATTTCCAGCTATTCGCTGATCCAAGACAGCTATTTGAGATTCGCGTTTCTTTGTTTTATACGCGGGGTAAGAAATACGCGTCTAGGGGATATTATGCATAAGTATGAAGAATCACAAGAGTCCCTGGAGACAAAGATGATCCTGAGTGGGAATATATTATCATATAAGTGAAAATATTTTATGTTTAGAATAAAGACGTCTTGCACTTTTTAAAGGAATTACTTTGTCTACAAAGTCTAGGTATGAAAAGTTTCTGACTGAAAAACTTTTTTGGCACAACTAAAAATGGAATCAATAGATCAATACAATAATTTTGTAAGTTTCGTACCATCATATTTAAATCGTTTAAATCTTATTGTCTAATTATTGAACTGGAGACTCATTTGAAATCTGTTTTTATTACAAATTTTTGTTCATAATAATAATTATTAGAGTAGGTAGGTAGGTATACTTAATTCTTTACCAATTAATTTCAGTCCCTACTTTACTTATACGTTTTATAATTGATTTATAATGACAAATTAACGTGTGTGGAATAATGTGGGAGTAACTTGTCAGTCAAACTGATATCATCAATTTTGTAATAATAAAATAGAAAATTATGCAATTATTAATTTCTCAAAATAATTATGCCGACATCTATAATAATTTTGGTGTATATTTTAGTGTTAGTGTATAACTCTAATGAACCACTTCTATATGAAGCATCAAGATTAAAATTAGGTAGTGTTCCACCAGTTTTATTGACCGATGACCGAATCTACATGCATTGCCTATACAAAGGGACTTACAGCTTAAAAATGATACTAAACTACTGAGCTCTGCATGGTTTATTTTAGGTTTTTATTCCCACTGCACATAACTGACACAAAATGAACATTCCGTCTTAATTTCTTTTTTAAATTTGGCTTTCATACCTACCTACAGTAGTATATTTTCAATATTCTTTTGGAGGGTGGTACATTAATAACAATAATTTTACTTTTTAGTTTCCCACTGCACATTTTGTGTCCAGCTGCACGTTAGAATAATCCCTGCAGCACTGCATGTTATATTATTTTGCCGTTTTCGGAACTTGATTTACTAAATGGAGTCGAGTATAGAATTTGATCTTTAGACCTAAGACTTCTTACTTCAAAAGCAAGAGTAAGCTAACACTGGGACACAAACAGTCCTTGTATTTGTAACAGTAACAGATGTATTTATTAATAATTAATAAACATATTATTATTTAAAATCAAGATAAGCATAGGTACTTTACATTTGTGCCTATAGCTATGTGTTGTTTTATTTAAAAACTTATGGATTAGCTACTGAAAAAACTGAAAACTGCAGCTGTTACCTACGACAAAAAATATATTCCTCACTCTGGTAACCAATTAAAAATTCATTTAATAAATAAATCATCTCTAGAATAACTCTAATTTCTGATTCCACGTTGCATATTTAAGCAGCATATGCAGACACCTGTCGTCGTATGTCTGTTCCGGTTCTGCTCCGGGTTCAGGCTGTTTGGAGCTTTCACTTCCGGTTCCGGGCCGCTTCGCTGTCACACGGTAAGCCTATTAGCACCCCGATACCCCTTCATACCTCCTGTAAAACCCTAACTCGCGGAGTGGAAATCGTAGTATACGAAACGGGAAAATATATGATATTTTTGACGGTAATAAGGATAGAATAAAAGGCGAATGGCGTTTTTAAAATGTGTAAATGTTGGAAATGTAGTTTAAAGCACTTAAAACTTTCAAGTGCTTGCATTAAAAATGAGTTCATTGTTCTGCCAGCAATTAAAACGAAACATTTTGATTTCTTTTCTAGTTAAACTTTTTCGCCGAACAATTAATTTGCTTTGTTCGACAAAAATAAATGCTGTTACAGCATGCAAAAATGTAGGTAGGTATAGAAAAAGTTTTCAGGGAATAATTTAATTAAATAAATTTAAATGTTTTGATTGTTAAAAACTTTACTGAAAGTTGAATTCACTTAGCGTCAATTTTATATTTTCATCAAATGAAAATAGTAATCCGCGAAGATTCCACTTAAGTTGAGTTAAATGTTATAAATAATAATGTCTGGGTTGGATGGAAGATCAGCCATATGGCGGAATCCCGGGTCAATAAAGCGTATTATTATTATTATTGTAGTTTATAATTTATACTTATAGTTTATGAAAATAAAAATAACAAGTAGGTACCGATCGAACATAAAACCGTTTTAACAAAAATAGTCTTAAAAAGGTGAGACGTATGCAAGAATTATAAATAAGATACCTATTTAAATATCTACTTTATTGTCATCTACTTTTAGTTGTATTTTACTTAGCAGTTTATTCTCTGAAGCATCTTCACTAATTATTTATATTAAATTCCTCTGAAAACAAAACAATTCATTTATAATTTGATTAAATAAATTAAGATGTTTAGAAAGTTAAATAACTTTACTAAAAGTTGAATTAAACCGTATTTCCTTGTTATGGTCTAATTTCTTATGAAATTTAAACAAGTGAAATTGATTTTATATCTCCGAAAGCAGTTACAAATTTTCCGTCATTATCTTTTCAAAAACAAATATCTCATTAGAGATCACTTGTCAAAAACAAAAAACAACCATGTCACAAAAAATTTAAATTTAAAAACATTAATTTGTTTCTTATTTTCTCATTCCCTTGTCCTAATGACCGTACGTGCATGGCAGGGCACCTACGCAGTGTCGTCGGCAGAGGGGCAAGATACTGCCCGCCATGTTGCCATGTAATCACGTGACGGACGTAGACAAACGACGGCGTAGATTGAGTTAGCCAGGCGAAGAGTGCTGTGCCGAGAAAAAATCGCGAATCGCGATGCCGACCGCAGCCGAAGCGAGCTCGGGGAAGATCGTTCACCTCCAGGGGGTGCTGTTAAGTTACGTAATGTGAGGTTATGTGAACATAAGGCCTCTGATCGCATCTTAACGTAATGATGATAAGGAATAGGGCGGAAGTAAATATTTATTGTAAATATTTTGATGATAACATGAGCGGCATGTATAGCTCGAACAGAATACAGGAAATTTTGCTCGTAGGGATTATATCAAAGTTTGGGGAAGTTGATTTTGTATTTTTTTTTTACTGTTGAGCATATAAAGGAAGATTATTTTTATTTACTGGGTTGTTGTTATCTGTGAAATTTCTGACAATATATAAATTTCAAAAATAACTACAACTATCTTCTTTTGTATCTCTAGGTACGTATATACTTATTAATTATTTAAAAACATATAGGTATGTTTAACAATCATGAACTACAAGATATCGAAGTTTCAAACACAAAATTATAAATTGTGTATCAATTCTTAAATGGATTAATTTTCATAATAAACAATTGTCTTGTCATAAGTACTTTATTCATCTAGTTTTCTAGTTATTTAATCAAAACCTTTTGTAATTCAAGAAAAATACTACTTTCTGTTAATAGGTTGCTACCAAAATTAATTTTGATCTTAAAGTTCTTATATAAAAACACCGTAGGAAGAAAAATCATAGCATATACGCACACACGGTTAGATAAGTCAATTCGTTTGAAGACCGCGTTATTGGGTTATTGCAGTAATTGAATAAGTAGATTTATACCGGGTGGAACACCATACATGTGTACATAGGCAGTTAGCATTGCATTTCACATTTGTATGCAGATTCCAGCTCCCCATTTCCAAGTCGAAATATGGCAAAAAGGTATCAATCGAAAGGTAAAACTATTTCACACCAGATGCGACTAATAATTTCCTTCTAAATTACTTTTAAAGAACAATATAAGGTAATTTTAAATTCGATATTTTCAAATCTGATCCTACATTGCTATGGTTGTTAGGTTAGGTACTCCAAATTTTCAAATGTAACAGAAATGTCAGATTGATTTTGTATTTCATTAATTAATTAATAAAATTTTATTTGAATTTTGTGTATTGATAAAATGCAGACATTAATGCTTAATAAACATTTATTTAAGTATTTTATAAAATAAATCTGACATCTTTGTCAATTTGTTGTATTTATAGTAAAGTAATGTAAGATTAGATTTGAAAATATCGAGTTTAAAATTACCTAATATAAATTGTTCTTTAATTCAGAACAAAATTATTAGTTTCATCTGGTGTGAAATAATTTTACTTTTCGATTGATACCTTTATCATATTTTAAATGGGGAGTAGGAATCTGGCATAAATGTTAATCGCATATGTACATTACATATGTATTATTATTATTATGGTGTACCACCGATACTAATTAAAAATAATACAAAGTAAAATTAAAATCATCTTTACCTGATCTATGATGTATTAACAATAAGACTCGAATTCAAAATTTAAATACATGACACAGGAAATCACCTATATGACAAAGAATATAAACAGTTTTCAAAACAGAACTTTTCATATCTTCCATCAGTAAAAACCAGCTAAAATGATGTTTATCTCTTCCGAAAAGTATGCAAGTGTGTTGCAATATTTATTTTGAAAATAAAAATCAGCAGCTGGAAAATCTTGAATGTAAAGTCGGGCATCAGAGCATGTTATTCTACACACTGTAGGTTTATTTACAGATGCATCATTCAGAGTGACCTACGACCTGACATTTAAAAGACCGGCCGTCGTTTCGGTTCTTTTTGAGCTGAGCATGCATGAGGTGAGACGAATGCGATCTTGTGAACTGTTCATGTATCTGTCATTGCGCGAGAAACGCGAGATAGTATTAAAAGAAAAACCATGACAAAATATCAAAATGTTGAATATGACGTAGAGTTTTTAGTATATGTTTTATATTAAGCAAGAAGAGCTTTGAAAAATCGTATCGTATCTTTGACAAATAACTAAAATACAGTGCGATATAAATGCTTTGCGTTAATGACTGCTGAATAGGTACATTTTAATTAATTTACCTATTCAAAAAAATACGATTCAACAAGCGATAATGATCGATATTATTAGTGGAAATATTATACAATCATAAAAGATTTGTTTTCAGTTTCAGCTTAGTTATGCTATAAAATTGGCACTAGTGGATTACATCGTCTATTTTGGTTATTAGATAAAATATCTTTGTGATCGGCAATGGCAGTAGTCTTTTCAGAAAAGTAATTTAATGTTTTAAATGAAGATGCAGGTATCAATAAAGTATATCATCTCATGTGCAGAATTGGGCAAGTATCGAAATCAAAATACTTAAGTATAAGTACCAGTACTACCTATAGTCAGTACTTCGTACCAAGTACATTTTCAAGTAAAGCTTCACAGTTTTTCTTGTCAAAAGTACTTAAAAATTAGTATTTTTCAAGAACCAGTATTTTTTAAAATTAATAATATAAATTGCATGGTTTGTAATTCACAATAAAAATATTGTTCTGTCGCCGTTGAAAAAACAAGAGAAGGTACCTACTTTACCATTATTTCAGTATTATTTAAATATTTAAGTATTTAAAATGTACTTCAATATTATTTACTCTTATGAAAAGAAGAGTCTTAAGTACAAGTTTTTATTTAGTACCAAAAAATATTTTAAAGTATTAAGTACTAGTTGATACTTAAGTACCTAAATACTTAAGTAATGCCCAGCTCTGAGACGGTGACAACGAAACACTCATTGATTCATTATACAACATAGTGATGCGGTCGATATAGTCCGATCGCCGAGAAGCTGAAGCATGTTTTATGAGCAGTTTCGTTTCAATCCATTGCTAACTAAAATCAATAATAATAATAAAAGAGCGCTATATGTATATAAAAATACCTGTAAATACAAAGAAATAAAAAATGAATAATAATAATCTTTATTGCCGGTGACCAGAAAGTATCTGTTATAGAAAAGCTTTACTAAAAATATACTAGTTGATTCAATACTTCCAGTAAAATTTAAATGACGGATGCTACATGAAAATCTGTTTAATTCATGTTCAGTTCATGTATAGTATCTGTCATTGAATATTTAAAAATTCTGTACTAATTCAAATATTGATTGAAAAAAAATTAACAATTATTAGGTTTCTTCAAAAAACTGCAAGTGAGGCACCCACATAATAATTTTTTTAATTTTTTTGCTTGGTAACCATTCACCAGGATTTACTCCCAATCGTAGAATGGTAGCTGTTATTATAGTGGAATCCAACCATTTCGACCGATTCGTCTTGATGGAGCCAGAATCTCAATCCGTGCCACGACCTTTTGATGATCAAGTGGCCAGCTGGAAGCATCCGAGTGCAATTTAATTACAAGATGTTTTACAATTTGACGACAATCACACACTGCCGGCGGAGAGACTTAAAACACGAAATTTCGGGTTCGTACGTCGTCGCACATGCAAAGAGCTGCTGTACCTACTTAAATCCGCGCAGCAACTAAGTACCTCGACAAAGAATTGCTTCTTACAATAACAATCCGTCGCAAAAATTTAATACAAAAAAATAAGAGATACAAAATATGCGTAAGAGCTTATTTCTTATGAATTTGTTACAAATTGGAAACATAAGAAATGAAAAGTAGGTAGGTACCTAATTGAATTTTTTTTCACGACATACAGAGAAAACGCAATTTTCTTCTCGCGAAATAGTATGGAAACGAGGAAAGTAAGTTTTCCCTCTTTAGAGAGGAAAGTAAGCAATGTTACCATAAAGTGTTATTCTACGATGAAATATTTTTAAAATTGTAAGTACATTTATTATGTTATTAAAATTTGACTTAACTTAATATTTAAATTAATAAAAAACAAATGTTATCCCAGTAGTAAGAATAAAATTTTATTTTTATTTAAATTTTGATAGATTTGATGCTATTTTGCTTCGGAAAATTTAAAGATAGGTACATCCAATCTTTTTAGTAAAAATCACTACTTAAATTGAAATATATGTCTATAAGACATTGTATAAAGTTAGATTTTAAGTACACCATAAGTATATCAAAAAATCACGAAATCGAAAAAATACGAGTTACGACCTTTTGGATTACGACGACACTACTGTTAACTATTATTTTACCATTGTAATATTTTATATTTATTTTTTCTACAATTTAACGATTTAACAACTTAAATTTAATTTGGCATATTAGCTGCAGTGAAACATTTCATTATTTTTAAACATCATTCTGACTGATGGTAGATATAACTTAACTTCTAGTTATATGTTTTTTCTACATTTACAATGTTTTTAAATAGATATGCCGTGAAAAAAATGTTTTGTCTAACACGAGAGGAAAGCTGTTTTTCCCCACTCACTCGCTTTGCTCTTGACCTCGAGTGGGAAAAAGAAGCGCTTGGACAAATAATTCCTGCATTTTAAAAACCAATAACTACTTACTCCATGAATTCTAAACTATTTACTCCACAAGAAACCACAACCACTCTGCAATGCACTGAACTCTAAAATTACCTTGTTCACTTTTCAATTTAATTTTTAATTAAGTCCCTAGTTCCAGCTTCTAGCAGTTCTAATATTCCTACACTGCGTCTACGTTTTCTCTGGAACGCATTGCGCCTTTGAATGCTCATCTTAGTCGGTTTACTTGCTCGATAACGACTCTTGATATTCAAACTGCGGATGTGAATGCCAGATGCGAAGGACTTCGGAGGCGACTTCGCCTCTGCATTCTACTACAGGTAGAAAACATACTTGAGGATGACGATGTGACTTGGACAAGACTTGAAATGATGTCGAGGGAGTATGATGAGGACGATATCAAGAATCCTAAGAATGAAGGTTTTGAATTGGCGAAATGAATTTCTATGGGATTGTGGGAGATGATTTATTTTTGGAAAATAGGAATTAGTTGAAATTCAAATTGACTTTTCAACCAATGCCATAATATGTTGTCCTGGCTTTGGTAGAATAGAAAGCCAAGAATTTTTCAGTTTGTTTACTAGTACATAAGGTTTTGGCAAAAATATAGTATTACCAGTGGCAGATTTAGAAAATTTTGACAGAGCGGGCACAATTCTATGCATCTCAAGATGGTAATAAAAATATATTTTGGAAAAGAAATACGAAATAATTCCTTGATTGTTGGATAACTGGCTTTGTTGTAAATCGATGGGATATTTTATTGCGACGTTTTGTTTTTGGACCACAAAAAATATATATTAAATATAAATGCAAATAAAAAAATTCATTATATATATATATATATATATATATATATATATATATATATATATATATATATATATATATATATATATATATATATATATATATATATATATATATATATAATTTTTATCAATGTTTTCCTAAGAATAACATTACTAAAAAAATTACTCTATAGGTCTCTGCCTCTGGTAATAATTGTTAAATTTATTTGAAATTAAAATGTTGTAGTAGAATCAAAAGTCACTCTGCTAATGGTATTTATGACTGTTGCTATGAGACTGATCTTGAAACTGCTGGCATGCTAGACGGACATTAAACTTTTGTTTTACTACTGCAGCAAAGATATCGTAGATTCCTGTGCAATAATTAAGGTAATATTAGTGGTTTATAAATCATGAAAGTAAATGTTGTGAATAAAGCGCACCTCATATTAATGTATCTTATTGAAAATTCAATTTCAGGAGAGTTGAATTATAGCTGACATATTTAACCACTTCTCAACTTGACCATTTAATTAAATATAGTAACGTAAGTAGTAATTTATCGTCCTCTGTTTCTGACATTTCAAATAAAGTAAGTTTCTCTCTGCAAACCTTTCATGAAATATGATACATTTCACTTTAAACACGAAAATAATATTACGGTTACGGTTATTTATTCCTCCCGAAAATAAAGCGGGATGTACCTGTCGAATGATCAGAATATGTACCGGAAAAGTTCCAGTGACATAAAGTTTTAATATTGATCGAAACCGAAACAGTGAACTTGAGTTCAGTGAACCACGGACACATGAATTGAATCCAAATTTGTTCCTCTAATCTCGCAGCCAACGCACAAAATAAATTCTTCCACCCGCTGATTTACAAAATTACTCTGAGTTTAAAAATTCAATTACGTTTACGTACCACCAAGACGAAGCCTTTTATTAGACTTGGGTATTATTAACTTTTGTACTTGTATTTAGTAAAGATATATGAATTAATATATAAAAGTAAATAAATTTATTACCACGCATTTACGTTTTGATAACAAAAGTGGAAAATTGACCCTAATTTTCGCGCTTCCACCAAAAATGTTCATTGGCTTTTATAATAAAAACAAATTTATGTCAATTTTTTCCGGCAATTCACAGCTATGTGTTTCGGTGCCATCCAATAATTTTTTGATGAACATCGTAATTTTTTTTAAAACAATTTTATTGAATTGTGTTGAAGTACATAGTGATCATAAATGATTGAACGTGACTTAGAAAAGTCCGTTTTCTGAACAAAACTATGTTCCGCGGAAAAAAATTAATACAATCATTCCTTGTCAAACGAATATTATGTAGTGCCGTTGCAATAAAGTTGATCGTCATGGTTTTTGATACTGTCAGTACAGAGGAAGCAAGTGAAGATTACTATTTAAGTAAGTTTGAAATTAAACTATTACTTTGACATTTTTGACATTTTGAGGTTAGGACGGTATGTTTCGTTCAGTATGCAAAACATCGAGGCGGCAGAAATATAATCAGAACGAAGCGGCACGATCACTCATTTGTGATCACTCTGTATATTAATTTTATCATGAAATATATGAAAAAATATCATATTTTAAATCAGCCACTCTTTATAAAGATGAATGGTTTATTTGGCAAAAATATTTTCTATATGTAAATAACGTTTGTACTTCTTTGCGCACACGTATATCCGCATAAGAAATGAGCCACTTTGCGCACGCAAAACAGGCACGAAAAAGGTTACATTTCGTACAGGTATAACAAAAAAGAATTTTTGGACGACCTCTACAGATATCGCGGCAGCAGAGCCTACCTAAGAAAGATGAAAACATCATGAAATAGTATGATATGAATATCGTACTATCACGATATGGTCATATCCACATAGCCAGGCAGCTTTTTGCTTTGTTTATGGATTGTTTGGAATGACAGTAGAAATGTCATTTGAATATTTCGTTTGTGTACCTATTAAAAAGTGAAAAATTATGTGTTTTTTTGGTGGTCGTCTAAAAAATAGTGTACCTAACTAATTCGAAAATAAATATCGTATTGCTCGTGTGTTGCCTCACTCGGTTGGACGTCGTTCGACAAACTTATAATTCTCACTTCCGAAACTCATCGTTATAAAATATACTATTGTTTATTTGATCGTAGAAAAAATAGATAGTATAACTCGAATTGATTGCTCATTTCTTTGCAAACAAACATGGCATGATTGCAAACTCGTTCTTCTGCGGTATTATAGGCCATATTCACTCTTGTTGTACAATATGCTATTAAAAAATAAATTAAATAAAGGATTATAAAGTTTTACTGATCCATTAATCTTCTTTAATTAGGACTATAAAATAAATAATAATTACTAAGATTATGTGTATTTTAATTCTGGTATTATAGGTAATATTTTATCTTTAGAATAAGTTATTATAAATAACAAATACTATATCTTTAACTTTGTAAAAAGACTTGTTGTCAAGTTTGATCAGCAAAGATACAGGGGCAGTTCTTGCGAAGAATAGATCGCAAAAACGTGACAAAATATTATTTTTATTTTGTTCTCTCCTTGGAGACAGTAACAAAGAAAGAGGAAAAAAATTCAAAAGCCCGCGTTAAAATTTCAGAGATGTCTGCCGGTAGTCAGTAGAGTCATCTAGCGATAAGAATCGGAGATAATATTACCAATCGTGCCCAGAATGCTTCACTGCCTTCCTATAACGAAACATACAATGAACTATTCATGATGCGCTGCTGTTTCTTCTGCACACGCGCAAACAAAACACAATCAGCAGCCTTCGAAGCCAACTTCAACGAAATAAAATTGTTTTATTGTTGAGAAAAGTCACGTTGTCAACAATACAAATAGTGTGTATCATACGATCCGGATACGAAGTTACAAATCTTTTTATGTTCGAATTTTTATTTGAAACGGGCGGTAGACTTTGAGAAAGATCGTGTATTTGAAAGCAATGCAATTTTCTGGAAAAATTTATAGAATTTTCGCCAAAGAAGCGTACATAAGTTTTACTTGCGACACGTGGTATCTATTGCAATTTTCACACTGCAAATTTAATTTTCTACTAGCCACTGCGACATCATCAAAAAAAATTTGTCAGCCAATTTTCTTTTGGGAAATTCTCCGCAAACCATAAGTGAAAAACTCCAATTTTTCCGGGACACAAGTATAACTAATTGACTAATTTAATAAGATCTCCTTTCGTGTAATTTTTCGCAAGAAATCCGGAATCCTCGAGAAGTATTTAATGAAGCAGGAGACTGAATTTCATTTTAGCATAAAATATTAGGCGGCTGTGAGTCGGGCTTGCGTCTTGGTCCGTTGCTCGCTGCGCTGCTAAAAAAATACGCGGCTATTTGTCATGAGAAGCGCTACGGGTTACCCAGAAAAATATTTGTTCCTTGTGACCGAAAGTGACACAGGAATATATCAAATTAAATATAAATATCCAGAGATGTTTACAAAGAGGGGGATGTTGCAGTTTTTCAAGAGATTTAGAGATTTTTCTTTATTTTCATGGAAATTTTAAAAGTATTTTATGTTTCTTATTAAAATCATGATTTATATGTCAGCTTCAATGAGCCGTCGTTATTATTTATAATTTCATCATCATCAAACATAGAAAAAATAGGTCAAAGTAGAGAAAAATTCAAGGAAACGTTTGCTTTGTAACGAAAATATGCCGGAGTGATTACCAGAAGTGTATTTTATTTAAATATTTTGTACCGTACACCGCATTGAAAAAAGGAAAATGGCCATTAAGAATTAAGTAACTTAGTGGCCTGTGAGCAAAACTTTTAATGCTGGTATATTAATATTTAAATATAAGCTATGCTTGCAAGCTTCTCTAATCCATAATCCATATTTATTTGTAAATTTGAGGAAGTTATGTATTTCGTTTTAAAAAAATTATTATTGACTTAGGCAATCCCGAGATAATCCTTGTAGCTATTTTCCTGTTAATATTATCTATCCTATTTCAATTATGGTTTCTACCAAAGTATTTCGTATTTCGATAAGCGTTCTCAATAGGACATTTTAAATTTATTATAACTCAGGGGCGGGCTGCAGCTAAAATTTTTACCGAGCTTTCAAGTAATAGGCACCAAATTATACAGGTCCTGACATTTGAAAATAAATAAATATTAAATAAAAATGGGTGCAAAGCCATTAAAACAACTTTTTATACGGAGACTTATTAAATTTTACAATAATTTGTGCAAAACTTTGATCTCTCGTAGAGTGACCATTTATTATTATTTGGAAATCTGTACCAAATTTATGTTTTATTTTATTGTGAAATAATGAAAAAAATATATATCAATACCCCAATACCTTTAATTTATTTGAGTATCTAGGTAGTATTTAAAAGAGATAATAAGAACTAAGATAGGTAATAATTTATAAGAAGTATAAGAAGAAAATGCGCCGCAGGCGAAATTTTGTTTTTCGAAAAATTTCTTATAACTATTGTACATTTATGATGAAAGTAAATAATAATAATTGAAAAATACGATTTTCTTAAAGCTTTAGCGGATCCATAATAGGAAATCAGTATAATCAGTACAATAGGTACGTAAGATATCAGTAAGTAGGTACAAAATATTTTCAAATTGTTTATTAGTACAAGAGTCTGATAATCAGTACTGCGTACTGACAAAATCAGTACGAATGGTCACTCTAATTTAATCGGTCCAATATTGTGAGGGCCCACCGGACTTCGTTATCACTCCCGCAAGATCTTATTACTTTATAAATTAAATATATGTAAAAAAAAATCATTTTCATGTTTCTTATTTTAAATTTAAAATGTTTTTACGGTTAATGCCTCCATTAATTTAAATCTAAATCACAAGTAGATTTTTTACGTTTCAAACTAAGTAAGATATCTTGTTCTAAGTCTTCATTTGTCATTCAGGTAATTTGATAGAAACACAAGAAATGTGGAGGAAGTGAATTTGGAATGTTCTGACTAGAAAATTCCCGTGGGAGAGTAGAGCCTGGCTCTGTGCAGCTCACCGACTCTTTCTCATAATCACATAAAGATTTGCAAAGTCTTCTCTTCTACTTCGGCACTGATAGATACACCTAAACGCACTTTAAACTTTCAAAGAGAAATCGTACTTTTTACAATATTATCATATGTCAGCAATTTTACAGCGCATGAATTATTCATGATTTCAGTAAGTAATTTATTATTTTTTATTTACTTTACTTAATCTTAAACCTTAATTTGTACTAACATTATGTGGGTATTAGATTTAATTTTATTCTACGGGAGTAATGGTCTGTTCACACGTTGATACTTTTGAAGACGCTTTCGTGCTACTGTAGCATGTAGTAGAATGAAGAAGTACGGTCTGAGTCGCATGTCAAATAGCAGCGCCTCAAACTGTCGTCATAGAACCACATGTAGATAATTTCGTTGCGATTGTTGGAAAATGCGCTTTTTGTATTAATTCGTAAGTATATTTTTTTATTATTATAACGTCGAAATGTGTGTATATTATATTTCTCGTTGTTATGTACATTATTCTCTAAAACAATATATTATACCGTGAGTTTATTTTAACGTGAAACTGAAACATGAGTATGGCATATCCATGGTTACGAATTTGACAGCAATTTATTAGAGCGTTCTTTTTAAAATGAAACATAGGGAATCAATTTGAATTTGTTGATTGGTGTCACACTGCTGCTACCTGGAAATACGATTTATTCTTTGAACAATTAAAAGTTCAAGTTGAAAGCGTTCCTTGGAAATATTGCAGCTGCCCAAATATCTTATATTATTCAAGAATAATACAGTTAAATTGATTCCCTATGTTTCATTTTAAAAAGAACGCTCTAATACATTGCTGTCAAAGTCGTCACCATGGATATGAAAAATCCCATGTTTCACGTTAAAATAAACTTACTGTACCTATAAAAAAACAAATATAAAATTCAATAGTAAACTTGATTAATATAAAATAGTAATTAAAATGTGACATGACAGATTGCCACATAGTCATCAGTTTGACAGTTTCACATTTTGGTACTTAACTTCCGAATATTGCTATTTCTAATAGTCTGGCAGTTGATGATCCCCACTTTTATTTTACGTGTTGCAAATTAAACGAGTTAGTTATGCAGATCAATACAAATTTATGCTATCTAGGAATCTCTATCATACGTACGGTTCTACTCTCGAGCAATGATGCATGACGCTATTAAACGCGAGATTCAATCTCCTCCATTAAGTTCTGGCAGTGAGACACGCTTCTAGAATATGTCGCCATCTCGTCTGTCTGAGTCTGGATTGACGTAGTATCGTGGCGTTCCTGATTTCACCCGGACTCTCCGATTCGCGCCCGGAAACTTATTGAGGAAATGCGATTGACCGGAGTCATGTGAGACGCCAGTCACGTGTTCAATACCAACCCTCCACCCCACGAATTCCGTGGCGTCAATAACGTCGAAAGATATTTATACATGTTTAGTAGGGTTTTGCGGTTTGGAAATTTTGAAATATGGATAATAAACAAACTGAACCAGTGGCGCACCCAGGATTGCATCTTAGAGGGGGCTAAGAATAATTTTGTATGAAACCTGTAGTACGACACAAGAAAGAAATGCGCCGCAGGCGAAATTTTTTAGAGTTCAAGGTCAAACACCTTTAAATTTAAAGTTTCATTTTTTAAAGATAAACAGTTGCACGTTTTACTCTCTGTCTTGTGCACACACATTGTTTTTTCGGCAGCTCTCTCTCTGAGCAGAGTCATGTTTCACTCCCAAGTGCACCGTTGTTTAAGTTTAAAATTTCACCACAAGGTTCGCATTCTTATTAAAATATCCCAATAATCGTACACATTCGTTATACGGAGTGTATATTATTGTATATTTGAACTATTTGAATTTAAGATAATCATAAAACAGAAAAAAAGCGATTATTTTTAGATTTTAGAGAACTTAAATAATCTTACATTATGTTTAAAATGTTAAATGAAAAAATTTGAAAAAAAAAGTCCAGTCGTCTGGGAGGGGCTCAAGCCCCACGAGCCCCCCCCTTGAGTGCGCCCCTGAACTGAACAGTTGATATAGATTTACATGTCATTCATTGATTAAGTTAAGTTGAATTCCTTCCAATTTTTTAAGTACAGATATTAAAAGTAAAACAATGTTTGTTTTGTAGTTTTATGTTCGAAAAACTAGAAAACACGATAATCTGGATTAGTATCTGTAATACTTTGTTGTTTTTTCTATTGCTTAAATGAGAAGTGTTACAATGTTAAAATTTAAAACAAATATCTAAATTATTGGGTAAAATTTCATATTAAATTAAGGAAGTGTACAAAAAAACGCGAAAAAACGCGGAAAAACGCGAAAAAACGCGGAAAAACGCGAGAAAACGCGATACGCGAAATACAGTGTTGCCGATTATTTTTTCACATAAACTAATTAATACTAACAAAACCCTTCTTGAGTCCAACAGAACTCCGTTTTTTTAACATAAACTCGGTAACACTGTATTTGGCGTAGGTATCGCGTTTTTCCGCGTTTCGCGTTTCGCGTTTTTTTTTGTGCCAATAGACACTTTCTTAAATTAATTAAAGTGTGAATAATTTGTATTTTTGATATAATAAAATCCTTTCTATAAATAATAACATCATCAAAAAGCAATCCGATTGCAAATAAGCAAATATTTTTATGTGAATTTAATTTTATAGTACCTACTAATTATACAAATCATAAGTATCATTTATGTTAAGTGTAATTTGTATCGGTTTCGAATAAAATGGGAATCCTTGACTACGTCGCGGTATTAAAGCATTATCCTCAGATGGTAAATTCTATGTATGTTTGATACAGATTGATTAGAATTTGTATCGAGGTACAAAGCTATAAGAAAAAAAAGCATATAATATATGATACTGCGAATGCAGTCTATTTTACACTAACATTTTATTAGTCTAAAATTTGGCGCAAACATAAATTAGGTATGTTTGAGAATAATGCTGTCATCTATTATAGACTAATGTACTACTTCGATGTAACTATGAAATACAAAACAAGATGGTATGAATAATGTTAACGGAAATGAAAATGTTTGCTAGTGTATACCACCTTTCACCTCGACCAATCAGATTCAAGAATGGCATCGCCCTGTCTTACTCAACGCTTTTTTCTTAGCTGAAATGAGGTATGTATTTTTTTCTTCGTCAGAATAATAAACTAACAGTAGATCATTATCATTTTATCATGTTACAGTACCTAGATCTAGAATTCTTAAATGTGTAGAAAATCTAGTATCTACTCGTATATGTAACATATACACTCCAACTTGATGTCAGTAATGTAAGATAATCTCCCAAATTCCCTTAGAAAAATTCGTCACTAAATTTTTTATGTTCCTGTAATAGCAGCCGAATGTAAAATTAAAATATGGTAATTCAGATTGAAACGGATGTCTTATCAAACAGTTGTTTCCCGCTCGATGAACAAAAGTTTCCAGAAATAATTTTTCTTTCAGTATTAATTTCATTTTACCACTGTAACCAGATGTTGACTTTAATACGGACTTTAGAAATCTTTTCATGAAATTTATTCATGTCCTTAAAGTCCTGCCTACTTGTAATTCCTGCCCCCGATATCACGAAATTGAATCTCATTTTAATATCATAATTTTGCAAAATTTCACCAGTGACACAGATATTTCTTCTTGAAAGAATAATCCTTTTCTTAAATTGTCAGTGGAATGCAGACAAATTGTCATTAAAATGAGACAACTTGGCACTGAAATATAATACATTCTTCTACAAATATTTAAGCATTACGGTTGAGAGGTGAAAATAATTTATAGCCGCCGAAGTCAAAATTATTGTGACTTGCATTGATGTCTGATCATTTCGACAGTTCATGGTTGTTTCGAATGATTAACTTGTTGATGTGACATATTTCGTTGTTTTGATGTTTATGAATTAATTAATGTTAAAATATTACCTTATATGCATTTTACAAGGTACTTATCTACGAAAATAATTATATTTACCTTAGGAAATAATTTTCTCATACGTAAAAATATTAACATAATATATTTATACACTGTAAGTTTATATTAGTGCAAAATATGTATTTTGACCAGTTTTATAACATAAATCGGGTATGAACTTTAGATGTTTAGAGTTTAAACTAAAATTCCAAGCTATAAGCTAATTACTGCTATTGCATAATATGATACAACTTTGAAGATGTGATACAATACAATACAAAAATCAAATATGACTGCTTATACAGGGTAATTAAAAATTGAATAACAGATACTGATAGATTGATCACAATTAAAAATTACAAAAGGAATTATTGCACTTTATATAAAAGTACCTACATTGTATTAATTAATACTTATTTACAAAACAAAATCTTTGTTCAAAAGAATTACCTAATCATACTAACCCTACAAATTCATTAAATATCTACAATTTAATTATACAGGTGATTAACTATTTCTTGCATACATTTATTGGCATGTATTACTCAACTTGGTGATCATGAAACAAAAAGTCTTTTAAAATTCGTAAATTTAAGGCCAGTTTTTGAAAGGAACACATTTTTGGAACCACAGGATTGAAGATTGCATAATGGATATCTATCTAACTTGAATGGAATAAAAGTAAATTTTAATAACTTACTTATATGTATAATAGCAATAAAACTTAAAAATTAAATAAATTGGTGGCACCCAATCAGTTTGTTTCTCATTCCGCGAAATTTTTTACGGCCAATAACAAAACGTTTCATATGAAACAAACAACGTCCTATACTATCTACGTCATGAAATCTTAAATAATTTATATCATTTAAATGAAATTATTTAAGAACTTTTTTCTTCATTATTAGTCATAACTAGGTAGGTGGTTTACGTTTTTATCGTTCATGTTCCTTATTTCGATTACGGTGGAAATGCCTATTAATACAATAAATTATTTGAAATAAAATTTCTTAAAATTTTCCTATATCTATTTTAAAATTGAACGTTATCAATAACTTCACATTCATGATAAATTGAACGATTGAGAGTGCTCAGGTAAATAAATATTTATATTCTTGAGATTGCTTGAAAATAAAACGCTAAGCACTTTCAATAAAACCTCGAATCATTTTATTAGATACTATAACATTTAGCAAATGACCCCCACTATTTTCCCCGGAAGTTGGCTTCCAATTCCCCGAACCAATGAAAACCCTGCGTGCCACGTGCACGGGGTTCCCTAATGACAATCGCCGATCGGCGGTACAATGATGAACCCGGAGTAGGGGCTCTGCCCAGCCAGTTCCGGTCAGCCACTTCCGGTAAGTGGATTGACAGAGGCCGCCAGGTTAACATATCGTTAACCGGAGTCGCCGAAGAGCATAAAACGTGCCCCGGACGATTGTTCTCCGAAAAGGTCGCTCATTTCGATACGAATAAAATCGAATAACTGCTCCTGATCCCGAAAAAGAGAATGTTGATGTTGTCTGCGGGTTACAAAAGGTTATGGTTGGATTCGCAGTGTTTTTCAATGGCAGGCAATTGAATAATAACTTGGGATGTATTTGCCAATGGCCTGTCTTTACATTATTAAATATTATCGTTTTCAATTCTTAAATTCTAAAGAGAACAATTATTGTATTCCGTACGTTGCTGTCTTTGTAAATTACTAATGATGCAATAATTCGCACGAGTTAATAGTAAGTTAATCCCTAATGTTACATAAACATATTAGTCACTTTGCAGTGTAATAGAGCAATCCATAACGAAGTCATGGTAAAAGGACAATCTACTGAATTTAAAAGAATTTACATTAAAAATTAAACCAGCAATTTATCGCCATTTTACAACAGCCGAAATACTATCAAAAATTAAAGAATATTAAGTTTTGTAATCATTATAATTTTTGTGACAAGATGTGTGTTATACTCCATGTATATTTAGCACATAATAAATAAATACAGGATGTTATTATATTTCGGAAAAAAATATATTTTTAATAATTACCAAAATTAAGGAATATTATAAAACAACATAGGTAATTGAAACCAGACATTATTAGATGTTGTGTAACGAATTACTTGTGTTATTAATTCCCCATCCTATGTAATAGAGGGAAGTATTGTAATCGTGATTTTTTGACAGTTCGAGATTTTGGTGAATCTTCACGTTTTAGACACTACTGAACCCAAAAAACATAATTTTAAAAAAAGTCGGTCTGTGTGTCTGTAGGTCTGTAGGTCTGTAGGTCTGTCGGTCTGTCGGTCTGTCTGGATGTTGCATAACTTAAAAACGCGTTGGAATTTTGGACTGAAATTTTATATTTAAGATCTTGACCCAAATTCTGACTTCAAGTTCGTTAATCAGTTTTATTCAACCAGTGGTACCAAACTTTATAAACATAATTTTTGTTATTTTTATCAAAATACTATCGTGTGTGGTATCAAATTAAAGCTCTCGGGAAAAGAATTCTAGTAGAAAAACAAAAATAATATTAAACGATAGTCAATTGTTTTTCATTATAAATTATTCGAATTATATCGAGTTTTGTGTCAATTTAAAGCGACATTTATGCGATATTCAATCAAGTTGGTATCAACTTAAATAGTTTAATAAAAATGTAAAAAATGACATTTATGCGATTGTCAATTGTTTCTAAAAAAATATAAACATAACTTATTTTATTTTTATTAAAATACTATCGTGTGTGGTATCAAATTAAAGCTCTCGGGAAAATAATTCTAGTAGAAAGATAAAAATAACATTTAACCGATCGTCAATTTTTTCAAATACATTATTCAAATTATACCGAGTTTGGTGTCAATTTAAAGCTCTCGGGGAGACGAATTTAGTAAAAATGTAAAAAATGACATTTATGCGATATTCAATCAAGTTGGTATCAACTTAAATAGTTTGGGAAAAATGATAAATTTATTTTATTTTGCTGACTAAATCATAAAATTAAAGGCGTTACGAAATAAGTTATTAAAACTTATAGTCGGGGAAGTACTGTGGTGGACACAGCAGATTTTTGTTGTATTAAAACAAATTAAGAAAAACTATCTACTCTTGCTACTAAAAATGTTCACTCTACTATAAGTTACCCTCATTTTGCGAATTTTTCAAAAATTCTTTCTGTTCCCAGGCTCAGTACATCATGTAATACATATGGTAACCTTAAGTTTTTTACTTCCCCGACCTATGTAATAGAGGGAAGTATTGTAATCGTGATTTTTTGACAGTTCGAGATTTTGGTGAATCTTCACGTTTTAGACCCTACTGAACCCAAAAAACATAATTTAAAAAAAAGTCGGTCTGTCGGTCTGTCGGTCTGTCGGTCTGTTAGTCTGTTAGTCTGTTAGTCTGTCTGGATGTTGGATAACTTAAAAACGCGTTGGAATTTTGGACTGAAATTTTATATTTAAGATCTTGAGCCAAAATCTGACTTCAAGTTCGTTAATGAGCTTTATTCAACCAGTGGTACCAACTTTATAAACATAACTTTTTTATTTTTATCATAATACTATCGTGTGTGGTATCAAATTAAAGCTCTCGGGAAAAGAATTCTAGTAGAAAATCAAAAATAACATTAAACGATCGTCAATTGTTTTTTTATTATAAATTATTCAAATTATATCGAGGTTTGTGTCAATTTAAAGCGCTTGGGGAGATAAGTTTAGTAAAAATGTAAAAAATAACATTTATGCGATTGTCAATTGTTTCTAAAAAAATTATTACATTTTTTTTATTCATCCAGTGGTACCAACTTTATAAATACAACTTATTTTATTTTTATTAAAATATTATCGTGTGTGGTATCAAATTAAAGCTCTCGGGAAAATAATTCTATTAGAAAGATAAAAATAACATTTAACAGATCGTCAATTTTTTTTAATACCTACATTATTCAAATTATACCGAGTTTAGTGTCAATTTAAAGCTCTCGGGGAGACGAGTTTAGTAAAATGTAAAAAATGACATTTATGCGATATTTAATCAAGTTGGTATCAACTTAAATAGTTTCTGAAGAAAGATAAATTTATTTAAATTTTGCTGAATAAAGCATAAAATTAAAGGCGTTACGAAATAAGTTATTAAAACTTATAGTCGGGGAAGTACTGTGGTGGACACAGCAGATTTTTTAAGTATATTAGAGTCTTACTTTTATAGATATATTTCATTTATTATGAAATTATATAAACAGTTTCAGAGAAATTTAAAAATAATTATATCATCTCATACAGATGCAAAATATCAATAAAATTACGTCGACATGAACGTAATACAGTACTTAACAATAAAATAACATATTGACAACCCTTTTAATAAATTCATTTATTTTGGAATATAGTCTACTATAAACATAACCTTATGTAAAAAAATATAGCTACTATCTTACTTAAGCTACTTAAAGATCTTCGTTTATGAAGTTTATCACTGTTTTTCTTAGTATAATCTAAAAAAGTTAACTTTCTAAGATTGCCTATAAGGAACCAAATATAAAGATGTCCAAATTTTGGCTATAAATAGTTAATCATTTTATTTATTACATTAATTTTGCACAAGGGTAACTATAATTATGTTCTAATTTTGATTGAATAAAATGCTGCCAAACATAATTTCCAGTTAAATTAGGCACATTATATTCTAGAACAAAATAAGTAAATTAGTTAAATTCATTACTGTTAAAATATACACCCCAGAAATAATTTACATTTAAACATAAATAATAAATCAAGTTGTTTGGACGACTCGCCGACTTTAGGTTTTCCTACGGAAAAGGATGTAAATTTCCCTGCTAAAGGATAACACGAATCGCTCTTTTGATTTAACACATAAACTTCCTACCCGCGAAATTGGATTAACACTCCCCTTAGTCCCACCCTGGGACTCGCAGATTAAAAACCGCAGTAAAATTCAACCGCTGAATGCGAAATAACTCGTGAATGTTTAAATGTTTTTACTTTTCGCGTGCACTCCAAATAAATATTATCGTAATCCAAATTTTAAATATTTCAGTTTGGTAATGTGCGGCTTTAATTGACTAGTTTACGAGTGGAGAATTAATGGTTATTTCGTGTGGAAATTGGGCAGTTTTATTGTGAATGTGCCACATTTTTGTGGTTCTGTTATGAATATTTCCCTCAGGCAATAATTATTTTTAAAACGTGATGCTGGGGAACGATGACTCTATTTCCTGCTGTTATTTTTCAGTTATCATATTTGATTAATTTAACTCGTTATTTTTTATTTAGAAACATGTAATTTTTAATTTAATACTATACAATATTAAAGTAAGGTAGGTAGCAAAAGTTTTGGCAAAAATGTATCGCCTATGTAAGTGGCGAAATAATGGCAAAATGTGACAATTCCTCGAGCTACAAAACAGTCTTGACAAAAATCATGATTCGTGTGGAAAATTGGAAAAACTTGATAAAATCTAATTATTTTGATTAATTTATAAACAACAAAAAACCGTCATAGTATAAACATAAAAATGGATGATAAAATTTGTATTGACAAGAATGTTAAAAACCCGATGTTTTTAAATTTAAATAATGAATAATTTTTTAATTATTATTCGCGTGGTTATTTTCCTCAGCCAGTGCTTTGAAAAATAATATTTCACATTTGTAATTAAAATCCTTCTTTACGGTGTAGACATATTAACTCTTCTTTAATCGTTAATATTTTTTACATTTATGATTTAAATTAAGGGCTTTTTGTTAAAAAATAATTTAAATTATGATTTAAATCGCAATTTAAATCAGGCCAACCCTACTATAAAATATTGTGAAGAAGGAATCCCCTGTGTTAAGGTGGTTGGCTTCTAGTCGTTAAAAGGGTGAAAAGTATGTTTAGTTTTCCCATTAAAATTGAAGTAAGAATAGAAATTTTCGAATTAACTAAGATATTTTTGAAAAGTTTAAGGAGGCTCTAATGCCAATTTTTTAAAAGTTTTTTCTTTAATTTTTTATGTGCATGGCTAAACAAAACATGTCCAATTTTTGTGAATATTTCATGTGTATTTTAATACAATCCTACATAAAAATTCAAAAAAGTGGCATTAGAGCAAAAAGAGGGCAACTTCAAGCTTTTCGAAAACGTCTTATTTGTTTAAAAAATCTTATTGTTCAAACCAATTTTATGGGGAAAACTGCATGTTGTTTTTCGCTATTTTGACGGCTGGTGTTGATCCATTTTAAATTTAATTTTCTAGAATACAAAATTCAAAAAGTGTTCAATTTATTTATTCAGATATATAATTTAAATCTTTGTTTAAGTAATACAGAGCGTTTAGCAAAACCTATAATTTGACTGCGCAACCGCCTTAATCTTTCTAAAAGTGGCCAAGATGGCCTCAAGTTTTAACCGTTGCAAGGATTGAATAGGAGAGACAGCAAAAACAGCATTGGTTACCATAAAATATTTAAAAAAAGATTGATATTGATGTTAATTAAAAATTAAAGCTTTGTTCTTTATTACGTGAGGTTCGAAAATATTTTAGAAATAATGTTCTTTTCAAATTATTGAAGAGCTATCGTATAATAATAATCTATCTCCAGTAGATCATTTACATGATATAGGATATGTTATTAATTATCATAATTAGCGTGGGTTTTCAAAATATTAATTAACAGTATAATAACAGTTCAAAATCAATTTTTGTTTCAATTTACATATATACTCTAATATATCTTTAGAATCAGACAAATTAATTATTGTACAATGATATACCCTAATAGTATCTATTATGGGTCTTGCTCATAAAAATTGGATCTATGGTGCGGTATCTGTAAATGATTTTTAGATCTTGTTTTGTAATTATGAACATCACACATTTTTTTAAATTTTGACTGATTTTCTTTAACAAATAGTAAAATGGCAAAAATGAACAGTGATGGTACAGTGAGAAGATTTTTTTCAATTAATGTTGTAAGACAATTTGTATATAACTACAAGTTTTTGTAATATAAATAGGTACACTAATAATTTAGCATAATATAAAATTGTAGTTACAATTTCTTTCGACTTGAAAAGTTTTACGAATCATTTTAAATCCAATTGAGTTTAAAAAATAATAGAATAATATATAAATAAAAATAATTTTAATAAAAACCAGCTTATCTGAGAGTGCGATCACTCGATAATTAAAAAAACAATTTTTACTTCCTTGTACGGAGTAAGGAAGTATTGAAATCGCGAAAAATTTCGGTTCTCAGATTTTAACGGAAATATACGTTTTGACCTTTTCTGAATCCATTATGACTAGTTTCGTCGTGACGTTTGTACGTACGGACGGACGTATGTGTGTCGCATAACTCAAATACGGTTAGACGTAGAAAGTTGAAATTTTCTATTTAGGACTGTTATAGCATCTAGTTGTGCACCTCCTATTTTTGGTTTCAATCTATATACCGGAAATGGTACTTTTTTCAAATATTTCGATTAATATTTAATTTAAGATAAATTTTTTAATTTTAAATGAAAGATTATGTGATTATTACCTACAATCGGTATTTTATAAATATTTTTGTATCTGGTATCATTTAGGAATAATTAAAGTATATAATATTTATAATTTAGTATTTCGGTATCTTGTAGTCCATGATCGATAAACATTTGTTACTACGTAAAATTTAAATGATTATGACATGACAGTGACAATAGTAAAATATGCTTTATATCTTCTTCTGCAGTTTAAATAAAATGACTAAAATATATTTGTGAGTAAGTAGCAGTAGTAGTAGTACTAGTTTAATAAGTTAAAAGAATTTTTAATATTATTCTATATTTTAGTTATTAAGAAAAGTATGAACACACAAGGCGTACAAGGAAGTCATGTGGTGTCCATGTCAGATTTTTAAATAAGGTTTTGGGTTAAATTTTTAATAACTGAGTAAAGTGCTATAATAGACTAGTTACAAATTACATGTGATGATGTAATAAAACATTGGTTAGTAAAAATTTTCTGTTATATTTTATAATGAAAACCATATGCACTTGAAAATGTGTTTTCCTGTAATAAACATGTTGTCTATTGTTTTTCATTTAAATTAAGTACACCTAGAAGTAATAATTTTATAAATAATTTCTTAATAACAGTTTCTTATTTTCCTTTTTAAGTAAAAATGAAAACAGAATATCACTTCTAAGTTATAAATTTACACAAAGAGATTAAATGATTCAATAAATCAAAACCAGCTGCATGTATTTTGCAAATTCGAGTGCGATACAATATCTTGTAACAGAGGTTGAATAAATAAATGGAATCAGCGTAGAATTTTTAAAACCGGGATGTCTACTTCACGATCTTCAGTGTTCTTGGCTCTGGTCTCCTTCTTGATCAGCATTCATACATCGTCCGTGATATGAATTTCCAAACATGAATAAATCATACATTTTACTCGGCTATTTGTGCCACAAAATACACAAAATGGCTTTGAAGTTCGAGGAAAAAATTTAAATTTTTCAAAGTAGTCGAATTAATTTTAACTACGTTAGAGATTATCGTTAGATTGATCTTTGATTTGCTGGAACTTGCAAGAAATAGAATTTTCATCTTGTTAGTTGTCATTTACAGAATGACAGCTAGTAGCAGAGAAGTAGATAGTTGATAATTATGTAATAACTGAACTTTTGTAAATATTACATTACATAGGAGAAAACAGAAGTACCTACCTACTTAAGATCAGATCGAGAATTATGTTATTAATATTCATTATACCGTTCTACTGATAAAGACTACAAAAGTTCATTGTGTTAATTAATTCAGTATTTAAATCAGTTCTTCGAAATAAATCTGGTTCGAAATAATTTGAATTATACGTCTATCTATAATACCAGGTAAATTGTAATCACCACATACCAAAAATATGTCATCCGGGTACTGTGTATCCTTGTAATCTTGCATACAAATATAAAAGACAGTAAATATTTATAATTTACTGGAAAACTGATAAATGTTAAAAAAAAGTCATAAAAATAAAATGTTATTTGCGTGATTGTAATTCCACCATATTTGCATGCAAAATGCAAACAACAAACATGTGCGTTTTTGTTATAAATCACGTTCATTTTAATCGTCTATTATCCGTACTTTATTTATGTTTTACATCAACAAGTTTTATTAATCTCATTGCATAAACTATTACGGACTGAACAATAACTACCATAATTTAACGTCTAAAACGGAGTATCTCTTCTCTAAAATCTCACTCGTTTAGAAGGTTTTCGCGAAAGTAAACCTAGTTTAATGACTGAGATTCCTTTTTCATCACCACAAACAAAAACAAAAGACGCAACATCCTGCCACATAATAGAAATATCTCCCGTGTTCGCTTGGAGAAATTTATCTTGTTGAGGTTGGCACACTGGCAGGAAACTAGCAACACGGAAACAGATCTCAACAACGCTACAGCTACGACGTTAAGGTTGGCAACATTGGATGAAAACGCATACAAATCCCGCTCCATCAGGGAAAAGCTTCACGGAACCTTGTAAATATAAAACGAGCTGATTGGGTAGATAAACTGCGTGACAGCCTACGAAAATTTGCTTTAAAAGCTTTTCGCAAAAAAACACAGTTGCTGTTCACTAGTTGCTATCTTGCTGACTCTATTTTTTGTACACCAATTAAAAACCAGTGTGCTAAGTAAGCTTTAATTGAGCTAGGTATCGAAAACTACGTTGAACATCAAATAACATAGAGCTGTTAAAGCGATAACCGATAAGTTACTAAACATAATACAGTAGACGCTCGGTTATGTTAAATAAGAGTGCAATTCATAAAATCGAAATGTTCATTTAATTGAAAATGTATTTTAAAGAAATCTATTTAATATTGTTCGAAACATATTCATGTTAATAATGCAACATTAAGATAATTAACTGGGTTAAATGTGGTTAACTCAAGCATTTTAGTACATAAGGCCATTATCGGTTCTATCTCTATATTTTTGCAAAAAAGAAAATAACCAAGATAAAAAATATTACTTTTGCATGGGCTTTAAAATAGAAAATGGAGTTCTAAAGTTAATAAATGTATTGAAACTTCGTATTTAGGGAAAGTCTCAGTTTATTTAACAAGGTACCTACCAAGTAGATCTGTACTTTGTACCAAGCAATGTAGAGCTGTTCACAATAATCTAAATTGACCGTCTTCAGTGTATAGAACCTCATGTGTTATATTTTCACTTTTCGCTATAGTGGATTGTTCATATAGGTAACCGAGCGCCCGCTAATTTGTTTGTTAAATTTTATAATAATTATGTATTTAGAACACTAAGTGCATGTTAACCGCAGAAGTGCATCTCGATGTAACTATAATCAATGTTGGTGTTAGTTACACTTTATGTTGTTGGTACATACATTAGTATACTATGCAACAAAGCTTATGATACAAGTAATAGGTACCTACGTGATTGTAAATTTTACGAAACATCCCGTTGCAAGTGTCGTAATACATACGAGTTATTTACTTACTACCTAGCTATTATATACGAATTATGCACTTTATTTGTGTATTTGTTCTACACCTATGAAGTAATTAACAACTGACATTTATTTACCTGTTTAGGTATAATGAATTTGAATTAAATATAAATTTTGTGTAAGATTTAAGGTACAACAAATTTCTATATTGAAATGAGGGTAGTTACGATACAGGCAATACAGGTAACAACGTGAAATATTAAGTCAAACAAGGACACGAGACAAAATAAAAATTGGCCCAGTTTGTTTTATCATTAAATAATCTCTGTCAAATTATATTATTTATTTAAATGAAACATTTTCCGCATTGGTAATATGTCGCGTGAAAGTGAATTAATTTCAAAAATCATATTAACATTGTGTGACTAGTTGTCCGAATAATAAATTTATATTGTTAATAATATGAAATAATAATACAGGATAAAATCGGATTGTTCAAAAGTATCGAAAAAAAGAGAAAAACACGGCTACAGACTTGTATTTACGGGAGGCATGGTAACTCTATGACATAGTGCACAACTCATGAAAAATTTAAGAAAACTACGTATGTAAAAATAGTAAAATCATTTCTAGGATGTATACTTAGTTATTTACCCAGTTTTTATGTTAAATTAAAGATAAAACGTAACTCTATTGAGTTACTGCTACGAGCGATAAGGGGCAACAATAAATTTGAACAAGAAATTTCTTCGTAATTAACTGCAATTTTTTACAGGAGCTCAATAGAAATATGTTTACTCTACTATTTAAAATAATCATGAATTTTGTTACTTGACGTGTATCTACAATGATAAAAAGGAATTTTGTAAAATATAATAAGATTGTATTTTTCTGCTTTAATTCAAATAGTTAACTAATTAAGGTAGAAAATCCGTCGGTCATAAGCGTGCGTGATTTCGGTGTGAGGTGAGGCCGAAGCAGTCAAATAATCAGAAATAAATCATTAAAAATCGTAGATTTGGATGTAAATTACAAATCATAGGTATCCAATTAAATAAAAAATATAATTGAAATTTAAGTTTACACTGAAATGCAGTAGTAGTACGTCAAAAACATAATTTTTCTTGAGACTGGAACCTTTTGCATGCGATTTCTCAACCATTATTGCGGTGACTCATATTTTTTATTTTTCTAATAAATACCTCAAATATCAAAGAATAACATATTCGTTTTTCAAATATGTGTTGAGTTGTTATGATATAAAATTTTCTAATCGTTTAGTAAATCTACTGGTAACCTCCATATACGCAATGTATTTTAGCGCGTTTTTGTGTCAACTTTAAATTCAATTATCTTCGTTATTTCAACGGTTACCTATAAATTTTAATTTTTATTCAAATTCTACGACTTGTAATGAATGCTGTATATTAATTCAAGTCATATTTTGGGTTGTCACTACCCATGGATTTACTACCTTAAGTAAGGCGCATTTAAACGATAAAATCAAATGGAATTAATACCGAAGTTTAAAAATGTCAAATTTTAATTCTTGTTAGGATATTTCAACAATGTAATTTGAACGCTTTTGGTCACCGGTTTCCCCCTTAAGAAAGATGACCACATGTTTATAACAGTTATTTTTAACGTGTAAGATACCAATACCAATCACCTGATATTACGTCGTCGGACTCGGACAACGTACCTATACTATAAGTTCAAACCAGCTAAGAAATGTCATTTACTGGTCAGAAAATATATTTTATTATTGAAACTACCAATACAATTCTGATAAGAGGTTAGCGGTAAAACGGCAAAACTTTCTCCAGCCACAACGTCGTCGCCCCTGCGTTGTGAGGTCGATGTTTATTACGTTGCATTTTCTCCAGAGCAACAAGTACCGTATGCATGAAAACACATCCGGTCTTTTATTTTGCACGGGAACTATATTCCTAATAGCATTGAGCAATATTCTGTTACAGTGCACAAGTTGCTCTGCACTGCATCTCTCAAAGGAAATGTCGTTTTAAATAATGAATTTAACCACAGCGTCATTTCGGCTAACAAGCACGAAGAAGACGATTTCGCTGATGAGATTTTACAAGATTTTCTACCAAAGAACTTAACGAATGTGTTTCTATTTAGTTGAGCGAACATTTTAATACTATGTTGTTTTAAATAAAATAGCATGATTGTAAAAACAATTTTAACAACAATTATTAAATAATTTCAGTTGAATGTATCTTACCTAATACATAAAAACATAAAGATACTCGCATACGAAATTTCACAGCTTATTTTCAATCAAAACCAATGTAAAGCAAGAAATCATTCTTCTGAATTTCGAACATGCTCGTATACATATCTATCGCGTCTTTTATCAAATAAGATGTAACAGCTATACATATTATGAGGTATCGGTATAGAAAAATACTGTGCAAGCATTATTTTACCGAGTCGAGTGAACATTTACCAGGATACTCATGGTTACATGGTTGTTAAAGGAAAGTACATTACATGGAGCATTATTTATAATTTTAATTCATATACCTACGATTTTGTTTCTAATTATATCATGTAGTGTATTGTTAATATATAAATCAGAGGCGTAACTAGGAAAATCCACGCCGTAATATATTCAAAATTTATTCCATATAATCTATAAAAATCTTAATCAAGAATGGTAATAAAAATAAAATTGTTTAACAAAAAAAAAAGGTTAAAGAATAACAAAGGTTAGTATAGTCGATATATTTGTTCGTTCGTTTCTGATGGAACAAAATTACTTGATACATACTTGTATAGCCAGATCCAAAATTTAGAGTGGACAACACGAATTTTAGAGTGGGAAATTCAAATTTTTTCCCAATTGCGTATACGAATTTACAGCCCAATGCAGTCATGTGTATAGCTTGGAGTTACGGGGTAGGGTAATTTGTTGTGTAAAAGTTGAATCAGAGTGCGCAAGGAAAAGAAAATGCTCTGCAGGCAAATTTTTCATTCAGGGTCAAATGCTATGTAATTGTAATTTCAAGGAATTTGAAACTGAATTATGTTTTTCAATCTTTTTATGTGCAAAAATAAATTATGAGGACACTGAAGTAGAATTAATATAACATCCAGAATGGTCAATGAAAATTAGTAGAAAACTTACAATATACCTATATAAATTTTTTAAATGAGAAAACTAGTATTAAATAATTATAAGAAAATAAATAATAAAATGCGCAGCAGGCGAATTTTTTTTTTGAAGCATTGAATATTCTACATTTTTATGATGAATTTAATAGAAATTGTGTGCAAATTTCCAGCATCACACTATTAAATGCAAAGATAAAACCTTATGTAACTGAAATAGTAGTCTTAAAAAGGCATCTAAATCTTGATAGGAAGTGAGCGTATTCTGCTATCCCCTACCTACGCTACTGAGATAAATTATAAAATATAATATTTGACTCGCATGTTGTGGCTGAAAATAATGTTACTCTGCTGTAGTAGAAAGATATATGCAAATATGAAATGTTTATCTGTAAGTATTTAGTTAATTTAAATTAATTTATTTTATAACTGTTTATTTTTATAAATAGCCAAATGTGTAAATGTATCTTTAAGAAATTAATGATATTTTTATCTATTCGCAGAGGTAATTGCACAAAAATGAAAGTTAAATTTAAACGTGCAGTTCCCCATCGCTGTCGTTATGTAAATTTAATTGTACTTGAAAGAATTAAAGACAAATTTTGTTTCTTTTATTTGAAATATATTTTTCAAAATTATTATAGGTATTCTCAACATAAATAAATAATATTAAGATCAAAAGGCAGAACTTCATTAGCTCAAAAAGTAAGTAAGTAACTGTTGATACAAATTAATAATGTAAGCCACTGAAAAGTTTTCAGGGAGACTTTTTAAAAATCTGCTCCAATTCTTGAAATAAATATGACCGTGAAAACATTTTACAACATCCCCTGTTATTAAATCCATATTAAAGACTGTTATGAAGCATTACTTGAGGCCTAATTGGTGACAAAAGCCGTGTGGCACGCTGGGGCATTTTTTGGAGCAGGAACTTTTTTCGTCGCTGTTGGCCAGTTAAATATTTACATAATTAAATCATAAAACACCGCGCGTCGCGTAGCCCACTAGAGCGGAATATGCAAATCGCATTGAAAATGATAAAAAAGCTGTTGAGAACGAAGAAAAAGGAAATTTGTAGCCGCCATTAAAACTTTTATAGTTTGTGAAGCTAATTCGAATATTCTGTACTGCAACAGCGTAAATTGCATTCTAATTATGTTTTGATTATAAAAATACTTTAGTTACCCGTTACTGGTTGCCATAGTGGCTACCTACTAATCGTTATGTTTTTGTTTTTACGAGAGAGCTTCTATGTAGTGCTGTTCTTTTGTTTTACTGGAATATTTTATTGTGTTTTGTTCTATTTTTGAAATGTTGGATTGGATATGTAGAGCATAGTTTATAATTGTTTTGCACAACAATAAAATACTGCAAATCCTGGGGAATTTATATATAAATTAGGTATATATAGAAAACAATGTTAATATGTTATTGTAATAAGTTGAAAATTTGGTTTAATAATTTCATTTTGAATTACACATGGTACATGTGTATTAATAAATATTATTTCTATATCAGAATATTTGAACTAGAATCAGTAATACAAATGAAAATTGAAATTGCTACATATTAAATTATTTAAATTTGATTGGTATTGATCATATTATATGGAATTATTATAGAATACGTTTTCAATTTTCACATTTCCAGTAAATAATTTAGTCGTGCACAGATGTGTTGGTAGGTCGTGAACATGTACGTGTAAAAATGTGAATATAAAATTATAAATAAATAAGTACCGAAATCACGTTTAATCACTCAATAAACGCGCGGCGCCAAATTGAAATGCAAATTTTGGCAGAGTGGCACGCATATGAAGAGCAGGTTATATGAGGACGAACACGAACGCTGTTATCTGTCATTTTTGGGGGCATGAGCGCATAAATAATGCGAAAATAAAACACAATATTTGCACGCTGTATATGAAGCGATAACAATAAAGATTAGAGAGAATTGTAAAAAAAATTATGCAATATTAAGACCTGTTTTATATAGGTGCATAACAGAATAGCAGTTGCTATTAAAACTCAAATGAAAAAGAACGGTTCTTGTACTATTGAATGAACAAATAATGAATATTGAGTTCCTTTTATTTATCAATTTAAGTACAGTTTGATCCAGGTTAGTTAATTTTGGAGTAAATGCGAACTTGGCTCCTATGCGCAACTAGGGAGGATTTACGGGGACCCCAAATTTATATTTATGAAATAAAACGTTGAAACCTTGTAATGCATGATCGGTTGATTTATGTTTTTGAGTAAAAAATATTGATAGGTGAGACGGGTGACACGTTAACGCCATATAAGTCATAAGTAAGATATTATATGTAGGTAGTAATTGCGAACGGATTTTTTTATTACACCTGCATTCTTATTTGGAAAACAGCATTTTGATTTTTATTCATTTTATAAAGTATAGTCTGTGTGATGTATCAAAATATCGTAACTCGTTGCTTAGCAACTTTTAAAATACGACGTGTTTAAATTTTGTTATTTAACACGCATTTACGTGTTTTAAACATCGATTATGATGAATAGCATGTGTAATAAAAAACCTATTTTATTCAACAAATATTGAATGAATAGGAAAACTATTGGAAGTAGGTATTTGTTTTTATGTAACTATTGAATATACAAGCATAAAGCGTAAAGTATTAAAGTAGTATTCATTTCAAATAAATAATAGCATTATCAATATATTAGAGAGAAATGTTACATAGTGGGGGTATATAAATTAATTAAAATAAATATTTAGGATCGTGAAAACATAAAATAAGTAATGTGCAACATGTCTCCATGTGCGTAAAAATGATATTTCATGTTTGTCTTTTGCAAAACAAAGTATAATATAATAACAAAAGAATTAAATCGAGATAGTAAATATCTACTTAACTATAAATGCAAGTTTAAAAGCCTTTATTTTTACCTCCCGCCTCATATTCTATAAAGGAGGTACCTATTGTGATGTGTCAAAATTTTCGAGTGTGAGTTTTTGGTGGATAAGCACGTTTTAGGGTCCCTAGAGTAAGAATTTTACATTTTCGAAATGATGTCAGTGTAGTGTATGTGCGTGCGTGTGTGTGCGCGCGCGTTCGTTTGTTATGCCGTGTGTTTTTTGTTCACGATAACTCAAAAAATATCAAACATTAAAATTGCAAATTTTGTATTTAAGGTTTTAATATGATTCTTAATAAGCCAATATAATTTTGGTTTCAATTTACAAACCGGAAGTAGTACTTTTTTAAATATTTCGATAAATAATTAATTAAAGACAATTTTGGTTCTCAGATTTTGACGGAAATATCCGTTTTGACCTTTTCTGAATCCATTATGATTAGTTTCGTCGTGACGTCTGTACGTACGGACGGACGTATGTATGTCGCATAACTCAAATACGGTTAGACGTAGAAAGTTGAAATTTTGTATTTAGGACTGTTATAGCATCTAGTTGTCCACATCCTATTTTTGGTTTCAATCTATAAACCGGAAGTAGTACTTTTTTAAATATTTCGACAATTTTTTTTATTTTAAATGAAAGATTATGTGATTATTACCTACAATCGGTATTTTATAAATAATTTTGTATCTGGTATCATTTAAGAATAATTAAAGTATATATTTATAATTTAGTATTTCAGTATCTTGTAGTCTATGATCGATTAACATTTGTTACTACGTAAAATTTAAATGGTTATATGTAATAGTAAAATATGCTTTATATTTTCTTCTGAAGTTTAAATAAAATGACTAAAATATATTTGTGAGTATAGTAGCAATAGTAGTAGTACTTATACCGAACCACTTTATAGCGCAGTGCGCCATAAAAAAACGTTATATTAATAATTTGTATAATAAGTTAAAATAATAAAGTAGGTATATGGCGGAAGGTCTTGTGGTGGCCACGTCAGATTTTTTTATATTATTCTACATTTTAGTTATTAAGAAAAGTATGAACAGTTTAATAGGCGTACAAGGAAGTCATGTGGTGTCCACGTAAGATTTTTTTATATTTTAAATGAAAGATTATGTGAATATTAACGACAATTGGTATTTTATAAATTTTTCTGTGTCTGGTATCATTTAAGATTAATTTAAGTATACTATACTAATAATGCTATAATGTAGTATTTAGGAATCTTGTAGTCCATGATCGCTTAACATTTGTTACTACGTAAAATTTAAATGTTTATGGCATGACAGCGACAGTGACAATAGTGAAATATCGTTTATATCCGACGGCAGTTTAAATAAAATGAATAAAATATATTTGTAGTAGTAGTAGTAGTACCTACCTATATATTAATATATTTGTATAATAAGGAAAAAGAATAAAGTACCTAGGTAAGAATGGCGGGAGGTCTTGTGCTGGCCACATCAGATTTTTTCAGTAGTTGCGGACAAAACAATTGTTAAGAAAATTCATAGGTAAAAACGCACACGGATTGTGATATGTTTGTATAATGCACTACCTAAGTGATTTAAAAAATATGTCACTTTAAACACGGAAGCGCATATTAAAAAGCTTTGAAAACATGGTAGAAATATGCTATTTCAGTCTGCTAAACAATCAAAGGTCTATAGAGGAAATCAAAATAATATTCGATGAATTTAAATCAGCATTCTTGCGTTTCAATATCGCTCCATTAAATATTGCAGTATGAAGCTATTTTCATTATTTATTGTTCATCTCTGTTTACAGAAAAGAACAGTCCTCAATCCATTATCAAAATTCAGTCCAATATCTCCATGAAAAATAAACACACTCTTTCTTGGTCCTAAATAAACAAATCTCCATCACATGAATAATTCTTCCGGGTCGCACTTAGCTTTCTTGCAAAAATAAAAACAACACGTATGAAAGACTTTCACGGCTCTTTGGAACAATTTGACTGAGTGCACCGGCGGCTGCGGGGGTGGCGGGGGCGGCGAAGACGAGGGAGGCGGTCAAGAATCGAGAGAAAGAATGTCAAGTGCAGGTTTAGGTTCCATCCCTCGCCTTGCAGCCGGAACTTGTTAAAAGACTTCCTGCACTTCAAGATGCAGGGGGATAATCATTCACGATTGTAATTTGACGCACTTAGAGGGGAGATTTTGAATGTTTTGACTGCTGAGGGTGAAAAGAATTAATCACTGTATTGAATTAAAAAATGCGGAAACGATTTACAAATTTAAAGGAGATATATCAGCTGGGATTTACGTAATTGATTGGTATGTACGTACCATTATTTTTGTACTCGTCAAGCTTTAATTTGGTTATTGAATATTCGTTACTTGTGTTTTTTGCATATGAACCTTTTTTCAATGTAAATCTCATGTAAAGGAGACGTACAGTTGCACGTTTGACCTTGTTTCAAGTAAAGTTAGTTAAGATTTATTATTAAGCTCAAATATACCTACTCAAAAAAATTTAATAAAAAATAGAACTGACTTCTCAATCCCTATACCTCTGAAAAGTAGGAAATAAAATTTTGTGACCTATTTTTGTAAGGCAATATTTAAATATAGGTACCTTCATTATATATCAATTTAAATTTTTTTAAAATTAAATTGATATCTAAGGTATACCTAATTAATTTTTGCAAAAATAGATGACAAAATATTTTTTGATACTTCTTTTCAGAGGTACCTAGAGATTTAGTAGTCGGTTCTATTTTTACTTCCTTGTACGGAGTAATAAGGAAGTATTGTAATCGCGAAAAATTTCGGTTTTCAGATTTTGATGGAAATATCCGTTTTGACCTTTTCTGAATCCATTATGACTAGTTTCGTCGTGACGTCTGTACGTATGTATGTACGTATGTACGTACGTACGTCTGTACGTATGTGTGTCGCATAACTCAAATTCGGTTAGACGTAGAAAGTTGAAATTTTGTATTTAGGACTGTTATAGCATCTAGTTGTGCACCTCCTATTTTTGGTTTCAATCTACAAACCGGAAGTAGTAAATTTAATAAAAATTTCGATAAATATTTAATTTAAGACAATTTTTTTATTTTAAATGAAAGATTATGTGATTATTACCTACAATCGGTATTTTATAAATATTTTTGTATCTGGTATCATTTAAGAATAGGTAATTAAAGTATATATTTATAATTTAGTATTTCGGTATCTTGTTTAACATTTGTTACTACTGGTTACTACGTAAAATTTAAATGTTTATGACATGACAGTGACAATAGTAAAATATGCTTTATATCTTCTTCTGCAGTTTAAATAAAATGACTAAAATATATTTGTGAGTATACTAGTATACCAAAGTTAAAATAATTTTTTATATTATTCTACATTTTAGTTATTAAGAAAAGTATGAACAAACAAGGCGTACAAGGAAGTCATGTGGTGTCCACGTCAGATTTTTTTGATTAATTTTGTCAATTTTTTTTAAATATTTTTTAAGTTATTGTTTATATTTAAATGGCATATAAAATATTTGTGAAAAAATTGAGCCAATTGGCAAAGTAGCTTCAGAATTGCTGTGTGCCGTTTTATTCAAGATGGCATAACATAACTAAATTTTAAATTTGGTTTAAGTCTCCATTGGTGAAAAAAATAATCATGATAGCTATCGAGAATTGGGCAAGGTCAGCAGAGCTCAGTTGGATATAGAGCGAAAGATAGAGCGTTACTTCGGCAAAGTAAAGGTCCCGGGTTCCATCCCCGGTGGTGATCATGATTTTCAAATAATTCAATAATTATTCACTGATTATTTAATATACTTGTAGTTTGATCCTCGGTTTGATCTAATAGTTTCCAGAGATAGGTGGCCGTCATTTTGTTGTCAAGATGATGGACTAAATTTTCAAGTTAAGAAGTATAAATTAAGCTCCTTTATCATAGTAAAGAATTATATAACTATAATTTTTAGCCAATTTGTAAAATAGTTTCTGAGCTAGTTGGCCGCCATTTTTACTTCCTTGTACGGAGTAAGGAAGTATTGTAATCGCGAAAAATTTCGGTTCTCAGATTTTGACGGAAATATCCGTTTTGACCTTTTCTGAATCCATTATGACTAGTTTCGTCGTGACGTCTGTACGAACGTGCGTACGTGCGTACGTACGTGCGTACGTACGTACGGACGTATGTGTGTCGCATAACTCAAATACGGTTAGACGTAGAAAGCTGAAATTTTGTATTTAGGACTGTTATAGCATCTAGTTGTGCACCTCCTATTTTTGGTTTCAATCTATAAACCGGAAGTAGTACTTTTTAAAAATATTTTCATAAATAATTAATTTTAGACAATTTTTTTTATTTTAAATGAAAGATTATGTGATTATTATCTACAATCGGTATTTTATAAATTTTTCTGTATCTTCTATCATTTAAGAATAATTAAAGTTTATACTTATAATTTAGTATTTCGGTATCTTGTACTCCATGACCGTTTAACATTTGTTACTACGTAAAATTTAAATGATTATGACATGACAGTGACAATAGTAAAATATGCTTTATATCTTCTTCTGCAGTTTAAATAATATGACTAAAATATATATGTGAGTATACTAGTATAATAAGTTAAAAGAATTTTTTATATTATTCTACATTTTAGTTATTAAGAAAAGTATGAACACACAAGGCGTACAAGGAAGTCATGTGGTGCCTACGTCAGATTTTTTTTTTCAAGATAGCTGTAGTCATCATAGATATAACTTAATTTTTAATTTTGTTAAAATTGATCAAATAGTTCCAGAGATAGTTGGCGGGCTAAGATTTTAATAACCTAGGAGGGCGGGGGGCGATACTTAATGATTTAAAAATGTTTCAACTCAAACCGTTTCAGTATAGTTTTCGAGTTCTGCGCGGCCAAGCAAACAATAAATATACATACCTACGAGGCAAACTTATAACCTCCTCCTTTTTGGCAGTCGGTTAATAATTTTTTCTGAATTTTATACGCCAATATACATATCTACATATAACAAGATCTTTAATAATTGATGAGGATTTCGATTTACATGATTTTTAATATAGTAAAAAAAAGTTTTTCTACTCCCATGCTTTAATATAATTATTAATATGCATTCATTGTACTTAAATGACATTTATTTCGGTACAGATTTTTATTCTTTACTCAAGTAAATTTCATGCAAATGAATAGTTTTGTTTTTAAATAAAAGCTTGAGAGTAAAAAATATAGGGTATGAATTACGACACATGCCATGACTCGCTTCGTAAATTTCATACTCGCGTATTAATATCTTTCATTATAAACTCATTGTATAATATACTATTTTGGTAAAGGTTCTGATTCTTATTTTATATTAAAAGTTTAGAGACTCCACGTATGTAATCTGATATAATTTCATTGTCTCCTGGGAACTACAAGTCTTTGAAAAAATTTTAATTTAGAATTTACCAATATTTCAATAGATAGTCAAACGTATATTGCTTTTAAAATTTAAATCTTCTCTTAATAAACCTGAGTAAAAAAACATTCCCACAAAGCTCCAATGTGCCATTTCCATTGATACTGGTAAGTCGAATTTGAGCTTCAGGGACTGATTACCACAACCTGGTTATTCATTACTGAAACAGCTAACAGCGCGTTTCATTTCAGCATTAAATACGAGATCTGACATCCATACGCCCTGGTTAACGATTCCACAAAAAACCCATTCATTTTAGCGGAAACGAAAAAACTACTGTCCATTTATTGGACGTTTTTTCAACTTTACATTCACGTTCCCCATTCGTTAGCATTACAGGTGAAATGGCGGGCACCTGCATCACATTTGCGGATAGAAATGGACCGTGTGATGTTTTCGCGCCATTAATTATTTATCATCAATTTTCAGCACAGCAAAACTGAAAAGGATTTGGCGTGACACGGACCTTTGATAAAATTTAATACACTTGTATTCTGCATCAAACTTTAATATCAAAATGTGAACGTGGAGTTCACTAACTCGCAGATGCATTCTGCAATATTTCCAGTGAATTTGAATTTCAAGAAGATGAAGACTGGATCTGTTTTTAAACTTTTCTACAGCGCTTCTTTCACGAAGATGTCGAATAGATTCTTTTCAAATTTGTTGCAAAATTTTAAACTTACACGACCTAGCGAAATATGAAAGAGATAATGCTTCCCTACAAACTGGTGTCAGCGGTGGAATATTATCGTTTAGGTGTTGCAAAAAAATTCACAAATTTGAGTACATTATTATTTTTTCTTTTAATTATCTTGCGCGGCATTTTAGATTTAATAATAATCTAAGAACTTGCTTACGCTCGAAGACGATACCAATAATATAGAAATAAATAAACAAAAAATTGGTTTGCTTCTGTCATTTTATTATATTTTCTGTAAGCAAAAAATCACGCAATAAAGAGATATTTTGCTTGGTATCTTGGTACTCAGTAACAATCAACTTTACGTTGACAATTGAAAGCATAAATATAAACTTGTATTGTGTATTATTTTGCACGATCGGTCATTTTTAGCGTTTACTGGCTCTGTTTCCAATGCAATAGGTTTTGTTTACAAATTACAAGGCACTAAGTAATTTAAAAGGCGGTAAGTAATATACAATATCATAAACCAAGGCAACAGCATCAAAATTGAAACAAAGTCAGCATAACCAAATATTTATCATAATTTTGAAATTTATTTATATTGTATTGATCGTGCAAAAAATATTATAAGCATCACGGACGTTAAGTGCATCTTGTACCGGTTTTGACTCAGTCTTCAAACATGCGATCCTCCACCGGTAAACTGCACTTACCGCCCTTGATACTTAATATACCTACTTTTTCCAAATCGTACTGTCTGTATTTCAATATTTCTCATTATCTTTTTTTTCTGATGTATTGTATTCCTTTTACTTTTATCGTTTTTGTAGTCATATACTAATTATGTACGCTAACGTTTATCATTATCACAATCAAAAAATAACCTTTACTACAGCTTAAAGTATCGATAAAAAACCTAGTATTAAATTGGATACTGACAGATTTCATTTTTCTAGTATTGGTGCTGCGACGCAAATGCAAATGGATTTTCATGTTGCCTTTATGCAGTACCTAATTTAATTTGTGTGACTTGATCTACGGGTAGCTTCCTTGTACAGCATCTCGAATTTTCTATGAATATTAAATATCATTTCAAATTAGAAATTCATTATAAATAGTGTCTGGTTTTTATATTTTATATTGTTCATAATAATATTTAAAGTTTTAAACTATAGTTCGTTTCATATTTTTCTTTTGGCAATTTGTTTGAAATTATCATAAATTTATTAACTCCACTTAACAACTTATTTAAATTTGTTTTGTGTAATAATTCAAGTACTAAAATATGTTTATTTTTGTTTATGTTAATATTCCTGTAAAATTTGTTGCCTGTAAAGTATTTTTAACTAAAATAAACTATATAGTATATTTTATAATATTATTATACAATTGCATTCAAGCTACTCAGAAACCCGTTTTCACACTCAGCAGGTTGCTGTTTTAAGTAAAAAGCTTTCATTGGCAATAATAACATTGTAATTTCGTAAATAAATCTAAGCACCGTTGCTGAAACGTTGAATTTTCAGTGCTTTTACTTTGACGTAACTACAAATCCATAATATATTCTTGTGAATTCTAAAAGCTTTTTCAGTAAAATAAAATAGTACGTAAAATGAACTTATCAGTGAGTCATATAGATAATGTACAGTATAAAGTTAAATAAAAAAATCAAATCAACGTAAGCTTTATCAATAAACTGTGAGTCGATGCCGAACTACTGAAAGTTGACGTTTTCTGTTGACTGAACGTAAAGCTTGAAGGTAATTTTTATTCGAAGTGAAAATTATGCTGGGATCAAGACATTAGTAGGAAATTGAAATAAATGCTATTTTGTCGATAAATAAGTAAACAATAAATATGTTATACTACTGTCAGTTAAAATGCAATTTGAAAAATAAACATATTCCACTTTTAACAAACAAACAAATGTGCAAATTCATACATAGGTAATTAAAGTGTTTAATTTTAATGCCTGTTAAAAATAGAAGGAGTAGAAAAAGTTAAATCTACACTCTGAAAAAATCCAAACTATCACTAGAATTTTCTTTTCCGTTTAATTTAAAATCAAATCACCCAAACTTAAATTCACAAGTAATTTAATTATACTGATATCAAATTAGAACGAGTTTCAAATTATATTCACCTTAGCATACATTTTCAAAAATGTCATTTTGACAGTAAACCTAAACAAAACAATCATGAAGTGGCGGACTAATTCTAAATTTGTTAAATTCACTAATATTTAAATCATTTTTAATTACCGTGAAAATTTTTTCTTGGTTTTCAAGGTAGTCAATGTTTTTTGACAAATGTAGAAAATAAGTCACTTTTTCCAATACCTCTGTTTTTTCATTCCGTTTTTTCCAATGATACTATTTTCCAATAATGCATTTTTCCAATGATAATTTTTTTCCAATAATGTGTTTTTTCAATTGGACATTTTTTTCAAATTATTTATTATTTAATTTAGGTAAGGTTAGGTTAAATAATAAATAATAAATGGATATTGAAAAAAAGAGAAATATGCCATTGGACAATAGAATTCGCGGAAAAATGAATATTGAAAAAACTATTGGAGAAAAAATCACTGGAAATAATGGTTTGGAAAATGTGTCGTACAATCGAATATTTTATTCATAATAAAAATGTGTGACAATATTCACCGGCCTCGGTACCTCCGGTCTACCGGGAAAGTTCCCGGATTCCCGCCGGTCCAGTCCGCCACTGCAATCTGACATTTAGATGTGTTGGGCCAATCATAGTAATATAACCAGACTTTTGTTGCTACAAAGCTATACCAAATGTTTTCTTTTTAACATGTTATCGTTTTTTGACATGTTATTATAATCAGGTTATCAGTGATTTATTTTTTTGCATAAAATGGGAAAATGTACATTTTAAGTTCAATTGCACAAAGAAAAATCGTAAAGCACTCTGAAATTTTGGTGTTACTTTCTGCATGAGCATGGTTCGGAGAAACATTTATAAGACTAAGATTTACAACGGATGCAAAATTTTTAAAAACCGATAAAGAGAGTGACAAGAAATTTTAGTCCAAAATACTGTTGACGAAGCTGTGCATTTGTGACAGCAAAAACAAACTAAAACATTCTATAAAAAGGGAATTAGGAAGATAGTGGTAAACACATCGCGGAAAACAGGGACTATGTCGAGAAGACTTAAATTTTAACATTAACGTCATTTATTAATTATTTAGTTTCCTGGTAAAACGTTTCGTAACAACACTAATATGATAACAATTTATATTTTATTTAGTTATCAATCAATTATCAATCGCAACCATCTACTATTCCATCCCATTCTCTTAAAAAACCCTTCTCGATGTTTTCGAAAACAATCCTCACAACACCAAACTTAAACAAAACACCCGCAGTCGTGTTTTCCCTCTTTTGTTTTGTATTCCTGTCAGTGTTTAGGTCATGGGGTCAGGCTGTAAAATCAAACACACGTGGTCCCAGGCGGCTGCGGCGGTTACGACGGCGGTGATCAAATAGACAATCGAACGTGGCTTGGCGAGCCGAGAAACCGAGGTATGATTGATTGCGAGTTGCACTGAACGTGAGAGCAGTGCAAGATTCGCTCATAGGGTGGATGGAGGTTTAAGATTATAAACATAGAGGAAGGGTTGTTGCAGTTGGGAGATGAGTGCAGATTAACGCATTAAGAGTAAAGAACTTACTATCCCTCAGTTCAGGTAAGAAGAAAGCGTTGGTTAAGATATAGGGCGATGGTATTCTTGAATCTGATTGGTCGAGGATTACACTATCAAACATTTTCAGTTCCGTTAATATTACTTATACCTATCTTATTTTGAATTACATAGTTACATGGAAGTACTACATTATTCTATAGATGACAGTTTTTACAAAACATATCTTATTTAAATTCGCGCCAATTTTGAACTAATAAATGTATTAGTATAAAACGGATTGCATTCACAGTGCCATCTGATTTGAGAAGGCAATTATATTTTATCCGAAAATCCGAAAATGCCTTGCTGTTACCAGCTGGCAAACAATTTAAAAAAAGGAAATTTGAATTATTTGTACGGTAGGTACATATAAACATATTGCTTACAAAAATGATAATGATTAATATTTTTACCCAAAATATAGCCCATAATTAGAAAAAACTACAAAAAGTAAATAATTAAACTCTCTTTTTCTTTAAACATTCCTGTCAATGGTTGGCCATATTAAAATCTAAAGAATAAAAAATTTGTTATCCTTTATGTTGTCAGGGGCAATATCATAAGTGCTGATAATTTTTTGAGAGTTGTTTTGTCGTTTCCACATCAACTTATTTCCAACAATTTCACGACACAAAACATCATCTGACAATTTCCCGAAACGTACAGTTGGAAGAGATTTTCCGTGTTAAATTGCAATAAGTTGCCATGGAATAGACAAAAATTCTCTCAAAAAATTACTATCTCGAATGGTATTTAGGACTAATATTTTTCTTGTTAAAAAACTCTACCAAAACAACTAATTTTGCAAAACATTTTTGACGTTTATCATGACAAGTAAATAACAAAATCAAATTTCTTTCAACAAGTAGAATTTACAGTCGGAATTTGGTTGCAGTAGTACAATAAAATACAAATTTACAAATATACAGTTTGTTAATTTGCAATTTTATCAAAAATCGATTTAAATTAAAATATTATGTAAGTGAGTGTTTTACACCCTGTTTGATGTCGAATAATAGACAATCGTAAAGAATAAACATCTCTAGCATAAACAATATATTTTTATTTTTCTTATATTTGACCTGAAATTATGAACGTAAATGAATTTACATTAAATTCCCTATGGTCCTTTGTCAGCGGAGCACCCGGAAATACCAGTTGTATGTATTATTTACATTTAATCTCAACTATAAAAGTCCAATATTTATGATACTGCCGTTGGAGATTTCATTTCTGTAGTTTTATATTTCTCCAGATAAATCAAAGCACTCGTATACCAATACAATACAAATACACCTTTATAACCTACAACGGAATAAACTTGCACCTACCCATAACAAATTTCTGATATAGACTTAAATTGATTTGTATTTATTGTAATGATTTTTACTATTTTCTTAGTTCTCATAGGCTTAAGAACTTAACCTAGTAAAACTTAAATTTTGATAAAAAATGAACCCGTAAAAACAAAGTTTTTGACTATAAATCCTTTATAAGTATAATGAGGCTCGATCGGTATTTATTTATATTTTTGTTTTCATTGTAACTCTTTCTTAGATAGTGTGTTTCAAGAAACAGTTAAAAAGAGTAGGGTATGGCGGGAGGTCTTGTGCTGACCAAATCAGATTTTTTCTTGGGCCAAAGTAAATGTTTGGGCACAACGAGCCTATATGTACCAAATTTCAGAGTTAAAAAGCGTAGAGTATGGCGGGAGGTCTTGTGGTGGCCACATCAGATTTTTTCTTGTGCCAAAGTAAATGTTTGGTCACAACGAATCTATGTACCAAATTTCAGATTGATTGGATATGGGGAAATGAGTATGGCGGGAAGTCTTGTGCTGACCACATCAGATTTTTTCTTGTGCCAAAGTAAATGTTTGGTCACAACGAATCTATGTACCAAATTTCAGATTGATTGGATATGGGAAAATGGGTATGGCGGGAGGTCTTGTGCTGGTCACATCAGATTTTTTCTTGTGCCAAAGTAAATGTTTGGTCACAACGAGTCTATGTACCAAATTTCAGATTGATTGGATATGGGGAAATGGGTTTGGGGTATGGCGGGAGGTCTTGTGCTGGCCACATCAGATTTTTTCTTATGCCAAAGTGCATTGTTAGGTGACAAAAGTCTATTTTCAAAATTTCAGCTCGATAGGATCCCGGGAAGTGGGTCATTTTTGACTTTTGTTTTTTTGCCGTACGTATACGCACGACGATGAAGTTAATATAAAGGATTTAAAAATTGGCATTTGCACCCTTTTCCCCGTGTTTGGATAATACCTATACAGCATTAGATAATGCAGATTCATAAACAAAACACCAGAAAATTAAATGTAATAATATTACATTCGATTATCAAAAAAAACAATTATTATTGTGACGTGTATTTATTTTCTTGCCGTTTTATATTATCTTATTAAAGCGTTCGGTAAATCATATGAATTTGGAGTAATGATAGAGAGGTGTTGGTGGTGTGCTGGAGTGAATTGAGTATTATTGATTGACAAATAATAACCTAAATGTCAATGTCATTAAAATTACAAAATAATTATTCATTGACGCCTGTAAAGAAAATAATGAAGAAAACATATTTACTAAGAAATATGAACTTTGAATGTGACAAACAAAATTGACATTAAAAACTTGTCACTCCATCTGTAGGTACTGCTAGCATTTTTAGGTTGGGCAAATAGAGTTAACTCTATGAATTCTATTTGACTCTTCTCCATTTGCTGATCGCAATTCCGAAACACTTTGGCCTTTATAAAAATTACTGAACGATGTTGGAGTGCATAGATTAAAAAGAGTGAAAAGAACTAGTTTACCGAACGCAGCTTAAGTAGGTATGTGCGGTTTTTAGTTGAAAATAACTAAATAAATTTATGCATTTTGTTTTATAATAATATTCATAAATATTATTTTACTTTGCGGCAAATATTTACGCAACACGGAGTATGTGCGATATACCTATCTACTGTACTTTAAATTCAGTGTTATTCGTTGACATGTTACAGATTATTGTAACTGAATGAATGAGACTATAACAGAACCGGAACAGGAAGGAAAATTGAAACGAACCGCAGATGTTTTAGTGAATCTGTCTAAACCGGTAAAAATTTTATTGGGGTGGTAATATTAGAGCTTTTTTTAAATCAAATTTTTTTTTTTTGCTGGTAACCATCCTACAGGATTAACTCCCAATTACAGAATGGTAGATGTTATTATAGTGGAATCCAACCACTCGGACCCAGTGGTATTATTGTCGGTTGCGCTGGGAATCGAACTGGGGACCGCTAGCATGCTACCCTCTACCGCTGAGCTAACCACTGGCCGTAAAATTTAAGAGTTAGGGTTAAGAAGGAAATGCGCCGGAGGTCAAATGCCTTATAATAATTAAAAGTTTTTTTATTGAGGTATATGCAATTTCATGTTATTATAATACTCTAGTCTTTTTGTACTAATGATATCACAATAGGTGGCGAAACGTTGACCATTGGACTAATAAACTGACTGCATTCCTGCGTATTTCCATTATTTATATAACAATTATTAATTTTATTATAATTTTGGCCCGATTTTATGGCTCCGGCATTTGGCCGGTTGCTGTATCCGGGCCTGAAAGCAGTGAATCTAACCTGAACCGTCATTTTTACGATTCGAGTTCCTGGATGAACACGCAATATTTATCTACAATACGACATTAGAAGTACGTACACGTACTAAAACTGTCTGATAAATTAAAATTAATAAGCACTAGCGTATCACACTTCACGCATCGTAGATTCGATTGCATTTCCTCTAATATAATTTAAAAATTCTGCATTAAAAGCCAACATATTCATACCCACAGGTATGTTCCTCGAGCAGTACCGGGTCATTTGGCAGTCACAGGTCCTGTGCCTGTCCTTGCCACTTACAAGCCGCACTGTCACAACCAGAGCTCAGACCCGTGAACCGAACGCTCCTAGTCTCTCACCCCCCAGCCAAGCAGGCGCGCGCCTATCCGTCCTCGCCTGCAGGAAATACGGCTCATTAGGGATTTTAAACGAGTTATACTTCGAACGAATCTGATTAATGAGTTTTTAAGGCTTCCGGAGTACGCCGGGGCTTCCCAAAGCTGAGGAATGAAGTCGTTGAATTTGTACGAGTTTTTTAATCGTAGGAATGGAGTTATTGATTCTTGTGATTAATTTGTAATGAGGATGATTAGGATGTGACGGGAAATTTAATTTATTCATTATTAATAAATCAATTTTTTCGTTAATTCCTTTGACCTACGGAATGGAAAATTCAGATAAAAGAAATGAAGTGTGAATTTTGAATTTGATGAAATTAAAATTTGGCAACCATTTATAACCGTTATTGTATGCTCATATTGTTGATATCAAAAGATCAAACTATTTAAATTATTTACTTGTTACTCACTTGTAAACGTCATTTAATCAATCCCTATATTACTTTTGAAAATGAATTTTTACAAGTTACTAACTTCATTGTGTTACAGAAAACAATCATACTCAGTTACTAATTGTATAATGTATATTGCTATTTGGAACATAAATAATATACTAGTTTTTTTTATATGTAAATAAAATCTTATAGAAATCAACGCATAAAAGGAAAAAATTTCCTATTGTGTAAATAAATTATTAATTGTAAATGAAATAAATAAGGACTATGACATGTAATATGGAAAGCAATAAATTGATTTGATTTGATTGAAAAGAGAAAAAAATATCCTATTTAAATATGTGAAAATCTAATATGGCGTCCATTTAAAATAAGAAAGTTGGTATCAATATCTTGGAAAACGCCGTCTTTAATTTCATTCTGACATCAATTTTTAGTTAATCTCATCAAATCATGTAACTTTTTTTAGATCTTTTATAATTTAACGTTCTTTGAAATCACGATTTTCAGTTTTTACTTCCTTGTACGAAGTAAGGAAGTATTGTAATCGCGAAAAATTTCGGTTCTCAGATTTTGACGGAAATATCCGTTTTGACCTTTTCTGAATCCATTATGACTAGTTTCGACGTGACGTCTGTACGTACGTACGTACGGACGGACGTATGTGTGTCGCATAACTCAAATACGGTTAGACGTAGAAAGTTGAAATTTTGTATTTAGGACTGTTATAGCATCTAGTTGTGCACCTCCTATTTTTGGTTTCAGTCTACAAACCGGAAGTAGTACTTTTTAAAAATATTTCGATAAATATTTAATTTTAGACAATTTTTTTTATATTAAATGAAAGATTATGTGATTATTACCTACAATCGGTATTTTATAAATATTTTTGTATCTGCTATGATTTAAAAATAATTAAAGTATATATTTATAATTTATAGTATTTCGGTATCTTGTAGTCCATGATCGATTAACATTTGTTACTACGTAAAATTTAAATGATTTTGACATGACAGTGACAATAGTAAAATATGCTTTATATCTTCTTCTGCAGTTTAAATAAAATGACTAAAATATATTTGTGAGTATACTAGTATAATAAGTTAAAAGAATTTTTAATATTATTTTACATTTTAGTTATTAAGAAAAGTATGAACACACAAGGCGTACAAGGAAGTCATGTGGTGTCCACGTCAGATTTTTTTTTAATAACTTTAAAACTGTTCGGAATTTGAAATTTTTCTCAACGGAATTTAAATATGCACTAAAAACTGCACAACACTGCCCATTTAACCGAGCTCATAGCTCCTAGTTTCCGATATCCCATAATGGTGACCCATTCTATTTGGGACACTTTGTATATACCGATGAATATGTGAGGCTACCACACTCAAATTGGGTAAAAGGCGTCATAAGAAAGGTACCTACCGATATCATACCTACATTTTACATTTTAAAAAGTATATAATTCCATTACCTATAAAAGTAATTTTCCAGAAAAGTTAATATCATAAAACATATATAACTATATTTTATTTTTAGTTTTACAATATAACGAGATCAAATCAGCAAGAAAATAACAAGTTCAGCAAACATGTGAACTGTTGTAGTACCGTATGATGTCTCTTTCTCATTGGTTTGTCATTTTTGTAGGAATAGGTAGCTTATCTCATTATTGAATGAATTTAAAAAAAAATTATTATGTCAACAGTTTGTTATATGATTCGGAATGTTCCTCAAGATTTTAGCATAATTTGATTAAATTTTCACTATGGTGGAAAAGCCCATTACATATTTTTATTAATTATTATGAAATTAAATTACAAAATTTTATTGATCATTCCACTCCAAGTGAATAAGCCAATGCAGAGTGCTTACATATCTTCGATATAGTCCTATCAGAGAAAGATTGACATAAAATTTATCTGAAAATTGAAAAGACCCCCTTGTCATAATACCGACAGAGTATTTTCTTCGACGTTTTTCTATAAACATCAACTCAATAGCAAATTATTATTTTGTCAATAAATTCAATTAGTTAGAATTAATTTAGTTATGCAGTTGCTATGTATTTCAAAGCAATAATTTGCAATTACTCAAAAAAATTCAAAAGAACACCTCTTTTGATATTGAGAAATGAGAATTTTATTATAAATCTGAAATAAGCAATATGCATTCCTTCTTCAAGTTTTATTCCTATTACGAATAAAATTCTTGAGAAATTATCTGCAATATTCTCTGACGATAAAATTATTCTAGTAATTAGACTGGAATAATTTTCACCTTAATTAACATCAAATATTTTAGAGTTCATTTAGTTATGTTAATAGAAATTTTATGTTCTTTCTCAAGTTAATTACCTGTGTACCTAAAATTACATTTCTGCTCCATTTATTATGTAAAATACCCTTCATAAAATTTAAAATTATATAAGGATGTTGTCCCTTTCATTAAAATTATACTATGAATTATTTTCCTTATGAGGGTTCACTTGATACTTTCTTCAATAGCATTAGAATTTCAACGCCGATTTTGACAAGTATGGCCAATCATTTCTGTAGGTACTTTTTAATAGATTTATGTTACATTGATTTTGTAATTATGTTATATTATAACAAGCGCAGTATGCGAATACTACGATTATACCGGGGTGTCATGGGAAATACAATGATATAATTTATTATCAAAAAGTATTATTTTTTTTTCGAATTTATAAGAACAAACAAATAATTGCTAAAAATGTACAGAATTGAAATTTGCATCAAATGAGCTTAAATTTATTCATTTAATAGGAGAGACCGAGGCTGGTTATTACTGGGAACATTATAAATAATACAAAAGACTTAGAGACACACGATCATGGCAACGTCACTGAGTACACCTGCATACGTGGTGACCAAAACAGCAGGTTTGTAACTTTTATTCTATTTCGTAATTTTGGTCTCATGTCGTAGATAATTAAGAAAATTTATTAGATTTATGTTATTTTTGTTACTTTAAGTTTCTTGTTTATGAAATAACATTGTTTATTAAAAAATAATTTCGTAGTTCTTATTTATTTCATTTCAAATGTTTGATTTTGTTCTGGGGAAAAAAATTACACAGATTGTTATGCATTAAAATCTGACCCGTTCAAAAAATTTTAGTAATTTTTTTGAAAATTTTTTTGAAACTTTTTGCCCAGTATGCTGTACAATACAATACAATACAATAATACGTTAGGATAAAATTTCAGAAAAATGTCACAACCAACCTCGGTCTTCCCTACGTTTTTAGGGTTCCGTTACAGATTTACAAAATCGGGAAACCTTGTGGTGAGATTCCGTTGTCCGTCCCGTCTGTCACAGGCCTATAAACTGTTAATAATAGAAAGCTGAAATTTGGCACGTAGATAAATTAGTATATACCGCAGATAATTCGAATGCCAAATTTTTATTTCACAACCCCAGGAGGGATCATAAACCAATTTTTACCTCTCGCCTAGAGAGGTATAGGGATCGTGAAAAAATTCGATGTCGAGATTTTTGTCAATAAGCACGTTTTAGCACCTTTAGAACCTATTTTGACTATTTTCACGATGATGTCTGTGTGTCTGTGTATGTGTGTGTATGTATGTAAGTCTGTATGTGCGCCTACTATAGTCTTTCGTTCTGATTCATTAACTTAAATTCTACTGAACATAAAATTCTAATATTTTGCAATATACATTTATATATGGTAATGAAGATCTGATAAGATTTTGGTAAAAATCTGCCAACCGGAAATGGTATTTTCTTGAAGCATTTTAAAAAAATTTCCAAAAAATATAGGAAATACTGCGATAGTTACAATTTGTCATTTGACATTTGAAAGAACAAATTATCTTTTACAATATTTATTTAACATCGTTTCTATATCTCTTACCAATAAAGGAAAATTAATTTTCAAAAATTTGTAATTTTACCTACCACGATTTGTAAATCATAATATAGGAAAAAAATTTAAAAACAAAAATGAAATGTCAATGTGATAGATGAACAGACGTATACACAGTTTCTGAAATTTTTGTGACACCATTTTTAAATATAAATATATTATTAACTGGGTTGAAACTTAGAACCTATAGAAGCCGAAATATAATAAATTAAAAACTGACTGAATTCCATTAAGTTTTCATCCTTCCATTAAACGTATTCAGTCAAGAAGTATCATCGATTCATTATTATTATTATTATAACTGGATATAAGGTAATAAAAATAAAAATGTTATCTACAAAGAGCTAATTTGATTTCAATGCCAATAGAAATCGGTACTTTGCTTAAAGAACTATAACAAAAATTACAAAAAGTAGCTTAACCAAATCCAAATTCACATATTACAGTGTCAAGGCGGGAGGTCATGTGCTGGCCACAATAGATTTTTTTATTATGTCATCTAATAAACAAACTATTTCTGTCTCATTATTCAGTTAAATTTGAATCGATCACGATATGATATTAAAGATTGTGTAAAAAAATAACTGGTTTACCATATTTCAAATAGACGCACTATCTTTTTGAAAGTCGCACTATTTCTTTTGAATACAGTATTTGAGTACAAAAGAGTTTCAGGATGTCAATGGATATCTCTTAATATAAATAAATTTATGAACGTCAGGATTGTACTGGATTCTGTTCTAAATTTTAAATTTATCATATCGATTTCGTTGTTTTGAAAACAAACGTTCTTTCTCGATTCAATTTCATGCATGTGACATTGTCCGTGTCTGACGTTTCGTTTGCTTTGGTCGCTTGTCGGTCGTTGTTGCCGTGATTTATTTGTAAACTTTGCATGAGAAACCATTCTGTCTCTTAGCAACCAACAGATTAAAGTACCATAAAAATAACCCACCCACCCATGTGGGTTTCAACGACGTCGACGGGAAGTAGGACTGGGAGACTGGCCCAGTCTTTCGCTGACTTTTTGCGGACGCACGCAATTTTTTCGTATTTTTGAATTATTCATTCAGCGACTTGAAATATCGATTATAAGAAGAAAACGGAGACAGTTTCTCGATGCCAAAAATAGACTGCAAGAAATTCTGATCACTTGTTTATTGTTTGTTTCAACGGGATTGGCTTTTTGATTCTTTGTGAGCTGCGCTTTTACATATTTAGTCAACTTTTAATAAGTTGTTCATTCATTCAATCTGTTTTACTTTATAAACTCTGTTCTCAAATGATCAATGAACGTTTTAATGAACATAAAAGGGTTGTTTGTTTTAAAAAATTCAAATAAAAATTCTACTCAATAATTGTGTGTTCAAAGAATTAGATTATTCACCGTGCGTCTACAAATTTATGAATAGATACAGTATAATACAATGAGATGTTGAGATTTCGATATTATGACAAGCGTGCAAAACATTTCGCGAAGACTATACGTATAAGAAACACAACAATAGGACTTTTTATTTCACTAAACACATGGTTGTAAGATAGAGGAGAATTTGAATAAAGTTATTTTAAATTATAAAGAGAACTATGTAAGTCAGTAATGCCTGTTTTACACGATTCAATTTATTCATCAATAAATTGACCGCAAGTTTTGTTTTCAATTTATTGTTGTGTGTAAAACGAAAAATTTCATAAATATTTTCTCTTCATCAATAAATTAACCAATTTATTGTCGAAATTGAACGTGCTTTATTTTTCTACAATTTTTTATGGGATGGTAGGGATTTTTCCTTAATTTTGTCGTTGTCAACCATTGGGTTTCCATTTTCATGACGTTTGACGTTTCCCGCATGTAATCTTAAATTCATTTGTTATTATTTTCGTGGTGTTCAACTTTACTAGATACTCAGTAAAAAAATTATATCATTCTACGAACAGTTGGTACTATGAAAATTTTCAGAATATATTGAGAAAAACTTGATGTGTGTAAAACGAACAATAATATTTTTCTACTAGCAATTTATTGATGAAGAAATTGAAGGTCAACTTGTTCAGTTTATTGGTGAATAAATTGGATCGTGTAAAATCGGCTTAATTAGATTTTGCATCAGGCTTCCGAAGTTACGCTCTGTCTCTTATCATTCCCGTTAAAATATATTTTGAACAAAAATCAAGATAGGGAGTACCAATTGCATGCACATTTAACTAAAAAGAAATTAGGTACCTAGTTAATCTAAATGAAATTCAAAGTATCGAAATTTAATTTTTTGCTGGATATGGAATTGCAATTTATATCATCAAATTTTTGCAAGTTATGAGACACACTGGTCCACAATACGGACCACTTTCATAATTGTGTATAATGTAGCTGCACGTTTAAACTTTAAACCACCTCTTTTTAAAAAAAATACTGTTTTTAAAGTTTAAACTTTTATTTCCCTTGCACCAAGAGCCCAGTAAATGTGTGAAATCTTGTGCAGCAAAGAGTTTAGAAACAAATTAATTAAAATCAGGATAACAATTGATGTTTTACTTTAAACCTCGACTGTTTTCAGTGAATAGAAAACAACGTGTCGTAAACGAGGCAAAACATTCTAATTAATATTTATGTATTTAAAACTGAAGTCTATTATTTTCTCGATTTGTAGTTCTAGTTATTTAACACCCCACTGTGCGATTAATTAAACTCTACTAAAACAATAAAAGAACGTTCGATGAATGTTTTAAATGTACGAGCAACATTTAATTAAAATTTTAATTATCCAAGTAGCTGGGTGCCTGGCTCTACTGAGTGTAGTTACGCCCGTGGAACCTAGACAAATGATGAATCTGCAACCAGACGATAGTGCAACGCTTGGTTGAGCTGGGAAAACTCTCACAGTGCTGGATTCAGCAAAAATTTATATCCGATAGAAACACGATTAATGAAGAAATGAAGCTTAGGAAATTAGGAATTAAGTTTGAATAAAACATAATTACTTTTTGTTCGACATTCTGCATGAGTAGCTAAACTGTAAGCGTATTTAGCACCTACAGAGTGGTTAGCACAGTGCGTTAAGTGACCGATTGTGGTTCTGACAACTCAGGTTCAAATCTAATCAGGTTCGACATACATATTTCAGTCAAACTGCAAAAAATAACCCCTGTGATGTACACTGCACTAATAGCCATATAATGACTCGTGGGCTAGTAACCGCACATACGGTATAATAATAATATCTATTACCGAGGCTGTCACAATTAAATTGCTTAAACGGCGTAATAAACTGAATAAGTGTGACGTCACGTTTAGTACAAAAATACTTTATGTCATTTTGACGACTGTATCAAGCGACATAACACGTGTATGCAACCCGCATAATGGTTTCCAAACAAGCGTCACGACTTTTTCAATAGCAGAGACGTAAATAATGGTAGGTCATGGCTCACCCTGCAAAGTCTTGGCTTATCCAGTGGCCCACCCACACTTTTGCATTAGTTTTCGGAAGAGATACCTATATTTAATATTTAATAGTGCCTTACATTATACTTGGGAAGATATATAGATTTATATAAAGAAATGTTTATGAATATGAATAGCGGATAGATATAGCTGGAAAGTTACAGCCGTTTTTTGTGTATCACAAATAAAACAAATGTCTTGATTTTATTTGTAAAAAGCACACCACTCTCCTCTGTCATAACTTGGAAACAATTGACCTCACAAAAATTTCTAAAATATAGAAGTTATAGGAAATTTGATTCTCTACAACTGTACTCAAGTACTTTTGATGAAAAACTAGTCCTCCGAGGTCAAAATTGTCAAAAACTGAAAAAAGGTCGAAAATTTTGTTGCTTTTTTGATTTTTGACAAAGATCCGGACGTCTGCCGAGGTCGAAAACATGGATTTTTCATAAGGCAACCGTCATATACAAAATACCAAAAAATCATAACTACCCCATTTGATGCAAGGTAGGATGTTTAAAATTACTGAACTATATATTTTATTCACAATTTTAATTCACAGATATTTTTGAACCACTGTTTCCATGGGATTTTAAAAATTCACTTAATTTCAACTGTAAAAGTAATTCTTGCTTTTGCATTAGTAGTTAATTTACCTAAATTTAATCATTCAAAGTTAATCAAATATCCGTTATGCAATTTTCAATTCAGTGGTAGCAAAAATGTCATGCTTGCAAAAACTGCTTATTTTACGAATTAAAAAATCTAATACTATGTGTGCCATTTAAATATATGCACGAAGTTGTGAATTATCTTGTATCTATGTAGGAGACATGTTAAAAATATCAGGAACTGATATATATATATATATATATATATATATATATATATATATATATATATATATATATATATATATATATATATATATATATATATATATATATTATGACGTACCTGAATCTCAATTTTGGATATGAACTTTGGCGGTAGGCTCCGGCCAGCCACTGTGTCGGCGAGGGGTCGTGGGGAGCGGGATGTTAACAAAGGGGGCGCCACGTATTTTATTTTAATACTTACTGAAGCACCGCAGCGGAAAATACGAAACTGCAAGAAACTTGAACGGTGCAAATACTCTGAAATAAAACGGATGGGGAATCGAAGCATATGACGGGAATTTTGAAAATAAAACGTTATTTGAATCTTAACTACCTGGTGATTATTCACATAAAACATATAGTGCCAAGAAGAATTAATATTTTACAATAATCAAAATCGAGCTTAAGACCTAGATGTGAGATGAATGAAAATGGGGCGTAAATGAATTTTACAGTAATCGCTAATCTAAAGGATTAGCGTAGAATCGAGGTAATTTAAATTCTAAACAGCAAGGCAGTGGTGCCGCAAGTAGTTTTAAAACACAACAATTGATTTATAGCGACACTGTATCGTATGAGAAGCACTTGCTGGCTTCAAATCGTAGAACAATCGTACACAAATATAAATGTCGAGTGGAACAATTACATTAAATCGTCGTAAAGGTAAGTTTGAGTCACAAAAACCAAGTGCTGCCTGTATGACACCTACGCCACTGGCGCGTGTGCGGTAGAGCACGCGCACACTGTCACACTTTAGCTACACTAGCGCTAACTGCGTAAAAATTGCAGAGTAGCAAATTAACATGGCTGATGAAATTTAGACGTAATATGAGGTATGAAACAATAATAATTGTACTCAACCAAAACGGCAACAATGCGATGACGGTACCAGGAGGTTTTCCAGCCGTAGGCCCTTCTCGCTTCGGTGGCGTGGCCGCGAAGATGAATTTTATGGCCAGGACATGGAGGTTAGCGGTGTAGACACCGGCAAGATGATGACTACGGTGATGGTTCACTAGTTTACAGGTCACAATACTCCCAAAAATTGGAACAACACGTACTGCGTTAATTTATCGGGACGACGAACGGTAGCACACAAGGTGTACGCAATACGCGGATATGAAGGCACGTGCAACACAAATCCCGGCATGGGTTATTAATGTGAATCTCTTCAGTGACAAACTATTTGTCTCGACGGTAAGTAGAGCATCCACACTTCACTGCAACTAATGAAATGCCTTCGACACTGTATTTTAAACTAGTTTTTCCACAGGCTCAAGGTTTAAGCGAACTTTACTGTTCGGTGACTCGTACTCGACTCCCGAAGAACGAAACTGTCCAGATTGTTAATTAAATTAAGAAATAATGTACAGAGCGGTACTGCAATAAATTTTATATTTAACTAAAAGTTTTATACGTTATAATATATATATCAAAATAAATAAGAATAGAAGAACATTCTACATAACGTGATAGCTAATACAAGGCCTAGACTGTAGTAGAAATAATATGATCATTAGTAGAAATAATTTATTATAAAACCAGCATATATTACGAGCTGATAATGAGCAGAATTCTATAATTATTTGTTTTCTCTATCCATACACACGATATGTTTAAAAACCTGTATGGGTAATACAGGTTTTTAAAAAATTACATTTGTATATCATTACTTTTATGTTTGAAATAAATAATGAAATTTTCATTTTTTCATGAAATTATAATTACAAGTTATATTTAACTCTAAAAAACTAAATTTTGTGAGAAAATTACATGGGAATCTCTCTTTTCTTTATGTCTCAAGTTCCGTCCCGTTCCTGAAGTCCCTGAGCAGGATTATGTTTCAGTTAAGCGTAGGCAAAGTGCAGGAGGAAGTGCGATAATAAATCAGTTACTCGACGAGCGATTTGTCCTAGTAGTTTATACATAATGAATAGTCGTGTAGATAGGGAGGATTTGTAGAAGAAAAAAATGCTGTTAGTGGAATGTAGAGGAACTTGCAGATTTTCAAGATTAATGGAGGTGTTGACAGAGATATTAATTTGTTAAAGTATTTTCACGAATCTAGATTTGTTTTTTTTTTAAATTTGAAGTACCCACCTACAATATTATTCACCGTGATTATTTTTATCCGCAATTAGTAACCATTTTAAGCGATCATCTTCATTTAATAATGCTTCACTCTCACGTTTGCTAACAATTAAAAAAATTATTGTAACTATATAATTATTCTTATATAAGGTAAGGTGGGGTAAATGTGTAGCAAAATATCAATAGTTGATATATGTCCCATATTTTCCAGCAATGTACGAGTATTTATAATGGGGAATTCAAAATTTGGCAGTATATACATATGGCTTTTGGCTTTAAATACATAAAATAGCAACTTTATATACGATGATCTATTAGCATATATTCATTTTTTTTTAACAATGTCCGTATTACACACTTCCCCCGATAAATAGAGATAGTGTGTATTCGACTAATATTTTGTGTACTAATCAAGGCAAGCTAACTCTAAGGTAAGGGTGTAAAAGTGTAAAATATTAACTTTTTGTAGCTGTTTAGTTTTTTTTTATTATCTTTTTAAGGCCGGAATGTAGCTGTCCACGATTTCGCCGAGAAAAAGGAGAGATATATACATATTTAATGTGTCGAACAAAGGCAGCAATAGCGAACGCGCTCTAAAAGTGGCATCGTATTTGTATGATATTGTATTTATAAGACAAAAGAAATAATCAACATGTTACCTACAGTGCGACGTATGAATTTTAATAGATTTTGTATTTAAAATGCCCTAAATTAAACATGTAAAAGTAGTATTTTTCTCTTTATTCGGCATTTTTTTAAAACAATACTATGAAAAAATTTGGAAAAATCGATTCGTCGCACTGTAGAATGAATATTATATATTGTCGTAAAAAAAATTCAATGGTCTTACGTTAATATTAGATTCAATATTATACAAACCGTAGAGCACTGTTTTACCTCTTTCTCATACAGCTACATTCCCGCCTTAACTTTATTTATTTTTTTCACATGACATGAGTAGTTCACGAGTCCTTCTCAAGTAAATCATAGCTGGTGATAATTATAATTAAATGGTTCAGAATATATTTCCAGCTATCACACTTACCCCCGAAACACATTTACCCCCCTTACCACATTCATGCTATGATAAATCGTAAGAACTTCATGGACTACTTAGGACTTTACTACTTACATAAATGTGGATGGATTCGCATCATATTTTAATATCTTATCGTGGATAAATATATTTGTAAATAAAAATCTATGCAGTTTTCAGTGTGAGAGCTTTAGTAATAATAAAAAAGTTTTAAAATATTTTTTCTCAGTTATGTAGCAGGTGTGGATCTAGATGTTGTATTCAGAGGTGTAATTATTTTTAAAAAATGAAGAAAAGATGCGCCGCAGACGAAACTTTTTTATATTTTATAGTCAAATACCTAAATTCGAATTTTCAGAGATAAATAATAGCAGATTTGACCTTCTTATGTGCAGAAATAAATAAACAATTTATGTGTATATATACGAATATTTTCCTCTGGGGGCTTGAGCACCGATGCCCCCACGTAGTCGACGCCTATGCTCACAACTACAAGTCTATAATTTTACAGAAGTTACGGATAAATATGGGATCATAACTTTCCAGACTTTTGATGTTGCATAAGACACTTACACTATTATATACTGAAATTTCTAGTTAAAATAAACAACAAACTAAGAGCACATTAATAGTATTCCATAGAAAAAATACAGGGTGTATCATATCTTCGTAATCAGCATAATATAATTAGAAAATATTCTACTTTTTCTGTTCATTTCAAGCAGGTAATTCTATTCCTAACCAGTGCGGAAAATCATATTGTTGGCATGTAACGTAACCTACTACTACTACTATAGATAGTTAGTATAATAATTAATCGAAAACATGTTGGAAAATCAAATTTCGGATATAAAATAGGCACACAAGTCTCTACATAGTTTTTCTTCAATAACATTTGACATTTTTATGTACCTGTAATAAGCTTCTGTGTACTACCCATATAAATTGACTGCTACAACAAGCCACAGTAAAAAACGGATACTTATTTTCATAGAAGTAATTTATTTTTTCGTAAAAAGATGTAATGTCCGTTCCCGATTTAGATCTCCTTGCTCTGGGTGTGGCATGCAAAGCCGTTTGTATGGCACGTCGTTATCCGGGCTTAGAGCGAGAAGAAACGGAAAAAACCCTCGCAAACACAGGGGGGGAGGTCGCCGAACGCCAGAACATCTCAACGAGTTGTAGCACTGCTGTCGTGTCAGCACAGCGGGATAAGAAGATATTAGAGATGTTTTCCTGCCTCTGACCAAAAGATCTATACCTCATTAGGTTTGCAAAACATATCGATGTTTGCAGAGGAAGTAGGAATTGACATGTATGGCGACGGAAATATCGCACACAATTTTACTCGGGGTTTTGCTTCCGCGAGCAAAAAATATATAAAATATTTTTACAATATTTTTTAGAACCTACCTAATTCTTAAATTGTTACATTGAAACATACCAGTATGGAAATTCAGTACTACCTATGTTATTTATCATTTGTGATCGATCTAATTGATCAAATCGATCTGCTCGATCTGATAAGTAAAATAGTATTCTTACATTTTTATGTTAATAACTAAAATTAGGGACTTATATGTTAACATATTCATTGTTTAATATCAGAAAAATGATCTATATCAATAATATCTTATCGATCATCCAAATCTGATCGATAAAACAAATCCAAGAACAAATCTCACCGATCAAACAAATCTTATCGATCATTCAAATTCAAACGATCAATCAAATCTGATCGATCATCCAAATTCAATCGATTGATCGATTAAATTATTACCTGTGATCATATTGATAGATAGATCGATCTTTCGATCAGATCGATGTTTCTTCGCAGACCTAGTCTAGCGTAACGAAACTCACGCTGGTTCGCTTGGCTAGCGATATCGTGGGTTCGAATCCCACAGAGAGCATGGATGTTGTGAGTGTCTAAAATTTGATAAATATTATGTAAAAATAGCTTCAGACCAATAGGCTACGATCATAAGATCTATAGAGGGGAGTGGTTCCCTCGAGGGTTCTCCCTTAAAAAAGTTGAATATAATAGAATCGATATAATAAATTATAATAATAGATACAATTTTACATAAGTTCTTGGATGTTTATGTGCAACGAAAACCTGGTAACTTATTGGTGCAGGTCAAAATCACGTGACCAAGTTTATTATGTTGATAAGATTTATAACATTGAAATGGGATCATTTCAATTAACAGAAAGTGGGTATTTAATGTCAGAATTGTATAGTTATTAAATTTTTATTGTCGGTATTTTGATCCCTATGTTCGTATTATCGAAATCATCCAATACAAATCAGATAACCTAATTTTCAAATCAATATAATGATTACATAAGTTAGACAACCCTGATAGGATCTTACCCCTAATAAAGTTATAGTTAGTTACATATACGAAATATTATATAATGTATAAATACTAATTCTAGTTAAATTGCCACTGTGGGGGTGCTGGACCGCCGGAAATCATGCAATTCTACAGGGACCATATCAGGTAATACACCCCAGTTATCTTGTGTATTATTAGGGCTGATTATCTCTTGCATATTATGCAAATAGAACATCTATTAATAGTAGTATTTGCTCATGGAAATGGAAGCATGTATAGTCAATTCACAGAAAATTAAGCCTGATGTTTAGCATTGTGCTTCATAATCAATTGATCAGCTCCACCCTCATTGATTGAAAAGTGTAAGTTGATAATATAATTTAGGGGGTATGATGAAATTATTTAGTTATATTGTAACTTAAACCCTTTGAGAATCTAACTGTAACCTAATTACTCGTCTTGTTATACTCATACTCCAGTGAGTTAAGTTTAGAAGTGTAGAAGTTTTGAATTTGGTAGTAACAGTAACTAAATCAATACGGGCATAAACTTTAAAATCAATGTTTCATTTACATTTGCAATAATTGTATTGCACAGTTTTCGGTAATGTGATTATTATTATATAAATTGATTCTTATAAGTTACCTACTTCTTATTCAAGGTTTCTTTAAGAGGCCTAAATTTATAGTAAAACACATGTAATATTTCACTTTTTGTTCTAGATACATAAATAACTATAATGCTCTCCAAAATCGTTACTTTGCGAACTGTTCGGATTCCGCAAAATCATATTTTAGCGGATTATTTCCTTTAATCAGACGTTTTACATTACCTAAGCTGTTATTTACCTACATTTTATAGCATTATTTTCAATGTTTTTATAGTTTCATCGCCAACGTTTTTCAAAATATTGTATGTAACACGAACGCAAACGAGTTTTAGAGGACTCATCTGATTTAAAGACTCGGCTTGCGCCTCGTCCGTAACAATTTTTTTCTGCAATCATTATACACAATATGAACATTGTTATTCAATTTTTAGTCAGAATACGTTTAAAATTGTCCCAATAATGCGACAAAGTATACTGTTTTGTCGCACTAGTCAAGCGATGAGAACCACAATTTCTTTGAATTTTTAGCACAACAAATAAAAATTTTAAAATTGGTAGTTACTTTTGACGTTATACTACTGTAGAAAACATAGATTGAGCTTGTTGGTTGTACTTAGCGAGTCGATTTTCTCACCGCGTGTAATAAACAATACTCACACAAATAACTATTTTCTACGCCTGCTTCTGAAACTTCATGTTTCTACATTGTTTTTAATGTTGAAAGCAGCTGTTTGTCGCAAGTGTGTTACAAAGTACCTAAGTGTGTTGCAAAGTACCTAAGTGTGTGACAAAGTACTTTGTTGCACACTTATGGGCACTTTGCAACACAGTTTTGCGTTTTTTGAATGTCCATTGTTTTCGCAACAACATTGATATTTCACAAAAATTTAAAAATTTGACATTAAATGTTAAAAATTTATGGTTATATTTGTATTTTTTAACTTCCTTGTTTTGCAGGAGTAGAAAAAATAGTGTGTATAACACGTATTGAAAATATTTTGTCGAACTTAAACGATTGCAACCCTCCCTTCGCTCGGGCTGCAATTTTCGTTCGCGTTCGACAAAACTATATTTTCAAAACTTGTTATACAAATAACTATTTTGTTAGGAAGCTATCAAGAATAGTGTTATATTTTCTATCGACAACTAAACCAATATTATATCAACTGGGATGTTGGTTCCCATTACGGTCGACACTGTCGATCGACAAAGTCGATCCACAGTGTTGCTCTAGTGACTACATCTCTTTTAACAGTACCGAATGTAGAATAATGAGATGTACTCAGTATAGCAACATTGTCGATAGACCTTGTCAATGTCGACCTTAATGTTGTCGTCCCAAATTAAAAGGCAGTATCTCAATTTTTTTACGATTTGGAGTTACTACTTTTACAGTGTTTTAAATGACCCGATCTGCAACCTAATCAGGGAAGTCAGAATGGGGATGCGGCTTTATACTATAACAAGATGGTCTTAGCATCTGTTATGCTTTGAATTATTGTTAGCTTAAGTTATTTTTTAGAAACAATAGTTCAAAGGTTATCTGCATCCCTCCGTACCCCTAAGCCAGACGTTCCTATGATTTTTGGACGTCTGCACTTCTGCAGACAGTTCTTCGTTGGCCGGGGCCGGGGTAGAAATAAGATCCGAGATGTAGCTCGTTCTACGCCATTTACGCTATTGAGCATAATTTTAAGCATATTTTTAGTCATAAATTCATATATAAGTTTAGAGGAAATGTATAAGTCATAAGTTTATTGTTTGTATTCGGTGTTTATTTGGTAATTTTGTGTGTTTTTATATATTTTAAAAGTGAGTGTTAAAGTATCAAGACGCAACGCTCCTAAAACAACCCATCCTAATTCGACCACGACTGGTTATCCCTTTCCCTTTAGTAAACTTACTTCCTCTTTTTTCATCCTACCCCCTATTTTACCTCAATTTGCTACAATACTGATATTCTGTATTTATAATTAAATATGTTGTATCGTGTTATAAATTTATGTTAATCTTGTTTTGTTACTGTAGCATTTATTTATAAATGCAAACAGTACGAATGTCTCTCGATCGTTGCATCGTGTCTCGTGTCGTAGTGAAACATTTTGCTCACTTCAGGGAGATAGGACCGCACGCCGCCATTAAACTCGACGCGTCACTGCAACAGGAATACAGTCCGGCCCCGCGGGAACGTTGCAGGATTACCAGCGAACCGTTCAACCAGCTTAGTTTGTAGTTACACGATAGAGTACACGAAAACCGATTGCAACTATTGAATTTGTACTTCAAGAGTTTTATATAAAGTGCAGAGTGGCCTGTTACACAACTTTTATTATATTTTATTCCGTTAAGATCAGTGGTAAACAGTACTTCGTGCATAAATTTTAATGGCACATAAGTACACAACTTACAAGAAACAAAAAGAATTTTTTATTACACATGCATGCATCATAATATTTAAAACACGCAAATGCGTACAAAATCGCAATATAAAAACATGCTGTCTTAAAGGTGGCTAAGCAACAACAATATAATTGTAACCAATCTCCTAGGTAATGATATTTTGACACATCACACAGGACTAAGCTAGGTACTTTATAAAATGAATCAAAATTTAAATGCTATTTTCCAGTTCTATTTTTCAAATTAGGATGCAGGTGTAATGAAAAAATAGCGTATGACAAGTGTGTAAGAGCTTTTAAAGCACTAGCGAAGTGCTCTTTAACCTGTAGTACGTGCTTTAAAAGTTTGCTTATACACTTGTATCTTAATATACTATTTATTTAAAGTTTAAGGGTAGGTTTTAAATGTAGTACATCTTTGATGCTACTGAATTATTGAAGAATGCATAATGGACATCGGACTTAATATGTGGTATAATAGTATATTATTTAACGAGCACATTATGTAGGCTATAATTCAAGAAGATAAAATTTATGCACGATATGAAGGCAAGTGCATAATCATCTGAGTATGAATTATAGCCATTATGTGCGATAGGACCTTTTTTCTACGAATTTTTAAATAAAACTTTCTTTGCAAATTTTTATTCATTAAAATATTAACCTAACCTCACATTTTGGTGTGATGACGGATGACAGTTGTGTTGAACTAATGTTACCTACATAATGAATGTATTATTCAATGGTCGTATATAAAATTAAATTTTAATTAACTATGCAATAGAAAGACCTTACTTATAGATATAGGTTATGTACCTACATTTAAAAATAAGATAAATATGAAATTGCATAGATATCTATAATAGAAACAGTGACCCGAATTTGTTTGATTAAAAAAATTTGCGATTTTTGAAAAAAAAAATTCTTGTTCCATAACCAGTAAGTTAAGTACTTTATGCCATCAAAATAAATGCGCGAAGTTGTGATTCATTTTTGTTCATAATAATGAATATTTGTATATCCTTTAAGAATCTTCAATCTTTTCAACAATAAAATTGTTTATAATTTCCTACCTTTTTTAGAAGTACGAAAACTGTCATCTCTGGGCACGTACTGAATATCGTATGACAGGGTAGTGTTTGGAAGTAACTCGGGATCCTTGTTGATTTTGTAGACTGCGTATTTGAAGGCAAGTTCCACGCTTGTGTCTTTTTGGTCCTCAGTGAAAATTGCACCTGTAAAAAATAATACATAATTATTAACTATAATAATGCGTATTCGTAGTAAAAAAATTGGAAGTTAAGAATTGCAGAAAAATGTATTAAAATGTTTTTATATTTCACTATGTTATATTAAAATTGAGTGTTGAATTAGTAAAAATAAAACCTCACTTTTAGGTTATGCTCGCGCCAGACTTCAGTATTGAAATGCTGTTTGATGCAACAATTACAATTCAATATTAACGTAATTTTTAAAACAACGTAAATATATACCAAGTGTATTTTTGAATTTAACACAAATTAGTTACTTTGAAAAACACTTTCTTGACAATACACATGACATATAATAATGTTCGCAGGAGTTACGATCGAGCACTACTGCTATCGTGTGAAATTAGTGTATAATTATTATCTTATTCATGGGCGTCGACAGGATTTTTTGTAGGAGGCATCAATAAACAAATATTATAAAGGTCTTTGAAATTACTATAATTTTATAACTTATTCTAAAATATAATCAAATAGTGATCTTATTGTAGGTTAATTGCGACTAATGTTAGGTTTATGCAGCAGTTAATTAAAAAATTAATAAATTAAGCTAAGAAACATTGACGATAGTTTAATTTGTTAATTTAGTGGCATAAACGATTATATAGGAAATAATGATGTCTACTTTAAATGTTATTTCTCAATTTTGTTGTCTGCATAAACCCAGCGTAAAATCTACTCATCAATCATCCATCTAATCAAAGATACCCTTCTAAATTTGTTATAGTGGTAAACAGAACAATAATATTAATTTAACCTTCAAGTGTACGCTGTATGAATTAATTTCTTTATGGAATTTGGATTTTAGTGCCAATATTTCAATCATTTCAATGACTTTGCTTTTGCTGTATTTTATTATCAGAATTTTAAGCTTCAAAATATAACAAAATGAATGTTTGTCAGGTAATGGCGTATTATATTCCTTTTGATGTCAGAATTTTATTAAATGCATATTTCAAGACTCAAGTTTTTGTGCCATATGTTTCTGTGAAATAAATTTAATTACTCTAAATTTAAATAAATTTTAATTTAGTTTGCAACTGCCAATCATTAATCAAAAACGTTCATTACAAATTATTTTCCTGTTTACCAAATTGCAGGTATCCATCAATTTTACAATAATGAGCAAAATTAATTGTACCTGCTATTTTTTCAAACCTATTATTGAACCTAAAAATATCGACTGTTTTGTGTAATTTAAAAAATTTGATATTTACGTTACCCCCTGTATTTTTAGTTTTAAGGTTTTATGACGAATTAAATTTTTATAGAGTAATACTATTTAGAGAAATAGCGTGACTTTTATAATAATATGGATAACATACCTATCTGACAACAAAATAAATTATAATTTTATTTATGTCTTCCTAGTATGTAATTGTTTAATTATGTCATGGATACGAGGTATGTTATATACTACATTATACCCTAGGGCATTAAGAAATTGTCATGTAATATTGAGACATCACTAATGTTTTTCTTCTGAAATTAATATATTTTCTGTCTGTTACTAGGATACCAAAAATATTAACAAAATTCAAAACGTCAAAGCGAAATGTCACGCGCGCAATATTTTAAATAAAATAGTAAGACATTAAAAATATTGTATGCACCACGGGCATCATTGATGTTTATAGCCCTCAGGCGATTTACAGACCCTCGGGCCAGAGGCCCTTGGGCTTGTAAACATGTCGCCCTCGGATGAGCATAAACATCATCATGATGCCCTTGATACATAAACAACTATTAATTACGATCATTTAATGAGAAACTGATTTTTGAAAAAACGAATGCAGCTATTTTTGGCAAGTATACCTAACTTATTTTTCGAGAAAACAAAGTTGTAATTTATAAAAGTAAAGGAGAGGTAAATTTTTTAAACATAAATTGTCCGCTGTAATGATTTGTTGACTTATCACTTTACACAGCTTTACAAACAACCATACAAGTAATTTTGTATAATTTGATCTTTTTACTAAACTTCAATCTTCTCATTAAATTAGTCTGGGAAGTTTCTTGAACATACTAAAGTAAATTATTTATCTACCAAATATCTAATTTCATGTATACCTAAATATCATATCCAATTAATCATTTCAGGTACTAACTTTCCCAAAACTCACACAAGTCCTCATCTCAGCTCAAAGACTTGCAGGCTGAAAATAGGGCTATCCCTAGCTACTAGCCGCCGAAGGCCTTCCCCAGTGCTTCCCACTGCACATAGAGAAGTTGCAAATAGTGCCGTGCGCAAACAGTTGCACTGCGGCGCGGGTAATTCGCGTGGCCGTCGCTAGAGGGACAATACACAGATCAAATTTAGCACGTGGTTAGGTTCTGATTGCTACGTTTTACCGCTTGGCAATGCGTGAAATGATGCAATACGCATGCAGGCGCACAGGGACACCCAACTTGGGTGGAGGTGTAGACGGTTGTTTGGAAACTGCCACATGTAGGTAACATTTAATATCTAGTGGATATTAAATTGCAGCTGTGGTTTGGGAGCGTTGTTCCGGGCATAAAGGGGCTAATAAATAGATTGAAATTGATGGCAATTTGCTATGTATGGTATTTGTAATATTGTATAATTGTATATAAAGCATTTTAATGTTTTTTTTAACTATTGAGGTTTTCATTTTATTAGAAATATATTGCAGTGCTATTAGAATGATATTGCAATAAATATACCTACTCTGTTTAAAAAAACGAAAGAATGTTGACAGATAGATTTTTAGATTTTTTTTAGAGCCAAATACCTACACAATAATATTAGTAATTGCATTATGAAAATGGTACCTAGGTATAGTAGAAACTAAGGCTTGGACTTTTTTCAACTATGATTTCATTTTTTTTAAATGTGCGTTACTTGTTTTCTTGTTTTGTCGTTTTTTTAAAAATTTTACCTCTGCATTATTTCAAAAAGAGTACCTAGATAGTTATTTATTGTAAATTTAGAAAACATTATATTGAGACATATTCATTTGTTATTATAAATACCTTGATTATAGAAAATGCATGCGTACGAGTATATTGACATTGACAAATTAGAAAAGGTTCAATTTTTCGTCAAATTAAAGAAAATCTAGTACCTAAATATATTATTATTAGTTACGTATGTACGACATAAGTTTAGAAAAATATTGTCGCACTTGTTAGTTTACAACAGTATAGACCTACAATTTTTTTGAAACGTATTCATGGATTAGCAATATTACTGTGTGAAATGAAAATGTTTTTGTTTAAAATAATTCTGGTTTTGTCTAAATTTTAAGTAGTTTATTCCCGTATGAGATTATTATGGGTCATCCTATAGACTTTCAATTCAAAGGTTAGACAATAAATCGAGAATATTACAGAGACGACGGACCGGACATCAATATCCGCGAAAATTAAGTTTCTGATCCGCTTAAGCGACTGTCGACGAAACGAGTTCTACAAAACTTCTCTGATTAGAATACTGTTAGTAAATTTGTTATAAAAATAAGTTAAATATAATATTATTGAAATATTATTGTATTTTTGACAAATACTAGTTACCTATGTATTTGTTTTCTTTGCTCTGATTAGATTTCAAAAGCAAAATTCTAACCGTTTTAAAAAATAGTAACATCTGTTACCATATTCATTGCTATTGGCTATACTTTACATAGAATGAACAAAGTCAATATATAATTTGGCAGTTAATATAGTATATTACATAATGAGCGAAGAAAGCGAATCATATCACGTGAGTGTGAATGTTGATGCACGAATCTTGCCGAGTTCGGAAATCTCATGAACATTCGATAGACACACTTTCCGACGAGCTATGTACACTATTTTTCCCTCGATAATGGAATACATGATACAAGATTAGTTTCGTATAATATGGCTGTGGGAAAAATTACTTATTACTGCGCAGAAACGACAACTCGGGTCGAAATTGAATCTTAAAGCACTGCAGCTCCACTGTGATTTGAATATATAAATTTTTGACACTCGATTTACCATGGCTCTTATTACGTTACTTTTGACAAATAAATTGATAGTTTATTTATGGTTTCCACTAATTGTCATTAGTGTAAAATCAGACTTAAAGCGTGATATAATGCATTACCAACTTCGTACTCTTAAATTAATTAATTAAGAGTCTTAATACACAAATAACAATCCTGCAATTCTGAACGAAGTTTGATCTAAATACATAACATATAATACTTAATTCATATAAAGTAAAAACAAATAATATATAAATGTGAATGTATGTACTTCACGTGACTTGGAGAAGTCCTATTTTTATCAAAACTATGTTCCGCGGAAAAAAGTTAGTACTCATTGCTTGTCAAACGAATGTTACGTAGTGCCATTACGATAAATTTGGGAGTTATCTTGTTTTTTGGCATTTATAGTAAGGCAGAAAGCAAATGAAGAATACTAATATTAATTTATTAATATTGAAAGAAAACTGCAATTTTTTGACATTTTAAGGTTAGGATGGATGCATAGTTTAGAAGCAATCACATCGGGGTGGCAGAAATAAAATCGGAACGATATGGCGCGGTCAATCATTATATCACTCTGTATAATACGCAATGTACAATGCTGTATATCAGGGTATTATAGTACCAATTTCCTCCAGGATTTAATTCAGACATAAGTAACTTAGTTGAAACATTTTTATCTTAGAAATACTTCGATTATAATTCCTCTTCTCGTGTTGTCGTGTTCGAAGCTCACCATGGCAACGAGATAAAATCCCTCGGGCATTGTCGCATACACTCGGATTTGGTCCGACAACGGCCGATCCTTGCCGAAAGCACCTGGACTAATTGCATTTGTTACGGCGCACAGGCATTACGACAACGGATAACTCTATCTTGACCTGCTGAGATGAACGTAGCAGTGAACAAGAACCTGTTCTAGTGCCGGTAATGTACCGGTAAGACGTAAGAAAACCGTCCAGGATTACTGACGCAAGTTTATAGTTTATGCCCAGGGAAAGAAGCAGGATGTAGTTTTCCTTTTGTAGTTTTATTGCGCGTTACACTTTAACCGACTTTGACGTTTCGCTGGGAAACATAACGTTTCAAATAATATATAAATCCTCTTCCGTAGAATTATTTCAATCTTATTTCCTTTTTATGTTAGGAACTAATAATTGAAGAATGTTATGCAAAAAGCTCCTAAGTGACATTTTCGGTATTTTGATGCCATCTATTATAAAAAGACATGTTCTATCGATTTGCGACGAGCGACGACAGATTATGAAGGAGTACCTAAAAGCATAATATCATAAATATTATCCAAGTTCGAGAATTTTCGTCAGCTTTTGTGCAAAAATCCCAAAATTTAAAAAAGAACCCTAAGTTAAAGTAGGTATTTGAGGAGAAAAATGATGCGTTTAATATGTCCATTTTATATTATTTAGTTACTGTACATACATAACAACAATTTGTGCTATAATATTATTTGACCAAAAATTTTAAAAATTCAACAATATTTCGAAGATTCAGCTATTGGCGGATATTAGTAGAACAAAAAATTATAATCTGTATTTTTGCTGGTTTAATGTTATTTATGTTACTGTAAAAATATATTCTTGCACTTGAAAAGATAAAAAAAACTAACTTTTTTGCAAAAAATATGCAGTTTACGCTAAAAAGTAGGTACCTAAGTGAAAATTGTTTTTTTTGCAAAGTGAACAATATTTTATATTTATTTTTTTTCTAAACAATGGCTCTTCAACCATGTTACCAAGTAATACCAATTTTATATAAAAATTCTGAACGATGCGATTTCAGTTCTTACTCATTTTCATTTGAAACTTAAAACTTTAAAAATCTCAAAAAATGAAAATGTCGCTTAGGGACTTTTTGCATAATACCTTTCAATTATTCTTTGTTCTCACTTTACTAACATTTTTCTTCACAAATGTATAATCTACAAATTCAATAAATTAATTCACAAATCAATATTCAAAGTATAAAATGATGGAAAATACATAGTTAGCACAAGATAAAATATTAAGTTACTTTATATATTTAGGGGTAATATCACAAGGGTTAAAATTTATTGAAAATTGCTTAGTAGTATCCACGACATTCTGCCTATTATTGTTCTATAAGCAATTTTTTGTGAGTAAAATTATTATAAGTTGCTGTGGAAAAGAGAACAATTTTATCATCTCGAGTAGTAAGTATATACGAATATTGCGTTATGTCTGATATTTTTTGATGTGTAATTTTAAAATTGAAGGAACTAAAAAAAAACCTAGTCTGGTAGTCTGCATGCCTATCAATCTTATTTTTAATTTTTGACTGTGTGTCATAATAATGATGCAATATATTTGACAAACACATACTATAGATAAAAATAATCCAATAAAGAACCAATCGAGGAACAGACCGTTTTTATTTATTGCAGACTAGTAGATTCACATTATTAGAGATACCATTTAAGTTTCTCAATTTCTATTTTACTATATTCGGGTTTTAATTTGGCGATTGTAACAGCAATAAATAAAAGAAATTATTGATTTGCATTTTGTGCACTGCATGTTGCAATTTTTCAAAGACGTAGGAAAGCAGAATAAAGAATTTTTATTATTTTATTTGAAATGCGTGCGTTGATAATGCCGGCTACACATTACATGGCAAACTAGACCAATGGCAAACGTTGGTGATTTGTACACTTTTTCATGTCGAATGACATTTACCGAGTACTCCCTACACATTACGTGCCGAATCATCCCATACATATGACAAAAATAAATGCTAGATCGCGTTTCGTATAGACAAGTGGCCAACATTTCTTTGATTCGGGTCTCATTTACCGACTTCAATCCGAAAGTAGACGAATGCAAACGTTGGAAGGAGTTTGTCATTTGTGGTACCTACCGTACAGTATTCGGCAAACTTCACATATCACAAACGTTTGCCTAGTTCGCCATGTAATGTGTAGCCGGCATTAGATTAGCAAAAATTAAAAATTAAAATTCATACGACACGTAGGTACTACAAAAAATTTCAGCATACTATAAAGTCCGATTCTGATCGTGTTGTTAAAATGTAGTAAATAATACGTGACATGTTTGAAGTGACAGAGTTAAAATATAAAATAATTTAAACTGAAAGTTAATATTTGCTGTACATGCTAAACGAATATAGGTTATTTCAATATAAACCAAAATAGTCAATTCTGTTCATTTACTAACTCATTCAAATACAAGAACAATAATAAATTTATTGATTATCCAATGATTACTATTTTATTTACTTGTCCCAATTTTCCTGATAGTATAGGTATCGCTTAAATATCTTTAGAGTTTCCTAGGACGTAATATATTTCCTTGGATAAATAATATGAATAATTTTTCACGTTATAAGTTCAGCAAATGAGTTTATACGGTACAAGTATGACTTCGAAATGAGTACAGTAAGATTGAATTTTTGAATTTAGGAACGCTAGTTTGCTGTTTTTGTTTTCTTGCTTATAAAATAATAAGGTAAGTATCAATTATTTTTTACATTATGACATTTGTTTTTATTGTTGTCAACTTAAAAATTCTAAATTTTATTAGCTCATTACAACAAAATAATGCTTTCAGATTTATTTATAGCTAATTTTATTTTTAATTATTGTTTGTCATAGTAAAACATAATTTGCACGCATAAATATCTGGTGTGAATATGATATTCATACACATGATAATATAAAGATATGTTGTCAATATCCGGTAGGTAGTAGAAAGAAATAAAATCAATCCAGCAGTAAATGTGGAAATTCACCTTTGATAAATAAAAGTGAATCTGAAACTATTATAGCTTATAACATTTAAGTAATCTTGTTTAAGAATCAGTATAATAAAAATTTAAAAAAATAACCCAATTCCTTACATGAGTGCACTGCAATATTGATGAAGTCATGATAGTGCTTATTACAGAATCGAATATGAGTTCAAAATAGAGTGAGATCCACTCATCTATCTAAATGACACTATCAGTTCTGCAAGTTTGAAAACTGTTCCGAGTTTATTTTCAGAATTTGTATCGTGCCTGTGCGATAGATAACTTTGTTGGAAAGTAGAGCAAAGCAGATTTTTGGCGACATTTCATTTTGTTGTAATTTCCCGGGTAAAAGAAACATGATGAGTGTTCGTTAGCATGTAACCTAATTTGATTCCGTGTACTGTAAAGATAATGAGCAGCTTTGATGTTAAATTGCAACGTTTACATGAACCAGGTTGTGATATAAAAGTGCGCGAGGCCCCGATGTAAATGTCGGATGTCACGACAGAACCGCTAGTTTCCTCTCACAGCTACTTGATAAGATTTTCGCGCTGGTTACATTTCGTGCATGCGTGAAAATGTTTACAAAACGCAAAGAACGGAAAAGAAATGTTTCCCTTTCAGCACAACACGAGGCTGGTATTAGTGGTATTTACAACCGCAGATACAAGACATGAAAAACATTTATTATTATGAATGATGTTATTTTTTATTAATTTAAAATAAGGTATAAGTGAGAAGTCATTTAACGAATTTGTGCAGAAATTATTGTAAATATAACTAGTCTTTTGCCCTTTTTTACCTCCCGCCTCATATTCTATAAGGAAGGTATTGTGATGGGTCAAAATTTTCGAGTGTGAGTTTTGTTTTGATAAGCACGTTTTACGGTCCCTAGAGTAATAATTTAACATTTTCGAGATGATGTCTGTGTGTGCGTTCGTTCGTGCGGTAGTTACCAATTTTTCTTTAAAACTATAGCTATTAATATAACAAGAATATTATGCGATTTATAATACTCAGGATATTGCTAAGCGACGAGGTGAAATCGAGTCTCGTTGAACAGCCAAGGGGGCTTAAATCGCATATATTCGCGTTATATTCAAAGCTTAAACGTATCATCAACGACAGCGATGTTAAAACAAATCAACAATTTTATCTGTCAATTAGTTGACAATTTGCATATTATGGAAGGTTTTGATGATATAATGTTTGTATATAACGTATTTAGTCCGTAACTAATGAATTATAAGTATCAAACGTATATTATAAGTAACTAACGTATTAAGTTGTTTATAATTATCAATAAATGTTGCATATTAAAAGGTAATAACAGTTGATGATATGATTAATTCCTTCATAAATTTATTATAACGACAGTTATTAAGAGGACTAGCTTTTCACTGTTCAGTGTACTGTCATTTTTAATAAAATGTGATTTTTTTCGGTATTAGCTACATACCAAAAACGAAATAATAATAATTATTAATGTTGAAAGAAATATTTGAAAAATTTCTGACTGAGCCAGGACTTGAACCCGGAACCTTTGACCGGAGATTCAAAGGTTCCGGATTCAAGTCCCGGCTCAGTCAGAGATTTTTCAAAAAGTTCTTTCAACACTTTCACCGAAGGGATCTCACAAAAATCGTTTACATTATAATTAATAATTAATTTCCATCTTTAAATATTTATTTTAAAATATTACTAATGATTTTATTGTAAGAAATGTATAGAAAGGTGACAGAATCATAAAGAACTACGTCAATGTAAGTTTGACATGTTGTCCCTATATCAATATTTTAAGATGTTTCGCGATGTGCACACATCACGCCAAGATGCCGTAGGAGTTACATTCACTCCGTACTTTGTATTTATGTTGGTTTTATAAGCAATTTGTTGTTTGTAAAAAAACTGATGATGACATATGCGTTGCAGCCGAAACGTCCTAATAATAATATGCATGTCAAACTTACATTGACGTTGTTCTTTATAATCCTGTCGCTTTCGTCTTCCTATATACTGGTTTAATTAAATCACAAATCTATCTTATATGATAAAGAGTTACTATATTATATTTATGTTAAGAGATTTTCTTATAATTCTCTTAGATGTTATGATGATTATTCCGTATTCCTTTCTGAGGCTGCCGTTGCCGTCTTAATGAATGATTTCTTTACTGATTTTCATAGGCATGCGAAGGCAAAACACCATCTTATCTGGTACGTGTGCGCCTTTCAACGATTCCCAGATGCGCTTTTTGTCCAATTGGCTGCTGCTCCTAATTTGTCGTTTGGTGTGTAGGTAATGTTTTTTACGAGGCACGGTTCTTATCTTCCAACAAAGGAACCTTACTCGCGTATCCTGACTTAAAAACCCGAATTTATATAGCGTCATTAATTTTACGCAGCACAGAAATATTATAATCCCTTAAAATGTATTAACTTGGGGAATTACGCAACGAAATATAACTGCCATCATCGTAAAGAACGAGATCTTTGACTTGCCATGAAAAATACGATTATATTTTTTACGAAAATTGACATCCAGTAAGAAGGACGATTATAATTTATTACCCTTTAACTTGCAATGAACGTCGAATGCTCGAATAGGAGGTTATTTAAAGTTGGGATGAGAAAGAATATAAGAAAATACGTACAGAATGAACTTCGTGTAAGTATATATTTTAATAGCATAACGTACTCAACTTACTTATCATGGAACAAAAATAATTTTTAAAACATTCGTAACAGTAAGGGCATTTTCGCCAGAAGCGAATTGTTGATTGTATAATGGATATCTGATTAACTATTAATGGAATAAAATTATATTTAAATAATAATGCAATGGTAAGAATAGTAAATTTATCAATTTCCATTTGTAAACAGTTCCGTGTCACGTGAGTTGACCACTATACCATTAAAATATATGCACGAAGTTGTGAATCAACCTGTATATCCAATTAATAAGAAAGTAAATTAGAATAGTCAAATTTAATATTTGAACTTAGGACTCAAACACGGCAGTATTTACCTTGGGCATATTTTAAGTTTGAGCTTTTAACCAAGGAACGCACATTATATATTTTCATCAATTTTCGATAAAGCTAAGCTAAAGCACATATCTATCATATCTTTTGTTCAAATTAGCTGTTAAAGCCACACATATTTAGATTCATTGATATTAATATAAATTACAAATTACAATGTTTGTGCGATTGTCAACCGTTAATTTAGGATGTAGTTGTACTCATGGTTATCATTAGAAAAGTAAAATTACTTCTTAAATACATTGAACCAGGAATCAATGTATTCTGCAAGAGTGTAATTTTTAAGGTAAATGAAATGAACTAAGTAATTTAAATAAAGAAAATATATTAAATAAAAGAATATTTTATTTATTTTCTTTGTATATATTTCGAATTTACCTTTCCACCACAGGATTATTTGTTTTCCACACATATTTCTGCGGTTACTTCGGTTCGACCAGTAATTTATTATTTGTTTTAGCAACTGCGTTTTAAACATAACCATTATAAAAATATTGAATTCACACGTTCACTCACATTTTTTGTTTACACTACAGTTTACTTTACTCAGATCCATTCGCAGCGGTGCAGACATGAAAGTAGATACCTACTTCATTTTGATGACTTTATATCGAATATCTCTTAAACTGGCTACAATTTTCTGGTCAATATTTCGATGGCTTCTCTGCGGGAACTGAACTAATAAAACTTATTTTTGTTTTGTAGAATTTCAAGTGGCATTACTTTCATTTCATATGGAACACCCCGTCATGTATATTACAAGAAAAAGCTTTCGATTCTCAGATATAGAATTGATCTATTCCAAAAAAGATTTACAACAAAAACTTTTCAGAATTGTGAAAGCAAAAGATGAAAGGAAATAAATTCCACTATATCCATTGTGTAAATTCTTCTGGCATTTCAGTCGCCACTCTTTTTATCGATAATGTGTACTTAAGACAAGCTTGGCTTTATTGATGGCTTAATGGTTTCTTTGGCTCTCCATAACAAGACAGACGACATAAATAAAAAAATAAACACAATGGAAAACATAAAATTTTTACTAGATGTAGTTAATAAAACTTTTCAAGCGATACAATTAAAGAGATTTTTCAATACAAATTCTATTTCAGACAAATATAGGTAGTTTGTAATGTAATTTGTTTACATGGGGCACAACTAGGAAGCGGACATTTTTTTTCTAATACTCGCATTTGAGACGGATAAATAAAACAGCACTTTTTAGGTTATTAAAAGTATTCCTTATATTATCTCGTGAATTACAGTCATATATATTATTTTTTTATCAACTTGATTCTGGCGCAGTCTCACATATAATATGACATTATTCATTAGTCAACCGTATAAATATTATACCGTGTGTGCGGTTGCTAGCTGTCAATTCACAGATACATGGGGTAGGTATTCACGGTTGTTAGTGAAGTTTTGAACTCGCAGAATTTTATAAAACGAAATAAAAAATGTCTACAAGCAACACATAATAATAAGAAGTTAGGTACGCGTTTTTACAACTATAAACAAACCTATACTAACTTCCCAAATTAGATATTAAACTTGCATTTAGTGGCACTCATCTTAAGGTAATCGAGACATTTTGGAAATATTAATAAGTGCTCGGTCGACCGGTAACGCTGATTGGTCAAAGTAAATGGATCTATCGATTCTATCCGAACAATCAACCTTCATTCTTGTTACACTTACGATCACGGACTAAAAACGAAATATCTAACTAAATTAACCGAAATTTTTAGAAGAACAAAAACGGAAACGAAAACGATATGTTAATTTTTCGTTCAAGATCGAAAACGAAATTAATAATATCGATTACCGGTCTTAACTTTTAACACAATCATAATAACAAAATAATCTATTTCGTCTATTAATATAAAGCAAATATTTAAAAAATTATAAGATAAAGTAAAAGGTTAAAACCGTTTTTAACAGGTTTGTAATTTCGGTTCACGATAACGAAAACGAAGTTTTTAGGTATAAGAACGTTAAACTCGAAAACGAAATATTTAGTTTTCATTGCGATCAAAAACGAATGTTTTTTCTCTCGTTTTAGTCCCTGCTTACGATTCGAGATATAATAATATTGATTTTGCTAAACTAGTTTTGATTTTGGTAGTACCTCAATAAAAAGTTGTCTTTAATAAATTTGTTAGTTCTGTAACAGTTGATATCAAATAAAACTCCTAATACTTTTTACCGCTTTCAGCAATTAAAACCATAAATATCACCCCGTCCCCACTTCGCGATATTTTTATGACATATAAAAGGCCATAAATTCATCCCCGAATTTTTCTCCTTCTCTTCGACTTTCACTGAGACATCATGAAGTAATTTTATCTCTGGATTCCAGCATGTCGGTCGACATCTGCGTTGGAAGAAGCACACACCGCATACGGCCGTGGAATACTAAATCGATATGAAAAACGCTATTAGAATGGCTGAAGTCGCCTGACTTGGATTACAGTACGCAAAGAAAGTAAGTGTAATCCCCTGATACAACTCTGATACCGAACAAGGGCATTTAAATTTCACAAGGCGAATTTATCTGCCCTAAATATGATCTCAAATGGTTTATTAGATTTATACGAGAATGCCATATGATATTTTTTTTTCAGGGAATACATATACACTGCGTTTTAAATTTTAATATGAGCAAATGAGCATATGTGAGATACAACTGCGTAGTTAAAATATTGCCAATTGCCTATTGCATTTTCGGGGGTAATATTTGTAGGGCTTGGGCTATGATTATCATCAATGATAGCAACGTGTTAAAGTCGATGATAATTGAAATTGAAAAACTTTACTGAGTATGTAGGTACTATCCCCGATAAATAATCATAGCCTAAGTTATATTTAGGGATATATAACTACAATGAATGAGCTTCGAAATGTGAGAAATTGATTCTACTGAGATTATTAATTAATATTTGTGTTTTTTTGGAGTTCACATGTAAAATGCCTACCCTATTTCAGCCAATCAAATTACAGCCTATCAAATAGGTAGGTATGTGCCACATAGTAGGTACATGAATTATAAATTCTACCAGACTATTCATCGATGCCTACTTCATTAATTAGATACACCTAGTCAGAACTAGTTTACTATTATATTATTGAATAATAAATAATTCCAAATACTACTCTAATCGAATTTAAAATTATATTAGAAATTTCGCTCATATAAAATTTGTGTCGAACAAGCAACCTTGATTTAAAGAATTTTCAGAAATTCAGCAGGTAGATACAAAGTTGAACTATTTTTAATGGTTTCGCTGACAAGAGTTGCGTGTAGTTGTAGTAGTGTATTTACATATTAAGTTAATTACTCGCCCATTTTGATTACTTTATAAAACAAACTTCGGTAATAGTTCTCTAGTTGGATTTTCTGTACTATTTTGAATTATGGAAAATATTTTTTTCAAAATTGAAAAATTTAAGAACAATTCGGTGTTAAGCATAAAATTATAGAAAATTTTTGTGATTCAATTTTTCTCTGAATTATACCTACATAAATTAAGTTCTTAGTAAAGAACGAACGCCTGTCTGTGTGAATACAACGCCGCTTTAAAATATTGTGTTCCACTTTCCACTTTACTGGTATTTTAAATATGTGTAATTTTTTGTAAATATTCTTGATGTTAAAGCGGATTTGAGATGGAGCAGTAGTGGATTGTGGATTATCTTCGTTAGTAAAAATGACTAGTACAACACATTCACTCAAATGTACAGAAAAATATAGATATTGAAAAAATATGCATTTTGTAATATTATTTTTAAAATCTTTTTGTTACAAAAAACTGATATTTCAGAGCGAAACGTTTTAAAAATTCTAAAACACCTTTAATACTTTCATGTTTCCAATTTTATTGTTTATTAGTAACGTACTTTTTTTGTTTATCTTTTAAACCTTTGTGTTTCAAAACGTTTATTGAATCATTGAAAACAACTGTACAATTCATTCGATATTCATTTTAGAATAATTTTTGTTGGGAATTTTTTAAAATTTCAGTTTTCAATGAAAGTTACATACAAAATACTTGCTATTACTTGAATATTACATATTTCATACACTGATTGAAATCCACAAAACTAAAGATTCAATGTGCATAAATAGTGACATTCATAATTATGACACCCGATCTGCAAATTTACTGAGAAAACCTCGTTTTAAGTCATGCAATAACTCCTTAAATCTAGATTGCTACAATATTTTACCTGAGCATCTTAAAAATTTGGAATTAAAAGAATTTAAAACCCAAATTAAACTTTATTTAATACAAAACGCTTTCTATTCAATTCATGAGTACTTAAACTCGAATTTTAATGAATTATTGTGAGTTGAAACTCAGATAGCTATATTTTATATATTATTTATTATTTAAAATTCATAAATTGTATTATTTTTTAATCCTAACTTTTTAACTTGACTTGCTGTAAACATTTTTTGTAACACAGCCAAATATTAATAAATAAATAAATAAAATAAATAAATAACACAAACTAACAGAAATAATTTAAAAAATATTATTAATTTAAATTATGCGACAATAAATTTAAAGTTTCTATGTGCAGTTGGTTGATGATTGCTCAATATAATTATTGTTACTGTAGGTACTCGTATTTTTTAAAATTAAGATTTCTGAGAAATGCGTATAACATGGCATTAAACTTAGTAGAAACAAATTACCATTAAAGTTATTTTTTCTGTGCGGTAATTTTTGCCGTCATTTGAAATCTCAGTAACTAGTAGGTAACTACTAATATCTGTTTTTAAACTAGGGAGAGTAAAAACTGATTTCTAGGATGATTTGTAAGCTTCGCATTCAATATAATAAATTATTATCAGGTAAAAGTACCAGTGTGCCAACATGTATTAAGTGTTTAAACATTCAAATGAATTTGAAAAAAGCCTGCCCATTGACATCTTAATTTAATTATAAAAGTTATTAGTTCTGACAATTTTCTGTGTCACCGACCTTCGAGAATTCGCACCTGACACATTTAATTGGTGCTGAAATTTTGTGTTTTACATTAATTATTAGTGTTGCCGCGAGACGAGACTTGGCGAGACTTAAGGTCAGTCTCGTCTCGGTCTCGAAAAAGTCTCGAACACCTTGGTCTCGTCTCGGTCTCACGATGGTCTCGAGTGCTTTAGTCTCGTCTCGGTCTCGAGTCTCGGCGAGAGTCTCGACTTTTTAATATTTCTTAGAAGTAAGTATGTGTTAATAAAATATATTACCTGTCGTTGCATTAAAGAAGACCACCGTAAAAAACTAGTAAAGTAAGCATTAGGAAAATGGAAGCTTGAGTTTTGATGAAACACCAAAATATTAAAATTTAAAAAATATACATGGACCTGGCAATTTTACACGACATACTCACTATCCACTATCCCGCAAGTCTGTATTGTACAGTGTATTTATTTTAGACAAAAAATTCAAATTTATTATACTAGGAGACAGGCACGGAGATTTTAACTACAGCTATTTGTACAAACATGTTTTTTCAGTACATTTAAATATTTTTGATTAATATTCCACATACGTCACTTTTGACCAATTAGAATGCTCTATTTGATCGAAGAAGGTAGTTTTTTAACGAATATTCCATACACGTCATTTTTAACTAATGAGAATGCATTATTTGTTCTTAGAAGACATTTTTAAGCAATGAAATTAGATAAAACCACAGTAGATATGTCCATGGTTACCCTTTGTTGATATATAAATATAATTCGAGCCATAATTTAATTAGGTAAAATTATAATTCCTGCGTAGAAACGACAACTCAGGTCAAAATTTACACAAAGCATTCAAAAATTTCACAATACAAAACATCAACTGAAATAGAAACGAGTTGCTGTAGAAAGACAACAAATTATTAACAAAAAATCATTGCATGAAGCAGTCTACTTTTGTCAAAATTACGTGTGTGGAGTGTGGAATAGTTACTATTCATATGAAATTATAAATTTAGAATAATTTTTATTTAAATAAATAAAAAATGATCTAACCTTTATTAAAAAATGTCTACTTTTAAATTAATATTACAAATCAATTATTTAAAATGAGACTCGAGAGTCTCGACGAGACTCTCGGCAAAACTCGATACTGGTCTCGTCTCGGTCTCGGGTCTGTTATCGAGACTAAACTGATGGTCTCGTCTCGATTTTTCGAGACGAGACGAGACGAGACCGAGACTAGTCTCGAGTCTTGCGGCAACACTATTAATTATACATTTTAAAAATGTTGCTCTGTATTAATATATAGATCATCTATTGCAAAGTCTCCTGTAGTACTTAGTGTAAATACACTTATATTTTGTTATTTTAATATCATACATCCATTCAACCCGTTCGATAGTTATTGAACAGGTATTATCGCCACAGTTTAAATTTATGTTTCACCTTTTAGTAGGCGTGCGATGACCTTTCTGACATTTGATAATTCTTTCTTGTCATTATGTGTATTTCGTGATAAATTGCATTATTCCATTAAAATGGACAAACGCAACATTAAAAGTGATTTATCCGCATACATTAAATTACTAGTTATGTGGCTGTAGTGTCTGGTATAATTTAATAATTTTAGAGTTTATATTCTTGTTATTGAAAGTGTTATATCATGTATTCCATGATGGTGGTAAATTTGTTTTTTCGTAAAATTAAAATTATTATGACAGTGACAGTTGACATCAAAATACATTCATGAATAAAATGTTTAGGTCATATTTATGGTCGTGTACAATAGTATTTTGTGCACCTAGGGAGGGAAGCATGCTATTACTCCCACAGGCGAAGCGGCGGTCCGAGCGAGGGCGCAGACTTTGCCCAAGGGAGTAATGGCTATTACTCCCGCGGGCAAAGCGGCGACCCGAGCGAGGACGTCGGCTTCGCCCAAGGGAGGAATAGCCTTCCCTCCCGTGGGACACACAATATTTTACGTCACGAGGGTTGGATATCAGACAGGCAACATTCAGACCACCAGTCTTATGAAAATTACAATTACGAACTGCCCGAACATGCAGTTCATTGTTCAGAAATAAAAGATGTACCTATATAATAATTTTTGAATTAAAAATTTTTTGTTTGAATTTTTTGTTAATTTTTTAATTTTTCTTCAATTTTTAATTTATAAACAGTCTCGAAATCAACTTTCTTGCAAGCGGAAGGAAAACACAGTGCGTTCCTCCCGCGCGGGAGGGAAAACTCGCTTCCCTGCCTCCATTAGCAAGACAAAAACACTTCTTTCCAGCAAGCAGTGGGAAATAAATTTCGGCGGCCCAGCCACCATACAATCTTAGAAAATAATAGCGAATGTTTTAAACTAAGTATATTTATATAGCTCAAAATCATATGAGTTCGTCCGTATCCATTATTTGTTTTGTTTTTCAAAAATTTAAATGCACATTGTTTGATGCATTATTGAAAAGATGAGGCTACCAAGAATTGCATTGGAAGAAATAGCGCCGCAGGCAATTTTTTTTATTCGAGATCAAATACCTTAAAATTGAATTTTGTGACCAAAATAAACTAAAACTAAAAATTAATTTGAAACATAATTTTATATTCCTGTAGGCCCAAATACATCGCGGCCCAGTGGGAAATATCCCACCAGGATATCATTCACTTTCCTCGCTTATTATGTAATATACTATGTTATTAGTAATTTTACATGTTAATTAGTGTTATATTTACCTGTTAGTGAGGTATTTCACTAATTAGACAAATATTTCAAAGAAAAATTTCATTCTAGAATCTGGAATCTAGTTTCAGTATTTATCATGAATATATTAATTCGTGAATTCTCCTTGGCATGAAGTATTTAATAAGAAATATTCCAATTACGATATAATTAAAATCTGTGCATATAAAAATATTTGCTTGGCAATAATTTAAATCTCTTTTAATTTCCCTTCGGAAAATCAACAGCGACCGTTTAATTATTCAATTAGTCCAAGTCATTCAATTGCCTCTCAATAAACCAATAGAATTCTTAATTACGCCACACAAAAATGAAACTAAAAATAGGTAATTCTTTCTCTTTTCCACTACTGCGAACTGCGGAAAGATAACAAGGGATGCATGACGGAAAGGTTAATGACAAGAAGGGCGACGGACCCTCTTGTAGTAGAGATGTACATTTAAATGAAGCGGCAATGTCAGTCAGGAGGTTACTTTTTCATTGCTCCCTAATGGTGGCCATTACAATTGAGTTAATTTTGGTTGGGTAGCCTCTGAAAGACCTGACACACTTTGAATAGATATTTGTATTTGTTAATTAAACTTGTTTCATGATTATTTAAATTGTGGTTTTAGGAAAAACACAATATTTTGTTGTGTTATCAATAGTCCGGCGGTTATAGGACGAATTTTGTCATATGAACTATGCATTTTGTGATTAAAATGTGAAAATTGGTATACCTGCCAATTAAATCATTCTCTTTCATATAAAAAGTGATGCTAAAGTGTTAAGGGTCAGAGACGGTCACCATTTTGATAAAACATCCGCCATTTATAGTTTTATTCATTTATCTCGTGTGGTCAACATTACGCTAAAAATTTCTATACTATATGAAATTGTAGAGCACATTATGTAAGTGGTCCAGTTCTCGAGAAAATCGTGCTAATACAAATATGAGCAATTTCGAGCCATTTTAAATAAAATCTTAAGTTTGTCTTTTTAAACAAAAACAGATGTAATTTTTAAATTAATCAAGATATCGACTTCCGGTCTACAACCTTCGATTTCTTAGATTATGTTTTGTTATATACCTACATGATTTTAAACATTTCGGGGTAACTAGTTTATTCACAGTTTAAACATAATCTCTTAGAAAACGTAATGAAATTTTATTAATTTTTGTGTTTATTAACCTGTCATTTCTGAACGAATTAAAATATTGACTTGCGGATTCTTGCATTAGATTATTTAAAAAATTTTTCTATAAGATACTTTACATGAAAGAATTTTGAAAGCTTTACTGAAATCTATTTTAGAGATGTTTTTATAGAGAAAATAGAATAATTTTAATATTAATTTTATTTAATGTGTTTGATCAGCTGTAGTTTCTAAACATATCAAAATATTGACTTAAATTTCCAGCATGCGATTCCTTGAATATTTTTCTATCTTATAATAATTTTAAGTCAATATTTTGATCCGTTCAAAAAAATAAATTGTTAGAGTTAAAAATCTGAGTTTATTTTTCATAAAATACGTGGCTTTAAAAACTCAAATATATCTTAATTCACTATTTTATATATAATTGCAAAATGAAAAAATTCTTTCTCAATAAATTTTCTTTCATTGATATGTTTAAATAATACAATTTTTCAGTGATAATTACCGACATTTAATATAACGGATCTCAACGTTAAATATAACAAATAAATATTGAAGATAGAGTTACGGGAATAAGACTTATTGTTTTTATTAAATTTTCTGCTCTTTCAGATTCTTTTAACCATTTTTCGATGTCTATTATAGTTGTTGTTGAGACATTAGCAAAAAACCAAACCTCTTTTTTAATTTTCACCTATTGTCTATAACTTTTGAAATAATTTTAGCATCCCTTTAACTGAAATTCTCTATTTTTGCAAGGGTACATGATCCAGCCTCAGGGATTCACCAAGCCAAGTAGCTTGGCTTTAAAATGAAAAGCTTGGCTTGGCTTGTTTTTTCAAGCCTTTTAAAATTTACTACTTGGCTTGAGCTTGGGTTTGAAAAGAAAAAGCTTAGCTTGATTTCAAGCTTTTCCAAGCTACTTGTTATAATTTCAAGCTACTTGAAGCTTGATTAGTACATGCGTGTTGCATTGAAATATATTTTTCCCGAGCAGCTTTAACAATAACGAAATTAAGAAACCGTTAGATCATTAATGTGTCTTAATTCATGGATGTGAATATAATTATTATATTTAACTATATAAAAAACTTTATTTTTAATTCTTTTATTTATATAATATGGAATACCTATACTTATATTATTTTATTTTTTCTATATTATTAGATATTTATACACCAAGTGAGATACATGAATGTTTATTCAAGAGAAGAAAGTTTAGCCCCCTGAGCCCGAAGGACGAGTGGGATAATTTCTTCGAGTGAATAAACATTCGTATCTCACGTGGTTTATACAATATTTTATTCAATTATGACGAAATTATTTCAAATATATAAATTATAAATTTATTCTGACATAACAAAAAGAACTGATCAAAGTAGTCGTTAGTGGCAAGTTGTCATTCTTTTTATGAATTTTTGACGTAATAATAACAGTTTAAAACGTCAGAGTGATTTAAAAATGTGTTGAGTGATTAAAAAAAATTTAATTCACTTGTGAATAAAGAATAAACATTTACTTAAAGTTGTTGCTGGAGTTAATAATAGCAGTTTAAAACGTCAAAATTGAATAAAATAAATTCAATTTCATAATTAACACATGCAAATGTTTTACTTTTATTCATAACTTCCAGTATATTTTCAAATATTTTTCTAATGTAGGTTTTCCTAAATATTTATATAGGTGTCTTTATCTACTTTATACAACAAATACACAACGAGAATGATAAAGTAGGTTTACATTTCAAACAGCTTGATTTCACCAAGCTTCTTGAAATTAAAAGCTTGGCTTGGCTTGAAATGTCAAGCTTTTAAAAAAATGAATGCTTGGCTTGGTGTTATAAAAGCTTGGCTTGAAATTCAAGCCAAGCCAAGCCAAGCCTGTGCATCTCTGTCCAGCCTGGCGATTCGGTGCAGATATTAAATAAATTTTATTCAATACTACAATGAATGTAAATAGCCCAGGATTCTCTGCCATGTATTTATTCCTAACAGAACAAGAGAACATATCATCAGAAAATGTACCCTCTTTTACCTGGGATTATTCATCACTCAACAAAAACTTTAAAGTTCAAACAGCAATTATATTATATTCAATTTCACCTTCCTTCACAATAATCCAGTGAATCCAACAATTAATAACAATCTTAATGAAATCTTCGATCCATTAGGTACGTTTCATCAACCCAACACTTCGCATTTATTTCAATTAATTTAATAATTAATTAACAAATGCGTTCATGGTTCATATTTCACAGGAACAAATGAAAAGGGATCATTTTCCATTAAGTTATTACACATAAACACGAAGCACAACATGGCAGACATTACAACAAGAGCAACGAGTAGCGAAGAGCTGTGCTTTAGTCTAGAACGGAAACCACTTGTAGTGATCGTGATTGTTATTTCCGGGGCAGGGGATTTGCTGGCGGCTGTGGTGGTAATACTGACCGCAGATTGGGACTCGCACGCAATGTGGCAGAGTTCGGCGAATATTTCTACCTTAATTAAACACGGAAAGGAATGTATAATGCTATTCATGTACCTTTGCACATTGTTATGTTCACATTTTCATCATGTTCAGAACTATCCTGGAGAACTGTTGTCAGGCCTCTTTGTGCTACATATGGAGTTAACTAGTTGCAAAAGTAATTGACCTATATCAATTGTTGCTGACATAGCAGAGGTTGAACTGAAGCACTTGTATTATTATACGTTAGTGAGGTTTTTTATTTTTGTCTGAAACCATAACTCCTTTAATAGTAATTTATGTATAGAGGGCTGAAAGAAAAACATCACGCCTGAGGACAAAGTTTGAAGTCCGACGTTTTCGAGGGCCTTTATTCGTCCAAGGGTGTAATCTGTCTTTCGGCCTGAAGAACGTCACGTACGTTTTACGCACAACTGCGTATTTAAATAAACCTAATTGTGTTTGTGCATTTTTCTGAATTAGTTTTTGAAAACATGCAAAATACTTATTATTAGAAAATTATTAAGTGGCGTATGGTAACAAAAAACGTGTCAATTTTAAATAAAGTAGGTTTAATGGGAAATATCATTTTTTGATATTAAAATACTTCAGTCTAAAAAGAAATTAGGTATCTCATGTGGCTGACATTATTGAAATATTTGTGTTGAAAAATTAAAAAATTCAAGTATTGAATTTTTGTAACTTAATCTAGCGAGTGATTAATATTCACATCTACGTAAAATTAAAATAGTTTCTATTTAAATTTGCTGGCGCATCTCTTGGAAATTAAGAAGTTTGCACCAAATTTAAAGTGAGAGTGCCAGCAACTTGTAAGAATTTAAAGTGCAATTCAAAACCATAGTGTACTGTCGCTGCTGCTTTAAAAGACTGGCTAAACTTGGTGTGCCTATTATTACTAGTGTAGTAATACTTTATTTTTGTCTTAACTAGGCGATAACTAGGTTCCAGTTAATTTTATTTACTTCTTGCCACATTTCTTGCTGAATCAAATTTTAATTAAAGTGCCGAGTAAAGTGCACTTCTGTAAGTTCGTTCTTTTTATATATTTTTACTTTTTTAAACTAATACAATACCATTGGAAATCGTACTTTTCTAATAACTCTTATTTAAATTTTAGATATTTTTCCCAAAAAAATTGTTTTCTAAAATGATCCTTAAAACATGTGTTAGTGTAGACGGCGACTCTCTTAAATTTTTATTTTAAATATTTCGATATAAAACATGCTGTAGATTTCATACTATAGAACTATAATTTGACTGGCTTAAAATATTGGTTAACATTTTTAAAACTAATAATTTGAGTCTTAATGTTGACATTTTCAGCAAAAAGGAAGTCACATACAATGTATTGTGAGATTTAGACGTTATACGAGTTATACTGCAATTCATAAGAGATAAAATATTTGGTATCACGTCCCACTCAATAAAGATTAAATTCCTTTTAACAACATAATTCCGCGTCAGTTAACACTTTTAAAGCATGACAATAAACATCCCCCAAATCCGGCACAAAGTCACATAATAAACATCTCTGTCAAATCACAATCATCGTCTGTTATCTGTCCACTGGACCTTCTTCCCGTTCGGATCTTCCAGAGTTTCCCAGTTCATCGCCCAATCCTCTGCTATCTTTTTTACGCGGGTTCTTTATTACACAAGGGCACCTACACCCTTTCATCATAATAAATCTTCGTTTTTAATCAACAAGACTGACGCAACACGCTGAAATTAGTGCCTGTAAACTAACAATGTGTTGTTGGTTGTTGTTGTCGGTGCAGGCCCGTAATTAGAATTTATACTTACTACTCATCTTTTAAGTACTTAAGTGAAACTAAATAATCGTCAGAAATGGCGGGTTTACAACAATATTTGTTGGAATTTACACAGGCTGAATAAGGGGTCTAGTTTTTATTTTTTTTTTCGTCAAAAAGGTTCTAAGTTCCTTGCCTAATACCATGAAAAAGCTTCTATATGCCTGATGTACAAAGATGGCGCTCTTTGGCTTTTTACCTTATGGCAACTGAAACTGGAAGCCTTGACGAATAAAATGCAATTTTTATCTTTTCAAAATGATGTTATACCACATTCAATCTGTAGCGGCGAATTTATTACGTCATTCTCAATGTAGCGCCAACTATACAGAAAATTTTCAAGTCATTCGATTATTAAACGGCTGGTGCCTAAACGGTGCTACTTATGAAAAATTTTCAAAGATCATTTTAATAGAAAATTTCCTCAGCTTTCATCCTGCAAAACCGTTTTCCAAAATCTTTGATAGTTTTCGAGGAAAATACGTTACAAGAAAATTGTGAGTTTCAACTGAAATTTTTTTTGGGAAGTGGGGCATACCGAGGTGGAGTATTTTTTAAAAATTTCTGTATGTTCTTAACTACTCGCATGTCAAATTTCACTTGGTTATGTATTAGTCTCGAGTTTTGAAATAAATTTTTGACTCTCCTGACTGGACTAACATGGTTTTAAACTAAGTAATGTCTAAGGGGAATTAAACAAAAGTACAAAATATACAATTAAGAACGTAATAAAAAAATACAGAAATATAATTGTAGAGTTAGGCAGTTATTGCTTATAGTAGGTTTCAAAATTTTGATGATATTTGCCATTAAAATTTATGATTGTCTGATTACATTATTTATTTAAGCAATATCTGGTAATTTCTAAATCAAAAGTCTCAAACTTCTTTTACTAGGACGCAGACCTCTCGCGTGAATACGGCACTGGGCGAGTATATGTTTTCACATCCTGGTTGTAGGTTTTCAATTACGGCTGAAACGAATGCAATAATTTTCAGGTGGCGGTCATAAATTTTGTTGGTGGTTTTGTGTAATTTACTGGTGACGATTAACTGATTTGGATTAATTGAAGAGCACTTTTCACCAGTATTTTATTTACTACACTAAAAATCGGGACAATGCAGACCAACTAAAACTGAAATGCAAAACCATAAACATTTCTATTTTGATTTATAAGAAAAAATACTATCAAACATATTTATATATCCACTTAAATGTAAACGTTTATTAATTTTGTACTTTTAGTTGTTTCTTTTTCTTTATTAAAATAATTTTATCAACCGGAAATTTATTTGTTTCCTGTTGTAATATATTTTTTTAAACATATTTAACTTTTTGGAGAGAAAAACATTCCATTTAAAACACAAAATCAAACAAAATAAAAAAATGTTCAGATTTATTCTCTTTGTGCTCATTGAAAATGTGTTTTTGTTTTCCAATAATTCTCGTGGATTTAAAACACATTTCAATAAACTGATTTGGTTCCATTTTTCGTACAACTATTTCTTAATCGGCAAAAATTATTTCAGAAAAAACATTATATTTCTGACATTTTAAAACGACATTATGAGGCTGATTACCATTTTAATTGGTTTCAGAGTTCTTATTTATTTGTATTCTTCTTTAAGGTAGATTCAGAACTAATCAATTATAAGTGTAGGTAAGTGGCTAATTTAATCAATTAGTGCTCATCGTTCGCACTTATATTTGAAATTGGAATTTTGTGGAAGTGCTGGTTGGTTAACTTAGCACTTATACTTATAATTGGGTAGGTTTGAATCTATCTATACTCTGCACAGGTTGACATAACACAGTCACACCTATGATGAGCCATTGATTAAGGTACATTTTTTACCGTGTATCATCAAATTGCGGGTACTTATGGTTAGGGCTGACACTTTTATGCAAATGCATATTTTGTTTGCTTATACCTACTAAAATAATAGTTTGATATTTGGGCGAATCCTGCATAATATAGCCTGTATTATTAATTTGATTGTGCATAAAAATGCATAATATACTATTTCGTGCATATTTTCAGTTTTTGTGCATATTTTCAGCATATTATGTTATTAGTTTTGAAATACGTTTTACCTGAAACCGGCAAGAAAGTAATTACTTTAGTGGCGCATTTTAGTATGGGAAGTAGGTTATTACCAAAACAGTTGCAACACAGTAAGGTAAAGTACTTCCTGACTGTTTCGAGTCAGGGAAGTACTTTACCTGACTGTGTTGCAATTGTTTTGGTAATAACCTACTTCCCATACTAAAATGCGTCAGGAAAGTAATTACTTTCTTGCCGGTTTCAGGTAAAATAGTATACATAATACGTCACGAAAGTGCCTTTGCTTGACTCAGACAATTAAAATACTCGGCCTTAAGGCCTCGTACTTCAAACGGCTTCAAGTAAAACATCATACTTTCCTGACTTATTATGTAATATACTATTTCTAAATTTTATGTTAATTTACGTAAATTTGCTATATTAGCAACGAATTCCGTATATTCTTCCATGAAAAATATAAGTATCTATAGTACATTTCAACTTTATTTGCTTTACCTGAATTTTGGGTTACAAGAGGGGAGATAACAGAACAATAGAAAGTAACCGCCCTATTCTGGTTCAACAGAGTTGTATTAAGTGCAATTTAGTAATAACAATTTTTTTGTGCGATACGAAACCAATGTCCAGAGGCAGTACCTCTAGGGAGGTCATGGAAACCTGCTTACTGAAACAAATGTATAACTAAATTATTTAATATAATCTATATTTCTTATTTTATCACAAATCTTATTATTAAATTTCACTTAATACATCTCTGTTGCGGCGGCTTCTTCAGAAGTTTATTTTCTATTGTTAGTGTTATCTCCCCTCTTGTAATCCAAAATTCAGGTAAAGCAAATAAAGTTGAAACGTACTATACCTACATATTTTTTGGATTAGCGTCATACTTTTAGTAATATTAATTTAGAGAAATATTAAGTTTGTAACTCCGATAAAAAAGGAAATTGTATGTAAAAATTGCTTTAGGTTCCAAATTATTTATAGTAGGTACTCATCGTATAGATGATTATATTTTGAAAATGCTCACTAAGTGACTGAAACCGATCGTATATAATTCGCCATCTCTTTTCTTTTATTTATGCTACCTATATTTTTTATAAATTTAAAATTATATATGTTCTTAGCTCCTCTTTTTTTGTAATAGGTACCTGCTATAAATTAAAAATGCAGTACTCTAATATTTTTGTACGGTTGATAAAAAATGAAGAAGTAGTAAATATTTTCTTTTTTGTTTTTTCGAGCGTAAAATGATATTTTTGTGCATAAAATGACATTTTTAATGCATATTTTCGAAAAATGTACCTATATACATTTTATGCGCATATTTTGCAATATTGAAGTTCATAAAAGTGTGAGCTCTACTCATGGTACATATAAAGGGAGATTTTTTGTAATTTTTGAAATGTGTACCTGACTAGATTCAAACCTGAGTTGTCCGAACCACGGTCGCCACATGACGCACTCGAATTCCCTCCTGATGTCCTGATACCATTTTATAACGTGCATTACACATACACATTTTATATAAGTTGTTTATTTTGTTCATTGACCTTTGTGGGTTATTTAACACGAGTACGTATTACATTACTTACAGTGGGAAACATATCTCAAAAGCTATTATTAGTGTTTGTATTTCCAAGGGATTAATTTATTTGCCAGGTCAAGTCTTTTATACCTTTGTTGTTCGAATGTACAAAGCAATTAATATTCCAAATATGACTGTTAATTAAAATTAGCTGCTGGCAAACAGCAAAATTCACTATCTATAACTAATATGTGAGTTTCTCTTTACAAATTATAACTAATAAAACAAAACAATTTTACTACTTACCACACATGATTTATTAGCTGATTATAATGATAGCTTTGCAAACTAATGTTTCGTACACGTTATTTGCGTTACTTTTTACTTCCCCGACAATATTTGAAAGGTACTAAGTTCCAACGATATATTTAGCTGTTCAAAAGTGAAGAATGTAAGTTTCTAAAGGGTTTAAGTGCCAAAATCGGAAATTTTGAGATTACATTTATAAAAGGTCTATGTGTACATACGAGTACCAAGCCTAATTTGTTTAAATTATCTTATTTAGTTTTGTTACCATTACTTACTTAAGTTTGTAGGTAGGTACTTTTTTCATTTAATGTTTTTTTGCAACAAAACCAATAAATTCTTCATATTTAGATTTTTTATAGATACCTTTATCAGAAATATGTATTAAAAAGTACTTGGACCTTTTTTACTATTTTCAATTTTCAATAATTTAAAAAAAATAAATATCAATATTTTTTAAAGTTTTCTTTTGAGATCGTACTTGGAGGCAGTTATTAAACATAAAAAAATATTGCTGTAATGAAATCATATTTACAAATTATAGAGACACATTTTTTAGTTATTAAAAGAAATTATTCAAATTTTGTTAAGTGTATTTATTATCTCATGGTTTAAGTTTCAAATGAGTTCACAACGTTTTAGACGTCTGGTCACCCTATTTAAGGGTATAATATTACATGACGTGCTGAGCGTGGAACAGAAAGAATTTTTGAAAAATTTCTTAAAATTAAGGGAGGATTATCCAAAGAGAACATTTTAGTACCACTGGAGTTGTGTATTTTTAAGCAATATCATTGAAATTAATTACTTATCAACATCATCTGTTAAGTAGGTATCATTTTAATTACTCCCGAAGCACAAATCTACATCACGAAGCGAACTTTTTAACGTTTTTTTGCGAAATAATTGTTTATTTACGCTGAAATGGTGTGACATTTAGAAAGAACCCAGGTAGAAACACTAATGTAGATACCATTGAATGACGAAAATAGTGTAAATAGATGCCGTAACACCATTTAAATAATGTCATCATATAAGTACGGGCAGCTTTTGATGTAAGGAAATAAGTACAATATTATAAAAATAAAATAATTCAGAAAAAAATGAGTAGGTTTTTTAGCATGAGCTTCGAGCTTCGGGTTCAATAAAAGTATACTCGCACTAGTGAGATGAAAAAATGTTATGCATTAATTCTGTGCTTTTCATGTCAATGACTGTTAAAAAAATAATGTAGACCAAAGCTAAATAGTTTATACACTTTGTTAATGAAACATGAGTGTGACATTACATTCGCGTTAAACTAGAAGTCCCTATTAATTTCCACATCAAATGTTTCAGAAAACAAAATTAAACCATCATTCTAAATTCCATTCCACAATTCACTTATTAAACAGTGTCACATTCTAAACAGTTTGTAATTCGTTTAACATCGTCAGTGCAACTAAGACTGTGGTCTATCATTAATTTGCATAAATGCATTAAAGTGAGAAAAGTTGCGGTTCGCTACACGTAATTTCGGTTTTGTCGCAGTGCATCGACTTACATTCGCCGAATTTGATGCCGTCCTGGGGAATGATTAATGAATGAAGAGTTAGAAAAGAAAAACTACATTCTAATAGCACCATCCGCTTAAAAGTTTTTCAAAACTTTGGAAAATTTGTCACGAACAATAAAAGTGATTAATCATAAATTAACGATTGTTGGTGTTCATCGGTACAAAGTTACAATATTGCGGCGATTAAATAACATAATGACCGAGAAATATGAAAAATAGGAATAAACACAAAATAATTATTAATGATTTTAAATTTAATTATTATGGCTTTTAGAAGGAAATAGTAGTTGTTAGTTAGAAGTAGGGCTGTTCGATATTCCGATTTGAATATCGATGTTCGATGTACAATAAATATCGATGTATTGATGTATCGATATATTGATATATTGATGTATCGATATACCGATATACCTATTAATTGATAAAACGATGTATCAATATATAGAAGAATCGGATTAGTTTTCAAATTAACTACTAGAAGCATAATTCACAAAAAAATACATCTAGAATCTAGAGATCTAGACCATTTGTCTGATTCTTGTGAAATTTTGCATAAAGATCTCTTATTACAAGTCAGATTTTGAGGAATATTAGAATTTAATCGGACCATTAGGGGTGGAGGTTAAAAATCCAGATCTAGACCGTTTGTATACGATCCTAATGAAATTTCGCATACTGGTCTCTTTTGATCAGAGTCAGATTGTAAGGTATGTTTGAATTTGATGGGACGATTAGTGGTGGAGGTCATCAAATCTTTTATTAGACGGGCAACGCTGGGTACCCATCACAGATAGTTTGTCATAAAGTTTGTATTGTCAAAATTACAAAATGTGTCTTCTTTTAAACTATTGTTCTCGTATGAGAAGTATTATAGGTACTAAAAGGACCTATAATCCCTCAGGTGATAATTTCCCTCACCTTCGGCTCGTGAAATACACTTCACCCTCAGGATTAAAATCATGCACTCTGTAGTCTCTTACACTATTGTTTGCTGTTATAATTTTATGTTTTATTATTAAACTGAAGTTTTGTGCCGTGTACCTACCACTCCTATTTTTTTTGTAAAAATAATACAGCACATGAAACATGAATAAAGAATTATTGCACAAAAGATACTGCGTTGTCTTTTTTCAAAGTGATATGCATGATGTATTCTAACAAAGCATCATTTGTCACAATTCTACCAGTTTACAAAAATTGTTTATATTTTTAATTAAAGCCCGTTTTTTACTAGAAAATTGCAACTTGCGGCAGTTTTATATTTTTGTGCAAGATATCTTGCTGCAATTTCTGATTTACACAAAGCAATTTGAATTGCACTTCCTTGCACAACAAAACTTGCAAATAAAATTGCACCATCTAAAACGGGCTTAAGAAATATGGCGAATATGTCTAGTAGAGCTCATTAAAAACAAATCTTTATAAAGTTTGGAATGGGCTACTTATGGCTTTTATTTATTAAATATTTTTAAAGAAGAGATCGCAGAACTTGGGACACGTAATTTTTATTTTGACAAAATTTTTACTAACACGCCCAAAAAAATAGTGAAAATTGAATATTAATATGTAATGTAGAACAAGCTGGTACCAATGCCTGGCCGTAAACCATAGCAACGACTCAACTAAAGAACGCTCCGCTCTTGTTCGTGAAGCTAAAACGGCCAACCACATTCTTAATACGCTTCTCTCCTACTGTTCAAGATAATGACGTCACAGAAAATTTTCTTTCCCAATTTACTAAAAAAACATAATAATTATTAAATAAAATTTATAATTTTACATTATGTTTTCGATCTAATATTAGGTGCACAGTAATAGAAATCTCATTTTGAATAACCATGGAAAGTAGCCTATTCTAACCGTGCCTTGTCTTTATATTTACGAAATAGCAATCCTTGTCAAATTTAATCTATTCATGTTTAAGCTCAATAAATATTTGTATTCAAATATGGAAACAAGAAATCAACTTAATTAAGATAATCTAATATTCCGGCACATAGCTCTCGCAATTTTACGTAAGTAGCTTTTATTTTAACGCTATAAAAATCTACAATGCTATTTCAAGTAATATTAAAAACTTAACCAACAATAATAGCTTAAAAAATTCACTAATATCATTTATTTTTAAGGCGCTACACTTGTTTATAATATTGCTGCAATAGAATCATAATTTACGATTTTGGCTATATTACTCAAAATAAAAATCTGTAATTTTAGATGAGTAATGACAAAGCATTGTTTAATTGAAAAATTCATTCAATATATTGTTGCGACAACAATTAGAGAAAATAAGAATAAATTTTTGCTCTTTATTATTACAAATCGTGGCTTTATTAATACATCTTATTTAGTTTTGCTTTAAATTTAAATAGTCAATTCCTTGCATTGGTCGTAAAAGTGGTATGAAAAGATTTTTTGCCAAAAAAATACACAACTGGTTAAAAAAATAGTAAAAAATGGCCAAAATATCTTCATACCACTCTAGACTCATCTTTTAATTAACAACACATGAAATGTGTTTGTGTTATAGCAGGGGCACAATTTGTAATGTTTTCGTTGTTTTGACAATGTCTTGTATACACATTTACACATACTCTGACAGACAATAAATTATTACCTATTATCATTATTAATATTAAAAACGCCAGGAATATTATAAAATATTCATAGGCACATTTGTTTTCGTTTCGTGCTACTATAATAAATATTGTTAATGGTTTGTTTCTATTTAACTTTTGTAAATATTTCCTTGTGTTTAAAATTTTATATTTAGTTTTTTAAGTTGTAATAATACGTAGACGAGTCTCGCCGTTAAATAAATCTGGTTAATACATGTTTCTGGACAATTCTTTCTGCAATATAATTTCGCTTGTTGTGTAAGAATGTGAGATATGTGCATGTATGATAATAAAATGGCACATTAAAGTCCAGCGGCTGAATTCTGTCCGGAAATGGGTGAAAACTATGGCGTACACACGCGATACTGCCGTTTTTAACCGAGTATGTTCATTTACCGGTCTTCCATTCTAGTTAAAAGAAACGACACTATCTTCTTGCCTGTCTAGTGAGAGTCGAGAGTCTAGACTACATGCTTCTTTCAAGGATTAAATTTAGTGGAGGGGTTGATGACCATCCCTAGAATTTCACTAAGAATATTTAATTAAAGTGGAGAAATACAGGTATTTAATCTTCGGATTTTCCTACACTATTTCACCAAGCAAAAAATACACTACCTATATTCAATTATTTTCTCTCACATGTGCATTAATTCTTTATGGAAAGTTTTTTGAGTGCCTCTCGTGTGCCAGTCGATTAATACGTTGTTTGGGTGCACTATAAAAAATTATTTGCACATAAAATGAAAGTCGTGCCCGCTCTATTTTAAATTCTTGAACAATAGCAGCTTGATATGTATTATATACAAGTACCTATATTTAAAAAATTGCGTATTAACAATTTTATTATAGGTAGATATATCACAAATTAATTTTTACAAAATTGGTAATTTATTACCTAGTATATTGTACACCAAGAGTGGTTGTGATGCCTATGTCGCACGAGAAAGAGTTTGCAGTCACGATCTCATAGGGAGAGTTTCTGCAAATGTTCGTGTGCGATATAGGCAATCCACTCGAGTTGTACAGCCTATTTTTTCTACAATCAAATAACGAAATAAATTTTTTGCAATAAAATGCATTCAATATGATGCCAAAAATTATTTAAAAGTAGGATTACATCATTTATTTTTTGACATAGATACGACATTTTAATAATTGTTACCAACGTAAAAACTAAATTGTATTTCCTCTTTTTGCAATCAAATAATGCTTTTAAAATTATTAAATAACAGTTAATTTAAAGTTGTTAATAATTATCTGTCGTGATAAAAGCATAATTTGCATGCTTTAATAATTTTTTTGACGTATTCGATCTTGAATTTCATATCCACAACTGGTATGACACCCCTGTCCACACATGATAGTATGAACATATATGTCGCCAATATCCAGTAGGCAGTAGAAAAAATAAAAATGATCCTTTTGTACTCAGCGTCAGCATAAAAGTTACCAACAAAGGGCACTGTTGTTTTCAGGAGAATTATAAACTTTGGCACATTAGAAACGAGAAATATATATTTAGTCTTTGATTCGAATTATTGATTCTTATCTAGTAAACAGCGTTTTCATTTATATTTCATGTGAGATTAATTTTAATTTTTAGATGAAGGTATAAGAATTCTAGTGTTATTTAGTAATAAAAGTTGAGAGTAATCAGCACACCCTCTAGTAATCTTCTCTTCCCGGCTGAAGGCTTCTGAACTTACGGCTACAATTACGTCACGTTAAACGTCATATGTCCGAATTAAGCGCCATTTATAATCATACGTGCCGTAACATAAGACTTAAGGACGCATAATGACGCAAAGGCGACACGGAATTTGCAATGAAATGAAAATACAGCGTTGTGCGTATGTGAGACCTTATTGTAAGGTTGGGGAGAAGTTTAAGCCTCCTGCGTTATAAGGAAAAATGTTATCGCAATGCCATGTGCCACGTTGCCAAGTTCATTTGCTTTGAGCGGTAGAACAGACGGTTTGTTTATGTTGCCAGGAAATTGAATTAGAATAATGATGTTTGTTTGTTTTTATTGGCAAATTTGCTTTTTACCAGGGGAAATATGTGCATAGCTTATTTTTACGCAGTGTAATTTATACAGTTAGTACATCCTCAAAGATATGCAAGCATAAAAAATTACTATGGAAACTTTTAATATCAATCTTTATTTGGTTTTGAATAATTAATTTTGTATTTGTATTTGAACGAGTTGAATTGGCATGCTTTTGCATATAAAATAAAATAATATTTTACACCAACCATCAATATTTCTAACTATTTGAGCATATTCACTCTAATAAAAATAGGTATATATTGATGAGGAACAGTAACTTATTATTACTTATTAAAATATTATTATTATTAAAATATAGTATTTACATAACTTGCTGAAGTTTTGTTTTAAAATGAATTTTGTATTTAAATTAATTTGCTAAAAGATAACGGGCGTTAATACAATGACTAGTATGTAGTGATTACAGATATCGTAATAAGAGACATCAGTAAGAATGAATTGAAATTGATTTATTAGTTCTGGTGTGATTCTGCTGTATTGCAAATGTAAAGAAGAAACGCGCAAGCTATACACACAGAAACAAAACACTTAAATAAAGTGGACCTTCTGCTGAGACACTCAGCTATTGTTATAAACAATTTTTAAAACATTAAAAAGTAAATAACAAATTGAAACTAATAAAACAGTACAATAACGTCACAAATTAAAATTGTTAACTGTAATAGTGTATATCTTCTCTTAAAAATTTGTGAACATAAAAAAATATTATTAGTTGCTTTTAAAGCACTTGTAACTGCAATATTTCTGGAATAGCATCATAATTTCACGATTGTGGCTATATTACTCAAAAAAAAAAAAAATTGACATCAGTAATGAAAAAGCGCTTTTGCATTGTTCTTAGGAGCGCTAAGAAATTTTTTTTTCAAAGAAATTATACTGTTGATTAAAAAAAATAAAATAAAAAATGGCGAAATTGACTATCTCTACTAATTTATTGTCAATAAATTATTAAGAATTTTAGTACTTTTTAAGTATCCACGTACAAAATATGAACAGTGTAGGTGTAACAACAAGATCACAATTTGTAATATAGCGAGATCAAATTTTCACTATATTTTTGTCACAAGAGTAGCGCCATAATACGGATGACTACAAATTACGATGAGTACCTTCTGCACTGTATTGTGCTTCTGCAATAAGCGAGTATAAGTTTTATATGAAATTCAGAAAAACAGGTAACGCAATAAAGTTATTACTCTATATCAAAGAGCAATTTGTAAAAACAAAAAATGATAAAGTTATTACTCCATATTCTCTATCGGAAAGCAATTCGTAAAACTCGTTAAGATTTTAGTAGAATTTGAAAACCAATAATCTATAAATGTGTTATAAAATATTAGTACCTCCACCATATTTTCCCCTAAAATTTTCAATATTCATAAACGGAGCATAACACCATAGTTCATTGGCACAGACTGTCTACTGTACGTTCACGAAAGCACGTAACCAAGAGTAATGTTGATGTGAACGTATTTTATTTCCTTTGCATGTATTTTGCATACGACCTATACTAACACAAACACACCCCCACACACATATAAGAAAAGATAAGGTTGAATATTGCGTTCGTCGGGCGTGTCTCCTAATGATGTTTCTCTTGCAAATCATGGCAAACTACAATTTCATTTACTTTAATTTTAACACAAGAACGCTAAAATAGTACCGCAGTTGAATGCGAATGTCTCATAAGTGTTTATTTCTACTTATTTCGTCCCAGCGAAGAAGAAATAAGAAAATCAGTCTTCGTGCTGGAAGCGGTTATTTAGCTTGAATAGTAGGTAATAATAGCCATAAATCCACATTAAAATAAATGTCCTTACACAAGACAAATAATATTATTGTCAAATTCTTTTTTGAACGAATTTAATATTATAATTTTTTAGAATTATGTTAAATTCATGCTCAAAATAATTAAATTGTTTTTGTTTTTACAGTTTATATTTCGATACCTATTAGGCATTTGTAATATTGTTATTAGTTTTAAACGAGTCTTGTTATATTAAATAAAGTTGGACACAACTTTCTGATTTCATTCGAACCGTGTAATTGTTTAGACCTTTAATGATTGTAACTTGATTTGTTCTTTCTTTAATGAGTTTTACTTTTTATTCTTATTCTATTTGTTTGATCAGTGTTATTGTGTTAACGTGGGTTTATGTTCAATTATTTTACACCTTATTCTTATTTTTGACAGACATATCAAAATTTTTGTATGATATATATATATCCAAAGTAGCCTGAAATCATGTCGATTTTTGCGGATAAGAATAAATTTCTTCAAATAAAAAACATAAATGTCAATTATAAAAGACGCAGCAACTTCAATAAGTTTAAAATTATTCTTATTCTTATTCCCGACTTATTCCATATTCTTAAATGTTTGAGCATAAATCCACATGTACAAAAGAAAAAGAAAATTTAAAATAAAATATAAAAATAAATTTAGATTAGCTACAAACGAAACCAATTGATATTGATATTACAGTGGTCAGTTTTTGTAAATGCAGAATACAAACGTGTGTTATAAGTGATCAAACGCGTCACTGTGTCGATTAGGTTTAGACGATAAATAATTGAATATAAAAAATTCATTTGATATAAGTTAATTATTTATATATGTTGTCATAGTCATGTGTACTAACAATCTCAATAAAGATCTCAAATGTCAAAATAAATACGAATATCTTGACTTGAATTTATATTAAATTATTGGATCGTAAAATGTTTGCTATAAATTTGTATGCAGCTACTTATCAAAATTAAAGAAATCATTCTCTATTTCCATGTAAATTTATTTAGATATTCCACAGGCTGGCTTTATTTGTATTTATGGGTTCATTGAAACGAAACATTGAACCATTCGTACATTCGAGGCAAACCGAATTTGTTCGCGTTATTTGCGATCTGTACAGTGTACAGTACACAGTGTGGCAGACATTCATCCAGACTCTGGACCGTACAGCGTATAGCATATGGAAATGTTTATGGCCGAATTCGCAACTCTGTCAGTCGTAAAATACGCGATCAGACATAATATTTCAAACATGAAAGGTGTTTGTTACGAGCACACATTTTCGTGTTTCAGATTCATATGATATGCGAGGATGTTGGACTTACACAAAGATTAACAGCATTATTTAATATGCTTGTTCGACGAAACTGAAACAAACATGGGTTGGTATGTAGTATAGGTATAGGCGATCTCGTTAAGATTGCGATGACTTCAGAAGCTGTCACATAGACATACGTACGAAACTTTGCAATACTTACACTGTGACAGATGGTATTTGACTAATTTTCTGTATTTTTTAATACTTAAATAATATAAATAAATATAACCATACACGAAGCGTAGTCTATTTGGCAGCTTCCAATAACTGTCACCAGATGAAGATCTCTTAGGAAGAGTTACCTTCCGTATAATAACCATTTTATGTTTATTGTAATGCGTGTGTAAGTAGCTAGATTTAAATATCTTATTAGTAGAGTTCCAAAGAATATTAGGCCACTACCCGGTATTCTGCCTATTCGCCAAGTTTTTCATTACATTCGTCCAAATTCCAAATAGCATGACGTCACATGAAACATACAATACTTGAACTGCGATTGTCTTTACCTGTCTCCTGTAAGTTCTTTATTTACGTAGATATCTCATTTAAAGACAACATAATATGTCTATTCTTTAGATTCTATTATAATTATTATTACTAAAAAAAGTAAAATTATGTCAAAAATATTGTTTTGTCATTTTGATAAAAATGATTAACTGTTCGTTATTAAAATTTGAAAACGGCAAATTATGGAGCAAAAAATAAGTTTCTTTGCATTAAAGTACCCTCGTCAGTTTTTGTAAGTTTATCATTGGCGCCAAAAGGCTGCAGTATATTTGCCGAATATTCGGTTAATCGGCAGACAGTCCTGGATAATTTTCGATATTCGGCACATCTCTATTTATTAGATTTGCGATTAAAACATCTATTATATTTGTCTTTACTCAATGCTTACTCATATACTCAGATTCGGACAAATAGCTGGCATTCAAAAAATATTTAAAGTTTGATCGAACGCATATCTAATCTTTAACAAAATCTTATTCCAAAGTAACATGCCAAAAGTGCAAAAGTACAAACATAGTCAGTCAGGATTTAACTTAGAGGTTATATAAAAACTCGATTTTCGACGATGTTTAGTTTGGTTCCACATGTAAATTAGATCTCAAATATAAATAGAAAAAATGTGAATTAAAAACCGAGCTTAATAATCAATTTTATTTGCTACTATTCTTATGTATAGTAAGTATATTGTTGGCTGTAGCATTCAATTTGAAACTTTTGGTCTAATTCAATTAGGAAAGCAACAAGCGTTATTATGGTAAAACAATAATGTAATAACTATACTAAATTCCACGAGACTTTTCATTATAGGGACACATGGCCACGTAGTTTCTTGCATTATTATTAGCTCTCAAACGTATACATAACGCTACGATTGGTTTACGACTTCAGTACGTGCTCGAGAAACCAATCACGATGCTTGAAGCAACATAAACTCCTGTCCCTTTAATGAAAAGTCTCGTGGAATTTAGTATAGGTGTTTTAAAAATTATTTCATTAATAAATTTTAAACTTTATAGGCAGATACATTACACACCATCACGATTAAATACGTAATTATGACAATTTGACTATTATGTTAACGTATTTTGTATCCTATATAGGTATTACGTTGGAAAATGACGAATTAAAATATTTTATCGACCCACACGTATAAATAAATTCAAATAAATTGTGGAATTTGCGAGGGAATATCATTAAATTTTATAATTTAACGGAAATTACTGTCTTCATTATCTACTCACTGCCTAAATAAATACATCATTTACGTAAATTGACAATTATAAATAATAAATATACAAGAAAACATCAATATCTTTATTGCCTTTCCTAAATTTAGGTATGTATCATCGTACTAGTTATATATATATATATATATATATATATATATATATATATATATATATATATATATATATATATATATATATATATATATATATATATATATATATATATGAATAACTGGGGAACCGTACCTTAAGCTGGCAATCTGTAAATAATGACTATAGTTATCTTGTTCACAACATTTTACTACACATTATATTTTACAGTAAAACATTTACAATTTATTATTTTGTCATTACTACGAATTACAATACAAATCATGTTCACTCGCTGAATGCTCGCACTACACTGAATTATTCTTGTTGTCAACAAGTAAAACTAGTTATATCATGCAATGTGCCTCCTGCAACGATAGAACAGAAAAAGTAAAATAAAACTATGATTTTTAAAGTTTAATGATTAGAAGTTTTATTTTTGTTTTCCTTAAAGTTTCTTGGTAAAATTTTAATAATGTAAATCTGATCAGGGTTTTATTTCTCATAAAAGAATTCATTTTCTACACTGTTAGATGGATAGTCTCCAAAGTAGAATAAAATGTAGTTTTTAAACCATAGCGCGAATTTTATATTAAAATTTTACACCTTTGCATATGTTGCATAACCATAAAAATGTAAATCCATACGATAAAATTTTTATTTGCGCAACTATACTGTGAAAATGTTTTCTGCATAGTTCAAATTCACACTGATATTAAATAACATAGATTTGGAATTTGCGCTGTTGAATTTATTTATTTTACAAAATTCAACAGTCAACATGACCGGCTGACATATGTCGGCTTTCAGATTAAAATACATTTGACATCCCAACCAGATTATGTTTCATATTTCGTATATCTGTTTAAATACAAATTTAATCAATACTGATGCCCCTTGCTAAATGAAAATTTTTATTTGTTCTCTGACACATTGCACACTGATGTTACAGAGCCATGTTTCATAATTTTTATTTTACATCAATCGTAAATTTTAGCATCACACATTCATATTATCTATTAGGGAGTGTCTATTCGTACGCTACCGGTCCACCGGTGCACCGGTGCACCGGTGACTCGGGTAACATCGGCTACCGATGCGCACTAGTGGCACCGGTCGTCGGCACCGACGCACCGGTAGCATCGGTGGCACCGGCGCACCGGTGGTACCGGTAGCATCGGTGGCACCGGCGCACCGGTGGTACCGGTAGCATCGGTGGCACCGGCGCACCGGTAGTACCGATGGCACCGGCGCACAGGTAGCACCGGGGCACCGGTCATAGGCACCGGTAATAATTAAGAAATTAAAAAAAAAGATTCTTAAAGAGGAGGAAATTTCCAATAAGAATAGTATTGAAACCTTAAGACGATCCTCTACCGCGTCAGAAAACAGCCTAAAACATGGATTTCGCGCGCCAGTCCACAGCGTTTATTGTTTTGTTAAATATAATAATCTAAAGATATTGTTGAAGATAAAAGTACAATCTACAAAATGGTCGATGCAAAATTTGAAAGTTTTGCTTTAAAAGCGAATGCTAATTTGAATTTTGACAATTTTTGTTATTTTTTGAACACAAATATCTTCTGTTTTAAAACGAATTTAAAAAATTTGATCGGTTATTTCGTAGATCCAAACTTTGTAGACAACATAATATTAAAATTTATTTTTTACAAATATTGCAGTTTTTTTTACAATTATGGATGCCAAAATTATTTTTCCCCTCAAACATAAATTATTTTTTATTTTTATGTTAACAAAACAATAAACGCTATAAGAATAGCGTGCGGAATCAATGTTTTTGACAGTAAGTATAAACTATTAATCTATAAAAATTTTAAAGACACAGCGGAGAAAATTCGAGTAAAATTAAAAAATTTGATCGGAAAATCTATTTACTTTTAAACAATATCATCAAAAACTTTTTTGGAAGATATTTTATCACTGAACAAAATAACACAGTATTTGCATTTTTTAACTAATTAAGCCATAAGAAGATTTGAAAATGTCAAAAATAATCTAAAATCAAAATTTTATAAACAAATGCATATAATAGCTGATCAACAATAGTTACAAACTTAATAACTCATTTAAAAGTCCAATCAATCCTATATAAAAACGACTTAAATGTTCATTTTCGTATCTCGAATAGTTTAAAAGTTATAGCAGTTTTCTTGAAAAATCAAGTACTTCTTTTATAGCACGTAATTTTTTAAAGTACAATATAAAATTAAAATAATCTTTTTTCGATACTTTGCAATAGATGGTTGTTTTTGTAATTTTTATTAGTTTCAGGAAAAAAATATAATGAGATTTGAAATTTGTTTATAACAAATTGTTAACTTAATAAACAATGAAATTACACAGGTCTGCAAAAAAAATCAATTAAAAGTTGTTTGAGATATGTTAACTGATTTTTGTGTAGTTTTTTGCGCTGATTTCAAAAATTAGTTTTTGTCTATCACGTAAGGTTTAGCTTCAAAATAAGGTACAAGTTTGGGGTATAAAATTTGAAGAACATCTCAAATATATAAAATTGAGATATAGATTGAGAGAAAACTATACGTGACGGAATTTTTTCAATATTTTTCCCATGATTAGCGCAAAAAATACTATAAAAATCATTTATTAATTATGCAACAATTTTTCCATCGCAGCCTGTGTTATCAACAAAAAAATTTTTTGGTTGTTCTATTGAAAAGTGCCAATTATGATTTTTAAAGATAAAGTAATTTCTTAACTTATTATTTAAACAATGGAAATATGGAAAAAACGATTTTAAACAATGAAAACATTTTTTAAGAAAACTTATTTTTCTTAAAAATCATTATTTTATCAAGACAACAAAATGGCAAAAAAAATTTCATTAGTATGAAACTAGTCCATTTGTTTATAAACAATTTGTAAACAAATGAGATAAAAAATCCTTAGGTACGTTATTTAACGTCATTGTTAGTTGCGAAAACAGTAATAATCTAACGTTACTTTGATAAGATTTGACTTGCAAAAATTATAATAAACAAAATATTGAAATTTTAAAAACTTTCATGACGTGATATTGTTAAGTATATATAAAAGAAGGGCTAAGAAGCGAAAAATTTTAATCCGATTATTTAAACATTGTTTGTTGTCTTCAAGGACAACGAAGGTCCGACAAAATATTGTTAATTAACAATTGTATAACTTTTCGAAAAATAAACTAAATAACTTTTTTCCAACGGGACTAAATTCTTTGAAGTGTTGACAATACACCATAATTTTTTCAAATTTTTAAATTGATATTTGATACTGTAAACATTTTATTTTACATGATGTACTCGCTTTAGAGACGGCGCACGCATACCTCACCGGCCGCTTGGAGCTCTATTTTCAGCGTTAAATTACTATCATAAATAATGAAAGTAGAGTTCCGGAAGTTTTTTATTGGAAATTTCCTCATCTTTAAGAATCTTGTTTTTAAATTTCTTAATTATTAATAGTTTTTGAAATATTAGCGAAAAACAAAATACCTTTTTTTCTTCATCTTTATTTGTTTATAACTTTTGCAATTTGTTAGATGTTGAAAAATAGTAGCACCGGTGTATCGGTGCTATCTACCGGTGCCACCGGTGCTACCGGTGCGCCGGTGCTGATGACCGGTGCCACCAGTACTACCGGTGCGCCGGTGCCATCGGTACGCCGGTGCTGATGACCGGTGCTGCCCGTGCGACGGTGCCGATGACCGGTGCCTCGGTGCTACCGGTACGCCGGTGCGCCGTTGCTGATGACCGGTGCTTCGGTGCTGCCCGTGCGACGGTGCCGATGACCGGTGCCCCGGTGCTACCGGTACGCCGGTGACACCGGTGCCCCGGTGCTACCGGTGTGCCAGTGCCACTGATGAGCACCGGTAGCCGATGTTACCCGAGTCACCGGTGCACCGGTGCACCGGTGGACCGGTAGCGTACGAATAGACACTCCCTATCTATTACGCCTCCTTAAGAAAACCGTGCCAGAAAACAGCCAAAAACATGGATTTCGCACTACTCCACAGCGTTAATTGTTTTGTTAAATATAATAATCTAAAAATATTATTGAAGATAAAAGTACAGTTTACAAAATGGTGTCTGCAGAATTTTAAAATTTTGCTTTAAAATAGAAATATATAAATTGGAATTTTGACAATTTTTATTATTTTTTGAACACAAATATTTTCTATTTAAAAACGTATTTTAAAAATTTGATCGGTTATTTCTCAGATCCAAGCTTTATTGACAACATATTCAAATTTTTCACTTATATTTCACTTATAGATAAAATCTGTACAGTGGCGCGCGAAAGCCCTCTTTTTATATTGCAGTTTTTTTTTACAAATATGGGTGTCAAAATTATAGTTTCTCCTCAAACATAAATTATTTCTTGTTATTATGTTTAACAAAACAATAAACGCTAGGTAGCGTGCGAAATCAATGTTTTTGACTGTTGTCTGTCATGGGTAGGATCACCTTAATAATAATTAATAGAAATCAAATTCTGTAAAAGGGATTGTCATGCATCTCTTTATAAAACCTTGTATGAATAACCAACTTATGGGAATTTTCCAAAAAATTATATCCCTGATGTACTATTTCTTTTAACCCTCTCTAAAAAATGCTTATGTTAGTTTTTTGTGACTATACGTTACTACGTAGGTAGTTTGTTTTCTACGGTCAATGGAAATAGCATATTAGTTATCAAGAACGGTTAGTTTACCGATGGAAGACAATGTTTTGTATGACATCGGTAATTCCTTAACGTTCGTGATGCTTATATCATTATTTGCACTATTGGTCTTTTTTAACCTTACGCAAATATTAATTTCTTCGTAATTAATATTAAATTTACTTGTCGTTCTAGAATAGTAAGTAAATTACTTATTGTTCTGGTAATTTATTTACCGTTCAGTTTGAATTACTTACCGTTTTGTTTAGCCTAGCAACCGATAAGATCAACATACCGTCTTGGAAACAGGCATGGTAAGTTGATACAAAAAGACCAATTGTGCAAAAAAGTACATTATTGAATAAAACATACCAACACTTACTTATTTTATTTTCAACCAATGTGTATCTCAATAACAGAATGTTAAATGTTATAATAGTGGAATGCAACCACTGGGATCTAACTTGGGTGCGGGTGCCTTCCGTATATGATAAATGGGAACTTTCCTAAACTCTTAATTATTGTGTTATTCTAAAACATCATAACAACCAACATGACATTAGACATTATCACAATATACTTCAAATCAACATAATGCAATCCTATAAGTTTGTATTTGAATGATCAGTTTGTTTTTCGAATATTGTCAGAATATAAATATAAAATTAATGCTGTGGAGATTTTAGTTTACTGGCATTTGTTTGAAAATATGTCCCTCATTAACTAATAGCGGATTATTAAGTTTCATTAGTTCAAAGTAAAATTCAATTCTTAATTAATCGTTTGCAAAATTAAACATAAAACAATAATTATTATTATGCTATTTAAATCATTTAGCACGTTAATGTTACAGTGTATTCATTAAATTTTAATCAGGGATAAAATTACAAAATCTCATCGATTACAGGTGCAATGTTGAATATATTAATCCAATGGCTTTTACACAATTTTGAAGTACTACATTCCTGATTAAAATTTCACTGTAATTTGTTGGATGATAAATTATGAACAAAATAATGTACCTACCTATAAGCCATACATGGCATAATAATAATCTATTTTAATGAAATTGGCGATTGTTTTATTATTCTGGTGGCACTGAGAACAGTGTAGAGATTCTCAAGTCCGGATGTTAACTTTCCGGTAAGTTTTGCAATATCCGATTGAAATATTAAATACGACCATCATTAATAAGTTGTGGGTTTCGTAGTTGGGACTTGCAACCGCTGATATTAAATTATGGCGTAGAGATATTTGTTTATGCAGGCAGAGTAAACTACAGACATAAATTACAAGTTCCAATTTACTTTATGTAAAGGAACTGAGTGAAGAAGTTTGATTACTAAGAAATTTTAATTAATCTGTGCTTTTTTCCAACTTGAGAAAAATATGAAATAAAACTTTTGCTTGCAATTTTCATTGACGCTGATGGTGCGCTGAGAAAAAGACCTTAAATATGATTAGGTAGGTACTACTTTAGATTTGATTTCTTCGCCAATCAGAACGATACTTATATCATTAAAAATTTTAATAAAATGGTGGTGGTCCCTATTCTACGATTCTGTAATATACAATCTTTTAGTTTTTTTAGTTTAGCAAAATTATTTATGTATCAAATTCAGTGAAAATTGTCCATGTGAATACTTATTTCAGAGATTACTACAAGCAAAGTGTTATAGTTATGAAAAATGTACCTACTTTTTGAAAAATTTGCATTCAGTGCACAAAATGAGTGTGGAAATTTATGTCTGCACTCAATGTTTCAAAAGCCTGCTTTCACCATCAATTTTTAACATCAAGAAACATGTGAATTCGCAATTTCGTGGAAAAAAAAATTACAATCTTATTGAGGTCCGTAGTATAATAATAATATAATCAAACTAACTCATGTTTTGCAACATTCTAAGATTTATTGCATCCATTTAGATAACCCTTACACAATAAGGGGCCAATAAAAAACGGTCCCTTCTCAATTGTCCTTGTGCCCTGGAGTCTACACTACTACCAACATAATAAACATCCCTAGATCCTTGATCCTCACCAGCCTATAATTCCGGTTACGAATTTGTGCCTCGGTTATGTTCTCTTGACTTTCGTTATAGAGATGAAACAGCAACAGCGTAACAAAAGGTAATTCACAGGCGGGGTACCAATCGGATGTTGTCAATAGACAGGTATGTCAAATAAAAACTTAATAGAATAGTTATTTTAAATTTACGTGTAGTTTCTTTTAAAAATCTAATATCAAATTCCTTTGTCCAGGAATAGGTATAACAACATTTCTTATCGTATTTTATAAACAGATAAATATTAATTTAATAGCTCATTTAAAATCATCTAAAAAAGTCTAGTAATGTATTGAAATTTCTGACGTCGTATAAATACCTATTTGGAAATTTGACAAAAAATTTAAATAGGTAGAAAGGTACGTAAATAAATAACAGTCGCAGTCGCAATGAGGAAAAGACTGGAATAGAAAAATAAGTAAAATCGAGAGTATTCTAGGAATTCGAAAAAAACATAGCTTAACTAGAAAATTGGGTTTAAACATTTCTTTTAGCATCAGATTTAATATTTTGTAACTCCAGTAGATTTTTTTTAAATTTTAGTAATTTTCAAGTTTAGTTAGGTTAGGTACGGATTCGTTTTCATCAATCCATCTATCCACACATGGGGAAACATTCAAATAAATAATATTTCCACGAAAATTTTGTCATCGATTTGCTTCATGATTTCTATATTAAATTTGTATACTCTAGTACACTTGCGAACCTGATTTAGCCCCTTAGTTACGCTACTGGTCCCAGTTATGTACTCTCGTTATAGAGAGAGAGAGCAAGCAACCAACCCCCAAAGGTCAGGGATGAATAAATAACCATCCGACAGGTGCCATAAACAAGAGCCGACCGCTGGTTATTACTGGGCGCGTCGCCAACGTCGCGACTCGAACCCGGAATCACCCGGACGAGGAACTTACAATTGCACTGGCTGGAAGCCAAGACTAAAGCTGGCCTCCTCACCCACTCTTTCTTTGTATTGTGTGGAAGATAGAAGCTGCGAGCTATTCACAGTAGGAGACGACACAAGTTGTTTGATTTTCTAAGGAGGTTTACTGGCCTTTATTTGATGGGACTGTGAAAGGAAATGGTATAAATTTACTTCGTTTCATCAAACGAAATTCTGATCAACACAATAAGGAGGATTCTGTACTAGGCATACTAGATAAATATGGCTAAATGGGAAAACTTATACTATTCTCTTCGGCAAATTTAACGACGTGAATTTCACAAGAAGCGTACGGACGAATGCGGAAATAATTAACACAGATATTATTCTTTTTAAAGTACCTAATGTTATAGAAAAATAGTAACTTTCATTTTTAAATTTGGCAATTGTAATTAATTTAGACCAGAAAATATATTACAACTTATTTTCAAATAAGAATCGTTTAGATACCTAGTGCTTTGATACATGAAAAATATTTTCTATGAATAGTCTTATCTAACGTAGTGATTCCAATTTTTTACTTTTAATCAGATTTTATTATCTCTGATCTATATTATTACTATCAATTTTAGTGATCGTAAGTAGTACCTGTACTGTAAAAAATATGGTAGGTATGCTAAAATGTTAATTATTAATAATTATACTTGTGTATTAGATTATTGAAAGTTCAATGTTCCGAATTGTTTATAATATAGTTATTTATATCTAAAATAAACATTTGATCACACTATTTCAAATTTTAAAGCCGCTATTCGTAATGCTGACTGATTTAATTTATTGTTAAATGTTTAAAATGTATCAAATAGTAATGTCAAACATGCATTCAACAAAGGCTTTTGTTTTGGTTGTAATCAAAATAAACATCAGTTATTGTAATCCACAATAATTTGCAAAATGTGTATTTATTAAACAGCCGCCTCTATGTTGATTATTGATGAGATATATATTTTTTTATTTATATGACCATTGAATAATTAATTCTTTATGTAGGTAACTTTAGTAAGATAAACCACTCCATAAGACACAGTATTGTATTATGAGTCCATTATTTAACACAACTGTCATCTATTATCACGCAAGGTTAGAATAGGTTAAGTAATATTTGAATGCATAAAAAATTGTAACGAAATGTTTTATTTGAAATGTCGAAGGTAAAACGTCGCATTTGACTCGCACATAATGGCTATAATTAAATCGGATGATTAAACATTCATCTTCATCTCGTGCATAAACTCCTCTGGAATTATAGCCTACATTATGTGCTCGTCAAATAATATACCTACTATTATTGTATGCGTCTTGACACACTTGACACACATTGTGACCAAAGTGCTCGTAACTAATGGACAAACAAAATTTGTTTTAATGAAACAATAATTAGGTACTCCACTCAGTGGCAGTGGCAACGAAAAAATTTTGAGTGGGAAACATGGAAAATAATTTTGCGATTAAAAAAAATTTCTATTTGGTACCTAATCTACACATATCATAGGTACAACTTACTCTTAAATTTATGACATTAACTTCAAAACCATACTGTTTTATTTTAATTTATTTAACCTTTAAATGCGTACCTGCATTTTTATTTCAAATTGTAGCTGATTCCACGATTGAAATAAATTTAATATACAGTGAGTTTACTTTAACGTGAAATATGGCATTATTCATATATCCATGGTTACGAATTTGACAGCAATGTATTAGAGCGTTCTTTTTAAAATAAAACATCGCGAATCATTTTAACTATATTATTCTTGAACAATATAAGATATTTGGGCAACATAAACTTTTAATTGTTCAAAGTATAAATCGTATATCCAGGTAGCACCAGTGTGGCACCAATTAACAAATTCAAATTGATTCCCTATGTGTTATTTTTAAAAGAACGCTCTAATACATTGCTGTCAAATTCGTAATCATGGATATAATAAATACCATATTTCACGATAAAATAAACTCACTGTATTGTTTTGTGTAATATTCCTCTTTTAGTTATGGAATTATGACCAAGATCATTTCAGATCTGGTTATCACGACACAAACGAGGGGAAACTTTAAAATATCAAGCTTCGTCGTTCTTTTCTCGTTTAATAATTATTATTAAACATGCGAACGCACTTCCATCCATCCATCATTTTACACACACAAATAATATTGAAAGAATGGTTAAAACAAATTAAGACAACCTCTACTCAAACATGTATTTCCGAGAATATCTTTAGACTTTTATTGTAGATAAGAAAGTAAAAATTAATAACATTTGCTAGAATTACTTGTTAGTGCAGCAGGTTAAAAGCTTAATTTGATGTCTTATAGCGCAGCTGAGTTTTCGATACCTTTACATGACAATTTGAGTACTAATCAATATTAATATAAATTAAAATGCACAAATGGCAACAGTGCAAGAACTTTCCGATGAGTGCTTTCAGATCAGAAGGAATAAATTAATAAAACCCTTTGCTCTGTCTTTCCGTATAATTACAGTTGTCGCTTTGGCGTAAGCCTTTCTATATCTCTTTCCAGTTGGGAAAGAATTAGAGAGAAAAGTACGCACTGCATAGATCTTCTATTAATTACAATTCATTACGTTGGCTTTTAACTCTTAAATCTACGTAGAGCTTTTGCCCGAGTAGATAATCACAAAAGTTTTGCAAAACTTCGTTGAATATCCAATTCTGCACATAGACGCAGAGAGGCAAATGTCTGAAGGGAATTAAAATTTAAAACAATTTACTTTGAAATGACAGAAAAATAACTATTATAAAACAGCGTATTTTAATAATTCGCAAATGCCGAACTTCGCTATAATTTTTTTTCGTATACCTAATTAACGGTTCATCAAGACAGATCACATTTTTTTGTTTTGACTGTACTATATTTTATAGGAATATATATTTTAAATATAACATACAAAAGTGTTCGTTAATTTTTATGTTTGAGTGATTGAATACCGTTACAATTTCCTTAAATATTCAATTCTGGAAAGCAAAATCTAACACTTACCAGTTTTTTTTTTTTTGCAGAAGATCATTTTTCAAATTATAATAATTTTATGATATCACGTACGTATTTCAAAGATTAATTTTGTATTTATATACAAGTTTAAAATTTTGTGCACTCTACTTCATTTTATTGAAGAAAAAAGTAATTTGAATTCTAGAGTTTTATACATTTTGTAGGTATCTACGAGTATATAATGAACGATAAGTAATTTTACTCAAATGCAGGACAATAATTGACAGCAGTGCATGACATTATTTACGAGAATTTGTTTATGTTTTGTGAATTTATTTTGCAATTGGCCAAAAATAGGGTAACAAAGTTTACCAAGTGCTGTCTTCTTAAAAAAATTTAAGTATAGGAGATTATTTTCATTTTTTAATGTTTCAAAATAGATATACCTACTATAGTTTAAGAAGAGTTGTAGCGTTTCGATTAAAATTATTATTAGGTACTACTTTGTCATTGGGGTTATTAAAAATACAGAAGAGAAAACCTCCTGTTTATAATTAAAATCAAAAATTTTGATTAAAAGGTAACTTAGTCGTATAATTTATACTAATGTAGACGCTTATTTTTTGCTATAATGGTTGTTTAAACACGTAATATGTTGAAAACAAATAATTTCAAGTAAAATATTAATTAAAATTAAGTAATTATTTAAGGAGTTTGTGATATTTAATATCAAGAAATGGGGTAAAAATAGTATTCTATTCAAGTTATTTTCCTCTCCGTTATTGCATAGCGGTTTGTGCTGGTTTCTATCGCTGGTTGATGTCAGTGTCTCAGTTTTCGTTTAGCAGATCGAAGTTTTAAAGTCATTTGTGAACCGCACGGGCTGGTTAGTGAACATATTCATTTGCATGTTGTGAGGGAAATTTGCCATGTGTATAAACCAGCCAAACACAAACGAGGGGAAACATTATGAACTGGCAAATGTCTGAATTAACAGTTTCTTCCCATCTAGAGAGGCATGAGGCGTGGAGTATAATGCAGAATCAGAATTTCAGAATGCTATGCTTATTTTGGGTTGTGGGTTGTAATATAATGTCCTGAACTTACCAGAAGTCAGGAGTTTGAAATGTACGTACTGTTGGAAAGAGAATGGATACAAGGTTAGTTGGAATTGTTCTTTTTGTGTGAATAGTAACAATAGCGGATTTTTTTTGTAAATGTATTGTGGTAAATAGAAACTAGGTTTGTAGGTAAATATAATAATGCATTAAGTACAAAAAATCTTTGTTACAATGTTTATTTAACAGAAGCACTGGAACGCACATACGAATGCAAACATAGCATTATATGAAAATTAATGTTTCATAAAAATTTACACAATGTTTTTTATATTAATTTTGTATATTTACTACGTTAACTGTAAGAAAGAAAACAAATTGAACAAAACGATAAAGTTTTTATTAATCAATTTCGAAAACGGAAAAACATTTTTTTACATTTTTAGTGTTATTAAAAATAAAGTAACATTAGTTAAATACGAAATGAAAATTAATGAATAAGAAAGTGTCAAGTGTATACTTAGTGTGGTAATGGCCGTAATTCTACTTTTAAAAACCCATCATTTTATAATAATTGAGCTGTGAAAATCTTCATGAATGTTTCTCCGTAATTAATTGATGATTCAATTGGAATAATTTTATTCAGTTAATAATTATTCTGAATAAGTAAGTAAATAAAGATATCCTTTTTAATTGATAATCAAATATTTTAACATTGTCTTTCAAACATACATTTTTGAGAATGATTATTAGGTTTTTATCGTACTAAAACTGTTAAAATTTGAGATAGACGGCATAAAAGTAACTCAAAACGCCTATATCGTTATCCTTATTATATTTAAATTATGTAGAAAACATTTTGAAACTAATACTCTCTATATTACATAAATAGCAATCTAAAGACAATTACCCGATTCATCAACACCACAAAATTAGTCCCTGGAATCATCTCTGTCAATAACTTTCCCAATTACTTCTCTATCATTCGCATCAAAACCATTCCAATCAGTGACAAATACGAAATACACAAAATCTCATCAATCTTTCAAACTTTATTCCAATATCAAACTCTTCTGTGGTCGCATTGACTCTGAGGAAAATTAGTTACATGTTATAATGAGATCCTAGAGTGTCAACTAACAACTTGGCTGCAAGTGAAAGATGCAAACAACCTAGTGCACTGAGTTTTGATGTTGCAAATGATGGAAAGAGCTGGTCTGGGGAATATGTGTTGGTTAGCTGTGAGCTACGTTCATAGACGTACGATGTCTAAGGGGAACAGACAAACTCATGATAGTCAGCTATAAAACAATGTTTTTCCAAGTATGTATTTAATATAATTATAATATTATACGATTCCAAGTCTACATCTAGGTACGTACATTTTTATGAATTACAAAATGCACTCTGACATATTAATATTATTGGTTTGTGATATGAAAAGCGTGCGATCATTGCCATTGCAAAACACTTCTGTACTGCATGTATTCATAATTTAACATGCAAAATTTTAAGTGACGTTTGTAGTTATATATTATTATAATAGTGGGTCCAAACTTCTTTAACAAGTTAGTCCGAATGAATAGAACGAGCAGTACGCGCAAGCTGAATTTGCCAATTTTCCTACTATCGGATTCATAATAATTATAGACAGTTGGGTTTAAAGATAAATAACTCTAACTCGTTAAAAAATAATCCAAAAACTTTGAACCGAAATTTTTATATTTTTATAGAAATAATAACAATTTATAGGTAGCAAAAATGAGCCATGATTTTTACACATTTTTAGAAACTGTTAATTTCAATGACGTCTACTGTCCATATACATCATCAAAAATAATTCATTTTAGTATAATGTAGTCTCAACCTTGAGGTTGAGACTACGTTGGTAACGTAATTTTTTTTAATGTTAATTTTTTTGTTTATAATAATGAAATAAAGTGAACATGTAAGATATTAGTTACTGGCAATTTTATATTCAAGTTAACGATGTCTTATATAATTATAAAAATATTTGTTTATAATTTTTACCTTCCGCTTACCTGTAAAGGAAGGTATTGGAATCATGCAAAAAATCGGGTGGTGAATTTTTAGTGGATGAGCACGAATTAGGGTCCTTACAACTCATTTTTGATAGTTTCACGATGATGTCTGTGTGTATGTGTGTGTGTGTGTGTGTGTGTGTGTGTGTGTGTGTGGTCAAGGGTTGTTAGTCGCATAACTCAAATACGAATTACCCGAAAATTTTGATATTTGGTATTTAACATTTGTATATAAATTGGAAGAGCTCCCTAGATTTTGGTACAAATATCTTCATCGGAAGTGATATTTTTTGAAGATTGAAAAGGTTAATTGTCAAAATTGTATATAAATTTGGAAAAATATAGTATTTATTTGTAATGAGAATAAGAGGAAAAGTTATTTGCAACTTACGTTATAAAAAAATTGTCTTTATCTGGTAGCATTAAAGAACTGCAGTAAAATTTAAAAAATAAATTTATCAAATAAAACGTTGATATCTTGTAATCCATGATCGGTTGATTTTTGTTTCTGCGTAAAAAATATTGACAGGTGAGACGGGTGACAAGTTGGCATACTAGCGCTATATAAGTCCTAAGTAAGATATTAAATGTAGTAATTGAACGGAGGATGGCTTCAATACAGCAGAGTTTTCCTGTGAATGAATCTTTTTATTCAGGTGATGCAAATTTCTGTGTTTGAATATTTGAGATTTTTATTTGTATATTTTAAATGGGTACCGGATTGCACGTATACATTTCTGTTTAAAATCTAGATATGGCGGAAGGTTGTGTGATGGCCACGTCAGATTTTTATTTAAAAATTATTACATAATTTTTAATAATTTTTTTTCTGAAATTTATGGATCCTCGCGGTATCACTCTCTCACTACCTACTTAATTCCCTTTATCTTTGTATATTTCATAATTTGAATAACATATTTAAATATCACTTTAACTTAAAGACGGAAACTGCCAAACGCAAAACAACGTATGAAAACAACTTCTACCGGAAAATTTGTAAACTATTTTAGATCTTTTATATCTGTTTACATATAAATAAATACGTTTGGGCCGCGTTGCCGCGTCCTACTATGGGTCAGGTTGGTAAAAGTGGTCTGACCTATGCCAGGCAAGATTAGGGTCGAAGTTGGGGTATAGGTCGAATAAAGGTCTGCAGTGCAATCATGGCCTATATCTCATATTCTGCTTCTTATACGTATTATCAAGTATTGAGGAAAGTAAGTGCCCCTGTTTTTCAATTATTCGGACGCCTATGGCAACACAGAGAGTATGAGTGTGAGGGATGTTTAACGCCTACTCCACAACCTGATGTAGAAATCACATTAGCCGGGTTTATAGAGAAGACAGAGCGCGCATGTGGGGAATAAAGTAAGAGAGTTAAATTTGCCTGGAAGGGAATTTAGTGCTAGCAAAATGTTGACTTTAAAGTTGGAGAAATAGGAGCAAACAATAATAGTTGAATTCAATTTAAGAGAAATTTCTTACAAATCTCGTTTCGGTGAGTTTGCCAGGTAACTTCCCAAGTAACAATGATTGACCGTAAACCAAAAATAAACGTTGTATATTAGTCATAAGTTTGTTATAATTTAATGTTATATTTTGACATTGCACAGATGTAACCCAAGTAACATAGACTGACCATAAACCAAAGATCGACGTTGTGTTTTAGTCATATTTTAACGTTATATTTTGACATAGACGTAATTTTACCATCATGTTTGGACGTCATAATTAAATCATATAATAAGTCATAATCTGACGTCATGTTTTGCCGTTGTATGGATGTAGAATCTATGTTTATATAGTACACTTATTTTATGGACGTAATTTTATAAACTGAGTCAATAGTGTCAAATTATACTACTATCGTTAATAGCAACTATTTTGCAAATTGTCTAATCCGAAATTATTTGGATAGTGATTTTAACAATGTGCACATTTACTTTCAATTTTTTTTCTACCAGATAAATTTTTAACGCTGTTCTTAATATATTGACTCTCTTATTGAAATCTCTTTACAATTTGTTGTAAGAAAAAATCCCGAATAAATCATTTTAAAAACTTTGCATAGTTAAATGTTCATCTAAATGCAATCCATGTATCTAATATACCGAATCTTATTCACTTTATATCGATATTTCATAACATCAAACTATAATGTTAGATTGGCCGATCGGTTAGCGACGTAGGATACCAACATAATACAGTTAAAACTATTAAACTTTTGGCGGATTTTATTAAAATATATAGTTAACATTTTCATAGTTAACTTGTAAACTGTTGTACGAATAAGTTGGACAAAAAGTAGTTGGTACTTAATCTTCTATTACATTAGAATTGATTTTTTTTTCTATAAAAAGTAAGATTATAAAATTATATTTGAAACGTAGATCAGAGCAGTGTTATGCGTTACCGTGCATAAAAAGTGAGTTTATGAATGTGTTTTATCGTATACTGAAAGTGTATTCATTCCTGCGTGACACCGGCGTACAGTTGATGAAGCAAACCCAGATAACAGTTGATAAACGTGCGCCGGTGCGACACTTCGCCTCGCCTGCACCACGTTATGTAGCTTACATAATAAAACACACTATAGCTAAATTAACACGAGTTTACCCTCGCTATCTTATCACTCGATGCAAATTACTCCAACTTTACCATTCGCATAGCATTCGGTTTTTACTGAAATTTCTAATTTTTAATGACGCCTGAACTTCGTTCTTGTTTATTGCGCATCGTTAGAGATAATTGCATTATTATTCATGCTGCGAGTTTTCAGTTTTTCGCCACTGAATTCGCGAAATCGCAGAGATTCGTCGTTCGTCGATGTTGTTGGATACTTTTGTGTGGTGCCTTTTTTGTTTCGGTACTTTTTATTTGGACTTTATTTGAAATTCCGTTCGCGAATTGCGTTTTACACTGATTTGTGTGTTTACACTCTTCGTAATTAAAATGGTGGCTTTATTCAGATGTGAGATGTGTCTACTCGTGGATTATTAGAATTATTCATTCGAACGCCAAACACCGTTTTAAATAATAATTCTTCAGCGGAACTTCACAATCAACAAACAAAAAATTGGAAATTTTCAGAGGGAAATTTGTTGGAAATAATGACACACAAACACCGCGCAAACACAAATATCGTTGAACAGTTTAGCACACAAATTTAAAATAAAATACAAGACACCCACACCCACAAAATATTTCCAAAATATCTGTTATATACAAAACGATTAAAATGTTCATGATCATGTATTAGTAAATAGGTTCCTAATCAATAGACAGTAGGTTTGTATTTTTAATAGTTTGAATCAAGATTTAAAATTGAAACGATTTTATCGTGATTTATGTCAGAATAAATCAAACCAAAAATATTATTTTATCCACGCCAGTGATATAATAATAATATTATTTTCATCATTTGAGTGAGATAATTTGTTATATTACCTCACTAGTGAAGTAATATTACTCTACTTGACTCGTTCGTAGTCATGAATAATGCTAATAAAAATAATATTTTTGTCAATATTTGACATCAATGTTAAAGATATAATGTACCTACTTGTCTACCTATTTATTACTTAAATATTCTTGGAATAAATCAATTTTGAAATACAAATTAAGAATTTGTTTGTAAATAAAACTGACAAGATCCTGTTTTCGAACAAGTTGTATGTATCCTGTTGCTTTGATTTTAAATTAAAAATTATAGAAACTGACATCTATCAATTCTCAAAATATATCATTTTTAAAATTTCAAATCTGACGGTTAAACAAGAATATAAATTTTTATTTACTTTGAGCAGTTGTGGATATACAGCACTCATGTCTACGACCTCGTCGTACAATATTATTCACATTCGACTGCTGTAATAATGCTCTTATCCCACTTGTAACATAAATAACTATTATATTATGAATTAATTAAAATTATTAGTAATTCATTTGCAATTTTTATGTAGACGGTTTGTTATGAATTTTAAGGCCGAATGACAAATTAATTTTTTCTCTGAAATTGACAGATTGTGTTACTTATTGTTATTGATTATTATGATATTTTTGGGACAATTCATTCGTACACTTACTATACGATTTTTATTGTATTCAATATTAATTTATACTCGTAAAACAGCACTTATACTAAATCTTACGTCAGATTCCGTTTGTTACAAATCATCTTTTCCAACATCTCATTATGATCACATTACTTTGGTATTATCTATTTCTTTCATTATAATTTTTAATAATATTTCAGGAACATATATTTTTTGAAGTTTTGATATTTGAATGGCCACAGTATAAAATAATTATTGACTGAATAGCTAATTATAATATTGTATATTATAATTAGCTACCCTTAATTTGCATTTAACTTAATTATTTTCCTACATTGTAAGCTATAATTTATAATAAATTATTGGTTAAAAATAAAGCCATGAAACAATTGATCAAATATTAATGATACTTAATAATTTTGTCTGATCAATAGACACAAATTAAAATTCTTATTTTATATTTTATATGCAAGGTTGATAACATAATGCGATAAGGATAAAGAATTCCGATTGTTGTTGGATGTTGGCAATATAAAGGTCATAGTTAACAGTTGTGGTCGTGGGTTGACTGTCATCATCATCACGGCGCGTAATCCCCGACACCAACGTGGGAGAATGCGAGAAATGATTTGCATTTGAATTGCGCGTTTTTCATGGCATTTTTCGTTTTGCGCTAGGACGCATTTAATGAAATTCATATTTTTAAATTAATTCGCGGAATTCCTGCAACGCACTGCAAATCTCTGCCGGAAATTGCAGCCGAGTGAATTGTGCGGAAGAACATAAAGAAATTTATTTTTATATAAATTTGCGAAATGAACTCATTGCTCAAGGGCTGCGACCTGCGGAAGATTTTTCACGCCAAGAAATTTTATATGGAATGTTAAATTTTAAAATTTTAATTTGTTTCACAAACATAAAAGTTTATTACCTGTAGAATTACACACACTCTTTATTTTATTATCAGAGACTCAAACCGAACCGGAATAGGAACGAAAACCGGAACGAATCGCAGCTTTTTATTGATCTTGGAATCAAATCTGAATAAAAAAGTTGGCTAAACCCATTACAGGAGCCAAACCGATTATTATGGACCGGTTCGGAATAACGGTTCAAAGCATATTATTCTATTTTTAGGAAAGTTATAATTTTTTCTTTGATTTGTGTAATATTTTCTGAAAACCGGTTACCGGTTCATTTAATTAAAATCTGATGTGGCTAGCTCATAACCTCCCGCCTTGACACTGTAATGGGCTCTTCCACCATAGTCAAGATTTCATAAAATTTTGCTAAAAACTTGAAAAACATATCAAATCATAACTGTAAATAAAAAAATTTCTTTAAAAAGTTATTTAATCATGAGATACAAGCGCTTTAAATATTGTGTGACGTCATGTGATGTCCCAAGTGCGATCTATTCTTATTGGTTATACAAAAATAGACAAACCAATGAGATACAGGCACTGCGCCAGCGCCATGCGCAAGCATTTGGATCAGATGTTTGTTAACTTTGAACTGTCAGCTGCGTTTGAATCTCAAACTTTTCAAGCTATGGCCTATGGCTATGGTACGAAAACTATCTTAAAACTAAAAATAAAATATAGTTTTGTTACGAGATGTTATTTTAATAAGAGTACTACAAACAATTAGATAACTCTTGAGACAATAAAACTCATTAGCTAGCCTCTTAGATTTCAGTTTAATGGTAGTGTTCGAGAAGAACAGATCATAAATCAGTAAAGTGTATATGGTTATGTGAAATAGATCCGTGTTGATCTGGCCTGGTGAGTTGAGCCGTGTGTGTCCATGATGTGTAGAGTGTGATAAGTGTTGAGACATTGGGTACGCGGACCGTGGTTGGCCGCCAACGATGCAGCGAGCAGCTTTGGGCTGTAGTGGACCGTGACTGGCCGCCAACGATGCAGCGAGCAGCTATGGGCTGTAGTGATCCTTGTCAGATCGCCAACGGTGCAGCGAGCAGCCGTGGGGCTGGAGTGGCCCTAACCAGGTCGCCAACGAGATACGAATGTTTGAATGTGGTATGATGTGGAGATTGATGTGTGATGTGAGAGTCTGAGGTGGAAGTGTTCCACCAGCGTGTTACTGCTCCTCACTAAGCATGTTTGCTTATGTTTTCTTTGCTTCCAGAGTTAAACGTGATCTTGAGCTCGCCAACTAATTCCTTAAGCCTTACGACAAGGTTATCGCTTCCAGGTATGCTTGATATTTGATCTAACAGTAGGCATCATAAATACGGGAAAAGTAGGTAATCTAGTTTATTTTGTCTATGTCATTAAAATCTAATTTAGGCGCGCTTCGTATTTAATTAACAACTCTTAACAGTTTTATGTATTTTATGGTATTTATTACTCTACAAAGTTACTAATGTCATAGAATTATATACTGTTTTAAATTTAATATTATTATAATGGGTGTTCGTTACACTACAGTTTTGGGCCACTAGGTAGCACTTGGGACGTCACAAGCAAAATTTTAAACTTTAAAAATTCATATCTTTCTTAATACAGCACAGTTTCACGCCGCGTTTTCACAGATCGTCATATTTTAGAATGAAGCTTCATTTAAAAAAATAAAAAATATGTGGTGGAAGAGCCCATTTATGTGAATTTGGTTTTTGTTAGGCTACTTTTTGTAAATTTTTTTTATAGTTCTTCAAGCAAAGTACCAATTCCAATTGGCATTGAAAACAAATTAGCTCTTTGTAGATATAATTTTTATTTCATTATTACCTTATTACATTATATCCAGTTAATAATGAATCGATGAAGCTTCTTGACTAGATACGTTTAATGGAAGGATAAAAACTTACTGGAATTAAGTCAGTTTTTATTTATTAAATTTCGGTTCCTGCGTACTAAGTTTCAAACCCAGTTAATAATATATTTATAGTAGCACATTCTAAATTTACGGAAAGTATGAGGTAGTATTTTGAAAGCATAATTCATAAAAGTTTTTAAACGAATGTTCGAGTTATGTATTTTATGAATAACGTAATTGAGTAGAATTTTTTCTATTTATCTTCACCGCGAGCCAGCGTTTTTATGGCGATAAAAATTGCGAAACCAGAAGTATGCAAACTAATGCTTGGCATTCCAGTTTTAAAAGCACAGTCTAAAACTTAAGTATTAATTTAATTAATCCTTGGAGCTGAAGTCAAAATGGCACGAAAAATGTTTGCTCCAAGTAATGTGCAATTATTTTTGCGAATTTCGGAAAAAATTCTTTTGCGTTGTAATCAGTACATCAAATTATATGTATCATTAAAATTTTTACCGAAGTACAGAGACACCTTTTATAATATTTACTTACACTGGTACGTGAACTAACGACACTACTCACTTCACTATGAGTTACCTACATAAAATGTTTAGAACCTCAGTTGTAAAGAATAAATCAAGACCTAAGACCTCACATTTGTTATCCACGCATTCTTTTGTTAACTGTTATGTCATTATATTGTGTACCGTCTATTTATCAAAAATTTAACGATCGTTTAAAATTTAACGATTATGTTACAGAACAGTCTTGAATGGTTCAGTTTCTTGTATCGCATAAAACGCTTGAACAACATCGTATAATCGTGTTCTGTTACCTGTTGCGAAATATGCCGTCATTCAAGATGCCTCATTGCTTTACTTTATAGCATTAATACGGATATTGATTGATCATCATAGAGTTATTTATTTTCTTGTCAGCGTTTCTCACATAACACCTTTGAGTCTTTAAGCACTTTAAAGTATGGAGAATTTTGCAAAGTGATCAAAGTTGTCGCCTCCGCTGTTCCTGGCTTTTTGTTTAGCGAACCTGACGAAAATCTTCAAAGAAAAGCGAGTAAAAGGTGTTCAGGTACTTACTACACCTTCAAGAATTTTGTCACTAGGTTACATGCAAATTTTTGTTTAAAACACTTTCAAAGAATGAAGTACTATTTTAAAATTGAACTCTGAACTTTTAATATAACGTAATTTAAGTTTTCCTGTCGCAAACTATATAAATAATCAGGTTATGTAACTGAACTCCAACAGAGTCAAATTTATGTGTAAAAAGAAAATAGCAAAAGCATAATAAAGGATTTTTTGTTAACTAAACTATAGAAATGTGGCACGAATACACTGATTTTTCGTCATAATCATCACTATTTACGAAGAGGGATATTTTGTCGAGAAAAAGAAAATTCTTATAATATTCTGCTGTCATCCTTTTAATTCAATTCTTAATATACTTATATCTACACACAACAAAATTATAAATATTTAATAATGTTTTTTGTATTAATTAAAATCATACATAATTATTGTGTAAAGACAGATAATAAATTTTGTGTATCAAGTACGGATACAGCGTTGTTTGTTGCACGCGGCGAGAAATTTGTTCAGTCGAGGCGAAGCCGAGATTGACGACTCGCCAAGGGCAACAAACAAGCTCTATCCAGCGAGATGCACACGATATTTAGCCTACAATCGTAAAACGCCCATATAGCTAATTTTAAAATTATTATTTACCAAGCTTATAACAATTCAATGAGATTGTGGTTATCGATCATCATCATAACAACGTTTAAACAAAACCAAAAAATTCAAATGTTCACAATCGTAATTTGAGGCCAATTTTCCGCAATAAATTTAATAGATTTTTGTGCGACAATTTTGTACATATCGTAACTAAAATTGAATAACAATGTTTATATTGTACAACGATTGGAGACAAAAATAAAGATAAATATAATATTAAAATAGTATACCTTCCTATTCATAATTTTAGGTATTTAAAAATCAAAATTCTCTATCAGAAACTTGTTTCATTTAATAATAATTTATCTAATTAATGAGTGAATTGAATTTTATGAGTATTGACCGAATTCCGGACACATTTTCTACGTGCTAAATCCCAAATTATAAAATTCCACGAAAAAATACTTTAGAATCTAGAGTAATGACAAAAATTCAAGATATACCTAGAGGTAATTTCATTATTTTGAGAATTTTGTTCACAATATAGTAGGTACATAAGCATTTTCTATCAAGAAACTAATTAAATTTTTCTATTTGCAACACGCTATAACAAGAAAGGATAAGATTGGTACGTAGGTATTTTTAAAGTAAGAGCATTAGTTGTTGAAATTTTAAATTGTAATACTAAAAGATTATTGCAACATATACCTACTCAAGTTGCAAGCATAGTTTAAACTTTATATTGTTAGGAATAAAAATAAATTTATAAAAGGTAACTTCCTCTACAAGCTTCTCGCAACTAACTTTTTTAAATTACATGATTCATCAATATTCTATATTTTTCATAAAAATATGCCAAAGACATCAGCTGTTCTTCAAGATTGAAAACAAAATATTGGCATAATTAAATTTGCCTGTTTGAAATTCCTGGTCGTCCTGTGACAGACGTGTTATGCCACGACAGGGCTCAGGGCATGTCACAACTTGCTGTATCGGGAAGCCACGTAAATGACAAGCTACACAAACAGTGGTTGACTTCAAGTTTCAGCCGAGATTAGCGCGGATAATTTCATTATTTTAAACTTTTAATCCTGTTAGTTTCTTATGTTTATTTGCGGAAGTAAATGAGTCACTATTAACCGGATTCTTTTTGTGTCAAGGAAATAAATACAGTAAGTAGGTATACAGTGTATTTTTATTAATTAATAGAGACATTTATAAATGTTGCCAAAAATTAATACAATTACGAGTAGATAGTTTGTATGTTTCAGAAAATATTAATTTCTAAGTAGGTAAATTAAATGTAAAATATTTAATATTAGCTAATGTATTATTTGACCGATATTCTGATATTTTTAAAGTTTTTAATTCAGTCAAGTTACATCTAAAAGCAAGTTAACCTAAAATTAAAAAAAAATGCTAAAAGATAAAAGTTCAGCTGTACAGTATCTCTAGCGCACCCAGGAATTTTTTAGGGGAGGAGAGGCTGTAATTTTAATCATGTATAATTTTTAATATCTAATTATGAATAAAAATGTGCCAGACAAAATTTTTGTGGTCAAGGTCAAATACTTTTAAATTGAAAAGAAATTGATTCATATGAATGACAAACTACACGTTTAACACTTTATTAGCTGCTATTAAAATATAAATTAACAATTAAAATATTGGCATTTAATCTTTTTGGAAGGTTTGCTCCACCTCGCTGTACAGTATTAATCGCATTGTTAATAGGTAGGTAACGTACTTACACGTTTGAATAATATCCTTATTATGCGTTCATTTGGGCAAGTTTTATATAACTTTTGTTGTTATTAACATTAATATTTTATTCTTCGAAATAAACCAATGTTGATCTCAAAATTATTTAATTAAATTGAGATGATATTGAACAGTAATAAAAGTAGAGATTTATCTAACTACAATAAATTAAAAGTACCTATACAATATTTCGGAGAATGCTCCTGAAAGTTTTCATTCCATATTATTTTAGTATAAACCTTCCAGTAAACCAACCAAATTACTCATTTAAAACTAAGTTTAAATCCCATCTAAAAATTTCTAAAACAAAACAAACCCAACATTATTTAATAAATAAAACCGTAGACAATCAGCTTTTCCACAACAATGCTTCAAAACCTAAAATTCCTAATTCGGCTTTGCAACTTAATCCTATTTAAAATCTCATCGCGAGGTGCTACAACTTCTAAAGATGCGTTTCTGCATTTAATATCGCGGGATCCAATGGCGCGGGAACAAGAGGAAGGGAGGGGCTACCTGTCGTGGTTAACGCTGATAATCTCTAGGAGTAAAGTCTGCGTTCTTAATTAATTCTACTACACGAGAAAAGTGGAAAACTGAAATTAAAGTGAATAGGGAGAAGAACTCTACTCTATTACGTACTGAAGTTAATATAAAGCCCGACAAGGTTGATATGAGCCTTTGCAAGTGAGTCTCGAGCAGAAATATAAAAATTAAAATATTCAATTACATTTCGTGCTACTTTTAGATCAAGTTTCTTTACTTTGATTGCTGCAAGGTGCTGCAGTTTTGAGATATCCCCAATATTCATTTTTACAAGTGGAATATTCAGACTTACCTAAATATATTTTTTTTTTAACAATACAAAATAAGTCTGATCTTAAATAAATTAATGTTGTTAAAGCTTCTTCAGAGTCAATCAGTTTCACAATAAAATAAAACACAAATTCATAGATATTTTCAGAACTCATAATTTATTAATAAAACACTAATGTTTATTGAAATCAGTAAAAATAAATAAGTGATAGCAGTTCTAATTACTCTGTTCCCTTCAGTGGATATAAAAATACAACAAGAATAATCATAGTTTCTAAGGCAAACTAATAGTCATTTTTTATACAAAACGATAAAATAATAATTTATTGACGAAAGAAAAGTGTTATTTTTCTCGAGTGCGTATAAAATTTAATTTTTTTCTATAACTGAAAGAAAAAATATAACAAACCTAATTTTAAAGTTTAGTTTATCAAAACGCAACGAGAAGAAAAAAATGAAAAAAAATCAAATTTTACTTTATCTACTTTAATTTTACTTTATCTACTTTAATTTTACTTTATCTATTTTAATTTTACTTTATCTACTTTAATTTTACTTTATCTACTCTAATTTTACTTATCTACTCTAATTTTACTTTATCTATCTTTGCGATTAAAGTGATACCTACTTTATCGACTCACAATAGTTGATAAAGTAGCACTTTAATGACAGCTACGAAAAAAGTTAACAAAATATCCATACTTATGTGTTCGCATAGTCAATATTTTACATTCTACAACAGATTTTGAGAGATGGTGCTCTAACTTTAGAAATTATATAATTTGTGTGCTATTTCCTAGTGAAGATACAAAGGACGTTAGCATTTTTATTTTTAAGACTACATGTTTTGCTATTTAACAACATCAACATTGTCTATAATACTTGCGATAAAATACGCTTTTGAAGATAAAAGTTAGGTAAATCTTTATATTTGAGGCCTAGGATTAAGTTGTTTCCAAATTTTAAGGACACCTCATGGAGACCAATATCTATTAAACGTTTTCACTGTGTTAAGTACTAATAGAAATTGATATCATTTATCCAGTTTTAAATAATAATTTTGCAGATATATTCACAGTCGCAGTGACATTTACAAGAAAAGTCTCATGTATCAATAATCCATTAGTATGATAGTATAGTCGTTATGGCGCACAGAATGATTCTTTTGAATAAGCATAACTTGAGTTTAGAGGAAGTTTACTGGTTTAAAATATGAACGTATAAAACTGTTCGAAATAAATTAGTTTATTTTATGTGATACAATAAAAAAATTAAAATGAAACGGTCTAATTAACAAAGAATATTTCATGGGGTAAAGTTTGGGTAATGGCAATCCCGAGGGAATTCACAAATTATGCCAAGTTTTAAATATTGTAATTCGTGTTATTTTAATTGCAGAATCTCTGCCTCGGGCCTGACTTTCCCTCAACGACTTTAAAGAGAAATGGAATTTGTTAACTCAGTCGTTCGCAAGTAAAAAGCCACTGTTGTAATGGTTATTACTTTAGTAGTAGGAAGAAATTCAATTTTATACCGTCTTAGTTGCTTTTAGACCAGCGCAAACGACGCGAATGGTTTGGCGAAAAGTGTTCTTTATGTTCAAGAACGATCTCCAGAAATCTCAGTTCTCAGATCTCGAAAATTGCGTTTTACAAGGTCATAATCCAATACATGTGCCACAGAGAGACGTAATGCTTCTAAGTATATTTACTTTTCTCTAAAATGTTAATTTCTTCATGTTGACTAAATTCGTTTTTATTCTCATTTTTGCTTTTTGAATTCCGTTTTGCAAAAATGTTTCATTTGCTTTATCAAAACTATTTGAAAATGTACAAAGGAAAACAACTGAGTGAATGCTGATACACAAATGGCAAGTAAATAAAAGGTGACATTGTAAATGTTAGGCACCGAAAAAATAGCAAACTCATGTTAAATAGCAAAATATGTTAGAAGCAAGAATGTTTTTAACAAATTTACTGTTCAATTAAATTGGCTGATAAAAATTGTTAGTCTCATTGTCAGTAACAATGTTAGCAGCAAAATACAATAAAATTAACTTAAAATATATTTAAAATGCTATTGTTGATTACATGTTAATAGGTATGTTTCATTTATCAACATTGTTTGCAATAGGCGCGTAAAAATTGTGAACCAATTTTAGCTGTTTAGCGAAACAACAACTGTAACAGTCGAATAAAGACCAGCTTGTTGTGGCATCTGATTCTGTCGTAATTTTTGATTCTGCTCAATAGTCTTTATCCATTCAAATTCAAACATCTTTCCAATTTTCTTCCATGCATCCCCCGTTTTTGTTTGTCCTTGTACCTAGGAACCTGATACCTGATGATGATTCTATTCGCCCTTCTGATATTATTCATTACATTATTTTTAGCTTTAGACCATGCCATCCTTAAGCAGTAACGAAAACTAATAGTTTTAATTAAAAAAATGATGTGGTCAGACGGTTTGCTATCAACATCCTTTGATCTTAACCGCCTCGAGACCGGTAACAAAATATTTTCTTTTAACTTGTCAGCAACAATGTTGTCAACAAGTTATAAGAATGTATAACAAATTCTATTTGTAATTATCACTGACATGTTACTGACATTTTTAAAGCGTCTCTTAATATGTCAATCGCAGAATGTTTTCAACATTGTTGGTAACTGTTATCAATATGTAACGGTCGAATTTACTTTTTTTGTCAGATACATTGATAATAACCGTGTTATTAACCAGCAAGATGATTGTATCCAAAGGGTAAATATTACAGGATTGATAGTCCGAAATTGGATAATTTTAAATAAGCATAAGAACCAATCTCACATAGCAAACGTGTCAGGGTTTATTACATCTTCTTCAGTGCCTACAATAGAACACTGTTTTCACTACAACACATTGATAACCTATCTTATAAATTAAAGAATATCTTAACAAACGAAAATATTAATATAACCTTTTATAATAATAAGAAGGTTGGCAATGTATGGAGTAAATTGAAAGATGAAACAACAAGATTAAATAGATCTAATGTAATTTATCAAATTAATTGTTTACAATGTGATGGCATACATTGGTCAGACGAAACAATTATTAAAAAATCGTATAAATAACTATAAAAATGATTGCAAAAAATTAGATTCTGAAAAAACTGCACTAGCTAATCATAGTATTAATGAACACCATCATTTTCATTTTAACTATGTTAAAATATTAACGTATGAAACGAATAAAAAAGGTAACTTCCTAGAAATGGTGTACCTAAATTTTTTTTAATAACAAAAACAGTATTAATCACCGAACGACCGAATTGGTACTGATAATCTTTGTAGATGCAACTTCAAAACAAAAGATATAACGCCAAACTTAATACAAATTTATAACCATGTTCATATGCTTGTCAATGAAACAGCTGAGCATTGACAGTTCTCACTCGTCATTGTAGTCCAAGCACAACACAAATACGTACCCCATAAAACAACTAAAATTAAAAATATTCAAATGATAGGAAAATCTTTTAAAATTATTTTAAACCCGGCAGACTAGGTTTAATTTGTTAAATTCTATTTTAAATTTATTTTTGAAATCGGCTAAAATAAAATCAATTTATAACTGAAAAATTGAAATTTATTCTATTTATTGGAAAGTATATGTCATTTTTGAAAAAATGTGTCTGCCTGACAAATTTTGTTAATAAACGCCTGACAGACATTTTTTATTATTCATTAGTTTTTTCAAGAAAAAAATACATCTCATAACACCATTTTTAGAAAGAACATAATAAAGCTTAATTTGTGTCATGGGAGCTTGAACTATTGTAGAAGGAAGGTTATACTTCCATGTTAGTTATATAAATTATTGTAAATCTATTATCATGTTTATACTTTACTTTTGTTCTTATGATACTGTGTTGTAATAAAAGGTGTATTCTATTGTAGGCACTGAAGAAGATGTAATAAACATCGAAACGTTTGCTGTGAGATTGGTTGTTATTCTTATTTCAAATTATCCAATTTCCAACTATAAATCCTGTAACATGTTATTAACAATGTTACCTCCGGTGTGTAGACCGCTTAAGACTTCTTTATCATAAAAACAATACCTTTCTTTGAACTAACTGGCGATCAACCATAAGTCTAAACAAAATTAGTTTAGGCTGAAAAGTATGTTTAAAAATTCTTGTTGCTTATCTGGCTGTTAGGCGGCGGTCTCACTGATCGAGTAGTATCAATCGTTTGCAGTCAACGTACGTACGTCTCACTGAAGCATCGTTTTGTGTCGAGTGCGATCGTATAGTTTGTTTTTCAAGCCGGTTTGATTTTTACTCGATGCTCGAGGCTGTTTGATGCCTTCACGCATACGTATATGTTCATTACCCTTAAAATTTAGTTTACTATCTGTCAGTCCAAATATATATTTAGTACAAATACGTAATTATCTAGATAGTTATAGTAATAACATAATAAAACAATGGTAACTATCCACGTTACATGTTCCAAAAGTGCACAGAAAGTAATTTATGTTTTATGTCAAATGATACCAAACGATTGATACAACTCGATCAGTGAGACCGGAACATCGATTTTTAAACGACACGGCACGAATCGACGCTACAAGACACGACACGTCTCGATCAGGAGACCGCTGCCTTAGCCTTTCGTCCATGTCAATTTGCGGCCATTTCAACCATTTATTTATCAGTCGATCTTTTCTTTGTTGTTCATGTCAGCTTTTTATTCAAATCACCTCTTATTTGTTTATATTTAAATTATGTTAGTCTCTGATATTTTTATGGTATGTACGTTATGCACAACAAAGATAAAAATTGGGAATAAATAACAAAAGCTTGAACATTTTGTGGTGGTAACAAGTAAAACAAAAATATTTCATTTAAATTGTGCTTTAGGCGCAATTCAATGTTTATCCAAATGTTTACGACATACAAAAGTAAATATACATTTTTAGTAAATGTACACAAACTGTAAACAAAAAACCTTACATAAATAAACTTTTTAATAAAGTATTGAACAATAGTTCAATAATAAAACATAAAAATTCAATTATTCAACTAATAAATCAATAAATGCATATGAGTACTCCCAATTTCAAATTGCATCCATCAGTTGGTGCTCGCCCGAACACTTCCATCTTGTGGTGTGGGTGTCGCACGACATCAAGTGGTTCGACCGGAACACTTACAGGGTAATAACACCCCCCTGCCCCGCCCTGAACGCCGTTGTGCTCAACTATTAATCACCGGAGTAAGTGGAGGAACTTACGCATCATCTTGTGCACAGTCTGGGAAAGGCCCGTTTAATTTTCAATGTAACCTCAACTTATAGGCCGAAAGGGACTCGTTAGAATTCTGAATATTAAAGACACGGGACATTTTGTTGATTTCATTGGACCCGAAAGTGTCGTATCATAAGGATTGTTGTTGTTTATCCGTTGTTACGACTAAACAGGATTTATAATTGATATATGATTTTTTTGGCTGGAATGTTTATGTAAAAAATAAAACTACTGGAAATCAGCCACACAGTTTATTATATCAACCTCTACCGGTTTCTACGCCACATGCGTCTTCCTCAGGAGGTGATTAAAGTTTTTTAAAGTTTTTAAATTTAATCATCTCCTGAGGAAGACGCATGTGACGTAGAAACCGGTAGAGGTTGATATAATAAACTGTGTGGCTGATTTCCAGTAGTTTTATTTTTTACAGGATTTGTAATTTTTATTTATGAATAGAAATTGTCAAATCAGATACAAGTACCTATCTACTAGTTCATACGAGTATTTTGAATTCAACTTAATCATCATTTGATTGTAAATCAATTATCTGGCAAAAGTGTAAAACTGACGATAAATATAGTGATGAAGACAAGAAAATTAAAAGAAATCAGCTAATAAAATGTCATTAGATTTCCAGATTTCGAGCTCACAAGATTGCGGTTTAGGTTACTCATCTTATTTCTAAAATCTAAATTGATCAATCAGATACAAGAGTAGGGGTTATGTCCATTGAACATTTCATAAATTTCGTGAAAGTTTAGAAATTTACGAAATTTATAAAGCCTTATAATTTTTGATGAAATTTTCGAAAAATATGAAAACATTGTTTGGTATTATGGTCTTATCATTAGAGTTATTATGATTATTCATAAGTTATTGTTTATTTGATTTTGACACTGTTTGAATGATTTTTTTCGCGTGCTATTTTATAAAAATTATTGATATAATAATTATTGATATAATAAATTTTTTCCTATTATTAAAATACTTAATCGATTTGACTTTTATAATAATAAGACAGATAATTTTTGTTTGTTAAATAAATATCCAATGAAATTCTTCTATTTCTGACCACTTGTGCGTTGTGCGAAATTGAAATGTGACCAACATTAAACTGCAAGCATCCCATGTCACTTATGTCAAAATGACAGAATGACATATGACAGAATTATTGACGGTTTTGTTTTCAAGATGTAATTAAATTACAATTGCGAAAAATTTTCCAGTCGAATAACCCCCGACCATTGATAAATAACTTACAATTTTGTCACAACAAACTATCTCAAGCATGTTAACAGCCCTCCGACTGCGACGTCGGGCGGTTACCAAACAACGTGCTTTCGGAATGTGACAAAATTATTTCATAATAAATTATAAATGGGCTTGGGTTATTACAGTTGAAAACAAAATGCCAAAATAATATTCTTTACCTCAATTTCATTTATAAATGAACGCATGCCTTTGTCTTTGATTTTTTATATAAATGAAGCTTCCTAACTTAGAGATGAGTGCTGGATTCAGCCCATTACTTTTTGTAAATCACCGTACTCCTATCATTTGTATCACCGATAAAATTGTACGTTTTTATGATAAAGTTTCAATAATATGTAAGTCATGAACAAAATGTACTGTAGGTATATTAATAAAGTATGTTGAACAAAAAAACTATTATGCAAGCGTTAATGCCTACATTATTAATTCATGAAAGTTAAAACTATAACGTTATACGTTATACTTCAAAATATACGTTCAAAGAGTACAAAGCATACCTAAATTTGTAATTCACATTGTTCAACAACTTAAATTAGTCGTGCAGTAATTATGATTGCAACTCGCTAAAAAACTATTTCAAAAATTCAAACAAGTCACAGTAGTTAGAAACAAAAGTTAGTTACAGTCACAGACCAACAAATGAAATTCAATTATCAAAACCTAAAAGGTTTTTTCATTCTTTCAAAATTTGCTGCTGTGCCATTCAAACCGATTTTACATACCTCTATGCACACGATGCAGAACAGATTTTGCAAAAAATATTGGAAAATATTAATTGAATTTCTGTCAAGCGGTGTCATAAGTTTAAACGCATCATCATAGTAAAATAGAATAAAGATTAAAAATAAATATTTCCATTTGAAATAACAAGAATGCCATAGAAATTTTTATTTTGTTTCATAAATTTTGATATATGCAAAAATTGGATGGATAGAAGTTGAACTAAGTTAATCTAATTTTAATAAAAGAAAAATATGGTACAGAAAATGCTTGCATTTTCTGATAAATTGAATTTTCTACTTCTGTGTATATAGCGGAGTTTGTTCAATTTCTAAGCAAATATATACAAAGGGTGCAAGTATTTCTTTTACTGTCTACCGGATTTGCAATTTATATTTCAATTTTAACTTGAGGTGACATTGATAGTTTGAGACTTGAAGGAAAATATGTGTTTTTATTTAGTTTACAATAAATCCAATTAACTATCTACTACCTTGCAAATTGAAACGGTTAATTATACAGATTGTTTAACAACTTCAGGATAAAAAATATATGGTATAGATACTACATAACATGTGATGACGAATCAAATAGAAAAAAAATAGCAATCTAAATGATGTAAACATTTTTAAAGCTACTGTGTCAATTAGGATTTTAAAATGATTAAATTAAATGAACCTAAGTAATCACTTTGGTACACCTAATATGGTAAATTCAAAAAAATTAATCAAATTTTGGCGATGTCGCATTCAAAGTCCATTAAACTAGCGGCAAACAACAAACACACATCGTTGACGTCTATGGTAGTTGCGATTTTACACAACATGTTTTGACGTTACCTCATATTGATTTGTAAAGAACATCGAATTTTATTGCTTTAATAGGCTATTATAAATAAAAGTAATTTTAAAATAAAAAGAAAGCCTACACAAACGCTACTTTATACAATTTATTATTGTATAGAGTCTGAAATAAATAAAACAGATTAATTTTAAATGTCACATTTCCTGGCGACATCTCTTAGCAGTTGATTCAAAACTACTTTGACACAATAAAATATTAGTTAACTAAATCTCAAACAAAATACGACATTTTAAATAAATAGGTATGTCGGCCAAAAAATATAATACAAAATATATGCGGTAGGTATATGTACAACGCTCGGTTTTATTAATCCTTTCCAGACTTCGCGTCGTACTTTTATATAGAACCTCGCGGTGTAAAATATAACATACCGCACTTATCTTATAATGTAAATAACTATTTTATGTCATGTAGTATCTGCCATTTAATTTCTATCCTAAATTTGTGAAACATCCTATATTACCTGTCGTGCTAAAAGCATCTAATTCAAATTGAATATTTTGACCATGAGTATGTTAACAAAAACATTGATCTTCTTATGAAATTAAAATAATTTTGATAAAAATAACATATCTTCGAACTTGACCTAGGTATTCTATATTGCTGATTTTAACCTGAGTAATTTTTATCTTAAATTGCTGATATAACAATGAATTTTTTTTAGAAACGTTTTAGTTGAGTCGAGCTCAAAAGATAACAACAAGCTACAGATTAGGGGTCAAAATGGTACTCTGAATAACAATCTTGAAAATAAGTCGTATTTGACATTAGTTTTAGTTTAAATGTTCATTACTGACATTTATATTTTTATTGGTATTAAGTATGTAAAAACAGGACTAACGTAAAGTGAACTTACCTAACGTGCAGAAAATTTTCAGGAATGTAAATATCAATGTATAGGTGGCTTACCTACAACAAAAAGAAATATAAATTAATACATAAAACAAATTTACGGAAACAAATTACAACCACAACTCACAACAAGTTACAGTCACACCAATTAACTATAAACAATTAATATTTACAAATTAAAATTAAATAAAACAGCACTGACAGCACTGTAGTGCATTTGTAAATTAATTTAAAATCTAAACATATTATTTTCTGTCTGCAAATTCCGCGTATGTAAAGTGAAAACTGACCGTCAGTTCGCCACACACTGATGAATGTGAATGCATAATGATTTGCAACTGAAATGCATGAAACAATTATACATTTTGTTTGTTAAACTTTATAGCACATTAAAAAGGTAAACGCGCCCTCATTTATAATGGAAACGTACGTGTGTACAATATGACAAATATGGACTATAACGGCTTGTTTTAACTAATGATCTGCATTAGTAAATAACATGGATATGGATGGTCTATTTAAATATCGTAGGAAAATATTTTGTTAATTATTTTAGATTTAAATAGATGTACTTACAGAAAATATAGCACTGAACATTGAAATAAGTGAATCCGATATTTATATATTAAGGGTGTAAATAAGCAGGGCTTTGAACCCGCGAATGTGTTCGGATTCACCAAAATTCAGGTTCAGGTTTTTGGTTCAGATTTCGATAATTATTAAACAGAGATATTTGTTTGGATAGGTATAATGTTTTGCCGAGAGTAGGTACTAATGTATGTTCAGATCTGAATACTAAACCTGAACCGGAATTGAACCTTGAACCTGCATTTTAAAAGCAAGTTCGGTTCGGGTTCTTACGACATTAATATTTAAGACTCAGTTCCGGGTTCGAGTTTACTGAAATAGTACAGTTCAGTATCGGTTTTTTTTTACTGAATTCTTTGACTATTGCTAGAATACCAAAATAAATAAAAATCTAAATGTCATAAAGTTGTCATTATTGAATTAAACATTTTAAATATATTTTATATTAAACATAAGTAAAAATGATGTTATTTAAATAAAAAATTGCACAAATAATTACAGAAAATGGCTATTTAAAGGATTATTAGTAGGTAGTGTATATGTGGAAAATTGAAAATCTGTTTGCATTAATTTGCATTAATTTGACGTTTCTTTATGGCGCACTGCGTTCTAAAGTGGTTCCTGGGCTATAAAGTGACGTTTATGTCAAATAAATTCGTGCATAAATGTTAAATTATGATATGATCGTGCATACACCTTTAAAATATGATTCACGATTTTATATTTAGTAACTTCTCCCGTGTGTACTGGATAAACTGCGAAAGTAAACAGGAAATAAAAATTAAAAAATTAACTTAAAAAATAATGACTTAATGGATTTAGACAAAATAAAACATAGTAATTACATACGTCATTATCTTTCCTGGTCCTAAACAAATCATGCGAATTTACTATCGTAAACATATTGTAAATACTACGCTGAATTTTCAATTTGGTTCGCAGCGTAGAATATCAATAAATCATTACGCGGCAAGTGGGTTGTTTACTTGGCTATAAATTATTTATCGAGCCCTAAAACGGGTTCCCACGACTGCGCTCAACTGGAACTTAATCTGCCCCCCGTAGCCCCACTTGCACACCATTGGAGCAGCGAACAGTGTTGCCAAACGTTAGCGATGAATGCCATGAATACACCGGAAGGAAGTTGTTGCTGAACGGAAGTTTTTTTGTGACGTGAATGAGGACAATTAATATCTAGAAAAGAAATCTAAAGAGTCTCTCATTCTCTTGTTTATTTAAACGAAAAGAGATGAAGATAAACATTTATTTATGAAAAATAAACAACAGGAGTTTTCGGATGTTTTTAGGAAAACATTGCTTGCCGTGAGGTAGGTATTCAGCAAGCAACAATGTTGCTCTTGGTCCTGAAATTTTTTTAACAGCGTGCAAAAATGTGTTTCCATAAGTTCCACAAGTTATTTGAGTTTTATCATAGGTATATGTCTTTACAGACATATGTATAACCATTACAATTATAATCAGCTGTTTAGCATCTTACACGTCAAATATAGTTGTCAAAATAGCAACCTAAATACAGTTGATCCTATCCTATTGGTAAAACTTTGGATATAACCACAGCCAATACTTTACACTAAAAATTTAAAATAATAATAGTCTTATTCTCTTATTTTAAATTCAGAATAATTGAGAAAATCGGTTCAAGTGATGCTTTCAGCAGGGGCGGATTCAGACTTCGAATTTGGCGGGGGGGGGGGGGGGTTCATGGAGTTAATTTTGTCATTTTCATCATAAAAAACATTTTTATTTGCTCATATTATTTTCCTGCTTTAAATAATCTCATTAAGTCATCTTTGGAATCAGATTAAATCATATGAAATCACCTTTGGAATCACATTAAATCACATCAAATCATCTTTGGAATCATATTAAATGACATTTAATTTGTTCAAGAAATTGAGCTGCCGTAAATTGTGTAACTTAAATTTTTTTCATGGCCCTCTTAACCAACCCTCCCCCCCCTTGGATCCGTCCCTGGATTTTGGTTCAATATAATGCAGTAAAAAACAATCAATTAATTAAAAATGTTTTTTCAATATTGAACTAAACTGGGCAAAATTTTATGATCAAACGAAATTTTATAGGTAGAAAAATGTATAATTTTCCCAAAAATTCAATAAGATTATTTATAAAATGACAAATTTTAATCCGTTCCGAACCGGTTCACAACCATCGGTTCGGCTCCGGTTATGAGTTCAACCAATATTTTTAAAATTGGTTCAAGTTTTGGATCCGGGTTCACTAAAATAGTTGCAGTTCGTTCGGATCGAATCCCTGGAATGAGTAGATATATCAAAATACTGATTTAAATTTTCATGAACTTTACTAACGCAAAACACTGTAATATGCGTTGCAAAGACTCGAAGGTTTTTAAAAGTTACCTATATTTATTTTAAAAATCACACAATAAATTTCAAATTTGTTAATTTTAGTAAAATATTTTGAATAAAATAATTTTTTAAAGTTTTGTACTGCAAGGAAAAGAAGAATAATATTCAATGAATTTTTAATTTTAAATCATGGACTAAAATGAAAAAATGTGCTAGTGAATTCAAATGTTCTACGGTGGTTCTGGTTATTTGAAATAAAAAGAACTTGGTTATTATTTGTATGAAATTTAAATAATGTCTATATTTGACTAAAATATCAGTAGCTGGCAGTTTATATGGATTGTTTTGTTTTTAATTGGATCATATTTGCACTAGATTTACACCTGATATTTACAAGTTACAAATATGCGATTCAACACATCCAATCCCAATGTATAGAAGAATAAAAAGTACAGTGTTTTTATGCTAGCGTTTACACAACCAAAATGTACACTGAAAAATCCACTAGTCAGAAAAATAAACAAAAACACTACAGTATCTTGTTTTTTTGCTTCCGTCCTCTGTACTTTGAACAGACGATAACATTTTCAAAATAAAATAAATGAAAATATGAATAAGAACCCTCAACCGTGATGACAACTTTATAATTAACGCCACCTCTTTGCAAATGTTTACACTTTATAACGATGGAAAACATTTGAGTAGTTACATTGCGGTGACCATTTTTCTGCGTATTAAATTTTTAGTAATTTTTCTACGGCAGGATATTTGATATGAAAACATTTATATTTACACTCGTAATTAACCCTTAACTACCCTGTATAACTAGAGAGCGGTAATATAAAATCGAGCCAGATTTTATCACTTGCCAGAAATGATTTTTTGTGTTAATTCAAGTCCTGCCTTCAAGAAAATGTAAATATAAAATTTGCATCCGGGGTATTTCAAACAGGGTGCTATTTTGAAGAAGTGTTTTAACATGTATTAAGTGACTTATTTTACTAAATCTGGTACTTACATAAAAATTTAAGGGCGCAAATTAAGGGACGTCATGGGGACCAGTGTCAAAAAAATTAAACGTCACATGACGTTTTCCGTATTATGCGCACTTTGAATCACTTTAAAGCTTGTGGCATGATGTGTAATGTTAATAATTGTCATGGGTAAGCTTTACAAAAAATGTCTTTCTATTCCTTAATTTCATCCGTATTTTCGAACATTACTAGAAATTTATAAAAAAAAATTGCTAAGTAACATATATTTTAAAAAGTATGTAATTACCATATCATTCTTTTATTTTTATTTTTTTTATTTTCATGGTACTCACTCTACAGGATTAACTCCCAATTACAGAATGATATATGTTATTATAGTGGAATCCAACCACTCAGACCCAGTGGTATTATTGTCGGTTGCGCTGGGGACTAATCATTTGCCATATGATTATGATAGGTAAGGTTCCTATAAGCATCTTTCAAATTGTTTAAATTAAATATTTACTCGGTAGTAGCACGAGATTTATACCAATCAATATATAGACTGGACGTTTTCAAGATCCAAAAGTACACCGTCATTCTATATCTAAATGGTTCCAAAAATGTACCTATATACATATATTTCACTGTGTGTTCGAGTACCAGCCATTGCTAGTAGATAGTACACCACGGAGAATCAGGGAAGATATTTGTGGAGTTAAACTGAAATGTGTACCTGACTGTGTGACTGTATTCTAACCTGAGTTGTAAAAATCAGAACTACGTAACGTACTCAATTGCAATCAACTGTACGCTGATTTGAAATAAGTTCAATGTTAAAAAGTCCACTTGCCTTTATCAAAATTCGCACGATCTTCGAAATTTGCATAAATAGGATCTCACCAATCGTATCAAAACGTAAATTAGTAGGTATTAGGTATAATAGTACTCGTAAAATCATATAGATATACAAAGATCTCGAGAACAGATATCAAGATATCTTTTAACTTAAATAATCCCATCACGCCACAAACTCCAACCGATTAATCGATTAACTATAAGTTAAATTATCCGACTGAAAATAATTACTGTGTTTCATTTTTACAATTTATTTATGTAATCATTAGAATTTAATAGCAAATTTATAAACAATCCCGCTGACCATAATCAAACAGAATAAAAATGGAATGTAGTGTGGGTTTTGTGAGGGCTTTACTTTATGTTGATCCTCGAGTTCAAAGCTTTATATAATTGTGAACAACATGCATGGAAACATCACACAGTCAATCTACATAATAGCGATGCTGTTGCACTGCACCTCTCACCAGCGTCAAACGGTACCTCATATCAGCTAATTAAATAACGATTAACACGTGTAATAAGCAATATATTGACAGTTCATACAAGCTATAAATGAACTTGTATTCTATATAAGTACATAAGGCTAGTTAACAAAATATTTTCGCATAGAAAAAATATATTTAGTAGTAGTACATGGGATATTTATTTTAATACTAGGTATATAAAATAGTCTGGCTCTTTACCTCACTAAAATCATTACATTGTTTGTTTAATTTTCGTTACATTGACGCCTATAGTATTCTCAAATCAATAATAATACCTTCGAATACATTATTCGATGAGAGATTAACGATGGTTATTCATTACTCACAAGTATGAATGTTTATTACACTTGAGTAGAATTTAATTCATATACAAATTTTTAAATTGTACGAGTATCTATGTTAACTAGCAATGGACTATAAAATGTGTTTTAATAGGTACAAGAAATTCTATTGGCCAAAAGCCCTAATACAAGAAGTTTTATTGGTCAACGACTCAGTTGAATAAAACACTAGTGAGTAATAAGGAACATTGTATATTGGGCTACTTGCATGATTTTTTTAATTAAATAATTTTGAAGAAGAGATAAAAACTTGGAATCCGATTTTTTTTTATTTTCACAAAAAATTTTATCAGCAAGGTCATAAATTAATGAAAATTGAATAATATGTGATGTGAGGTAGAATGCTGCCATATCTCCTATACAAAATAATGAATCTCAGATATCCTCCTTCTGATAACGTCACAGCATAATTTCTTCCCCAATTTATTAAAAAAGACATATAATTTTTAAAAGTAAAATTTGTAGTTTTATCAATATTTTTAGACCTAACATAGTTCATAGTGATAAAAATCTCATATCAGTACCAAGTAAGTAGTCCATACAGTTAAATGGACATTCAAACCAATGGAACTAATATTTTCACTACCCTTATTTTTGCGAATTTTGAAAAAAATCTTTCTTTTCTGTAATCAGTATATAAAATTATATAACCAATTAAAGTTGCGTGCAGAGGTATAGAAACACTTGTATACATATACCCACATTGAAATAATTTGTACGTTCATGAAAATGTTGACTGAAATTTATCTCTACGCAGATTATTTGATAAATAACATTATTTGCAACAGATTTAATTGTACAATCCACATCAGTATTATGATTAAATAATAATGAGGGAAATACATCTCAAAGGATTGATTAAATTTAATTAATATTTAGCAGGTCTGTTTTGTATTTAGTTAAAGAAATAATTTCTCGAAACACGAAATACGTTTCACAGTTTTCCTTCTAGTCCAGAACAAAATTTAATTATTTTTGAATTATAAATTCATTTAGGGTTTAGAGAATACCGAAGCAGATAAAAGATGTACAGAGCTGTGAAATTTTGTAAACTTCAATTCGTATGTTTTTGAATATATTTCAGCTGAGACTTATTAAATTACTAATTTAATTAAGACAAGAAATCGCGAATGCAGACATCGCATGGAAGTTTTAATCGAGGGCTGAACTATACTCTGTTTAAAATAACGAAATAATTTTGACAGTTAAATGTGGCGTGGTTTAGGAATGCGATTTACATCAAAATATTTTTGATGTTTACAAAGAAACGTCAATAATCCACAAACCGTAAAAGAATAACATATAGAAATAGCCAGGTAAAATTTAAAAAAGCCAAAACAAGAAACAAATAATGCACAGCACTTACATAGAACGAAATCATAACTGACAATTATCAATAATTATTGACATAACATTTAAATTTTGTTTGTGTGAACCGCTCTTGACAACAGCACGTAGCAACGAATAGATTCACAAGAATCTATCTGTAAAAATTCTTTCGTTATTTCAAACAGAGCACAGTACAGTATTAACTTACTTTAAATTAAAAATTTTACCTACATCTACATATTAAAATTCTTAGTACTATAGAAATGGTGTACATATTTACACTCCAATTTTTGTATAAGTATATTAATATTTTTGATTTAAATTAAAGATTTATGGGTAATGTCTGAAATGAATTTTAGCAAACTAGGTATATATATATATAATTATTCAAACAAATCAGTTTTCTAAATTTAGATTAGTTATTCAAAACGAGCAGAAAGCAAATGTAAACTGCTAAAATAGTAACTTTAACAGCTAAATCACGAAAATAGAGAATTAAAATGCGAAACAGATAGATACTGATAGGTACACGCGTAGGTCAATGTAAGTAAAGATAATAAGTGTAGAAACCTTGATGAACAAATAACTCAATTATTCCAGCGGCTTCAATGCAGACACAAATGCACTGTTCCATTCTAATCTGTGCGGTATGATTTAACTTTGATACTCACTCTACGAAAGCTAGCAATCTACTGACTAAACAAAACATGTTCAACGACTGAAATACATTTTCCTTGTTACTCACTTGTAAACGTCATTTAATCAATCCCTAACTTTGAAAATAAATCTTTTCAAGTTGCTAAACTGGGAAATTGACAAATTAGTAATTTATGTTTATAATAAAGGGTTAACTTTTGCCACAGTAATACTTCCAAGGCTTATAGAAATCATATAAGACATTTTTTGTCAGAACAGTTGTGTGTAAATGAACGAATTTGTTATTATGTTTTAATTTTTATTTTTATTTACGTATGATAGTAAAAGAATATATATATAAAGAATCGCATTCAAATTTAAATATGGTGTTAGTAGTTTAGCTATTAAAACGTAAATTTTCAAACCACGAAGCTGACATTTTTCATAAAAATTATGAACTTTTGTAATTGTATTGTATACATTCATGTATAAAAGGTCTATGTAGGTATACCAATCCTAATAATATTTGAAAGGTACTAAGTTCCAACGATATAATTACAGGTGTTCAAAAGTGAAGAACGTAAGTTTATAAAATATCTAAGTGCCAAATTTTGAGATAACATTTATAAATAGTTTATGTACGAAGCCTAATTTATTTGAATTATCTAATTTAGTTTGGTTACCATTACAGGTATCTACTTAAGTTTGTTTATTTTGAAATAAAACCAATAAATTCTGCATATTTAGTTTTTATTTACTTAGTCTCTTTTTCAGAAATATGTATTAAGGCACTTGGACTTTTTTATGATTTTCCATTTTCAATATATTTTTTTAAATAAATAGGTACCAATATTTTTCTTTTGAGATCTTAATTTTAGGCAGTTATTAAACATAAAAAATGTTGCTGTAATAAAATCATATTTACAAATTACACAGACATATATTTGTAATTATCTCGACTCCAGGTTTTTGGCACTTAGAGACTTAGACCCTTTAGAACTTACACTTTTCAATTACTAAGTAATATAATAGAGTAAAGTTGGCTTGTGGATCATCAATAATTAGAAAACGCCAAGCCAACAACGTTTGACAATACATTCTTTATATAAAATTCGTAGATAGGTACCCACTTTCTCAACAATTACAAATACTTAATTTTAAACATCATCTACCCTTAAATTGAAATTAGCATATCAATTATATAGTATATCACAAAAATTTTGTATATATGTGGATAAGAATCTAATTTTTAACCACTGCTTTATTTCTTTGAATATTTGTTGAGTTATGACTAAATTATCTGAATGAAATGAAAATAGGTTTAGTGAGCTTCGTGTAATATTCAATGCCATAACAAATACACAAACAGAAATCATAGAAATATAATTTTATTTATGAAGGTATTTGGTAGTGTTAACAATCAGCAATATTACCGCAAAATCAGTATAAATACCAATAACAGCGGTTGAATTGTATTGTAATGCGGTGATTATTGATTCAAATCAACACAGATAAACGCACCCACCGCTCTGATTTCCATCTCAGTCTCATAACCTATCCCTAACAAATTAATTTTTCGGCGGGTTGGTTATTATTATTACCTCCACGTCCTCAGGAGCTAAACAGAGGCATCAAGTACAAATTAACAGCCTTTACGATACACAAACCTCGTTATCAGTGGCCTAAACGCGTGATCAGCATAGTCACATCTCTACTAGGTTAGCTACGAGTCTTCCATGGCGTATCATAAGCCATCTGTGATCTGCACCGTTGCGCAGGGATCTCCAAGCAGTCCCTGCAGAAAACTATGAGACGAGGAATCCTATACAGGGGTGGATTCAGTTCTCATAAGAAATCTTATTTGTTTTGTATTAAAGATTTGTACCATACTTTTTGTTTTAGTTTTTAGAAGTCCAGTTGCTCGGACTGTTGTATGTCCACGAGACACGTTCTTAAATAATTTCATACACACACACACATATACAGGATATTATGTTGAAGAAAATAATTATTTGAAGAAAATAATTTATTAAATAATAATCAATTTGGTTTCCGTCGTGGACTATCAACTGTTCAAGCTATATTAAGAATTATTAACGAATAAGTCGAGGGGCTTGAGAGTGGTCATAAATTACTTTCTAAACTAAAATGCTATAATATAGGTGAAAATGCCTTAAGATTATTTTCTTCATATTTGGAAAATAGATATCAGGCTGTTTCTGTAAATGGTGAGCTTTCAGATGTCAGAATATTAGACCACGGCGTGCCGCAAGGGTCTGTTTTGGGTCCCATTTTTCATCGCATATATCAATGACTATAGTTCTTTCATGCGTCCTTGTAAAAGTGTTCTTTTTGTGGATGACACGACTCTAATAAATGAACATTCGTATTTGAAAACACTGACCGAAGTGTGTAAATCAAATCTGCTTAAAGCCGAAAAATGGTTCTCAACAAACAATCTTCTTCTTAATAAAAACAAGTCCCAAGAATTAATAATTTCTACAAATAATAAAATAACGAACGGCAGCTCGGTATCCCTATATGGCCTTACAATTGATTATTCTCTTAATGGGAACATCCATATTACTAACATAAGTAAAAAAAACTTTTATTATGTAATTTTCTTCTTAGAAGATTAAAACAGATAATTGAAACATCTACCTTACGAGTAACGTACTTCGCGCTTTTCCACTCTATAATTACCTATGGCGTGGTCTGGTGGGGTAACTCACCTTATGTCATGAAAATTTTTAGAATGCAAAAAACTGCCATTAGAATTATGTCTGGTCTAAAACAGAGAGACCATTGTAAACAATCATTTATTGATTTGGAAATCATGTCACTGCCTACAGTTTTTATTTACTATTGTCTAATTGAAATCCACAAAATGAAAACTTCTTTTTTAACAAACACTGACTGTCACTCTTACAACATTCGTGCAGCTTTATTCTTACGTAAACCTTGACTTAAATTTACCAAATCAATTAAAAACTCTTTGAATGTTGATCTTCTTCTGGATAATACTAAATTTAAAATAATTACTAAAAATTATTTACTGAGACACTGCTGCTTCTACTTGGTAGAAGAATTTTTAGACTTTAAACATGAATGTTTTGCTTAACATCTTATGTAATATGTATTTTAATATATATTTATGTATAATTTTATTTTTAACTCTTCTAATTTCTTGACATAGGTACTATAAACATGTAATGAATTGTAACATAGTCAATAATAAATCTAATCAAATCTAATTTATCTACCGAGCTCAGTGATGTAGGTTCTGTCGATGTTGTGACGTCATTACAAAGCCGGAATTAATTCGGATATCAGTGCCGGTAAGCCAGTCACAATTGTTATTTTTTACATTGTAAAGGATAATCTTAAATTTGAAAAACAAAAACAAATTTATGAAGCGACATAAAGTTCGGTGTTTGGATAAAAATTTTATTGGGGCGTTTGCGGCTATTATAGACATAAGTACATAGACAAGAGAATAGTCTGAATTAAATAGAATTTATTTGTGCAACCCGGTAAAGTTGTCTGCGCCCTATGGCTACCAATACATATTTAAGGTCCCAAATCCCTGCAAATCCCAGCCTGCGGTTCTCCAGCTATCCAAGTCCGCGAGATAAGAGGATATCTAGTAATATACAGCCACATTGCTTGACTTTTATTTAGTGTAGTGAATTGCCTGGGATACAAGTGCTGAGACCCGGCCACCGGGCTGCGTTTCAGATGTCACCGGATGTGCTGATACAACGTGACTCGTGCTCCAGTTTCCGGTATTTGTAGGTGAGGTTATGTCCACATCGTCATGCTTTAATGACGCACTAGATGTAATGGCGGTCGCCGCTGGGAACAGCTTTCGCGAGTAAGCACGAAGGTTTTTAAAGCTGCTTTGATTGGAAATAAAGTTTTAGTTGCTTATTTTTACAAAGGAGCGCATTAAGAACGTGGTTAGTAGTGTGGAAAATGTGGTATTAACACCAAATTTTCATTAAAGTAAAAAATAACAAACATCTGGCAGACAACTTATTTTTAATCAAACTGTTAATGCTCTGACTGTCAAAACTTATGTGCCTCATACCATTCTATTTTATAAATGGCCAAGATTAAAAATAGTGAAGGTTTGAATTCAGTAGGTACAATCAAAAAAATCTAAATGCATTGTAAAAGACATACCTATAATTTATGGTATGTACTAGCCAATTCTCGTCTCAAAGACCTCGATTCAATTAATTTAAAGGTTATGGAAAACTTAGAAATAATTAATTTTGAAAGTATTTTGTACATATTTGTTGCACACAATTCTTGTTTTAGAAATGAAACTATTTTTATCAAAATTATATAATGCTAGAAGCAAAGACAAATAAAATTATATTTTGACATTATCGAAGAGAATAATATTTTTTTTACAAAGTTATAGTTTTAAAAATTCTCTCGATTTCTCGAGAACTATTTTCGTATCATAGTTTTGAACTCTCGTTCTCTTCTCGAATTACCTAGAAATTTACTAGTTCTCGTCGCGTAATTAACGTGCTGAGAAATTTCTCGCCTCGACGGCATCACTACCATAGTATCTACCTAAGTTTGATATTAGAAGCCAGTAACATCTTTATTAAGGCACTCTGTTTGTAAAAGGGTTTTTAAAATTAAGTCCTTGTTTTCACTAGATTAGATACGTTCTTTTCCCAAATAACGACTTAAAATAAGTGGCCAGATAAAAATAAAACATAATCCTCAAAAAATCTAATTTGTCTGGACTAAAAAGCTATAAAGTTACATTGTGTTACATTTTGGTCTATTTATCTGGCTTGTGGTTACAGCAACCAATACAATAATTATAAACTAGAAATATTGCATTAAAGCAGACCATCAATTAAAAAATGGCGTCACTAACATCAATAGGTCAATAATTTATTGGTGCTAAAAAGTTTTTATTGCATAATTAACTACTATTAAAATTAATATATGACCTATATGGGATTATAAAGACATAAACATGTTACATATATATTCTTTTATTTAATTTAAGAATAACATTTTTTGATATTATTAAACATAATACAAAAAAACATTTATTTTATGAAAATATAACTACTGTATTATTTTTTCATTCGACAAAAAGGTGGATCATTTTTATCCAAATTAATTTCAACACAAATACAAGTAAATTTCAGCAATGTTAATGAAATTTGAATGGAAATCTATTATTATGAAAACAATATCATCAACAATTAAACTGTCCTACTCTGCGTATACATCAGATTTCAAATGCAAATAAGCTGAGAATATGCATAGAGATATTAGATAGAATCAAATAATCACATTTTTAGCTCTAGGGCACATAGTGTTTGAGAATAGGTAGCTACTATATTAAAGCTGTAATAGAGTTTCCAACTTTTGCCATGCCATTACAGATCTGATAACTGCTCCGAACAGACATTTCGAACTTCTGATATTTTACTACTCACAGAAAATATAATTACTTTTTATTTTAATCAGACTACTTGTCTAGCCATTTTGCGAACATATTTTCCGTTTAAAATCATCTCGGTCACTAAATAACTGCTCTCGCATATAAATGAGAAATTAAGAAATATATTTTATTTTTTCTCAAGTTAGGGATAAAGGAAAAAATGAAAAAATATTCAATTAGCGACGGATTAGGCGTCTAGCGAAAAAGTACACTAGTGAAACATTGCTGCACTTAAGAAGAAAAAGGGAAAGAGAAAAAGGTGAAACAAAAATTATATACACAGGATGATATACACCATCGCTGTGTCTAAAAAAGAATGTAGAAAAAATTGCTTTTTGGGATAAGCAGCCGTAAAGTCTCAGATGCATTAAGTTTTCTCTTTGTTTTTTATCTTTGACTCCGGTGTTAGTAAACATATACATTACAGGAATAAGAAAAATAAACATATTTAATGTAGTTGTAACGTTGTGAGGAAAAAACACAAACTAGTTATAATGCATTTTAGTAAAAAGATAATAGTTTTTTAGGAATATAAACAGAGTTTCCTGTTTAGAATAATACAAAAGTAGTATTAAGTAAAATATTAATTTGTATATCGAGATGTATGGGGATTTAGAAAGAAAAAATTGAAATGTTTTGAGTTTCGGTCGAGAATTAAACAACTAAGATATGACTAAATATGTAATTACGGTAGTAAATACGGACGGTATAGTATATTACAAAACAAGCACGGAAAGTAAATGATACCTATATCGTATGAGTCAGAATATTGCCAAATTCGGAAATCTAATGAGCATTCGATAGACATTTTCCAGAAAGATGGATAAAAACAGTACCAGTCACGATTACAACTGATCATTTTCCAGAAAGTTATGTACCTACACTATTTTTCCCATGAGCACAAAATATTACACATTTTATTTATCAATTTATATTGCTGTCAACTATTACTATCATAATTTAAATTTTACGTAGAAACAAATATGACACGATTATGTACTACAAGATACAAGATTTTCAAAAACTAGAATAATATAAGTATACCTACATTCTTGATACAGTTATTGACTAAAAAACCATTCATTTTTTATTATACAAATAAAAATGAAATGTTTTTTAGTTTCTATGCCTGATGATGACAATTTAAATTATCGAAACTGGTAGCAAGAGTTTTAAATAAAGAGAGTGAAGATTGAGACGAATTTTTCCTTTACTTATTCCTTTTTGGACAATAGTAATATACATTCTATTTAAATTTTTATCAGATACAGCAAAAGAACTTATTTAAATTATGTGGATAAATCACTTTAATCGTCGTATTTGTCCATTTTTATTGGAATAATGCAATGCATGGCAAAAAATAAATGACGAAGAAATTAATAAACAAATTTATGTTAACGAATGGATTGAACGGGTGTATGATATTGTTAATTTTTGTAGCTGGAACTGTATGTAATTTGTTCTTTCGTATTACGTTACTATATCGTTATTTATTCCGTTGCTATGGATATCGTTATTGTTCTTGATATTTTTATTCAAAAAAGGCAACCTAATTATTTTCCACTTGTCAGACTATCACTAATGAACTCGCATGACTATTACATTCGGCTGCTGCGTTTCGTACATAAATATTCCCACTCGTATATTTTCTACCTTCGTTACTGATCATAGTGTAAGGCATAATATTATATGTATCTCTAGTATCAATTTATAATTGGTAGGTATGCATCTTAAAGTTTGTAACATGAAACATCAAAAATATTGGCATTTTTGTCCTCATATTGCTATTGCAATAAAATCTCAATCCAATGAAGCATGCAGAGGAATTCGATAAACGAAATAATTTCTTGGCAAGAATGTTCCATTTGCTGGCAACTGGACATCATCGAATCATCCAGCTCCAGAGTTTTCTATATCTCCGATTCCAATAAATCCACGGCATTAAAACATGTGAGCAGCTATAATACATACATAGCGCATGGAAATTTATAAAAACTAAACGCGAATCGCGATGGAATATCGCAGCAAGCTGGCACGCTGCAGGAATGTAATAAAAGAAATGAAAAGATGAAACATACGCACGCTCTGTAGAGACGACAAGGGGGCTGATACAAATAGAATTATTGCCCCTTAGGGGACGAATTTCAGCGATTTTTAACATATATTTAAATGGAATCAAACGTTTGTCTTTGTCGTTTGTATTCGTTTAAGAAAATAAGCGATTTAATCTTTGGTTTTGAAGGGTCGTCTATACGCAACGTATATGTATCCTACGTATATTTTAAATTTTTATGTCAATATAGTAAAAAGAAACTATTTAATTAATAATCGCTCGTAATAGATTAATTTGAAAAAATCACATTTAGAAACTTGCACATAATCTTGAAGAAAAATGTACAAGAAATTTATTTGGGAACGGTATTTCATAATATTATTTCATTACTTAAATAAACTTGTTTGCCTGTAAAATATTTATTTATTTTGTATGCTTGTTATAAAATCACTACTTGCTAACATTTTTTTTCAGTGGTAGGCATCTCTGGATAGCAATTCTTGCAAGTTGTTACAACATTACAATTAAGTTATACAGGGTGTTTCAGGGTTAAGTATCCTAACTTAAAATATGAATGTAAGATCTTAAAACAACGTTTGAGATTTTCTTGCAAACTTTTTTATTTGTTTCAGAAGTTACAGATAAGAATTTGATTTTTACTTCCTTGTACGAAGTAATAAGGAAGTATTGTAATCGCGAAAAATTTCGGTTTTCAGATTTTGATGGAAATATCCGTTTTGACCTTTTCTGAATCCATTATGACTAGTTTCGTCGTGACGTCTGTACGTATGTACGTACGTACGGGCGTACGTATGTATGTCGCATAACTCAAATTCGGTTAGACGTAGAAAGTTGAAATTTTGTATTTAGGACTGTTATAGCATCTAGTTGTGCACCTCCTATTTTTGGTTTCAATCTACAAACCGGAAGTAGTAAATTTAAAAAAAATTTCGATAAATATTTAATTTAAGACAAATTTTTTAATTTTAAATGAAAGATTATGTGATTATTACCTACAATCGGTATTTTATAAATATTTTTGTATCTGGTATCATTTAAGAATAATTAAAGTATATATTTATAATTTAGTATTTCGGTATCTTGTAGTCCATGATCGATTAACATTTGTTACTATGTAAAATTTAAATGATTATGACATGACAGTGACAATAGTAAAATATGCTTTATATCTTCTTCTGCAGTTTAAATAAAATGACTAAAATATATTTGTGAGTATACTAGTATAATAAGTTAAAAGAATTTTTTATATTATTCTACATTTTAGTTATTAAGAAAAGTATGAACAAACAAGGCGTACAAGGAAGTCATGTGGTGTCCACGTCAGATTTTTTTTTTTAAATAAAGGAATAAAAATAAATAAATATTGCTTATTGTCAAGTTTATTACTAAAACAATAAGAATTTATAAAATTTGTAAAGAGAAAATGTTAACCTTCAGCTCGAAGTCAATAATTGTTATCCCATCTGTCGATGACACAGAACGAATATCTGTTCGACATTAGTCCTGCGTTCTTTCTTAACTTGATGCTTCCATTGCAAAATTCGTAAACGATCACCATGTCAGCCGATCACCATGTCAGCATACTCACTATTTTTGTAAATGTACGTTGCATGATACCAGTTTAGTTTACAAAAGATTTAAACGAACTTTTATTTTGTATGAATAAAAGAAATTCAATGCGCTATTTGAACATGTTAATCTTATTATGTATGTATGTATTATGATTTCGCTATTTGAACCTCATTTGGGTTATATATCCCTAGGGTGACTTGATGGCACACACACAGTATTTATTTTATATATTTTTGCCACTTTCTCGTACACTTTACTACCATGTGTGTTGCCAGTCAACCCGACGCAAGCCCTTGTTACAGCCTTTAGCCGGTGCCCAATAGCTAGAGGTTGAAAAGTTAATTAGATCCCAACTTGGAATGGTAACGGGAGTACCGGTCCAAATCTTAATATTCAATTAATAATGTAGTATCAAAAATAATAAAAATCTTGAAATAATCAATAAATCAAAAATAATCAAAACTTTGCTGAAACCTGTGACGGACTCAGGTCACAAGATAGTTTCAGTATAAAAGCGATAAACATTAGAGATCCCACCATATAATAGCTCCCCTTGTATTCGCGCTTGGCTGAAACAATTATAGCTACTTAACTACACATTGATATCTACATGAGTGAATCTCATCTGTAACTTTAAAAGCTAATATCTTTTAAACGAAGCGTTTGCGAGAAAATGTCCGAATATAATTTTTTTCTTGATTTAAGTTAGGATACTTAACCCTGAAACAACCTGTAGAATTGAGCCCATATGTCTGTCATTGTGTCGTTATAATTTCTTAGAAATTTCCTGCATAATATAAGTAGGGTTTCATTGTACGAATAATAAATTAACCACTAACCCACAATCCACTTCAACCTCAATACGAAACATTTTCTCGAAGATGTAAAGTTGTACTTTTCCCAAGATGTATTTAATGCTTGCAAGCATAACCGCCTTTCGCCTTATAGTTGCAGTAGCAGGAATCAAGGAGCGTAGCAGGAATACAGGAGATCGTAGCATGCTGTGAATGTCTGTCTGTCTGCGCAGACAGTTCCAACGCTTGCTTGATTGATCGAATCGCTTAACGTGGGAATTAATGTGAGCCTGGATCTGGATTGCCGTTCGTAAGATGAGAATGAGAGATCAGCAGGATGTGTGGATGTATTGAAGAGTTAATATTTTATAAGTAAATATAATATCTGACAGGTAGTTTGTTGTAATACAGTGGTTTGCATGTTTTATTTGAATCTAAGCGATCTTAAATTCGAATGTCAGCAGTTTTCGGTTCGGGTTTTCTTTTTCTTTTTTAAATAGCACAATTCTAATTTTGACGAATTCATGAAAAGGAAATTGAAGGAGATCTTAATAGTAAAATTTGTCCAACATAATGAATATAAGACAAGAAAAACGGAATAAGTAGTAGGTAGTGTAAAAACGAAAAATACTGTAGACCTGCTGAGCCTTGGCCTATACCGGACGTCTACTTGAAATCTGTTATTTTCAGAAAAACAATATTATTTTTAAATTTTGCTGTAGTTACCTAGTTAAATTTTAAATACCGTAGTCGTTCATATTGCTTTTGTTTGCTCTCGAGAAAAGTGTAAAAGAAAATAGTCATTTATAGTAAGTTTGAGGCCGAGCGACGAAGGAGCGAAACTCCTTAATCCAGTTGGACCAGTAAAGATTATTTGCAAGCGAGCAGCGTACAAAATTTTATTTCCAACTTCGCAGCGTTTTTTAAAATTAATTAACTTTATAATTTTAAAAAATAAGACATTCTGTTTTGTAATCAAAAAATGTTGTTGGTAGGACAATTTAGAAAATAGACCTGTAATGTCACTTTTATGAGTCTTGTAATGTGTATTACAGGTCTAAACCTTACTTATAGTGGGATTCTGTGAAAATCTGTAGTTGCTACAGATCTATAAAACTGTAAATATCTAACAAAATCGCAATGAAATTTATAATCATATGAACATTTTTATATTTGCCAACATTGATGTGATTTTGTTCAATATTTAAAGATTTACATATTTGTAAAACTTATAGATTTGCACAGAATCCCACCATTTCTTACCAAAATACCTGTGGAAATAAAAGTATTTTATACTTTCCTTTCTGTGTTTAGTTACACTGTTAAAAATTATGCAAATTTATTAACTTGAAAATGGTAAGATTTGTAAAAAAAAACATCCAACATTCATGGCACTATGCTATAAATGGCTATTCTTTCGCGTATTTAACAGGAGTTTTGTATTCATAACTTTCGTCTGAAATTAATAAGTAACTAACAAAAGCGAAATTTAAACATATCATTTTTTTCTATAATAACAGATTTGAAGTAGACAAACAATATCAGTTTGGTGCACACTTCAGTTAAATTGCATTTATAATGTGGTGCCCTCTCTACTAACAACTATGAGTAATATGAGTGATAAAATAATAAATACCGGTGTTTCACTGAATGTGAGGCTGCCACACCCAAGTTAGATAAAGGCGTGATCGATGCTTATAACAACCTCATGAACCAGCTCGTAAATTAAACCTATCTCTCGTAAATAAGTGCATCACTTCCAGTGGTTCTCAAACATTTCTCCACTTTACGGGACACATGTAAACAAACACTAAACTGAAGTAGCCAAACATCATTCTCGCCTCGCACTTCGTTCTCGTTCCGCCCGCACTAGAGAACGTGAGCTCGTGAGCGGCAATTTATTCATGGGCTCTTGGCGGGGTGGGCAGCAGGGACAAGTGCCCCGCACAGGAATTATGAATAAATTTGCGATTAAAGAGAAGGAACCGGACTGAGGAAGACTCAGATACTCAGAGTTAGGAGATAGGAATGGAGGAATGTTCTCGCTTTCATTAAATGGGAGATGAGGATGAGCCGGGATCAGTGGCGGCCCGGTGATGATTTTCTAGAAAGGGCGACTTCAAACTAGACGTTCGAAATTTATTTTAAATCTGGTTGCAACATTATAATTTATGGCAAGATGTTCTTGTCGACTGCGGAAAGATGATATAAAAAATTAAACTGGAATGCAGTAATAGTATATTATTTAACGAGCAAATAATGTAGGCTATAATTCAAGAGGATGAAAGTTTATTCACGAGCCGAAGGCGAGTTAATAAATCATCCGAGTGAATTATAGCCATTATTTGCGAGTCAAATACGACGTTTTATCTACGACTTTTTAAATATAGCAACATTTCTTATTTATAAATTTGTATTCATATTAATCTAACCTCAAAAAATTGACAATTCATACGAGTAATTTTGACAGTTCGGAAGAATAAAGTACTCATTATTTAACAGTGTGAAATAATGAATTCATTATTTCATAATGTGTCCTTATGGAGGGGTTTATTATACTACTTACACGTATATAATGAATACATTATTCTATTGTTGTAGATAAAGATGTTTATTTATCGATTAAGCCAACGTTTCGGCAGCACTTATGCCTTCATCAGGGCGAATAGATGAACTTAGATAATCTATTCGCGCTGATGAAGGCATAAGTGTTGCCGAAACGTTGGCTTAATAGATAAATAAACATCTTGACTGCATTCCTATCTACTTTTTTATATGATTATAATTTATTTATCTACAACTATTAAATAATAAATTAATAAGAGCGTGCTAAAACTCCATAAATATGAAATTCAAAATAATTTGTTAATATTTATGCCACTGTTTAAGGTCTTTGATCTATGACAAATAAAATGTAAGAAAATGTTTAAACTATACCTACACATAAAATATTATATTCCTAGATTGTTCTAAATTATCATCTTCATGAAATATATAATATAGCTTACTTGCTTACTTAAATTATGAATATTATGCGTGTTAGGTAATTGGTATATAATTATTATTTTTTGTAAAAACATAACATCAAATTTTAAAAAATAAGTAAATTTTACAAAATTAATTAATCTGCTGATTTAAGTCAATAACAAAATTGACCAATATTTATTACTCATTAGTGTAATTATGAATAGTATTTTGTTTAATTGGCAAATAAATAATAGCTTGAGTTTCATAGACCAGCGCAGGCATGTTGAACACATTATTTTTTCACTGACTGTTAATATTTAATATTAATTTAATGATTATTTTCAATATTTTGAAACATATCGCCATCAAATTATTTTGGTATGCGCGTTTGTTGAATGGTTGCTATGCATTTGTTCAGTGATTGCATTGGAAGAACAAATTTGTTATTTATATTATCATTAAATTATATTTATTTGCCATAGTTACAATTACTTTTACTGCCTAGGCACTAAAAATAAATGTATTGCCTAGGCACTAAAAATGACAGTTGTCAATAAAATTGCACTTTTAATGTCAATCGACAAAAAATAGTATTTATTGTGATATCGTTATGAGGAATACCGTTTTATTTTGTGACTAATATATCTAAAAATTATATTAACTAAGTAATATCACTAGTTTCTGGTGCCTCTTTCCCAAGACGACGAATATTATTAAATACAGAGAATAAAATTGTCATATTAATTAAAATAATCTTAATCCTACCTTATTTACCCGTGGGTCTAATTAAGCATCCCCTGAATAATGTATGAGACAATATTTATTATTAATGTCATATTACCCCTCGTTAACGTCCGCCTCTGAGTCGTGACGTCACGCACCTGAAATGCCACGAGGCTTCACGATCGACTCTGGTCACAATACGTGCCATACCCTCATTTCTAACCCTCTTATATCTCCTCTTTTATCTCTCTCTCACCAACGGCCGTTCTCCGCCAGCGCAACCTCATATTAAACGTCTGTATTATTTAATTATGAGCGCCTAACGCGAATAACGTGATAACCGCCACCCTCCCCACAATAAACTTCGACAAAGGTATTCGAATCGCTGTAATTTCGCCCGGCAATCAATTGATTTCATTGGCCCCGTGACCGAATTTGAGATGGAATTGAAAATGGAATGGGGGATTCTTTGAACATGTTTATTGAATATTAGGGATTTAAAGAATATCGTAGGTACAAAGGGTTCATGAATAAAATATAAAAGGTAAAAAGAGTTTGTAATTTCGGTTTCGGACGGTCAGCATGAGGAAAAGAAATTAAGGTAATTATTTTGAAGGGTGCTCACGGTTGAAGAAAGCTTTGAAGAGTTTTTCGTTAATTTTAGAGGTTGTTTTGCATGTTTTAACTTTTATGTTCAAGTTTTCAACGGACTTTTCTTTAGTCAGCATTTTTGTAAAAATTCTGCTTCTAAATCTGTTAATATATTATATTTGTACTCTAGTATTATTTATCAAAATTTATTATTTATGAACTTTTAAATAAAAAGTTTAGACTGCTATATTTATAAAGTGATAAAATAATACTCAAACGCGCTAAAACCAGGAATCAGCCTTTTTAGTAATGTCAGTGTAATGCTTAAATAAATCGAACCTTTCTTATCCAGCACATCAATATCGTATATTGATTACGAACTAGATTGCATTTCGATATGGAATTAATAAAAATGGGTACAGGTTAATCTAATAATTAAACTCAAACGTAATGTTATACCTACCTACTAAAGGCTAACGTAGTGAGAGTTTTGTGGCCAGTACAAGAGTGGTAAAGAGTTATTTCAACAAGGATTATTACTTAAAGGATCAATTAACAGTTGTGTCTTTTTAAAATATTAATAAAAAAATTGTACATGATTATAAAAATACATAAAATTTTCCAATTTATGTAAACATTTCACGGTTATATCTCATGATATAGATTATTAAATATTTAATAAAAGTATTACCTTGAAGTCAATAATAAACTGACGGTTTACTCGGAACGAAAACACTTTTACAGTATTTTTCAACTTCAAAATGACATTGCGTTGCTAGGATGCGGAGTTTCAGGCTAGTTTAGGATAGCTGTAGTAGTATAAGGAAAGGAATAGAAGTAAAAGTAAATTAAAAGAGTATTCTAGGAATTCGGAAAAAACGTAGATCCGCCTGTCCGAAGTTTTTGTATGGTTTCTTTATATTGCTGCAGCATATTTAGTCATTCCCTGTGAAAAGATTTATTTATTATTAAATTTCTGCGGTTAAAATTTTAGGGTAAGTATCATATTTAAGTAATGATTTATGGTCCGCACTTTCGTACAAAAGCTGCGTGTTCCGTTCTCGTCTTTCTTATTAAAAGTTACGTGTTTCCACTTAAAATTTCTGAGTTGGCGTTCGGGTAGTTATATAAAATTTTCTTAGAATTAGTAACTTGAATACTCTTATATAGTACATATCCATTTTCTGTTTTCTGTAGGAAACTCAAATTTAATAACAAGAACTTTTCAGATATTTTACCATAAAAATTTACATTAATATCCCACAAACTTTATGAAGCCATAAATCTTTTTCTTAATAACATTCATTCGACACATAGGTACAAATTATTTTTCTGAACATCAGTATTATGGAATTATTGTACATAAAGCATATAAATTTAAATATGATAATAAATATTAAAAATAATATAAACAGGGAAAATACTAAGCATTCTTTACATTACATTTACGTGTGAGATGTCAAACATTTTAAAATATTTTATTTTACATGTTCCAATAATATTAACTATCATAAACATAAAAAAATGATTTGTAGGTAGGTATTTATTACAAAATAATCAACATTTATTGTTTAACAACGGAATATTGAAGAGATCGCCTTTTTGTAGGACAGTCCTCCTTTATACGCACTGCCGCGACTGCTTTGTTCAATTGCTCCTCAGAATAATCTTTGTAGGGCCTACTGCCCCCAATTTTCTTTTATAAACACGATCCATACTTGAACAGCAGAAGTATTTGCAGGTTAAGTATGTGAGGTAAAGTTGCACACGAAAATGTTTGTTGTTAAGTTAAAAATCCTAAAAAAATTACCGTGCGTTAAAAGAATTTAAAAAATCCCGAACATCATCTCAAATCATCAACCTTTCAAACAAAGAACATGAAATGTACTTATACCTAATAGTTTAGCCTCAAGATATCTTAGCATTTCATGTTTAGAAAATTCACATAATATTCAGAAATATTTACCTGTTGATACTTCTGATCTCTGTTTATAAATACACTGCTCTTATGTTTCAACAAGTATAGTTTCAAGTCTTAAATTTTAGTTCGTCTAAGTTTTGCATGGGTAGCATTGCCAACATAAAAGTAAAAACAATTATTTTGCAAACTGACGCTGTTAGGCAAAGTTACCTCTTTGAGGCAAAGTAAAACCTATCGATGGTATTTAGATTATTTTTATTTATTTTATGGAATTATACATTTTTCCCATGTTATCAAATCATCATCCGGTTTATCCCTTTCTTCAACTTCTAATTGCTTTTCGGTGCAAGTATTGAAAAAAATATCGTGTGCATCTCGGGCTATTAGTCCCTAGTTGCACAATATACTATTTATAGTAAAACCGACCACTGAAGGTCGCAACATGTTAAGTATGAAAGAGATCAAATTAAATGAACAAATTCATTTAAATGTACCCCAGTACCAAATGAGTAATGAAACTTATATACCTACTTTCAAAACTCAAATAGAACCCCAAAGAAATTACAATTATTCTTTTTGATACTCTAATTGCACAACCGATCTCCTAAAATGTGAATAATTAGCTAAAAAGATGTCTTCTTTATGAAACAGCCCCTTATTCACTCTTGTTTTAAATTATTAGATAAATCAGAGAATTCATGTTTTATGTATTTCATGCAAATCGTTCCAATAAAAAATTACCTCTTGATATTCATAAGCCACGCAGATTACCTCTAGTCGAACTCGATTAATTAAATGAAATTATTTTTCTTCATCGAATTTCGAATTCACTTCTGGCGCTTACCGTTTTATCATCTTGTTGGCGAAGGGTCAGGGTGTCGACTTTTCATGGAAAATTCCTGGAATATCTTCGAAAGCAAAAACGCGTGCTATGTGAGAAACTTACTCTGACTGCGCAAAAATTTGCTGAATAGACTGCTCATTTAACGCGGGATATTTAATATTAAATTACTATAAATGCTCGATTTATTAACGAAAAAATCCAGAAAGCGAGAAATATTCGCAAGACATTTACAAACATCATGAGATATTTTATGTTGCAACAGAAAGTATGAGAAGCATTCTCATTGCACTTAAATTTTTAAATATAAAACAAGAAATGTTTATTTTATTACTACTTCTACTTTATTTTAATGATATTAAATTAAATATCTTCAAAGGCTTCGGAATTTCGTCGTTCTGAATATCATATTTATACTGAGTTTCCAAGAAGTTATGTTCTAGGTACGAGTATACACAGTTTTTTTCTTCATTCCGCAGACTGAAACTATGAACTTTATAATAGTATGTACCTGTTTCATAGCGTTTTAAACTTAAATAACTGTACGAAACTCGAAACCAGTAAATACTAGCTTTAACGAGAAAACTATTTTAATTTGAAATCTAATTTTAGATTGAAATCGCAAAAAACAAGCAAATTTACAAACAAAACTTTACTATATTTACTTAACAAACAAACTCTGTCCTGAATCCGAAATTATTATTTTCGAAATATTAAGAAAAATGATAAAACGTAACATTTTTCATTCAGAATAAGTTGAAAAAAAACAAATTAAGTATTATATATCTAGGCAGTTTTATTTATTTTATATTTAAACTTCTATCATTACAGTTCTGACTGGTTGGTGAAAAATAAAATTTTAATGGATTTAATCGATTCAAATAAAGATTGTTAGCATGTTAGCTTTATACTACTTACATAATATAAACTGACTGAGATACTTATTATGATACTATTTTTTATAAGTTAGTTTAATAAAAAAAAACTTGCATAAGTTAGTTTAATAAAAAAAACACACTCACTTGAAAAACAATTTTTAAATAACTTTTAACTTATTAGATAGATTTACTAGAACGTTGCAACCTATGCATTATTTTTATTGTAAATGAGTACAAATCGCACTTAAATACGCGACAGTTAAAAAAAATCTTTTGGCTCATTGTGGAACTTGTCTCATTATGGAACACTATCCTCTACATATTTTACCGTGTGTGGTTACCAATACCAGCCGTCAACTTACAGGGTATACACGGATTTTAGTGGAAAGTACACCATAGAGGAGAATCTTGTATTATTGTATGCTTTATACTGGATTCGATTCGAGTTATTTTCCTTTTTAAAATGGGAGTGTCTATTCGTACGCTACCGGTCCACCGGTGCACCGGTGCACCGGTGCACCGGTGACTCGGGTAACATCGGCTACCGATGCGCACTAGTGGCACCGGTCCTCGGCACCGGCGCACCGGTGGTACCGGTAGCATCGGTGGCACCGGCGCACTGATGGTACCGGTAGCATCGGTGGCACCGGCGCACCGGTGGTACCGGTAGCATCGGTGGCATCGGCGCACCGGTGGTACCGGTAGCATCAGTGGCACCGGCGCACCGGTGGTACCGGTAGTATCAGTGGCACCGGCGCACCGGTGGTACCGGTAGTATCAGTGGCACCGGCGCACCGGTGGTACCGGTAGTATCAGTGGCACCAGCGCACCGGTCATCAGCACCGGTGGTACCGGTAACATCGGTGGCACCGGCGCACCGGTAGTACCGATGGCACCGGTAGCACCGACGTACCGGTGGCACCGGAAGCACCGGTACGCCGGAGTTACAATTTTTCAGCATCTAACAAATTGCAAAAGTTATAAACAAATGAAGATGAAAAAAAAGGTATTTAGTTTTTCGCTAATATTTCAAAAACTATTAATAATTAAGAAATTTAAAAAAAAGATTCTTAAAGAGGAGGAAATTTCCAATAATAGTATTAAAACCTTAAGACGATCCTCTACCGCGCCAGAAAACAGCCTAAAACATGGATTTCGCGCGCCAGTCCACAGCGTTTATTGTTTTGTTAAATATAATAATCTAAAGATGTTGTTGAAGATAAAAGCGCATGCCTTTCAATGCAGAAATTGTTTTACAAATATTGCAGTTTTTTTAACAATTATGGATGCCAAAATTATTTTTCCCCTCAAACATAAATTATTTTTTATTTTTATGTTTAACAAATCAATGTTTTTGACAGTAAGTATAAACAATTAATTTATTTTAAAGACACAGCGGAGAAAATTTGCAAAAATTCGAGTAAAATTAAAAAATTTGATCGGAAAATCTATTTAGGTACTTTTAAACAATATCATCAAAAACTTTTTTGGAAGATATTTTATCACTGAACAAAATAACACAGTATTTGTATTTTTTAACTAATTAAGCCATATCAACAATAGTTACAAACTTGGTTAATAACTCATTTAAAAGTCCAATCAATCCTATATACAAACGACTTAAATGTTCATTTTCGTATCTCGAATAGTTTAAAAGTTATAGCAGTTTTCTTGAAAAATCAAGTGCTTCTTTTATAGCACGTAATTTTTTAAAGTACAATATAAAATTAAAATAAACTTTTTTCGATACTTTGCAATAGATGGTTGTTTTTGTAATTTTATTAGTATCAGGAAAAAAATATAATGAGATTTGCAATTTGTTTATAACAAATTGTTAACTTAATAAACAATGAAATTATCAACAAAAAAATTTTGGTTGTTCTATTGAAAAGTGCCAATTATGATTTTTAAAGATAAAGTAATTTCCTAACTTATTATTTAAACAATGGAAATATGGAAAAAACGATTTTAAACAATAAAAACATTTTTTTAAGAAAACTTATTTTTCTTAAAAATCATTATTTTATCAAGACAACAAAATGGTAAAAAAAAATTTCATAAGTATGAAACGAATCCATTTGTTTATAAACAATTTGTAAACAAATGAGATAAAAAAATCCTTAGGTACGTTATGTAACGTCATTGTTAGTTGCGAAAACAGTAATAATCTAACGTTAGTTTAAGAAAAAAAATTTTCAATATTTAATTTTTTGTTGACTTGCAAAAATTATAATAAACAAAATATTGAAATTTTAAAAACTTTCATGACGTGATATTGTTAAGTATATATAAAAGAAGGGCTCCAAGAAGCGAAAAATTTTAATCCGATTATTTAAACATTTTTTGTTGTCTTCAATGACAACGAAGGTCCGACAAAATATTGTTAATTAACAATTGTATAACTTTTCGAAAAATTAACTAAATTCTTTGAAATGTTGAAAATACACCATAATTTTTTCAAATTTTTAAATTGATATTTGATACTGTAAAAAAATTATTTTACATGATGTACCTACTCGCTTTAGAGACGGCGCACGCACACCTCACCGGCCGCTTGGAGCTCTATTTTCAGCGTTAAATTACTATCATAAATAATGAAAGTAGAGTTCCGGGAGTTAGGACTTTTTTATTGGAAATTTCCTCATCTTTAAGAATCTTGTTTTTAAATTTCTTAATTATTAATAGTTTTTGAAATATTAGCGAAAAACGAAATACCTTTTTTTCTTCATCTTTATTAGTTTATAACTTTTGCAATTTGTTAGATGTTGAAAAATGGTAGCACCGGTGTATCGGTGCTATCTACCGGTGCCACCGGTATTACCGGTTCGCCGGTGCCACCGGTATTACCGGTGCGCCGGTGCCACCAGTACTACCGGTGCGCCGGTGCCACCAGTACTACCGGTGCGCCGGTGCCCCGGTGCTGCTCGTGCAACGGTGCCACCGGTGCGCCGGTGCCGATGACCGGTGCTACCGGTACGCCGGTGCCACCGGTGCGTCGGTGCTGATGACCGGTGCTCCGGTGCTGCCCGTGCGACGGTGCCACCGGTGCTGCCCGTGCGACGGTGCCACCGGTGCGCCGGTGCCGATGACCGGTGCCCCGGTGCTACCGGTGTGCCAGTGCCACTGGTGAGCATTGGTAGCCGATGTTACCCGAGTCACCGGTGCACCGGTGCACCGGTGGACCGGTAGCGTACGAATAGACACTCCCTTTTAAAATATGTGGAAGAAATCCCAAATTATTATCATCACTCTCTTCAAATGTCTGAAAGCCTGGTGTGTCTGATGAGAATTTAGCAGGAATTTTTAGTGCATTTTCCTGACGTTAGCTGCACGTCTCGGCACTGATCTGCAACTTGAATGCCAACAGCAACGTGACAAGACGTCGCGCGCCATTGCTGAAAATTTTTAACGTCATTTAAATGTATGAGTTTTCGTTCATATTTTATCTTTTGCTTTCGTGTAATGGTACTGGCACGCAGAAAAGTTTTACGTTAAATGTCATCAGGTTTCCGATAGTATATTGTTTTATACACGGTCATATCATAATTTGAAACTTATACACTAATTTCTTTGACGTAAGTGTCACTTTACAAACCACTTTATAGCGCAGGGTGCTATAAAAACATCAAATTAATGTAAACAGTTAAGATTTTAAATTTTCCTTATATAAACTAAACAATCCTATAAATAACCATTTTCTATAATTAGTTATACCATTTGTTATTTAAATAATAGTATATTGTGTATCTAGTGCGCAATTGCGCCTTTGCTCACGAGATGCACACGATATTTTTTGTCATTACTGCACAAAAAGTAACCTTTTTAGTGACCTTACTTATCAAAAGATAAAATGAATACTTTTAAAATTAATATGTATAAAATAAAAAAGTAACTAATATTTACCTACATGTAAAAGCATAAGAAACTAATTATTAACAGTAAAGAAAAGAACATTAAAATATAAGAATAAAATATTATTGTCCATTAGATCCAATGCACAATCTGCACAATAGTCGACAGTAGAAACTATGCATAGAGAAGTACGTACTACAGCTGTTCACGTGCTTGTACCTAGTATTAGATTATCACGTGTGCAGCGTTATTGTTACGCGCACATTTCGTGTCGGTAACTACAGAAAACTGTGTGAGTGTTCAATTTGCGTGCGCAAAGTGAAATTTTGAGCACGCTATTCCCGCACGCTTGTACTTTGCGCACGCATTTTTATCTAGTTAAAAAATAAGCCACTTTGCGCACGTAAAACAGGCACGAAAAAGGTTACTTTTTGTGCAGGTATGACAAAAAATCATTTTTACTAACATTTAACATAAATTATCTTGTTAATGTTTAATTCAAAAATAACAACTTTCACATCTAGATATTTTATATTTTTGGATTTTTTTGGTATCGTAGCAACAACGGTTAAAGAATTTAGTTGTTTTTGGTAATTTGAAGAAGTAAATTATATTACTTAATTTATTAGAAAATATTCAACCGTGCATAAAGTGCTCGGGCTCAAAACCAAGTCACAAGCCATAAAAGCTTCCTTACACCCTTAATACATAAATAACTATTAATAATATTCAAATTGTGAAATGAAAACAGGAAAGTAAGAAGGTGATTGTCTTCTTTTTCGGCAGTTGAACGAATTCCTCAGCGAATAAGAAATTCCAGGCACAAAGTAATTAAGGTTTTTGCTGACTGAATAATTTTTTACCACTTAATGAAGCGGGAAATTAAATTTAAATTAAAACTCCGCATACGGAAAATTACTATTCGATAAATATATTATTCACGAATGAAAGCAAAAATTATTTATTCATATCGTAGGAATATAATTTCAAATATTAGAATTTAGAACTGCAGTAAAATTTTAAAACTTTCGAACCAATCATAAAAAAGTTTCAGCAGGAAACTAAATTACGCACATTGAAAATTCTGTCATATTCAAGCCAAAAATATCGAGTTAAAAATTTCACAACTTTTAAATTTGTACGCAACAACTTTTTGATCATGTCATATACTTTTTGATTGACGTATGTTCGATACAGTTCGACAAAAATTGAACGACATCAAAAGTTGTAACTATATACCAGTTATTAAATTATGCAAATTTTCGTTGATGATGCGTTTATTTATAAACTTTTCCATTAATTTCCACTTTAAATTTTCACGATTGAATCGTCAAACTTTCGAGCTTTTCAACGAATGAGTTTCCCGTTCTCACGGGTTGTGAAAATATCGATTATTCTTCTCATAAGTGAATTATTCGCCAATGTGAGACCCGAACAACGTAATTAATTTTCCAGAGCAGAGCTTGAAATCCCGTAACTTACTTATCTCTCACTGAAAGCCAGACTGGAACCGTTACTGTTATTTTGAAACGCACCCACAGCCAGTGCTCCTCAGAGTTAGAATTCTCGAAGCACCGCCTAAGAAGACGAACATTAACGCAGTTATGTTTGTTTTAAATTAAATGTAAACATTTTCACTGCAAGTTAGAGCAGATTGCCGAATGCTAAACTGATTTATTGCGAGAAATCTGAATATTTTGAGGAGTAATTTCATTATTTGTTTTGAGATTTAGTATTGAAGTTAATAGTTAAATTTAGTAGCAGTATTTTGCTTTTTAAGTTTGTATCCAATTTCTCCCTCTAGAAAATTAATTTAAACGTATCAGAAAATTATATTCAACCATAAGCGTAGAATTATTATTTAAACTTTCTTATTATATAAATCTAAGAATTTTAGATTTAATAAAAGAAGTGACAAATAGTTGTTTACATTATACGTGCGGTAAGTTTTACTTTACAACGCAAGTTTCTAGTATACTGAAGTACGACGCGAAGCCTCTATTGAACAATACCTTATGTAAAGTAGGTAGCGTTTTTGTATAGGCTCTCTTTTTTATTACAAAGCTAACCTTTTTTTAATAACCTCTTAAGGACGTTCACCTGCTACAGTCCAGGCCAAAAGTTACAGCTGCTATATGTTATTTTGAAAATTGACCACATTTTAACGATATACCAAATTCGTACTGGTACTGTTTTAACCCAACCCCGCAATGTATAGCTACAAAAAAACATTGCCATTGCCTCTCTCTCTTGAGTATTTCATCCGTCGAGTACATGTCACAGTTTACTATACACTACGATTTCTCTGAAACTAAACAACTTTTTATTAGTTTTTTTAATTTCTAGAAGCAAAATGAAGCTATCAATTAAAACGTATGGTTTTGATAGCCTCCGTCCTATACTTCACATGTTAAAACGCCAGACTTTCGTAGCGAAAAACTTATTTTCTATACGTCAGAAGTTCATAAAAATTTAACTGTGCATGTATTAGGTTATTCTTAACACGATAAACATTGATTTATTGGTATAACTCCTTAAAGTTAAAAATTTTCAAGTTTATTTACCGCATATGTGTGGTAAAATCATGACCATGTATAAAATCGCAACTACCACAAACGTCAATGATGTGTGGTTGTTATGGTTATACTTTAGGAGGCCAAAAATTTACTTTAATGTTATCATATTTACTTTCTACGACAATATTCAATAATTAATAACTCATAATACGCAATAAAGAATACATTTATTTTTCTGTTATTAGCTTCAGATTTTTTCAGTTTTCAATATTTGATTGAAAAATGTAACACAATTCTTCTGTAATAGTCAACAAGAAATTTCTGTTAATTACCATATATTTTGAAATTAAAATAATTTTATTCATGGACAGAAAGTAAATGTAATAATTATGTATTATCTTAAATATGAAAAGATAACTTTTTTCTCTTCATGTGTCACACAAGAATTCATTTTATATCCATGATCATAATATGAGTAAATAATTAATTTGTGTCATAAATGATTTAGATTAGTATAGATAAGCTAGTAGTTTTTGTTAAGAGAAAAGTGTTTGTTTCGAAATTAAATAATTTATAAATTAAAAATATCATACTATTTATATTAAAGGCTACTCTCCTCATAATTGCGTCTTTTTCTCTGCGACTGCATAGTGATAATAAATGGCTGATAATTTTTATCTAGCAAGTGAAATAAAGTGAATAAAGCAAATTAGCTCTTCGTTAATATATGCATGCAGTCATCATGGCACTCTTTATATTTCAGTGATAAATTTCCGAAATAAATTACTTCAGGTGCGAACTCCCAACTGGAATTAAAAAAATTTACTTCATTTAAAATTTAAATGAAATGCTATCAGTTGTATGTGTGCTCTCGCAACATGGACTGCAATTGCATTATTTATTATTCGTATTTTAATTGACGATTCGATACACTCTGTTATAACCATTCATTTTTAATTTTTTATGTTTTTTAATGGATTGGGGATAACAATTTGACCGGCCATTATTTTCCAACTATTACTGCTATTTACAAATCGCAAAAACAGTTGGATTTTAATGAAACTGTTTGGTCATGGAAATATTTCTCGAATATTCAAGGTAGAAACAATTAAATTTGGAAATTTTAAAATAGAATTGCAAATCATAAACTCAAACATATTATATAAAAATTATTTACACATTTTCTTATATTGGTTTTTAATTTACCAATTATTGATTCTGCAACTGTTTTGTCATGGAAATATTTCTCGAATATTCAAGGTAGAAACAATTAAATTTGGAAATTTTAAAATAGAATTGCAAATCATAAACTCAAACATATTATATAAAAATTATTTACACATTTTCTTATGTTGGTTTTTAATTTACAAATGATTGATTCTGCAACAAATTTCCTTTCAAAATTTCGAGTACAATATTCTTGAATCATTGTTGACAGGTTTAGTAAACAGGAGCGCTTATTTTATCCTTTATTATATTCTTGGTCGTAATTTTTCTCCTTATTTCACAGCGTTCTCAATAAAGTTTCTTCCCAAAATAGAGTTCTAGTCTGGAAGACGTCTGTTTAAAATTTAGTAGAACATCTCTTTGTACTTTAGAAATAAAGAAAGCGGGAAAGCGCATCGCATTCGCATAGCGTGCATGGGTGCATCAGTGCAATGCATTCGTATAGTAAGCAATACAACTCCGGTTCGTTTTTCAATTATTAGAAGCCGTCATTCCCCAAACAAAGCATTTGTTTTCATTTGGAAACTAGTAACGAAAAGTAAAATAGAAGTGGAATCGATTCTCTAGAACCGGCGAATGGCCGAATGCAGACGGAGAATTGAAAATGCATTAGGGCGCAGTAGATACGCCAACGCCTGGGAAAGAGTGAAGAGTAAGGAGGTCCGCTCTCTGCAGACGTTCAGAGGAGGTTATAACGTGAGATCAAAGGAAAACAATGGAGCATTTAAGAAGAGCAACTCGCCCGAATCCATTGAAAACGGTTTACCCTGGAGATAAGGGATGTTTGCTTACATTTTACGAGGATTTGATGAAACAAAATCAGATCTTCCTATAGAGAAATGACTTTTTCATGCTAAAATACGATGTAATTATGTTTCAAAAGGCACTCGACGGCTGAAGTGTTAACGAGCATCTTTTATGTTCTCGCGAATAATTACACCACGGTTTTAAAAACATTCGCGTTGACATCTTTAAAAGGATTCATGATTCTCTTCCTGAAGTCCACGGCGAAGGCAACGACTCAACGGATTCGACCTAAATAATACAATTACCTGCCTTGTTTCCGCCCAACGTTTTACTAAATCCTTTTTTCTTCTCCGGCATTTTTTCACGCGCTACCTCTAATACCTCGAATAAAAGAATAATCTCGTTTTCTCTAACAATATCTGCAAAGATATTTTGCTTCTGATCCAACTCTGACTATATTTTTTATTAAATTTGACAGCATTTTTTCTGAAAGAACATGGTTGGTTTCGTCAAATTTCAGCAGACATACACAAACAGATAGATTTTATATATTATAGTTATACAATCAGTTAAAATAGGATCACAGCTTTTAAAAAGAAAATAATATTAAAAGCTAAAAATTAAATTAAAAATGGAAATAAAGATTATAATAAAAATGTTAATTTGTAAATAGTCACCAAAAAGTACCTACTAAGTGAATAGTCGACATACAACCTTTGATTTTAAAATTCAATATTCTGCATTTTTATTGTTCTTTTTTGACATATGACAGGTGATGTGAATAATCGAGAATATATATTTTTTAAATGGTTTGATATATTTCAGCAGATATCTTGAAACTAAATACGATTGCGAAAAGTTACATTAATTTCACGGTATACTTAATCCTTATATAAGAAAAAGCAATCAGGGAAGCTAAAGATTAAATTAAAAATGTAAGTAATTTGATTAACAATTGCACGTTAATTAAACAGCAGAAAAAATCTCTTCGCGAAATTATAAATGATGTTCTGCATCGTGAAATGAATGACTATTCTCTGCGTGAAAATTTAAACTTAGCCGTTTAAGTCGAATGAAGAAATTACAAAGTTGAAACGAAATAAAAGTTTGAAATTGTCTAGGTATTGTCATTTTCACTCGACGTTATTTCAACAAAACTAAATAGAATTTAGTTCATTATTTCTATTTACCAGAACGGCTATCAAAAAACTCTTTAAACTTTGGTAATTCCACAAGAATTTCTCTCGTCGAGTATGAGTTGATTTAAAACGGGATTACCTCTTTCATCTGAGGAATTGAACCCGAGAACTGCATTGCTGTAACATATCTCAGAGCTTTACAATGCGTCTGTGTTATTTCTATTGTGTACGAGTACACTAGACTACGTACACAGGATATGAAAGAAATCCTTTTGAAGTGAATTTCTCTTGTACTAGGAGTAAAAATATATTGCTTTTTACGAAAATGATAATTCGAACTGAGTTGTCAGCTGCTCTTTTCTCATGTAATGATAGATTCGTTTATACCACGACACGGCAATATTTTATTCCAATCTTAAATTTAATTATTTGGATTATAGAATTGGAACGAAAATATACGGCAAATAATTTAAAGGCTCGTGAATCATATTAAAAGTGAATTAATTTATTTATACATTAATACATTTTTATTGTCATTTAATTTTGGTTAGGCACCTATAAAATTATTTTAAAATAAGCCACAAATAACGTGAAACAATAAATTTAGTTTTAATAATTCTACACTAGATGAATGCATTTGACTAACTGGCATAACTGTTTCAATGAAATGGGAAATAACAAATAAAACTTATAGTATAATATATCTCATAACAGTTTCTGAACTAATTGCAACTGATACGCCTATTTTATTGGGCCGTAGACAGAGCTGGGCAAGTATCGACATCAAAATACTGAAGTACCAGTACCACCGAAGTACCACCTATGGTCAATACTTGTTAGTTGTTACCAAGTACATTTTCAAGTAAAGCTTCACAGTAAATACTAACCAACAATAAAATATTCGAGTTATGGATGTTTTATATTTTTTATTTAAAAAATATAAATACACAAAAGTATATTATGTCAATGGTTACACTAAGTTGTCTCTTGTGGCGCTACCTATTGGTTTATTTTGCAATCATGACAAATAAAAAGAAATTTTGTACAAAATATTGCATGTGTGTTGCAAACATAAAAGAACATTATTTCTTTCAATTTGTGTTTATAAATTTTATAATATTTTTTGTACTAAATTTTGTAAATACAATTGTATCGTGTCAAACGGCCTTTAAGTACAAGTTTTTATTTTGGTACTTAAAATTTTAAAGTAATAAGTAGCAAAAAATATTTATACTTACGTACAATTATTAAGTACTAGTTGTTATTACAAATTGATACTAAAGTACCTAAATACTTAAGTAATGCCTAGCTATGGCCGTAGATAAAACAAGAATGATTGTATCTTGTGTTAATATTTTATTAAACACTTAATTTTTAAAAGTCAGAAATTTAGGAATAATATACTATTTGGTAAATATGTATAAGGTAATGATATATAAATGGTAACAATTTGGATTAGTACTATTATGAAAAATATAGACATATTCACCCCTCGCATAAGCCTGATAAATCATATTTTATTATCTATACTATTTCTTGTTTCTAGCAAGTACAATAAAATAAGATACAGATAATCTGGAGTGTCATTATTTTTCTTAAGTTAAAGAAAAATTATTTAATGCAGATAAAATACTTTTAAAGAATAAAATATCTGTTCAATTTTGCCCTTCATTTAAAATGCAAAATAAAGCCAAGGAAATGCGAAACTTATTGATTCCTTGACTTCTGTTAAGGAGTTCTTTTCAAGTTGTAAAACAATGTTGTCATTTTCATTAGCAGGTGCAACTCTTGAAATTAAAAAGAAACTTGTGTTCAGTTTTTCACTCCAATTAAATTACTTCTCAATCCTAACGACTCAATTAAAAACTTTATAATAAAACAACACATCTCCAGCACGAAAAGTAGAACAGACGCAACAATAAAAATCGGACCATTAACTCTTCTTTGTCAGTAGAAGAACAACACGACATCGATTCGCTTATGTTATTTCGTAGACAATGTCGAGAAAGCAACAGAAATACAACAATGAATGACAGACAACAGAATGCGATGACAAAACACTATAGGAAGTTCTTTCTTAATCTCGAATGAGAGCTTCTCAACACCCAGCAGTTTTACTTAAGCTAAGTACAAAAATTTTACTTATTATTTATAACTCAAACAATAACATTTATAAATCACTTTTGTTTTCTGTTTTACAAAAAATCTCGATATAGAATTTTGTCACCATTCCATTTAAGGAAAGATAAAATATGACTCAATATTTGTCGTATAATGTGTGCTTTTTAAACAAGTCAATGAAAATAAACATGTCACTACTTAAAATTTAAATTCTTCGACAATTGAAAAAGTTTCAAGAATAAAGTGAAATACACTTCTGTATAACTACGTTTAAAGCAACATTTTAATGTTTTAAAACGGAAAACATTAAACATTTATCTAATTTTATTATTTTAACTATTTTGAATTGCATATTGCTAATTGCCAACTACAAGCAACAAATAAATCTTTTTCAGATAACATGTCCATTACCTGCAAAATGGTACCTACGACGTAATCTAGTTGAGCAACATATAGTCCTGAAGATCGAAGAGGATTATGTTTTCCTCCTGAAAGAATGTAGTGTAAACTCCCGGATCACAGGATCAAGCATCAGGCGATTGTGGATTGTTTTGTAATGATCGCGCGCGAGTGGTTTTTGTTTTTTGATTTTGCTAAAAAGAAAAAAACTAGGGGAGGGTATGCGTAGCAGGAAATGGTGCGTCGTGCTTCACTGGCTACGAAGAAGCGCGTTTTATTATGCCTGAGACTCTCAACATTTTTTTGCGGATAACAACAGATTAAACGGAGATAATCGATACTTTTTGTGGTGACCTATATAAACTAGTAAAAAATAAAACTCGAGGACAAATATCACGAACAATATTATAAAGATTAAATCGGTTCTTATTTCTTAATAAAAGAAAGCAAGACATTGACAAATAAGCATAAATTTTAATAATTTTACACAAAACATAGTAGGTAATGATCAAAATATCAATGTCTAGCTTATTCAATGAATTCATGAACATTGATTTTGTTTTGTTTGAAAAATAAGATTCATCGAACAAAAGGGAACAATAAATTATTGTATTGTAATATATTGGTTTCTATTGGTTCTGTTTACAAATTGCAGCCTGCTTCAAGTATTAAAAAATGATATAATGAAGATGCTTATAATCTCTAGTAGAATATAAACCAGGGCCATAAGTTATAAACAACTGATGTAGATGAAACAAGTTAAATTACAACTACATGGTTTATGCTTTTAACTAATTAAATATGATTTCATTATAATTGATTTTGCCATACGCCTTGAGACAAATGTGTCAGATTTAGTTTGTTAAACTTCGCAGACATTGGTTTGTTTGGTTTAAGTTTAAGTACACACGAATCAGACCACCTTAAACAAATAATTAACTGTGCCCTTTTCCGGCATAAAATAATAATAATAATAAAATATGTATGAGGTATTGCAATACTGTATTAGTTATAAAAAAAATCATCTAGGTGTTTTAATCACTGACTTCTGACATGTGATCTTCTAAATATCCTACATTATAATGTTAGGTATTAAGATTTTATGTCATCGAAAAGAGAAAAAAAATCTCTATCAAATGAGCCTAATGAAAGGGTACATTGCTATTTAAAAAAATTAAAGTGTTATTCGTTACTCATTTGTTTTCTGAAATACAAAAAATTGAATGCTGTCTTATTATGGAAAATAAAATGTTAAACAACATTTATATACTTTTTTTATAAAGTTGATACTTATTTACCGAGATATATACTATATTCCATACATAGTGGGCACGCTGTATATATTTCAAACTGCATGTGTTTTCTCCACAAACCTCTAAGAATTTCCAGAAAATTTCCTGTTTCTTTGAGAGTCTCTGATCTTCCATTTCGTCGGTTCTTAGCCCTCCTTTTAGCTTGTTGAAGCCGTTACACGATGTTCAAGCCCATCTCGCACCAAACTTACCGCCCGACTTTACGAATATAAAAACTAGGAAAAGTTACATTGATGTTTGCCTGGACTTTAATTTTATTTTTCCCTCTTCGCCTGCTCTTTGCTTGGCTTGCGTTACTATAATGGTGTTAAAAGCATGAATTTTCTGCTGCCTTGAAACTTTAAACAATTATATCGAGGAGAAGAATATTCTATTGTGAACTTTTGCAAATAAATATTTTTCATGTGATTATTTGTATGCAAACGTTTTTGCTGAGAAAATATTTCGTTTTAAAACTTTAAAAGGTTTGTTTAACTTTCGTAGTTACATATAGTCCGGTCGCCAAATGAGAAAATCGGCTTGGACCTGGAAGTTGGGTACAACAAATATTTTATGATTGATTCTAGTACTATTTGATATACTGAATCATAATATGACGGGTGCCAGAGCGGCACCCCTGGGCAACTCCGGGAAATTCGAAAAGAAAATGGATTATTTTGGTTATTTGCCAATAACTACTAAACGGGTAGTTCTACATTTAAGATTGTCCAGTACATTTTTGTAGAGAATAAAATTTCCAAAAAAATTACACTTTGAACTGCTCTCTTCGATTAACCGTTTCTGAGATACACGTGTTCAAAATTTTCCTCGAGAGAAACTTGAATTTTTTTTACTTTTTTCATAATTTTTGTGTTTAATGACCTGTAACTTCTAAACAAATTAAAATTTTGATATCCGGTTTCTTTTATTAAATTCTACAAACAATTCTCTATAAGATAGATTATATGAAATTTTTCTTGAAGGCCTTAGTTAAACCAAAATTTTAAGATTTTCTTCGACAGAAACTTGATTTTTTTTACTTTTTTCATAAGTTTTGTGTTTAATGACCTGTAACTTCTAAACAAATTATAATTTTGATATCCGGTTTCTTTTATTAAATTTTGCAAACAATTCTCTATAAGATAGATTGTATGAAATTTTTCTTGAAGCCCTTAGTTAAGCCAAAATTTAAAGATTTTCTTCGAGAGAAACTTGAATTTTTTTACTTTTTTCATAAGTTTTGTGTTTAATGACCTATAACTTCTAAACAAATTAAAATTTTGATATTCGGTTTCTTTTATTAAATTCTGCAAACAATTCTCTATAAGATAGATTGTATGAAATTTTTCTTGAAGGCCATAGTTAAGCCAATATTTTAAGATTTTCTTCGAGAGAAACTTGAAATTTTTTTACTCTTTTCATAATTTTTGTGTTTAATGACCTGTAACTTCTAAACAAATTAAAATTTTGATATGCGGTTTCTTTTAAATTCTGCAAGTAATTCTCTATAAGATATATTATTTTAATTTTTTTGAAGGGATTAGTTAAGCCAAAATTTTAAGATTTTCTTCCAGAGAAAATTGAAATTTCAAGTTTCTCTCGAAGAAAATCTTAAAATTTTGGCTTAACTAAGGGCATCAAGATAAATTTCATACAATCTATCTTATAGAGAATTGTTTGCAGAATTTAATAAAAGAAACCGGATATCAAAATTTTAATTTGTTTAGAAGTTACAGGTCATTAAACACAAAAATTATGAAAAGAGTAAAAAAATGTCAAGTTTCTCTCGAAGAAAATCTTAAAATTTTGGCTTAACTAAGGCCTTCAAGAAAAATTTCATATAATCTATCTTATAGAGAATTGTTTGCAGAATTTAATAAAAGAAACCGGATATCAAAATTTTAATTTGTTTAGAAGTTACAGGTCATTAAACACAAAACTTATGAAAAAAGTAAAAAAAATTCAAGTTTCTCTCGAAGAAAATTTTGAACGCGTGTATCTCAGAAACGGTTAAGAGAGCAGTTCAAAGTGTAATTTTTTTGGAAATTTTATTCTCTACAAAAATGTACTGGACAATCTTAAATGTAGAACTACCCGTTTAGTAGTTATTGGCAAATAACCAAAAAAATCCATTTTCTTTTCGAATTTCCCGGAGTTGCCCAAGGGTGCCGCTCTGGCACCCGTCATATTATGATTCAGTATATCAAATAGTACTAGAATCAATCATAAAATATTTGTTGTACCCAACTTCCAGGTTACATGACTCGGCGACCGGACTAATATAAAGTTCTTTTTGTACTATAGTGTCACTGATTCAAATTTTCATTTAGTTGCACTGTTTATCTAAACAGTTAAATAATACTGACAAAATTTCATTAACAATTTATAAACTACTTGGTCTAATCGAAAAGTAATACATGAACTTTTCTGATGACGGTGAACTAATTGAAATAATAATAGTGTTTACAGTTATAATCTCTTGAGATATTTTTGCGATTTTAACCACAACATTACAAATTTTACTAAATAGGTTTGGATTAACTATGACAGTTAAATTTATGATATAAATAACTAACTTTATAAACCTTACTTGTCCTTTAGAAAATTAGCTTTCAGGCAAGTTTTCTAAATTTGGACGCTGCAGGTCTCATTAAAACCACTTGTTCCTTTTTGTACTATTTTCTTCCCGGTTGTGTAAAAAAGACTTAAATTTTTAATTTGGCTTATCCAAATAAAATTTTAATGAGAACGATCATATGGATGGAAAATTAAATATTTGATTTACATTTGATTACTTAAACATAAAATGTAATGTATATTAGTACCTACAATCGGTCTTTAGTCTAATATTTTCTACCAATAGATGATATAATTTCAAATTAGATGTGAGTTATTTTTACAGTGCACATGGTAGAAATAAAAATAGTATAATAATAATAATTGAGCGAGACGAGTTGCAGTCCGAGAATTAGTTGTCTTTGCACGCAAGTTGCACATGATATTTTTTGTTATACCTGCACAAAAAGTAACCTTTTGAGTGACTGTTTTCTGTACGCAAAGTGGCTCAATTTTGTAACTATTCTGAAAAAAAAGCAGCGTGCGAGGATAAGCGTGCGAAAAAATCGACTTTTCGCACGCTTATCCTCGCACGCTTCTTTGCGCGCGCATATCTGGCATGGTTAAGAAATGAGCAACTTTGCGCACGCAAAACAGTAATAAAAAATATAACTTTTCATACAGGTATGACAAAAATATCTTTATAAAGCGAAAATTTACCCAATGCGTGAAGTAGAATGCATTAATGATGAAATACAAACAACTGTGTTTTTATTTTATCATTAAGAAATATCTGTTTTGGGAGATCAACAGGAAATATTCAAGATTCTGTACCACACCTACAGTTACTTTAATGATTAAAGGTGTAAAAGATGTAACTATAAATACTTTGTAGAAAAATAAAATGTTCTTATAAAATTTGTACAATCTGCGTAAATAAAATCGGTTACAAATTTATTTCAGTTGTTTCACCTGTAAATAAATAGATGAAAATTACTTCGTTTTATTGTCGTAATAAAGCTTGGCCACCCTTTTAAGGTTTTTTTTACTCGTAAATTTATTTCACTTCCCTCGTGTGAGATAACTCCACAATTGATAGATGTTTACGTGTCATAAATATAAACAGTCGCAAAAAAATACTGAAACATTTTTTAACCATGAAGAAGGGTCTATTACGGATTGTGCCAATATGACTCAAGGGGATCGTTAATTTGTAATTCCGTTGGGGTTGGGATTAAGAGTCATTTTTTACAACGAAATATTTTGCACAGATTTTACAAGAAATATTATACCATTAAATTCAAATGTACTCGTACACCGGAAGGTAATGAAGCTGGGTCAAAAATTCAGAAACAAATAAAAGCAGCAAATTTATTACAGTAATTTTTTACCTACATAAATATATATCTAAGGCTTTATATTTTTTCGATTTAAACTTTGATGAACTAATGATGTATCAGATGGAGATCAGAAATAAAGAAGTTTTCTAACCATCATTTCTGTAATATTGTAAACGTGACTTTAAATTCATCAGTTTTTTTAAAGTTTTCCATGCATGCAAATTTTCCGCAATTATTTGTATTTCCGTCATTCACTGCACAACTGCACTCTTCGAAAATATCAAATTACAAATAGTGGAATGTTAATCGAAAACGCAGCATGAGCGTATCGTAATGATATAAATGTCCGACTTGTTTATTATAGGTTATCCTGTTTCCAGGGTAATTACACAACAAGCAATGTCTCAGGACATTATATTTTTTAACAATGTCCAAGGGCATTATTTGTTATATAATTACCCTGGAAACAGGGTTATTATGGAAATAAAAATAAATAATCTCTCTAACATTTATCACAATGACAGGACAAGAAATGATGGCTCGCAATTGTTGACCTAAATCATTTTTGTCCTTCTAACAGTCTTGGTACCTTCATTACTATAAAATATATGTTTCCTATTTGTGGATAATACCATGTTATTCGTTAAAAATAAATGTTGTCAGTGTCAAAGTGAAATGTCAGACAGTGCATTTCGATTAACGAAAATGTAGGTACAAGTAGGTACACTATGTTCCAAATGTTCTGCCCCAACCTTAGAAACTCTCCCAGTGATCCGCAACCATTGTAGCACCATTCGTCAAAATATTCGAAATACGGTCTTCTTAAGTTGTAGAAAAAGTACTAAACCAGGTAAAGGAAAAGTGTAGTACATATTTTTCTTAGTTCTGTTTTCATCACTTCATTACATTTCTAAACATAAATTGCATTATTATGAAATGACAGTACCTAATAATGTTTCATGTTTCAGTAAATTAAATGAGAATAAACATATCAAACTGTTTTATTGAAATGCATGTTGCAAGATTGTATGCATTAGGCATAAATTAAAAGTTTTTTTAAAGAAACTATGAATTGTCTTAAAAGTTACAATTATTATCAAGCTTCGCTACTATCATATTTCCCGTTACTGCCTAAATTATTGCACTTACGTATAAACATTTATGTGTTTAAAATGTATCCGTGAAAATTATTACTTTACAATAATTGTTTTCTAAAATATCTACATAAACAATATAATTATTTGTATTAGTCTTTGTTTAAATAGGTTTATAAAAGCAACTAATGTTAATCGATTTGCGACGTTTCCGAAACGTCGTATAAATAAATATAAATATACAGAACAAAACCCAAATAAATACGAGTAATTTATAAATAAAGCCAGTGAGAGTTACAGTTTTAAAAATTTTATGCAAGTAAGAATTTGAATGTACTTAAAACACAAAACAATAAATTCAAATAATTTCAATTGTGCATTATGGTAAACATGTGTGTTAGACCCGTGCGCCGCCGCCGCCGGTATATCTTTCACGCCGACGCCGATATTTTTTACGGCGCGCCGCCATCAATATTCTAAATTAACTAAAAATTTCGACATCGTTAATAGGAATTTTAATAATTCATATAAAAAAAATAAAATTGTATTATATGTGGATGGCATCTAATAAGATATTTTCCACTAACTTTGCTACACATGTCGATATTACGAAGTTATATACAAGTAAATTTTGATGTGAATACGCCGGCGTACATCGGCGCGTACAAAAGCCACTTAAAAATTCAGCGTTCATGCCGGTGCGTCGCCGCCGCCGGTTTATTTTTAACAATTCGCCGCCGCCACTATCAAGCTCAAGGCTGCACAAGTCAAATTGTGTGTTAATTAATGTAGGTACTGATTTAACATTCAAAGATGTACGTACTGTGTATCGGGTTATGAAATAAAAAATCGTGTGGTGATTACTTTTTATAATCTTGTAATCTTGCCCGGGAATTATTGTTAAAAATGATATTACCTATTTGAATTTTGTTCTATGTAACTTTTGCATCATACTTATTGTTCTTATGTATTTAATGTAAACTAAATTAAAATATTGAATATGAAATTACTAATCATAAAATTAATTAACTATTATAATTCTGCATATTTTTGTATTTTTATTTCAATTTTCTTATATAATCTATATATCATAAGAATGTTTTTATTTTAATTAATTCAATATACCTAGCAATTCCGTACAAAAATCATTCGTCAAAATGTTATCCATTGCTACAATTAGATTTTTTACTTTCAATTTATTCGGTCAGTCTAGGATCGCCTTCATTTTTAAATTTTACCTTTAGTCAGTGCCAATAATTATTTTATGTATTTAAGATTAAATTTGGCAATAAGTTAATTTTTTTCATTTTAAGGTATTGTGGCATTTTTAAGATACAAATTTTTATAAAATTGTGTATTTAAAAGAATTTTTCATTTCATAATAATTCAATTTTTGTTTAGAAATGTAATGAAGTGAACAAAACAAAACTATGGAAATTGTATTTCTAAACTGACACAGAGCTCAAAGCAATTATTGTTCTACACTTTTCCTCTACCTGGCGTAATCCGCAATGATTCACCGAGAACTGCTTCTTTCTTTCGCAAGCTGTCTTTTTCTACAACCTAAGAAGGCCGTATTTCGAATATTTTGACGAATGGTGCTACAATGGTTGCGGATCACTGGGGGATTTTCTAAGGTTGGGGCAGAACATTTGGAACATAGTGTACATACCTATAGTATAGCTCTTACATGTCCTTCGGAAAGTGCGTACTCGCAATCTCGCAAGAATTGATGCTTCTTCGATACTTGATACACAATACATTATTTTATTGTGTATGGTCGAAACTTATAAAACTGAGATTTTCTCTATTTTATAGAAATCGTAAAAGCACTAGGTGGCCGTGCATTCGAATTTTAAATGACAGATAGAAATAATAATTCATTTCCATAGTCTATATAACTTTTCATAAAGCTATGAGTAAGCATAAATTTACATTGTGTACAGTACCTGTAAACAATAATATTTACAGTTGTAATTATCTATGTTCTACTCTGTGGTTTAACTGAAAAAAACTTTTAATATACTTATGCACTGATATTTCAACTTTTATCTATCTCCGAAAAATCTTTGCGCAATTATTCTCTGTTCAAAGCAGACTAAATTAAAATCGTTTCGAGAAAAACAAACACGCAACACAATCATGAACTAGTCTACTACTGTCCTATTTAAATTCGTTCACAGGCGTCATAGCATCATAGCCAACCTCCATCGTTCGTTTGTTTGTAGCTAATGGCAAACAGTTGGCTGCGGTTGCAGCGCCACTCGCCACATTCGCGACGGACACCACTAGAACTAAGTGTCGACATTGCAAGCCGCGGTTGCAAGTCTAGTTTCTGTGTTGTCTGTGACATATTCATGAGAGGGTATTATTGTCTGGGGATTAGAGGAGTTATCGCGGATGGTTGAGGTTTTTTGAATTATGTGCAGCTATGTTTTTTGGGAGAATTAGTATTCTGGGACGCGCTTATTGAGATTTTTATAGGGTTGTAACTTTTTACCGCAAATATTTTGCCGTACTTACACAAACAAAATATTAAACGATTTTTCTACGAACATGCTTAAAATAGACTTTTTGCCCTCCTGAAGTGAAAACCTAACAATCCCACATCGTTGACGTGTATGGTAGCAGCGATTTTATACATAGTTATGATTTTACTGCATAGCGATTCGGTATAGTCCATTTAAGAATGACTGACAGTAATAAATCATTATTTGCAAGAGTAGTATTGGATTTTTGCCAGCAATGCGGCAAATAAAACTACCAGAAAAATCAGTTGTAACTATACTAGGATGGTCAAAATAAGCCGCACGCTTTGTACCTGGAACGAAACTTAATTCTCGAACAATAGAAATGCCGTGAAAAACGCTTCGATAATCCCCGTCGGACTGTGTCATAGACGTAGATAGGATTTTTCAGAGTGATCTGTTTATACATTTACTAAAAATAAAAGTTTTTAATATTTAAATATAACTTTCTCACTCATTATTATTAAAATAAATCTTTTCCCTGAAAAACAATTTAGACCTAAAACGATAGTTCTCTATACCGAATTTAGTCATTTCGACTATCCCTGTGCAAACAATTACTGGTGCGCCTCTGGAATGTCTTTGACAGAATGATTTATTACTGCCAGTCATTCTCAAATATAGTATAGTAAACTAGTTTTTTTTAGTTTTTAGAGGTTATTCAAAAAAGTGTTGCCTTGCTCTGTTTTTTATTAAAAAGAGCCTATTAAAACGATATTTACCACAATTTATTGTGCAATAGAGTCTAAAATAAATAAAACAGATTAATTTTAAATTTTACATTTGCTGGCGCCATGTTTTAGCAATTGTTCCAAGGTTAATTGCCAAAGGCAATTTTGGTGCAAATGACAAATATAGGTATCTCACTTAACCTCATATAAAATAGATATTTAAAAAAAATAGGTATGTCGGCCAAAAAATATAATACATAACATTTTCGACTGCCAGTTATACTGTATTTGATATAATGAAAAAAAATTACAGTTAATTGGGGCGTGGTTTCAGGGTCAATTTTGCACAAAACCGTAAGAGAAAAATGACGAAAAATAGCCAGGTTCCAGATGACATTTAAAAAACAAGAACAAATATCGAACAAGAACAAATATCGAACAAGAACAAATATCGAACAAGAACAACACTTACAAAGGTTGAAATCAAAATTGACAATATTATTGACATAACATTTGAATTATGTTTATGTAAACAACAATAGAATCACACGAATCTCTCTGTCAAAATTCTTTCGAATAGCTGACAGTCGGAAATAGTAGGTTATAATTTCTATAACTATTTTCTCAAAATAAAAAATAAATCTATAACTGAAAGTTGACGTTTGCTGAAGAAAAGTTCTGTCCGTTTGAAAACTGACAATGATAATTCCAGTCCTGCGTATAAAGTAAGCCATAAAAAACACAAATTTATCTCTTTGACAGCGGATAAATAGGAAGTTAACTTTTTGCAAGTGATAAAACCTTATTTTCCTTTTTCTTTAGCAATCCAACAAAACACTAAAATGTCGTTTGCTTCATATTTCTAATATTTGTCTGCGAAATGATTAGATTTTTTGACATATTTATGAAAAAGAGCCAAAAGAGTCGTTAAATTATCTCGTTGAATTACACTCTAGCATTTTATTTCCTCCGAATAAATTTCAACCTTGTAATCTGGCAGCAATTTTGTCTCGAAAAGTCGTTTTAAAATCAAATCACGCCACTGTAGGTATTAAACATTCTTTTTTCAAATTGCTAGGCAACAAGGTTTCAATACAAACAGAAATTCTTCCAGCAAAATACAAAGCTCTTGTGTAATAATTACAGTTGATAATAAAACAGTAATAATTTGAATATTTTATTTTACCGACTTTTACTAATTTATGATGTGCTATTCTATTATGTATTGATATTTCAAATATAGTGCTATAAATTATTAAATATATTGATTCATTTAAATTCAGGAATTAAATTATTTTATAATTATTTAATAAAATATAAAACACATCTACTCAAATATAATTAAAAATTGTTCATGTGCGCGTTTGAAATTCCAATAACTTTCAAATTATTCTGAAATTAATTAACACAAAATATTTCATATACAAATTTATAGCAAAATATTTTCGTTATCCGTAATTATTATAATATGTATAATAATTTCTTATTAATAATATATTCAAATTTAAATATGCAAAAACTATAATGACTACGATTCGCGAATAAATTACATTGTTTTAAATTTATTTTTTGGCTAGTAAAAAGCTGAAATCATGAATTGTTCGCTGAAACATGGTTAAATCAAACAAAATTAATTTTGAACGCGACGAGCACATTTGTCATTATTATTACAACAGCTTTATAATGTTACAATTTTATTTATTTGAATGCAATAAGCAACAACATATCACACAATTTTTAGTTTGAAATGAAATTTGAAATTGATTGAATTTTAGTTACATATTTGCTAGATACATGTTTATTAATAAAAAATACACTTTTCAATTGTAATTCTCAATCAAATGATGAAAATAATATAATTATTATATCATCTGCGTGGATAAAAGTAATGATTGCACTAACAAATCAAAGAACAGCACTGATGCGTTTTAAAATTATGTAAAACTCATGTTTAAAGATTAGGTTTAAAATAAATAAACAAAGCGTAGGATACAAAGCGGAAACAGGGATTATCTTTCCTAAAGTTTATTGAAAATAATTGATTTTTTCAATGACATTTTCAAAACCTTATCAAATACTAAGCGAACCATGATGAATTTTGTTGTGATTGGTCATTATACCGTAGTATCAGTTAAATTATTCTCATATAAATTCGATAAAGCACGACAATATCATACATCTAGCTTCCTCGACCCAATATTACCCTTGAAATTAAACTAGCAACAGCATCCTATCTCCACCAACGAAAACAAGCCACCCTTCATTCAACCCTAACCTCGTGTACTAAATCATCCCTCAGAACTACGTCACCAGGACCACAACGTGGGCTGTCTGGCTGCTGTCAACAATGGTGTTATCGAGGCATGAACACCAACCATGTCGTCCATGGCATCCAGCCATCCGACGTGGCCAATCGCACCATCAGGAATCGCCAATAAACGTACAGCAGGCCAAAGGTCACATACGGAATGGGGACATCACAGTGCACGTGTGCATGAACGCCTCCGGAAAATTTTTCAAGGGGAAGCAAGTAAAGTTAAAGATTTATTTTACTTTTATTGGATTAAAAAACATAAACAAATTAAGGTAATAGAATTATAAGCGGAATTTAAGCGAATCGCTTACGTTTTTTCCGAATTCCTAGAATAATATCGATTTTACTTTTTCTTCTATTCCACTCCCTTCCCCACTACTGCAGCTGTCCGAAACTCGTACTCCGACTCCTAGCTATGCAATGTCATTTTGAAGTTGAAAAATACCGTAAAAGTGTTTTCGTTGCGAGTAAACTGTCAGCTTATCATTAACTTCAAGATAATGATTTTTTAAACATTCAATAGAGAAAGAATGGATCTACAGATGTGCTTTTTTAAAATTTTAAAAATAAATTTCTATCATGAGATATAACCGTGTAAATTTTGTATAAATTGAAAATCTTTATGAATTTTTCGCAAATTTTATAATTATGTATAATTTTTTTTGTAAAATTTTTAAAAAGGCACAAATGTTAATTGATCTTTTAAGTATATAATCCATGTTGGAATGGAATTTTCCATTCTTGTACTGGCCACAAAATACTCGCTACGTTAGTACATTTTATGCTGAATTTTAGGGAATAGAAAATATCTTTTTAAAATGTAATTAATTCTTAATTAGCTTATAATAATTTAATTGCTCTGAAAATGACCTAAACTGAAGTCGAAACATCCAATAAATAATTATTAAAGCCTGTAATCCAACTATCCCAGGAAACACAAATATATACGTACTACATATATATCATGTAGCAGCCATTATATCAAAGTAAATTGCGATGTCACTCATACATATAAAAACTTGTTATTTTTAATCAAAAATGTCCGCCACAACCCTATATAATAATTATATAATAATCATATTCCAGAGTTACGTCATAATTATATAGCGCTGATATAGATATTATGTAGTTTTATAATTGATTTTAATTTGAATTGTTTTCAATTTTTTTAAAAAAAGGAGACACTCTTACGGCCTAAAGTTGTATGTTTATTAGTAATCGATTAGTAAGGCACTATGTTAGCAATTTAAATCTAGACAATTACAACAATTTCTAAACGTCCTCGTTCCTCTTCGGTGGGATTCGAACTTGGGATCTCATTGTTGACAGGTACAACGCCTTAGACCGCGTAACCATCCTGGCTTGTTGATTTATAGTGAATGATAGTGTTATAGTTATAGCAATAATACCAGTATTTTTAATTACGTACGGGATTTACAAAGCTAGTTAAGTATATTGTGTATATTTTGTACTACCTACTGGAATCAAAATATTTACCTTAAAATTATATTTGACGTATAAAAAAGTACAATTCTTTAGTTGAAAGACTACATATTTCTTTACAAACCAAACAAATTATTTGTAAAAAATAAATTATGTTTACTAAACAAATATATATTTTCCATTATTGAAAGATTTTATTTATTTGAGATAAAAAAATTTGTGCGCATGAACTTCTCCAGCCGCATAGTTGCTTACAAATATAAAAATAAAATTTTATTTAAATAAATAAACTGGCACTGGTAACAAAAAAAATGTTGCATGCGTACAGATGACATAAAGTATTCTAAAAATATATAATAGATTAATAAAATTCTTATATAAATGGAATATAATATTCAAGTAGAATACATACAATGTAACTATCTTCAAATAATATATTTAACTATATAAAGAGTATATTATTTGTGTTATATAATTGAGATATATTTTGACATAGATAATATATTCCATTAATAATATCGTAGAGATATTCCACAGTGAGAAATATTATGTATAGTCTACATAAAAATGCTATATTATATTGAAATTTCCTTGTGATATCTTAACTATATAATTTTTACAAGTGTGTTTGCTGGGATCATTTGAAAAATTCTTTTCAACAACCTACCAATCCATGTTTTTGGCTGATTTCTGAAATGGTAAAAGGATCGTTTTAAGAGTAAATTTTGACGTTGTCGTTACTATACAGGAATAATTATTGTGAGTAATTTTATCAATGTAAAATTTCTAGAAAATAAAATTTTTCAACAATTCACCATATCTTGCAGAATTTTGATTTTCCTGGCGGCGTCCATGCCTGTGTGAGTGTGTGGGTGCCGATGACACGCAGATGAATTGGGCCTGAATGGAACGTTGTGTTGGTGTGCTAAGTTGATTGATGACTGATTGTGATTGCGAGAAAAACTAAAAGAATTTTGGAGTATAGGTGGGGAAATGAAATTTTGGATTTTGAATAATGAAATTGCGGAAAAGAGCAAACAAATGAATTGTGCGGTATTGTACAAGGACTTGATTAAAATTTGAGTGAGGTATTGGAATATTGTCGAACTGTGCATTTGATTTTTTATTTTTTGGCAGACAGAAACACAATGGTTGAGGTTTTTAGTCATTGCATTTAATTAAAATAACTTACAATACAATGGTTTTACCAAAATCAAATTTTGGACAGTCACCTGCGGCTTAAATTTTAACTATGACTAGCTATATTTATAGTAATTCTATAATAAATTTTAAAAAGTTAACCGACATCAAGAAATTGGCGACAAAGCAAATATTCCAAATCGAGATATTTAACATAATGAGTTTAAAATGACTTATTGTTGACTCGAGTATAAAAAGATAAGAAAATATTTACTAGAAAAAACGATTAAAGTTCAGTGCGGTTTATTTTCCTGGCTAGAGGACAGCATCGTGACAATAATCGCATAATCCCATTATTTTCAAGTGGCAGAACATAAGAATACAAAACTCTTTAAAAGTTTAAATATTTAACTATCTCGAAGCGAACTCATTCAAGCACAAAATACAACTCTTTAATTTCGTTATGTTGATCCTCTTGGCGAGTCAACGAACTTTCTGACAGACCGCAGACACTAGCGCCACATTAGTGGTAGCGCCGAAGACGGCGGGCTCTGCAACTAGGCTGCAATGTCGACGTCCCAGTTTCGGTGATGTGAGATCAACCCGTGGTTTTTAAACTTGCCGACAAATTGAATGCTCTAAGTCTAAGCTCAGCTCACTTCCATGCGTCGTGTTTCGAATGTCAGCTGTTTTCTTTACAAATTCGATGCGGTTTTGCGAATCATTTGTTTTGCTCGATGTGAGAATTTTTTGCCGCAGAAGTTTTTCGATCGCTGATGTCTTCTGCGAGACTTGAATTCGGAGCAGTTGACACTGTGACGCAAAATCACAAATAACGGGGGATTTTGAAACAGTTTGAAAGAACACGGACAATGCACAGAACAAATAAGTTTATAATCTGCAATCTTTCTTTTGACTGTCGTACAAATTAGGCGGTACTGTCAATAATAATAATTTGATGTTTTTAAAGTAGCAACTGAAAAATGGCAAATGGTATCGTTCCGACAATAAATCAAAAACGTACCTCGCCTATTTTTTAGTCGAAGAGGATTATAACCACAAGCTTACAAATTTATTTGCACACAAAACAGTGATTGAAAGCTAATGCATATCATGAACCAGTTCTATGAAATAGGTACCTGTAAGATCTTAAAATTTTCTTAATAATTTAGATAAATGATTATTGTGTTTGTTGAACTGAAACTGATTTAATGCAATCTAAATGCTTATATGTGACACCGGTAAGTCCTTGTACAATAAGCACAGTGCTCGATGTAAAAATTTTATTTTCTTATCCTAGACATTTACTATTTAAAATTAGTTATTATTAAATTTTACGAAAATCCTAGATATTGTTTTCTAATTTTTGTGTTCACCCGTTTTACCAGAAATAATCTTTGATATAACTTCTATCATTTCTTCGAAATTTCACTGAGAAATTTGCAACATAATTGTATTTTATATGTACTATGTGACGAAAATGTAATCACCCTATCGAATGATGCTTTCATTTTTGCAGCTGGCTTCTATATGTTATCGCGGTTATTGACATTATGAAGTAACCAGAGACGTAGACGAACCACGAATCGTTATACTTCTCAAGAAAGCGGAATAATTGTGTCAAAATGTTGTTGACAAATAACCGGTCTGTGGTTTTGGTTCAACGTAAATTTCGTCGTCGATTCCCTGGTCGTGTGGCATTAACTGGACAAACACTGTGGCGTTTAGACGCTCGCCTCGAGAAGACGGGCTCAACACCGTAAAGTAGCAGACGTGGCCGGTCCCAGAGCAGCTGTTTGGTCGAGAGTATAGCAGCTGTGGTAACACTGTTACTGTGACTGGTGCATTGATAAACTAAAGAATTAGTAAACGCTACAGAATCACGATGAACGACTTCTTGCTACCGCAAATTGACGAATTGGGTTTAAATATCATGTGGTTCTAGCAGGACGGTGCAACTGCACACACAACACAAACGCTTGATCTCTAGTGTTGGTGATTTGCACTAACCTGTGGGATCACCCAATTTGACCGTTCCAGACTGCTTTCTTTGGGCTGTTTTGAAGTCATTGGTCTATACAAATAAGCCACAGACCTTGGTGTCCTAAAGGAGACCATATGACAAGAAGTGAAAAATTTATCGCGCCAGAAATTTTGACACAAGTCATGGAAAATCTTGTGAAACGAGCCCAAATGTGCATCAACTGCGGTGGCGGACACTCGACCGATATGATTTTCGCGACTTAATGGGAAAAAATTTACATGTTTAAGAAACTTTACAAACGAAGTTCCTGTATTAGGAAATCGGGTGATTACTTTTGCGTCATGTTGTATACAGGGTGTTTCTATACATCTGCACGAAACTTTAATACATTATATAATTTGATATACTAATTATAAATAAAATTATTTTTTTCAAAATTCGCAAAAATAAGGGTACCTAGTGAAAATATTAGTTCCATTTGTTTGAACGTCCGTTTAACTGTTTATTTATTATGTTATTTATAAAATAAAATTATAAATACTATAAGACTATCTACAAATAGTCACTTATTATGTAATAATTAATAAATACACAGAATGGACTTTAAAACAAGAGACATTAAAATTTTCACTACTCTTATTTTTGCGATTTTTGAAAAAAAAATCTTTTTTATCTATATATAATCAGTGTATTAAATTATATAATTTATTAAAGTTTCGTACCGAGGCATAGAAACATCCTGTATAGGTAATTTTGTGTTCAAAAGAAGAGCTCAGTAAAGTGGAAATATCGACATACCTAGTATTTAATTATTAATCAATATAGAGGAGCCAGGTGCCTCCAGTCCATGATTATAATTTGTCCAAGTCGATCATTATTACCTTATCACTTCCTCATTATTGTAATATTTGACAAACAACCCCAGCAATCTCGCCATTATTTAGCCGTTCTCCCGCTCTAGTTTCTGTGTAACTCCGGGCATTCCAGACACCGGAAGAGAGGTCCGGGCGTGAAGAGCAGCCGCGTGAATACACCTCAACGCGGATGTTGTCCGGTTATCATTGTCACGTATTAAATCACGATGACATATGAACCCGAATAATAGCACACAACACAGCGTACCTGATCCACTACTCCAGCCCGCAGTGTTATGTTAGTTCATTCCGATAGCGTGATATCGTGTATTGGTTATAGGATATCGAGAGATGCGGATATCTGCGAGCGATGCAATACGTGATTAAGGGATGTGAATTATTGCTAAGTGTAATTTAATGGGGGTCGTGTTATTTTCATAATGATGTATTTATTTAATTTATGATAAACACTTAACTTTAGATATTAGAATATAGAAAGAATAATGAAGGGCTGAAATTAATGAAATGTTGTACAAAAAATATGGAAACCTTACAATACGCTACTTGCCATACCATACTGAAAATGGATAACATAGATAAAATATATATTTTATTTAAAATAATCATAAAATGTCTTTTAGTAAATTGAGAAAGAAATTTTGTAGTGACGTGTCATTATTCTGTATAAGAGAGATGAAAGCATTCTACGTCACTGTTAATGTTAATAACAATTTTGATATAATACAAAATCAAGTTATTATATTATCTCTTCTCAGAGTTGGGCAAATATCGAAACCAAAATACTTAAATATAAGTACCAGTGCTATGTATGGAAAGTACTTGTTGCCAAGTACATTTTCAAGTAAAGCTTCACAGTTTTTCTTGTCAAAAGTACTTAAAAATAAAAGTACCAGTGTTTTAATGTTAATATTATTTGCATGATTTATAATCTATTATTACTATAATAAATTGTCTTCGATTGTTACCTTTTTTATTGAGAAAGATTTAATGCACAGTAAGAAAGTCGTATTCTGTTGCATTGGTCGCAGTTTGAACAATATAATTACTTAACTTTTGAAAAAACTTAAGTACTTTTGCATGATTTCAGTATTATTTAAATACTTAAGTATTCAAAAAGTACTTCAATATTATTTACGATTATGAAATAAAAATAAGTCTTAAGTACAAGCAGTACAAGTTTTTATTTCAATAATTAAAATTTTAAATTGATAAAGTACCAAAAATATTTATACTTAAGTACAAGTATTAAGTACTACTTGTTACTTAAGTACCTAAATACTTAAGTACTGCCCAGCTCTGTCTCTTCATAAACATTTCATTAAAAAAACATGCAAGTAGCCCATTAGTGTATTCAAGTTAAATGTTTGTTGATTTGAAACCATTTTTAATTCAAAATGTAACGTAGGTTTTTAATATAACTACTATTTATAATCGTTTAATTTTTTAATGCTATTGTTTTAAGAAAAGAATATCATTCATAATTTACTAGAGATTTGATAATTATTTAACTGACTTCTTATAGTTGTAATATCTTTTTTTAACGTAAAATTAGAAAATTAGTCAATATAATCGTAGATAAAGACTAGTAAAAGTAGTATTTTACTAGTTTTATGGAAACTACTCAATCGAATGATTAGATATTAGTCTTCGGTTCGCTTAGAAAACTTTTATTATAATGAGTAATTACCTTCGTTACAATCTCATTGAATAACATACTATTAAAAAGTTATTCTTTTGCACAAATAATGTTTACTACTCATTTCATCAAATGACATATTATCTACCGTTCTAGTTCAGTTCCGAGTTGCGAGTTACCACGTACTTAACATTGTTAGAAGTAATTATACTGTTGTGCTTAAACTTCACCATTCTCAGTGTTTGATAAATTAGTATACAACCGACACTTTATTTCACGCAACAGTCCTCACGATACCTACTATATTTTAAAAGAAAATTTTTTTCTCCCCTAAATTATTACCAACATAAACATAATTCATTCAAAAAATTGGTTATTTAAAAGAGCCTCTAGATATACGTATTTCGAATAATATAGAAAGAAAAAGGCCCCACGCAGAATTGGCACGAATTCAATGCTAACACAAAGGCAGTATTTTCTCCTGTCGCCGTTATAAGTTATTATAACAGCTTGGCACTTGGCGTGAGACTAGGCCGAAATGGAAGGGGGTAAAACGGCAGGGGCGAATCTGAGGGGAAGACCTCAATGCTGGAGATGAGTTATTGGGCATGGGCAACGTATTAAGGGTTAAATTAGGCAGGCATGCGTATGCAACTAATGTTACGTTTGATAAATAAGATGGACTTCGCAGTTCTACAAATTTAGCAAATATTTGATTTGGTTTTGTTGTTTAAACATTTTCTTAAACAACTACTTAAAACAAAAATAATTTACCTAGCTAAATTTGTTAAAAATTTGTTGTACTACGTAAAATTTATAAGATTCGAGTGGATATTAGAGGAAGAGTTTCCAATCTATTTGTAGTGTGACAATTTGAAAGTTGAAAAAATTATTTAAAATTTCTTACTAGGTATTTCCAATACGAGTATTATTTTACAATTCTGATTACAATGAAAGAAAAAATAAATATGATTTGGGTTTTGAGTGTAAGTAAGTTTTTGTTTTGATTTTAAAGTGCCTATAAGAATTCAGTAAAATACATATTCTAGCAATTAAATAAAATCGCCCCTGTGGTGTATTCGCGCGAGTTGATGGCTAGTAACTGCACCCATGATACCGATAACTCAAAGTAGGTTTGTTGGGTAAAAATGGCGTGATAGATATGTATATGTAAAATTTTCCGATAGTTTTTTACCTTCCGCTTACCTGTAAAGGAAGGTATTGGAATCATGCAAAAAATCGGGTGGTGAAATTTTAGTGGATGAGCACGAATTAGGGTCCTTACAACTCATTTTTGATAGTTTCACGATGATGTCTGTGTGTATGTGTGTGTGTGTGTGTGTGTGTGTGTGTGGTCAAGGGTTGTTCGTCGCATAACTCAAATACGAATTACCCGAAAATTTTGATATTTGGTATTTAACATTTGTATATAAATTGGAAGAGCTCCCTAGATTTTGGTACAAATATCTTCATCGGAAGTGATATTTTTTGAAGATTGAAAAGGTTAATTGTCAAAATTGTATATAAATTTGGAAAAATATAGTATTTATTTGTAATGAGAATAAGAGGAAAAGTTATTTGCAACTTACGTTATAAAAAAATTGTTTTTATCTGGTAGCATTAAAGAACTGCAGTAAAATTTAAAAAATAAATTTATCAAATAAAACGTTGATATCTTGTAATCCATGATCGGTTGATTTTTGTTTCTGCGTAAAAAATATTGACAGGTGAGACGGGTGACAAGTTGGCATACTAGCGCTATATAAGTTCTAAGTAAGATATTAAATGTAGTAATTGAACGGAGGATGGCTTCAACACAGCAGAGTTTTCCTGTGAATGAATCTTTTTATTCAGGTGATGCAAATTTCTGTGTTTGAATATTTGAGATTTTTATTTGTATATTTTAAATGGGCACCGGATTGCACGTATACATTTCTGTTTAAAGTCTAGATATGGCGGAAGGTTGTGTGATGGCCACGTCAGATTTTTAAACACAGATTACTAGTCTAAAATAAACATAGAGCTAGAAAATATTCCTACAAATGGAAAACGTATTCGAAGATGTCAAAAGTATATTTAAAATCCATTCACTAGTCTGGAACTTCTCGTATGTATATAAGTAAACTTTAAAATACAAATTTATTGAAAAGTTATTCCTCGGATAAACCTAAACTTTTCTACTTCCGATTTCTGGTAAATTGATACAAATGGACTGCAGCCCCCAGTGTCAATCCTGCAAGACTGTAAATCAATCGGGTCGTGCATTTGAATTAGATGCATGTTAGCTATAATGTGCATTCATATGCAACAGTGGTGCATCGGTCGTGCCTGGTCATATGCATACTGAAAAAATAACTTAATTAAACTACATGTACCTAGTGAATTAGCTTCTGCATATGTATGCGTGAGTTTGTGTCATTTATCATTACACCATGTGTTGTATTTGTATTCTGTTCGTGAGAGGAATATTCTGAATTATTCATTTCGGGATGTGTTCTTTTGTTGCTAAACTCATGCTAAATTAATTGCTATTGAATATAGGTATTTAGCGATTAAGTTGTTTGTAATTGAAGTCGAAACCGAGAATGAAATATAATTTTGAATTTTTATTGTATCCAAACATGTTATTATTTTATGGAAACTATAAAACTAATATTTTCAACTATTATTACGAAAAGAAGCCGTCTGAACCCTAACAATAATTTATATCGAGCTAATTTTTTGTTTAGACCTTTGTCTCGACGTTACAAATTAGGTAAGAAAAGTCAACATCTAAATTGTTATCCTAGGTCAAAATATTTAAGTTCAAATGTAAGTAAAATTGGTTTTCCGCAAATAACTCGCTTCCTATACGCCGTACGTCGATGAAATTATAGAGCATAAAATTCTCTATAGAAAAGGTTATTAGTGATTTTAATGTAAGTTGCACAGTTTTCGAAAAAATCGTGAACATTTCAATCAATAAAAACAAAATTGAAATTTTGTCTCGCTACAAGAAAACGGCTGGTCATTTATTAACGGATAAAAATATCAACTCTCGGTTTCTTGCAATAAATTCTCTAATCATTGCTCTATAAGGTCCATTATTTGAAAAACATTTTGAGAGCTTTAGTTAAGCTAAAATTAAAAGATTTTTTATGAGAAAATTTAACAAATTTTAGCTTTTTTGTAATTTTTTTAATGCTACAAACATTTCTCTATAAGATATATTATTTTTTTAAATTTTGAGGGCCTTAGTTAAGTCAAAAGTTGAGAAATTTTAAAAATTTTTGTATTTATTGTTTTGAATGAGCTGTAACTTCAGAACGAATAAAAATATGGATTTCGTGTTTCCTTCATTAAATTTTACGAACATTTTTCCATAAGATACATTATTTTAAATACATTTCTGAGCCTTCATTAAGGCACAAAAATCAAATTTTTTTCGAGATAAAGTTACCTATATATTCATTGACGTACAATGCATAGGAAGCGAGTTTATAATATTTAATCAATATTTCAGCCATTCTTATTTATAAATAAAAAAAGTTTTTCAATTTATATATCCCTGTTTAATAATCTACGCTAGTACCTATACTTATGTTTTCTAATTTCGTTTTAAATGAGCAAAGTTTTAATTATTTTCTTGTAAAAATCATGACTAGGTGTATAATATTTTCATAAAACTAAAATATAATATAGTATGCTCTGAACAAAATAAATATAGTAAATTGTTTTTAATGGAATGCCTTTTTGAAAAATAATTCAATAATTTTAAATGAACTAAATCGTACCTAATGATTTTTTAATTAAATTCCATAAATATTTACTGTATGTTATAAAATTAAATTGTAACGTAAAAATATGTCATCGTGCTTATAAATTGCTTAATGGTTTATGATTTTAAATAAATCAGCCTCGAATTGCCCGTTAAAAATGAGAAAATAAAACGCGTGGATATAATATTTAAAATAAATCCACAATCATATCACAATGGCTCTGAGAGTAATAACTCATACATTACGTCCCATATATCAACACAATTTTCATTCTTTTTCCAAATCTCATAAATTCAAAAATCCACAGCTAATTACATAAATCACATGCGATACAAAAACCAAGATCGATAAATTAAAATAACGCACGGGACATGCGTGAGGAATAAAATCGCCATTTGGAATTATTACATCTGGAGAAGAATGTGCAGAACAAAGTGGAATTTATACGCATCGATCGAGCGACTCGAGCCCAAAACAAAGGAGATGTGAAACATTAAACCGCCAAGTCTCCGCCGCCCGGCACCCGACCCAATAACTTTCTATTTTTGTTCGAAAATATTTTATCGTTTCGCCTTTAAATTATGATATCGGTTAAGGCGCGGATATATCACGTCCGTTGGCTTTAAGTTGTAAACTGGAGAATTATCGCGACTTCTTACCGCGTATTTTAAACTAAAATTCACGTGGAGAGAATCTTAAAGAACTATATGATAATTATTATGCTTTATTGTGAAAACGATAACAATTACTTCTAAAAATGGAAATACGAAGGCAAAAAGGCAACTTCTTCTAATTCTTAGGGTCCGCTGCGAAAAGACGCGTACAATAATAATACTAGTGTTATTTGAAATAATTTTAGTTTAATTATCTTTGAAACATTGTAGATAAATATCTTACATTTTTCTATTAATTCATCTAAGTTAATGTTCATTTTTTTCTGTATGCAGTAAGTTTAACTTTACTGTATCTCCCAATCATAATAATAATGTTGGTTTTGTAAGATTGTATAGATACAATACGTATTGAATTTAATCCCGGGTTTACACGATTTTTTGCTTTTTTATATGTTAATCTATTAGACCCGTATTTTTTATTTTTGCCAAAATGATGCTAATAAGCCAGAGAAAATTCACAAAATTTTAAAAAATAGGTGCCGCGAAAAACGATGCCGTGTGTGACCGTGTGACCGTGTGACGTCAACGGCACTGAGCACTTACACTTACGTTCACCGCGCTGGCAAGAACCGAATACGGTACGTAGATCTTACCGTATTTCAACACAGGTCCATCGTCCATTATCTTACACGAACAAATCTACTCACGGTTTGGTCTCAGTTCCGTTTTCGTCACTTTAATGCACGTTTCAAAAGAGTTACATTTTCAATTCATTAAAAAGATACCAAACCTATCAAAATTAACAATTATTATTACTTCCGTATATCTAATAGTACTCGTATATGCTGAAAATTGATATATATATATATATATATATATATATATATATATATATATATATATATATATACAGGGTGTCTATTTAACTCGGGCCACTATTGGTAATTCCTAAACTAGAACAGATACGACTTCGGTTAAATTAGACAAAAGTTACCTTATCAGAAGGCCATTCCAGTGATGTATTTGTTTATCCAAACATATGCACAGGTAACTAGATAGAGCAAAAACTTTTATTTTTTTCAATGGCAATCACAGTTAGCTATGGCATCATTAAAAGGAGTATTTTTTTCTCTTTTCAACTGTATGTAATTTTCATCATTTATTTTTTAAATTAATGTTTTATTTACACAAAACCTAATACACTTAATTCTAATGGCACTGATTAAAGTAGGCTTTGATAAAAACAATTTAAAACTATTTATATTGTTTTAAACATTTTTCTCGTATTGCTGTCAGTTTTTATATTGTTAAAAGTGATTTTTAGTACTGTTGTCATATGAAATTGTTTTTATCAAAGCCTACTGTAATAAGTGCCATTAGAATTAAGTGTATTAGGTTTTGTGTAAATAAAACATTAGGTACCTAATTTAAAAAATAAATGATGAAAATTACATACAGTTGAAAAGAGAAAAAAATACTCCTTTTAATGATGCCATAGCTAACTGTGATTGCCATTTAAAAAAATAAAAGTTTTTGCTCTATCTAGTTACCTGTGCATATTTTTGGATAAACAAATACATCACTGGTATGGCCTTCTGATAAGGTAACTTTTGTCTAATTTAACCGAAGTCGTATCTGTTCTAGTTTAGGAATTACCAATAGTGGCCCGAGTTAAATAGACACCCTGTATATATATATATATATATATATATATATATATATATATATACAGGGTGAGTCATCGAAATGCCCGTCGTCGATATCTCCCTTGTCGTTAAAAATACAGCATAAATTTATTAACAGAATTTTTCGTCTACTCAAGGAGCATAACTTAAAATTATTTTCACATATACAGGGTGTTGCATAACGACTTGGCAATAATTGTTCGTCTTTTTTTAAATGAAACACCCTATATATTTTTATATATTTTGAATTGTATTTTATTTACCTATACGAAAATATAAGTTTCATTTTAGTTTTCCACGGCGTTGCCAAGTTATTCAATTTTTTCTCTAAAAAAAGCCGAATACACGTATTGTTTTATAAAGGCGTACTGAAGTTATTTTAATAGTAAAAATTAAGAATTTTTTTTTCTGTACAGCTGTAACCATACTCTTTGTTCTGACATAACTTTTTTTAAATGTTATTATACAGGGTGTTCAATACAGAGAATCAAATGTACTCAATTTCAAATGGCTATAACTCGTCATTTTCAAATGGAACACCCTATATTTTATTATTCGGTTGTGTGTATTTTTGCATCTTCTTATGTTATAAAGGGTGTCCTATGCCTAAAAACATTAATTTAATTAATTTCGAAATTAATGTTTTTAGGCATAGGACACCCTTTATAACATAAGAAGATGCAAAAATACACACAACAGAATAATAAAATATAGGGTGTTCCATTTGAAAATGACGAGTTATAGCCATTTGAAATTGAGTAAATTTGATTCTCTGTATTGAACACCCTGTATAATAACATTTAAAAAAAGTTATGTCAGAACAAAGAGTATAGTTACAGCTGTACAGAAAAAAAAATTCTTAATTTTTACTTTTAAAATAATTTCAGTACGCCTTTATAAAACAATACGTGTATTCGGCTTTTTTTAGAGAAAAATTTGAATAACTTGGCAACGGCGCGGAAAACTAAAATGAAACTTATATTTTCATATAGGTAAATAAAATACAATTTAAAATATATAAAAATATATAGGGTGTTTCATTTAAAAAAAGACGAACAATAATTGCCAAGTCGTTATGCAACACCCTGTATATGTGAAAATAATTTTAAGTTATGCTCCTTGAGTAGACGAAAAATTCTGTTAATAAATTTATGCTGTATTTTTAACGACAAGGGAGATATCGACGACGGGAATTTCGATGACTCACCCTGTATATATATATATATATATATATATATATATATATATATATATATATATATATATATATATATATATAAGGATTTCTTTAAAAACCTAAGGCTTGGAAACCCCCATTTCTATGCAAAACCTATACAATAATTGATCATTAATTTTGATTCTACTTTTGTTAGTAATGGTAAGAGTTTCTTTTATCAGCCTTTACAGAAATACAAATAATAAATTATTTAAATACAAATAATAAAAAATTACAGATATAATATACAACCCTACTACCTACTCCTATTATGGGAAATTGAAATTTGTGTGTAAAAACTGTGAGGTAGCAATAAGTCGTTATTTATTGTATTTAATTGAAAAATATCTAATTTAAAGCCTTGTTGAATAAAACTTTAAATTTAAGCAGGAGCTGGAAATAAACAAAAACATATCCAAACCATTTTATACTGCTGTTAAATATTTGATTTGTTTTGTAAAAAGTGCTGTTCGTGTAACCGATCATTAAGTAATTTAACAAATTGATATTCTACTATTTACGATGATAAATCAGGAAAATATAAAGAAACAAACGTAAATGAATTTAAAAACTTTCTCCCTTTTTGAAAAACCAACTTAAATTTTGGATAGTGTGCTAGTCATCATTTTTAAGTTTTTCTCTTTTGACACTCTCATATTTAAAAAGGTATTAACATTAAGTTGAAGTTATTGGTGTTATTTTCATATTCGTTCTTTACTTAATGAAAACGTGCAACGTAAAACACCGAGAAATATTATACATCCACGATGAAATTAGCAAATTAGATAATAAAAATCAAGTTTGCGAGGCCATATTTAAAATAAAGCAGTTGAGCAGTTATTTTTCCATTTGCATCTAGAGTAGAATTTTATGAGAGAAATAAAACATTAACAGCGTGCTCAACTTACGCATTTAATGAATTCCGTCGAGTTAATTTGATATAGGTAATTAGTTTTCTAGCTATAGAATTTCACTTACAAGTTGACGCTGGCAACCCTATCGTATCATTTTACGCACCATAATTAACAAACTACACAGTAAATTATAAATTAAATTCAGTCTGGGGTTTTTTCGCTCGCGTCCAATCAAATTAGTGTCATCCGGCACTTCTGCCACCGCGCCCGTCATCTGGGGTAAAATATTATATTCATTACTGCGGGAAATGAATTTATGTCACGTACAACTATAAATAAGAGTGAAATATTATGTAATACACACAAAGACGCCATTGTTTTTAGTTGCTTTGTGAGTGTGAGTGTGACAGAGAGGGAGATTTAGTTGTCACACGGCTACAAGAGGGAGGAAGCAGGAAGTCACAACGAACAAGTTATACTGAAAAACATCATTAAAATCTTCTCTGTTTAATTTGCTATCCCACCTTGTGCAGATTAATTCTAGAATAAATTCATTAACTTGCATAGCAGCAGTTTAGCTGTTTCATAAATACTCTACCAACATACTTGATAAATGATCATACCACATTTTCGCTATTATTTTGCAGAATATTTGAACGAACTTGTGCAAGAAATATGATATATGCCCACTGTGCATGGTATGAAGTCAGAACATTATACGATTCTAGCAATTATTATTTATTTATGGTGTATTATGTATCACCTACCAACAAATTTATCTAAATAACGGAAAAGGTGATATTTTTAAACAGAAATCAGACTAGTTATCTTGTCGGTGTTTTCAGATTTTTCAGTTAGCTATTACTGTCACTCATGATCTTAAATGAATTATTATAGTATGATAAATAAAAAATATAGGTACTTATTTATCACATTCAAGACCATTAGCTTTTGCTTTTATATAACAGTAATAAAAATATACCTAAATATATATATATATATATATATATAATATATATATATATATATATATATATATATATATATATATATATATATATATATATATATATATATATATATATATCGTTAATCCACGAAAATGAAATTATTGTAAAGATAAAGATACAAACTAATTATCCAAAATCCGGGCAGTCGAGACAATAATTACTTGTGCATACTTTAGTCCAGGGCGGACAGAATGATTTCACACTTTTGAAATACGATTCTACATTAACGAAAATAGATTTCAAACTTCTGAAAATTATTTCACATTAATGAAAACTGATTTCACACAAATGAATTTTGATTTCGCAAAATGAAATCAGAATTCACAAATTTGAAAACCTATTTCACTAAATTGAAAACAGATTTCAACAATTTATTTCTTAAAAGTTTACAATATCGTAGTTTAAATTGTACTGATAAAGAAATAATTTTTTTGAACAATAATCCACCATACCATAATTCCCTTAAATATGATTTGCATAGCCCAGAAGAGGTTGTTGTGGTATCTCCAGAGAATATGATCATATCAAATCCGTGAGTCTTTGATATTTTATTTATTGAAATATTATTTATTGAAATAAAATTAACCGAAATATGGTCGTAATATGTCTACGTCACAACAAATTAATTATAAATAATTTAATTAGATTCTGACCAATCGGTGAATTGTTTAATAATGATCTGTTCGCGGGTATATTGGTGAAACGATAACATAATCTGGAAAGAAAAATCACTTGGTTCCCAACCGTCGATATGATTTGATTTGTCTTTCCAGATTTTGTTATCGTTTCACCCAATATACTCCACGACGGACCATTAGCAAACAATTCAGTTTTTATAGGTTCCTCAGCGCATTATTATTTTGCATAATGCGTGAAAAATGTGTATAGTTGTTTTAAACAAATTTAAAACAATTTCGTTACTCTAGAGATAAACAAATTGTAACAAGAATGGGTATATCGAGTTTTGTTTATTGGAGGTAAGTTTTGCATTTAATGTACCAGATTTTTAAGCAATTAAAATTCAAGCTAACAAATCTGTAATTTATTTGTATATTTCAACAAATAAGTATTTCAACTTAAACTTATAAGGTGTGTGTTGTGCCGTTGAGTAACGACTGCGAAATAGTTATTTTTGCATTAAAACATAATTGTCGTTTCCTAAGTTACTAAATAGTATTTTGTGCACCTAGGGAGGGAAGCGAGCTATTACTCCCGCGGGCGAAGCGGCGGCCGAGCGAGGGCACCGGCTTCGCCCAAGGGCTCGGACTCGCCTGCGGCTCGCCTTCGGCTCGGGTCGCCGCTTCGCCCGCGGGAGTAATGGCTATTACTCCCGCGGGTCAAGCGGCGACCCGAGCGAGGGCGCCGGCTTCGCCCAAGGGAGGAATAGCCTTCCCTCCCGTGTGACACACAATATTTTACGTCACGAGGGCCTCGAAATCACCTTTCTTGCAAGCGGGAGGAAAACAGTGTTTTCCTCCCGCCAGTAACGGGAAGAAAACAGTGTTTTCGTCCCGCTCGGGAGGACCGTACTTGCTTTCCTCCCGCGCGGGAGGGAAAACTCGCTTCCCTCCCTCCATTAGCAAGAGGAAAACACTGCTTTCCTCCCCCGAGTGACGTAAAAATATGTACAAACGCAATGATGTCGGGCAAGAAATAGCGGTCATGTTCATTTTTATATTATACTAATTATTTCATATAGTATGTAGTTATGTAATTTAAGCTAAAATTTATACCTATAGGTACTCTTTAACAAATCTCCGCAAATATTGAAATATATAAATACACAAATTGTTATGATCTGGATTATACAATATATACCACAAAGTATTTTATTATCTGCCATTTTGTCTGATTCGGGCCTGCGAGATGCTTCTATTATTAACGTCCAGATTTCATTCGTGCGGCTGCGGAAATCACTTGTCTTCCCTGCTTTTTCCGTAAATTTTTTAGTGTTTGTTTTATCTTGCATTCAATTATCCCGGGGTAATGGCGGTCATTTTTAAAGTGTTGCATTGTAAATCACGACCCCTCGACTAGCAGAACACTCAACTCTTTTTTCCAAGTCGAGATTGCAAAATGTGCGAATTTATAATCTTGCCATAATACGGATTTCTGTGTTTGTGCAGCAGTTAATGAAAGAATTCCGATGATATATGTGTACGAGTGTATGGACAATATATAGATGTGGAACCAAATGGCGCGAGAGAGATTTAGATGAGGAAAATAAATTTTTCGCGATTTTATCTTGAGAAATAATTGTGCAATAAAACCTAAAAATAACACTGATGTAACAAAAATGAAACTAGTACCTCATAAAGGGGCGATTTCTCTGCTTTTCGATAAAGCTGCGGGTAAATTATCTACCAGATAATACATAATATCACAATTTGTAATATATCGGGATGTCTTTTTTACAATATTTTTGTCACAAGTGTACCGCATTAAGTTTTAATTTATTTTTATGAAAACCATTCAACAGGATTAATTCCAAAAGTAGAATAGTAAATGTTTTTATAGTGAAATCAAACCACACGGACCCAGTGGTATTTTTGTAGGTTCTTGGGATCACTGCAGACCGCTAGCAAAGCATATAAAATGTAGCCAACCATGATACCGTAACGTTGAGTACGCCAAAGATTTAAAAACGATAGGTAACTTTAGCTAAATGAAATTTTAAAAGTTTCGTATTCAAAATGCAAATAAACAGTTATTATTAAAGTTATTAAAACATTTTTTATGTGTGAATTTTAATGTAAATGTAGTAGGTATTTTTGTAGATAATTTTCTTATTTTTATGTTGTACTCTTTTATTATATTTTTATATAACCATTCATCAGAATTATTTTCCCCACATAAACTAGAAAATGATGAGTAAATAAAAACTTGGTTATAAAAGTGAAATTTAACTGTTCGAGCCTAGTAATATTTTGCTGATTACTGGAATCGATCTTAACGCACTTAGCGTACTAAACTATTTTGCTGCGATTACCAGTTGTAGCAAAACAAACATGTATCTAGTTGTTTATTTGGTTGTTTTCAAACTTGAACTTTTCCTAATTTATCGTTTCGTAATATTTTGATGTTTCTCGTAATTATGTTGGTCGATATAAGACGACCTTGCAACCACTTGAAATTTAGAAACTCCGTTCAAAATTAGAACTCACAACCCACGCCATTTAACTAAATATAATCTCTGGAATTCTAGAACCAAAACAATGAAAATTAACGAGAAACTGCGAGTGATACGTTGGAACGTTTGGGGTTGTGTAGCATGCACGAATTGTTAATGAGTAATTCCTGATAATTAGCAGTGGCGCCATTGCACCACAGAGGGAATATATGGAACTAACTTCCGGGTTCCAGGATATCTCACAGTGATTAGGCTCACATTGCGGGCTTGTAATTATTTATAAATTACGAAGGAAAAAGAAGGAAGAGCATGTTTTAACCAGATGTAAACAAGTTATCTGATGAAACACTATTATTTGATTATTTGAATTTTATATAGGTTAGCAATAAGCACTTGCCATAGTTATTGCATTGGTGTGGAACCTATGTAATATGGCTTCCATTATGTAAAATAAACAATCATTATTGGTCACGTAATTAGTGGTCTCGACTCTCGACTGACCATCGCAAACTGCTATAAAAGCACATTGTTAAAAACGTACTTCAGTATTTCAGTAGTATGTCTACGTAGTTATATAACCTCATAGATTGAAATCGAATTTATGTTTACTGCAAAAAATATGTTGTACTGCTTTAAGCTATTAAATTAACAGCCACTCTCCCTATTTTTGCATAAAAATGACAACCATTTTTAAATTTACATATTTTTATAAATAAAATAGGAAATAAAGTATATTATTAAATTATTATTATTATTAAAATAAAATCCTATAAAATGTAGGCAAAATTGCACAGAACTTAAGACTTTCTAATGCAAACCTTCAACTCTTCAATAAATTTTGTGAAACAAACTACACTTTGGAGAAACATTAGGCACAATATTATAGTAAAGTAAGTATTGATACAAATTGAGATTACAATTTTTTAGATAATTAGGTAAATAATGTTTTTTTGCTAAAAACCCTAGTAAAGTTAATTAGCGATTTGGGACGCAAATATTACATTTTGGATATTTGTTTTTATTTATTTTATACCAACAATTGATATCCCATATTTATCGCTGTTACGTACCTACACGAATGCCTATGTTTTATAATTTCATTTTCTTTGCTCGCAAAATACTCATCTTAATTGAAAATGAAATGAGACGTTCAGTAAACTATTCAACTACACTTATTAAAAAGTAGAGCCATTTCTAAAACTTTGTCAATTGTCGTTGCCTTCTTGCCATTCCGCGTTTAATTAGATTTGGAAATAAATCCAGCAAACAAATATCCGCTATCGAATTCCTCTAAAACTATAGTCATTTTTCGAGCACTTTTATTCCTCCTTCCACGGAACTAGGTCAGACAAAATAGCATTCAGATTCTTGGATGCGAAAAATGGCAACGCTCTAACCTCTAGTGGCTGCCCTTCCGCCATTGCGGCTCTATTCGGAATTTATGCGGTGAATCTATGGTGTAATCGTGCAAATAGGATTCCTCAGATTGATATTTGCGGCAGTTCAATATTTATTCGTTCGAATTAATGGAACACGAGAAGATTAGGGAGATATCTGAGAAGAAGATGGAACTGCAGAACTAACTAGGAATGTTTTGTTTGAAGATGTATTGTTTCGTGTATTGGCTTTAGATTTTGTGATTAATTGTAAGTTCAGAGTTGAGATTGTCTTAAGATGAGGGGTTATAATCTGTTTACCGAGGCTTTGGAAATGCATTGATTAGATAAGTACACTACAAAGTCTATAGTTTTAGACCACCTATTAATTGAATAAAAATCTGTTCTCTAATTGCAAATATCAAAATAACTCGTCTTCGTTTTGTTGCTTTATTAACTAGATAATATGATAGGTACTAACGGTTGATCAATATCGTGAAGTATTTCAAAATTGAAAAAACTCAAAACTCGGGTGATTCATAGCTTACTGTTTTTATTTTTATTTTAAGGTACTGAGAATTGTAATTTAAACTTGCAATTTTAATGTTCAGGTTTTTAAAACGCACTGCTTTGAGCTATTGCTGCCATGTGGAATTTAATAAATTCTTGCCATTTTTTAATTACAACAATTTAACTACACAATACGCAATTTAGTGACTCCAGAATAGTATTCCTTGTGAAAAAAATTCTGTAATCCTTAAAATTCCATATTCAGTGACTTGAATACTAATGCCATTCAAATATGTGCATGAAGATGTAAATTACCCCGTCTATTCGATGTTACTTTTTTCAAATCAATGATTAAACCTAGTTGGTACTTCACTACATTTTAAATTTCTAATATATTATTATTATGTAATTAGTAATTATTTCATTTGTCTTTATTCAGATTTGGATCTAAATTAATACAAACAAAACAATCTGGTTTAGTATTTATTTCTCAATTACCAAAATTAATATTTACTAAGCACTTAAAAAGTAATTAGAAGTATAACGGCTAGAGTATATTGAATGTGTTTTAGGTTGAGTTTGACATTTATTTTGAATATAAATCATTTTAATTTCGTGGAGAAAGTCTGTATCTACCTAATAAGTTTCTTTAACATACCTAAAATGTTTAAAAACATGTGAACTCTGCACCACCATCTCTGAGTATCCAAGCACACATCTTTAAAATTGTTTGTATTATGTTCATTTTATTTGTACTTATTACTCACTAGGCATTTATCAATTTATTAAAGATTGTTTTAAGTTCGTTATGACGTTACCAACTTAACATAAACGTCAAAAAGATTAATTTGTCTTTGAAAGTTAGTGTGTTCGTGGTTATATAATGCCATCCTATCCATATTTCTCAGAAAAACCATTTTGTTTCATATTGTAACAGTTTATAATTTTTTTTACCTAATAGACTTTTTTTATTAAAAGTCCAATAATAAACAATACAACATTCTAAGTGGTTAAATTGACATAATATAGTAACAAAATATTAGCAAATTTGTTGATAAATTCATACATTAATTAAGCAATTGCATGTTGCTAATGTTGCTCAGTGTAAAATGAAAAAAATGTCTCCTGCAATTTTCTGGCGCAACTCATTAAAACTGACTCTTGCTCAAAAATGGGCTTAAACTTTTGAAACCGGTATAGATTTATTAGTATTATTATTAGATAAAATTAAAGAAAGGCACTTCTCTTGAAGCACTGCTTACAATCCTTATTAATTTCTTCCCTAGCATACTACACTTTACGTTTGTTGGCATCAAGTTTTCTATAATCTTTACCGATGATTCACAATATCTAAGGCTACCACATCCAAGTTGAGTAAAATGCGTTATATATAAGTAGGTTTTTTAAAAAAAATATCTAGGTTACCGGCACCTCCGTCACTCTTTTCCACGCTGTCACTATTTTAATGCATAACAAACACAGTGGTTGCGATTCCCTGATATTCCAGTATCTGTATGTTGTGTGTGAGAATGTGGATGATTGCCCTCACGTCTGCTCCCGCACGCCCCTGTCGCAGCCTATGTGATCATCAAAGTCCATTCTCTGAGCTCGTTGCCGACTCCACGTCCCCATGAATGTAAATGGTAATGTTATCTACGCTAGTGTTACTGCGGGAGGTGAACGAAGAACGAATATTGTGCATGTGATTCTTGATCTAGACAAGGATGTGTATTTTCGAATTGGAGTTGAAGAGTATTCTAGAAAAGTTTATTTTTGTACATTGTGAGATTATGGCGGTATTATAGCAAAGGGGTAATATGAAAGACAAATAGTAATTTAACTATCTAGTGTGTTAATGAAGGCGATTTTAACGCGTGAGAAGCGAACGCGTGAATTTGTTGAGATTATTATTCGCCTATTAACACATCAGCTAGCTACAATATTTTTCCATAGATAACACCTTTTTAATTTATAGAAAATCTAATTTTATTCCATGACAAATATGTTAGGTTAGTAACGTTTGATATTGCTGAGCATCAATGCTACCTGGATTATTAGAAATGGGCGCGTAAGTGAATTTTGATTCACGCTCACGCCCATTCGGAAATAGAAAATATTTTTCACGACCGTTCACGAACGTTATTTTTTTTAATTTCTACGTTCATGCCCGTTAACGATTTAGAATTTTTTTTGTATGCCCATTGGGTCACGGTTTTTAATTATTTTTTTCACGCCATGTCAAATTATTCTACAGTTTACATCATATTAGATTTTATAACAACTAAATTTTATTTCTTTATTTTACGAATATTTTTTATTTTATATTATTTTATAACTTATGAATACAAAAAAAATTTCCACGGCAGGAAATTTAAAAATATCCTTAGTCCTTATCTTTAGATATTTTTAAACTAAATATTTGTGACTAAATATTCATAGTGTAGCCAATGTGGTCTGCCTAGTAGGTTTTGCCAAAAGTCTAACTATTGGCAATGGCGACGAGAATACAAATCCGGCGCGAAATATTTGAATTATAAACCAATGCATTTATTTTCTTAAATATAAATTATATTCTCCGGTTTTTGATTTTCAGTAAGTGTGTAAGTAGGTCATTATTGGCTATCATTGTATGTAATAACTTTAGTAAGATAAACTCCTCCAAGACACACTTGTATTATGAATTCATAATTCAACACTTTTGTATTATGAGTTTATATATAAAGTCGTAAATAAAACGTCGTATTTGACTCGCACATAATGGCTATAATTCACTCGGATGATTATACTCTCGGCTTCAGCTCGTGCATGCATAAACTTTCATGCTCTTGAATTATAGCGGACTTTATATGCTCGTTAAATAATATACTATCAGGTATGCCACGGTGTCATAGAGATATTAGTTTAATTGAAATACAATATTTTATGAAACGATATTGGTTCAGTTGCTACATAAATTATTAATAAAAGATAATTGAAACTCTAAAACAAAAAATAAGCTTAAATTAAGCACGATATTTTAACAAGCTTAGAATTAGCATAGTATTAAAACAAACTTAGAATAAGCATGATATATCAAAAAATCTGACGTGGACACCACATGACTTCCTTGTACGCCTTGTTTGTTCATACTTTTCTTAATAACTAAAATGTAGAATAATATAAAAAATTAATTAAAACAAAAAATAAGCTTAAATTAAGCACGATATTTTAACAAGCTTAGAATTAGCATAGTATTAAAACAAACTTAGAATAAGCATGATATATCAAAAAATCTGACGTGGACACCACATGACTTCCTTGTACGCCTTGTTTGTTCATACTTTTCTTAATAACTAAAATGTAGAATAATATAAAAAATTATTTTAACATATTATACTAGTATACTCACAAATATATTTTAGTCATTTTATTTAAACTGCAGAAGAAGATATAAAGCATATTTTACTATTGTCACTGTCATGTCATAATCATTTAAATTTTACGTAGTAACAAATGTTAATCGATCATGGGACTACAAGATAAAGAAATACTAAATTAAAAATATATACTTTAATTATTCCTAAATGATACCAGATACAAAAATATTTATAAAATACCGATTTTAGGTAATAATCACATAATCTTTCATTTAAAATTAAAAAATTTGTCTTAAATTAAATATTTATCGAAATATTTAAGAAAAGTACTACTTCCGGTTTGTAGATTGAAACCAAAAATAGGAGGTGCACAACTAGATGCTATAACAGTCCTAAATACAAAATTTCAACTTTCTACGTCTAACGGTATTTGAGTTATGCGACACACATACGTCCGTACGTACGTACGTACGTACGCACGTACGCACGTACGTACAGACGTCACGACGAAACTAGTCATAATGGATTCAGAAAAGGTCAAAACGGATATTTCCATCAAAATCTGAAAACCGAAATTTTTCGCGATTACAATACTTCCTTATTACTCCGTACAAGGAAGTAAAAAGCAAAAAAGCATATAATGTTCAAAATAACTCATATTTTTGCGTGATTTTAATATTGAATGTAATCAAAAAGCTTAGAAATCCGGTCATTATATTATGATATACGAGGTAGGTATTATATTATTATTACGAATAATATACTACATTAATATTAAGTAATTATAATTTCAGTACCTTTAATACACTCTAAATGCAAAACTATAAATGCATATCACAACTAAATTTAATCGGATAAAATATAAAATTAGTTTCGCAGGCATATTTAATTTATTTTGTAAAACACTTTATGGAGCAAATAAAGCAAATAATTTTATGTGTATTTTAATACAATACTGAAGACAATTTTTGAATATTAACATTAGATATTTGTTTTAAAAACCTTATATTTTAAACCAATTTTATAAGGAAAACTACATATTGTTTTTCGTTATTTTGACGACATTATAATCAGTTTTAGTAGGTAATTATCTTACGTTTAACTGAACTAAATGAACAGCCCAGTACCAGTTCGTACTTTTTAAACTTTTGTAAGCATAAACTTTATAATTAACCGACTGTACCTTTTTAATTTTATATATAGCATTCAAAAAAAACTATATTCCAACTGCAGAAAAGTGGTCATGTTTTTCAAGGTATCCCAAGTATATTTGAATTCAGTAGAAAATAAATGAAGCCAAATGTGTTGGCAATAAGTGCTTTTTTGAAAAAGCATTTTACTTTTCATTGAGAAATATATCATTATAAATTTGCCACTTGATGTTTATGAGTAAAACGTTGACAACATGAAAAGTAATTTTTGTTGGTACATAGTACCTACAAATTTTTAAATTATTTAACAAAAGCATGCATTATTAACTTGTACATTTGTACTCTTGAATAATTTATAAAACAATCGCAGTAATTGATTCATTTATATAACATTAAACTCAAATGACATACAGATTTATTTATCATATAACATTAGACATTAGACCTCCTCTAATTATCTCTTCAGACCCTTTCAAGATCCTTACCTTCTCACTACATTCGTTATTTCCACGTTATTAAACTCCGTTAGTTTCAAGGGTTTCAAGTTCCTTGTACAATGTGCACACTCACGCACATACACACAAATATCCAGCTTTTTCCCCCAAGTGGCACGCTGGCACCTTTGCCACCCTTGCCAGAGCAATGAATGGCTCGCACGTTGTTATTGTACCTACGAGTGGTGCTACTGTTGTTTCAGGTACTAAACGCCAACGAATGTGTTTGTTTTATTTGAGATTTTGCTTTCTGACCTGCTTTGTTTGAATTACTCGTGATAATACAAGGAAGAGAGAGATTTGTGTGTGTACGTGGGTGTTGATAAAGGAAATTTATTTTAGGATGTATGAAATTATGAAAGTGTGTTTAAATTTGAATAATTTTATTGTAAATTCGTTCCGATATGATTTTGCTTTATTTTATAGCAGTCATCTTTTCGATAAATTTTGTTTGCACGTCTTGAATTCCCCATGTCAAAACATTTTAATAATTGAACAGATGAGTAATGCATTTCGTTTATATTTTCATTTTAGGATCATTTTGTTACCAATTTACATTCGTAAAAATTGTAATAAGACAAGATAGTACATACAATAATCAAATGTACCAGACATAAGATAAATTAATAGGTCGGTATTCCAACTGGATAATTTAATGCATTAGGTACTTTATTTCAAAAAAGTTTATATCCTCAAATTAATAACATAGATATATTATAAAATAACGTTAATAATAGTATTGTTGCTATTATTAAACATTTATTTAAACTCAAAAAAAGAATTTTAAAAATAAAGCAGTAAAATCATACTTCGAGATTCAATAAATTTAATTTTATTATTTAAAAATATTCTGGTTGTCTGGTTTTTGTTCGAATTATTCTTCACAGCGTTCTTGCACATAGACACTGTACAATATTGTAACTTAAAGCTTAACATATTTTGCATTGCTGTCTCATTGTCACATTATTTGTTGTAGTGATTTTTTGAGTTGGTGATATCGGGCGTTAGAGTTTTTAATGTAGGTAATAGAGATTTTAAAAATAATAAAAACGAAATTATCTTTAAATAACAGTTTTTATAAATACTTATTGCAGAAAACTCTTTATACCTATTAAAAAGAACATATTCATAACATAGGTAGGGACTGACCTATAATATTTAAAATTATGATATTTCTATAAAGGCTAAGGTTTTGAGGTCTACAAAATTTAGAAAATTATAAGAGTATAAATAATTAATTTAAAATACAAATATATTAAAAGCTAAGGCTGGGGTTATGCTCAAAAATTTAAAAATAATGAATAAGAATATAATTTTAAGAAAACAATTTTAAACTAATCGATGTAAAACGTGATTATATTTCTTAATCACATGTTGCGACTTTGATAATTCACATTTATGTTTTTATTATATGAATAAATCACTCCATTCCCGCAAAAATCGATACGATTTCAGGCTACTTTACGTTATGTCATCAAGAAATTTTGACAAATCTATGTCAGAAATTTCTGAGCATAAAGCCATCTTAATTTGAAACTGTATTTAGTGAATTTTTTTTAATATAAAACAAATTTAAAGTTCCCCTAAATTTCAGTCCTTAATTAATCCCCAAGAATGATTAAAGATCCCCTGAGATATACCGTATGGAGGAGGTATGCAAATATCCATATATTTGAATTCTAAAACAATTTAGTGCTACAAAGACTGGTGTTCGAAAAATAATTGCGTAATAAGCGTTTAAGTTGAAAATTACACCCTCTTAAACTATAACATCTCGCAATAAAACCACCCGAACGCCGCACTTCTAACGCGGGCGGAAACGAACCAACCAAGATCCAGGGCCGTAGTCAAGGAAGCTTTGTTGATTGAAAATTTGAATCCATGAAAAAATAAACGATTATATCAAGAAAACAAAACAGAACTATTAAAAAAATTTGATCATTATTTTGTTTATGTAAATCACACTAAACCTCACAAGTTCAAGTCATTTCAAATGGAACTTGCCTCTACGTTGGAATACTTGCTTCGCTCGCTTTTCTAATAAACGAGCTATACGTTCACGTTAGCCTAAAACTAGATTCAGACCTACCCAATTATAATTATAAGTGCAAAATTAACCAACCAGCGCTTCCACAAAATGCGAATGGTGAGCGCTATAATAAAGAAATAAATATAATATTTTTTGATTAGAGAACAAAAATACATCTCTGTACAAAACCGTAAAAAGCTCACTTTATTCTAAATTTTGTAGTTATAAAATTCCTAATTTTCTAATATCTGTTGTGGCCAGCACATAACCTCCCGCCTTGACACTGTAATATGTGAATTTGGTTTTTGTTAGGCTACTTTTTGTAATTTATTTTATAGTTCTTCAAGCAACGTACCGATTTCGATTGACATTGAAATCAAATTAGCTCTTTGTGGATACAATTTTTATTTTATTATTACCATATTACATTATATCCAGTTAATAATGAATCGATGATGCTTCTTGACTGGATACGTTTAATGGAAGGATAAAAACTTACTGGAATTGAGTCAGTTTTCTATTTATTAAATTTCGGCTACTATAGTTACTAAATTTCAAACCCAGTTATCAATATTTATACATTTCTTTACAAATGGTGCCACTAAAATTTCAGAAACTGTGTATACGTCTGTTCATCTGTCACATTGACATTTTCATTTCTGTTTTAATTTTTTTTCCTATATTATAATTTACAAATCGTGGTAGGTAAAATTACACATTTTTGAAAAATAATTTTCATTTATTGGTAAGAGATATAGTTAAGATGTTAAATAAATATTGTAAGAGGTAATTTGTTCTTTCAAATGTCGCATGACAAATTGTAACTATCGCAGTATTTCCTATATTTTTTGCAAAAAATGTTAAAATGCTTCAAGAAAATACCATTTCCGGTTGGCAGATTTTTACCAAAATCTAATCAGCTCTTCATTAACATGTATAAATGTATAATGCAAAATGTTAGAATTTTATGTTCAATAGAATTTGAGATAATGAATCAGAACGAAAGACTATAGTAGGCGCACATACAGACAAACGGACACACACACACACACACACACACACACACACACACACACACACACACATACACACACACACACACACACACACACACACACACACACACACACACACACACACACACACACACACACACACACACACACACACACACACACACACACACACACACACACACACACACACACACACACACACACACACACACACACACACACACACACACACACACACACACACACACACACACACACACACACACACACACACACACACACACACACACACACACACACACACACACACACACACACACACACACACACACACACACACACACACACACACACACACACACACACACACACACACACACACACACACACACACACACACACACACACACACACACACACACACACACACACACACACACACACACACACACACACACACACACACACACACACACACACACACACACACACACACACACACACACACACACACACACACACACACACACACACACACACACACACACACACACACACACACACACACACACACACACACACACACACACACACACACACACACACACACACACACACACACACACACACACACACACACACACACACACACACACACACACACACAGACACACACACAGACATCATCGTGAAAATAGTCAAAATAGGTTCTAAAGGTACTAAAACGTGCTTATTGACAAAAATCTCGACATCGAATTTTTTCACGATCCCTATACCTCTCTAGACGAGAGGTAAAAAAACTATACTACTACAATTAACTATTTAAGAAAATTCTATATCGTTTTTATGTTAACCAGTCCACAGAACTAGATACCTCTCAGTTACTGAATTGTAGATGTGTTAATATTGGTGGTTGCTGAGATCGAATTGGAGGTCGTTAGCATGATAGGTGATCGCCGTAACATCATTTTAAATAATTTAAAATTTTCTATATTTCAAAGTAGAAAATTAAAAATTTTATTATTTCTCAGGGATGTTCATGAAAATATTGTGACAGTTCGATGTTTTCTTACCAAATCAGGTTTGTGCAATTATTCTTAAGATGATTTCAATCAACAAAAGAGTTATGGTAAAGTACGATTGTTTATGGTTTCCTAGACTTTCCATTATTAACAAAACAAATGAAAAAAATTCGGAAAAGGCGATACACATAGCTGTTTGCTAAAATAGGAAGAAGCGACATGGACAAGTAGGTACAAAGTAGTAACAACAGTCATAAGAAGAAAAAAACTACATTACTATACTGTAAATACATCAACCCCTTAAGATAAACGCTCATTAAGTGTAGCTTCGCCCTAAGCCTATTTCCAAACAATAAACTGTTCTTAAGAAGACATTATATGTAAAACTAAATTAGAAAGTAAATAAAACCGGAGCCCCGAAATAGAATATAAGCCCTGCTTAATATTAAGTTCTGATTACGGTCCTGTAAGCTTTTCTTCCACCATTACAATATTTCACAAAGTTCATCGTTTCCAGACAACGTAAAATATGGGCGAATTTTACATAACGTTTCGTTACATGCATACTAACTACTTCAGGTGAGTTTATGTCTTAATATCTTTATTACGTTAACTAGAGGTTCACCGTCTTTTAATATACGGACGCGGAGTTCGGGTCAGCGCTATGCAAAATGCATTTTTATTCGCTTCGCATCCTACAGACTTAGAAACTCTCAGACGAAAAAAGAAAAAGAATCCGGAAGATAATAACTCTCCCTCCAACTCCCGATTAGTTTTTTTTCTGAATAAAATCGATACCTGCATGTGAAAATTAATCTTCTCTACTATAATTTTTCTGATTAATAAGTCGAACAACGGGCTCAATATCTATTATAAGAATGAAACTTCTTTTGTTAAAACTAGGGAAACTATCATGTTTATAAAGATTTTATGTTTATGAAAGAAAATGAAAATCTTATGTTATTGATTTAAAATATAATCATTATTAGCTTATTGCGATTTAATATATTGAGACATTATTATAGCTAAGAATCGTTGTGTAATAATAATCACAAATAATTATTGAAAGTCTAAATATATCTGTAAACTCATAAAGAAAAAAATCATGATAGCTGTAGAAAAGACTATTAAATGTTTTATCTTATAGATTTTAATTACTCCATAGGTCCGGACTACATCTTATATGAATAGCACTATCACAATCACTTATTTATTTATATCCAACCTAATTTCCACCGTCCACGTCTTTTGAAATAAATGATTACCTAATGTATAAAACAAAAGGGTTTGAAATCATTATCTCTAATAACTAATACAGTCTAAAAAAATTCGAGTTAATTACATTTATTATGGGAGTTGTAGACATAATACGAGCAATATGTAAATAAAATAATAATAGTGAAAGCGCAAATGTTTGCAATATTTTCATCAATTCAAGTACTTACCTACTAATTTATAAAAAAATTAATTCATAAAGTTGGTACCACTAATTGTATAAAGCTCATTAACAACTTATAACTAACCTTTTTGTAAAAATTAAAAATCCAGTAGGTATGTCGTAGGTACCTACTTCCTGAAAACTGCATAAAAGCGCGTGTATTTAAACAAAGCTATAGCCATTAGTACTATTTTCGAGATTTTAATTTTTATCTTTTTTTTTTCGGATATTGAGTATTCTTTAATGCGAATAATATAGAAATCATAAACTTTATTCAATCTTACTAATTTAATCAATTATTGTAACTGATGTAATAAAAAAATACAATGTTTCTTCTAAACATTCTAAAACAGACAAAAGGTATATATTTAGATTGTCGATACATTTATACATTATATAAAATTTAAGAATAAAACTTACAAGAACTTTCCAAATTACGATAAGTAAGGAAGTCAACGTAAAGTTGCTTGTGCAGTTCCTGTTTAAGTATGAAGTTTTAATGCCCAAAGTAAACAGTACACAATTATCTATTTGTATCTCTAAGTTTATCACTACAGTTTTATACGTTGAATAATTCACATTAAAACTAAACAAAACTATTTACAGAAGCTAATGAAATGCATGTTCATGCAAAAATTCTACATACATTATACATTTATAAATTCTTCCTTATACAGAATAATATAGTGAATGTGTATTATTTCTTTTTTAATTCCCGGTTCGTTATTCACTTTTGTTTATTTTACGTAGAGCGCAAGAAGCAATTTTAATTAACTTTTTGTAATCTTTCGTGAAGATAATTAGTATATTAAAACATTGTAAATAACCTCAAACTTACACCATGCAAAGTTATTGAAAAATATGCAAAATTGAGACAATATTTTCTTTTTAAATTAATTATGTATACAGATAGCATGTAATGAATTTTGCGAAATTTGCATTTTTATACTTTGGTCATTAAATATTGATGTTTAAGTTTATCACTGCCAAAAATTACACACTGAAAACTGTCACTTTAATCAGAATGTTCTACTACAATAATTTCTAGCATTATTTCCGTTCTCGTTGGATAAAGCAAAACAATTTTGCGGCAAATTTGAATTAAAACTTTCACAGTTGTGTTTAAATATTAAAAACTTAATAAATAAGGTAGGTACTAATAACAACTGGAAATTCGAATTGTTTCAGGTAGAATATAAAGTACCTACGTTATGGATACTAAACGTTACTGCTTCTAATGTTACTGGATTAAAAGCTATTTCAGATTCTATGGCACTATTTGTGATCTCGTTTGTGATTTACTGTGATTGTACTAATAAAGTTATACGTAGATTGTTTTATGTGTATAATGTATGTCGATGTAACTGAGATGACGGTACAAGTTTGGGAGTTGGGAAAATATAGTTTTTGATCCAGGGGCGAAATTAAAACGATAATTAAATTTAAAAATGTTACAGGTACCGGGGTCAAAATAACCTGGAAATTGAAGGAACATTAAATTATAATTTAAAAAAATGACCTGAAATTATTTCAATGTTATATCAATGCTTTTCAAATTACATTCAAATTCTTAGACTTGTTATGAATATTATGTATATTAATTTGAGTTACATTTTGGATTGTGTTGTGCGAACATCAATAGATTTTCTACTTTAATCATTAATTATTCGTATATTACTAACTTGATTTAGGTGCAATTGAAAAAATAATTTATTTTTATTTTTTTGTATAATTTTATGAATTTTCTAAAAACATAAAAATAAAAATTGATGTTCCTTTGAAAAACTTTATATGCAATTTTGGAAATAATTGCTGAAAACTGTTTAGGAATAATGTTAGCAGGACCATAAAATATTTTGTAGAACTATCTTCGGATCTAATTAAATAAAAATAGCGATTCTCTGTAAGTGTGACGATCAAGTGTTGCTACTGACGTCATCACTGCAGCAATATTTACAGTTATTAAGTTACAAGTCCTATTACTAATACTACCTTACTATTCCCACAGCTACACTGAATATGTTTCTGGCTACTCTTTTATATACTGGGGTGTCTACAGATCATATACGGGGTTAAAAAATTGTTTAGTGAATAGGGGTTTTCACGTCTACGGCTTTTAAAGAAATACTTATTGGATATCAATTTTCAGCATATATAAGTTATAGGAAAGTGATAATAATTGGTTGTTTAATTTAGTACCATGTGCGACGCAAACGGGACTGAGACCAAAAGGTGAGTAGATTTGTTCATGTAAGTTCGTTTTTAGTCGTTCTGACTACGGAATGGATAACGAACCTGTGTTGAAATAAGGTAAGACCTACGTATCGTATTCGCAGTGAACGTATGTTCTCAGTGCCGATGACATCACACCGTCATACACGGCATCGTTTTAAGCGACAACTATTTTTTTTAACTTTATAAATTATTTTCTGGTTTATTATCATAATTTTGGCAAAAAGAGAAAAAATGGGTCTAATATTTTAATGTACCTACAGATCAACACATAATTATAAAAAAAAAACTAAAAAATCATGGAACTGTCCATTGAGCTATATTTGATAATAAATAAAAAAGACGTTGTAAGTAGGATATAGCGGAAGCTTCATCAGAATATTTTTTCTTCGTCTAACTTTTAAATGACGAACAGTTATTATTTATTGTAAGATCAAAATATAAAATTTAGTTAATAGCTAGTTAATTAATCTTGTCTATGCTCTAAACATCAGTCTGTGCTCATACATAACATAGAACAGGCATCTATAGATTAATTGCTTGTATCTATCAAAAATAGTCAGTGATCTTGTCGCACAAATCACCCTCAGTCATCACTTCTGTTCCGTGACTCTACTTCACGTGACCTGTCAATGATAATTTATTTGGCAGCACCTTTGTATGTAGGGCGTGTTATGTTTTGGATCAAGTGACAGCTGCATTGTTAATCGCGTACACAAGGCCAGCAGACACGCAGACACGCGTCGTTCAATATTGACGAACAATAATCCGCGGATCGACGCGGCTCTTCGTCATGCAAATGTTTAATCACCGATGGCTCGGTCTCGATCGCTCTCAATATCGACCAGTTCTACTGATACTGGATTTATAATGCGTCAGCACTTATGCCTTGTTTGTTGGGGCGTTTAGTTATTAAGCGATGAGCATTGATTAAACATCCAATGGGAATCAAATTTACGAAGTGTTCAAGAATTGTGGGGTGAAAGTCATATTTGACAATAGGCTGGATTCAACATCTTTTATTTGATGCTTATATTGAAGATGTTTTTGCAAAAGTTACAAATAAAGACATACACTTGTTTATAAACAAGTAAAAAATATATTTACGCTATCCCACTGTTATACTTTGAACTGAAAGTTTCCTCTTTTATAAACATTGTTTATAGTCATAGTTCAGTGGTGAACATGTGTAATATTGTACGACCTATTGAAAAAAAATGTGCACTCGAATTTTTCATAAAAATAGCACATCTATGGAAACTAACTATACTTAGTTTTTATTTTTGTTCTATGTTTTATGTTCATTAAATAAGAAAATCTACTGCACGAGCAAATTTTAGAGCCTTCCAAAATTTACTTTTATATTAATTTTTTTTATTCTAAACATTGTAAGAAGGTACAATAACCTTTATAATCAAAATTATACAAGACAGCTTGTGAAGGAAACTGGTAACATTATTTAAATCGATTGCATTTAAGACGATCCTCTACCGCGCCAAAAAACAGCCAAAAACATGGATATCGCGCGCCACTCCATAGCGTTTATTGTTTTGTTAAATATAATAATCTAAAGATATTGTAGAAGATGAAAGTACGATACAATCTACAAAATGGTCGACGCAGAATTTTAAAATTTTGCTTTAAAATCGAAATAAGTTAATTTGAATTTTGACAATTTTTGTTATTTTTTTAATACAAATATTTTCTATTTTAAAACGAATTTAAAAAATTCGATTGGTTATTTCACAGACCCAAGCTTTGTTGACAACATATTAAAATTTAAAATTAATTCCCTTATAAATAAAAGAGTGGCGCGTGAAACCCCTCTTCTTTACAAATATTGCGTTTATTACAAAATATGGATGCGAAAATTATTTTTTCCCCTGAAACAAAAATTATTTACTATTTTTATGTTTATCAAATAAATAAACGCTATAGAATAGCGTGCTTAATCAATGTTTTTGACTGTTTTATGCCATGGGTCGAGGATCATCTTAATAAAAATAATCTCATTGCATCAGTTCTAGTTTAGCTTCCACTTAAATTTTAAGTTTTACCTTTGTTACCTACATCGAAATTAGCATGGTACGAAAGTTTAGTTAATTATAACAAATTTCGTTTAGTGTTACATGTTACATTATTATGTAATGATTTCTTGATTGGTAGGTCAGTACTGTAAATAAATTAAGTCGTTCGGTAGACATGACAACGACAAGAGTAATCGAAACAAGAAATACCGAACACTATTAAAAGTTAGAATTGCATTAATAATTAAGGTTCTAACCTCACTAACATATTTGATGATTAATAAAAAAAAACACATTTATTTGAATGATATAGTACTACCTGATAAAAAATAGTAGGCATAAAAATTGAATACATACTTCTTCCGTTATCAGATGAACCTTTTTGTTTTAACAAGCATTGTTTAAAGTTTAATAAAGCAGTGTATTCTGAATACTTCAGAATAATTATCACGCTAACAAAGGTCTGAATTCTCCGCTCCATTCTTTTCAATTTTCTGGATATCTCGACTGGCGACAGATTTCCCTGGTCGCCTGGTATTGAACGTCATCGTTGAACGTTCAGCGTCACCGTCACCCTCGCCCGTCGTAGCGTAGCGAGTAGCGTTATGGAAGTCACAGTCTCGGTAATTATGACAAGAAGAAGAGTCCGTGAACGATCTCCTTGAATCGATAACTGTCGAGATGAAAACGTCAGCTGCTAGCTGGCTGCTGCTCTACTCTACTCCTAATGCGATCAGTTCGCTGATTTCTTCTCTTCGAATGTAACTGTTTTCGACGTGGTGGAGATTCCCAGAGGTGCCAATGGCAATGGCTTCGACTTTACGATGTTCTTTCGTATGTAAATTACTTACTTCGAGTTGCTCGTAAATATATGCTTGCGATCACTCGATTATATTGCCTCTCGCATTATACTTCACTCTTCTTATTGAAAACTGTTTTTACTCTTCCTAAATACACATAAAATACGCATAAAACCTCATTCTTACAAGGAAACTGTCATAGGCCTGTTATCAGTAACTGTATTACCTTTCCAGCATCTGGAAGATAAAAAGCGAAATTGAGTTCTTCGCGAGATGTTTTTCGATCAAGAATACTGTTATATAAAAAACGGCGGAGAATAATAGTCATGCGAATGTTTTTCAGCAAGTCCATAATCATTAGTTATGTTTATAGCCTTCAAATACATTTGGTTGAAAATAAAAATGTAGACATCAGACTAAATCATTTCTAGCCTGTGATATTTTAAAAGACTTGTTACCCTCTGCATGGTGCATATCTTTATCTTCTTTATATTATTAAAGAACTAATTTCAAAATTTGGCTATCTTGATTTAGAAATCTTACTCAAATTTCAAATTTATGTGTTCATATCAAAATATGAAGACAGCCAGAAAAACATGTTTTAAGTAAAACATGTTCCGCACATGAAAATATTTTTTGAGTTAGGTATTTATGTACCAGATTGATTCTATTTTTGATATTTTATACTGAAATACATACCTACGCGTAATATTAATGTAAACTTGTGTTAAAGATTGTTGTAGATTTAAATTAAATAAAAATGTAATTATTATAGCTTTTGATATTGGCTGATATTTATAGTATTTGACTCTTAGTTATTAGTTAAACTTCAAGAAAGCTTATATAGCTACATAATGTATATTGATCATTGAGCAACTCCTTCTCCTGCTAGAGTTAAAAATGTTCGTAGTAGATGGAAAACATTCAAAGAGTGAAAAATCTCCGCAGTTTCTTTCCTCTTGTAAATCGTGACTCCAGATATACAAAACCCACAAAAACAAATGCGCAACGTGCGTAGAAAATCAAGAACCTCCTGATTTCACCGCCTCAATATAAATACCTTCAACAATTGAATAATACATCTCCTGTTTCATTCCAGGCACTCTAGATCTAACATCTATCGCTGTGTAGATAAACTTGCATATGGGATGGGGTGTAAGACGAAGCTACTCGACGACTGACGATACTACCCGAATATCGAATGCATTTGCAATTGTAAGCAGGAGTAGACTTGAAATATACATGCAGATACAACTGTGAATAACGCCAGGTGAATATGCACTTTACAGAGGAATTCTCCGTGTCTTGAGAGCCCTTACTCTAAACCGGGATCTAAGTTTAATACAAGATTAATTTAATAGATGCATTAGTGATGGTGATAATTAGATTATTCGGGACTTAATGAATTTAATAAACTTGAGTAGGTAATTAGTAATCACGAAGTGAAAATGTATGTATAAAAGATGGTCTACTCCTATGACTCCAATTGATAAGAAGTGTATTAGTCATTCGCGGTTATACGATTAAAAGAAAACCAATAACGCACCTATCCGTACGTAACATTTTTTAAAGTTTCGATTTCTATATTTCCCGATGCCAGTAAAATGTTTATCCTAGTTAAAATCATTCGGAACGTGATCCTTGAATGCACACAATATTAAATTTAGAATAATATTAATATTATAATATTAATATATTAAGATAAGTAATTGTATATATGGATTTACTGATGGCCATTTATTATTGAATTAATTACGTGAAACCTTTGTTCATACTATAAATTTTTTAACGAAAATATTAAATTAAAAGAGGTTGTAGACAATTTAACTTATTAATAACTAAACGTGTCACTTTTATAGAAAAAATATCTAATTTGTCGAGGCGTGATGACATACGAACCCAGAATTCCGTGGTTCAAAACGCTTGGCCGGAAGTGTGTGATTGTCGTTAAATTGTAAAACATCTTTCAAATAAATCCCACTCGGATACTTGAAACTGAACACTTTGATATAGTCCTGGTTGCAAAAAGAAATTATCCAATTTCGATTTGAATTTCAAAGGTCGTCGCACGTATTGAGGTTCTGACTGGACCAAGACGAATCGGTCGAAGTGGTTTTTTATCTATTTAATTTCATATTTCACTCTTACTAAATCATACCTTTTATTTGATTAATTAACTCATATCGTTCTTATTTTTACTTTCTTTTATGTACTCTTTCAACATTACGAAAAACATATTTTTTCAAAAGGATTAACCTTCCAGCTAAATCCAATGAATAAGAATCATAAAATGTTGAAAAACATTTCGATTACACTCTGTTTTCCATTTATACAGCAGGAAAGAATAACAAGTTTAAGTAATATTCTGATGAATGATTTCAGCCCAAATTATCTGTTTAAATATAGAGATATATTATTATATATTATAACGATGATTAATTTGAATTATGTTCATACTATGTGGTTTATGTAGACGAGTATGGTATTAAATTTGTATGATGTAATGTATAATTAAACTAAATTCAAAATTCTGCTAAGTGGGTAAAATGTGCGACAGAATATTCTGTAAATTTGATTTTCTGTTAAAATTGAACACGTGCTGTACATAATGAAGCCCGGGGAAATTGATTTCATCGCGTTGCTAGGGAAGTTTCTAAATTAAGTTTGTCTTAATATCAAGTAGTATGAAAATGACACTGTTATATTAGTACATTATCATCAACCGATAAACTGCACTTGATACTTAATTTACTATTATTTTTGGAAATTATTGTGATGTATCCGTTTCTATATCCATTCTATCAGATGTAAGTGCATTTATCAACATTTGCTGCTTGAAAAATAAATAAAAAGAACACAGAGACTTTACAATATATTGCACGCAATGAACTTGTGTGGAACAAAACTGCTCCACTGCCGTAATTCAATATGTAATATTTTTTGCTAAAATGGAGATATAAACAAATAAATTTATATTAATTATATTGATAATACATAGTCATTAGTAAATAAATATATTCCATAACATTTATGTTAATATTTTTCTTCTATAATTCTCTTTACTAGACATTCTATACCAAAAGTATATGCACGGGAGAAAACTGTAAACAGGTTAAGTGATATGAGGTACTTGAAAAATTTGTATTTTATTATAAACTGCTGCTAACTGATGGAGGAAATATTGGAAAACTGACCTATATGTGTTTGCAATAATAATAATAATCTTTTGTATTATTGTATACCTACAATTATTTTTTCTATGTAACTTTCTGACTCACTACGATTAATCGCCTTATATATTTTTTAGCTGAAACACCAACCAGCAACCATCAAGTTCTACAATGATTCATCCATTTAGGTACTTTATTTGTTTCATAAAGAATTTATTGTAATTAATTATATGGCATGCAATTCAAATAAAATTTTAAAAAATTATTCATTTAATATTCTGCAATTTGCGCACAAATAATTAATAGGTATTACTAATAATTATGAAGGAAAATGTTAAGCGACTGTGCGTGTACCTGTGTACCTGTGTACTCTCTTTCTACTACTAATAATTATGTATGTATGTAATTTAATAAAGGGACATAATTGAAGTTATTTTAAATTAATTTTTCGAAGTCTCGTAAAAGGATGACAGCTCCTAATATTTTTTTCGTCTAAAATATGAAAGTACGTTTGTAGTTATTTATTATTATTTCATGTTTTATATTATAATTCTAAATTAATGACATTTTTGATTTCTTTCATAAATAACGTCTAAAGGTAATAAGAACTTTTTAATTTTATACTTCGTTTATGTCTAGACATTATTTAAATATTAAAATTACATCCTGCAAATATTAATATCTCCTTGGAGGATACGATATTCCATAAGTTTCCTTTAAGATTCAAGATTGAAACCTTGAGAAAATAATCTAAACATCTAACTTTTATAAACCACTTTATATTAACCATCTGTCGCATCATCCATTTTTATGAAGGCTACAAAATATGCTATAGCTGTCAGCAGTCTGCGAGTACATTTTCTAAAACATCGGCAAGTTTAACGAGACTATTTCTTAGGATCGTTTTCTGCACATGATCTTCTATCCTTGTCGATCCTGCTGAGGTTGGAGGTCTTTGCAGGAAGACTGTATATAAATGTTTAATCATTGCGGCGCCATATTGATACTGGGGCATAACTTCGGCAGGGATGTTTGGAAATCGTGCGTACGGTAAATTTCCATGGTGGTTTATGGTTTAAACCAATATTTGCTAACAGGGGTGACAAATTTCACGATGGGACTGGTATACGTAACGATAAGCCAATATTGGGGACTTTATGTGTTTTTTATTCATTTATATGAGCAGCACAATTGAAAGCATTATTATTTTGATGGATTAGCAAGCAATATCAGTTTTGATTGAAAATTATTTAAAAAAAAGTATTATTACAATTCAACATTGTTTATCCAGCATTTGATAAATATTTGATGTTAGCAGTATCAATTCATTTTATTGGAAATTAATGATTAATACAATAATAAATTAGACTGACATTGTACATATTGTACATCGTACTGCAGGCTTTTGTATTTTATTTTGGTATAGAATTTTACATTGTATTTGTCACTCTGATAAAGTAACCAGCATTCAAATAATATGAATTTATTATATTAGGTATCTAATCCGCACTTTGTATAATTAAATAAATAAAATGAAAATAGTTAAATGGACTTTCAAACCAATGGAACCAATATTTTCACTACCCTCTTATTTTTGCAAATTTTGAAAAAATCTTGGTTCTGTAATCAATATATCAAATTACATAACCTATTAAAGTTGCATGCAGAGGTATAGAAACACCCTGTATAAACAAATAATCTCGAAAAAATAAAATTTTACCTTGTTTCTGGTGTCTGGACGATCTCTCGATGTTTTAAGGTTATAATTATAATTGTCATTCAAATGTTTGTATTATGGTTCAAGAATCAATAATTGAATACAAATACACTGATGGTAAACACTTAGAGTTTAGTACACAACACTATTTTCACTTACACTGAACAAAAGTTGTTATAACGGTCAGTAGTTGCCAAATAATGCCGTCATTAGGTAAGATACTGTTTTATTTATTACATTTCAGAAGTAATTACTTTAACGATTGGTAGATGGCACATCCAGTCAATTAAATCAATACTTTAGTAATGATTAGTTTAAATGTGTTGTTAGATTTTACGCGTATTTATTCGTGAAGAATCTATTACTCTGAAATTAGTAATCAATGCATTCATTTAAAAAATTAACAAATTAACAAACTTTTGGATTATGTTTAATAACTTTATCAAAATAAACTTCATAAGTCATAGGTTATAACCATATAGTCAAATGCAATTTCTACGACACCAAGGAAAGAAGAAGGGTTAAATGTTCAAGAGTTAGAATGTCATTTCTCTCGATTTTCAATTTAGCAGGAACCTCCTTGAAAATTATAAAATCAGCGTGAATCCACGTTAGGATTTGCGAAGATTTTCCGCACCCCTAACGGGCATTAACTATAACTCAGGGGTTGAGAGCGCAGTAAAATTCGACAGTGCAAACACGGAACTTTGCGGCAGTAAACAGCGAAAAGTGACATCTGAAAACCGTCGAAAACCAACATCGATATCATGTAAAATTCATGCCGAGCCTGTTAACATTCTCAATATAAATTCTGTCACTTCAAATACGCGAAATCTCGTCTTCGGCCATGATGTTGACAATGCAAGTTTCATGCAAATACCGCAAAGTTCAGACTGCGTTTATCTTACATCGCCGCACTACCTCTCGTCTTTTACCTATTTACCCTCGTAATTAAAGCTGTGATGCTTTATGCGCTGCTGATTCAGCCAAAAATATGCAAGGGTCTAAGTAAAATGAGTTGGCAAAAGAGTTACATTTCTTCTAACGTTTAAACAGAAAACTGACAAAATAGGTACCTAACTAATATTAAATTATTATGTTACTGTTTTTTTTTCGAATTCCTAGAATCCTCTGGATTTTACTTTTTTTCTATTCCACTCTTTCCCCACTACTACGGCTGCCTGAAACCAGCGCGAAACTCGAACCTTTTCATTTTGAAGTTGAACAATACTGTAAAAGTGTTTTCGTTGCGAGTAAACTGTAAGTTTATTACCTATTGACTTTTTGATATTTTAAAAATAAATTTCTGTCATGAGATAATCATGTATTTTGAAATGTCTGTAGATACGTCTATTTTTTAAAAATTAAATGTCATTTTGGAATAAAATTTTGTTGAGATAAAAACAAATTTACAAATATAGTAGACATTAACAGGCATTTTTTGAACAGCTTCTTAGCAAATAACATAGATAACAAATATAGCAAATTATAGGTATGTAACAAATAATAATTATTGTTAACAAAATTAAAAAACTTATAAACATTTTTTTCAGTAGGAAATTGTTCTGCCATGTTATCAACATATCAAGTAAAAATTTTAAAAAAATTCTGGGCATTATAGGTAAGTATAGGTTAATATAATTTTCGCAGAAATAATAATACTGAACATGAAATATGATAATACTATATTAAATTATTATCTTGTATTTACATAGCAAAATAAATTCCAATGAATATTAATATTAAATTAAAATAAGCACAAATTTCTGAGGGTAGAAAGGACAGGGACCCCGGCTGTTTATCCTTCGTGACGTCACAGATACCTGCGCGACCGTCGCGCCGCCTCCCCACGGCGGGAATTAGCGCAATTAATAAATCCCTCCGGGGTTCCAGCGACGAATAAATGTTTTACACATTTAGGTAAATATCAGACAGAAGCGGCGGCCCTTGTTCCAGTGATGACGGATGAAATGAAATGAAATTGTCCTTCTTATTTTTAATGACAACGAGGGAAAGGACCCTGTTTGTATTCTGTCATCCTTAATTTTTGAATATTTTAACAGATCCTTGCTTTGTATTCACAGCATTTTAGCAAGATTTTAACTGCTTGTTTTAATTTTGAATATTGTATTCTATTCTCTTATTCTGTAAGACTGTATTTATTTTATTTTGTAAATACATTTTAACATCATAATATATACTGTTTTACTGAAATGTTTCAATATATAAAAGCAAAAAATATGGTTAACATCATATTTATGTTAAGATGAAGCATCGGTTTATAAAGTAAGCAGTAGCATGATGTTTTCAATAAGTAGGTACTCGTATTTTATATTAAGTAATCCAGAAAACATATTGACAAAAATAACAATAATTAATATAATTCCTTTACTTCTACGATACATGCACCATATTTAAAATCCTGCTATTTATTTTACAATATGAATAAAGTATATCCGGATTGTTCTTTTACCTAGATGTCTTCTTGAATATTATTTAAACCATTCAAACATTTATCATTTATTTTTTTATTTTAATTATTAGCAGGTACCTTTTAATATCAACGTGTTAATTTAAGCCACTTATTTGAACACTGGCATGTTGCACTAGCCCCTACGGCGACATCTCAGAACAGAATAAGCAATTACATGACAGTAGTTAATTAGAAGATCAGTTATGGCTGACTGTTTAATAATGATTGATCGTGATCGTGTTAGTATCTAACCAGTGAACAATCAAATAGTGATTTTGGTCTCGATGTAATATAGGATTATTAAACATAGTGAACATAATATTATACCGTGGTGTGTGTAACATGTGCAACGAACTAGGTGCTGAAAACTGAAAAGAAAAAGATGAACCGGAATACAAGCTAGTTGCAATGTCCAGCAAATGTATGTAGGTCGTTTGTTACAATTTTACCTGTTAATTTTTAAGACAAAAGGAAAATGGAAAAGGAATAATAAGACAAAACATGACGTTAATGTTACCTGCTTCGGGAAGTTTTATCTTTTCAAAAACATATACATTGCTTAGCTCGATTTTTACTACCATATCGAACTAAAATTATTACCATGCTGAACAGTTATACAAGTCGGGTAGGTATAGCTTGTACAAAAATACTATATCGTTATGGCCCTCACAACAGCGGCCTATTAGCTATTATTTATGGCGCTAAAAGAACTAAATATTTAATTTTTTTTATATATTTTACTATTTTATTTGATTTTAAAGTCTGAAATACAATTCTCAAGGTATATTCTTACTAATCTTGTTTTGTCCTAATTTATTAAAGTCCTAATTTTATTTTCGGAATTCATTAGTAATAGTAATTATAAAATGTCTTATGCATAGGGATTTGTGAATTTCAATTTTTTCTAATCCTATCCGTATCCCTGCTGTGCGCGGTTTTCCACAAGCTTAGTAAGTCAAAACCATAACGATATATTTCTGTACAAGCTATACACAAGTGTGAGCTAACCATAGGTTTATTAGTATATATTTCTGCTTAGAAAAAATAATCTATAGTTCTACAAAAATACCCCTATCCAGAAGCAAGCCTACTATGTATTTTCAGGATGCGTTAAGTTATTAGTTTATCACGGGACATTGAATAATACATTCATTATGTAGGTAACTTTAGAAAGATAAACATCACCATAAGACACACTATTGTATTATGAATTCATAATTCAACACTATTGTATTCTGAGTAAGTAGGTATATTTACCAGAGGCACATGCAGGATTTTGTGAAGGGGGTGACGCCTGTTTGAAAAACAAATAGCCCCGCAGGCGAATTTGTTTTTTGTTCAAGGTCAAATATCTTCATATTGAAAGTTATATTTTTTCAAAGATGAGAATTATTGTTTTCGTTCATTTTTGTTGTGCAAAAATTTATTAGATCCAAGAAATATCAAAACAATAAAATCGCAGTACGCCTATTTGTACACTGAAATACGCTCAAATTTTCAACCACCGTAAACTTCACTGATCATAGCGTCGAGTACGATACAATAATAATTATTCATTAACAATATGTATTGCTTTTGGTAACCGCACACTTAGTGAAATATTATATCTATATACCGTATTGATAACTAGATGAATGATGAATTCTTGTCTGCTACCTGCTAGTCCTGTGTTCACTATTGTTTATAAATTATTATAATATTATAATAAAACTACAAGTCAAAACACATTGTAATAATTTTCATTTTTATTAAATAAATATATGGAGCTTTAATCCAATTAATGGTTACTTATTGATTTTTTTTTAATGGTAATTTTTTTCCTCAAGGGAGCTCAGGCCCCTCCAGGGTTCGCCACTGTAAATTACTCAACACTACTGTCACTGTCATCACGTATTTGACGCGTACATAATGGCTTTAATTAACTCGGATGAATAAATAATTATGCACTCGTGTTCAGCTCGTACATAATCTTTCAGCCTCTTTGAGTTATAGCCTAATACATTATGTGCTCGTTAAATAATATACAACTATTATTTTCCATCAGTAATAAATAATATAATCGCAATAGACAACTCATTTGTTAAAAAATAAAAATGTGTTTGTGCTCTATTTTGTTTTAATTTTTATTAGACTCACTCTGGTTTGATTCAGATGCAAACGAAGTTTCAATTCAAATGCGCCGAGAAATGCGCATTTTAAGCACTGACCTTATCTGCCTTATCCCTTGCTATAGCAGATTACCCAGATTACTGTAGTTAAATAAATAAAAGTATTTTGTTAGGTAAATAATTTTATGCTACCTAAAATTATTTAAACTGCAAACAAGTAAAGCAGCATTTTTCGCAGGTACTACCTACCTATATTTATTTATGCCCTCTAATTAGGTCATACGAAAATGAGTTGAATTGAAAAAAAATGTTTCAATCATGCTTTGGGGTTTTTAATTGCTAAGAGCGTGCCTGTTGGCGTGACAAACAGTTTACCCACATAACTGAGTACAATTAAAATGACCACTGATTAAATTCTCACCACAGCTTGTGATTTCCAATGACGCAATTCTATTGCAATTTCCCCCCATCGTTAGTAGGAAAGTTTTGGTCAACTTGAACTGCATTCTGCTCACCGGGTGATCGTTAAAGACAAATGATGTCTGGGCTCTCGGCTAGCGGCGTACAGAACAGAAACACTCGTCGTGGAACCGATGGGTGGTGACACGAGCACTGGCACCAGGTCGTTTGTAACAATTAGCTCGAATTTGTTGCTTGCCACCAGAGAAATAATGTGAGAAACGCAAGAGCTGAAGAACCACAAAAAGATACTCCCGGTTGTTTGTTTTTACTTTGAGAGGAAAAATTATTGTGTTACTGAAACCATTAGGAGGAATTTAGGGAATGGAACTAAATTCAGCAATGTTAAAATTATTTTAGGCTACATGTAACAAGTTATACTTAAGGTAGAAAAATAGTACTTTGGATGTAAATTAAAAATCATAGGTATCCATTGAAATTTAAAAAATAATTGAATTTACACTGAAATAGAGTAGTACAACGTCAAAAATATATTTTATATGCCTCCGGTCGGCATCGCTAGTTTTCCATATCTCAAATCCGCCAGAAACTCTTTGTTGCCAGCCTAGGCCGGCAAACAACCGGAAGTTATAGGTTGGCATCTTGACATTACAACAGTTGTCACGCAGATGTCAATTTTATGCGTTGAATATTTTTTATACAAGAATTAACATGATTTTGACAAATTTTAGACGTAAATCGTTAATAGAAACTGAAATAAATATATTTTAAGCTCAAATGCAAGTATTCAGTGTACAATTTTTTAGGTTATGTATAATTATTTTATATTTTTGTAATGAAATCGGCACATAAAATATTGTGTATTAGGTACACGTCCAGAAACTGTTATGCTAGTGCTCGTAATTTGCAAGCCTCGCCTGTGGCTCGGCGTGTCAAAAATACTCGCTCTTGCAAAAGGTCAGTTTCTAGCCTTGTGATACAAATAACTATTTTTTGAGACTGGAATCTTTTACGTACGATTTGTCAATAATTATTGCGGTGATACATAGTTTTTATTTTTTTTATACATATCAGATATTAAAGAATAACATATTCGTTTTTCAAACATGTGTTGGGTTGATATGATATAACTTTTTCTAATCGTTTAGTAAAACTACTGCTAACCTCCATATACGCAATGTATTTTAGAGCGTTTTAGTATCAAATTTAAATTCATTTATCTTCGTTATTTCAACGGTTACCTTGGAATTATAATTTGTATCCAAATTCTACGACTTGTATTGAATATTGTATATTAATTTGAGACATATTTTGGGTTGGGACCACCAATAGATTTGCTTCGGATTTGCTAGTACCTTAATAGGTACCATACTACCTATTTTAGTTTTTATCCTAGGAAGACTAGAAACAAAATTCTAGGGTGATTCATATGCTTTTGATTGACCTATGTATACTGTCAAAATATCATTTGGAATTTAGGTATTTTGAAAATTCTTTGATTGTCTCAAAGCTCGACGTTTCGATTATATCACAAATGAAAGATTAAATGCCGATTATTTTATTATTATTAATTCTCTACATCTTTCCATCATTGTTATTATCATTAAATTTTAACGAAAAAAGAAATCCTAATGACTTTCCTGATTTTTTAAAAGTATAAAACTGATTTGTACTCCTCCTAGTTACAAAAACATACTTGAATTGTTAAACAATCACAATTTGTTATCAATTATCTTCGCATTTATGTATTATTAATTATTACTGTTTGGGATAAGGCCAGAGGTTAACGGTAAAGTATCCGCCTAGCATGCTAGCGGTCCACAGTTCGATTCCAGCAACTGACAATACTCTTCATACCACTGGATCCGAGTGATTGTATTGTAATATCATCTATATTATGTAATTGGGAGTTAATTCTGATGAGTGGTTAACAATAAAAAAAATAAAATAAAATAATTGTCCTTCAAGACACAAAAACACGGTTTCATTTAATTTAAGAATGAAATAATTACCTAAGGTAACACAAATGTGTATGTAGTGTACAAATAAGACTACACATCTCTGATACTTTCTAAAAATACACCAAAAATTGTGGAATAGTCCTTTTCTAAGCTCTTTATTTTTTCATCCGCCTTCCCGTTATACTTACAATAACACTTGATGCGGCGTTATCTGCAGCGCTGTGCCTTGGCCGTTTCGGCGTTTCGGGATTTCAACTTGAGTCCTGTTTCCCTGACAGGATGAAGCAGAGGTCCTTAACGATATTACGTATTAACTAAAGGACAGGAACTGAGAACCTCTGATGGTTACTTGGGTAACGCTTGTTTTCATGTAAATATTTACATTAAACGCAGACCGGGATTTTGAAATAGACTACATCAGAGTAGGCGATTATCTTACTTTTGTTTTCATTTGTTTATTCCTGACAAATAAATGAACTGGATTTTGTGATTCACGCAATTAATTTTGTCTTACAAATTTAACAACGTAATTACTGAACTAAGAAATTTTTTTAATATGTAATAATTAAGCCAAGGGTATATTAATTACAAGAATAATTGCGATTAATGAGATATTTCGTTACGCCAATTAAATGGTCAAAATAATGACTTGCCTACATTTAATGAGGCAAAAATTATTGTTCTCCACTACATTCACACAAAAATAATATCTACATACATAGGTAAACGAGACACATACTACTTATACATACTACCACAAAATAAGCAACATAAATATGTAAAATTTCAGTTAAAATAATTTATAATTATATTATACATATAGCTACAAAATACTTCTTAGGCAAGTGTATTTTTTTAACTGTTATAATAAAAAAAAATTGAAAATGATTGAATGAAATAATTTATTTCACTTTTTTTCACAAAAATTAAATGTCAAATACCTACACCTCGTGCTTAATATATCAGGTTGCTATGTTCAGCCCGTGACTAAAAACATGTAATGCCATGGCTTGTCGAGGTGTGTTTAAAATATTGTTTAGCGTCCGAGAAACCAGTTCGTTAAACGATGTTTAATACCAGGAATAGAAAAAAATAAAGTGCGATTATATTGACAACTGACAGTCTATGAAGAGTCTAGTTTAGTGCCTAGGCAATAATAGTATAGTATGTATCAAGTTTTATAAACGTCATTTTAGCCACGAGTTTTTTAGGAACGATCGCAGCGAGTGTATAAAAAACGAGTACCTATCTAGAGAGTTTATAAACGAGTCACATACTATACTTTTTCTACGACCACAAATTACACAGCATAAATTCATAAATATGAAATATTTCATTTATAATATTTTTAGGTTAAATCATAATGATATTATACATAGCTACAAAATTCTTCTTAGACAAGTGTATTTCACTGTTATCTGGTTAAAATTTGACAATTATTGAAATAAATCATATACCATCAGTTTTTCACAAAAATTAAATGTCAAATATAGGAGCCAACTTCACCCTGTGCTTAATATGTGAGTTGCTATGTTCAGCCCGTGACTAAAAATGACCAAAGCCACGGCTTGTCGAGGTGTGTTTAAAATGTTATTTAGCGCCATGGAAACCAGTTCGTTATATGATGTTTTAATAACAGGAGTAGAAAAAAATATTTTTAATGTCTAAGCAGTAAAAGTAATTGTTGCTATGGTGAATTAATAAAATATTATGAAAATATAAATAACAAATATGTTTTTTCAAAGCAATCGCTCACAAAACGCATAGCAACCGTTCAACAAATTCGCATAAATAAGTTACTTAATTTGATGGCGATACCAACCTGTCAAAATATTGAAAATAATCACTAAATTAATATTAATTAATAACAGTCAGCGAAAAAATAATGTGTTTAACAAGGCAAAAAATACAGATTTACCTACCGCCTAACTAGATTCATATAACCTCGGCTGCGCCTCGTCTATGAAACTCTAGCCGCAGCAGTAAATCTATTATTTTTTGCCTAGTTAAACAAACAACTATTTATCGCATGTGCGATTACCAACCGCCAATTAACTAATGTTTATTGTGTACTCATGGCAGTTGTTGATAAACAGTACACCACAGGGGAAATTTTTGGGGATTTTTATGTAGTTAAACTGATATATTGTCGGTCACAAAGCGCACTCGACTATCCACATTCAACTTATAAATTAGAAATCATAAAAGGCAAATGAAATAAAAAAGATTGAAGAGAAAACATAAAATTATTGAATCCCTTTGAATTGAATAATACTAAAAAATATTCTACGTATAATTTATGATCAATTTTTGATAGAGTAGGGTAGTCTATGTCTAGGGTTTATTGTCTCAGTCTTGTATAAGAGGATAATGAACTTTCTCTGCCATAAAATTTATGGCGAAATTCGCTCAAAGTTCGTGGAAAAGTTTAGTTTAAATTTAATTTACCTTCTCCTGCTTAGGTACACAACATTGTCCTTAATTTAATAGAATTAAAAGGTAAACTCAACCGCACGTACGAGATAAGGGAAAGTAAACATTTAATATATTAAGCATTTTTAGGAATTTGTCGGAGAACTTTCTCAAGGAACATTTTATTTTATGCGCAATTTCTTACAATATAAATTTTATAATATTAAAATTGAGGAAAATGAAAACTTCAAGATAAAAGAGAAAAAATATATTTACATGCTTGAAAATCTAATAAAACTTTAATCAAGGTTAAAATGAAAATATAGAAAAAATATTCAACTGGAATAATTTTATTTCTGGCTTTTTTATTTTCTCTGTTTCGGTATTATGACTTATTCCAACACGTATATACGTGCAGGAATGAGCATTATTTCATTTTATACGATTTCGGTGAAATATTGTTACCAGCGACTTGTAACCTGCATTAAATAAACAAAATATCTACTCAACGAACAATTATTATTTGAAAAAACGGAATACTTTCGATGTGTTTTTTTTTATTAAACTACTTTTTATTCATTTCATCAAATTAAATTTATAAACCGAATGAATATGACGTCATACATTTATAAACATAATTATATTAATAATATAACACGTATCTAGTTTATTACAGCCGGTCTCAAAATTAACATTTTTTAAATCAAATTAATCCAAACATTATTCGATTGCAAATAATCATGGACTATTTTCGTTTTAGTTTTTGATTTTTGATATTGTTATAAAAATTGATTTAATCTTGTACCAAAAACCATCTGTTAATATAATATTAGTAAATATATCTCATCTGCACGTGTAGGAATAACCCATTATTAGCACTACCTAAAAAATATTGACGTAATATTATAATTATAATTAAAAATTAAAATGATATTATACTTAGGTTACTTTTATTTCTCTGCCAGGTGCTTCATTAATAAAATTTACTATCTGATATTTTATTTTATTAATATTAAACAAATTGCACCTAGGCAAGAAACAAAATAAATTACTGTCACCAACCTAATTATTCTACTAAATAATGTATCTAATGGAAACTGTCAAATGAAGAAATTATGTAATTAAAATCTTAGACTGCCTTAACCTTCTTTGAAGATTCTGAATTCTGGAAAAGAAATGAGAATTACCTATTAAATTGTGGTGCCTCTAAATTGCTTCAAAACCATGATTTTTTTAAAGTTTCAGAATCTTTAAATTTCTTCATTTTCAGGATTCAGAATCTTGGTAGAATCCTCGTGCGAACAGGACTTAATGTCAAATATCAAATAATTTTTCAAAATTTCCACTGCAAAATTGCAATTCAGGAGATGTGATTATAATAATCAATTCATTAATCGCATATTCTCAAAATATTGTGATTTATTTAAAAATAACGATAACGACGTTTCGGAAGCAATAAGATTTCTTATATTTTACATTCTTTCGTTAACTCAATCCGAAGCATATTTTATATTTATTAAGGAAAAGATATAATCAGGAATGCAGTCTCAATTTTTTATTATGTCTAAATCACCGACGTTTCGGCACACCCTAGTACCTTCTTTAGGGTTACTGGAAGGACAACTACCGTAAGTACAAGTACAAAAATGGTACAATTATTAAAAAAAAAAAATTACAAACAATCGTACTTACTTAGAAAAGGTTAGATAATTTAAACGAAAACATGTAAGTAAATTAATTTTTAAGAAATCTACATAACAAAATTATTTATATTTATTATTCATTTAAACGGAAGTATGTTATAAAAGATTATTAAATTTCGCATTGATACAAAATAAATATTATTCATTTTAATGCTAGCATGAAAATATTTCTTTTGTAATGTGATTTATCTTTAATGAAAGAAAAATATTTATTTCAATAAAATAAATGTTTACAAATCCTTGTTTTATTATATTCTCTGATCATTTATCACTCCGACATCCATGAAACAAAATAAACCTCAAAAACGTTGAATAGGTTAGGATCTCGAAGCGCGTGGCGAAATCTTCGCCTTATCTTATTGTGTACTTGCATACATTTCACCAAAACTATCCATCATATATTATGTATATTTCCACAGCTGTTTCGTGGAAAACGCGTGAAAACTGCCACGTATTTCGCGCGACAAACACGATTGGAAACCAACACTCTCGCAGCAAGCAAACACAAATTCACACACACAGTGTGGAAATCATATAAATGGGAAATTTTTGCATATGTGGATGTGTATGGGCCTAATATACAAGCCTCTAGCTGTTTGGTTTATTATATTTTTCGTTTTTCTTCTCTGGGATTGACAGATTTGTTTTTTACGTTTGGTGCGAATGGTATTTGTACACTGTTTTTTACGCGAAAAGAACAACAGGAGCTTTTTTAAATACTGAATTGGAGGGAAATTTTTATTGTCTGTTTAAATGAAAGTTTGGCTTTTACACTAGAGTTAAAAATGCAAAGTAAACACAGTTGTGAAATTTAAATTCAACAATACTTTGTTTTTCCTTACTCGCTTATTATGGCACTGAGTACCAAACTGGATTCATTATGATCCTTGGCCTATATTGAACGCCATTATGGTCCTCAAATTGAGGCTTATAATGTTGTCATTATGACACTTCACCAGATAAATTAGTTTTATTTTAATTATCGACTAAGTTGGTATACTTTTTATAATTATTACTTATTTTCGGTTGAACCGTGAACTCGCTTGAACTGTAATATTGGGTACACTAAACAGCCACAGAATTAATTCACATTATCCTATCTAGAAATTGATCGATGACTGATAAATGAAAAGAGTAGCGCTAGATTCTCTCTCTCTCTCTCTCTCTCTGTGTGTGTTTTTTTCCTGAAATTTAACACAAAAATTCTATATCTATCAGCTTTAACTACGTAATTTCTTTCCGAATTTATAAAAAATATGTGTTTTTCGCTGAATATTTTTATCTCGCATTTCAATTTGAATACTTTTTTAATGTAAGTACTTACAATCACATGAATTAATGGGAAAAGTTGATACTGAAATTATAAAAATATTCTTTTCATTTCAGATTAACAGCCAAAACCATTATTTCATAAAATTAAGAATAAAATATCTGGCTCAATATCAATTTGTGTACAGTGTCTACATATTATAATTTTATAAATTATATTTATACAGTTTCAAGTTTGCCGTCACAAAATTTTATTTGCGTTTATTCATTTGTACAAATGTGCTATGCGGGTAATGCGATCATCTTAGAACTGTTTTGTTTATGTAAGCAAAATGGGGTGAAAATTAATATAGTCTATAATAGCAGTAATTAATTAAAAATTAATTACGACATCATCATCATCTTCTGGCTAATTAATCATTGTATATTGATGGTCCATTAATTAAAATCAACATTGACTCTTACAAAATGCTTGGAAAGAATTCTCCTCCGAATTCTATCTTCTATTGATAATATCTACGTTTGGATGTTTTCGCTTACTTGGTCTTTTCGAGAAAATATTGGAACCGACATAAAAAAGAGATCTTAGATTTCTAGTCCCCTGCTGGCGAAAGCCAGAGGTGATTTATACATTTTTCCATAAATCATGGAAGTAATTAACTGCAGGTGACGGCTAAATTAAAAGTTATTACCTTAAGGACTTACGAATTACCGATAATTAGAAAAATAATGTCTCTATGTGACCTTTTCTCTCGCTCGGGATATAATTTCTTGATTTATTTATCCGATATATGGAGCTTCAGACAATTTATTCATTTATTAATTAAGATAATGTGCAGTGATGCTGCGAATATTTGAATAGTAATTTTTGCTGAATATAAATTTTCATAAATGCAAGATTTCTGCAGCGATGTAAAAAAAATTGCTGTCAGTGTAATGAGTGTTTTAATTTATTTCTTTATTGGCCATTTTCTTCCGCATTGATTTTCTCTCAAATTTTTGATACCTTTCTTAGAAAACCTATATCAAACCACTAACAAATTTACCTGTTTTTGAATTAATTTTCAAACATAATATTTATGATTCAGCATTTTTATTATACAGGTTGATTCACTACTTCGTGTATATATTTTCGTGGCATATACTTAGTACCTACGTAGAATTTAGTTTATTGACAACGGAATGTCCAGGTTTTTTGATTTGGGCCAGTGTTTCCATATATGCAATATAGGTAGGTACTTAATTCTTATATTATTCCATTCATTTACAAATGAAAAAAAAAAAATCTATACGAAAGTGGGAATTCACATGTCATGTTTTCAGATATTAAAACTGATAGTGAAAGTAGGCTCTTGAACATAATTTTCACACTCAGTGCGAATTTTTCAAAAAGTACATTTTTCATACCTAAAAAACGTTATTTGTTGTAAACTCTGTAATAATTATTATTCAAATTGACGATTTTCACATTATACAATTACAAACATTAACTGCCAGTTTTTGGATATTGTTATTGTTTTCAGCTATGACAGCAAGCCCACTTGAATTGTTTTTCTTAAATTTGTAAATATATTTCCAATTTTTTTTATTAATTTTTAATATTTGTCACTTTCATAGAAAAATAGTATGTAACACACTGGTGGAAACGAAAATTGAAAGACTCGTATGATAGGAGAACTCGCTAACGGTCGTGATCCAACTGTTAACTGTTATACGAGTTTTTGGATGAAGCACTTTCCACACTACTTGTATTACAATATACTATTTTGTTTCATGATCAGTAAATGGAATAAATGCCATTAAAATATATTATAAAATGGAATAGAACTTGATTTACAAAGTTTTTCAGTTGAATTTGAAATTTAACTACTCGTATAGGTAACATTGTTTCGGCGTAGTCATTAAAATAAACAAAAAGTATGTCTTTTTGTTTTTTTTTTCGTCTATCAATGTGTACTTTTTTCGATAGTAAATAGGTTTGGTTTTGCGAACCGACAGTAAAGATTTATGTTTCCAGCTTTATATAAAAGTTTTTCGTAACAGTGTACGTCTACCTCAGTGTTGTAAATTCGCGAATATATAGACGCTTTTGCGTTCGGAGCCAATAATGTGAGAAGTTTTTCTTGCGGGCGTCTTGAGTTGTTTTTATAATACAATCCAATTGTGATTCTGGATAGAGTCATCAAACAAAATAAATAATATATTTATTGGATTTGAGAACGGAGTCTCAAGGGATTGGCTGTGTGCTTTATTTTTAGAGAAAGGCGGAGAAAAACGAAAAGTAAATAAAGAAAATTTCACACCTGGCACGATAGCGGCATATAACTTACTTTCCAAGTTAGAAACAACGTAGTGATATTTTATTCCATCTACAAGAATATTATTTCAATTACAATATTTTATTATCATTTCAACTTGATCGAATTACTAACTTTACCATTATCACGAGTTTCTAGAGATCTTGCAGCGACATACGATGCACTTACAAAAAGAAACACTGCTTCATTCCAATAAAAATGGTGCGAGTAACCGTAACTCCAAGTAATGGGATAATAATAATAGATAAACTTAAATCCTAATGCACATTTCACAATGCTCAATGAACGTGAATGTAAGAAATTCGTACAGATATCAAACTTCTAAATCAAACGTAGGGGGAACGTTTAAGTTCAACGGATATCATCTTTATGTTTTCCTTCTGTTCTAGAACTAAAGTGCTTTTTACATAATTTTTTGTCTATAAAGTATATTCGTAAGATTTGTGCACTCGAAGTATTATTTATATAAAGTTATACCTAGTATCAAACCTATAAACTTTAAATACTCGTACTATGTATAAGTTTACGGTATTACCGAAAAAACTTGTACTATTATGTGTGTTTAATTATTATCGTTTTACTTATGTTATGTAGGTACTTTAATAAAATTCCGGTAGTAGTTTTTAAGATTTTGCTACTTTTCTAAATATTTATGTGATTTAGTATTACTTAAGTTCAGAGCTGTAAATTAATCGATTAAAATTAATCAACATTTTTTATCGACTAATGATTAAGTTAATCATTATCGATTAAAACTATAAATTTAATCATGTTGAAATTAATTGATTATTTGGTAGTATTAATCATAAAATCAGTGATTAATTGTTTATTAATCATGATATTAACGATTATTTTTAAAGATCGAGTATTTGTCAAATTTCGTCTATTTTCGCGGAGCATCGCAAATGTTTCGTACAAATAAGCGCTAGAGCTCATGCCAAATAGAAATGGTAATGAGATTCGATGCGCAGAAGACGTATTTGCGTTTGCTCCACCCTCCTTACTTGAACGGGCCAATGCTATTTCTTTGTACGCTGCTGGTGTGAGACAGTAGATGCGCGAGGAATGATTGGCATTCCCATTTCTATTTGGCATGATCTCTAGTATCGCTTTGCTGGCCGTTTTCGTGGAATAAAACAGTGAAAATTTAGGCTTTGAAGTAAAAACTTATAAAAGTAATAGATAATTTTTAGATTATTAAGACTGTAAAAGTAATTTTATAATCTTTTTATTTATATTATTAATTTAGTTAGGTACCTGATATTATTTTGAATGAATACTAATTCCCCTTTCATTTTTATGTTTTTATGAACGAGTATTATTTTGTAATAATCATGATTAATTTTAATCGTATACATTTATGATTAATATTAATCATACGATTTTAATCATAATCATACTTAATCAATTCATTTTTACTTCCTTGTACGGAGTAAGGAAGTATTGTAATCGCGAAAAATTTCGGTTTTCAGATTTTGATGGAAATATCCGTTTTGACCTTTTCTGAATCCATTACATTCGTCGTGACGTCTGTACGTACGTATGTACGTACGTATGTACGTACGTATGTACGTACGTATGTACGGACGTATGTATGTCGCATAACTCAAATACGGTTAGACATAGAAAGTTGAAATTTTGTATTTAGGACTGTTATAGCATCTAGTTGTGCACCTCCTATTTTTGGTTTCAATATATAAACCGAAAGTAGTACTTTTGTCAAATATTTCTATAAATATTTAATTTGAGACAAATTTTTTAATTTTAAATGAAAGATTATGTGATTATTACCTACAATCGGTATTTTATAAATATTTTTGTATCTGGTATCATTTAAGAATAATTAAAGTATATATTTATAAATTAGTATTTCGGCATCTTGTTACTACGTAAAATTTAAACGATTATGACATGACAGTGACAATAGTAAAATATGCTTTATATCTTCTTCTGCAGTTTAAATAAAATGACTAATATATATATTTGTGAGTATAGTCGAGAGTATAGTAGCAGTAGTAGTAGTACTAGTACACAGTTTTAAAAAAGAGCACTTTTTTTACCCTTATTAATGTTTATATAAGACCAAGGCCATATAACGCTCTATGATAAGGGTAAAATAAAAAGGGCACTTAATTCAGTAATATAAATAGGGTAAAACACGAAATAATACTTTTTTGTATAAAAATATAGTAAACTAAAAGAGGTTCTTTAAATTAAACTAATATGGGTAAAATGTTATTCTTTTAATGTAATTATTTTTAATCAATTATAGGTACTTTGTATTCTTAAAAATGTATAAAATTTGCACTTAATCGAGTAATAAGTTTCTTTATTAAATTACAATTTTGTATTTTTTAAGATTACATTATTATACATGAAAGTTTACTACACAAGAATATCAATATAAGTTGATTATTTAATAACATTACAAAAATATGTACCTTGGGCACTAAATATAAACTTTTGCTTAATAATTTGGCACCGTGTAGTTCAAATGGTTCTCTAACATTTTTTGCAGCATATGAAGTTCAGTGGAAATATTATTATCTTTAACTATTTCAAAGGCGTGCAAATTTTCACAAAAATTATATTTAGTTATATTTAAGACTAAATATCATTCTTCATCAACCAGAAACACAATAACTATTTCACTATCAATATTAGTATGGTTACATACAACGCTGTCTGTATTTAAGTATCTAGGTAGGTCAGTCAGACTAGTTCCAGTTACTTTGCTAGACTAGATCTGACCAGGGGAAGAATTGATTTGCTTACTAAAGGAATTAGTACCCTTTCATGGTGTACCTACATTGTGCTGTTTTTAGTGTTTCTCATTAAACGTAATACATTTAAAGGGGTACCAATCTACACCAAAAGTGTAACATATGCACTAATTTGGGTAGTTTAATACTTATATTAGTATACAATAACCAAAATTATAATTTAAAGGGTAAAATCAAATACTAAAAAGTATAATAAATACTCAAAAATTAGTACTCAATAAAATATTACTCTTGCCCTTTTATAAGAATACATTTTTGAGTAATGTTTCTTTTATAAAGTGTATTATTTTACACTTATAAGAGCAAAAATTATAACGCTCTTTTAAAAGGGTACCAACAAGTACTCTTATTTTAAACAGTGTATAATAAGTTAAACGAATTTTTTATATTATTCTACATTTTAGTTATTAAGAACACACAAGGCGTACAAGGAAGTCATGTGGTGTCCACGTCAGATTTTTTAAATTTAATAATTAATCAATAATCGATTAAGAAATTTAAGATACCTAATCTTTTCAGCTCTGCTTAAAATGAAAAAGGTTTTAATTTTATTGACACTAGTTTTATCTAGTTTCAGGCATATTATAACTACATTATTATAACAAGTATCCGCATAAGTACATGGTAAATATAGTGATGTGAAGCTATCACAAGCAAATTAGGTAATAGAGGCATGATGCATTGGAATATAGATGTCATTAGAAATAATATGATTTTGCTAATACGATTTATTTATATCTTTTAAACGAGTTATTGTCTATATTATTATAGTTTGTGGGTTTGGAAATGATATCTATAAAGAAGTATATTTTCATGGTATAGTGCGCGCAGAATAATTATTAGGAATTTCCTGCCGACCCCATCGCTTTGAAGAGGTTAAAGTGGTCGCCTTGTCCACTTGTGTCACAAAATTTCGCAGTGCAGGCAACATAAAGGCGTGACAATCGTGCGTAATGTATAGCTAAAGCGATAGTTCAAAAGCAGGGCAGCCATAGTCGGTCCAATGAAAGAAAATTCCCTGACACTGGATATATCAAACGGAGAAATGTTGTGAAATATAATATCGCAGTGAACTGTGTGTGTGAGTGCGTGTGCGCAAGGGCTTCGACCCTCAAATGTTTCGCTGAATGAAATCTACTGGTGATTTACTAAAGCAATGTATATAAAGACCTTTTTCGCCACTGGTGTTTTGATAAAGGGCAAAATAGAGAAAAGTAATTTTTATTGCTTGTCTGATAAACTGCTCGACTGTTTTTTGGGTCACTACTTCTACAAGGAAGACGACAGTTTGTTTACTGCCTTCAAAAGGCTGACATTTTTTAGCAAGTAAATAGAAAATATGTTTCACTATTTTTACCACGGAATTAAATGAACTTACTTACATTAACTGCATAAGTATATTGTGTGTAACAATATTAAATGTTGAATCTTACCAAAATTTTAATAGCTTATTTCAAAACTAAAATTTCTTCATAAATTTGATAATAGTTTAAAAATAATAGTGAGAAATGCTGCATTACAGGCGAGTGCTGATTAAATTTTGAGGTGCGCAGCATCGAGGTAAGCTAAATCCGAGGCTGTTATATTATACATATTAGCTATATGTTGTCTAAGCTATCAACCTTTTCTTTTCTTATTTCCTGTGTAACTAGTATTTTTAAATATTTTATTTGTGTATAACGGGTGGGCCAATAAGATTTTCACCATGTGAATTGTAAATAAAAAAGTATTCCGTTGGATTGATTTTAATTTTTTTATTGAATTATGTGTGAAAGATAATACCGGCCACACAGCTAATGCAACAATGGCTTTATTGCACAAGAAGTTTCCGGGCCGCATTATCTCGCGAAACAGCGAGGTCAATCGGCCGCCGAGATCGTGCGATTTGACACCCTTGGACTTCTTTCTTTGGCATTATGTCAAAAGTAAGGTCTATGCCAATAAGCCAGCAACAATTCAGGTATTGGTAGAAGGGACACATTATCTCGCGAATCAGCGAGGTCAATTTGCCGCCGAGATCGTGCGATTTGATACCGTTGGACTTGGATCTCAAAAGTAAGGTATATGCCAATAAGCCAGCAACAATTCAAGAGCTCAACGACGAGATTGGTGGAATAGAGGATCAATTATGCCAGGATGTCGTCTTAAATTTGAACAAGCGGATTGATACGTGCCGCCAAAGCCGTGGTGGACATTGGCTGATATTATTTTATATAATTATTGTTATCGATCAATAAGCATGATTCAATAAAAAATCGAAATATAGTATATTACATTACAAGTCATGAAAAGACATTTTTATGACGCGTGATGTATTCTATTTTTTTAAAATCGGCAATTATAGAAGCTTAAAATTATAGAAAAAATTATGTTTGCATAAATCATCAGAGCTGTGACAAATTTTAGAAAACGTTGTCATGACAAGTGTTTGTACCTACAGACAGTGGAAAGTAAAAATGACTAGGCATGAAAATAAAATTTTCATGTCTAGTAATGGAAATCTTACTTTCAAGACTCAAATTAGTCAGGAAATTAAGATTTTCATGCCGATTTTGAAAAAAAAAACATATTAAATGTAATGAAATGTATAGGTACATTACATTACACTCCCCCAAAAAAAAGAAAAAGTTAGTATATAAGGGACATGTAACTACAAATAATAATTATTGACAACGCTATTGCACTGCTCCTAATTTGTCACTGATTAAATTTGTTTTAAATTGTTAATAATGATTTATTACATGTTAAACGGTTGTTGCAATATTGTTTTACTGCTTATTATAATAGTATGTCTACTTTACAGACATTAATTCGTGTACTAAGGTTTAAAAGCATTGTGTTTTCAAAATTTGCAAAATAGTTTAAAAATAAAAATGAGGTTATTTTAAGTCACACATAATAGATATTAGTTTATTTTATATGTATTGCACACAAATAATAAAACACACAAACATATTCGTACAAATTATTTGTTTGTTTATGTGAAGTTCGCTAATTATATGTTTCACTATGATCGAGACTGGATACATTTTTTAAAAAGTAGTACCTATGCAATTATAAAATTTACATAAATGTTAGCTATGTTAATGATATGTATTTGCCTAATGGAGTGAATTTGAAAGTTCATTGATTTCAAATTAAAAAGGAATTCATGGGTAAAATTTTCCGTGTTCCATGAGCTCATTCGGTCACTGGGCCATTGGCAATAACAAACAATAGACCAAAATTTCTGTTGCGGATATCGGAAACATATTTTATATTTCCTACAAAATCCACAAAAACACACCCCATTGCTTGCGAGTTGCGACTCACTTCCTAAACATTTTTTGATACAAATCATTCATTGATTTTCTGTCTAAAAAAGAAAATAAAGACTTCCCGGTTTTAAGTAAGTAACTGCGATGAAGATATAACTTTTAGCATTGAGCAGTAATACCTACTTGTGTTGCTGTAAAATTTGAAATCATTGAAGCTTAACTTATATCACATTCATGGAGCTATTTTCGTTGAAAATAAATAAAATAGAAATGCACCAGCATCGTATTTACCGAATTTACCACACAATATAAATATTATAAAAGCATTAAAACATGGGGTGCCAATGTTTACTTTTTTATACATACTTAAGAGTTCATAACTATAAAAAAATGTACTAATAACTCAGATTGCTTGCACTTTTTAGAATTGTTTTTCAATAAAAGGTCATCTTTGTGCTGTATTTTTTCCAAAATGTATGCAAACGTCTAACATGATCGAATCAAAGAGATAGGCTCTGTATTTTAATTAAATGAAAAATTTGTTTAGATTTCAATGTAATTTAAGATTTTATGTCCTTATTAATGACGTATACGAACGAATGACAAAAATCATGTTGTAATAATGCTGTACCTATATGTCATTGGTTTCCAGTTTTATTAAAGGCTACAGATTAGCTGATCAAACTTAAATTGAGTATAATAATTTCAAACCTTTGTGTAAACCGGCTTTAAGTAGCGAGAAGTTTTTCTGGTTTTTAAGTTCTGCCTAATAATTGTTAAACAGCAATAAATAAACGTAGTCAATTTGATTTGTGTAACGTAGTTAAAATAAAAACAAAAAATACAGTCTTTCGATGGGAAATAAAACTTACAAATTACAATTTATCTTCATTTATCTGAAATAGAAATGATTTGAATATTTACCTACCTGCAGTTTTTTCATTCTTTCTGATAATAGCTTTGTGTGAATAAAAGCTTTGTTTTTGAGGGATAAAATAACTCAATTTGATTATTCTTTACGATCTTGTTTTTAGTGATAGGTTAGCAAATAGCAAATAGGTACGTCTAATTTAACAGGTTAAGCGCCATGGCGAACACCGGTGTCCGCTACTCGCCTAGCTAATTCGGCCATGGCGGACACCGGTGTCCGCTATGCTTTTAATTTTGTATCGATCCAACCTGGTCAAGCGGCTTACGAGTTTCAATGTTGTATTGTGTCCGTTGTGGCCCTCCAAATCAAACGCTGGGTTCAGGCTTTTTGTAGCCATAATTTTAAGGCAGAAATAATTATTTTTTTTTTGAAAAATCATTAAAAGCCAACTTAAACGAACTAAATAGAAATTTTTTATTGCAAAGATTAAAATTTGCCAAATTTGTGTGAAATAGGTTTTAAAGACATAGATTCATCAAAATATATCGAAAAATATCTTGGTCCGTGTGGAAAGTTTAGATGAATATCCTTTGCGCTTAACCTGTTAAGTTTAGATTAAAAGGTAGTATTAAAAGTTATACCTATATGTTGTTTGTGTTTACTCGTATTATTTGCTTACATGTCTTGAATTAACTTTCGAAATGTATTTATTTGATCATACGAGTAGTATTAGTTCGTGTTCGTGATGCGCAAATGTTAAGATGTCAGCTGCAATTTGCAAATGCAGAACTTGAATCAAAATGTAGCACTTAGCGAGCGATGTTCTATCCTTGTTCAATGTAGAAATTATCCGCAAAGGATCATTGCTTGTGTAAACTTTTCCCTGAACTATAAGACAATATGTTGGAGAAAGTTGCGAATTTGCATACAAGTTGATCGTTATACAGAAACTAATACGTTGCCTCTGTAGTTGTAGTATTAGTTGATGCTTGGCGGGTAGATGATGCTAAAAGTTAAAATGTTATTATGATATTTTCACACAATTTCATCGGAAGTGGAAGTTATCGTTAGTTGGAAATTGCATTGAAACCGTAATGGTATTAGGTTGTTTTTTTTAACTTTACCATGAGCGTTGGTATGGTTATGGATACCCTACTCTTGAAATTTATGATACCTACTAGGTTTTCAATTAAGGAGGTTGGTGACCGTAATTAAAATGATGATAAGAGGCTGAAATTTATACAGTGCCTTTATTTCACTATTAACAATCTAATAATTTTTGTAAAAAATTTCTTCTATTCGGTTTTTGAGTAATTGAATTTTGAAATTACGCTCGTTTTACATGGACTCTTATGGCATTTCACTAAAACTTAGTTTTGCATGCTTTAAACTATATGATAAAATGATGAAAAATTCATAAAACTTGTATTAATATTTCCTAGAAACTGATGTCTGGGTACGCCACTGCATGGGTCACCGACCCCCTTAACGCCTTAACGATTAGTACCTATATACATTTAGATTTACAAAATCCTACATAAATAAACAAATTTACTGATGTTGTTAAAAGTTACATAGGTAAACCAAAAATTACATAAAAAAGTATTCCAATCTGATGACGCCGCGTAGTTTCACCAATAAAATTGAAATTTCAATTTACGAAGCTATAATTTGTTGTCTAATTTATAAAATTTCATGTTAGGATTTTATGCGATAATGTTGTCATATCATTAATTTATTTATAAATGTTATATGAATAGAATTTAAGAATATTGTTCTTAAGTGAATCGAAGTTTAACTACTTAGTTTGTGTATATATCAACCAACCAATATAAATATTTTTTAGTGTTGCACTTATTGAATAATTATTATACTGCCAAATTTAAAATTTCGTTAGATTAGCTATTTCAATTGAAAAGTTCAATCACTTTTTATAAAATTTTGAGTTACGGTTTAATCTTCTGCTACGTCAATTTTCATGGATTAACTTCTTGGAATTGAAAGTTCACATATCACGTTTGAGATCAAATTTCCATTTATAAATCAATTTCAAGTTGTACATTGTTACCACCTAATCCGGTTTCAACAAACCATATTTGAATTAGTATTATTTCATTTAATCTGATTTGAAATCTAATCCCGCCTCAGACGCAAGAACACAAGAAAATCGCCAGATTTTCTGTAGTTGCGAAGTTGTCGATTTGTCAATGCATATGGAGCATTGTTGTCAGAGATAAGACGTATCTAAAGTTCTAAATTCAGGAAGATGGTGTTGGTAGATGAAACAATTAGCGTACGCCAAGTTATTGTCAACCAAGAGAGTTGTTCAGCGAATTAAGTTAGTCGAAAGCAACGATTTTGTCTGCACGGCTGCGCATTGTTTAAACTCGATATAATTTGAATGAAACGTACATTTTAACCCAACGTCCATTGTGGTTCTTTTGCTGTGCCTATTTTGGCATGACTGTAGAGTTGTTTTTTAGTGTAATTAATATTTTAGCACCGCTCAAAGTTCACTTTTTGTTCTTTTGTCATTCATTTGCTACTTTGATGATTTTTTCACCCTCAAACAATTTTGTTCATCAACTGTATTTACTAATTAACAAAGTTAATTGTGAGTACCGCAGAGAATTTGCATCTCTATAGAATTTTCGGTAAATTTGAAATTTCGTTTGTCTTTATGTGGTTGTGGATATTTAGCATATTTTTCAAATGAGCTTTTCATGCTTGTTATATTTTATATACCTACCTGAGAAAAGCACAAAAAATTTAAAAAAATTATAATTTAGGCCAATAGTAGTTATATTACATCACATTACAATAAATAATATAAGTGTATACTGGTAAGAGGGCTTTAATTTATTCAATACAAGGTCATATAATCAACTACATATTATACCTTTTTTAAGTGTTGAAATTGTGTTATATTAAATTGACGTAATACTTATAATTCAAGTATATAAATAAATAATAAATATAGAATAGTATTCCATATTTAGATGTAGAGCTAACCTCTAATCCTAAGGATTCCCCCTCTTGTAAGCTAATCTTGAGAGAAGCTAACTAATAGTAGGTGATACATTATTTCATTTTTGACTTATTTGCCTTATTTAATAACTGAAGTACCTACCATTACTTTTAGGTACATAGGAAGAAATAGCTCTTTTATTTTGAAAGATATTATTTGTAAAATAATTACTTTTACTTCTTATTTATCAAATGTTTTTGGGTCACAACAAAACAATATTAAGCTTTAATTAAAACTAAACACATAGACTATAGAGTAGGCTAAAGTATGAAACACTTTATGATTAGATTACATTGTAAAGGAAGAGAAATTGCTTCAACACGTTCTTACTTCCGTTGCTGTCGTAAAGAACAAAACAAAAGTGTAACAACGATGTTTTACGTGCATCAACAAATTACAAAAGACATTTAAACAGGTTAACTAAGTATAATAAGAGAGTCTTATGCAAGTATTAATAGGTATGACAAAGACTGATGCGGCTTAAGTCTAAAAGTGAGTGTTAGCTTAAAGTTGGTGTTAGAATATGGCCCATGTAGTGCATTATTCTTATTATACCTCCCGACAAGAAGTTAATAAAGATGTACAACAAGTTATAATCCCAGTGCTTGTTCATGTTTTATTTTATTTTAAATTTATTTTGCATGTCAGATTTACGTGAGAAACAGTGCAGAGTAGCATGCAACGAAGCTCCATCATAAAGTGATATAAAGAGTAGGTCAGGCGAAGGAAATGTTATTTTTTAAAGAAGTAAACAACATTTTAAAGTAGAATTTTGTAACAAGCAATAAAGTAATAGACAATGTAGTTGCTACTAAATGATAATAATTTAAATTTAAGCTTAAATATTTATAAATGCAAATTTGAAAAAATGTAGTAGTGCCTACTAATAAAAATAATAATTTAATGTATTCTTGTTTTACCCAGGAAAATAACAGAGCGCAAACGTATAAAAATTATACTTTTGTATATCTTATTAGAGAAACTCTCTATAAATAAATAAACTTGCATGATTTTTTTAAATAAAATATTTTTAAAGAATATTTTATATGTGACATGGTATGTTTCCATTTCTCCTATAAAAATAATGACGTCACAGAAAAATTTCATTCTCAATTTATTCAAAAACATTATTTTATAAATATAATTTGCCACCGTTTCCCATCTAACATTAAGTAAGTACATTGTGATAGAATAGTTATTTACGTTATAATTCCGGTAGATGAGTTTTTACGGTAAGAGTAAGATGTTTCCGAACGAGGCGACGAAGGAGCCGAGTTAGGAATTTCGAAACGAGTACCGTGAAAATCCTCTACCGGACGAATGACGTACAACGTTTTATTTCATACCTGTGTTGCATTTTTGGACCAAAGTTTGCACCCATTCTTTATATATCTTTTCTAAATACAATCAGGTCGTCTTGGTCTCAATACAAAAATTAAATTTCAGTCCGGAAAATGAAACATTACGGTATTTTTCTACTTTAAAATCCTGTAAAGTAGAACAATACCGTAATGTTTCATTTGCCGGACTAAAATCAATCTCATAAAGAAGCAAATGCAACACAGTATGAAATAAATTTCATTTCAGTACCATGCAAAGAGCAGAGGTTTCAGTTCTATATAAATACTTAGTTTTCTTAAATTTTAATAATTCAACCTTTGTCGATAATAGTTATTTACGAACCAAATGCGGGAAGATTCATTTACGCGAATGCTTGGTTTGGCAACTTTAAATTCACAAAAATTTCAAGTACCTACAAGTAGTTCACTCTCTCCACTAACAACTATGAGAACCTGTGAGTTGACGGTACGAAACCGCAAACATGGTGAAATAATTACCTACATAATCGATGACTCACAACTCGCAGAATGTGAGACTATCACACTCGAATTTAATTAAAGTTATGATAGATTAGATATGCATACTATGCATCTATCCAATAAGCTTATTGTCATTTCATGATTCTTGGAAGTATTTTAAACTCATTTTTCCACATACACATTCAATATTCAGCAACCAATCTCTCGAAAACTATAAACCCAACTTGGTGTCTTATTTTTGCAATATTTTTATTTAATATTTCACTGTCACTTTCCCCAGTGGATTTTTTCTTTTAAAGTTTTATTGGAATCACGTATGAATTCCCCTCTTTCCCTGGTGTCAAGCACCCTCTATAAACAAGACAACACAGCGTATAAAACTTCATTTGTAGTCTCGACGTCGCAGCTCCCGGCAGCAGCTTGTAGCGCGGGTTCCGGAGTCGAGGGTTCCAGCCTCGGTTCCTCGTTCCGGGTTTGCCCACCGCCACCCGGAATCAAATAACCATTACTTTTACTTGTTTTGACACATTTTGAGTTATAAGTTAGCACCTAACCGTTCCGGTATTCATGACGCGTTTGCCAATAATCGTCCACCGGATTACAACGAGACCTAAAACATATTGAATTCGCAATGAAGTCAACCGGAGTAAGAAATGGGAGTCTTATCTATCGGCGGCGCATGCGTAGAACAGCATATTTGAATATAATCTGCATACAGTTCTTCGGATGAGAATACTTTACTCCGAGTAAGACTAGTTTTAGTTACTGACAAATCATGTGTGATAAATAGTGATAACGTACGTTCTATCAGAAATAAATGAACCATATTATCTCGTTTTACATTTTGCCTATAACAAGTTTCGAGTATTTAAAAAATATTTTGTTTCATGTTTCGTAATAGCCTGAATTAAAGGTTCGTTATTTGTTTGTATGTAAAATTCTCATTTTAATTATTGATAAATGGTATCACATGAAGCCCAGTTTTGCATTTTGCCTGTAATACATTCCGGATGTTCAAAAAAATTCTGGTTGGTTATAGGTACGAATTAAATAATTGTAGACCATGAATCGTTTATATTAGGCCATATCTGTTCAGAACTAAGGATTCTTTGAAAACCAAATGTAGATTTAGATTTCACATAGGTACCTACCTAGACTACAATAATACAATTTGTTTACTTCTTCATTCATCTAACAATAAATTAGCATAATACTCGTATACTACTACAGGGAAGTAGTAAGCACGTTCGTGTTTATGTTTACTTAATTATTATAAATAATTACGGTAAGACAAATTATTGAATTATTATTATGTTTACTTGCCGTATTTCATACAAAGATCTGGGCGCAAGAAATTTTATTATATTTATATTAATTATGTGAAAGGCTTGTTTAATAAGTTGCCTTACCATGGCCACATGTTACTCCTATTAAGCGGGCCGTTTACGTTTTTTCCGAATTCCTAGAATAAGTACTCTCTATTTTACTTTTTTTCTATTCCACTCTTTTCCTCACTACTACGACTGCCTAAATCAGCCCGAAACTCGTACTTTACCGCATCCTAGCAATGCAATGTCATTTTGAAGTTGAAAAATACTGTAAAAGTGTTTTCGTTGCGAGTAAACTGTTAGTAAGGTATATTATTGACTTCAAGGTAATGGTTTTATAAACATTTAATAGAGAAAAAATAGATCTAGAGATGTGCCTTTTTAAAATTTTAAAAGGAGATATAACGGTGTATAAATTGGAAATTTTTATAAATTTTTCGCAATTTTTATAATCATGTACCTACAATTTTTTTATCATTATTTTAAAAAGACACAACGGTTAATAATTGATCGTTTAAGTATATAGTTTTTTTTTTAAATACAATTTTACCATTCTCATGTACTGGCCACAAAACACTCGCTACGTTAGTACGTTTTGTGTTGGATTTTAGGAGGTAGACGGGCCTCTTAAAAGAAGATGACATTTCCTTTAAATATTAATAAAAGTGTTAGTTTCATTATGATTATGTCATAATACTAATTATATAATTTTTATTGTTATTTAATATTGACTTCAAAATAAGTAAGTACAATTTTATTAATGATGATTTTGGCTTTTGTTCACATTGTACGATTTAAGTACAATTTATGATATATTTGTCTTTTGTTTTTATTTTTGTTTCAATATTTCGTTGTTCCCGAACTAATTCAGAATACGTAATTTGTTTGCGTTGTTTTTTGCGTTCGATTATTCGTATTCAGCATGTGATTTATATTTCTTCGTATTTGTTTCGCAAACTTTTATAAATTAATGTGCAAGTTTTTCTAGAACTTTTTCTGTCGTCTTTAATATATACGAAAAATAATATTTTTAATATGTATGTTAATTGCAAATATTTTGTTTTTATCTTATTAGTTCTTCTCTGAGATTTTAATATGAAAAGTAATATACATTTGTGTAAATAAGAAATTTTTCTGACTCCTTTTATTAAAATTTTCATTTGAACTTGTGATTAAACACGGAATTATTTATGACGTCATTTACGTCGATTTTTTACTTTTATGGACGTCATTTATTTTGCTCATTTGTTGAAATCTCATTTTTAATTTAATATGCCGTGAACGCAATAAATGAATTCTATGATGTTTGAAGTTCCAAGTTCCTGTACGTCTGAGAATATCCGGGAAAATAAATATTATTTTAAATGAATCAAATTTAAATACAATAAAAGACAGCTTTGAGAGTCCGTCGCAGCGATATATCAGGGTTGGGACAAGGGTTCAATATAAAACGAAACTAACTAAATATGTCTTTGTAGAAGGTCGGGTTTCTTTTTTCCTGCATTCACGGCCCACTGGACCAGAATATGTATTTATAAAGTTTGTGCGATCTGCGCGACCTGAAACCGCCAAATATTAAACCGCCGTTTGTCAACGTTCAACACTGCGGTTCTCTTCTTCTCTTTACCATAGCAACGCATGAGCGTCTGCATCAAATTTATCGAAACTCTTCGTCCCTGAAAAAAAATACTATAAAAACCATTGCAGTTAATAGCCAGTTACAACAAATCTTAATATTTATTTATTAAAACTTTTTTAAATAGTAATTTATTAATTCAGTGATCCTTACTAATTTGAGTAGTGAATACCTACGGTATACTTATTATAAAATTAACACGGTAAACAATAAATTTAGAAAATAACATTGTAGTAGAAAATGAAATGAAAATGAAAGCAGAAAACAGACACGAAATTGTGAGAGTGAGGCTCATAGAATAGTTCAAACGGTCATTCCAAATAATATTAGTATTATTGACGTTGGTACTGATTATTTTTTTATATTCAAGGATCGATAAAAAAACTGTTTAACTATATTCTGTATCATTAATTTCATGTAGTAAATAGATAGCATATTTAATACCTTATCAGTAAAGAAATAGATTTATATGAAGGAAAAATAGTACCTACCAACCCTGACCAAACTGTGTAAACGGTGAGACAGATATTTATTTTAAACCAAACCTTAAATATTCTCTCCTTCTCCACCACTGCTCAACGGCCGATCGTCGTTTCAGATAAAAGTTTCGTTTTTCTTGTTGGCTATTTACCAGCAGAATTCGTGATTTTTCGAATCTTCTATTGGAGTGTTACTGGCTTTGCTTTTAGTTCAAATATAATGAAAGTATACACTTACAAGATCGCTTGTTTATTTTCAATGTTTGATGTGAAAAGAGGCATTTTTATGAACTGTCAATAGCAAAGCTTGTAAGACTGCCAAGGGACCTAAGTCCCTGACCAGGAGAGGAGACCAGAGCCGTATTTAGAGCTTTATCATTAGCAAATCTTAGTAAAACGATTACTTGTTCCTTTTTACCTTTTCACAATATATTTTGCATTCCAATGTGCATGCATTCAATTAAGTTTTTTTGTTTTACACAAATTCTTAGCAGATATTAATAAATATAAAAATAATTTCATCATTCATGATTCTATAAAAAATGCACATCGCATCCCCAATAGAAGAGTGACCCAACTCAAAAATCCTCTCAGGAATCAAGAAAAATAAAAATATAATAACGATTTTCTGTGCTGTAGATGCTCAGAAGTAAGTGTCGAAAGTATTTGTTTATGCAAAGAATATTGAAACATTCAAGAAAAATATAATGAAAATGATTTTAGTGACGATATTGACCTTACAGACCTCGGTTTTTGAGTTTTATCTTTTTCCTCATTGAACTTTTTTGATTTTCTTATAACCTACTATAACCTACTATGACCATTATAACAACAAGTGCTTATCTTGTTCAAGAAGACCGTCACAACTAAAAAAGTGAATTTTTGGTTCACTGTTCTTCTACGATCGGGTAAATACCTTCTTAAGAAGAATAACGATATTTTTGAGATCTCTTGCGTTTATATATTGAATTATGAAAGTGTCGTTCTTCCAGGACATTCTTCCATTGAGGAGCGACCTGTTCTCGAATCCCAATTTATCAATTTGCTGCAAGAAGTTGTTGATCATGGTTCTGCAGCGCTCACCAATCTTTTATTTTATCTATACCTCAGTCACAGTATCAGAGTTGCCACAGCCTCGATATTCTTGATCAAACGGCTGCTCCAGAGTCCAGAGCCGACCACGTCTGCTACTGTCCCGTTTTGAACCAATCTTCTCTATACAATCATTTAAACGTTGCATTGTTTGTCCAGTTAATGCCAATGCCACACGACAAGGAAACCTTCGACGAAATTTTCGTCAAAACCACCGACCTATTATTTGTCAAAACATATTTGCACTATTATTCCGGCATTCTGGAGAAGTATAGCGATTTAAGATTCGTCTACGCCGTGTATTTTGCATCTGTTTATTTCACTAATGTCAAATTTGCGATGACATGAGACGCGAGCTGCAAAAATTAATGCATTATTCGATAGGGAGATTACTTTTATGCCACCTAGTATTATATACTGGCGGAAGAAAAATGAAACACTTTGAAATTCATGAAATTTCGACCATTTTCAAACCGCTATAACTCGGCGTATTTTCAATCGATTTCGATGAATCTTTGTGGACGAAAAACTTTGAAGTGTCTACTTTAAAGTCATGCCTGCGAATTTTAGCGCACCCCCTTCCGCTCCCCTCGAGCACTCCGGTGAAAAATAATAAATTTTAATTTTAAAAATGTCCAACTTTGACTTTTTTTGACTTGATCCATTAAAAGGGCACTAAAATTCACTCAATTCCCTGTGCAGGACGAAGTTCCTACGATGATTTGGAACAAAGTTATGAATTTCTTTTAAATAAGGGCATTTTTGGTTTTTTGCACATAACTCAGCGACTTTTCAACCAAATTAGACGATTCTTTCGGGAAAAAACCAAATTGTGGGTGTACTTTAAGGGGATAATCTCAGATTAGGATGATCTCTTTTCGTACCCTTTAAAACCCGAACAAAAAAACACGTTTTTTCGCAAAAAACGTCTAACTTTGGCGATGTGTACCGAGTTGTAAAAAAATTGTCGACTCGATCCACAGAACAGGCATTGAAACTTGTTCAATTACCTGTGATGGGCTCAAAAAACGAAGTTCCTACGACGATGTGGCACAAAGTTATGGGCGTTTGAAAAAAAGTGCATTTTGTGATTTTTTGACTCATAAGTCGGAAGTTTTTTGACGAAATTGTTTTTTTTCACGAATGAATTTTTTTTTCAAATTTCTATTAGTTTAGGCAATTTGAGTTGTTCACACGAAATATCCAATTTCATTTTAAAAGAAGTAAGCAAATCTCACTCGCTGAGTTATGTGCAAAAAACCAAAAAATGCCCTTTTTAAAAAAAAATTCATAACTTTGTTCCAAATCATCGTAGGAACTTCGTTCTTTGAGTCCTGCACAGGGAATTGAGTGAATTTTAGTGCCCTTTTGATGGATCAAGTCAAAAAAAATTAAAACTCCATACAAAGTTGGACATTTTTAAAATTAAAATGTATTATTTTTCACCGGGGTGCTGGAGGGAGGCGGAAGGGGTTGCGCTAAAATTCGCAGGCATGACTTTAAAGTAGACACTTCAAAGTTTTTCGCCCACAAAGATTCATCGAAATCGATTGAAAATACGCCGAGTTATGGCGGTTTGAAAATGGTCGAAATTTCACGAATTTCAAAGTGTTTCATTTTTTTCCGCCAGTGTATATTTCATTTTGCATCACATTTAATTGTGTAGTGGAATTAAGTAGTTCACGTTCAGAGTATCAAATCAATTACGAAATTAGATACTGGATATACTGTAATATTTTATTATAGTATCGCAATAGGGTACTTGCATGATTTTTTTTTTTAATATTTTTGAAGAGTTAAACACTTGAGATCCGTATTTTTTATTTAAATTTTGAATCAACAAGCCCAAAAATAATTAATGAAAATTAAATAATATGTGATGTGACGTAGAATGCTACTATTTCTCCTGTACAAAATAATGACGTTACAGCAAAATTTCTTTCTCAATTTTCTAGAAAACATATAAAATTTGTTAAATAAATTTTGTATTTCTACTAATGTTTTAGACCTAACATTAGGTTCACAGTGATAAAAATCTCATTTTCAGTATCATGCAAGTAACCCATTTTACGAAATTAAATAATATTTTTATTATCAACCCGTTTCTATGGAAATTGTTATTGATGTTGTTATTTTTATTAGGACAAAGCAACCTGTCTTATTACTTTCAAGGGAGAAAAAGAAAAATCTTCGTCGAATAATTCAAATGCGATATAAAGTTGTATATTCTTTATTGTCCATATTTCAAAATTTTCAGCTTGTCTTTTTTGAAAACATCTTGGGAGCACCTACAGTAATAACTAATTAATCGGACAAAAACATTAACTACTCGCATGCATTGTATTAATCCGGGTTGAATTATTTATGTTACAATGATACATAATTTGAGAGACAATTTATGTGTTTGGCAGTTGTCTTTTCCTGACTCCTTATGAAAAGTTAGAAATGACGTTTTGCAAATTTAACTTACCTACATAATAATTTAATTTTTAAAAATACAATATTAGCATTTTTATTCGAAGTAGAAAATAATGTTAATAATAACAAATTGTTAATCTTAATGAAATAAATGATTATAAATCATATATCCAGTTACACGTTTTTAATTAAATAATTACCTACTTATACGTTAAAGAATAAAATATAATACATAAAAATATTGTCGGTTACGTGATTGATGGTGAAACTTTGTTTAAAGGTAAAAAAACCTTTTTAATATTAATGCTTCATTGTTTTGATAGTATGTGGATTTTTCCTAGTACGGGCAACGTCCGTTGCTATCCGTTTATTGGTGGAAGAATTTGCAGTAGACTCGCGTATAAAAACATACTCTGGGGCTTCACGGACGTGCACGGTTGAATTATTCGTTTGTTAGATTGAACTTTTTCGACTGAGCTTATTTCTTATGGCAGTTTGTGTTTCTGAAAGTATTTCCCTCCCTAACATTTTTACTGCCATAGCGTTATTCGCTACTTGCTATTGGCTGCTGCTTATGATATTGACTTGACGTCTGATTTTTCCACCCTAGTTCTTCATTTAATTTTACGAAATTTCGGAAAAACGTCACTTCACACGATCACAAGATAGTTCAACTGATTTAAGTATATCCGACAGCTTGACACTTTCAGAGTTTTTCATGCGTTATTCAAGCCATTTTACTGGCCATTTTATCAGAGAGTTGTATAACTTTATAAATAACTATGCTAAATTGTATAAGTTTTTTATTAACATCAACAGATCGAGATTTATGAGTGCTAAATGGCCAATTAAACCGCTTCTACATACATTTTAAGGTTTCTTTAAATCACGATACACATAGATGTATCATGCTTTAAATGAACAATGAACGGCCGGTGGTTAGCTCAAGCATGCTAGCGGTTCCCAATTCGATTCCCAACCGATTCCCAACGCAACCGACAATAATACCAATCGGTTCGAGTGGTTGGATTCCACTATAACCATTCTGTATTTGGGAGTTAATCCTGTAGAATGTTTACCATAAAAAATATATCAAATCGATATTCTTTTATTCCATTAAAATGGACAAACACGGACGTATGAGATTATTTATCCGCATAAATTAAAGAAGTACTTTAATGTAAAATTTAAATACAATTTATATTCTAGTTTCTGTAACTATTGTATCTTGTAATCCATGATCGTGTTATATATTTGTTTCTATGTAAAAGTTATATTATGACAGTGACAGTTGATATCAAAATAAATTGTTGAATAAAATGTCTAATATATTTGTGAAAAAATAATGTAGCTAAAATAAAACTCTCTAGACAGTGACTATCGAATTCTCGTGAGATTTCTGTACTCGGCAAGCTTCCTGCATAAATATTTTCACTCACGCGATATAATTCACTTTCCTCGTTCATTATGTAATATAGGTACTATTATATAGGATTTTTTTTCAGAGGTGTAAAAGTATAATTTTAAAATAAAATAAAACACATAAAAATCGTGGTGTTTATGCCATTAGTATTTAAATATGATTTTAGACCAATTTTTGGAGCAGCTGGGGCCGTATATGGACAATAACGCAGTGAATTTTGGCTTCCAAGCAGTCCATAGTGCCTGGTAGACCACCAACTTGACATATCCCCACAGAAGATAATAAAAAAATGAATCTCATCGCTGAATTTTGTGGTGAAAATGAGGATTTAGATTAATGTCGATTTCGGCCAATTCACAAAATGTACGCTTACAATGGTCATGCGGCTTCAATTATTGCATGAGCTGAATCTGTAAGCTCATAAACCAAGATCTTTCCGTAAAATCTTCCATAAAGGGAATGGACACAGTTCTAATTATTGCTGTGTACGGCGTCTCTGTGAATGCTTATTATCAATTAGATTATGCGTGGTGCGAAAACGATTCTTGGATATTTAAATTACTCGCTCGGATGGGCGATTATGTCGACCGTAAAGGGACGTAGCGCACGGTGAGTTTAGCGCTCTTATTCACGATTTTTGAAATAAATTTGCACAAATTTTTATTTTTATTATTCATGATAAAATGGCAAACCAAACTGAGCGCAAATCTAATGTCAGCTGTCAAATTGGCTGTCGCTGGAAAAAGTGTTACCAATTCGAAAAACAAACCTCTAAAAAACCTTTGAAACCTACTACCAATATTTAATCCTGATAATTACGTATTGGGTTTTCTAATTTATAAATAAATATAAATTTATAAATTGAAACCTGCGTTTGTTTTAGTTTTGATAATTTAAGAGAAGCTTCTGCATTTTACAGGAAGCTAGAAAATTCAGTTTAAAGTTTAAATTTTCGAAGATAGAATTGGGGTTGTAGGTTTTATTTTGCCTGTAATTAAAGCTAAATAAAAAATATTAAATTGAATGAAAGGTAGTTGATGTAGTTTATTTATCATTTAGCTGCATTTACGTCGTAGTTATTACAATTTTTATATTTTTAAAACAAAAGAATAATGCTTACAATGTTACAATATTAGCACAGTTGTTTGTTGTGTATCGATGGCCAATACAAAGTATACAAAAAATTTAAAATAAGCAATACTGAAATTGATACGTATTATACATTGTAGATTTTAGCAAATGAATTAAATTAGCGGCCATTTCACAAGAAATTAATCATTACATTTCAATATCATAAAGCAAGCATAATACATTAAAATATCTTTCAAATCATATCCATAAATAGGAAACAATAGAATGTAATATCCTCAATTCTGTTGCGTATCCGAGCATGCCAATGTCGTTTGATGATCGTTTTTTTAATGGGCTCCATGGCAGCCATTCTGAGCGAGATAATAACACGCTGAAATATAAGAAGTGTGTTCCAGTTCATGTGATGAAATGCATGAGCGTTATCTATTCGTACATACATTAGGGAGCGCATTTGGCAACGCTCCAGCGCCCATTTTTTAAACCACTCTTTTTTTAAAGAAAATTTAAAGAAAAAGGACAAGGTCGTATAGTTATGAGACAAATTTACTGTTGCGAATCTTCAGAATATTAATAAGCCCAGAGATCATATTATTTATGAAGGGAAAAAATTACGGTTGTACTATTGAATTTTGTCGTGCGAATAAAAAACAAAACAAATTGAAGACGGTATCTTGACACAATTTATTGAAATGTTTTTGTAGCAGAATTTCGTTAAATACATATTTCGTAGCGCCTGTTCATTTATTGATTATTGCAGGTGAATGGAACGTTTTGGATATTATATTTTGTAAAACATCTAAACAACCAACAACAAACTGTACAGATAAATGATGTATTCATCATGTATGTATACAGGCTGGTTTGGTTTCCAGTGTCCAGCTCATATTTAGTAAACTAATAGCAATTGAAAACATTTTGCATGTGAACTTATTCAGGATTATGTATTCTATATTATAGCAAGAATTTTTTTTGTTTAGCACTTTTGATGTGCATTTTTTTTCTTTTTTAAAATGGGAACATATATTTATTTTTACAGCTTTGAAAACAACATATTTTTCTGAATTAAAAAATGTATAGATTTTTATTTTTAATTAAATTTTTTTTTGTAAAAAAATTATTTTTTTGGTTATACTAATGCAAAACTACAAACTAATTAAGTAATATGAATCGAACATAGATGAAGAAGAAAAATTTTCACAATCTTCTTTCTTTTATAATTTATTTTAATTATTATTTCGATATTTTAAGAGTTTTGAACTGATTTTTTGGTGATAAATTAAATCGAAAAATAAAAAATTTATACGTTTTTGAATTCAGAAAAATATGGACGTACGAATCTTAAAAAATAAATATATGTTCCCAAAAGTGCATTAAGAAAAAAAATTATTGCTATAATATAGAATACAAAATACTGAATAGGTTCACAGGAATAAATTTTCTCAATTATTGTCATTAGTTTACGAAATATCAGCTGGACACTGGAAACCAAACCAACTGTATAGATATTTCTTATACCTACAGCTTTTTACACGACAATTTGTATTTTTAGATACCTACATTTATTTTACTAGCTTTTATAAAAAACTAAATATTCGATACTGTTTATGTTGACTTTTGTCATTATTTTTGGAGCTAATTTATTCAAAATTTGTTCTTATTACAAAAAGATCGGCGTTTGTACACCACCTACTTTTTTAGTTATTAAAATTGTGCACATCGTTATTTTTGTATTTATTCATTTATTATCATCATGTACAAAATGTACCTACAATATTTTTTTTAGATCTAACGTGATACCTACCTATTTAAATTTATAAATCAAAACGTAAGAGTTGTTGTTTTGTGTCTAATTTCTAACTTCCAATATTCAAATTCCGGACTAACTTCTATAAAATTCAACTTGGTACTGGTTAGTGGGTACACGTTGGTACCTACCTTACCTATTATAAAAAATGCGGTCTTTATTAAAATTATTCTTTTTATAAATTTTGTCAATATTAAATTTTGTTGTTTCCCAAGTTACAGTATTGCATAAATTAACAAGCAACTTGCCAGTTAAACAATATAATAGTTCCTGTCGAACTGAGATAACGCTAAACTTTATGACCATACTCTCCATAAAACTTCACTGCTAAAATAAAAATTACATCAAACATGGTTCCATAAACAACATAAACATTTTCACAATGCCAGAAATTCAGCGATAGTAAATTCTTTACAACTCGCGCAACATTCTCGTTCGCCGCAGTACGCAGAAGAAAGAATTTAAAGAGAGTCCCAAAACAGTAGATATAAATTGCCGCAAACTAAATACACATTCACCGTTGTGCGTTTGCGTGGTCTAAAAGTCACCAGTCGCAATCCTTTCCAACGATTCTCTTTCGTCTCGGATAATAAAATAAGTATCACGCTGCGAGGTTTTAAATTCGCGAGGATCAAGGACGGTGAGTAGAATTTGTTCCCTGAAAATTACAACCTGGATCCTGAAACTCTCAAAGCTCATAAGAAGGATGAAACAATATTGTGTCTTTTTCAAGGTATTAACAACTTATATCATACTAAATTAACTCTTGAAAACGATGAAAATAGGACACGTAGGTAATAATAAATTCGTACCAGTTTACGCTATATGTTTTAACATCTAGGGGGCCACATTCTACTAATATATTTTTTTTTTAATCACTCATCTCACCCCCACCACTCTCAATTTTTAAATCTTAAATGGCAATAATATAGCCTTTGTATATGCCACAAAGTTCTACCAAAATTTACTGACTTCTAATACTGTTAGTGATGTAGAGCCCGATTTGATAAAAGAAGTAATCTAAAGATTTGTCTACACGCCAGAAGCATCTTCTGTATTGTTTGTTTTATTTTTATTATACATTATTTAATAAGAATTGTTGTATTCGATACACTTTTTAACGAATTAAATGATGTAAGACCAATGGCTCTTTTTTCTGCTTCACTTATGCAAAACAAAATATGTACAAAGTACAAGTAATTAATAATGAGGCGTTCTTAAAGTCTTAAGTCATAAAAATACAGCTAAGTATTAGTTTTTTAAGTAAAAGTTCCGAACTCACTGTAAGTTACCGTTCTGGTAATACATATGTGCTATTATTACACCTCAATAATAATAATGAGATTTACAATTAATTATACAATTTCAATCTCGTTTTCTGGAAAACTGCAATTTTTGACTTAAGACCTTTTTACTTCACACCAAAGAATTTCCATTAAGTATTTCTTCACTGAGCGAATTCTCTCAGGACGAAATGTTCTCCTGTCTCTATCCTAGTCCCCTGTTATCGAATAAAGCTATGTGGGCCTGGTAACCGCAGGCCGTGGGTTTCAAGCCAACTTTTATCGACTTTACGCTAGATAAAAATACGTATCGAATTACCCTATAATATACATTCAACACATGTTGCGGAGACTAAACGATTTTGTTCAGATGAGATTTTTCGCTATGGTTACCGAGTTTTTTTTAGATTTTTGTGGTTTTTACGGTATTTTAGCTTTTAGTATTACATTGGAGGTTAATTTTCTTCGCCATGTTTAATCAACCGGTGAGCCAGTTTCCATTTATACAGAGAAACCAGTAACCAAGATAAAAATATACCTTTTTGAAATGAAGCATAATGCTATAAAGAAGAAGAATAAATTTTGTTATTTTACTGTGACTTTTTCGGAATCTAATTTCTCGTTTATGGATTAAATATCGCTGTATTTTTTTCACATGTTAATTCAGTATTATTTTTAGAATCCACCTTAGGCACGATTTGTCAATCAATTTAAAAAATGACAATTGACAAACAGAAAAAGGAACATTATCAGTTTCGTGTTTCATGTAATATCTTTTTCGAACCTGACAGATCAAATTAGTAGTCACTTTATCAAGAGATTTTATGAAATATCAATGATTGGAGAAAATATGAATAAAACAATTTGTACGTACATAGGTACCCACAATAAAATCTTTCACAGCCTTTATTTTCAACCTGGATGTGGTAGTTATCGGTATATAGATTATACAGGGTGTTTCTATATCTCTGCACGCAACTTAAATAGGTTATACTCGTATATACCTATTGATTTCAGCAAAAAAGGGATTTTTTTCAAAATTCGAAAAAATAAGGGTAGTGAAAATATTAGTTCTATTGGTTAGAACGTCCATTTAACTGTTTATTTATTATGTTATTTATAAAATAAAACAATAAATAGTATCAGACTATCTACAAATACAAATAGTCACTTTTATGCAATAAATACATAATAAATAAACAGTTAAATGGACTTTGAAACCAGAGGTACTAAAATTTTCACTACCTACCCTTATTATTGTAAATTTTCAAATTATATAACCTATTAATGTTGCGTGCAGATGTATAGAAACATTCTGTATAGTTTACCGCTTGTGCGATTAACAGCTGTCAACACATGGGTACTCATGGTTGTTTACCAATGTTCTATTAACATTGTGGATAATTTTTCTTACAATGAGTTATTCAGAATGCAAAATTCGTATTTCCGTTGTTTTGATCCAAAGTGGAAAACAGGAACAGTTTGTTGAAATAATTGTCATAATAAACCATTGAACTTTATTACAGAAATAATTTGTAGCAAATGCTGGTGCGATTTTCAGCATCGTGAAATGAAATTAGGAAATTAATAGGCGGTTAGATGTGTTGACCACACATAAACTAAACTTTGTCGTTGTGAACAATCAGACTTCCGAGGGCCGATAGCAACGCATGCTAGATGTTTTGTGTCGCTAAAACCGAGAGTTTGTCGTGTCGTAAGTCAGTTACGACTTACAACGCCAGACTTAATGTATAATTGGTTAAATTGTTTCCCTAATAGAACTTTATGTTGTTCCAAGATGAATTAACTTCGCTAATTTTAGAATTCTCCCGAGATTCTGAATTGGTTTGCTACAAGAGGATAAATAAATTTCCATCTCACATGCGAAATTCACGAGGAATAATATGGCGCTTAGTTACAGGAACTGTCATTCATTAGCTTCTAAAAGTTTTAACACAGTGATTAGGAGTGATGTGCAGACTTAAATCTTAAGACTATCTTTAAAATAGCAAATTGGTATACAATATTAATCGAACGGACATAGATTATCAGTATTTTTTTGAGCAAAAACCCCATCGCTACCTTGAAATAGTGTATATAGAAGCCATTCAGCTTAGTTTTTCTCTGAACTCAGTTACGATTAAGCGAGTAATAAGTTGGCGAACTGTGACAGGTCTGTGGAGAACATCGGTACAAGTTTCCCTTGCCATATCGGCCAACATTTGTATCACGGACCACACCTACTGTCGACAGTCTTAAATATCTCTCAAATGGAATATACATATTTTTTTCTATTTTTATATAGGTAGGTACCTTAAAAGTAATCAGAGTAAACGTAACTCCAATCAAATACTGCAAAATTAGGTATCAAGTTGAGTGAATATGCTTATGTAATACTGCCAAATACTGCAGTTAGAAACGTTTACGAAATACATCTCTATGGGTTGAAATTTTTCATAATTATATTCTTTTATAAATTTGGCCTGGATCACTTCTTTTGTTTTTGAGTGTTTCTAATTCAATTCAATTCGTGTTATATCAGTAAGCAGTCGTGATGTAACTGTTATTTAATCTTATTATAACAATTTTCCATGATTGATTGACAAGTTCAGTTAATATATTTTACGTGAGGAAATGCAGTATTTTAAGAACGACTGATTTATGAAACTATCTTCTTCTATTATTTGATATTTCCATAGTCTTCTCTACTTTAATGTAGAAATATTTTTTTCGTATTACCGTTTACGAAAACATGTTTAAACTAAAGCCTTATTATTAGGGAAATAGCGTAATTTTAATGTACTAAGTATTAAAAGCTGAATTTTCTATGCAAGTAAATGGATGATGTTAAAGGTTGTCAATAATTTATTATTGGGAAAATATCATGTTTTCTAGTTTTTGGCATTTATGCAAACTTTTTAAATAAAACTATAAAATAGTTCTACTTATTTAAAACCGTTATTGGAACCTCAAAACCACTAATTAATAAACTTTTAACAGCAATGCCTATTTGGCATGATTAAATAAAGATTTTAATGTTAACGAATACATTGATTCTTTTAACGGGGTAGACATTTTTGCTTCCACCAAACATTTCTTTATATTTTCTGATTTCTTATAGGCCTATTCAAGCACAATTTAATAATTATGATTTCTCTGAAAAGCTTTATATCTTTCTTTCTTCACAAAGGTAAAATGTGGTTTTTGTGTGGAATTCACGAATTTCATCCTCGTTTGTAAGCCGAGACAATTCCCTCCGAATCGAATATCAAGTGAAACGCACAACGCAACGTAACACCACATTGACGAAAGAAAGAGAAGAAAAATCTTTATAAACCACACAATCAACCATTAACCGTTTGTCGACAATCCATCCAAACATATTTTGATGAACTGATTTATTTCTTTTGATGTAGGTAGGAGTTTTTTTGAAGGCTGAAGGGTAGCTTTCATTGGTAGGTAATTACTCTTTTAGGGTAGGGAAATCAGTAATTAAAAAGTTAAGGATAATTTTGGTCAAGTCTCATTTAAATAAGCAGCCGCAAAGTAAATTATTACGATTCACTGCTGCAAAGGAAAATGCTGACTGGTATTAGGATTTAAGTTTGTATAAGAAACGTATTAATTAATTTCTTATTTCCGCCATGTTTGTCATACTTCTAGACAAATATTAACTTGAGCGGTTTGGTAAATTACTTGATCCTTCATTAAGTAACCAAATTAAAATTGTTTCTTCAACCAGAATGAAATAAATTTTGCCGAGGGTTCATTTAAAGACGAAAATCGATAAAAATATGCGCCAATCTGAAATACTAATTAAAAAGTGCTGATTTGTGGTAATAAAATATTTTATTAAGAGGCCTGTTTACCTACAAGAATCGTAAAATTTTATTTTAACAAGAATTATATGCTCAGTTGTGCCTTATTAAAATTGTAAAAAAAATATTGCATAAAAATTACAGTTTGATTTATGCAAACTTTTACACGTTTTTATCTTAAATATAAATTTAGTTTAAAAAAAACACATCTCTGTGGATCCATTCTTAATATATAAACTTTTTATGAAAACATTATCTTAGATGATAAACAGATACATAGTTTAATACTCGGAATTAAAACATTTTTACAGTATTTATCAACTTTAAAATGATATAGGTACCTATGTCAAAGCCACGATGTGATAAAGAACAAATTTTGGACTGGTTTCAAGCAGCCGTCGTAGTGAAAGAAAAAGGAAATGGAACAGAAAAAATGTGAGAAAAAGAGTGTTCTAGAAATTATGAAACAATAATGATTCTTTACCTATCCTATGTATAAGAATGCTTTTACGATAAAAATAAGAGATGATGGGACATAAACACTATCTATACCAACCAAATTTAATTGATTGGTTTTTTAAAATTTACATTCAACGGGCCCATAACTTTGTGCCAAATCATCGTAGGAACTTCGTTCTTTGAGTCCTGCACAGGGAATTGAAATTTTTTCTTTTTTCCGTTAGTGATGTACGCCATAGTTAATTTCTAGTAAATTCTCAGTTATTTATGAGTGAAACTAATCGTACGTTTAATAATTCCTTTATTGGTCTATGTATGTAATTACCATGATTACTTACTATATAGGTAAGGTATATAATTTGGTCTTTCGATAAGGTTCTGAATAATTTATCTGTCAGATAATTGAATATAATCGTATTAAAGTCATAGCACAACTCAAACAACTGTGAATAATTTAAGTGACTAATTTACAAAGTGTTTCCAACTTAAGTAGACAACTAAACTGAATTTCGTATTTCGAACTACGAACAAACAAAAATCTTTAAAAGTATGCTCTCAAAAATTTTCTGTACAAAATGTTAACTTCTGATTTAATACACATACAATTTATTAATGATTAAATGTTTTATCAGGTAAGTATCATATAACATAAACACTAAATATTGAATATGTTATTTTTTTGCATTCATATAATTAGTATTCTTACACGTATTTTGTTCAGCTTTCAAAGTACTTAATTGTTAGGTATTTGGAACTTTAACTGAAAATGAGGACACTGAAATTATTTTGGTGTTCTCAGTGTATTGCGCTTTTGTTTATTAACATTTTATAATTTATGTATATGTACATTATTGTTTTTAATTGTTGTCTGAATATCGTGACATCGCCAAATCACCCCTTAACAAATAAGCCACGACTATAATTTTCTTATCAACTGTAATTACACAAGAGCTTTTTATTTTGTCGGATAAATTTCTGTTTGTATTGAAACCATATTGCCTAGCAATTTGAAAAGAAAAATTGTTTAATAAAATCATCTACGATGTCGTCAATTTATGTTAAAACAATTTTTCGAGTCAGATTGCTGCCAGGTGACAAAGTTGAGATGTCAAACAGATATTTATTTTATTTTTTATTTAGGAAATAAAAAGCTCGAGTGTAACGAGATAATTTAACGACTCTTTTGGTTCTTCTTTACAAATATTCTCAAAATCTAACCATTTAACTGACAAATATTAGAAATATCACGCAAATGACATTGTAGTGTTTTGTGGGGTTGTTAAGAAAATGCAGGTTAATAAGATTTTATTACTTGCAAAAAGTTACCTTCCTTTTTATCAGGTTCAGAAAGATTGTATTTTATTTACGGCTCACTTTATACTATACTATAGTCTTCATCAAGGCTGAGACGGTCACACACAAATAAATAATATAAATTTCATACTAATAAAATAAAAATTAAAAAAAATAAAAATTAAAAATTGAGTAGGTAGGTACTAGGTAATAAATAAAATATATAAGATAAAAGCACAAAATAAAATAACGGAAAACTTTAAAAACCTTTTTAACGACCGTTATTAAACTAATTATTATTTATCATCGTCAAATATAAATTTCATTCGAATAGTGGGATGAAAATTATGTTTACACATCGTATATCTTTATAAGATTTGCATCCTCTTTCGTTATAACAAAGCTTTTACTCTGGCAATCATTTCTCGTAATTTTCCCATAAAATTGGGTGTTAAATTTCCGATTAAGTCTCTCACAAGAAAGCAATTACATGTAAATTACAGCGCAATCTTGGTAATGTCGCTAAACGTGTCAAATTAATATCATGAAGCACAAACAACGTAAAATAAATTTCACGTCGGTATGTGCGGAAATCTAAAGTCTAAAGTCGTGAAGTTGAAGAAGTACAATTGAAAGTAATTGAAGTGAGTGAAGTTAGCAAGAAGCGCGAGTTTGGTGTTGTGCATAGCTCGAAGCCACGTGAATTAATGCAGTTTACAGAGTTTGAAGACAATGCTAACTTAACTCACGCTGCAGATTGTTGCGAAACATACTGATTAGATGAAGATGAGATGCGAGGCGAATACTAATTATATTGACACCTCCGAGCGATTAATATAATTGGTTTAATTACTTGTTTGTGTACACAAAGTTTGATACATGACAAAAAAACATTAATTTATAACTTTATAATTTTCCGTTCAAATTCATGCATCAACATTGAAGTTATTTTTATTTGAAAGGTAGTATTATTAATGAAAGTAGATTTTGGATCGGAAATCTTGACTAGTATAAAAAATTCTATTATAGTTTAACATCTGTAACCATTTTCTTTTAATATAAATTTATTGTATAAGATAAAAGAAGAGGGGAAAATTAAATATAAATTTGCTTTTTAAGAGGGCTCCGTCAAGCACATCATCAAATATTATATTTTTGAAAATAAAATAAAGGTAAATATAATCTTTTACTTCTTAGTCCAGTCAGGAGAGTCAAAAATTATCTGAAACCCAAGACTAATACATAACCAAATGAAATTTGGCATGTGAGTAGTTAAGAACATACAGAAACAAAAAAAAATTCGCTCCACCTCGGTATGCTCCGCTTCCCACAAAAATTTTCAGTTGAAACTCAAAATTTTTTTGTAACGCATTTTCCTCGAAAACTATCGAAGATTTTGGAAAACTGTTTTGACAGGATGAAAGCTGAGGAAATTTGCTATCAAAATGATCTTTGAAAATTTTTCATAAGTAGCACCGTGTAGGCACCAGCCGTTTAATATTCGAATGACTTTAGAATTTTCTGTATAGTAGGCGCTACATTGCGAATGACGTAATTAATTCGCCGCTACAGAATGAATGTGGTATAACTTCGTTAAATAACAAAGACCATTTTGGTAGCAAATTTCCTCAGCTTTCATCCTGTCAAAACAGTTTTCCAAAATATTTGATAGTTTTCGAGGAAAATGCGTTACAAGAACATTTTGAGTTTCAACTGAAAATTTTTGTGGGAAGCGGAGCATACCGAGGTGGAGCGAATTTTTTTTTTGATTCTGTATGTTCTTAACTACTCACATGCCAAATTTCATTTGGTTTTGTATTAGTCTTCAGTCAAAACCTCTCCTGACTGGACTATCTCTACTTTCAGAATAGTTCGAAAATTCCTAGTAAAATTTTTCCTCCTTCCAATATTTCTTATATGAAATAATAAGCAAATTTAATCAAAATACTAATACTCATATGGAATTGACACAACTTAAAACGTTATAACAAGAAAATATCTTAATTTTTGAAGTATGTATAGTATACTATCAGTTATTTTACGATATGAATATATGCGACCAATGAACTATCTTAAGCATATTTTTATAAAACCTCGCACGATTAGGTTCACATCTGTTCATTTAGTGTGAGTCCATAGTTGCCAAATCACCCATGTCACTCCATTAGGTACCCTTTCTACAAAAAACCTCATCTTGTCCATCACTGGCAACGTCGCACTCTCTGCGGTATTCTTTTTGCGTTTAATTAGCTTGTCGAAGTGTAACACATAAACCACGCGTGGCATAAATTGGCCGTCGCCCAAATGCAGCTCTAGTTCTCCGGTTCGCTCCGGCCTTTCCGGGCGAACTTTGGCGCTGAGCAGGGATATCTCTCTCTCGAAAAACTCACGCCCGTCTTGTGTTTCACAAGAAAAAATTCCTCCCGCGTCGGGGATCTGCGCGCTAGTCTTTTTGTCATTTTAATGTCTCCGGCAAGAAATGCCCGCACGGAGATTTTTTCATCCACATTTAAAAGGTTATCAAACTGTCCAACTGAAAGGGAATATATTATCTGATACTTCTAATTGTACTTTCTGAAACTGCTGGATTCTGGATTTTGTTTCCGGTTTGATATGTGGCTGAGAATAAAATTTTACAGGTAAAGTTTTGATTAAAATCATAAAATAGTTTAATTAGCAAGAAGTTTCTTTAAAACTGTGAGCGTTTCTTTCTTGCAATTATTTCAATTTGTACCTCACGTTTTGGTAATATCGTACAATAGAATGCAATGTTATTCACAATTATTATTATTGGCAAAATGTTATAATAATTATGGAAATTACGGTACGTATTGCATACCTATACATTTTATCGAATAAAATTCATGAATGTATAACACAGCGACATTACAAAATATTATGGTACATATATTTCGCAATGTACCTACGTTATTAATATTTTCAATGTGGCGATACTACAATTTAAATTGCAGTTTGTCAAATGTTTGTGGAAATAAACACTGTTGGCAGTTGCATTAATTTAAATACAGTCAAATTTCATGGATAACTAAATCCATGACACCGCAAAATAAGTTTCGAATTTATCATCATGTCTTCGAGTTGATCCGTTATGTTTCATTACGATTAATAAATAAGTTTTACTACCTATTTTTTAAAGAAGGTATTTGGTTAAAAAATTACTGATTAATATATAGATAAATTTCATTAATAACTGTCGAAAACTTTGAGTTAGACAAATACACAATTTTAAGTTTAAAATCGATTGTCTTTATTTAGAGGAATGATAATAAGTGTTGTAACATATCCAGATAAATCATCTAGATAATATGGTCTTATCTATTATAATAACCAATTTTTTCCATTTGTAATTTTAATCGAAATGAAATTAAATTCCGCGAACGTACAACGTACAACACAAGGTCACAAATCTGCCGACTTGCCTGCTGGCACCGCTTATAGGTACTTAATAATATGTAATATGTTATGTATATTTCCTTGTGTTAGATATAAATTATTTAATAAATATCTTGATAATAATAATTTATCTATTAACTATTATCTAGATAATTTCTTCAATGGTTATATTATAATCTTATCTAGATAAACAAAAAGTAGGTACCTAAGTCATTTTTTTCTAGATAAAAAATATTATTATCTATTATCTAAAACCAAAATTCGAATTAATACAATACTGTCAAAAGCAATTGTAGCGCAAATGCCACATTCGATATAGCTACCTTTATTTTTAAACAAAATATAAAATTTAAATCTTGTTAGTGCAACCGGGTAGGTAATTTTACATACGAATGATTTAATATTAAACATAAAGATACTCGTATTATTTTTCCGCTGTTCCGTACGAATTAAATTTAATAAAATTGGTATCTGCAATTATATTTAACAATAACGATTCTAATTTTCTGTTCGCTGTTGCAACAGGCAAAATTTGCAATTGTGATTCTATGCAAGTGCAAAGCAAACATTGTTTCGAATCAAAATTTTCCAACTCAAATTAATTCCTCCACGTGTTCAGCAACAAAAGGTTGATGTGGCAACGTTGAAAATCCTGTAACGAATCTAAATCCAAGGGAAAAATTCATTTCTTTCATGACAAGCTTGTTCGCTGTTTAACTTTTAATTTGAAATTTAAATTACGGCTTACGGTACATATTCGCGAATTTGACAGACAGCTGAGTTGAAACCCCATTCAATTTGCGCACACACCAAAAATTTTGACAGTTTTGCTTTACTGAAAATTTATATTAACGTCTCTGCGCCTCCTTACTACAGTTAAAGCACGACGTGATATGATGCAGTTTGCACAAAAATCATTATACTGTTATGCTTACAAATATAGCTTTTGAAAAAGTGAAACAAAATACTCTTAAACGCTGAATATCTTGTACTTGCAATATTTCTGTACACGAGATATTTTTATAGAGATTTTTAATTATATCTTTAAAAACTAGTTTATATTGATAGAACTTATTATTTTATTTGCTGCTGTATCATAATGACAACATTTTAAGCCTGAATTTTAAAACCAGGATGACTTTCATTATAGACCAAGGATTATAAAGAATCCATTATAACAAATAACTCGTTGCAACACTGACTAAGATAAATGATGCCGTCTAGATCTAGACTTTCTAGACTCTTGCCTTGTCTAGATTATCAAGACTAGACTGACAAAAGCCTTGTCTAGAAATTTCAAGACGAGACAAGACTTCGTTATTCTAGATCAAGACTCTTGACAAAATTATAGACAATTTTCAAGACTCTAGATTAAAGAGTAAGTTGTAGGAAATATAAATCTTTTACTCCCAGGTACATTATTTTATAAGGTTAGTACAAAGTTTCGATAAAAATCAAAAATATTTCTGTCAGTTCAGATTAAGAGGCTCGTCTACCATTTTTTCGAATTCCTAGAATACTCTCGATATTACTTTTTTTTTCTATTTCACTCTCTTCCCCACTACTACGGTTGCCCGAAACCAGCCCGAAACTCGTACTTTCCCGCATCCTAGCTATGCAATGTCATTTTGAAGTTGAAAATTACTGTAAACATGGCTCCAGATTCCCATAATAACTTGTGTATTTTTTATAGAAATTAAGTAAACAAAAATTATTCGAAAAAGGAAGCTTAGCTGCATGCTTCTTGTTTTTTAAATTTTTCTTGCCATTTATAGTTACCGAGGAAAATATTATCAAATAATAACAAAAAACCGCAAAAAACGTCATTTTAAATATTTTTTACTTCAAATTCCTAGGCCAAAGAAAAAAAATAAAAATATAGAAGCATTAAGACATCCTTTGTTAATACACTCATATGTAAAGACTTTATATATTTCAATTATAATTAAAGTAAACGTGGGAGGCGTACACCTCTGTAACGCTGTAAAATTTTAGGGTAGACGAACACCTTAAGAAAGTTTACTAATACTTTCTACTCAATACAAAAATGTTTGTTTGTAATACGATGCAATTTTTTTTGCGAATTTTAAATTTTTATGAACAGTATGTCGTATAGTAAGTACATGTACATGTACCCTTTAATTTTTTATCCTAACTTATGAAACACCCCGTACCTATATCAATAAATGTAATGATAATGATACATCATAATATATTCTAGCAAATATTTCTATTATTCGAGAACATATTAAAAAATGTGTGTATAGGTACTGCAATTTTAATTAAGATCATTGGTATGCCGGTTTGCGTAAATGCATTACAGCTCAAACAGTTTTGATATAGGCTCATATGATCAAAACTCAGGAGAAAATAGAATATTTAAATTCGTAGTTGTGCGTAAAACGTTGTACCTACGCCTACGTACTATCTCCAGCCGAAAGACAGATTACGCCCTTGGACGAATAAAGACCCTCGCAAGCGGCGGGCCTCAAACTTCGTCCGCAGGCGTAATCTTTTTCTTTCGGCCCTCTGTACGTAAATAACTATTTCACTAATGTAATCTGAGCAACTTTATTAATACAATATGAAGATATTATATTAGTTTCACAATGAACTACCTACGTCGGATGTAATTAATGGTGAACGTTTAATATACAAAACTCTTTACATGTAGCTGATGTTCCACTCGGAAAATATTTAAGCTTGAAGATAAACTTCAAGGACTACTAATTATTTATTAGTAAGGTTATCATACATTTATCGTTTGTAAAAATTTTAATAAAACTATTATTATTAAACGCACAATAAAAAATGTTTAAACATTATAATACATTATTTACTTTTTCTATTACGTATTACGTATTTTTTTCTATAAACATCAAGAACATTGCGACAAAAATCGTGCTGCCACAAAAACGTATATGTAAGTATGTACATACAGGTTTTAATTAAGAATAAAGAATAAACCGTGCTGTGTTTAAATTAAATAACATCCTTCGTAGTCCTTTAAGCTTTAATATAAAGGGCGCACATTTTTCGCCTGCTTTAAATTCCTTTCTCTAACAATTGAAAGCTCACATGTTTTGTTCTTTCAGTATTCATGTATTTTAATTATACAAGGCAGATAATTCTGTTTTTCTAAATGAGGTTATTTAATCTCATACAATAAATTCACACTGAGAAAAAAGATCCTTTACAATTGTAAATTTTAATTGAAGATGTGAAATCAAAAGTATTATAAAAATATCTCGCGATTGCTGTAACAAAGGGTGTAGACGTAGAGTTTCATATTTCAAAACTATTAAAACAAGTGTCATATAGAAGAACAAAAAGAGCATCACACCGCAAAGCGAGGAAAGAGAAATTCAGCGCTTTTCTGCCTGTTTAACAAGACACTTCTTTCAGATTGGTCTTGTTTCATTTAATTAAGTTCTTGTTAGCTACGAACCACACTGGTGAAATGTGAAACTAAAATAGCACCAGCATAATTAAAACCAAAACATTATCTCACAAAAAGCTCTCAAATTCTTCAGAACACAGATTCATATACTAAGAAGACTGCTCGTTACATTCTTTGTAAAATATTAAGAAGGGAGAATATTCTCTACCGTGGCGTTCGTATTACATGAATTTCACGTTTCTCTAGCAAATGTAAAAGTGAACATTTCGAAGAATACACACACAGCAGTGATGATGAGGAACTTCAATGAGCTGTTATGAAATAAATATGAGCGCTTATAAAACAAAATGTTAGATGTTAAAAATATTATGGGTTATCTCCTTACAAACGATTATACTTGTTTAAGCTGTTTATTTTATTAACGCATTTATTTATGTTATAAGCGCTCATATTTGTTTTATAACTGCTCATAAAACCAGCTTCGTTGCTCTTAGTATCGAATATAATTGATCCGTTCGTAATATATCTACATTGATGCAAAAAAACTATTCAAATAAAAATATGTGTATGAAAACCGAAACTAATATATTTTTTAAAATAGGTATAGGTACTGAAACCGAAAACTTCAGATTTATAGAAATAGAATTATAGGTTATTCCAAACAAACTTTAGGGAAGTTAACTTCATAATATTCCCCTAGTTGTTGCGAAGACAATGGTAATAGGTTACGTTCATTGTGTTTCTACATTGTTTTTCTGTCATCAATCATCTTGCGTCTACGACCAGAATAACACTACTTTAAGTTCACAGTTTGTAATGCAATGTAATGAATCACAAGTAATTAATACCAGTATGGTAAGTCAACTTTAATCATAATGTCTGATGAGGTTTTAATGTGTAACATATAATTTTAGCTGATGATGAGGTAGATATATGGACCCCGAATAAAAATTGTTTATATGTGTACAAACAATTTTTATTAAATTAGATCCTTACGCCAACCTATCAACCTCATCAACAATTCATTTTGGAACAACCCTTCACTTTTGAAAGTTATTAGTTAGACACCGCACCTACCTACCTAATTCGTGTACAAATATTATTTAATATTACAATTCTTGTAAGAATTTTGTAAGAGAAAATGTCCTAAATGGTGAAACGACTTCTTTCGTAAAAGTGGAACAAATTAAAATCCCGTATCTGACCCCTATTTATTTTCTCAATCATTAACACCCTCTTGTATAATGAAAAATCCCATTGAGTCGCCTCTATTAGTGCAGTAATTAGCCGCCCTGGTTCTGAGGTCGCAAGTGTAGCGTCCACCGTCCGGTGGCCATTGTAAGAAACAGTAAACACTGACCATTCCAATTAGAGTCGGTGGGTAACACCCTTTCCGTGTAGCCATTTGTTACAGACGGTCGCGAAGCCGTGACGCTTCAGAAGACCTGGGAAATCACTGAGATTGCGAGAGAGACTTACACACCTCCCTCCGCCCCGTAAAGATAGAGTGAATTGTCTTCCAACGTTGGAGATAATGATCGCCTATGTGCGATAGACTATGTTCCATTTGTTTCTTACAACGATTTAAGATTTAAGGTTTTGTGACATCGATAATGGAAACAAAATGATGAACAGGGATTTTTAAACTGCATTTCTTTCTACAGTTTTATTCCATTGTCAATATTGGGTTTGTTTTAAATTTAATAAATAGTTTAATGAAAACAAATATTATTAGATTTCAGTAATAGGGCCGGATTTAGATATTGAGAACTGCATTTCAAAAGAATACCATTGACCTATCAAATTACATTTGAAATAGCGAGAAATAACTGAGTTAGATATTTCATAATTTTAATTACCTACGATTTCCTAATAGTCCAGCGGCTTACAGTGATATATATTGTGAATTGTGCACTTCGAGCCTAAAGCAATTTTAATTTTTTTTCTTATTTAACACACCTTATTGAGTATTTTTCGGGGTGGAGGCATCACCGGAAGTGTCCGTGTCAGCCGCCATTTTGAAAAAATTGTCCCCGTTTTTTGTTTTTCACGTTTATCTTGCAAATGCTTTACATTAAGAAGAAAACTGTTAAACAGAATTGTAGAGCACAAAATTCTCTACAAGATAGATTTATATAGATTTTTTTATAAATATAAATCAAAATGACGGCTGACACGGACACTTCCGGTGATGCCTCCACCCCTTAAAATACTCAATAAGGTATGGTAATTAAGAAAAAAATTGCTTTTGGCTCGAAGTGCACAATAATTTCACTAAGCCGCCGGACTATAAGGCAATTTGTTTGTAAACAAACAAAATTTGTTTGTAAACAAACATTAAGTCACGATAATAATATCGGACACGTGTCCGCCGACACAATTGCTGCACTTTTGGACTCGTTTTGCAGCATTTTTCATGACTAACTTGTCGCCATATTTCTTCACTTCTTGTGTTATGTTGCTTGTTTATATGGGCCTGTGATTGCAGTAAACGCGAAAGAAATTAGTCTGGAACGGTAACATCGGACGATCTCACCGTACAATGCAAATCATCAAAATGAGAGTTAACCAGCAACTTACGTTCAAAATGTCCACTGTCGCTCGTTTCGTGTGTGCTAAACTAGAACCATATGTTCTCCAAACCTAATCCGTCAATTAGAGGCTGTAAGAAGTTGTTGATCATAGGTCTGTAGCGCTCGCCAGTACTTTATTTTATCAATGCACCATTCTCAGTAACAGTATTACCACAGCAGTGATAGTCTCGAGCAAACAGCTGCTCCGGGGCCGGCCACGTCTGCTACTGTCCTGTATTGAACCAGTCTCCTCAGGGCGAGCGTCTAAATCTCTTAACGCCGCGTTGTTTCTCCAGGGAATTGACGACGAAATTATTTATCAAAAACATATTGACACAATTATTATTACGTGTTCTTGAGGAGTATAGATAGTCATGGTTTCTCTAAATAAATTTTGCATTTGAGAGACGCGATGACATACAACGCAAACTGTAAAAATGAGAGTATCTTCCTATAGGGTGATTACTTGTGCACCACCTTATACTGTTACATTGTTTTTTAATGTAATATTTTTTTGTTATAATTTACGTTGTCATTCTTTTCAGTGTCAATTCAAGTGCGTCTATGCTTATTTGTAAATTTAAGCTTTTGAAATAAAAAATGGATTTGATAATTTTTTTCTATTTAACAAAAAAATATACTTTATATTATGAATTATAAACTGGTAATATTTATTTGTAGGGCAATACCCTGTAAATTAATTAATATAATGTTTAACAAAATTCTGATTACCTGGGCCTAAAATAATCAGCTAAATGACTTGTTAGGCACTTGTCATCACGGGTACACTCCACAATTTATGTGAATAATTAATTAGCACTGTAATAATTTTCCAATAATAATTCATTATAATCTGGATAAGTATAAATTTACACATGTGATCATAATGGTTTAAACACCGTATAAATCAATTTCAATTCTAATTATCCTAAATATATCATTATTTTCCCAAATAAATTTTATATTTCTGAATTGAGCTTAATATACCGATATGGCAGTTTACTAATATGAATATTTATTTAAATAAAATATTATTTGACTCATAGCCTGCAATATGATTTATCAATGTTTTCATTAATTAATTAAACGCCCGAAATATAGTTGAATATTTTATTTTACTTCTCGTTTCAATTTGAACAATATTATGAGAAACATTACATACGTTGTTTATATTTTACATAAATATTGATTATTTTACAATATTCATAAAATTTATTCTAGGAGAAAATTCTAGTAATTAAACACTTCATCATTCTCTCCGAATTCAGTGAAAACAGGTATCAACAAAAAATATTTTCAGTTTTTTAATTTTATTTAGAGAACAGTAACATAGCCCTTTTAAAAACTAAACCAAATTAATTTTTAATAATAATATAAATACTTTCATCTGATTCTTATTTTATGGTTGTCCCAACCGTTCAAAATCACAAAGAATTTATCTAGTTACTTACTTATAATAATAACTAGGTATTACGAGTATATTATTTTTTCCATAGCTTATGTTAAAGTACTACTTTATCGACTATTTTAAGTCGATAAAGTAACAATTTAACTGTAACTAGAGTACAAAAAATAAAATTTTAACAGCAAGGGTAGATAAAAACACCTACTTACTTAAGTTTTTTTACATTTCTTCTTCAAAGTTTTCAAATATTTCTGCATCCACTTTGTTAAAAGTATGATGAAAAACATTACTTCGAAATTTTGTTTTAGTAGTCATTTTAATCATTTTAAAATTGGTTTTCTTATATTTTTCTTTAACATCAGCTATGGAAAAAAATATAATTTTATACACGATGATAAAATTGTATTATCGACTCGAGAAAAATAATTCACTTGCTCCTTCGTCGCTTTTGAATTAATATTCTCTCGTCGGTAAAATATAATTTTATTATTTACTATTAAGGATCGGTTTTATAACTATACAATTTGAACTGTTGATTAGATTATTAATTGACGTTTTAAAGTTAAATTTAGTTTAACCAAGTCTACCTCCATTTTCAAACAAAATTACAAATTAAACAGTAACCCTATTTTTTTTTGCTAAATAAATGTGTAAATTCGGGTCACAATAGTTTTGAACTCAAAATCTAGAAACTACACGTAAAATCTTTCATCTCCCTTGCAGCTAATTACAGCAATCAGTCTTATCTGAGACACCAACTCTCTCTTAGTTCAGCCTCCAACCCTAACCCGGAATTTCACCGCCACCCTCTCTACGTCATCGGATGATGCATGGCCGGCTTCGTCGCGCCGTGGATGGATTTTTAAAACGTGTTTGCGCGAGCGAGTAAGACGTCCTGGCGTCAATATTTGTAATTGTTGATGGATGACGTGACAAAGATATCATAAATACAAATCACGTTAATATGTTGTAAATGCGATGCCAGCGCACGAGGATTTTAGCGGGATTTTCCTGAAATAGCAGCTTACGATGGATAGCGAAATTTCAGGGAGATCAATCCAAGATTGGCGATGCTGGAGAATTTATGATGGGACCTTGAAACTTCTACAGTACTGTAGCAAGATGACTTGCATATGCTACGCTCTGTATTTTTGTTATCTTAAGTTATTTTTAGATACAAAAGTTCAGAGGTCATCTGCATCCCCCTGTACCCTTTAGGCCAGACGTTCCCTTGATTTTTGGGCGTCTGCGGGCAGTTCTTCGACAGCCGAGCTCGAGATAAGTCCAAGATGTAGCACGTTGCTACGGAAATTACGCTTTTGAGTGTAAATTTAAGAATTATTTTTAATATAAATTCGTATTATAAGTTTAGTTGAAACGATAAGTCATAAGTTTATTACTTTATATTCCTGTTATATTCGAAGTTTTTATGTTTAATTAAATATATTTTAAAGTAAAAAGTGTGTAGAGTTTTTGTATGTCATGATTAGTGCCGCTCCCTAATTCATCCCGTCCTATTTCGAGCCACGACTGGTTATCCCTTTCCTTTAAATAAAATTCCTTTCTTTCTTTTCCTATGCCACATAGTTCACCCCTATATTGCTACAGTACTTTCAATCACATATCAAAATCTAGTCTAAAGAAATAACACTGTCTTGTTATATGAAATTTAAGTTCACGCGCTAGACCAATCGGAAGAAAGGGGGGAAATAAGCTAATTTGACTGGACTATTTATTCATATTGTAAGAATAAATATCATATTATTGAAACGATTTATAATTAGTTTGATGTATGTAGGGGTTAAGATAATGATGATGATTTAAATTGTATTTTATTGAATACGTTATGAGGGCATACCGAGTTTTCAGGATGACCGTATGAAAGATATTTATAGAATGTATTATAAATAAGTTATGTTTATGTAAGATGTTGTTGTTAGAACTACTATATTAACTGGGGTTGTAGTGTTGAGTAGTCACAGTCAGTATATCTGGTGCTGTCGCAGAAGACAGTAATAAAGCATTATATCTATAATATATATTAAATAATTACTCATAATTACCAATGCACCGGAGATCTAATAACAACGAAGTTGAAGAGTTCGAAAATATTTCTAAACAAAAAAAAGTACGTCCGTGTATTTGGTGTTATCTGGGATCAGTGTGCGTGAGTTTCGTATAATATCGTCATTTAAACACAATTTAAAAGGAAAAAAGGGTTTATTTAATTTATTTATAGTCTATGAGATCCGTTATACGAACTAAATATACAATATGAGAGTAATTATGTAAATCTAGTACCTATTAATGTTTTTAATTTGTTTTTATTTCTGTTACAGGTACTGAACAAGATAGCTCATTCATATTACCAATATTATACGAGTACTTCAAAGGTAAGCAAGTTTAAAATTATTCTTATGTGTACAAATTAGCGATAATTCAAATCTTCAACAAATGTAATAAGCGCCATTATTTACAATCTATCAAAGCTGTATTTAATGAGACAATAGCTAAACTTTAAAATATTCGCATCTTTTACAAGTATCTTTGATAAAATGAGTGCTTCATAACCATTTTTTCTATCTTTTTAAATAAAATTGTGTGTGAAAAGAAACAAATGTGTATACATACAAACGTTTTAAATTGTGTGAAGAAAGAATGACAAGTAAATATTGTGTGTGAATTTGTGCTATAACGTTGCGAGAACCTCCTGTTTTTGTCACTCGGCAAAAACTTGTGATTAGCAAATCTCCTTCCGATAAAATCTGTGTATTATAATTTCTACGCCATTAAATTCCGGTGAAAAGTCCCCCAAATATAATTCCACACAAGTTGGTATTCTGCGTTTATGACCGAGTTATCTGCCGTCATAATATTCGTAATTGTTAGTCAGTTCAACAACAGCGCGGATGTCAGCACTCGTTATTTGCTTTTATTACGAAAGTTTGGCCCTGTGAAGAGAGAAGTTTTCAACAAATTCACAGATATTTCCGCCCAAATAACGAACAACAAAATAATAACCGAATTAAATACGTGTCCAGAACATTATTTTGTTCAGCACTTTAACTCAAACCAATTGACCAATTAATATAATACGTACTAAGGGTTTTATTAACTCTGTTATTATATGTGTAAATTAGTAAATTATGCACAATTTTATTAGTCATATAATTTGTGTAAAACTACAAATAATCACCGCCCAAAAATTAAATTAAATTTACATTATTCATGTAATTTTAGGTACATTAACATAACTAATATTTAAAAAATTTACACTAAAACTTTGTTTGGGTTTTTTTTGGATTTAAATTATTCATATTTCGAAACTTGCTTTTATTTACAAAAACTTCAATGTTTTACTACAATACTTTCCATAAATAATTTTTTTTAAACTTGTACGCGGTTCAAATTTAAACTTGTTTCTATTTAATAAAAACATATTCTTATTAAATGTTTTAAATTTGTGTTGTAATTATTAGAGAACACTTGAAAATATAATTAATAAATTAACACAATTATAATTATACAATGTCATATGAGATATAACAAACTTACAATAACCAGAATATTCTTGTTGCAACTGTAACAACATTTATTATTATTATGACAATTATTAGCAAACATAAGGGCTGCCTCTTCAAACTAGTGTTTTAAAATAAGCACTCAGCAAATTTCATTTTCCATTAGGTATTATATTTTTTTTAGTTCTGTATTATTTCATTTAAGTATTACATTTTTAAGCTGCGGTCTTTCTTCTTCAGGTTCAAAGGTGAATATGTTTAAAAACCAACAAGCAATTACCTATTATTTTATAAAAATGGTGCATTGCTCTAAGAATTCAACAAAGTTAATCCTAATGTTGGAAACTAATTTTTTATTTTAAATTATAATAAATAAAGTGTTATGCTTTATAAATAAGATAACATAAAATTTAATCAAATACCTACTTATTTTGTTGCAAGATAGATATATTAAAATTTTCAAATTAAATACTGACTAAGTTCAGATTCAAATCTTGGTAAAATTTGAATGCATGGGTATTATAAAAACTAATTAAAAGACTTGTGTTCAAGTAAACTGTAAAAACTTACATATCCCTATACATAATATAAAAATCAAGCCATATCTCTAAATAAGGTTAGTATAAAACCTTAAACATATTCATTCATTCCACACTTCAAATAGGAACCATCATCAATAAATAAATTATATACCATAAAAACTTATGTCCTTTGTTACTTATAAAATTAAATTTGGGTGTCAAAATATTAAACGTTTTCTTGGTTTGAATGTATCTATGTATACAAACAACTGTCATCCCAGATAATTTGGATCATTGGCTCCAAGAAGATAATAATTTCTGTTTTCCTTCTTACACTTCAAGTGCGCAGTTCCAGTTCTGAAACTGCAGTGTTGTTGTTCAGATTCTGTAAGTGGAAATCCTGAAATCGTAGAATCTTTTAGAGACTCGAAGCTACAGAAGCACTATTTCCTGAGTTATGAGTTTTTTGCTCCCTACAGAATGCAACACTCAGCATAATGCTCGTGTTTGCATTCTGGGGCGATATGTTAATGATGAAAAAGTTATCATGGTTGTGATAAAGAAAACTTTATGACCCTAACTTCTAAGTCCGGTTGCCAAGAGCATGTTAAATTAACTGTCTGATTATGCACGTGCACATTGACTCTTTATTGGCTGGATAATTACATTCCGGTTCCGGTTTCAAGATTAATGTTTGGTGAGTATAAAAGGTTAAAGGTTACAAGAAAAAAGATTTGCTATACCAACTTGAGAATTAAGATTTTTTACATAATAATGTGCTATACTTTCAAAATATTTTATAACAATTTTATTTTCTAAAAAATGTAATACAGAGCTGATTAAACACAAGAAATTTTTAAAATGCCAAAATTTTACCATTTTCTTTTCGAAAAAAACTTAAAATTTTAGCTTAACCAAGGCCTATAAAAAAATTTAATATAATGTATATTATAGGAAATTGTCTAAGAAATTCAATTCCGAAAACCGGAGGTCATTATCTCAATTAGTTCAGAAATTATAGTAAGAAAATCACAAAAATTAAAGAAAAAAAATTAAAAATTATTTACATTCTTTGTTAAAAATGTTGCTATACAAGGGTCCCCAAAATCTGAAAATTTTAATTTGGATAGAAAAATGTCTGCTAAATTGAATATTTAAAACCGGAAGTCGATATGTTCATCTGTTTGAAAGTTACAGTTGCAATAGGAAAAATTCAACATTTTTGCAAAGAGCAAACAAAACGCTCCGCTTGTCTTTATCATAACTTGCGAACCATTGATCTGGGGAAAAATTGTTTTATATCAAAATTGTAGCAAATTTTATTCTCTACAACTTTGTAATAAGTACTTGTACTCTACAATGCAGCGATAACGAGATATTATAGAAAAACCAGATTTTGGCAGCCATTTTGTGGTCCCCACGCCCCCGCTCACCACCTACGGGTCAGGACTTTTGATATGTTCATTACTAGACCTTCCCGAACAATGCTACAAAGTTTCAAAACTTTCGGATTTTGAACCGTCATTTGCCCAAAATGATCCTTCGTTGACTGGACTAATATAATTCTTTAAAACCTATCTAAATAATGTGCGTCGTATGTAGTATGTTTTATACTATTTTTATGGATTTCAATTCTGGTTGTCATCATAGTGGTTCGCCTAATAATACAAAGTAATATCTGGTTAACCAAATAATTTCATATATGAAAATTCAACTCACACGCGTTTGTAACGGTAACGTGCAGGAAACACTACACACTACACGCTAGCAATGTTTGTTTACTTAAACATACGACACAACTGCGAATTGGTGCACATTGGGGTTATTCGGCGTTAAATTGCGGCATGTTAATCACCTTAATTATAGACGCAATTGCCTAGTTAGCACAGCAGGTTGTTCATGTTTGTAGATATGATACATTAACCAAGGCAAAAATAAATCCTGTCCAACCGAACCCTTTTTAATTAAACTCTAATGTGACTTGTGACTGATTTCGCGCGTTATTTTAATTTGACGTGATGAGCGAATTCAATAACGGGACACACACAATGTGAGTTGATGTGTCTTGTATACCTGGGGACGTGAATTTTTTAATTATTGCTACTCTCGATAAACGTGTTGCTAATTGGGTGATTTACGTCACTGATTTTACGTGTCATGTAGTTTTTAATTTTGAAATTGCCATTGTGTTGCGAATTAATTTATTAAATTTTAGATGAATTGTTTCGATTAACACATAATTGAACAAAAAGGTATTATGAGTAAATTTTTAATTTTATTCGATATCTATACGCTATCCAATATTTAACAATAGGTATTTATGTTTCAAAGAAATATTGTAATGATTTACTTTTCTCTATTGAACAGATTGATTCAGTAAGCCTGTGAGGCAATTGTTAGCCTTGTATATAATACTCGTAAAATATGGTTTTACTCTGCTGTAAAATAAATCACCACTCAGTTATTTAATAAATTACTGAATCTGTTCGTTAAACATAATATGGTATAGTTTATTTTTCTTGTGGTGGGCTTCACGTCATCATTCAAATTCGTACGAATCAAATCAACAGTAGTGGGAGAAAATTTGGGCGTCACGTTTCTGTTCAGCCATACAGATGAAGCGATGTTGCTCTATCGCATTTTATGTCTTTAGTGAGAAAGAGATGCAGTCATCAGACAAACGTTGAATTTTAAGATAAGTGGGGTAGGCACGTGTAGAACGAAGACAGGAGATATGATGTTCGTTAATTCTTAGTTCGGAAAATAATGACGTGAAGCCTACCACAAGAAAAATAAACGTAGGAAGTACCTATAGCATGAGTTTCAAGTTTATGTTACGGAATGAAGTTTAGTTTATTTACGCCCCTAAAACCCAAATTTAAAATGGTCACCCATAATATTGCAGAACTTGTTGCAGCTGAATCTTTCATACAGTCAAAATGCACTAAAATGGTATTCCAATAATTCCAATGTATGAATTAAGTTCAAACATATGTTTGATATGACTGTCATACCTTTTTAAATAAACTTTGTAACATACACAATACACAACGTTTGTGAAATCTTTATTCAGGCAATTATTTTGCCAACTATGTTTTACATTCGTACGATTTTCAATAGCCTGAAAAAGTGATGACACTTATTTGCATTGTGCACTAAAGTTGTAGAAATGATATAATTAGACTATAAAATTTTGATCGTCATATCATCGTGTAATATAATAATTTACGTATATTTTTAATAAATAATACAAATCAAATGATAACACGTTGTACTTTATTATTAAATTAGTAATCAAATAAAGCCGATTCTAATTTTGACGTTTAAATTTAACAACTTGATAATATTTTTAAAATACAAAAATGTAAAGATAGAATAGACTCTGACTGTAAGTATAAATGAATATTTTCAATCTTATCAATCACTCGTAAACTGATACTGTCTTTTTTGTTTAAAGTTACATATTAAAGTATACATAAATTATATTGTTGTACTAAGTTTTTTTTCTACTTGTCTTTAGTTCGTGTTAAGTTTTTCCGAATTAGTGAAGGCATTCCGATCGAGTAGCGATAAAACAAACATATAGCCCCTCGAATCTTGTCAAAAATGATCTGTTTTCTTTCTTCGACTGTCAGTGACGAAATCAGAACAAAACGTTATGATGTTTAATACATTTTTCTTGATTCCGTGAACGGTTTTCTGGCGCAGAAGTGAAGAGGCAGATCGAAATGCGAGAACTGAGGACTGTCATGATTGAGAACAATTTGAAAGAACGGATGGTTTTTCACGACGACAGGATAAAGGACCGTGTAGAGAGAAATGAAGCGAAAGAAGTGCCAACGAGAGAGGCGAATGACATGGAATCAATCTAAGAAGAGGGTGAACTCTCCTTTACACGGTAAAACCACCAACGTCACACTGATTTTTAATGTAGACCTACTTTAAGGTAAATTGTGTATAAAGAAACAGTTTTATTAAATTTTATATTAAGGCATTCCGCGATATTTGAAATGGAAATCTCAACGATCCTGAACAGATTTTCTTTTACTTCGCCTTTGCATTATTTTGAACAAGATGTTAGATTACACAAATTTATTTTAGAATTTCAACACGAGTTAAGCCTTGTTCGCACAAGGATTCTTTGAAGATTCTACCAAGATTCTGAATCCTGGAAAAGATGAAGTTTCAATGAGATTCTGAATTTGGAAAAAAATAAATTCATGGTTTTGAAACAATGAATAAATTATAAATTCTTCTTTTCCAAGACTGATTGAAGATTCAATTTAACAGGCAATTCTCACTAGAAAGAAGAAGACTTTTCCAGGATTCAGAATCTTGGTAGAATCTTCAAAGAATCCTCGTGCGAACAGGGCTTTATGCTTTATGTTTGATTTTATGGTAAACTGAACATATTTTAAGTCAAAAGTCGACGTTTCTCTATTAGTTAGGTATACGGCTTATTCAGAGCTGCTACGAAACATGTTCAATATTATAATTTTTTTATATTTTAACCAACTCCAATATTGCATACCTATATCTTGTGAAAATGTCGTAATTGTCTAGCTAATATTACGTGTAGTTTCCTTAACTCAATGACGAATAAAAATTATATAAGAATCTAAAAATGAAGTAAGCTGCAAACATATTATTTCTTTTTCTACGTTTACCATTTGAAATTTAATGTATAAAAATTTGAATGTGTTTATGATTTAATATAAAATATATGACTAAAAAGACAAACTCAACAGCAAAGTGATTAAAAATTAAAATATAATGTGCAAATAATATGTAAATTTTTCAATAAATCACGGCATCATTGAATTGAAAAATTTCACATTTTATTCATCACGCATATGTTTTCATTTACCGAACTGCGTTTTCCACTTTATCGCATATAAAATGCAATCAACAATCAACCTATTGCAATATTAAAATTGCCTCATTGTATTTTTAACATAATCAAATAAAATAAAATCTCATTATTAACTGCAATTAAAATAATAATCCTATTATTATAAAATATTGAAAGCAATTACAAGCGCATCGACTGGCAAACACATTCAATATGGCGCTGAAAAACAATTCCCACTCCCAAACAAAAGGCAATCGGTAATTTTCGCTGTTCCTAGCTTCCAACATCAATTTTATTTTTTGTTGTGCACTGGAACGATTTTGATATCACGATATGACTACACACATACATGCACACAGCCGGACGTCGATTACTGTCGACGCAAGCCAAATGGGAGCGACGATGGGCCAGGGTTGTATTAAGTTTATATCAAGACGTCAACAATAAATACATTGGAGAACACAGACATTTTATATTGCTTTTTATATTGTTACACTGTCACAGTAGCAAGGGATCAGTTATTTCATTAAATTTTGAATTGTTTAAATGTTTAGCTTTAATATGACACCATATACATTCCACCCTTATTTATGAAGTTTTTAAAAAGTATTAGTAAATTTTAACTTTTAAATATTAATATTGATTATTGAATATTCAACTCTTAAATAATAATAATTGTTTAATTTAAAACAATTAGCAAACAGTGTATCTGGTTTAAAATAAGATAGCTATTAATTTTGTTTAAATTATTAAATATCGTGCCTACTAATCTTATTTTTTATACAATAATTATTACACCTACACGTATAACGTACTCTACGTTATTATTAGGTTTACTTCTGTAAGTCTTTTACAATATCAACCAAAGAAAAAGCATCGAAATTTTTCAAAAAATAACATGAATTTATATTTTACTTCAATAAAAAAGAGTATTAGTATTATGATTAGGTAATTGAAAAAGTTGAATTGTTATAATTGTGCAATTAAAAATTTTCATAATAAATTATCTATTGTTATACAACCTTTACATAATTTTTATTTAAATAATGAAAAACTTTCCTAATATTCCGCGTTGAAACAACTAAGTCCTATTTAGAAATTTAGATAATTTAATTTGAGGTATAATAAAGAATACAAAAAAATTTTTAAAAATAGAACCAAATACAGAATTGCAAGAAAAGCTCAGTAACGAGTGGCTAATCCTGCTCTGTATTTGGGTGTGGGTCAGTCGTGGGGTAGATCAGGGTTCGACAGGCCGATCTCATCGCCGAAATGACTCGAACCTACATTTCTGCAAGAACAAGATCAGTCTGTTAACCTTGCTGAGTACGATATGTTCCTTCTTCGTTTTGGCTGACTCTTCGGCTCGTATTTTACAACCCCGAAGTCTCTCTGTCCCTTTTTCCTCGCGGCAATTACATGAAATACGGCCCTGATATAAGAGCGGTTTGTTTTTTATCGCCCAGTGGCAAGATGTTATAATAAAATGTGTAATAGAATTGACTCACTCTGAGAAATGCCGATCGTAATCGTTTTTATTGAAATAAATTTAATGAAGAGCGAATAAAAATTTTACTGCTGACGCGAATATCATTTTTAGTTTTATTTCAACACTACCACATTTTATTCCATAAAAATTATCCCCTAAATCTTTTAGAAATCAATAATACTTTATTAAGCCAATGACCTTATCAAACTTAAAACCATATTTTTAACGTACGTTTAGTATACCTCAAGAAGTAGGTACGTAATATTATATTAAAGTAAACAAATATAAAAATGAAATACTAAATAATATCGTAAAACGTGTCATAAAACAAATGAGAAAATGTAATTAATATCGAATAACGTCACAGTAAATTAAAACTCTTATATATGTGCCGGTATTAGGTATAGTTATAGCAGTAGAAGATTTTTGCGTTTTTTTAAGGTACATTAATTTTTCTGTAAATATTGTCATAAAAATTTTTAATCAAAAACTTATATTGCTTTCTTACGACAATTTTCTAAGTTTCATACAATAACAGAATCTGCATAACTCATTCACGAAATGTTTATTTAATTTTTCAATTTAAAATATATAATACCTACACGAGTAGACATCGTATTGTTCAATTTAAATACAAAGTTATCAAAGTAATGAAATATAGTACAGTAGATATATAATGTACAGTGAAATATTGGCTTTATTTTGTTTTTCTTTATTTTTAGAAAAACTCATCAGGACTTTCAGGACGAAGAGTTTGTTATTTATTTATATAAAATGATTTGATTTAAATCTGACTCAGTGCACAAAACTGATAAACCAATAAAAATATATTTCCCCAATGTGTTTTTTGTTGGCAAATGTATATTTAAGTTATAATGTGCCATTGAAAATAAGATATTAGAATGAAAAGAGCGAGTATTTTTCTATATAAAGACTAATTGCTGGATGTTCATTAAAATAATTAATTTTTTGCACGATTAGTCTTTTTATCAACGTGCCATGTCTGTTTCCAAGACGGTATGTTGATCTTATCAGTTGCTAGGCTAAACAAAACGGTAAGTAATTTTCTTATCGTTCACTGAACGGTAAGTAAACTAAAACTGAATAGTAAATTAATTAGACAGAACGATAAGTAAATTTAATATTAATTATGAAGAAATTTATATTTGCGTATGGATAAAAAATAATGTAAGCGTCACGAACGTTAAGGAATTACCGATGTCAGACAAAATTTGGAGCCTTCGCTTCGCTTAGTCTTCAACTTCAAACATTGTCTTCCATCGGTAAACTGTGTCCTTACCGTTCTTGATATTTAATATACTATAGGTTATAGTCGAGGTTTCGGCCTAATCGCCTAATTTAATTTTTTTTAACCGTATTAGTCCTGGTGATAGTCTTAGTATGGCAGAGACGTTGACTTCTTAGTAGGTATATTAAATAAATTATCTAACTAAACATCCATCGATGTTATCTTTAATTTATATTCCTGTACCAGTCACGATTGCATATAATTACCTATTTTATTAATGTTCAAATAAATAAAGCATTTATATTTTATACTACGAAAATTATTGAAAAAAAATACATGTACGTCAAAAGCAGAGTACCTAAACATATTAAAATATTTACGGTGTAATATTGAGAGTAAAATAGTAAGATAGAGTATAATACTTATAAGATGTTAATATACAATTTTTGTGAACTTTGATTATATATACTACGTTCTCTACATGAGATTTTGATTTTTAAATACGTAGGCAAATGTTCGACAATGATATGTCTTCACTGACTTCTAACAATTTATTTTTGCTAATTTTCGTGTTAATAAGGAGTTGTTAAGCATAGCCAAATGTCTTCTAAAGTGCTGTTAAGTTGTACAATGATTAAAGGAAAAGTTGTCAGAAGAACCATCAGCGGAGATAATAAGAAAAAGAGCACGTAGCATCTTTACAGCTTTGTTTTTTCACAATTATGTCAGTTTTACAGAGGAAATTGCCAACAAGAATAGCATTTGTATTCCGTAAAAAAGTTTTAGAGGAAAAAAGCGCAGTCTGCACATCGTGGAGTAAGAATCGCGCACTTTTGCTTTCGAATTTGCAGACATGAATTATAAAGTTTGTTAACGCGAAAACACTTATCTACCTTAATAAAATTAACGCCGTCGTCGACATAGTTCAGTCTTTTAACAGAAGTGGAGTGATATTATTCGCGTAATTTTTATAATAATAATATGTTGCACAGTACATTTTTTTTAAGTTCCTATAAGAATGTTATCAAAGTACATACTATTTAAATTATAATAATGTTATATATACATTCTTGGGAGAATTACGATTTACGATTATTTTGTGAATTTTAGAGATTTTTTTTAAATGCCAGGTGTTGTTTAATGCCATAGATATATTAGTTTATAAATTATTATTTCAGTTAACGGTGTTTACGGTACCTAGTTAAATTTCGGTTTCGTTTATCGGTTACGATATTTTAAAACGATTTCGTTACGTTTCGGGTTCCTGCCTGTCAGGTATGTATAGTACTCGTAACTACAATTTAAATAATTGATATAAATCCAATAGACCTAAGTCTACTTATTGTACGTAAATAAAACCATAATCATAGATATAATTTTGGGAAATATTTGCTTTTTAGATTGCGTTATTTTTGAGAAAAAACTAAAATATTATTTATTTATTTTCTCCATTCAACAAGATTAATAACAGAATGCAAAATAAAGCATCCCATGCTTACACAAACAGAAACATATTACAATGTTGTTGAAAAACAAAATTATGATGTTTAAAATTTGATACATACTACATGAAAAAGTTAGGTGGATGTTAAAAGTGTAATATACCATTCAGATCATCGTTGTATAAAGAAATAAAAAAAACATCACCAAATATATGATAATAACACGCATTACATATCAAAGATGAAATAAACTTTGAAAAAAAGTACATTTGGATGTGGAGGGAAACTTTTTGTGGCTTATCTTCAAAGCGAGAGCGAGATACGTTGGAAGCAATAATCGATTTACAATCCCTTCACAGCATTGAGAGCATCATTCTTATCGCTGGTCTCCGCTCGCTCGAATTTCTATTGCAGCGAAAACATTTACATGTCCCACTGCGTCCACCCAGCCCGCAAATCGGAGCAGTCAGTCGCCATTTATAAGAAAATCACATGAAGAACTCATTATCCATTTTGTTAAATTTAGTATTAACAAATGCTTAAATGTCAAATGAATATTGTCAAAAGAGTATTCAAGATTTATAATGAGAATTTTAAGCAATTTACGACACTTTGTACAAGCGGAAACTTATTTGAAACATTCTTGTAAACTGGAAATTGTTTTACGAAAATATATTTTCTCAAAATTGAAATGGTAATGACTACGGTATATAATAAAATTGAAACGATATTGTAATTTTGACTTTTCATTTTTCAGGAAACTTAAAGAAAGAATGTAAGAAGTATTTCCATTTATGGTTAAATCTGGATCTGAAAAATGACTAAGAATAAGAATTCGAATTGCAAAGTACTGCGGTACTTCAAGCCCTAAAGCTGGATTTACACGAGCCGGCATCGCCGTCAGATTGGTGACCGTTTCCACCGTTCTATTCTACTGCCTAATTGGCTGACGCTCAGCGTTCTCAACGGTCTAAGCGTTGACAGCGAGAATGAAATATTTCAACATTTGACGGTTTGACGGGCCATTGTAACCGTCATTTCCTCTTGCGCGTGCTTCGTTATTATAAGATTTGTAGTAAAACCAACCTAGTTATATTTTTACTTCTTAATAAACTATTCTTAATTTCCCGGCATAACAGACAGAGATCCTTTTTTGGAAAATTATCAATGTTTAGCTACACAATTAACGATGAGGTAACAGCACACACAAGTGACATAAGAACATAACCTAACAATTTAGGTTAGATATATTTCATTTTACATTTCCAAAAGTTTTGAAAAGTTTGACCCCGCATGTGAAATACCAGAGTGTTTTTTTTGCTTTAGCGGCCGCTACATGAATCCAGTTTAAGGTGACTTTGTCTGTCGAAAATTAGGCACTCTAACTCTAACTCTACTCATAACTAATTTTCTATTTGATAGATTATATAAAAATATATATTTGAAAAGTATGATGTTAATTATTATGAATGAATATGAAAGTTGATCATTGTTAATAAACCATAGTAAAAAATAAACAATGTGTGCAAAATAACCCTTTTTCAACTGATCGTATTTCCTTTACCTGCCAAAGCATTGATAATTCAAAATAAAATTATTTCTAAATTCGAGTACTTACTAGTGTACCTATCACCGATTTCTATGAAATTGTCACTAGTAATATCCCAAGTGATATATGCCAATTTCACGAGTAGAAGACGAGTGAAATTATTGCAGCAATGCACGACGATAAATTTTCTGCGGATATTAATCCACGCCGATGGGCATTCGAAAAGAAAATCGCATTAATTATTTAATAATAATTGCGTTTTTAACAATTTACTTAGAATATTAAACAAGATGGACTAATATCTTGTTCAGTTTTAACGTAACGAAAAATAAATTAAATTTATCAACCTGTTTCTGTATTTGTTTGTTATACTACATGATTCTTTGTCTGAAGCCTAAAGCAATAAAAAAAATATTGGAACTCATTTTTATTCTAGACTGTTAGATTTTTAATAAAGATACAGTTTTTATATCGAATCGGCAGTAAAATTTCGTTTTTAAAATTTTGTTTACGATATGCAGTAATATTTGTCAATGTTAAAAAAAAGTTCATATAAGTATACCGTACTTTATTAATTTTTTAAATAAAAGAACCTGCATTCGTTATTTGTGTATCTAGTATAGCGCATTGTTTTTTGCACGCGGCGAAAAATTTGTCCGGTCGGTGCGAAGCCAAGATAGACGACTCACCAATTGTAACAAACAAGCTCTACCCGACGAGGTGCATACAATATTTTTTGTACAGTCGTATAGCGTCAAAAATAACTAATTTTATAATTATTATTTGACGTGCTTATAACAATTCAATGAATTCGTGGTTATCATCAAATAATCATCTTCATAACAAACGTTTATAATCAAATCAAAAATTTTAAAACAAAGTGTTTAAAACCGTTGTTTGAGGCTAATGTGAGGCAAATTTAAAAGTTTTATGTTTTTGTCGCACTAGTGCGACAAAAAGTACTTTATCGTACAATCGTGCAATTTTTAACATATCTTAAAAATTTAATAACAATGTTCATATTGTATAACGATTGTAGAAAAAATAATTGGTTTTCTAAAATAAATAAGTATGTTAGACCGTCATTTACTTGTAAATAGAGACGGATTTCACTGCACGCAAATCAAGGAGTATGTGGACGGCAACGGTTAGTTTCATATGTTGCCCCTAAAGAATAGCAGCAGCACTCGAATCGAGATTGTGGAAATGCGGAAATAACGGAAGTGTTTGCAGATAATCGTCTGGGTTTTGTCTGCATTATAAATTGTAACTACATTCTTGCTTCTACTATTGGTTAGAGATTTACCTCGGGATATTTACCGATGCTCCACTGCACTTGATATAGAACAAATGTTTTCTAATTTAGTTAATGTAAATTTTATATTTCATTATTATGTACATTAATGAATGTTCTCTTTTTCATGAATAATACAACGTTCATATTATGTGCATATTATTAATTATTTCATAGTGGATATTTTTACACATAACTAGATACTCAAATGAGTTAATAAGTTTATATTATACCTGCAAAACTATTGAAATATGTCTAAATTTTTCACTCTTCTTAGTAAAAGGACTGTAGCTCATTCGAAAGAAAGATGTAGAACATAAAATTATCACATTATCAGTATCAGTAGGTAAGTTTATACTCGTACATGCCTCCAAAACTATTGAAATACGTATTTTTCACTCTTCTAAGCTAATAACAACATTGAAAACAAATATGTAGATTACTAAAATTAATAGCTATTGCAATATATAATTTTTATTTCAATAACTTGTATAAGAAGAGGGTAAAAATAATAAAAATTTATAAAAATTACCAGTTTACATCCAAACTCCAAACAACATAGGTATATACTTAAAAATAGTTACGCAAATTATGTCATGCACTAACAAATATGTTAGGCTATTTTATGCTTAAATCAAATTTAAAAAATATTAGTTAACAAATGAGTCTTTCTTAAATTCCTTGAAACATAAAATTTAAAAAATGCACATGTTTAATATTTATTATCGCTTGATGATTAAAGTTAAATTTCAACTATAATATAGGTCCATTATTTACCCTTCCATAAGAAAAAATTACAAAATATTGGTTTTTTCTAGCCATATTATTTTTAACAATCGAATACCATGTCACAAAACCAACTATCCGGTCAGTACTTATACCAGTTATCCAGTTTCGAATATTTCATGACTTCTATTACAACTTTATATCCAGTATAATATTCTCGTATGCTAAACAATATACTGACCTTATAAGGCCGTTATTATTAATTCCTATAGTGTCACCTTATCCCCGTGTTGCTTTCCACGGCTCCGGATTAATTCAACGCCTATAATTTAATCCAAACATTATTACACAACAAGTAGATTTGCTCTCACGTTTCCCGGAGCTCTCGCCCGGAACGCCCGGAGTTAATATGAAAATATTTCATCCGTAAACTATAATGGTGGGTAAAATTCACTGCCCTATGTTATTGCAACACGTAACATGTGGTCAGAAGGTGTAAATGACAGGATCACGTCACATGTCAGATCAGTTCAGCTCAGTGTGCTCGCAATTTCGCTTGTAATGAAACACTGTACAAATCAGGTACGCTGGTAATTTGATTCATGTGATTACGTTGTTGTGTGTTTTGTTATTTGTGTTACATACATTTGTTATAGTGACAGAAAATTTTACAATTCAAATAATTTTGTTTTGGGAATTAATTTTTAACCAACGACATGGAAATTTATTAATTTGTAATTAAATTAATTTTTGTGACTGATGCATATGGTTTTAATTACACTGTTAAAATGCGTAATTTATTATAATATTGGAATGTAACTTGATATTTAAAATATTGCCACCCATTAAAAATAACTACTAATTGCATATTTACACTCAAAATACAATTTAATCAAAATTTAATGTAAACATCAAAAACAGAAAAATTTCTACCTATTAATTTCAGTTAAGAGGCGCGTTCGGAAAATATCGAACTACTGAACATAAGTCGTCAATTTCAAAGTGTGGAGGATTTTGGTGACCGTAAGCCCTTTTTTTTGCGATCAATGGAACAAAAAATGTAGTAAAACAATATTATAGATTGTACTGGGGCAACTAGAGAATCTACAATATCAACAGCGAAAATATTGCATCATATGGTCCCATATCATATCTCATTTAATGTATATACAGACGAATGAAAAAAGTACCTCTAGTTAAGAAAGGTTCTTTTCAGAAATTAAAAATTGCTTTTTGTTCACCAGAAAAAAATCATAAAAATCAAGAAAAATGACTGATTTCAAAGTCATTTTTATCCAAAATCATAGATAAAGAGGAAAAATGAAAGCAGAGAGATCTTCTAATATCTTTTGGTAACATGTTTATATGTCGTAAATAAAAAAATTCTAAATATCAAATGGCCATAGGACGCGCACACCTCTGTTTTGCTATAAACTCAACCACTTAAATAACTCAGGCTAGTAGTAAATACATTTTAACGTTACCATGGTTGCTATTAATGCAATCCATTCTTCCATTGGCGGTTATTTGTGTCATGCGATTTTCAGGTAAATTTCATATTGATTTGGCTTTGATTGGTTGATTGCTCTCTACATTGATGACGTGTATGCACTAGGGATTGCAAATTGGTATATCGCTTTACCAGTAAATATCGTAAAATTCCTTCGAAAAAAGAAATTTATTTACCGGTAATTCGATATTTTTTGAAGTAGTTCAGCGGCTTCGATTTTTGTAATAATTCGGTATATTATAGATAGGTAATGCTCTCAATATTAATTTTAATATAATACATATATTTCCGCAGTTGGCAATTAGGAGATGACAGCCACGATAAAAAATGTTTTTACGAACTGATAATTAAGATTTATTTTTATGTAGTATTTTATATGGTTATAATGTGACATTTTTCGGACTATTTATAATAATAATACAGTTTTAGTACCGTTTGGACTTATTTTATATACTAGTAAATTACCAGTAACCCGGTATTGAAAGAAAATTTTTTTGATTATAAATCTAGTCATGCCAAATCAATTTGCACTATATTTTAAATAGCGGATCGCATATGCGTTTTGTGTTATGGTCAAGGTGTCAAGGACCACAGTTTTTTCCTTTCTTTTCTATTACTTGGAAAAAAAACTACGGTAAATAATTTATTTACTCAACTACAATTAAGTACAATATTATAATTTTCACCCATTATTAACCTTAAATCAATGAATTGAAGTTTGTATTAAAATATCGCTGACGTAGAATCACGTATTGTCTTATATATTTGGTATTAAATAATCACCAGACGTAAGTGAAGAGTGAAGCCTACATTTGTCTCTCAAACATAAAATAAAATTGAATAATCATTATTCACATCACTACAACACCACCACTGTTCCGCTTTACTTCACGACACCCTCTATGTATCTTCAGATGAAAGCTAGAAACACGATGTTCCTATGTTCTATTCCACCCTAACACAATAGCGATTCCAGAGGTGAAGTTAGTGGTAAAGTGAAACAGTTTTCAGGCAACGAACACGCGCCACTACACATTCGCCAAGTTACAACAACCAACCTCAACATACGAGCTACGATAGCTTCGGCTTTGGCTTGTTGCTCTCGCTCAGGAGAACTACTTCACGTACGAGTGTAGTGGGTTGAAGTGGCCTTCAGACTTGAATTCAGGGGTGGGAATCATCAAGGAAGTGTAGAGCCCTGGGGAGGTGACATACAATATCACCAAGAATATTTAGTAAGGCTTATGTAACAAAGTATTATTGATGTAAATTGGTTTGTTCTTCTACACTTACTAAATCAGTTATCTAAATTAAAAGTTAGTAGAAAGGTTCACGTGTTATGATGATACAAATTAGAATCAATTTCAAATGATTGAATAATCAAAATGGTAAATAAACAAATAAGAAAGAAATGGAATACTGTAAAAGAACAATGGAAAGTAAATTTGCATGTGGGCTGAACATAATATCATAAATTTTTCAACGGTACAATTTTTGTGCGATTTTTAATTAAATTTTCAGTGGCCATTAGGAAATTAGTAAAGTAATCAAACCATTTATTTTTTAATAAGCTCAGTAAGAACTCTGTGTTTCAAATATATCGTTTTACTCAAGCTACTAATAACAACATGCGATAAATTCTATAATAACAGTTCATTGTTAGTTTAAGTTTAAGGGTGTGATGACCGTTACGTCAAAAGTTTCTAAACTAATAATAAACAGACATTGTGTATACCTCTCTTTATCACATATTCATTCGTTGGTTCATGTTACGTCTGTATAATATGTTTATCTCTTTTCCACTAGTAGGTATAGTACTTAAAAAGAGAACGATACATCTACGTCAAGGAGAAATGTAAAACCTTTGATATAATATTACTACGTAATGGATGGATACTAAACAATACACAAAAGTGGTGACAACATGGTCACGTGACATATGGAAAAAGAGCTTACTATAATATACGAAGTAAAATATAAGTTTTTTTGACATTTTCACAATACAGTAGGCGCTTGGTTATGTGAACTTATAAAAACTAGGACAATTCGTAAAATCGAATTGTTCATTTAATCAAAAATGTATTTTTAATAATCTATTTAATATTATTCGAAGCATATTCATGTATATTTATTTATTTATTGACGTCAGTTCTACAGGATATGAAATCCCAATAATTACAGAACGGTTACATAACAAAAGAAAAAATATAAAATGCATAATCACAAGTAGATGTTACATAATAATTAATAAGCATAAACAAAAGAATATAAAACAAACATAAAATAATACACCAAGATAATTAGTTATTTGTTTTTGCACTGTTTTCTTAGCACTCAAGCATTTTACTAATGACATGTCGGCCATAACTCTATCTCTACATTTTCGCAATACAAGAAAGTAAATAATCAAGATCAAAAATATTACTATCACATAGGCTTAAAAATATAAAATGGAGCCCTATAGCTAATAAATGTTTTAAAACTTCGTATTTAGGATTTCAGTTTTTTTTTTTTACCAAGGTACCAAGTAGATCTGTACTTTGTATCAAGCACTGTTGAGCTGTTCACATAATCGAAATTGACCGTGTCCACTCTATAGAACCTCATGTGTTAAATTTTGACTGTTCACTATAGTGGATGGTACGCCCACTGCATAATTATAATAATATATAATAATTTATTTAAATTTATGTTAAAAAATATATCCTTGCAATAATTTACCACATTTGATCACATACATTCAATTAAATATATTTTATATTAATATTGAACTGTACACCGATACGCAATGCTAGACCGAACCATATTTTTGAAATATATGAAAATAAGTTTGTATTTTGTTTAAAATAGATGTTATCCACTTTTACGCTGATAGTCATTTCAGGTTATGTTATGTAGAAAATTTAAAAATATTCACAACGTTGTTCGAGGAACAGAATAACAAATAGTAATAATAAAACGATACTCAGAGCACAAAGCAAAAACACAACCGCAAACTACAAAAGAATTATAATCCTAAATAGGAACTTGCAAATGTCAAAATTCTTCTTAAAGTGGTGTGAAAAGGAAAAGTGTCATTCATTTTGTAGGTATACCTATGGCACACTTCAAAAATCAAGTGTTACTCTTAGAAACCAGAAAAAATCTCTTTATATCTTGTAAAGGTTCATCTGATTATTTCCTAGTAAAGCTTTCCATAATGATAACGAGAAATCCCTATATGAGTATCTATCGCGATCTTAAAATGATCAGGAGACAGGAGATTATTTTCTTTTGCCCGAGAATAAGTGTGGATAGTATTATACTCATAATGATAATATGTTAATATGAATATTGTTAAAAGTGGGCCTTTTCACGGTTGCTTAGCAAGTAAAGTGTTACTTTATGGCGGCACAATGTTATTTTATTTATACTTTTAACACGTTGCTAACGATTTCTATCAATACGTCAATAAATATGATCTTACTTGTCGAAATATCATTCTTCAATTTTTAGTTTTTAGAAATAAACAATGAAGGTACCTAGTAGATGACATATTGTATGATATACACGTATGTGTTAAAAGTGATTTTATTTCGTTCGTGGGAATCCCCACTCACTCATTAAATATCACTTTTAACAATTATATCATAAATAACTATTAATTCTTGTTATAGGAAAGCGATAATTACATGTTAAAATTCAACACAAAACAGGTTCTTTTAACCTAAAAAAGAAATACTTTGCTGGTGACAAATAAATTGAATAAGTAACTAAATTATAAGATCATGTTGATAATTTTCATTCATAAACTTCAAAGCAACTATGAATTGCATAGTTTCCTTCTTCCCCGTTATTCTTTTTACCTAATAAAAAATTCAATTAAACAATATTACGTTCTAGTCAAAGAAGGCAATAAAATAACCGCCGTTGCCATTGTGACAAAGGCAGGCACCTAGTATGCAATCTATACAAAGTAACGTCACAAACAGTTGTTATAAATTTATAATTGCACGTTCCATTTCACAGGTTTCTTGTTTGCAATATATCATCCGCGAACGGTTTTGTAGATTCTTTTTCGAATAAACCCGTCAATGTGCAAGGTTCGGTTTGCGCGGAGGCGGCTCGAGAGGCAAAGGCAGAAACACCGGGCGATAAATCTAGCGACACTTCAACCAACTTCGTTTGTGGCGAGTAATTGTGCCGTGCGCCATACAGCGACATATTTTACAATTTTTTGCCGAACCTTTGTTTGGATTCCGAGTCTTTATAGTTGATCACTGCAATTTGTTTACACTCAACTTAGTCGAAGTAAGCGAAAGTCTTTTAAAACACATTTTAAAAAATCTGACGTGGCCGTTACAATACCTCTCGCCTTGACATTGAAGTATTATTATTTAACCTCGTATTTAACCAAATATTAAGCTTTAATTTAAATAAAATACAACAACACCGTATAACATTTGATATAATATTATAAAATAATCATACATTATATTATTTTAAAATGCATAATGGACTTATAATAATTATGTAGGTAAATAAATTATATATTTCACAAATTTAATCAGCTCTTAGTTTAATATATTATTTTATTTTATAAATACCATATTTACATAATACTATGTCCATTTAATATCTATACTATATCCAACATTTCAAAATTCTACACCACACTCTACACATGCCCTACACCACAGAGAAACCTCCTTGCCACAGACATCTGTTTATCTGTCACATTGACAATTTTATTTTTGTTTTAAATTTTATTTCTATTTCGGGATTCACAAATCGTGGTAGGTAAAATTATATATTTAAAAAAATTATATTTCTTTATTTGTTAAAGATATAGAAACAAGTAAGATTAAATATTGTACAATGTAATTTCTTCTTTTATGTGTGGTATGTCAAATTATAACAATCGCATTATTTTATACAATTTTTGCAAAAAATGTTATAGTGCTACAAGAAAAATACCATTTCCGGTTAGTGGATTTTTACCAAAATCTTTTCAGCTCTTCATTAACACATATAAATGTATAATGCAAAATATTAGAATTTTATGTTCAGTAGAATTTGAGATAATGAACCGGGACGAAAGGCTATAGTAGGCGCACATACAGACTTTCATACATACACACAGACACACACACACACACAGACATCATCGTGAAAATAGTCAAAATAGGTTCTAAAGGTGCTAAAACGTGCTTATTGACAAAAATCTCGACATCGAATTTTTTCACGATCCCTATACCTCTCTAGGCGAGAGGTAAAAAGAACAAAAAAGGGTATGGACATTTTCTATACAGTGTTACGGTTTACCTACGTTTTTGAGGGAGAGTTCGCGTATTTACAGAAGGGAAATGTGCAGAAACCAATATTCGTTAGATAGAGAATCCAATTCGAAAATAAAGGTATAAAATATCTAAATTTTATGTTAGTACATAGGTAATGAATTTGTTCTTTTTATAATTTTGTTGTATGTGTTTGATTAAATGTTTTAAACTTACGTTCTGGTACGAAATGCACATTAATTTTGCAATCATTGATTGTGCCTTTAATGGATTAGAGTGGTAACTTACCATGCCGATAAAATCTTCCTAATATCATTTACGCTGAGGATTTTTAGGCTTTTGCCTATGTTTGTATCATAGATAGAAATATAATTGATCGCATTTAGACTATTTTGTAAAATTTGACAAATTTTGCCTTTTTATATATTTTTGAACTATTTTCTGGCTTATTTTTGTCCTTAAATAGCATTTTTATTTTATTTTCAAAGTAAATTGGCAGATTACAAAAATTTCAATTTGTAGTGTAGTGTAAGTATTTTAACTTGCTTTCGAATATTATTTCTTTTCACTAAAATGCCAAATAATAAATTCGTTATTAAATACCAAATATAAGTACACCTACATAGAAAACAAATTTTTATCAATAAAATAAATTAATTCAATGCTTTTTTTATTGCGCTTTTTTAAAAATTGTGCCCTATTTTAAATATTTTTTGCCTATTTACCCTACATTTTTTAGTTTTTTAGGTGTCCAAAAATCCTCAGCCTAATCATTTAGTCAAAGCATTAAAGAACTGAGACGACTTACTTATTTTTATTGATTTCCCTTGGAAATTTAATTTTAAATTAAAAAATAAATTCGTCTTTCAAAGTTCACTAATAATATTCCTAATTAAAAAATGTAGATCGGTTCGCTATTGTTCTATTCTCAGTACGTGAGTTTCCTATTTAAGCGCTGTTTATATTTAGATTTAGATGATGAAACAATATAAGTTTTTATTGGCATTAATTCTTTGATACCCATCTCTTTATTCGATACCTTCGGTATTCGTAATCCTTTTAATACAAACCCGTTTATTCTGCTCACTCAAAGGAATTAATATTCGTACCTGCAACAAACAATGAATAATATTAGTTCCTTAACTCACCGGACGTTCACGCTTACGCTCACAATTTATGTCACTCTCATATCCTCTCCTCCTCCTCATCAAAAGCCTTTCATTCGACATTCGCTTCACACGTTCAAACCACCACAAACCACTACTGACATGACATAAGTATCATTCACACAGACCATAGAATAGAGCAACATGCAATTATTGTAGCGTAGTGTTAATAGTGCATAAGTTTCATTTATATTCGTACATAGATAATTAGTGTAACTGCTTGTTATATGGTATGGTATAACCTCAAACTAAACATGGACCTATCAGAGATAACCATATCTTACAGGTACTCGTAGATATGTCAAATTTATTAGCGCACAGTGCATTTTATTATTAGAGAAGATAATAAAATACATCAATGGTAGACCAACCAAATTATTTATGATATTATAGTATTTTTACTTTTTGCATCTTTATGACAGTTGCATTGGAACACTTGGACCATAACTTTTACACTACATGCAATGAAACAATTACGTAATACCGAAAGTAAATGATTACTGGGTGATTCAAATCGATCTCTAATGTTGAGCGTTGGACCGGAAATTTGAAGGTTCGGGTTGACATAATTGTCTTATTTTGAGATTTTTTAATAATATTCTTTCAAATTACTTAAACTGGCAATATGAATATTTTAAAAGGTTACATTAAAATTAATTTAATTTGTAAATAATTTTACCCTATAATACAACGAGATAGCACAGTGGTACACAGGTCGTGGGTTCGAATCAGGTTGGATATTTTCACAGCTTGGCTTAGATCGGTATACCTACTCTCGTCACCAAAGTTGGGATACAATTAACTTGGCAATTACAATACGGCTAGTGACTGTAACAAACAATGGGCTCCGGGTTGGCAACACGCATCCTAGTGAGGAAATCAACGTGGCATTATGTAAACGGAAAATAAAAAATACTAGTGTGTATGTGGAAAGTCACTCTGATTCAATACCGAAACTAAGTACAAATTGACTCCTGCACTATTCTTAGCGTAAATGAAGCTTTATTCTTACTCTGGCCACTCCTTTAACCAAGTAAACACTCATCACGATTTGGCGTTATCTATGTAGATATCTTTTTCATTACTTCCTTCAATCAATTCTTGTGTTTACATCCACTGCAAATTAGGACTAAAAACGATATTATGCGGCTTGTTTGTGTGTCAACATTTGGCTGCAAGGATAGCACGCATGCTTTTCCAATTCTAATTCCTCATGTGAAATTTAATTATTGCTCTGATTTTGCGTCACGTAATTACAATCATTGTTGATACCGCATCTTTCGATGATTCGAATCCACCAATCGGAGTGTAAATCAAATTGTCATCAGCGGAAACCGAGCGCATCAAATTACGCATTCATGAGTAGAAATTAAACTTCGCTTCCGTTCTAATGCAATTTGTCATAGAAAATAAATCGAGCGTTAAAATTTGAAGAACATCCCAATGCATTTGAAAGCGCAACAATACATCCGGCATTACGTTACGTTACGTTACGGTTATAGTTACCAGTTACGTTAGAGTTAATTCAGTTAATTCACACGGTACGGTGTGTTCATCTCATCGATAGTCTATGTAGTACTGTGTCAGCAAAATCCAGAGACGGCGGTATAATTATTTTTGGGGAATAGCTTACTCACTACTCACTATACTCATTACTACACGCATTTTCAAATTCCTCGACAATTTATTGTCATCATTCATCATTTATATGTTGGACTTGTTGTATTCTTAAATTTTCGGCAGAAATAAGAAAAAACTATGTTATCTGACAAAGGCATCAATCACTATGAGAAACAAAACTCTAGGAATGCAAATAAAAATTATACCTAACTCAAGAGAAAAATAGTATACTCGTATTATGATACAAGTGTATAAGTAAGTTTTAAATGCAGATACAATGGGTTTAAGAGCACGACGCGAAGCGGAGTGATTTTAACGTGGCTAATGCTTTAAAACACTTATGTGTCATACGGTATTTATTTTATTATATCTGCATGCTTATTAAACAATCATTTTGATTCATTTTATAAAGTAGTCTGTGTGATGTGTCAAAACATCGTTACCATTACCATTGGTCATAATTTTTACATGATTGTTTAAAATGTGGGAAGTAAATAGTCGGGAATGCAGTCAATTTTCTTTATTTTCTGCATTCCCGACTATTTACTTCCCACATCAACTTTCCAGTCGAATATTCATCTTTTCATTGTTTAAAATGTTTTTGTCTTATGATTAGCTTGTAATGAAATGTAGCGAAAACAAACATTAGGAATAATCTGCGAGAATAATAAGTACAGTAATAATAATAGAAGAAAGAAAACTAATTTAATATTAGAAATTGAAAAGTTAATTGGACTGAAAGTAGTTTACTCATGTCCTTATTTATTTAATTTATGTTTCATACGCCTGACTGACTTTGTATTTCATTATAAATATTACCCTGATATATAGTCCCTGTTAAAAGAAATATGTAATATAATATTTAATATAGTACATATCAGGGTTGCTTGTTCTAACTTAATAGTTGGTAATTTTATCTATAAATTCGTTAAAAAAATCCTTCGAGTCAAATGTTCAGTACATAGATGAATATGACAATGTTCAAAAAATCATGACCACCACCGGGAATTGAACCCGAGACCTCTATCTTGCCGGGATAACACTCTAACCACTGAGCGACCACTGAGCTATGCTGGTCCTGTTCAATTCTCGGTGGTAATCATGATTAATGTGTCGATCCAGGTGTCGACCACAGTGTAGATTTCAACAATGGAAATCTCTAATGCGTCACGTGTATGATGTGGGATTGTTGCAATCACTACTTTGAAACATCAAGTGACATATCATAAATTGAGGTTTTGAATCTCAATTGTAATGAAATACTCGTCCTATCGGCGGATGTTAGTGGTTAGAGTGTTATCCCGGCAAGATAGAGGTCTCGGGTTCAACTCCCGGTGGTGGTCATGATTTTTCGAACATTGTCATATTCATCTATGTACTAAACATTGCTCGCAGCATATCTAATTTCCAAATCAAATGTTCAGATTGAACCAATGACCAGCGTTATTATGATTTTATTATACACTTCGTAAGCAATTTTATCAAGAGTAAAACAACTGATAAAATAAAGTTCGTTTCTTGTGGATATACGTATCTACGATCAATAATTTAAAAAAAAAAACATGGTAAATATCAAATAGTAATGTGCATTTTCAGTTATTTTTCTATTTGAAATATGAGCCTCTTATGTGTTAAATCATACATTAGGTATAGGTACTAAATTTAAATACAATGGAAAATATTTAGCAAGTAACTTTATTTTAATTAATTTATTTTTTAAATACAAGCCTTTGCCATATCATAGTTTCCATTAAACTGATTAGGTATTTAATATTGCGTGATACTAGATCGTAGATCCACATCTACTAATGCTAATATATGATTAGTTATTCAAACATTTTCAATTAATAGTAAAGTAATTTGAATCCACATGTTTGTATATCATGTCCTGCAATGAGCAGTGATTTGTAGCCTAATTTGAATGGGTCTTTCGCCGCCTATGACAGATCAACTCGGATGTTATTTGCGCTGCATTTCAAGATAAATCTTTCATTCGGTTAATGTGCGCTGCACACTGGGATTTATTTCATGTAAACTTGGATGCAGCTATTGTCTATAGATTTATCTAGCATGAGCTGAAAGCTGAAAAGTCTCTCACTACATGCCCACCCTCTCTGTTAGTTTTTCATTAATTAATCCGCTGTGTCCAAAATTAGAACACGCTACAAATTCGCAAATTTTTATTTAATATTGATTAAAAAGGGTTTCGAATGGAATGAATAAAAACTTTTTTGTTTTTCAAACAAAACATCAATTTCTAACTTATAAAAGATTTAGAGCTTTTAAAATTCAGAAACCATTCATAGATTTAGCTTTCTTTGATGCTTACAACAGCAAAAAAATTTAAATCGAAATATTGGAATATGAAACTAACGGCACTGGATTCTCAATAACTTTTTTATGCGGTCGATGCACATTCCTTTTCCATCAGAGAGTTTGGAATTTCATAATTGGAATTTACATTAATTAATAGGTTAATTATATTGTTTAATATTATGCTACTAATATCATCCATCAGTTTATTGAATATTTAGCTAATAAATGTCCGCCTCGTTGGCCGAACCTTCTAACGTGCCGAAACTCACGATGGTCCGCTCGGTTAGCGAGGTCGTGGGTTCGAACCGAACCCACAGAAGACATGGACGTTGTAAGTATGTAAAATATAATAGGCTACGTTCCTAAGGCCTAGGGGAGTTTTCCTCTTTTTAAGAAAATAATGTTATTAAAAACTGACAGCAATACATAGGTTTTACAAATTTTAATAAATACATGTTTCGGCTATTAAAATACCCTTCCTCGAGGTTCTACAAAAAACGTAACGCCCTAAGGAATTTATTATATCATAAAACACTGTTAAAATTTACAATTAATGTCACAAATAAATTATTTAAAAAAATACACTCGATGAAAAAATTAGGGGAAAATTTTTTTGTTGACGAAAAATGTCAAATTTTCAAACCTTATGATAACTCGGTTGGATCTGACCCAAAATCAATAATCTTTTGGTTTTTAAAAAGATCAAAGTCTCCTCTTTCGAATGGTGTACCTGAAAGCCACATTCGATACATCTCATGTCCCGTAAACCACCATAGAAAAAAAATGTTTTTGACTGAAAAAAATGTCCAACTTTAACAACTTGCACGCAGTACAAAAAAAATTGTAGACCATATTCAAGGCAATTTCCTTTAAAGTTAAAAAAAGAACAAGTTTCTACGATGATTTGATCCAATGTTATGAGCATTTCAAATTTAAAGTGCATTTTGAGCGTTTTTGGTTATAACTCCGATATCGATGAAAAGCTCAAAATCTCTACTTTACAGCTGTGTGTAGGTCCATACTGGCCGTAGTCCCTAAGCAGCTACCGAAAAGTCTCAACAACTACAGTAGAATCGGGGAGACAGCCGAGGTACGTCATCAAAAAATGTAACTAAATTATGTGACGTCAGCTGTGAACATGTTTACATTAGTTCTTTGAATCGTAATGTAATATGATGTGACATTGTCTTGACAATGCTTTCGGCATTTTCTCAAATGAAAATAAAAACTCAACAATCACGAAATGTTGTTTTGAAAAAGACAGATTTAAGAAAAAGATATAAACCAAACTGGTAAAATAGAAGCCAAAAGAAAATAAGAAACTCACACAGTAAATCAAGCATATAAACGTACTATAATTCAGTGTTACACTCGAAAAAAAAAATTAAAATTGATGGATTCATATACGGTAGGTAATTTAAATACACATAAAATATAAACTATTATTGATTTAATGATAATATAACACGTAGGCATATTTATAAAACATTATTTGTTTTTGTGTACATTTGGTACAATTTTTGTTTTCGTTTCAGTTACTTTAATATTATAAAGTTTTTTCACCAAATGATGACGTACCTCGGCTGTCTCCCCGATTCTACTGTATTTATGGTCTGCGATCTAGGGACAACCAATTCATCAACATTCATCTGATAGAACTTGTGGAAGTTTTTAATTTTATAATAAATTCTAGATAAAACATTCCAAAATACTTGGCACGTTTCTCTTTCAACAACACTTACTATTGACTTTTAATCTAGAAAAGAGCAAGCCATATGACTTGCATTCTACATCCATGAGCAAGATAGCTACAATTTATTTCGATGTAAATATGTAATTATGAAAACATTAATAGACTATATTAATTACTATAATGTCATACACAGTCTGTTTTACCAACTGTTCTTAAAACTACGGCCTGTTATAAACCAAAGCCGGTAAATTGCAGACAACGCGGTTACGGTCTCGGATTCGGTTACGGTTATCATAAACCAGGCACTAATAATTTATAAATTGTAACTATATAAAAAAAATCCGATCAAATTATATTTCATCCCACACCGACAAATAATGAAAAATTTGTATAAAAATTTTGATTGCTGAATTGTGCACCCTTTTTAAAAAGTGTGTTGATTTATTTGTATAATAAGTTCCGCGTTTTTATGCTGAACAAAGTAATAAATTCATTCCTGTAAGCTGAATTGATATATCTCGCATTTTATAAGCTACATCAACATAAACTTGCTAACAATTTCATGGGTGAAAATGTTGAAAAACTCGTTGGGAAAAACAAATATCAGAAAATTTACGGCTTCCAGGCATTCTTTCCGAAGCGATCTTAAACCACGGAGAGTAAGTGGGCACGGCGTAAATGCAAATTTTTATGGGCGCGGAAAATAAAGATATTGAAATGGAGGACCGTTTGTCGTTTGTTCTGGACTCGAGGACTGGCGAACTCGAGAATGGGCGAACGGGGTAGGCTTCAGTCGCGTGATTAATCGCACGGCCTATTTGGTTTCGCTGCTGGCTGCTGCACAGTCGTTTGTTTTCCAAAGCGACGTAACGACGGACTGCTACGCTAACTAACCTCGCAAATTATTTTGTTTCTTTCGAATTATACAGAAACAGGAAATGGAAAGTGATTTCCTACCCTAATTTAATAGCAACCTTGGCGCCTTTAACCAGCTATATCTAATAAATTATACTATTTTCCCGAAAATCGGTATTCGACAGTTTTATTTATTTATAATATATTACTATATAGGTACTATGAAACACTTGTACGTTATACTTTCACACTATTTTTTGTGTCATTAATTACTTTATTTAATTTACTTGGAACATAATATTGTTATACTTTTTACTGTATTTTCGCTATACGCCTATATGTTGTTCAATTGTTTTCTATTCCACTGCCTTCCCCAATATTAAACACAAAACCAGGCCAATACTCTTAAGGCGCGTATTCATCAGAGCACGAACGGGAACGAGGCAAGGCGAGGCCAAACGATCATACGTATGTGGACGTGTCACCGAGGCGCGGCAAACAGCATTTGGCTGTGCGACGCACGGTCCGAGGCAGTTCGGATGCCATCCGATGGAAGTCGGTACTTAAAGGCGCGTATTCATCTGAGGACGAACGGGAACGAGGCAAGGCGAGACCGAACGGATGCCTCGTTTGTAAATTTGTTTGGTAGTATATGCTAACGTACGACGTCTGGCGAGGCAACGAACGAGGCACCGATCCATCCCATACATGCAGAAGCTGAACGAACAAATGCCGCGTATTCATCTGAGCACGAACGGGAACGAGGCAAGGCGAGGCCGAACGATCATACGTATGTGGACGTGTCACCGAGGCGCGGCAAACAGCATTCGGCTGTGCGACGCACGGTCCGAGGCAGTTCGGATGCCATCCGATGGAAGTCGGTACTTCAAAGAAAAATTTGATCAGATGTGGACGGCATTTGTTCGTTCAGCTTCTGCATGTATGGGATGGATCGGTGCCTCGTTCGTTGCCTCGCCAGACGTCGTACGTTCGTATATTCTACCAAACAAATTTACAAACGAGGCATCCGTTCGGCCTCCCCTTGCCTCGTTACCGTTCGTGCTCAGATGAATACGCGCCTTTAGGTGCTTAAAAAATTAAGAATAAGAAGCGACATTGATAATTGACATTTATTATGTTTTTTGTATAAAGAAATTTATCCACATTCGCAAAAATCAATATGATTTCAGGCTATTTTAGATTATGTTAAACTGATATGTGTCTCTGACTGGATTTGAAACTAAAGTTGTTATAATTTATCCTCCGCATTATTTTTTATAGTAGGTACATATTAATATCTATTAAACTAGCTGAGGTACCCGGCGTTGCACACAGACAAACATACAGCTTTGTTATAGTATTAGATGTTAGCTAAAAAAATTATAGAAATATAGGTTGGATCACTTGTTTAGATTTTATGGTGTTGTATAAAATTTACATTCTTAAAATTTTACAATTTTTTTTGTTGCACTAGTTTCTACTATGGTACACTTGTTTAACCCTTTAACATAATTACCAAACTATTTTAATATTTATTATTTGTTCAAATTAATTTTACATGAAATTATTATAAATTGAAATTCATTATAAATGAAATAATACAATTAAAATTGTAGGTATAGTATTCATTATTTTTTGTATGTGGTAAAAATAAATATGTTTTCATTACAAAATGCACAAAATGAGTAATTTGCTGTATTTCAAACAATTTTATGGTAAATTGCAGTAAATTGCACAAACAACATTAGCAGCATATTTTGAATAAACAATTGAAACGATAATGTATTTTGCTATTGGAATGCGCAAATAATATTAACGGGTAATAAAAAGCTATATTAGTAAATTTCTCTATGCAAGTTGAATTTATTTTCCGATACTATCCTATTTTATCGACATCTGCAAATTGAAATGTCACAAGGAAGTTGAATATTTTTATTTAGAGGTGAACATATTTGAAGCAGGAATAACTTTTAAAGAATACTATGCAGTACGGTGCAACGGTGCAAAGATCTCACAATGAAATGTGCCTATAGTCGTAAGGCCGTAACAATGCTAAAGCAAACAAGGAAAGCCCAAAGATGCTGGATTGTGAGCATGAACATTGAAGTGCTCTTTGTTATATTTATCAAACATTATTCTGAAACAAATTTCAGGGTTTCAACATAGTTTTCACGTTATAAAGCATAGGTTATTAATAATGTTACGTTAAATAAATTTCTTACACTAATGAAAAATTATTAATTTGCATGAATAGCTCAATATCATAATGACAACTAGAAGAAAAAGTACATTTCTTTAGAACTTTACATACTTGAATGCATGCATGCTCAAGATTTTACATGCGTTTTCTGGTGAAACTTGCAAATATAAATTTTCTAAATGAGCAGTATAAATGCGATTTTCGGTGATAGAAGTGTCAAAAGACTATTCATAAATAATTTTAAACGCTGTAAAATTCTATGCAGTAGGGCGTTTCAGGGTTAAAGTATCCTAACTTAAAATAAATGAAGGACATCAAAACAAGAAAAAAATTTCTCGCAAACATTAAAAATATTACAGATGAAATAAAAAATCATTCATAAATTAGGATAGGAGTAACATTTTTACATCGAACAATGAACTTTCTTCATGCGTACAAATTAGGTAAAAAGTAAGTAAGCTGACATGATGTTCGTTTGCGAATTTGCAATGAAAATACCAGCGCAGAGAAATAACAAAACGAGCAGTTAGATACTCGCTCTGTCATCCACAGATGGGTGAATATATAGTTGCTTTCGGGCTGTAGGTTAATATGTTTTTAGAAACTTTAAAATTGTTTATTAATTTTTATTTGTATTTTAACAATAAAGATGACTATTATGCAATATTTATTTATTATTATTCCTCTGTTTTTACAAAATTGCCCATTCCTATTTCTATTTGTAAATTTAGTAGCAAATATCTCCTAAACGAAGCGAAATCTCCAAATGAATTTTTTTTCTTGTTTTGAGGTTCTACATTCAAATTTTATGTTTTAAGTATCCCTGAAACACCCTGTATAATATCTTTGAGTTATTTGAATTTGTAAATCAAAAATTTTACAGGAAAAAAACTGCGAGAAATAAAAAAAAACTTTTAGAAATTACAAATTCCCAACCTCGCAACGACGGTAATTACTTTTTACGATTTAAAATTCGCAAGTTAAAACGATGTTTTGTCCAAGTTGTGAACTTTTTCCTTTTTACAACCCCATTAAATCAAAGAATACAATTAAAAATTTATAACCGAAAATTTCCAGTAATTTTGATATATCAAACGCATTGAAATGCAAACGATGTTTAGCAGTACAGAAGAATTTATTGGAAGTAGGTCAGAACTAGTGCCAAAGTATTGTAATACTTGTTGGCACTGTAGTGCCTAATTAATCTTGTTATTTTGTAAAAACTGTTTAAAATTTCCAGCATAAATGAAGCGCATCTTTTTAGACTTCAAACATTTCGCAGAGTTTGAAGTTCGCCCTCTGGTAATTGCATTTGTATGTCTATCGGGATGCTCAAGCTTTGCTTGTTACATCAAAAGTAACATCAACAGGAAAAGGGAAGAAGATGCATTCTTTATACTTTATAAAACAAAACTAGACAAAGAGAAATACAATAATTTAAATAGTTTGAAAGAATGTTCATAGCTCTCAGTTTAAAAAGATAACATTCAACAATTATTAAAGGACATCAACAAAATACTTTTAAAATCCATTTTAGTTTATGATTTTCTTATAAAAATCAATAAAGATTGGTTGATTTTCTACGTTGTTATCAAATAGACATAAAACAGCTAGGTACAGAGAACTTCGAATTAAACATGTTTTATTGTTTAATATTATACCAAGTCACTATGCACTAATTATTTTAATTGCGGTACCTTTGATTTTATTTTCAAGGATCCAAGTTTCAAAAGCAATAAAATCGGCTTGTTGTTATATTTCTGTCTTCATAAAAATGTAAAAGTATAAAGAATTAACAGAACAACAGTTTGTTGTTTTAGTGCGTGTGTAGATATAGACACCTGGTGTGATTTTAAGACCGGGACAGGAAGTGTTACAATTATGCTAAACAAAATCAGATTAGAAGGATTTTTCACGATATAATTTTTCGTGTAATTGCCTGTAGCGTTGGTATGCAATTACGTAATGCCTACACAGTACACACACGTGTTTTTTTTCAGAAAATATAAACGCATTCTATATCCCACTACAGGTGAAAATCTAATTTGTCTTATAATTGAGAACATTTTAAAATTAAACAAAAATTCATGTGTGAGATATTTACCATTCTACTACACTATTTACTATTACCTACGCCAATCATTAAAGATTTTTTGCACTACAAATTGTGATAAATAAGTAATACCAACTCCCGAGGAGGGCTCATGTGGGGCCGAAACCGGTAGAGTGGTGTAAAATAAATATTTTTTGACTGCAACCCATTGACTTCAATCCTTTTAATAAAACTTGATCCTACACGTAGGACACTAAAATTTGACATTTCTGTCTCTAGTAAGTTCTTTTACGCAATATATCGAGTTTTTCAAAATAAATTTAAAATTATAAAATTTATTGATTCACTTAATTTAGAAACCAATTTTAAAAATATAAGTATCAATTAAAGCATACAAGAAACTATTTTATTTTTTATTGTTCTAAATTATTAATGTTTAAAGCAGTATCTTTGCTCCTGAATTATCTGTTAATAATTAATTTTACTAGACACTCACTGTTAATTTAAAAATGAATAATAGAGTAGTAGAGTAGATGTACTAATACAAGATTTACAGATAATTGTTTGTGAGATTTCTTATCCATCTCTATTTTCCTGTTTGTTTAACTAACAATAAATAACTCGTCTTGGTTTCCAGTTCTCATTAAATAATTGTAATCCCTCTGCACTAAATCTTAATTTCTCGGGTTAGAGTCTCGCTAATGACACAGTGATGTAACAATGCAATGTATGCAGGAGTATCTCGCATTCACATTCCCACCGCAAGTAACCTCGACTCCTTGGCAACATATACTTTATACGGCAGGAAATCAGCGCAACGAGCAGGAGAACTTGTCCTTTGTACGTTGTTTCTCTTGCTCTTTGACCTCTTGCCTGCTCCTGACCTCTGACTCAGAGAGGAAAAGGAGACACTCACCAGGAGTAATGAATAACATTGACTTGACTTGGAGAGTGCAAAGAACGTGGTTAAATTTGTGACAAATAACATAATAGGTTATTTTTATTGTATTGATTGACAAATAAAATAGGTATATAGTAGGTAGTACCGTAAAATGGACATATATATGGAACTCCAGGGGTTATTATGGAATTTTTCATTCATAAATCGAATTTCCAGCTTGTATTTGTATTTTGGTACCATTTTAGTGTTTTTAAAAATTCTATGTTGTACGCGAACGTTCAACGAATCATATTTTGTGTATCATTCGGTAAGTTTATTAAATAAATTATAAAAAATAAAGTAAAAAAAGACTTATGAAATATTTTTACAAAGACTCATTTTAAAAAATGGGCTTGGTAATTATCAAAAATTATACCAAGTTGAATCTACTATATTAATATATTATATTAATATTATTAATTACAAAATAAAGTTATAAGCAAATCCTTAAAATGATCGTTCCATAAATATAATATGTTACTTGGTAATCATTATTGCTGTTACTATTACCATAATATAATATACATGCATTTTACTTTTATTATTAATTAACATGCATTAGGTAGGTACATAATGTCATTTTATTCTGATACATTTATATTATTTTATGAATAATGCGAGATCATAGTAACAAATAGACATGCTTGCAGCTTTCATTTATCTACTTATGTTGCGTCGTGCAATGCTTGCAGCACCAGCACGCCTCTTGCAAAGTCCTTTGTAATTATCAAAGCAGACAAGTGAAAGATGAAAATGCAATATTTAGTGACAAACGTACAAAAATAGTTTAATTTAATAAGACTGATCTTTATTGTCAATAGATTAACACTTCATCAAACATTAAAGCACATTCTCATTCTTATCAATGAAAGAATAAAACGTCGTCGATTAAGGTAATGTAGCCCTTCGGCCTCCAGGAATGAATTTGATGAAGACGAAGATTTGTGCAATTCGTACAGCACTTGAACAGGCAGTCAAGTGACAAGCCGTCAGGCGACAATACCAGACGATTCGGAGTATAATTTGACCAATTGTGAGACAGATTTTCAGCAGTTCCAAAACTTGCACACATACATTTGGTATAATGTTGTCTACCGTACTTTAAAACTGTTACTTAAGTAGTTTTATTGACAACAGTAGGCAATTAAAGGTTACTATTTATACGGGCCGCAAGCGATTGTTATAAAATTCTAATATGTAATTTCTGTAATATTAAACTTGATTAGAATAGGTACTATTTTCATCGAGGTATATACAGTATATATATATATATATATATATATATATATATATATATATATATATATATATATATATATCCTCCTGTGGCTTTAGGCTCTTTTTATTGTAAGATTCTTTTAGCCAAACACAAATTTTTTAGACATTCGGAATTAAAACCCACGACTTCGCCAACCAGCACAAAGAGTTTAGGCACGTTGGACGGTAAGGTGAATTTAATATGACGTCTAAGCAAAATAGTATTTGATTAAACAAGTAAGTAAATTTATGTACGCTACTTTAGCACTACACTTTCAACACATTACTAGATGGTAAAAATCGTAAAACCAATACTATAATTATGTTTTGGTTATTAATAATTTATTATTGAACTTATTTTTTGATTCTGTATACTTATTTTGTATATTTTCTTGTCATCTTCACAGCTCTGATAAAGATTTTTAATAAACTAGACTTTATCAAAATATTTAGAAATTTTTTGTAAGCACACAGTTTCGGGCTAACTTGATTATATCTTATTAAAGATTTTTAGTAGTCATTCTTAGATTTTTAGTAGTCATTCTTATATCAACGCTTATTTCTACCGAATAATATTTCTGACTATGCAAACTCGCACTTTTATTAGAATATAATAGAATAGAATAGCTAGATGAATTAGTTCGACATTAAAAACAAAATTTAAATTTTATAAATTCGCATGAAAATTACGACAAATGAATCTTCGTTTGCTTATAGCGTCACGTCTGATGGATTAATCTGTAAGAATCCATCGGACATCCTGTATTTTTATTATCTTTTCAATATAACCATCCGTTCGTCTGGTTCTTTGCCCTATCATCATTTATCACTACACTTAACACATAATCTACGACAGAATTACAAATAAACCAAGAAGAAAATAACAAATGTAATGTTGTGTTCTTTTTGTACTAAGGCATTGGCCTGAAAACATTAAAATTGCAGCCCTCCGTTAGAAAAATCACGTCGGAAAGCTTCGACGATGAAATGCAATTTCACTTGCGAGGTGCTAGAGAAATAAAGACAGAGAAAAGAATAATATTATTTTACTTTATTACATTCGCAAATGGGTTTATTTCTTCAAAGGAAAGAAATTAGAACTTCATTGCAAATTCAATTCGTAGCTAGAGACTAGCATTTCCATTGTATGTATACATGTATCATATTTTATTAAAGTTTACTTTTTTATTCTTCATATTTTCTATAAAAGTTTTATTCTGTATTATTAACGCTGTCACTGTCAGTAGGATTTCTATTGCAGTTATATTGTAGTGGAAGAGAAAAGAATATTGTTTTGTGAAAATGAATATACCTTCATCGTATTGAAAATTGAAATTTAATTCAATTTCGAACGCGTAACTCGATTTGTTGGAAACCATAGACGTATTGACATCTAAAACATTAGTAATCCTAATAATATAAAGAACAGATATTTTCTACTCCGTATGAACACATTATTTATCTACATATATTTAGGAACTTAGACGAAGGAGAATATTATTATGTCTTATTTTCTTATTTTAATTTATTGTTTTGTGTATTTTTTAATACACTGGTGCAGTGATGGGTCTTTCGTTCATTTTTAGTGAGTCAGTTCATTTCGCTCCGCTCAGTAAAGTGAGTCGTTCACACTGAGTCGTTCATTTGAACGACTCTGTAAAACAGCACTGTGCGTTTCAAATGACACCGTGCTACCGTGCTAGTGTGCTGCTCAGCTGAGCTGCTTTGCTCATGTGCTCATGCTCACAGCACTGTGCGCTCCGCTCGCCCTGTGTGCATGTGCGATGCGCAGCGATGTGGCATGTGCCAAACTGCATGAACCTAGCATTTTAGTTAGTTGATAGTTGTGTTCTCGTCTTGATTACTCGTTGCTGCAAACAATAGATTATTGAACGTTGCTTATTGTAGTTGTATATGTATATTGACAATGACAATGGAAAATAAACAAAATAAAAATTCTGCAAAAAGGAGTACCTATTGTCTGGCAACATTTTGAAGAATGTTCAACAAATTTAGCAAAATGTTACTATTACTTTTACATTAATGTATTTTTTGCATTTACTTTCCAGTCCTACATTGTTTCCACTTCCCATATTGTTGATTATTTTCATTGTTGTCCGTACAACAGAAACGCCACGCTTCTCAGAATACACAGCACTCAGCACCGTGCGCTGTATGTATGTTTCGTTCGTTTCGTTCATTCCACTCGCACTCGTTCGTCTTTCTGCGTTCAGCGAGCGGAGCGGTGAGCGGAGGCTAAATAGTAGCACGGAGCTAGTGTGAACTGGTGTGCCGTGCTGAACGAACTAAAGAGTCGTTCGTTCACGGCACACTAAAATGAGTCGTTCATTTTGAACGACTCGTTCATGAACGACCCATCACTGACTGGTGGTTTTGTATTGTGATCTGAGTTTAAAGTTTAATAATGAGTTAAACGTTTTCCATATAGGTAACTTTTATAATAATTTGTGTCATATATCACTGTTTAGCTCATACATACTTGTTTGTATTCTAATCACATTCTACTACACGTGCTTTACGACGTAGTTCAAATAAAAACCGATAGATGGATCACGTGAAATCTGCACTAATAACCCTCTAATATTCATGAAGATTTATATTATAGTCAGCTTTCAAATGTACCTCCGTGGGATCTTTTATCATGCAAGTGTGGTAGTGGTCTCGATCTCTTCGTTTGACCTTTAAGAAACATAATTTTGATGTTGGCACTCTCTAAAATGATGTGTTTGAGTGCCGTGCGCGAAAAACAAAATGGCCGCTATCGCAAACACTTTTTCAAATTTATCTAAGTAACCATCGAGATAACGATATAAGTTATGCACAAAAAATATTGCTAAATTAATTCTACACAAAAAAGGTTCTTACAAATTTTTATGCAGCGCTAATAGCCCAGTCAAAATCGACACAAAAAATCGCTAAATTCGCAAAGCATGATGTATCTCTGATTTTTTAGTATGTTGTTTGGAGCCATTAGGGCTATGTGTACCCAAGTTTGCAACTCTCAAAAAGTTGTGGAAAAATTTTATACACGAAAAACCGCGAAATTTTAGACTTTTTTCAGATTCTGCTCTATATCTCCTAATCCATGCATGTTTCGTCGAAAGCTATAATATACATTTTTTAAGAGCATTAAACATAATTTGTTGACAATTTAATTAGCTTTAAATTAAGCGCAGAGCGGGGTCTGTAAACCTCGTAGTTCTCTCAAAATCTCAAAAAAAACCATATAAGGTAAAATCGCATTTTTCCAGAATTGTACCTAACCACTTTTTGTGAGATTTAAACATGCAAAACGTATTATGATCATATAGGAGGTATGTAAATTGAATAAATTGTAGGTAGGTACCCTCTCATGGATCTTCAACCCCTCTTTCACGTCACACTATCCGGTTTCTTATCTCCGTGCACCGAGCTCAAACAGTTTTTAAAATAATGTATTTTATAGAGAAATGTTCGTAGAATGTAATAAAAGATACCGGAAGTCGATAATTTTATCCGTTCAAAAGTTACAGCACATTAAACACAATAAATACAAAATATTTGAAAACTTTTCAAAAAAATTAATTGATATTTTGGCTTCATGAATGCCCTAAAAAGTATTTAAAATAACGTATTTTATATAGAAATGTTCGTAGAATTTAATAAAAGAAACCGGAAGTCAATATCTTTATCCGTTCAGAAGTTATAGCTCAAAATTACGAAAAAAGCCAAAATTTCTCAATTTTCAATTTTTGGAAAAACAGACTTATTTTCAAAGTGCCATATCTCGGAAACTATTAGACGTATAGAGCTCCGGTTGGGCTTAATTTGTCACAAATTTAATGCTCTTAAAAAATGTATAGAATAGCTTTCGACGAAAAATGCATGGATATAGATAGATAGGTATAGAGCAGAATCTGAAAAAAGTACGCAAATTTCGCGGTTTTTCGTGTATAAAATTTTTTCCACAATTTTTTGAGAGTTGCAAACTTGGGTATACATAGCCCTAATGGGACCAAACAGCATACTAAAAAATCAGAGATACATCATGCTTTGCGAATTTATTGTCGATTTTGACTGGGCTATAACCATTTTCTAAAAAAAGTTTACTTTTATCATTTCCACATTTGATAATAAATTATACCTTAAAATTTTAAGATTTTACAGTGCATATTTAGATTTATGTTAAAGTTTTAGGTACAGAGGTCCATTTTTAAATATCATGTACTTATATTAATAACCACAGGATAGCACTTATTAACCTAATTTGGACCGTTTGGAGTTCGCAAAATAATAATATTTTAGCCTATCCGGTTTTTTAAAATTACGTTACCTTTGCAATGAGTCGTTATTTATATTTTATTTGATTATTTTCATTGATTTTCAATGTTTCCTCACTTACGTTTTATAATATTATATTTTAAAATAATATTTAAGAATAAGTAATTTTGTATAGTTACTAAACAAGAACAGGTACGGTAATACATTTTTTTGTATGTAAAAAGTACGCAAAATAGAGTTTTAGAGGACTCATCTAATGTAAGGACTCGGCTTACGCCTCGTCTATAAACAGATTCGTTCTTTTAAACTCTAGTTTGCGTACTTGTTACTATTGTTAAATTCATGTTACTTAAAATAATTGCAAAAAATATTTGCGATGGCGGCCATTTTGTTTTTCGTGCGCAGCATTCAAATGCATCATTGTTGAGGATGCCAACATCGAAATTATGTTTCTTCAAGGTATAACATAAAGATAGAGACTACTACCACACTTGCATTATGAAGGAGCCCACGGGAGCCTGTTTTTGTACAATTGACAGGAGACTATTATGTGGGTATTTAGGTCAAAAAATCATTAATTTTAAAAATGGTTCCCTAAAAGTATTATGTCCATTTTGCAAATTCATGATTTAAATTTAACAATTTTTTTCTTTACATTATATTATATTTTTAATGTGTATTTCAGATAATCTAAAAATTAAAGAAAGTTAACCAACAGTGTTAATTTTTGGTAGCACTGGATCCGCTTACTATTATATAAAGTAAAAATGAATTATCAATGTGTTTATTATAAAAGTAGCTCAAAGTAAAATACGTGATTTATGGGAATTATCTATACCTGTTTAATAAAACACTAAATATAACAATGTATAGGTACAAAATCAGACGAGGTACTAGGTACTTCATCAAAAGAAATGGTCTATAAATGACTATGAAGCTATGACTATGATCTGTGTCGTCATTAACGAATATTTTTACAGCTATATATAGATCATAGTCATAGCGTCATAGCCATTTTGACGACGTACCTCATCTGGGATTTAAATAAAACAATTTTGTCTAGATGGCTATTTGTTGTGACTTGTATGATTCCTGTTAAAATTTGCAGATCCATTATAAAATCTAAAGTGTGTTTTCAGATCAGCGCGTTTTTCCGTTTTGCGAGTTATGATGAATTTTCTTATGTAGCATTTTGAAGATTTGTTTTTAATCTTCGTTGAAGTCGAACAAAGCCATCCACGAACTTGCTCTTTTTCCATGCTGTTTTTCGTTGGTGTTTTGTTTCTGGCGGCAAGTTGGTAGTGTTTCCACGCAACCGAACGTAATCAAACAAACGTCGGCTTGTCGGCATCCTCTGGAGCCTCCGGAACGCCCGGAAAATAATAAAAAATCCCGTGCCCGCAGTTTGTTTAAATCTCGACGATATGAAACGTTTTACATTCAGGGTAATCCACGTAATTGGACTTGAATTTATAAGTGCTAAAAGGCCGTGCAGCTTTTTTATTCGCTCTTCTAATTTTAATCGCATTCTCAAAATTTTACGGCCTTGCCAAGATGGTTAAACGTTTGGAATTTATTGTTCTTTCGTCGCACCCAAAACAGAGCTGTTAACTTAATCTCTTGTATAAATTTTTATTACTCATTTACTTGCAAAAACCTTATTTTGCGTCATAAAATATTTTACCGACATTACATTTAGTTAATTAGTTTCTGTTACGTAGGTACTAAGATAACGTTGCACATTATTATCAATTCGTCAAATTTTTTCAGAGAGCTTCTCTGAGAGAGAACAAATAATATATAATTAATTTGTATTTATATTTGTAATAATGTTGAGTAAATTAAACTTTTTGTGATTGTTTAATTAAAATTTTGTAATTACTTAATTAAATTTCGATATGCACCATGAAATAATTACATTCAATTATTACATTACTTTTTGTTTGGTTGATTGTTTTATTTTATAAATTGTTATTATTTGTCGTTAAAAATAAAATAAAATGTATAGGTATGTAGTATATCGCTTTGTATTCGTTAATTAATTTTGTTAACATAATGAAATATTTTTATAAGAATATTTGACAATAATTATTATTCATGTGACAAACATAGCTACTGGCGTATTTATTAAATTCCGTAAAAATATCCGAGCGGTTCATAATATATTTGTTTCCGCTGGAATTAAAGTCTTGTTTTGTGTATTCAGCGTATTCAGCCCAAGAAACCGCTCCGCCATTTTGAAACCTCCTGATTTACATTTACGACCTCCCGTCAGATCAGTTAGAAATAAGCTCCGGAGACAATTTGCCATTAGATGCAAAGTAGTCGGACTGTTTTCCGAGCTTAGCTTACATCTAATACGGAGTATCTAAATCTACTTTGCTCCAACTCGACTCCTACAACAACTTGCCTAAAGAACGAAAGTATTTTCCACGAGCAATAAACACAAATTTATATCATCCCTTAATTCTTTTGACTTTGCTGAGGTTCGTTTTAGAAGTTTTTAACTTAAAATTTGCGGGAAACTTGGGAATCTTGGAAAATACGATGGTAACATGGGACGGTATTTGGCATTATTTCTCTATTTTCGCGTTTCGCATTAACCTATTAGAAAGAGATGGGGTTTGTTAGAATTTTATCAATCTGTACTTTCAACTCTTGCATCATATTAAGCAAGAGTTACATTATTTGACGTATAGGTAGTACTTGTATTATTCTCATTAAATTGTAGTACTTTTTCGTAAGTACGTATACTTTTTACCTGTCGCCACTCATCTGTAAGAGAGGAATTGTAATCATGCTAAAATTTCGATAGTGAGTTTTCAATGGATAAGCACGTTTTGAGGTCACTTGAACACGATTTTAAAAATTTCGCGATGATGTCTGTGTGTGTGGATGGATGGGTGGATGGATGTTGGAGGTATGATAACTCAAATACTACTGAATAAAAAAAATTGAAATTTTGTATATAATATTATGCCACTCTAGATTAGATCTGATTAGATTTTGGTGTTGATCGTGCAACCGGAAGTGGTAGTTTCTTGAAGATCTGAAGAGTTTTTCTGGAATATTCTCAAAATTTATGAATTAATAGGAATTTTTTGAATAACATTGTATACTAAATGTTACTGTCTACAAAATGTATTCAAAACGTTGTTTCTATCTAGCACCATTTTCCAATTACAAGAGTTAAAAATTCTACAAATTTGTTACAATTTTTATTTATCTGCCTACCTATGAAAACAAAAAATAAAATATTTGAGTGTTAATGTCATATGAATTTTTGACTTTTTGACAAATTGAAATGGAAAATATGAAATGTCATTTATTATTTATAAGGTCGTAATAAACTTTAATAATATTATAAAAACTAAAATTCCCGAATTCCCTTCTACAATGGTATATTTGTGAGTAAGTAGTACCTTCATACACACTCAGTAAAATAGTAGAGTATGGCGAGAGGTCATGTGTTGGCCACATCGCATTTTTTTAAATAGTAGAGTAAAAATGTCTCTATTGAGCTCCTGTCTCATTTTTTTCAAATTTAATTCAATTATACTGTAAAAAATTGTATTTAATTATGAAATTTTTTTGTTCAAATTGATTGTTGCTCCTTATCGCTCGTAGCAAAATTTAAAAAATATACAACAATAGCTCAATAGAGCTACGTTTTATCTTTCATTTAAAATAAAAACTGGATAAATAACTTTAAGTATACGTAAAAAAAAAAGATTTTGCGATTTTCCAATTCATATTACATACCTAAAGCCCATTTTACATTGAGCAAGCGCAACAGGCAACTGCAATCTGCAAGTCAAAGTTAAACAAGAAAATTGCAGAAGACATTTTTTCATTTTACATTGAGCAACATCAACAACATGCAATTACTTATTTAATGTATGATTTTATTAATAAATTTACCAATATTTTGTTACTTATGTCAACTTAACCTCTTGGATTTGTTGTATTGTATATTGTTGGAAAATAAGGATAGAATGGCATTATAACCACTGACGCACTAACTTTCAAACACAAATTAATCTTTATGTTCAGTTGGTAGCATCATAACGAACTAAAAATAACTAGAAATAACTGTGAATTGCCTGCAAACCTTACAAAAATTAGAACATGTTCTATTCCATGCAACCGTTGCCTCAAGATTGCTTCTGCCTGTTGAGCGTGCAATTTCTGTATTACACTCATGCAATATTGAATCAATTTGTCAAAAGTTGCACTGGCATCTGCAATATATTCCGTGTTGAATTATTCCAGTTAGGTATAGTTGCGTTTTGGCTAAACTACGGTTTACCTGAAAACGATTTGCCAATATTAGTCGAAGTTGCTGTTTGGTCAAATTACTGAATGTGAAATTACAGTTTGTCTAGAATACAGTTTGACTAAATTACGGATTGGCATATTTACAGTTTGACAAAATTCCAGTTGAACAAATCACAGTTTGACTAAAATACAGTTTGGCTTTATTATTTTTGGTCAAACTACACTCTGACAAAACTATATTTGACTAAATAAGCGGAAGCCACAAAATAGTGTGTCTTACAGTCTAGTTCCAAAATGAATGTGTTATTCAAAGTCGTGGATAAAATATATTAAGCCAAATGGCCAATTTCTAATACTTTACTTATTTTAGAGTTACGAAAAGAAAATTTCACCCTTTAGTGTGTAGCACAGTACGTGGTATACTAAGTTTGTACGATTATCAAAATAGAGATCGACGAATTTGTCGAGAATTGTATTTACATGATAATGTTGTTTATAACTACCACGAACAAGCCATAAAAGAAAACATTGGATTAATCTTAATTTATTTGAATTTATTTCTGGCTTATATTATAATTTATTTAATTAGGTGCTTAGTTACTAATAAAAGTTATCAACAAATTTTTAAATTTTTATTAAACAATTTTAAAATATTTTGAACAACCAACAAAACAAATATGTATTGGAAGTTGCGTAATATTTTTCAGAAATTTCAGTTAAATTCAGTTAAAAAGTGAAAAACTGGGTAATGGTGGATAATAACCGCACACACTGATAAACATGTGTCTGTACAGATGCCTCACAGTATGTGAAGCACTCACATCTATTCTTAGAACACTTTGTATATTTTTCAGGACTCAAATAAATTTATATTAGTTAGAAAGCCGTAATATAAAATACCCCTTGCCAGAAATGGCTTTTTCTGTTGATTGAAGTGTTGCCTTCAAGAAAATGTGCATTTCAAACAGGGTGCTGTTTTAAACAAGCGTTTAACATGTACTAAGCGACTTTACTACTTCTGGTACTTGGTGTACTACATAATAGCCTCTATTCAAAGAATTATTTACAACTTTGAGCGCCGACATCTGACAAACTAAGCTTCGTATCAAAGCGCGGTTTGCGGCATTAGATTCTACACACTTCAATTACTTAACTAAAAATGCATTTAAAAAACCCAAATTTTTTGTCCGAATTTCTCAAAAATGGTTCGAGATACGGACCTGAAACTTGTGTAATAATGTTCCTGGCGTTGAGTTACATGGGTGAAGCAATTTTCAGAGCAAATTTCAGGCTGGTACATTTTTTATGACGGTTTTTCAAAAGACGACTTTTTGGCAATGGATACCACTTAGGAAAATGTCGATTTTTGAATATTCGTCATAAAAACGCGACTTTAATCATTTTTAGTGTCTGAAAAAATGTTACAGTTTTATAGTTTTTAATTTGTTCTTTATTAAAGTATAAAATAAAATTGTTTGATTCGTATATTTGTCATAAATGACATTTTGTGTGTTGTTACGCAAATTAGATTTAATCGTAAAATCCGGTAATAATTTTTATTTCATCCTGTGTCAAATTCAAATACTTTACGTCAACAGTTTGAGTCCGGGAAAACGCAAATAACGGCCTTTTTCCGGTAAAGTGTTGGTATAGAAATTAATCAACGCAATAACAATTAAACAAATGCCAAATTGCAGTTGTTATTTATGTTTCGAAAATGTTACTAGATTTGGAGCATTAGGTAAATTATTTTGAAATTAATATTACTGTTTCTTTAAAACGGAATTTGACACAGGATGAAATAAAATACATAACGACATTCGTCCGTGAATTCTTTTAACAATACTCGTTTCGAGTTTCAAGACTCGGCTCCTTCGTCGCCTCGTCTTCAAACGTCTCACTCGTACTGTTAAATATGAATTCCCGGACTTGTAACGTTAATTACTATAACCAAATACTGGAAAATTGTAGCTAATTATTCTTTACATATCTTGCATTTTTTATATTATGTAATGAGACAAGATTTTTTTTTAAGGGGAAACCCCTATGGCTTTAGGTACCTTGCCTATCAGCCAGTAACATATGTGAAATGAGATTATACAAATTATATATAAATCAATGTTTAGACAATCACAACGCCCATGCTCTTCAGTGGGATTTGAACCCACAACCTCGCTGCCCGCTCGGACCACAGTGAGTCTAGTCACGTTAGACCGCGGACCGCGCGGCCATCGTGGCCGGCAATGAGACAAGATATTGGTACAAAAATATGTTTTTCTTGTTAAATTAATAAACAGTAGTAATATAAGTATATTAAAAAGGCAGTTAAGCTGTACTTGCAATGTCTGACTGTATGCATATATGTATGTAAGTAATTACAGCGTCTCATGTGATTATAAGACCGATGCATTGTATTTTCAATGCTGGGAAAGTTCTTGGGTTGGTAGGCTCTTAAGTTTATTCTTATGCCTGTTAGACCAGAACGACGCTTATTAAGTTGTTAAAAAAATACCTCCGAGTAGGTAATACAGTTTTACAGATTACAAATCAAAAGAGTTTTCAAATTAAATTTAAAATATCTGACGAGAACAATTTTATGCCACTTAATAAATAATTTTATTTGATACAGTGTCATACTGACAACTTTATAAGCCTCTGCTGAGCACGATAATAGCGGTCATTATAGGACCGTAATGAATACCATGATATAACAAACAACTCTATATTAAAGAAACAAATTTTTATATTTAATTATCTCTCGCCTCATATTCTATAAGAGAGATATTGTAATGAGTCAAAATTTTCGAGTATGAATTTTTGGTGGATAAGCACGTTCCAGGGTCTCTACAATACGAATTTAATATTTTCACAATGATGTATATGTGTGTGTTTGTATGGACGTATGGACTGACGATTTTTCGTCCACGATAACTAAAAAAATATCAAACCGTTGATAACCAAATTTCATATTTAAGGTTTCAATAAGGATCTTAACACCAGATAAGATTTTGGTAGAAATCCACATACCGGAAATAGTATTTTTTGAAGCTTGATATAGTTTTTCTGAAATATATTGGTACATTATTTATTTATGACAATTTTTCCAAATAAAAATAAAAGAAAATATAATTATCTATGGGTACCTACAGTTACTTTTAAATACAATTTTCTGAATATGGTAGTATTTAACAATAAAATAAAGTACAATTAATATTCTATTTTTTTTTAAAATTCCAGTATCTTGTTGTACATGATATGAAATTTGTTTCTACATAAATTTTTAATTATTATGACAGTGACAGTACAGATGACATCTTTTGCTTGCATCTTGGTTTACATATTACATGAACATGAAACTATTAAAATGTAAGTAAAACTATTTATTAGATTAGTAGAATAAGTAGAATTTGACGAGAGGTCGTATGTTGGCCACATCAGATTTTTACTTTATATTACGAGTTTTGGTTACGAAATAGTAATAATAAACTAATAAAAAGTTATGGGAATACTTTGAATACAGCAGCACCTACAAAAAATCCGAATGAATTTCATATTATGATGTTTACAAAGTAGGATGAGAAACGCTTTGTACAAAATAATGCTTTGCAGAATATCTATGTTACAAGTTAATAATAATTATATGATTTAAAAAAAATTCAATTAACTTAAATAATGAAACTATGAAATTTTCATTTCAATTTTATGCTATGTTTTAGGAAATTTGACTGTAAAATAGTTTAGTATCTTAAAATATAATAATGTATCTTTCTTTACAAGATGTCACAGAGAAAGTAGTACTATATCATTATTAATCTGCCGATATATGCCGAGATTTTCAAAGCAAGTTCTCGTCTAACGTCTAGTTTCTACTTTAAAGTTTCCCACTGCAAAACCTCTTTTCTCTTTAAACTAAAAAGTATAAGATATACGCGTATTTGAAAATCCCGTATCGCAGTTTCTGGTTATAAATCTTAACAAAGTCAGGTAGAAATGAAATAGTGTCACTGGTCTTTAATAATAAAAGGAAGACAGTTTTAACTACATTTATTACTTCACTGCTATCTAGATTAAATATATAGCAGTGGCAGTGGATCTTTGAAGATATTCCTGGCTGCTCTACGGTGAGAAAATGATTTAGAGCTCGAATAAGGAATTGGACCGCGCTGGAGATAACCACGTGACCTCATTTAAACGTGAACATCACCGAAATATTTACGTGCGAATGAGAATTTATGTGACGAAAAACAAGCATGCCGTGAACACTTAAACATTAATAACCAGTACGACTATCTTGATCGGAAACACGATGACTTTTTACGCCCTTCAACACATAGTGAAAAATTCAAATAAAATGTGAACGAATTTTCATCAAACTTCTGTTTAATAACGTATTATTGGGTAAAGCGATTAAAATGAAATTGTTAGGATTAAAAAAATAGTTTGCTGGCTATACAATATGATATTTATTTGGAGGCTAATTTAATGGTAAGTAGACGAAAATGGTTGTTTTTCAAAATTATCATTAAGGTATCACAATCTACTCCAACGTTGGGGTAGGTTCTTACAGCATACAGGATAAAAAGTTACAAAAAGTGTTTTGAACATTTTAATCACGTATTTCTAATTTATCAATAGAAACACTTTAATAAATAAGAAACTCAAAGTAACAAAAATAACATAAATCTAATAAATTATCTGCGACATAAGACCAAAATTACGAAATAGAATAAAAGTTACGAACATGCTGTTTTTGGTCAAGGTTCTTCAATACTGACGTTTTTTGTCACGCACGCAGGTGTCCTATATAGACGCCACTAGAGTACAGGAGGCGATAGCAGACGTTGCCATGATCGTTTGTGTCTTTAGCATATCTCTAAGTCTTATTATCTGTAATGTGCCCTGTAACAACTTACCCCCGTAACAACCAGCCCCGGTCTCCCCTATTAGAGAATCAGTTTCTACAATAAATTATTACACATATTTCTTATGATAATATCAACTCTTTGAAAATTGAAAGTATAAGGCCAAGTGTATAATGAATGACCAGTGATGGCAAATAATTATGAGTAAGTGCACGCTTAGCATAGCATGCTCATAATTTCGATATCGATCTCGATCACAACTGATAAATATACAAATAGGTTTGAGTTATTTTTAACAAACGATGATTTTCTAATCGTGAAAGTTGAACAGGGGTTTTCAGTTTATTCGTATTTGTATTGAATGGAATATAACAGTTTCTTCTTGCAACTTGTAATTGAAAAAGGAAGTTAGTTTCTAGATAGGTCGACTTCAAAGCTTAACTCGCCCATTGTATCAAATGAAGAAATAATAAAAGAATTTTTCTTACAATAGCATTATGAAGTTAGAAAATATAAATTGAATTTCTGAAAAACGTAGGTACGTACTTATTGCGTACCTATATGGTATATCTCTTAATAATGTTAGTTCAAATATTTTATATTATACACGTTCATCCTGACTACGTAATTTATTAAATCGTTCATGATGTACCTATATTATAACATCAACCATCTTTATAATAAAATTAAACTATGTCAACAATGAGCAAAGCAGAAGAGTGGCGTGGCGTCCATGGAAGTACGGAAAGCACTGCTTCCCTTGTGTTTCATACTTTTGTGTATTTTATTTTAAAATTATCAGTATTGAAATAAATATTAGATTATATACGATATTTTCCTTTAAAACAGTAAAATTTTCTAAATTCATATAAATGTTACATTCGCATTTTAACCAACACGCGTTAGACATGTTATTCCGGTGCAATATAACGTAAACAGCGCTAGATGCACATTCAAACTCTGCATCATGTAAGAAATTCATGCACTCGGACATGTCCGTAGATCTTCATTCAGTAGTACGTGCTCACTTGACTAACGGACGCAAAATCACTGCGTTTCTTAATATTTTTTCTGTAGAATAAAAGCCAAATTATATGAATGCAATAAAATATAATATAAATCTAAATAAAGCAAATACAGGGAATAAATTTGAAAAATCTGACGTGGCCATCACACAACCTTCCGCCATATCTAGACTTTAAACAGAAATGTATACGTGCAATCCGGTGCCCAATTAAAATATACAAATAAAAATCTCAAATATTCAAACACAGAAATTTGCATCACCTGAATAAAAAGATTCATTCACAGGAAAACTCTGCTGTGTTGAAGCCATCCTCCGTTCAATTACTACATTTAATATCTTACTTAGGACTTATATAGCGCTAGTATGCCAACTTGTCACCCGTCTCACCTGTCAATATTTTTTACGCAGAAACAAAAATCAACCGATCATGGATTACAAGATATCAACGTTTTATTTGATAAATTTATTTTTTAAATTTTACTGCAGTTCTTTAATGCTACCAGATAAAGACAATTTTTTTATAACGTAAGTTGCAAATAACTTTTCCTCTTATTCTCATTATAAATAAATACTATATTTTTTCCAAATTTATATACAATTTTGTCAATTAACCTTTTCAATCTTCAAAAAATATCACTTCCGATGAAGATATTTGTACCAAAATCTAGGGAGCTCTTCCAATTTATATACAAATGTTAAATACCAAATATCAAAATTTTCGGGTAATTCGTATTTGAGTTATGCGACTAACAACCCTTGACCACACACACACACACACATACACACACACATACACACAGACATCATCGTGAAACTATCAAAAATGAGTTGTAAGGACCCTAATTCGTGCTCATCCACTAAAAATTCACCACCCGATTTTTTGCATGATTCCAATACCTTCCTTTACAGGTAAGCGGAAGGTAAAAATGTATTCAATATTTAAATATAAAAATATTTTCATTCTGAACATTACTGAGCGTCAGAGTTGGAAGCACGGGTTTGAAAGGAGTCAGAGTTGGTGCGTTTCTGTGTGGAGTTACGCATTGACATAAAAGCATTTAAAAAATTACTTTTTTATATCAAAAGTACTTCCCTTCTTTCAAACATCACGCCACGCCACTGAGCGGAAGAAAAAGAACAGTCACATGGACATTGAAACAAATAAAATCGAATTTTCTGTATTAGTATATAAATTACATCGCCATATAAATCACAATTCTAGCTTTCATGTAAAGAAACATAAACGTAAACACAAATTCTGGTAAAAAGAGACATGGAAATTCGCGTTTAGGTACGTGTTCCTAATTTTTTTAAGAGTATATTTGAAGACTTCTCTTGCTTAACACCTAACACATAATGTCAGAATTCGCCCGGGTGCACCAACGTCAACGAACAGCAGACCCGATAATTACTTCATTAGGACACAAGCATTCCTTTAACCTTTAACATTTATATTCTATTCTTCAATAACTAACAAAGACACGATATATTTCAAATATAATCCTTGGAAAATTCTATGCTAATTATATGAATTTGACACTTTTTAATCGACTAAGAAACTCTCTAAACTTTTTAAAAACAGTTTGTACAATTTATTGACATTACCATGCCAACCAAACCACATCTTATTTACTTTTTCTTCTTTTACTTGTCTTTCGTCCCCTTGATGTCCTGTCTTCACTCTAGCGTTAAAAACTCGCCCTTTCCTATTGATTTTATCAATTTACTTCCGTTGCGTTTATTTTTCGCCTGTTTGACCCAGTCCAGAATACAAGTGACTCTCGGACGATTCGGGAACGTTCCGAGTAGCTCTAGAACTGAGTGTCGCGCAGTTATACGGTCCCAGGTTCCCTATAAGCCAGGCTTGTCCCGCTAGGACTATTCGGAGACGCCAGGGGCGTATTATGGAGATTGTTGTATAATCATTTGTTTATTATTTTAAGGGATAATTAGATAAAATGAGATGGTAAATTAATCATGCGTAGTATTGTTTCTGCGCAAATAAACTAAACTAACTAAACTAACGATTAGATACATCAGGTGTACAAAAATTCAATGGTGGTGTATCAAATTGTAAATATAGTTTATTGTCAATATTTACCAAGTAGAAAACAGGTATTTTTAAATTCGGACCATTTATTGCAAATTACATACAAAGCAAACCGTAATCAGTATATGATAGGTATATAATGTTATTAATACTTGATTCAGACTGTCAATGTAGTGAAAATTGGATGTATTAAAATGAAATAGTATATTGTAATACAAGTGTGGAAAGGGCATCATTGAAAAACTAGTATGACAGTTGGAACACGAGCACTAGCGAGTTCCCCTATCATACGAGTTTTTCAATGACCCTTTCCACAAGTGTGTTACATATTATTTTTCTACGAAAGTGGAATACATTAATAGAAATTCATAAAAAATATGGAAATACATATAATAGGTATTTACAAAATTAAGAAATACAATAATACAAATCAGGTAGGCTTGCTGTCAGTGCTGAAAACAATAACAATACTTATCTAAAAACTGACAGTTCAATTTTATAATTTTACATTTATGATGTGATTTATGATAAAAATAATGACATTTTATGCAGAATGTTGTAGTGATAGTGAAAGTGAGTTTATTTTAATACATTCGGACATTTTAAGGCAATTGTGAATCTAAACTTATGCCTCTGAAGTCAAAAATATCCTGACAGCTTTGACCTTCCAGTAACTGCACAATTTGTAGTTCAACAAAATGATTCTTTGAAAATCGACCATTTGAATAGGTATTTATTACTGAGATTACAACAAATAAAGTGTTTTAGGTATGAAAAATGTACTTTTTGAAAAATTCGCACTCAATGCACAAAATAAATGTGGAAATGTTTCTCAATGTTTCAAAATCCTACTAAAAAACAACATTGTGTAAATCAATTGATTCATATTTTTACATATTTTGACTCCAAAAATGTTGGTGTTACAAACTTCACATCCTGATCTTTAAATTATACTATAGTAGCAACGTTATCAACATAACTGTATATTATGTAGTTGTGTAGTGGATAAAATAATATAATTATATACTCGAAAGAAATATGATTAATTTCCACTTTTGATCAATTTTGATTCTATTACTTGCTTGAACATCTAGAATTTTGTAATAATTAGTTATTATTGTAATACGATTTTTTTCATTAAAATCTTTTAGCTGCTACTATTACTATTTGTTTATATTTCATATCTAAAAACTAAATTTACTAAATAGATACCTACGTATTATAAATACTATTGTCGAAACTAAAATTATTGTAATAATATCTGCGCACCAATCATCATACACACATAGATCTTGTTCGTGTCTTATTATTGTGTTTATAAAGATCTGGAATTTACCTGTCCGCGTTCAGTTTGTGTGTGATTTTTGCTGTGAAATGACGTTATATTGGATTGCAAATTGCAGTCGAAGATTACTGTGTAATATTATTTAGTGTTTTTTTATCACTCATTAAACATTGTTGTTAAGTGTCATTTTCGTGGTTGTTTTCACTTATTTAGGGTAAGTGACTAATTTGTATAAGTTTGTAGGAACGTTGTCACACATTTATAAACATAATTTTTTTTTTAAGGTTTAATATAATGGTAACTCGTAGAGTACCTACCTATTCCCAATAATAAATAATGTAAAAATTGAATATGAGACACGAATTATTTTCGTTTGGGCGAGTCTAAATCGAAAATGAAGGGGTGTTTCAAAGTAGTTTAGAAAATTATGAATTTTATGATTTAGTCGTTTCTAGTCTTTTAAAAAAATGATCAATAATTTTAAAAATAAATAAATGTTTTTTACCTACCTATGTTTAAGGTATGATATGCACATTAGTTTTATAGTAAATATTTTTAGGTTGGATAGTTGTTGCGCAGCATCAACTATTTTCCATTCTTATGCCCTGTTCACACGTTGCTACTTTGAAGACACATTCGTGCTACTGTAGCATGAAAAAATCTGAGTCGCTTGTCAAATAGCAGCGCTGCTAATTTGTAGCATCAAAGTATCAAGAACTACTCGTTGATAATTTCACATCGTTGATCGTTGTGTGTGTAGATAGCGATTTTTTGCGGTAATTGTTTCGATTTGAATTTCTTTTCATGCTACAGTAGCACGTATGCGTCTTCAAAGTAGCAACGTGTGAACAGGGCAATATAGTAGCAACACCTAGTATGTATTCTACGAATAGAGAATTTGAACAATATTTCCGAACCGGTCAAAATTTTCTATATCAAATTTCAATCTGTAGTAGGTACGTGATACCTAACCTATACACTCTTAAAAATATAATAATTCTGTTATTTTATACAAAGAGGATTCTAAAGTACAACCATTAAAAGCATCAAGCTAGTGCAGTTAAATTAAGAGATAAAACACATTCTTATTTCGCATCGTTCAACGATACTGACTAAATCCAAATAATACATAAAGACGTATGTGAATTATTTTAAATCGATTCTTCGCTCTGGAATCATCATTGTATTAAAATCCCAGTATAGTTGATATTGAAGTTTAAAGAAAAATAATTAGGTATTCAAGAATCCACATTTAATTTAAATTAAAGTCTTACGTAAGATTAAATATTGCGGTTTTATTAAAAGTCAATATTTAAGCTGGGTGTAGTACCTACACAAATTGCGAATCAATAATTAAAAAGTAACAACGTGCCCAAGTAAATAGCTTTTTAAACACTTTTTAAAATAACTTCTTTAGACGAATGTATTCTTGAATAAAAATGTTCACCTCCCTCCTAGTGCCTCCCTGCCTTCGCGTTTAGCGTAGGCGTCCAGAGCATCTTGGGACGCCTTTCGCCAGCGTCGTGTCCCAAGCACCGCGACGTCTCTTTGTAAGGTCGCGGACAAAAGAAATTCAAGTTTCCTACAAGTTCCTGGCCATTGCTCGTCCCCCGGCAGTTGTTTTGTGATGGCTACACGTGACTAGCGCCACCTTTATACTGCACCACCCCACCCTGGCCAGGAAGTCGTCAACGGTGTCTAGATCCCACGACGTAATTGTTATTTTATTGTGGATTACCTGGGAAACTTGAACAAGTTTTATCGCGAAAAGATTTGCTTATTTTATGAGATGGGGCATTTGGGGTTTATTTAGTTATTTCCGAGGTTATTTCTTTAAATTGAATAGGTGTTTCTAATTGACATTTTAGATCCTCTTGGTTCAAGAACCGTTATTTTCAAAAAAATCGATCTGTCATATATAATCTGAAATAACTTATAGAATGCGTCAGAATTTTTGAATGAAATATTTTACCTTTGGTTCGTATAAAATCGGCTTCTATTTTCATAAGTTCAAATTCTACCAGTAATACAATTTACTCACATTTATTGATAGATATTTGTTTTGTTTATTTTATAACTGGTAATTCCTATGAAAAGATTTGGAAATAAAATGTTATGTTACATTGAAGATGACATTAATGCAATTGACAATAATTGTTTATCTTATAGTTGTTGTCGAGTTATGGCAATAGAATTAATTGTCTAGGTATGTTATGTGAGTGCAGTAGAACAAAAGTTCAAAAAAATAACTAGAGATTGAAAGAAATTTTCAGGGCTCATTATACCCAGTGTTGTAACTTATCTAGATAATATTATCTGGATAAATCATCTAGATAATATATTTGTATCTATTATCTTATCTAGATATTTTTTTCTTATTTATCTATTATCTTATCTAGATAATACTACAAATTATCTTTATCTAATTTTTAATTATCATCTAGATAATAATTTTAGTAAAATTATAACCAACTTTTTTCATTTGTAATTTTTATCGAATTCAAATGTAAGTAATCAAACTGCAAGCATACACAAGCTTGCAACGCTGCCGGCTCTCCCAGCTGGTACCGCTTATACTTTATAACATGTCCTTTATATTTCTTTATATTATCTATAAATTATCTAATAATTATCTAGATAATAATTATTTATCTTTTATCTATTATCTAGATAATTATTTCAATGATTATCGATTATCTTATCTAGATAAATAAAAAGTAAGTTATCTTTATCTTTATCTAGATAAAAAATATTGTTATCTATTACAACACTGATTATACCTAATAATTATTAAGTATTACGTATAAATATATATTGCTCACAACAAATTTTCTTTTCATATTGCCTCATTTTAAATAAGAGCAATAAATTAGTATTTGTATGTCTTAAATTGCTGTTTTATTTGTGATGAAAAAGTATTTAATTTTAATATTTTTTTCTGTTTTACATGGTACGCTGGAATAAAAAGCTTCGTAAAAATAGAGCATGATAAAATTCTTGTTATCCAAATTCTCTTTTCCCGCTGTGAAATAGTTTTATATGTTTTACGCTGTCTAGTTTTTCTATACACTGTTTTTGTTTCTAATTTGCAGGTAGAGATTTGAATTTCAAATTACTGTCTGCAAAGTGAAAATAAAATTAACGAAAGTATATTTGTTAAAATGCAAAGTTGCTGAAAGTTAACTAGGAATCACGTTAAATTTGAAGTTGTTTATTCAGTAAATATAATATTAGAGAACTAGTAAAAAAAATTTAACAGCAGTGTGCATAATAAATGTTCTATAACAAAAAATATATGTGCTTTAGATGTGAAATACTGACAATTTTATGTACTGATATAATTTTGACAAAAAATTGTTTTACTTTGCGTTGCAAATCCCTTTTTTCGTTTAATCCCAAACAACACTATGAATAAATAAACGAATGAATTTTATTTTATTGAGGAAAATAAATATTTTTATGTTTATACACAATTTTTTCTAAATTTTTTAATTTTTGTTTGAAATATTGAATTGGATAATACAGCTATAGTCCTTTATCCTATAATTTTGAGGGAACACTTCCCGGGGCGCCTCATCTCAATAAAGGACGATTTGGAGTGGCCAGCCCGCTCGCCCGATTTGGTTCCTTGTGATTTTTTATGGGTTTTTTGAAATCCCGCGTTTGCGTAACCCGTCCAAGGATCCTAGAAGACCTGAAGGCCAACATCCGGGCCGCAATTGCCAACATACCCGCTGCCATGCTGGAAAGAGTTATGACAAACGCCAGAAATCGGCTTATTCAGTGTATAGACAATGGAGGGCGTCACCTACCTGATATGATTTTGAAAACTAGGTGAAACAAAACTTTAGATATGTACCTACATTATAAAATAAAAATAAAAACTTTCTGATTCATAAAATGGGCATTATTGCGTTTTAAAATAAGTAAGTTACGATGAATCACCGTGTACTATCACCTATGATTAATCATAGCCCGAGTTATATTTGGGAAGAATATACGAGTATAATTAATGAGTACAAATGTTGGCTTATTTTCCTTCAATACCTGTCAACAACGTTTTAAACTTTGTTTACATTTCTCAGTTTGGCACTTTCTTCTCAATTATTTCTATCTTGATACAATTTAAGTCTTACTTTTCACAAACAGCTTTTGGTTTTAGATAAAAACAAAAAAATAACATTATTAGATCAACATAATAGCTATTTATGTAACAGCATAATTTATGACTTTTTTGGACGAGTCGGAATTTATGGCAGAGAGAGCGCAGCGAACGAGGCTGATAATTAAGTCGAGTTTATAAAGTTCGATTATGCACGAGTTGCATAGAAAGCTTTATGTTTGACTGCCAAAATATTTTAATAATTTTCAAATTGTCAAATTTGTGAACAAAATGTTCTAGTTCTTTGTTCTTCGAAATTAGCTGAATTTCAAGATTTTTGCATTATGCAATCCAAGAAATAAAACAAGATTCAAAGAAAGTGAAAGAAATTATATATTTAATTAAATAAAATGCATTAAATTAATCATAGGTAACATTTATTTTATCATGATATTGCCAGCAGTAGGTACAATTTTGCTACTCGTTTATGAACAGTAAACAGTATCATAAAACACGGTAATAATGATGCAGTCGAACATGACATTATTTATTAATGGGCTCAAATTATTTATTTAATATAATTAACGTCAAAAATTTACATTTGACTTTTTATTTTATTTTACTCGTGGTAGAGCTTTGAGTTGAGTCGGAAGCATCTTATTACTGTTGTGTTTGATGTTGGCCAGAGCCCAAAGCTTAAAAAATCAGGTGAATTATTGAAATATTTATGCATTTTTTAAAAGTTTCACTCATTTTTATAAGGATTATTACGTTGTTTTCCAGAAATACGTAAACTAAATAATAAAAATTATTTTTAACTCTAATTCTTGCAAATGTAAAATCTTTGCAAAATCCGCGTATTTCGTAATATATTTTTTGTAGAAGTTAATTTTTATCTACCGGTTTCTGGTTTTAACGGTGGGATTATTGCAGAAAGTAAAAATTTAATCTTTTCTTTCTTGTGAAAAGTGTCTTTCGCACAAAGCACTCTTTTTAAACTCTTCTCCTGACTGACTCTAGATCTAGTTTATGACGGCGTCACTGGCATTATCGAAAGATTAACGTGGTAAGCAGGATTTTTTGTTCATTTACAAAGCGCGTTACTGAAGTATCCTCTTTTAATTACGTTTTTAATTAGAGAACGATAACTGCATACAAAATTTTCATTTAGAATTCATATGAACATCTCTTCCATGCATCTTCATTTTTGGATGTGCTTGTGGATTTGTATTAAATTTGTAATTAAAATTATTCTATTTATAATTTGAACTTAATTGAAGTAGGTGAGAAAACAAAACGCAAACTTTAAAATAAAGCACGTTACAAGTAATTAATGTACTAAGTGCAGCTTTGCATATATTCTAAACGTAGATGATATCTAATTCCAAGTTGTCGGATATATTTGTATGTTTCTATAAAAAAATTAAAAATAAATAAAAATTATAGAGCTGCATTCTTTCACGATATGAATATATTATAATTTATTTGTGTTAAAATTAAATGAATAAAACAAAGCTAAAGTTATTCATTTGGATGTAATTCAACTCACGTAGAATCTACTCAGCTCAGCTATAAAATGTTTAATGTATAATTACCTACAAAATATAAATTGAGTAAACTTCAAAAAATACACATAGTAAGTTAATCTATTGGTGCGATTTTTTCATATCAACTTAATATACAGGATGTTTCACTTTCATAATTTCAGAATATAAATAAAATGACAGATATTGTAGGTATACTATGACATAGGTAGGTACTTACTAAATCAAACAAATTCAAACTTTATTTAGAGTGCAATTTAGAATTTTAAAATAATCCTTACTGATTCGTGACATCATGTAATATCTGCGATTTAATTTTTTCCAAAAGTTATGAAACACGCTGTATATTGTTGTTTTTTCAATTTTAAGAGCGACACATATTGTTAAGCATGTTAAATAATCTCACAAGAAGGTGTAAAAAAGTATAAAACGTGCATCCAAATGTGGGTATAAACGGTCTTCTTCAAACTCACAAATTGTTTACTTAACACTTAACAGTAACACAATACGATCAATATCACTGGTAAAGCTATAACAAGAACTATGAAACATAAACAACAAAATTAATATCAGGCTGGGCAAAAATGTCTTTTTATTCTTTCTCTATTTGCAGTAATCGAAGGTTTTACGAGAAGCTTCCATCGGTGGCCAGGCGCTCGTCATGATTTTCCGTTTATGTAGCTACAGCAACATAAAATACCGCAGCGATTGTTTTTACGACTTTTTGACCTCGTAACAGTAAACATTTCGCCTTTTATTTACCTTTAAGTTCACAGATTTCGAAGGTCATGTGGATCAACAATCACATAAACCCGAATGTGACAAACATGACTTGAAATCAATACGAGCCCGTAGTTCGCAACTATTTATTTAAAAAGAAATTCAGTCTGCAGGGTTATTTTATGCGTTGTTCGATGTTGATAAATCAATAAATATTTAGTTTGGAACTGACAATATTTAAATTTGAAATGTACACAAAACTTTTTATCTACTACCAAACAGTTTCAAACAATCATACATGTTGTATGGTAATGGATGACAGGCAAATAAATAATGAAAATTTCTGAAAATTCTGAAAAAGTTAATTTAAGCAAAATATTGTAACGGGCTGTTTTCTACATTCTTCATAATAATGTGTAAATTTATATTGGTACATAAGTAAGATACTGAAAACTCATAATAATGTATGAGTTTGCTGTTATACCAAAGCTGGGTAAATGGCATGTATATTTACCCAACTATATAACGAATTTTTGTACATATCCTCTTTTCAATCTTCAATGACATACTCGTATATAGTACCTAAGCCGTTATACAATGAAATGGATTCTCTTTTACATAAATATTTATTTTTTCCCCAATCTGGTTCCAAAATATATTTTTACCTCAAATAAATTTTTTGGCAATGTTATTGATTTTAAATTGAAACATAATTACAATTTTACAGTTGATAAACGGTTTTTCAGATTTTTATGCATGGATTTTCACAAAGTCATTTAGGTAAAGAAAAACATACCAAGTCTACCTATAGCTACCAAGTAAAGGATGGTTTATAATGGATGTAACTGGTGACTTCTTCTGTGTTCTGTTAACATGAGCTCTATGTATTTCTAAGTTCCTTCATTAATGACACTAGGTATGACGTTTACTTATACTGTAGCTGTAAGGTTCGCCAACTGTTAAGAAAACTTCCTAGAGTATCTATATATAAAGAGTGTGACCATAGGCGCTATATAGCAAGCAAGTTGCCATAGTTTCATCTTTTAAACTCGTCATGTATTCCCAAACATATTATTTAATTCAAATACAATATTACAAAAGTCAGCCATACTCAGTATAAAGCCATTCCATAACATACGTTTCTTCACTCTTTTCCCGACAAATAACAAGCAAGTCCTATTTGCTCTTTGTTGATCTGTGTTGACATTTTGATGAGTATTTTATATTTCGCTACAATATTGATTGTCATAAACATTGCAGATCCAACTATGTAACTTTCAACAAGCGGATCCATTTATGACAGTTAAGAAAGGTTATGTCGCCAAGTTAACAGATTATTAAAATGATAATGAACCACACAGTTCTCAATCACAACATACATCTTAATACAGAATATGTAACCGATTACATCCATTATAAACCAGCCCTACCACTAAATCGCCCTTAATCTTTGGGTACGCTATAACTATTACATTATTAGTTATTGCAAAAAGCAGGTAAATAATATAAATATCCCTATTTCAGTCAATTTACAGAACTTTAGCTACAAAGGTTGGTGTTGCTTGTTGCACTATGTACTATGTTAGTGTGTTTATCTAGTTTCTATCTATAAATATTTTCGTGTTTAAAAATAAGTTTGAATGACAGAAAATAATGTATATTTGAATTAATTATTTTTTGCAAATCCTGTTTATTTATTCAGTCAAAACAGCGGAAACAAATTCGTCAAAAATGCCAATATCCCCCAGGAATAAATTGAACACTGCTGACATTTAATAAAATATTACATTAACAAATTTATAGCCCGGAAAAGCAAGCCACTGTAAATAATCCCTATAAAAGTCAACGACCTGTCCGGAAACATTTTGAGAACTTCTCATGTCCCATGCAGTCAATATAAAAAGTTGTTTAGGTCTAGCGGGCGACAACCGCTGAATACAACGAACGACATTCGGTATCTCTCGTCTTTCCAGGCCAGGCGTGGGGATTTTATTGCTCTATTTTTTTATGTTGCGCACACTGTTCGGGCTTGCCGTCAAATTGGCACCACTGCCCTACCTCATAAATCTGTCTAAGGACAGAATCCTGAATCCCGAATCCTTCCGCGAGGGCTACGGCTACGCTAAACTGGTCTTACAGTTTCATATTATACCCGGGCTATATTACAAAAATGTCGACGAAGAATAAATGTTGCCTGTATGTATGTATGTACGTATGTATACGGTGTTATTATCATGCGGTGCTGAATAAACCCTGGAATTTTACTATGAATTTAAAACTTGACAACTGCAGCAAAAATATTTTTTTGTGAAATTTTTGTTTGCAAAAATAAATAACAGTGTTCTTGTTTGCAGGAGGCGCAGTGGCACCTACTATACAGAAAAAAGGTAGGAATTTTATACTATTTTCCACATACAAAAACATTATTTATATTTTTAAAATATTCACTGCCCAAATGTCAAAGCTCAAACAGTAAAAAGTAAGTTATCCCCTTTATCTGATATGAATTATCTGTACTTTTGTACAAGGATAACATATCCTTCGAGACCGTTGCAATTATTGTGCCTTCCTGCACCGGACATTCCACAAATAAATATAAAACATCAAAAAGGATAAAGTTTCCGGAAAATAATAAACCGGATGAGTCTGGCCGAACACGTTCTCCAGGTCCGTATTGTAAAGAAAGAGAAGAATTTTTGCTTTGAATTTCTAAAATTATTTATTATGAAAGAAATTCATTCGGACTTAATATTAATTATAATTTTATAACAACTGACAGTTAACTGTCACTTTATTTTTTTTAAACAGGCAAGTTTTAATACTAAATTCTAACTATCAGTAAAATATTGTATATGCTATTGTATATATAGACGGGTTCATACCCGTCTCCGTAACAAAATATTGCGTGTTTATAGGTGTAGCAGTTTCTGTTTTACACATTCCATATTAAAAATTTAAAGGAAAAACTAGCACTAAATGTTTCAGAAAGAATTATATTAGTCTAGTTTTATGTTCAGTTAGAATTCTGAAATTCTTTGGAATCCATATAAAAAAATTAATGAAAAAGTGTGTTTTAAGCAATATTTTACATGATTTATCTTACGTTAAAGAGATTTATCAGAAAATGAAACATAATAAACTTAGTTCCATTCTTTATCTGTAAATAAATTTATGAAATTTTGCTTTATCTGTAATACTTCGTGAGCGTATTATAAATTGATAGACTGCTTTTACGTATTTTAGGAGTCGATACACTTAATAGGGCATAGAGTTTTACCTACCTAGTGTTACTACCTAGGGTTTATTTTGTTCTGAGTTTCGTCTAGCGTCTAGGCTATGAAATATCAACTGCGACAATAAAATATACTTTTCAATTTAAAGAAAACTGTAAACATAAGTAATTACTGAAATTTTGATTTTGCTATACTATAATAATGTCTGCTGGAATTTTACTAAGAAATTGAGGAAACCTGTCATTGCACACTATTTGATATTTAATAAGAAAATGTCAATGTCAAATATCAATATCTATATTCAAATTGCATGTATAGCGTATAGGTGTAGGAATATGAGAAGCGTATTTTAAACAAAATTTCGATTGATCTTATTTTACTTTTGTAACTTACGTGGCGTCCTACCTGTCGATTAATTCGATATTTTCGAAACAAATTCTCGCTCAGATGCAGTATTACGTTTTAAATTTATATGTGACAAGCAATTCATTTCTTTGCAAAGTGTTCTGACAGTTTATTTCCATTTTGATATTTTTAAAATACGAATCATTGCAAAAGGAGCATGAGTAGAACTGTTTTTCTAAATAAATAATAGACATACAAGTGCTGTTTATATTATGTTATGGAACTAATACAACAGAACCCTGTTTTATAAAAAAATTACAAGATATAAAAATATAGTAAAATATGTGTTTGAAGACTCTAAACTAGTGTCCCTGTTTCGAGCGATCATTCAATTTACATTTAAAGTAATCTTAAAGATATGACATTTTAATTCAATAACAAAAATAAACAGTAAGATAGGTATAACTAATAATTTAAAACAATAGTTTCGTTCTTATTTATCTCCACAAACTGTATCATCAATTTTGTAGTACATTATTTATTTGAAATGTCCATATGAATGCGCTACGTAGAACCAATTATATGAGAAATCTTTACAATCAGTGTAGTACCTAAAATATTGAATATACAAATATTCTCATATTCTTATCACAAACAACAGAATTTCTCAATTTATAAAAAATATTATAGGTACTTTATATTATAATTATACAACACCCAAACAATAAATTCTTGCAAAATGTATTAGACGTTTTTTTAAAACAAATTTTACATTGAATTTCTGTTTTATATTTGTAGATGGCAAAACCATTTATCTTATATATACTATAGCTGTATTATTTTTTGTTAAAAACTTTGCTCGAAATACTCAGTGTTAATCTAAAAAAAAACGTATTCCATCGTTTCCATGTAATTCTTAAGTTGCCAAAGACTTTAGATTAATTCCATAGCTGTTCTCAAAATAAAATGCAGCACAAAATTATGTAATAAATCGTAATTGTTCGATCCAACAAACGAAAAGCCTCCCCATACGGATCTGTGTCCCTCGATAAAACGTATCCGCGAAGGAATCGGCCGGCGAACGTGCGGTGCGAATTAATTTATAAACTTGGGTGAGACCACTAATCCGTTTCGAATTTATCTTGTGTCGCTGCTGACAACAGTTGATGCTCGTAAATCATTGTTGGTCTGCAGCAGCAGAATCGGACGGAATTGGCTACTAAAAGGGACCAACTTCCGAATTTCTCCAGTTGACGATATCATTAGGGCAATGACCTCATGCAGATCGATACAGATGATAAAAAAGACGTTTATGTTGATTTCAGTTTGCAAGATATTCAAATGACTTTCCAAATGTTCGGAAGCACAATGATTATTTATTTTAAATTTCGAGATGTGACAGCGCGGCTACTATTGAACTACGTACGCGGATGCCGCAGATCAATGGTCTTGCGCCTCCGCCAAACCATTATCCATCAGAAAATATTGTCTCGATTTGAAGCAAGCGTAGCACATGGATATTTCAAATTGACTATATTTACATCCTGCTCTGAATTCAAAAACCTTTTTTATTGATTACGGGGAAGCAATTTTATATATTTATTAAATTTGTCAAAACCAAGAACATTATGATAGTACAAACAGATATGTATGCATAATCTACTATGCCGGGTGTTTACTTGAAATCTGTTATGTAGAAAAAACAATGTTATGTTTTATATTTTGCTTTAGTTACTTACCTATCTATTGATTTGAGATGAAAGTTGTAAATACAAAATTTGTTCGATATATTTAAAAATCTATTACAATATGAAACATTAATCTATCATAATGCCTTGTTAGTTCTCGAGAAATACGCAAAAGAAAATAGCCATTTAAAGCATTATTTATCATCTACCTATAAGGAATGTATTGCAGTCAAGCTAAAATTTGAGTTTTGACTTCTAAGTGGATGAGCACTTCTGTGTCCTTACAACTCATTTTGATAGTTTCACGATGATGTCTGTATATACTTGTATGTGTATATTAATTACCCAAAAAAAATTAATTTAATTTAATATTTTACATTTGCATACAAATTGGAAGAGATTTTGGTACAAATATCTTTACCGAAAGTGATATTTTTTGAAGAGTGAAAAGATTAATATGTGTCACTTTCACACTAACGACATACAAGTAAGATATTTAAATATGTTGTAGTGAGGATGACTTCAACACAGGAGAGTAAAAATATAGACTATTCAAACATAGGAAAATGAAACACCAGAACACCAGAAGATGAAAATCTAGAAATTTAACAAATAATAAAAAACCTGCATGGAAGGATTCATTCACATAAAAATTATAATTTAGAACAATTTTAGATTCGGCATAAATGCAAATACAGGGAAATGCAAATCTAGAAAATGTATTGTCTAAACCGGGATGTGAGAGTCAAGAATAATTATACTGGGTTTTCCTTTATTTTAGTTCATCCTAATTTTGCACATTGCCTCCTATGTTTAAATCTTCCTGTGTTTGCATCTTAGATTTATTTATGCCGAATTTTAAATTATTTAATTAAATTTACCTGTGAATGAATTTTTGTATTCAGGTCATACAGAATTTTGTGTTTGAATATTTTGGATTTTTATTTTCATGTGTAAAATGGACACCGGATTGCACGTATTTTATAGTATTTATAAGTCAGTTTTATAGATACGGTGGAAGGCTATGTTCTGGTCACATCAGATTTTTTCTAAAAGGAATAGGTAAGGAACTACATCAAAATTTAAAAAAATAACATTGGTTTTTCTATATAACAGATTGCAAGTAGACACTCGGTATATAGTAAATGCTTTATCTTAAGTAGGTACATCCGATTGATACATGAAGGTAAATAGCCCAAATTTGTTGACATAACCACATGACGCATAACTATTCAGATATCAATCCCACTAGAGAATGGTTAGAATGTTAAAAATGCATAGACATTAGTTGAAAGCCTCTCTATAATAGTCATGCCCAAATTGCAATTTGAATTAACTCTCAACCATTTTGTACTATCAAATAACATTTATAATTCACGTTTGCAATACAACTCGTCACGAATTGGTATAAAATCAGTTAATACGAAACATAATGTAAACATACTCCACTACAAAACAAGTGAATTGTGTAGAGCGGCCTAAAGGGCACTCGAGCACTATTATTGTTCCTGTTTCGAATGACGTAATAGTCCCTGAAGCAGGATAAAGGCGTGCTGCCTTACAGACACGGATTGTTTAGCACGGTTATATTTATTGTACTTTTGCTCGGTCAAGCAAGCCATGAGTAGGAAAAGTAACAGGAAAAGATTGTACAAAAACAACCCAGGAAAAAATTACGTAAAAGGAAAACTAATTTTGTTTTTGCAAGAAAAAAATCTTTATTTTATTAAAATTTCTTTCATGTTAAAGAAATATGTTTTCAAGATTCCCATGATTAAAATATGAAGTTAATTAATTAAAGGGCCTTTCTACACGAGACATTTTAAAATCAATAGTGGTTGGTTTTAGTAAGCACTCACACTTAACATGAATCGTCCATGAGATGTTCAAAAATATCTTATTCTTTTACTTTAAGTGATATTACGTAAGTCTAACCTAGCCACATCCTGAGTACGATAAAGAATTACATACTCAATACAAACATCTCAGAGAGTTACACGGGATGCATAATTGTGATATTATTACCAAATTATTAACATTGAGATGTTAATAGGATGTTAATGGGCAAATATAGCAAGTAACAAACCGGGATGTTCACATTCTTGAAATGTTCTGGGGATATTATTTTGCCAAGTGGGCTGAATTTATGTTAAGCTATATTACACTCACAATATGTGAGAACTGCCACACCCATGATGGGGAAAAGGCTTGACAGATACGACGAAATAGCACAGTAGTAGAGTGCTTGACCCTGATTAATTACAGAGGTCCTGGTCAGGTGTGACATTTTCACGGCTTGATTTGGATCGGTACTTATCTACTCTCCTCACCATTTCAAGTTGGGATACAATTAACTTTACAACCACAAAGCTATCAGGCACCAGCTTAGTGGTTAAGAGCTTGCGCAAGAGAATTTTATTTTTATTGCAAATATATATTTTCAATTTCTAGGGGAACGAGCGTACCACTTTGTTGCAAGGCTGTTTTGTTTTGCTACCGTCCAAACACTATGAACTTACATAGTGGGACGATTAATCAGTGAGATACTAACGTTGTGTTCTGATATTGTATCTCCATTTTTTATTTAAACTGATCACTAATAGTCTAAAAGTCATCAAAGCTTCTTTGCTCTATGATTGTAATTACGACGTCACCTAATTATGTATTATTTGCCTTAAATTATAAAATGCAATGTTATACAAATAACTTTACAATAATTTTATATTCAATATACTTACATAATAAAATTTTATTCTTGAAAATATAAAATATTTTGAATTTTGCATGATATTTCAGTAGTGAATAACGTGACTGTATGATGAGCATTTTTAAGGCATCATCTTTGTTATTTTCCCAACCATAGCACCACCAATAATTCCAAATTACAAGCGAATGTTTTTTCGTTTTCTGTTTTGGAACTTTGAAACAATTCTCGTAATGTAGAAGTATTCAAGCTTAAAATCATTTGTCAGAGCGCCAGTCGGCAGCTGTAACCGCATAGTTCACCACGTTTAACTTCCTGAAAAGGGTCACTACGTCACTAGGTAGTCGGTAGTGAATATATCCCCTCCCCAGGCCCTTCACATACAGATGTAGAGCAAACGCACCTTTACAAACATGCGGACAACAGTAATTTAATCATCACAATTAAGTGAAGAGGAACTAGATTTTCCAGAGAGATCTTCAATGTTAATTGGATGATGTTTCCTTGTAGAAAAATTCGTTTGTATTCTAAAAGTGTGTTAAATATGTTTTATCTAAAACATTACCGCGGCTGCAGAAAGAAATTTATCTCGAATATTCTTTACTTTTATGTTTATGGTTTGTTCAAATTTTTAAAATGTATATTACAGTAAAACAATGTAAAGCTTTACGTTACCAAATAACGAATATTATGCAGGACAGTCTGCCGAATAACCGAATATTCTGTACCCTTTTGGCGCCAAATGATAAACTCGAGTATAAACTATAACTAGGACTGACGAAGTTGCTTCTAATGCAGCTAAACTTGTTTTTGTTCCACAATTTGCCTCTTTTAATTGGAATAGTTCATTTTTATTTTGATCAAAATCACAAAATTAAGTTTTTGACACTATTTTTATTTTTTTTAATAATATAATAATAAAAACTCAAGAATAAACATAGGGATATTTATTATCTGTCAATGAAATATCTAAATAAAGACGATAAGTGTTCAAGTAGGTATTATATGTTATAACATACGTGTAGAATATGAACTAATTGATTTTACTAAATATATGGTGTTAGTTACAATAAAAGTACAACAATAATGATTTTGATTGTATTTTAATTCTATCAAAGAACCCAGAAACTTTTAAAACAAATCTAATTATATTTTAACTTTGAAGTTAATTCATTCCAATACTATTTTATCATGATAGCAATATTCAGCTTTAGTTTGATGCTTTCAACTGAAAATTTCCAATCATATAAATTATAAAAGGTTTGTAAATCATTACGAACTCCAAAGGCAATTGAGCAAATTTGATGGTAGGCCGATAATCAAAATCCAATATTTACATCTCATTAGATCATTAAAAGTTCAAAGAAGTCCAATAAACAAAACAAAAATCAAACAGTTCTACCATTGGGGCCGGGCTTATCGGTAACTATCAATTTTCGTTGGGCAAATATTTTAAACGGTAAATGTTGCAAATAACTCTTCAATTATATACCCGCACCCGGCACAGCGCACTCAATTGGAAAACAGATAAAAAAGTTAATTATTTTCTCGTGGAAATACCACACAAAATTGACTCCCGAACTCCCGATTCCAAGCCAGCATTTTTATCACTGCTAAACAACTATAATGGGCCCAGAACCGGGGGATTTTGTGTTTATTTTGCACGTATTGTTGTGATATTTAATGAATGGCATACTTTTTTATGCCTCACTGGATTTCATTTCCAATAGTGAGCGTAACAATACCGAAAATTCATTTAATTTTTAGCTTGTTATTTAATAATTTCTAGTCCATAATATATTACAAAGGCTATCAAAAGGAATAATGGAATTAGAGTGTAATGCTTTATCAAATACAAAAACTGCAGTTTTTCTGACCGACTGTGGTTCTGTGAATTCAGATTTAAATCCAGTACACAGGTACACTGTAAAAAATCTCCCCTGTGCTGTACTTTCCACTAACAACTATGAGTCGGTACCTGTGACCTGTGACTTAACGAATAGGTAGTAGCCGCACACATGATAATTATAATGTATACGAGTATGTCTACCAATTTCTAATAGTATATAGGTATAGGCCTGCCACATTCTATTGGGTAAAAGGTATTAGGTACTGATTTTGTAGATATCAATGTCAGATTTTTTATCATATATGGTTTTAACCATACAAGTATGACAAAACTAATATCATAACTATTTAAAATTTCAGACATTGAGAGCAGCTACTATATCTTTATGTGACGTTACATTTAATTAAAAGGAGATATTTCGAGTAGGTACATCGCAAGTCTTTTAAATAGAAGATTTATGTGTTAAAAAATAACAAAAATTGTAAAAATTTAATTTAACATATTTCGATTTTAAAACAAAATTTTAAAATTCTGCATCAACGATTTTGTAGATTGTACTTTTATCTTCAATAATATCTATAGATTATTATATTTAACATAACAGTAAAACGCTGTGGAGTGGCGCGCAAAATCCATGTTTTTGGCTGTTTTCTGGCACGGTAGAGGATCGTCTTAAGATAAAATTTTATCTACATTAGAAGTCCAACATCACAGGAAAAACAATAAAGGAAAGTAAAACTATTTTCTGTTTATTTCGATTTGCCTTATAGACTGTTTTGAAACGATAAAGTAACACACCGCAAGAATAGATAGAGTAAAATTAGAGTAGATAAGTTCAAGTTAAATAGTAGATAAAGTAAATTATTTGAATAGTATATAAATAGGATAAAATAAAATTAGAATTATGTTTACATATTTTCTTCAATTTAATTTTCAGACATTTATGCATCCACTGCGAAGAAAGTAGGATGATGAAAACATTACAAACAAACTCCGAAATTGCGTTTTGATAATATTTAAATTTAAAATTGGTTTTTTATATTTTTTCTTTAGCATCAGCAATAGAAATAAATTGAATTTTATACAAAATTATAGTATCGACTCGAGAAAAATAATTATTTTTGTATTATTAAGTGAGCGAAGATTATGTTTTTTGTACGCGAGAATGTCACTTATTTGACGAGGCTTGCCTAGTTAACTAAAGTTATTCGAACGCACTAAAAACAAAAAAACATTTTTTCTACAGCCGTATTTTATTTTTAATTCTAAATTAATAACCGTGCAAAAATCAAAACCGTAAACATTTTTTTTTTCATGAGTAGGTCTCTTATACCATTGTAGATCTTATTATTTTATTAGTGAAATTGTTGACTTCGAATTTAGAATGATATTATAACATTATAAGTGATAATTTTGTAGGGTGCTATTAAGAGCATTAGATCCTCTTAGAGGTGTATTATGTCTAAGTACTTCTCGACAATTATTTTAGCGAAAGATACCATTCGTCAAGACTAAATCAGATTAATCTGATTGCTGCGAAGTTCCTTGAGACAGTCGTTTAAATCAGCAGTAATTCCGGTCTAGTAACCATCGCCCTTGACAAATGACAGTCGAAATCTCCTCACCATAAATCAAAACAAAACCTCTTATCGTACTCACTCATTAATACCCTTACCACATTTCCCCCGCTCTTGCTTCTTCTGCATTTCTTCTTCAAATTGCGATTATCTAAGCAGAGTTTTGTTTAGACTCAGTGTAATAATTTAAAAGCAATCTTAAATTTCATCAGTGGAACCGGTAGCCCTAAGCGTTAAGTGTTCTCGCTCTTCGTGTATGCTCGGTCTCACTCGACAATTTCCGTAAGTAAACGTTTTCTGTTCCGTTCGATGTGGTGTGTTGTTAACGTTGCTTAGTCTGCATAAACATGCTGATACGAGCGCTGAAATTGAGGGGGGAGGGGTGATTGTTATAGACCGGAAGGAAGTGTATTTTCACTAAGGTTTTTAGATAAATATGCAGCGTGTACCAGATTCTAAAATGTTTTTCCTGCCATGAATTTCGTAAAAATTGGCGGAGGCGAATTTAAAGTTCCGTACGCTTCACTAAATTTTATATTTTATTTTAAACAGGCTCACTTTTTATTTTAGTTTATAGTTATATACAGTAAACTGTTCAAATTTCGATATTATTTTTGGATTGATGAAATAGTTAACTCTAAATCAGATGCATATACGTTATATAAGTTATTAATTAAGTTATTGAATATCTTTAACGAATTTTACCAGAAATTTTCTTACATAGTATCTACTATATAGGTATAGTATTTAAATTGAAAGGAATCTGAAAAAGGTTATTTGTATAATGAACTAATATATTTATCTTTGTCATACTTGCAGTGTATAATATGGTATTTATTGAACACGTTTGTCTTTCAAAAATTCATATTGTTTCGAGTAACTTACGACAAGCATAGCATAGCGTTCCACTCAACACTGTTATTGTAACGTAAGTTCTGTTATTACACATATTATTGAATTTGACAATATATACAGAGCGCAAATCTTACTTCGTACTATTTCACGATAACCTTTTTCAGACTTCTTTCATCTTAAATATTATACTTTACTTATATTATATTATTATATTATAATATGGTCTAAAAAGAAAGACAAATATGTACAATGTATTATATTTAGTTTTATTTAATGTTGAGGACATTTCTAACGATGTTGTAGGTGTATTATTATTATTATTATTACATAATAGTGGATGTGATATTTTAATGAAATGTAATGTAATGTCGAAACCGGTAAAAAGAAAAGAGTGGTGTGAATAAAACCATTTTATGACTTGCAACCATCTAGTTTTATTTATTGAAATTAAGAATCTAGTCAGGAAAGTTTCAAATTTATCATAATTTAGTTTTTTTATTTGAAAAAATAATAACAATAATTATAAATGATTTATTTTCATTTTTAATAAAAACATAATTTTTACGATTACGAACATACTCTTATTTTAAGCCGTTAGCCAATTTTGATCTATTTTTTTAAATACGAAATTTATGTTTATTTTGGGTTCAACCATATTTTAGAAATAAAGAGCTGTTTAGACTAAATATACGCTTCGTTTATTGACATTTTATGTAAGTATAATGTTTCGTTATTAACTAGAATATCTCACAAGTATAGCATCCCATACCACATCAAGGGTATTTACAGGTGCACCGTGCACATGTGTACTGGAATGCATAATACCTGGTTCAAATACTCATTTATCCTAAAGTAAATTGTCTCCATTCTACCCAAAATCCTACAGAATCCATGAAACTTTATTATTATTGCTGTACATGCTCAAAGCAGGTTCGTCGAGTTCATATTGAGAAGAATCATAAAATATTTATAGAAATTTATATTTATTATTCTGAAAGGAATTGTAAAATTGCGATACAGATTTCAAAATGATATTTTTTGTTGTCATGGCTACCGAGGAATTTTATTTATAGTTTGTTAAACATTTATAACGTTGAACATGTTTTCAAAAGTTTTTTAATCTACACGTATATATTATTTAATTGTTTCATTAGTTCATGTTTTGAATGTACAGACACAATGATTATTTATTTATGCAACCTTATAACATAAATGTTCGTAATAAATTTTATAACACACATTTTATTTGTTCACCACTACCACTCCAAATATTTCATAAGAACAGGAAAAAATATCAATTGTTTAAAACGCTTCTTTACTATATTTCGCTAATATTTCTGGTGTTATAATAGTTATTTACTTTACTAGTGAGCAAAGTGAGGAACGAACCATTCGAGAAAATTATGTCATTCAGCCTTCGGTCTCGTGAGCTATAATATCTCTCTCGTTCTCGTGGGTAATTCCTTTTTTGTCCCACGTGTGAAGTATAATGTTTTATCCAGCATCTCTTAATAACTGATTAATATTTTTTAAATACTATGTTTTAACCAAAAACATCGTTTCCATGACATTCAACAAGCAAAGTACCAATTTAACCACTGGTGGGTATAATTTTGAGCAAAACTACTAGTGGACAATCTTTTACTTTGCTTGTTTAAAATCACCATAGTAATGATGTACTTATTAAGTGGTGTTGGATAAAAATGTTTAGTAATTTTATCTTTTAGTTTAAAATTATAATAATATTGATAACAATTTAAGTGAAAACTATTATGCACAATAGATTGATACATTTTAACTGAATATCTTGTAAAAAACAGGCTTTAGTCTGACATTTTATTGTAATAATAATATAAAAACGGCGTCGTACGAAAATTTATAGTGTGAATAAATAAAAAAAACTACGAATGTTATTGCGTTTAGCAGAGGGTACGTCGGGCAGGTATCAATAAATTGATAGGTTTTTATTCAGCTATTGATCTTTTATTTTTTATAAATTTTCAAAATTTATTAAAAGTGTGATCGTAATTATTACGTCTTTATACTGAAATTTGACCACTTGAACCAATACTACTCGGTATTTTGTTTGTAAGAGCATAATATTTTAAAATCTCATTGTTCTCGTATATAAATAATTAAATAAGTATAATTTCTATCGACTTGTTTTAAAGATATATAGTACAGAAAACTATTTAGCCACTTTACTACAATTTGCAATAACTACCATCTAATTATCTGTCACCAAAGTAATAGGATAATGCAGATATTCGCATTCCACTATACTAATTATCGTGCAGGATCAATTTATCCTGCTATCCTACGTTTTGCACCTGTAGCTTAATCTGGATCGAATTGGGAATGAGGAGTGCTGAAGCTGAACAAAGCAGATTCCTGTGAAATATGAGCCATATTAGATGTACTCCACCAGAACACTTGAAATCAAATAGTTGAAATTATCTTCCTGCGGGATATTTGATACTATAATTAAAAGGATGAGTGATCTCTTGAAGAAGATGAAATAAAAGTATAAAACCAATACAACGGTATTTTTTATCTTAAGTTTACAAGTACCTACTAGAGTACTATAGAAAATACTTAATATCAAATTTCCAGAATTAAGGTCTTTAAAATAGTAAAAAGTATGTATAGTTTTTCTCTTCAAATTGAAGTAAAAATTAATATTTTCGAAATAAGAAAATGTTTTCTTCAAATGTTTTAATGTGCATAACTAAACATGATCCATTTTAAAAATATTTAATGTTTATTTTAATACAATCCTAATATAAAAGAAATTAAGAAAGTGGCATTAGAGCAAGAAGAGGACACAAGCAATTCGAAAACGTGTTATTTGCAAGGATGGCAACCAAAACCGTAACCGAAACTGTTATCTGAAAAATACCCGAAAATCGTACGAACCGAAACTGTAACTGAAACCGAAATTTTTGAACATGTCAGGATCAAAACCAAAAGCAAAATCTTTATTTATTTATTGGTTATTTTTTAATAAGGAATTTAATATTTTTATTTTAATCATTTCATTGACGAAATTATATATAATTTTAAATATTTTAATCCATCCCTGATGGATTAGCAGGAAAACTGACCCATAATTTGACTTTTCAACCGCCTTTAATAAGACTACAGAAATGTTTGTCTCATATTTCATATACAATTAATAGAATATAAATGTACGGTTCTCTTTGCAGGAATCGAGCCCATTTTAATACTGTATACCTAGTTTTACATTTCTCATATATTTTATAAAAAATAATAATTTTATGACGAATTCATTTTAAATTTTTTCTAAAACGTTAGGGTCGGTTTATCCAGAAATAAATGAAACAAAAACAGACGCATGCCTTAAAATGTATGATATAAATTCGGTTTGTATTGTCGCAACAAAAATCATATGTACTTAGACTGCGAAATTTCTGTTTAACGTCCGATAGAATTTTTGGCCGATGCTTCAAAATTCTCGATGACACTAAACACATTTCGCAGACGAGTTATGCACAATATTTTTTGTACAACTGCAATTCATACAGGGTTTCCCAAAAGTCTCGGGACGGAGCTATAAGTTTTGTACGAGTGAAGAAAAAAATTGAAAATTTGCGGATTACTAAAGAGTCATAAAAACTACATTCTTAGATAGGTTTCGAATTTCCATGCAACGTGGAGTTTTTTAGGAGATGACCATCCCAACATTTTTATATAGCAACCCCTGTTGAGTTTCACCTTATTTTAAAGATAATTAAAAAAGAAACACATCCCCATAAACCAAACTCCAATATATTCTTTCAATAATTTAATTTTAGTGTTTTTTGCACGTTTATTACAATTTTTATAACAAATGTTAAAATTGTCGACCTTCTTCGGTGTCGCAATGACCCAAACGCTTTAGTGATCCCCAAATTTTCAATTTTTTTCTTCACTCGTTCAAAACTTATAGCCCGGGACTTTTGGGAAACCGTGTAAAATTAAAAATACTCATTTTATTATTTGTAACAACTGTCAAAAATATCTGACATTACATGACATGCACATCTCAATAAATTTACTTCGCAGCCGTCACTAATAGCAACGCGGCCGCGAAATGTATTGTACACAAATGTTTTACTTCTCGGTCTGAATTGCGGACATCAATGTTAACTTTGACAGTTGCGCAAAAAGTATATTTTATGGCTTTGTATTAATTCACTACTAAACTATTTAAAGTTGATCCAAAATAGTATTGTTTTTTCGCCGACTTCAATCCAATAAACGTGAGCCTTTCTCATCTATGTCTTGGTATTTTAATTAAAACTACTGGTTTTTAAAGCCTTCATTACAATGATAAATGTTAGTACCTACTCCTGTGTATAAAAACCGAGTGAAATTTGTCCAGACTGAAATGAAAATGTTACATCGGATAAAAAGAACAAGATTCCAACAAATTGTGGCAATAAATTTGTTACTTATCTCAACAAGAAATGATCAGTTTGCAAACATTTTTCCTTTGCTGCTGAAAAACTAAGAAATATTGAATCGCGCCGTAGATATGCTGGTCTGTCTGATTCCAATCAATTCAAGGCTTAGAGATGTCGCTACGGTCTAAACGAAACTGGGGCAAACAGATACTCAAACTGCTATATCTCTTTTATCCCCTGTTGAGTTCACTTTATTTTATTAATTAATATACATACCAGATTATATTTTAATCACAAACAATGCTGATGTGGCTAGATTAATAATAATTCATATTGTTTTAATTAATTCCGCTAGTGAAACTAGGGCAAACTATTGTCATTACTTTATTTACATGAGCATTTATCAAACTGAATGTCGTCTCTGACATAAACTTATTGAAAATTTAATCTGTTATCGAATGATTACTAGCCGTGTTTTGTAAACACACGTTTCGTATTTCAGTCTCATCATGAACTTATTTTATTTTCTCCTGAAAATCAGTACTGTAACTACGTACATGAAATAAAATCGACTTGACCTGACTAGTGACTATTTGAAGCGAATATTCCTGTTCTTTTTGCCAATGTAATTTTCGTGTTCTACTAACATTACAATCATTCTGCAAAACAATAGATTTACGAATAGATATCACATCAAAGTCTATTCAATATAATTCAGTGCATTAAATTCATATTGGCTTGATAAATAAATAGATAAGATAATGATCATAATTAATATTTTGATTGTATTAAATCATTCTACAGGATTAAATTCCAATTACATAATGGTACAGATTTAATTCGACTACTATGTAGATTGCACTAGTATTATACCCATGAACTATAACAATGAACTTCAATATGAAGCAAATAAAAAAATTGTTTCTATTATGTACCAGTGACAAAAGCTAAAGCTTAGAGTTAGACGCATTAAAAATTTTCGTAATAAACGTTAAAAATATAGGTATACTCGTTGATTATAGGCATTAAATTGAACTATGAAATTGAATTTATGTGTCATATTTTATTATTTTTGTAACTATTTAATCTGTCAATATAATTTTATTATTATTTTATGTTAACTGTGCAATATCTTGATTTTTTAAAGATACATTACGGAAATTTATTAATTAGTTATACATAAAAATCTAACTTTTCTCACGAATCTAAGATCATAGTTAACTCTTTTTTATTTTATAATTTTCTATCTATAACTATTCATACTAAATTTCAAACAAGCAGGATCAGAATTAACGAAAAAGGCCAATGGGGGTCCAAAAATTAAAGGCCTCATACTGGAAATTCTACCTGGCCCATAGGCGGGCGTCGAATTTTCAAAAATTTTCGTGGGCATATTTATAGACAAGCGAAAATTTATTTTGGGTCAAAGTCATATACGTACATCAAATTTCTAGTGTACAAATACATTAAAACACAACGTTAAACATACTCATCTATAATATATACGAGATTCAAAAGACGGCCGACTGAAAATTTTATTTTTAATATATTGAGTTTAGGCCAATCCTGCGAACTAGTAAACCAATTTAAGTAACACAGATGAACAATTTATTTCTTTATAAGACAAATTCCTTTCTCAATTTTTTAAGATATAAATCCTTCCTTTTCGGTGACCTTTCTCCCTCCCTTAGTCTTGTGGATAGTGTCTACAACACCGGACGTGAACACACGAGACAGGACACGGAACACTAGGCACTTCCGGTTTCCTTCCCTCACTCTTTTCTACCCGGAACCCAGCCGATGCTTTGATTCGTGAAGTCACCAGGGCTACTTCATTTAGTAATGTTTTTGTAAGAACAGCGTGACGTACAGGCCAGTAGATTTTCATTTCGTCGGGTTAATAGCTTTCAGAATTTTTTAATGAAAAAAGTTAACGATTGTTTACGATTTTGGAGAAAGAATTAATTGGTATGAAATACAAATAATTTGTTGCAAATAAGTTAGCTTATTTTATATACAAATATTATATTAACTTTGGCGTTTCTTGAAAAAATGTTAAAAAAGGCAATTCATAAATTAATTTTTTTACTTTTTAAGCAATTATCGCAAGTTACATACGTATACTAGTAGTAGGTTGTAGGTATTTGTTAATATTATTTGTTCTCGTCTGTGAATGTGACGAAAATCAACCTATAATTGTATGGATTTTCCAGGATTTTCCAAAGAATAAAGCAAAAATGAAGGAAATAAAAAAGATATTAGGGAAATATAATTATTATCATTAGTGCTAGTAGGTTAGGTACTGATATTATTGCTGCAAACATATTTTAGTTGGATAAAATATTATTATTTTATTAGATTATTGAAACCATGACGTACTCACGTATATTTGTTTAGTATCATTTTCATGTGCGTTATAGCATCCGTGTAAATAATGAAGAGAAATTTATGATCAAGGAGAATGAAAAATGTAGTTTTCGTGTAGTCATTTCTGGAAAAACTGTAACTAAACGTCTGATATCGATAAAAGAATTCCCGGCACCTTTGAAAGAACTAATCCCGAAACGTGACGTTTCATAAAAGACGAAATAAAGTGCAGGAAATAAAAGGAAAAAATGATGAGAGTGTATTTTCAATTGCTGCTTTCAAATTATCCACGAGTGCTGTGCCAGGGAGTAAACAAGTTAAAACATTTTATGCCTTCAGTCCATTTTCTCTCGGAGAAAGTGGAAAGTGGTCCACTAAAGAAAAGCTATTTATTATCAGCCTCCCCGAAATTGCTGCTTCGATTCGCTCGTAATTAAAATTCTAAGAGCAAATCTCGGTTAATTTGGCTGTCATTTTGGATTACGCCTCTTTCATCGGAAGCTTCTGCAGTTCTTCTATATGTGAAGAGAAAGACATTCGCGCAATTCGTTCAACTTAACTAACGCTAAATACTCTGTTTCGTTCTCGACCGTCCTCTCGGGTATTTTACTCCGAATGAACGAGTAATAGATTTAGAGAAAATGAGGATTTATGAACTTGTGATTCGCAGCAAGATTTCCTACTTTTGCGCAAGAATTAAATCTTAACTTTGTTGTTTTATCTTCATGAATATATCATCCTTCTCCTTTCAGTTCAACTGTAACCTAAAATGATACTTTTCGTGATTAGATATTATTCATTATTTCTTAATTACTTTTGTCTGGGTGCTTAGATATTGATCCGAGTTTCACTCGTTATTTTAATCTAAGAAAGTTCAATTTCTTAAGAGTTATCTATATTAAACTTTAGTTATATTTATGTTATACACAACAATAATCTTCATACTTTAAAATGCCTATTGTATACTCAAGGTAAAAGAATGAGAAATCGGATTTTCGTTTGTAAACAGTTCAGTAATGTTGGTTCTGATCTTAAGATCTATTTTTGTGCATAAGTTCTAATTTGCTTAGTCATCGATTGATGGAAATACAAATTAAAGAAACTTTGTATTTATTGAAAACATTTGTTCTAACAAAACAGTACAGTAAAATATGTAGTTTTGTGTGGAAAATTTGATTTGAAATTACTTTTTTGTCATACCTGCACAAAAAGTAACCTTTTTCGTGCCTGTTTTACGTGCGCAAAGTGGCTTATTTTTTAACTAGACAAAAATGCGTGCGCAAAGTACAAGCGTGCGGGAATAGCGTGCGCAAAATTTCACTTTGCGCACGCAAATTGAACACTCACACAGTTTTCTGTAGTTACCGACACGAAATGTGCGCGTAGCACTAGCGCCACACACGTGATAATCTAATACTACAAGCACGTGAACAGCTGTAGTACCGATGTAGTACCTACTTCTCTATGCATAGTTTCTACTGTCGACTTTGTGCAGATTGTGCATTGGATATTGGATCTAATGGACAATAATATTTTATTCTTATATTTTAAAGTTCTTTTCTTTACTGTTAATAATTAGTTTCTTATGCTTTTACATGTAGGTTAATATTAGTTACTTTTTTATTTTATACATATTAATTTTAAAAGTATTCATTTTATTTTTTGATAAGTAAGGTCACTCAAAAGGTTACTTTTTGTGCAGTAATGACAAAAAATATCGTGTGCATCTCGTGAGCAAAGGCGCAATTGCGCTTGGCTTCGTTGCAGCCCTCGCCGTAGCGACCCTCGGCCTCCTCGGCTCGCCTCGGTAGGCCTCGAGCCGCTACTGCTCGGGCTGCAACTCGCCTCGCGCAATTGCTTACTTTGCGCACTAGATACACAATATACTATTTTGCATTCATTAATTAACGAAAATTTGATTTTCCATTTTCCACTGTGTAAACTATTTTCACTATAACTATTCTAATAAAAGGTTTTCGTTAAAATATAAGCATTATCATATGTCTGATATCTGATTATAAGTAATTATTTCACCTTCTCGTTTTGATGTGGTAATTATATCGAATCGATCGCGCATTTCAGTAATGTGAATGTGTCATGTGAACATTAATGTTCAGGTGAAATTTACTGTTACAGAAGATGACGTCTGATGTTAACAACGTAATAATTAATTATTAACAGGGAAAGTGGAACTGTACATGTTCATTGTGTCCTTGTTGTCCTGATAATTAATTTTGTGAAGATTACCTTGTAGCGTATAAACTTAATGATAATAAGACAGTATAATATAAATCTAGCTTTGGCATATTTACACATTTACTTTCGTTTTGAATTATTTATGTTTCAAATATACAGTGTGAATGTGTATATCTTTATCTGCTTCCTTTGTCTTACACTTATATAGGTGAAGTGGGGTAAGTGCGATTTTGGGGCAAGTGCGACTTTGCTTAATATTATTTTTGTTATTATAAGTTTGAACCTTCCATCTATTGGATTTATTTCTACTTGTCATTCTTGTACATATTTGATTTCTACTTTACCGATACCATGAAGAGTTTTGTTGTTATAATACGGCAAACCAAATTGCAAAAATATCGTGAATATTTATACTAAACGCACATACCCCTTAAGACTAAAAGACTTAAAATTAAAATAATTATAACAAATTCATGTGTACAAATAAAATACCAAATTATCGTCTAATATATAGTTAAGGACTGTATAGTTTGATCTGTGTATAGTTTGAAAATATTTATGGTTATAATCATAAGTTTGACGTAGTTTAATATGAATTTATCATTTTGGTGGTCGCAGTTAATAATAATAATATATAATTTTTACAAATTTTGACTTGAATAATTATCATCGGTTTTTAGTCTAGGTTCGGTAACCTAGTGAGACATACCTACGTTTTCAAATCGAAGTACGTAAATACCTTCTTAGAAATACATTGATGATTAAATAAAGTAGCGAAATAGCGCAGTCATGCCCAAAATTGTAAATGCTTAGATGCTACCTACTTCGCACAAAATCAACCCGTTCGAGATAAAAAATATCGTAACTTTACTTCTTAAACAGTTATAGAATATTTGCAATTTGTTTTTTTTTTCTTGTAGTTTATGTTTACCAAAGTTTAAAATAATACTATTAGTTATGACTTCACTTAAGTTTAAGTATAACTTTTATATCTACATAAGTAAATGAAAATGTCAAATCAATATTTGTGAAGGTCATGTTTATTATTTTTGACAATTTGATTTTGTTCAATATTGTTCATATTGAACGCTGAGAAATAAATTTCTACCCAATAGGGATGTAAATAATGGTAATTTGAATTTGTGTTCATTGGTCTCTACATTAGTAATTATTATTATTATTGGTATTATATTATAAAACATGAAACATGTAATTCAGCTTAGCCACACTATAGTTTTATGAGTAAAAAGATTGTAGCAAGGGTTGTAGAGTGTTATAAAAGCTGTAGTTAACAAACTGTAGAACTGCATAATTACAAACTTTTAAACAGTAAAAGTTACAAAAATTATTTTCTCGTCTCCGTTAGCACCGCAGGCTACTTGTCCAATTAAAACTAAGCAAAAATTCATAGTTCAATAGAGGCGAAAATTAAAATTTTGCTCTAAAAACTCAGTATGCAATTAGGCAATAATTTAGCTGCCGCGAAAAACAATTTAAATTTCTCCCCTAACTCTCTTTCTATTGCACCGTTAAAAGATTCCAAATTAATCTTTGATCAGAGACAATACTAAATAATTTCCCCGTTCGCAGCGGTTTTACTCGGCGCAATCCACCGTTAATTATCCATTTTCCATTCGCCAATCGGAAAATTCGCTGAAACTGGAAGAAACTCCGTGCAGAATCAAACTTTGCTTTAATACAAAATTCTCTCAGTTCGTTCATTGGGCCTGCATTGTGCTTTGCGTAATAAAGAAGGAATGGATATGTGTATCTAAGTTTGAAAAGTTGTTACGCCACATTTTCTTCCGACTTTCCCGAAGAGAATGGGTTTTGTTTGCTGCAAAGTTCATTATTGGACAAACATGGTAGAGTAAACAAATTGTTTATCGCGTTGAGTATACCTACATTTCATGAAATTTGGATAATTTTAGCAGCAATAAGTGAACAAAGTTTGAGTAATTAAATAAGTCATCACGAACAGCAAGTTTCGAGAGCCCACAAAATTATACTTTGGTCGTAGTTTAATTAGCAATTATGTGAATCATTTTCTTGAGCCTCAAGTGTTACATACACATAAAAATCTTACCAGTAGGGGTGAAGGGGATACATTAGTATATAGGGCACTCTGATACATTTTAAATTTCCGCGGTACTATAGTCGGAAAAAACTTGAAAAAATTAACTTCTTAGTAAGGTATATAATCTTTAGTTGATTTATCAACTGCTTAAAATCGAAGCTCAATATTTTGTGGCCAAAAATTGTTTTCATTGATCTAAAGTAAGTTCAATTTAGAATTTTTGTAAACGTCTAACTCTTCTTGTAATGAAAATTGTTCTGGTAGAAAAAAATTTGAAACTAAATGTGCACATTATTTCAGATCAATATTCAAATAATTTTGTATTCATCGGGCAATTTACAAAATAATAGTAGTACCTAGTACAATAATTTGACATTATTAACTCAGTTTATAAAATTACGTGCATAAAAGAAGTGTATATAAACATAGATTCTTCATTCATACAACGGGAAAATACGACGTCAGATTAAGACATACTCGTATATATTACGATTTAATTACGACGTTCAAACGTAACGATATAATTACGTCTATGGTAGACGTCTAAATTAACATAGATTCTACGTCTGCGCGACGTCAAAATAATATTTTAAAATATGACTAAAATACAACGTTGATTTTTTGTTTACGGTCAGTCTATTTTACTTGGGTTACGTCTATGCGGCGTTAAAATAGAACGTTAAATTATGACAAAAATATGACTAAAATACAACGTTTATTGTTGGTTTACGATCAGTCATTGATTTTTGGGAAAGTGTGTTCATTTATTTTTCATTTCAGTATGTGTCATGGCTTTGACTAACTAAAAATGATAGAAATTATAAACGCAGTGGAATCATTTTTCACCAGTGGAACTGAATTACTGAATGTTCTTAACTATAGTTTAAATACTGAATAGTGTTACTTAACTAATGTGGTTCTCATGAATACAATTCACCATGCCTACTCTATTTCAATTCATAATAATTGTATCCTAGTAATTTAACTGTTTTTGCTTAGAACATTCTCAAAGCTGGCTACGCCAATTGTATCTAAAATATACTCTAACTCTTTTAAAATAAAAGGAATACGAGTAGTACATTACAACACCCTAGAAAACAAAGAATAATTATATAATTTTTATTCATTGTGGTTAAGAAAGGATCAGATTATTTTTAATTTAAATAAACATATTATCTTGATAGAATAACCTATTTCACTACGACTTTAATTTGTCATTTCAATTATTACCGCACTAAAATAAAGCTTACAATATAGTTTGTGACTATTCTATGATCCTGAAAGCCAAGTACGCATTTACTACGCAAAATGATTCTATTAAAGTCACTGACTTAATCATTTAATTTACACTTTTGAATCTTCATTAATTTTAATATTTCATTTGTCCTGAATCATCATTACACACCAAACTTATGGTAAAATCCATATTGCAGTAGAGAATCCACATTTGACGTGAAAATTAGTACATTTAGATGCCATAATTTACCACTGACATTGCATTTAATCAACTGGTTTGAGTTTAATGAACCACTGTTATTCTGGACTGACAATTGACAAATGGAACATAACTTTATCTATAAAATTCATTCATTGCACATTCTTCACACATACCGGATTTAAATTTGCATTTTCTATAGGAACAATTTTATATGAAAAATCTACACAAAGTCCCTTGAGCATTTACATTGTTGGCCAAGGTGTATAAGGTACACAACTATGTACAAGCGGTAATTTAATTGTAAACATGCTGCACACAATATTACTTGTAGAATTGGTTTGGAAAGAACAGAAATTTTATTTTATATTCTTCTTTAATCTCATAAATTTCGCTTTGATACATGTAGCGATAACAAAATAAATTTGAGTTCGTAGTTATTTTTTAAGAACTGTTAATTTTCTGTTTCCATAACCGATTTTAACGTAACTGCAGGTAAAATCTGTTTTGCACTTAAATTGATTGCTAAACAAACTTTAATAACTTAAAGTAAACTTTAACATCTTCGCATCACAATATACAATATAATATTATTAAATTTATATTATTTCTTCTCCGGAATAACATAACATCTAATCTAATAGCATCAACTAAACTAGTTAGTGGTAACTTGTATAACTAAACAAACTTTCCAGCAGCGCATGAATTAATTTACATTGTTATACCTGGGTACACTGACCCATTTCAAATCATAAACTTAATTAATACTGCACAAAGCTTTGCATTGTTCTAGCGTTTAATAAATAGGTTACAATCAAAAGAATTGTAATTAATGTTTCAAATTATATTATAAGTTTTCTAATAGAACTATAACCAATACCAAGTAAAATTTAAAAATGACAATAAAAAGTTAATTCTAGAAATCTATGAAGATCGAATTACAAATAATATTAAAATGGTTAAAACTTACTCACTCGACTGGATTGGGATAATAAATAAGTTTTTTTCTTTGAGATTGTGAGATAATTTTATTCATTTGACTTATTTGATTTTTATCTTATTAATTTATTGTTTTCATTATTTTTGACGTAGAGATCCCTGTTTTGTACTGTGTTAAATTATTGTAATGTTTTTAATATGTACCAAAGTTTTTAAATTCATCACCTCCTGCGGAAGACGCATGAGGTGTAGAAACCGGTAGAGGTTGATAGAATAAACTGTGTGTCTGAATTCCAGTAGTTTTATTTTTTCCATAATAAATATAAAATTACACCGCAATCATTTTACTGTGATTCTACCAAATAATATTGCTTTAATAATTTAAAATATGTTAATAGGTCAGTTTTTTTAACAAATTATAAATTTAATAAAAAATTTAATATAAACGTTCCTTATTTTGTTACTCAAATCGATCATAGATAAAATTATCTACATAAGTTACAACACTGTTAGTAACGATTGATATTTAAGATGTTTATGAGTTAGATACTTACCTACGTTTTGTATGTTTTATTTTACACTACTACTTACTTTAACTTATTAGTGTTCTTTTAACATGCAATAAGTTATGTTATGTAATTTTTATATTGATTAAAGTAAAATCTTAATACTAAAATAGATTTCTGGTAGATTTTTACCTCTCGCCTAGAGAGGTATAGGGATCGTGAAAAAATTCGATGTCGAGATTTTTGTCAATAAGCACATTTTAGTACCTTTAGAACCTATTTTGACTATTTTCACGATGATGTCTGTGTGTGTGTGTGTGTGTGTGTGTGTGTGTGTGTGTGTGTGTGTGTGTGTGTGTGTGTGTGTGTGTGTGTGTGTGTCCGTTTGTCTGTATGTGCGCCTACTATAGTCTTTCGTTCTGATTCATTATCTCAAATTCTATTGAACATAAAATTCTAACATTTTGCAGTATACATTTATACATGTTAATAAAGAGCTGATTAGATTTTGGTAAAAATCTGCCAACCGGAAATGGTATTTTCTTGAAGCATTTTAACATTTTTTGCAAAAAATATAGGAAATACTGCGATAGTTACAATTTGTCATGCGACATTTGAAAGAACAAATTACCTCTTACAATATTTATTTAACATCTTTTCTATATCTCTTACCAATAAATGAAAATTATTTTTCAAAAATGTGTAATTTTACCTACCACGATTTGTAAATTATAATATAAGAAAAAAAATTAAAACAAAAATGAAAATGTCAATGTGACAGATGAACAGACGTATACACAGTTTCTGAAATTTTAGTGGCACCATTTGTAAAGAAATGTATAAATATTAATAACTGGGTTTGAAATTTAGTAACTATAGTAGCCGAAATTTAATAAATAGAAAACTGACTCAATTCCAGTAAGTTTTTATACTTCCATTAAAAGTATCCAGTCAAGAAGCATCATCGATTCATTATTAACTGGATATAATGTAATATGGTAATAATAAAATAAAAATTGTATCCACAAAGAGCTAATTTGATTTCAATGTCAATCGAAATCGGTACGTTGCTTGAAGAACTATAAAATAAATTACAAAAAGTAGCCTAACAAAAACCAAATTCACATATTACAGTGTCAAGGCGGGAGGTTATGTGCTGGCCACAACAGATTTTTTATGTATATAAGGGGTAAATTTTTAAAATTATTATTTTACAACAAAATACTACTAATTTTCATTATGAAAATGCAATTTTATTTTCAAATCATTAATTAATTAATAGACTATTGAAAAATGTGCTGGTATTTTAAAATTATTATTTTACAATAAATTACTACTAAATTTTATAATGAAAATTCTTTTTTATTCTTCAAATCATTAATTAATTATAAATTATTGAAAAATGTGTTAGTCTTTTATTATAATTAAAATCATATTTTTTTGTATCAGGAATACAGTTACACAAAATACGTTGACATTATTACTACTGCTTTTATTCGCAGCAAAAAAATATTACATTTTTATTCTGCTAACGAAGCACACATTTTTTAGTTACATTTCTGTTTACAAACATTCAGACACGCCGACTCAAATTTCTTTTTTTACATTTCCAGAAAAATCCGGAGAAAAAACACATCATGAATATTTTTAATTTAATCTCCACACAAATTCATACATTCCCAGTTCCCCAGATAATCAAAAAATCATTCCGGCAACACTGCAACGTGCAGATAAAGTAAACACAACACAGCATATTCAGTGCCTAACAATAATATTAAAGTTTCATAGCTATATGGCAAACATTAACCGCCCCGGAAATTAAAAGGAACCCTGCCGAGATGACGGTAATTTCTACGCAGGAAATATTACCATGAGATCGAGTTATAGACTTCGGCTTCGTTGCATTGGTATGTTGTAAATGTCATGACGTGGTAATCATCTGTGTTTTCTCTCATGCTTTGATGGAGTAGGAGGGCGTAATATACATCAAAGAAAATTATACGAGCACTATGATGATGTGCGGAACTTTGACTTGCGCGATTTGATCCTGCAATATAGCTGAAAGTAGAGCAGGCGAATTTTGAAATGTTTATGAGAACGCGAGATTGCAACTACTTTAATAGTTTATTAAAAGTTGCTTTACTTTTAAAACATCATTAAGCTTCTTTGTTTAATAGAAATTAAACAGAAGCAATTATAAATGAAATGTAGGTAGTATGACATTCGTCTGTAGGCGACATTTTGAATATTTTACACCCTCTTCTATTGTAGGTTTTTTAATAAGTGGTTACTGGTTAGTTTGCATCAACAATACTTAAAATCAAAGCAGGATATAAATATAGTGGGCGCTCGGTTATGGAAATACTCCATTATATGAACCAATCTTTACAGTGAACTATCAACATTTAACACATGATAGAGTGAACACGACCAATTTCGATTATGTGAACAGCTCATCAGTGCTTGGTACAAAGTACAGATCTACTTGGTACCATAGTAAATAAACTGGGATATTAGCTTTAGAGCTCCATTTTCTATTTTTAAGCCTATTCGAAAATAATTTTTATCTTGATTATTTATTTGTATTGCGAAAATGTAGAGATATGGTCGATATGACATTACTAAAATGCTTGAGTGCTACGACAGTGCAAAATCAAATAACTTATTATCTTAATGTTTTATAAACATGAATGCTTCATATAATGTTAAATAGTGTATTTCAAATACATCTGTAAACAGTATATCGGCTATATTATTGCTTTCATAAAGATATAGAAAATTAACGTTTTTATTAAATTAATTTAATTACTTTGAAAGTTGAGAAATGTAATTGTAAAACTGATAATAACATTTCAATAAATAATTGTAGTAATTATAAAATTATAATGAAAGAATTCACTCCGTTTCAAATTTGCGTAATTACAAAGTTCATTTAAACACAATTATTTTAATTAAATTAAAATGCAGGTATAAAATTTAATAAAATTAATCTAAAAATGCAGCAGATTTCACCGCTCAAAAATTTAATTACATTTTACACCGCACAAAGGAAGAATCTTCCTGAAAAATAAACTAAAATGGCGTGTGTAGGAAATAAAACAACTGTATTCTTTACTCGGCGCAGTTTTCTTGACCGGATAATGGCGACTCCACTTCGAAGTGTTTTATTTTGTAGGGAAACTTTAAGACAATGAATTACACAATCGCGCAAAGCTGCAGATATTTAGGAAAGGAAGGAAGATGTCTGCATTTAACAGCACTATACTGCATTTAATTATTAAGTTAGAAGTTAGAAAATTGCCAAAAACATAACTGGTGATGAATGAGCACTACACATGAGTTATTGTTCCAACGTGAGAAGGATTTAGATTTACTTCTGGCAGATTTAACCAAGAAATGAAATTACAAACAGTACTAAAACTTTAATTGTTTGCTTAAAACTTTTACTCATAAATAAAAATAGTGAAGCGTCTTTAACTGCTTTATTCAAAATAAGAGGATTATGAAAATATTGCTTATTATTATCTTCATCAAGTATTAAGAAAATGCGTTCGAGTCTTGTAAGTATCTAAGTGTATTATTAAATAATAATACTTTACTTCTATAACCCAAGTAACATTTTTTGACTTGTTAGTTATAAAATCTTATTTCTAGTTATTAAAACGTTTTCATCCCCAGCTTTTAGTTATAAATTGGTTATTTGAAATTAATTATATTATGGTGTGAAACATTTGTCACTAAAACGTTTTGAAAACGTTTAAAACTCATTGGCAATTATCATCAACAAGCAAAAGGTTACTATGGCTAAAATATATCCAAATGACTTCTAGTTATTTATTTTATTCCTACATAGCCACAAAAGCGTTTCTGAATCTCTTAATACATCCCTAAAATAACTAAAACTGTTTAGTTTTTTTTCTGGTCAAAAATGCTAAAATAATGACAATTTTCAACAATCGTATGACCATGACCATTGTTCCGTGGCTATTGTAAATTATGTTTCATCTTTGCTAAAAATTGTTAGTAGAAATTCTACTATATCATTTTATAATTCAAACCGTGTTTTTTTTTTACTGTTTTTCTGCTTTGTCGCATAGATGTGGGATTACAAACTTATAGCAAATAGGTACTGTCAACTTTAAAACATTATTTTAATTACTAATTTATAAAAATATTTTTTAAATAAATAAATTTTAAAACAGATCTATACCAACAACAATACTGAAAAAATAATCGGTATTTGAATTGATGTAACCCAATATTTTCGTTATTATAAGCAGATATTATATCATTACGAATTCGAAAAAAACTTTGGAAAATGAGAAGAAATATAACAAATCTATTATTTGGTCACAAGAACTTAAAATTAACTAGAATTTTATCTTGTTGGTTTCTAAAAGCTATTTGGAAAAACAATAGTTATATTTTAGCCACATTTTAGCTTTTAAATAGTCATCGCAATTGTTTAATTTTCCTGCGTTTTCGCCATCTTTTCCCTTATACGTGACGGCATCCATTGTTTTACAAATACTACAAAATGAAGATTAAAACGTTTTTAAAGAGATTTTCTTATTTAAATCAGTATTTAAACATTCCTCATATCCTTTTTTAGCATCTATATATAACCTGGTATTAAATTTTTTTAAAAATATATTTTTACAATATATTTAATTGATAAATTAAACCATGTAAGTAAAGCAAAGTATCAAAGTATCTTTATAAGTTCTGCAATAAATATGATTGGGCATATAAAATTTCTATATCGATTAATTTGACATTTCTGCAAATAATATTCTTATAATTTACTATCTGTAAAAAGTATTGCTAGCCATTTTTCACTTAGTTATATTACGGACATTAGAGAACAAAATTGCTAACTACATTCCAAATAATAACCAAACAGTCAAAATATGGCAATTTATTGGTAATAACCAGTTTAAGACTTAATTGTAGCTTTATGCTTTTTGGTAATATTGTAGTAATATTTTCGTCAAAATAATTTATAAAATGGCTAAAAAATAAGACACAACAACGTTTTCACAACCAAAATATAATTCCCCATTTACGTAAAGAAAACGTTTTCAAACTGTTTTAGAAAGGTCTTGATTGATGGTAATTATTGCCAAAAAGATTTTCAAACTGTTCTCATGACGTTGTGATATTCAAAATACAGCAACAAATGCTACTTGGGAATACAACACTTTTTGTAACTGTAGCCTCAGGAACATATATGTAGGGATGTACCAAAACCTGTAAACAGTTTACTTTACAGTTTATAAAACATTAAATTTATATTGTAAAATATAAAACTGGCTGGTATCTGCTTAAAATAATTGTGTTCTTGAAACTGACGACCATTATCATTTAAAAAATTGTTCTTATGATTGACAATTGCAGTGCGATTGGTATCGCTGCTTTATTTTATTTATTTTGATGGTATATATTTAAAAGAGCTCCCAATTACAGAATTGTAGATGTTATTATAGTGGGATATAACCAGTTCTAGACCGATTCTTCTTGGTGCAGTCAGAATTATTATGAATCCGTGCGATGATCTATGAAAGCCAAAGCGGTATGGAGAGATAATTATGCAACCAGGTCAATCAAGTGGTCAGTTAGAAGGTACCGAGTGCTTCGAGTGCTATTTAATTTCAAGATGATTTTGCAATTTAACGACAATCACACACTGCCGGCCAAGAGACTTGAACTCCGGGTTCCCATGTCATCAATGCATGGAACTATGCATTAACCCGCGAAGCAACTGCCATAATAGATTATAAAAATGCTGTAGTATAGATAGGTATTGTTGATACAAAATTATTTCTTACTACCGCTTAGAAAAACATCTTATTTGAAATATACTTATTAAAACTTCTTGTTTTGGCTGCCTAATCTATACAGTGCTGTCTATAATACTTAATTATTATTAAGCAGGCGAAATAAGTATTTCTTTTGTTTCTATTGGCACACATATTTTTCATTTTTTATGTGACAGATTTATACAATATTTTTTGAAAATATAGCCTGACGGATTTAACAAAATTTATAAACACACAATTTCAACCCTGTCATTAAACAAATGATAATTGATTACACTTGCTTTTAATGAATGTGTATAAATATTGCATTGATTTCAAACTTAAACACAGGTCCATGCACACAACAAATTTTTAATTAATCATCCGTTTCAATTTGATCTTTCGCCCTCAATTTATCAAAATTCTGTACACCAAATTTTTATGGCCCCAATAAATATTGCACTAAATGTTCCCAGTTGCCGAATAAACCTTCCAACTTCAGAAAAAAGGACAACATGGAAGACTACATTGATATATCGGGGAAGCTAACCTCGCAGGATGAAAATTTTTCTCACTGGTAATTGCGCGTTATTAATCATTATATCAATTTAAACTTTGCAGTAATCAGAATGGTAATTTCATTTGAAATTTTTACGATTGTCACTTTGCTCTTCGGTTTTATCTATCTTTGTAATTTTATTTGAAAGGGAATTATATTATTTTTTATTCGCTGCTCTGATTAGATTTATACTGAATTAAATTTAAAATAACTTAATTATGTATTCACACATTTAACATTTAATAATTGATGAATTTATTCTGAATGAACAAAATGTTGACAATTTGCTTTTCATATACAACGCGTGCTATAACTTGAAACTTGAGGTACATAATATTAGAATGGTATAATATTATACTTAACGTACTGATCACGGAACAAATTTATTTTTAAGTTCGAAAATTATTTTTTAGGTTTGTGAAGGAGCATTCATATTAAATATTATATATAGTTTGTAACTAATTAATACCTAACTAATGTTTGCATAATTGAATTTACTTTATTCTAAATAAATAGTATTCAGTGGTACTAAAAATGTTCTTCTTAAGTAAACTATCTTTATTTAGGAATTTCGAAATATCTTTTTGTTTCGGAATCAGTACGTCAAATACTATATTCCATTTACGGTACAACCTGTATACCCTGACTTTTATCTATTCTATTAAATGAGCAAGGAATTGTATGTTTTTACGGTCATGCTATCTCGAAAACGGCTCTAACGATTTTCTCGAAAGTTGGTATATAAGAGGTTTTCAACCTCAGGAATCTAACGGACTAACTCAAATTTTCCAGAAAACTCGTTTTCAGCGAGTTTTTCACTGTTCAAAAATACACTAGGTTGCGCCTATACCACGTCTACTTGAATATTTTACTGTAGGTAAATTATGTTTTAAAGTCTTTTGGACTTTAAAAAAATACAATTTATATATTTTTAACAAGAACTTTATTTAAGTTAATACAAGTCAGATATTACTTGAGAATCGCTCCTCAGTCCTTCTACATCCATTTTTATAATATTTCTTATCTTCTAATTCTTATTCTAGTGGAAGGGGTAATCATGCGCAAATCGCGAAGTACACCACTAAGTGCATAACATAATTCCTCCCTCGCAAGACTTTGCGATATTCGCATGATTAGGCTAAAGGATTTAATTCTATTTCTTTTTCTTTGTTTTCTTTCTTTTTACATAAGTTTTGCTTATATTTAAATATTATTTTGACAATACATCCTATAATTATTATAACTAATATTATATGTATTAAATAAGAGTGATAATTGTTGTTTATTTCGAGATTCTTTATTTTTGGTAAATTAGTTATGGGTTCTTTTACTTTTTCTAATTTCTGCAAATTTAGTGTTCCATTTATTTTATTTTCATGATTTAATTCCAAATTTTGGATTTGTATTTCTTTATATTGTTGATTAACGATTTCGAAAACATTTTTATTTATCTGACATTTTTCGTTAGTTTTCATTTTATAAATTCCTTGGATTTCTTTATATAAATTTTTATTCAAACAGTTAATTTGAATTTGTTGTTTATTTGGACTAATGATTATTATATCATTTGAATTTTGAATTTGTTCAATGTCGTTTTCCATGTTCACATAATGGTACAAACAATTATCATTCCTTTGTTTATATATTAAACTTATTATACAATTACTTAACTCAAAATATTTAGTAACACACATATATTTATTATCAACTAAAATACAGTCATTAATTATATAATTTTCAACTCCAGTTTTAAAGAACAATTTTTGATTTTCATTTATTGTGATTAATTTTTTCTCTTCATTATAAGTGGGAATAGGACTAAATTGGAACAGTGGATATGTTTGTTTTGAGAAGTTTGGTATCGTAATTAAAAATTGAATTTGCTTGTTTTCGAATTTACAATGTGTTTCTATGAGTTCATTGAAATTCCATATATTTCTATTTTGGGTAATTTTTATCAAGTTATCGTATGTAATAATACTGGGGTGTAGTTTGTGCAATGAGCAAAAAGTTAGACTTAGTTCTATTTGTTTACAAAATTCGTTAAGATTTTTGATTATTAGTATCAATTCTAATATTTGATTGTTAATATTAATTATATTCTGCCAATTTTGATTTTTGTTTAATTGTGATATTACCATTTTTAATTTTTCTTGAATACTTTCTTCGTTATGTTTTATATTTTCTAACTGTTGATTAAATTGTTTAGAAATATTCGTTGTAAGTTTTAAATTTAGCTCATTTTGTTTTTGTAACGTAATTTCATTATTTTGTATTTGTTCGAAAAGTTTATTATATTTTTCTTCATCATTTGAGTCTAAATTGCCAGTAATTGCTTTTATTATGGATCCAAGTCCGTTAATTAGACCTCGTTTAGTTCTTTTATTGGTGTTTATAAATAATTTTGTAACTTGATCTTTTAAATCCGTGTAACTATATTTTAATATATTTATAAGATTTTGGAAGAAGTATCCGTTGTTTTCTAGTTGTTTTTGTACTTCAATGAATGTGTTTGTAATTTTAACAAATTCTATTTCTATTTGCGATATGTTGTAATTGTAATATATTAGTTGTTCAGATTCTTTTAGTTTACATTCGCCTAATTCAATTAGGTGAAATCCATTGTTTTTAGAAATGTCCGTCAGTTGTCCATGGCATAGTCTGTAATAATAGTCATTGTCATTGTTTGATTTTATTTATTCGTATATTTTTGTCACCGTGTAAATCGCTAATTTTTATTTTTCCTAATAAGGGGTTGTAAGCTTTTAGGGTATGTTTTTTGTATAGAGGTTTCCGGATTTTTCCCAATAATCTCGGGTTTTGTTTAACATATATTTGTTTCTTTAACTGTAACGGATTATCATTTTCTTTAAATCTACTTAATTTTTCTTTTGTGATTCTAAGTTTTACTAATTCGTTAACTACCTTGATGTTATTTTGATATTCATTTAAGGTTTTGTCTAATGTGACTTCTGGTTTAAAATATTTATTTTGATCAGTTCCGTATAGTATTTCATTCGGTGTAAATTTGGTTGTGTTATGTTTTGTGTTATTATATGCTATTAATGCTAGATCTACTTTTTGGAGTAAATTTTGATCTTTTATTCTTTCTTTTTGATTAATCATTCGTAATGATTCTATTAGTGTAGAATGAAATCTCTCTATTACATTACTTTTTGGATTATTTACACAAATAAAATGAATATTGATTCCATATCTTTTCAATAGGTCTTGAACTAACGTGTTTTTAAATTCTCCTCCACTATCTGTTATTATCTTGTCCGGTATCATATACGTTTGAAAATATTTTATTAGTACGTCACATATAGTTTTGGCTGTTTTATTGATGAGGGAATATGCTTGTGCGTGTTTCGAAAATTGATCCATAATGGTTAAAAAGTATTTACCTTCTAGTGTTAACAAATCTAAATTAATTATATTAAAGGGTTTTTCGGGAGTTGGCGTGAGATTATCTGTTGTAGGTATTGGTTTTCTATCATATTTGTTTAATTTACATAATTCGCATTTATTGATATATTCTATTATGTCTTTATTCATTTTTGGCCAATAATATTTTTCTTTCAATGCTTGGATCGTAGCATTTATTCCTCTGTGATTTGTGAAACCGTTATGATATTCGTGAATAATATCTAATTGTTCCTCTTCATTTTCGATATCCGAGACTAATTGATCTACTCCTATTATATTTATTGAATCTGGAGTAAAATTTTCAGATATAATTTTTGTTAGTTTCTTATCAAGGGCTTTATTAAATATGGCTAGGTATCTAATTTTTGGAATAATGTAATCTTTTAAAAATTCTAATGTTTCCTGTTCAAAGTTGTTTTCATTTATTGTTACGTACATTCTCTGTTTTTTGTGATTAAATAGCTTTATAATTCTAATATTCGTTTCTTGATTATGCGAGTCGAATATAATTTGATTATCTCCTATATTTAGACGATTATTTATATATTTAATTCCCGCTATGATATTTTCATTATCGGAATGTATTGTATTTAGGTCATCTTGTTCGCTGTTTGGTCTTTCGCTAGCATTTGTTAAATGATAATTTTCTGGTAAACTAAAGACATTAATTTGAATGTTGGTATCTTCAAAAATTTTGTATAATTTCTGTTTTACGTCTGTCCATGATAATTTATCTAATCCGCAACCAATTTTGGGGATATTTATTTCTTGTAATTCATTCATTATCATATAATCTCTCAGTTCTTTTAGTGGTTTGTCTAAGTCTTTGATAGAAGGCCTGTCGTTATATTTTTGTTTCGTTATTAAATGAATTATTGTTTTATCGCCTAATTTTTGTATGACTAAGTATTTATTCAGAGAATCGTAATTTTTGCAATAATTTTTACTATCGAATTTATTTGATATATCTGCCGCTATCCCTTTCGACATTTCGAAATCGCGAGATACGCCGTGTGCTATGATGTTTTTATCTAACACATTTCCAACAAATTCTGTGATTTTTGATTCCGGCCGTTGTCTTGATAATAAGTCCGCGATTACGTTTTGTTTTCCGTTTAAGTATTCTATTTCAAAGTTGTATTCGCCTAATTCGATTTTCCATCGCGTTAATTTTGAATTTGGATTTTTCATATTAAAAAGCCATACCAATGGTTTGTGATCCGTTTTTATTTTAAATTTTCTTCCGTATAGGTAAGGTTTAAAATTATTTATTGCCCAAACAATTGCTTTTAATTCTTTTTCTATAGTTGAATAATTTTGTTCTGCTGAGTTGAGAGTTTTTGAAGCGTAGCAGATAGGTCTTTCTTGGTTCTCACACATTTGTGTAAGCACAGCTCCAATTGCATAGTCTGAGTCATCAGTTGTCAGTATGAATTCTTTCTCAAAGTCTGGAGTCTGTAATACTGATGACTCGGATAAGATCTTCTTACTGTTCTCGAAAGCGTCACGATAATCGTGGTCATAAATGTCGATCTTTGCATTTTTCTTTAAGCATTTTGTGAATGGTTTAGTCAATTTCGCATAATTTGGAATGAATCTTCTATACCAGCCTAAAGTGCCTAAATATTGTTTTATTTCCTTTTTCGTTTTTGGGATGTTTAATTTCTTTATACTTTCAATTTTTTTGTCATCGGTTTTTAATCCATTTTGATTTATTATATAGCCTAAATATTTAGTTTCTGATTGCAAAAATTCGAATTTGTCTTTTTGAATTTTTAAATTGGCTTTGCGTAATTTTTCAAATACTAATTTTATATTATTTAAATGTTCATCTAGAGTTTTTCCAAAAATAATTATGTCGTCTAGATATACGAGACATACTTTATTAACTAATTCTTCCAGGGCCGTATTTATCATTCTTTGAAAAGTTGCGGGGGCGTTTTTTAATCCAAAAGGCATTCTAAGAAATTCATAATGTCCTGAAGGGGTGGAGAAAGCGGTTTTTTCTCTGTCAGATTCATTCATCATTATCTGATGGAATCCTGAGTGTAAGTCTAATGTAGTAAAGAATTTTGATTTTCCAATGTGGTCGAAAATTGAGTCAATATTTGGAATAGGAAATTTATCGTCTTTGGTTTTAGCATTAATTTTTCTAAGGTCAACGACCATTCTAGTTTTCTTTTTGTTCGAGGCATCTGCCTTCTTTGGAACGATCCAAATAGGGGATGACCAGGGTGAATGTGATTTTTGAATGATATTTTCTTTTAATAATTGATTTACGTGTGTTTCGATTTCCTGTTCATAAATTTGTGGTAATCGGTAATTTCTCGTGTAAATTGGTGTTTCATCAGTCATTATAATTTTATGTGTAAGAATGTTTGTGTGAGATAGTGGTTCGTTTTCTTTAGGGAACAGATCATCGTAATTTTTGAGTAATTGGTTTAATTTTTGTTTTTCTGTTGTGTTTAGATGCGAATTACGAATTTCTATCGAGTTTATTTCTTCAGTGTTTTTATTTTCTTTTAATTTATAGCATTTTTCATTTATTACTACATTATTTTTTTTGAAATCTAATTTTATATCTAATATACGAAATGCTTCTATTCCAAGTAATAAATTATACATTTTGTGAAATTTGAATATATAACATTTTATTAATTTGTTGTTTATTTTAATCTCTACATATTCGTTACAATTTGATTTACCGTTTACTGTTTTGAATGTCAATTTTGTATCTAATTTTTTTAATTTTAATTTTTCTACTAGATTTGGATGTATCAGATTTATTGAAGATCCGGTATCGAAGAGTATATTGAAGTCATTTTGTTGTAACGAGGGCAAGTCAGTGGTTAATGATGACATTATATAGTGTTGTCGTGATTCGGGTTTACGTCTAAAAAAGAGTCATGTTCATTTTCAATTTCTTGGTCTTCAATTTCTGTCTCTTCGTCTTCGTTAGTTTGTTCCTCGGGTTCTATATTATAATTTTGTCTGGTAGTTTGAACTGACATAGGCTGCGTTTGCCTTGTTTGAGTTGACATGGGTTGAGGGTTGAATTTTTGTCTGGTCTGTATTCCGTTTTTTTCATTTTGCTTAGATGCAAATGGTAAACTATTACTCTTATAAAAATTTTGTTTAAATTTTATTGGTTGTGACGGGAAATTATTAGTTGGGAATTTTTGTGGTGGTGGTCTATTGTTAGTCGGTTGTTTAACAAGTGGTGAGGGGTGTTGACTTTGATTCGCGAAATTGAATTCATTTTTCAATAACTGCTCGCATTGTTCTAATGTACTGGGGTTTTTTACTACAAATGATCCTCTTATAAATGTAGGTAATAAACTTATGAAATGTCTCACAACGAGTTTCTGTACTTCTGTCGTTATCGCATTTTTTTGATTAGAATCATATTCCGTTAGCATAATTTTTGATTTATAGTGAGTAAATTTCTCTAAAATGAATTTTAATGTGTTTTCGGAATTTGATTTATATTTACAATACATGATATCTTGTAGAATAGTTTCTGGTGTGAGTTTATCGGTGAAATTTGACGTTAGATATATTTTTAAGTCTTCCCAATCTTTAAAATTATTTTCGCTGAGAAGTTCAGCTGCTGCATGAGTTAGTTTTGTTTTTACAATACCAAATAGATATGTGCTTTGAAGCTGTGATAGGGCTAGGGTATTTGTAGTAGCGTATACTTCGTCTACTGCTTTTATAAAATTGTTTAGAATTTTGATGTTTCCATCATATTGTGGAATTACATCTGAGAATGTTCTAAGTTCATTTAAGCTAATATTTGCCATAATAACTTCGGGTAATCTACTCGGTTTTAATGTTATTTGAATAGGAGTCAAATTTTCGATATTTTCGGTATCAGAATTTTGTTCTATTGTTTTTTCTGATTCGGCGTCAGAGTTATCTGACATTAATTGTTAATTGTTATGAAAGTAAGTTTGTGTGTGTGGGACTGTGCCGGTCCCTCGACAACTTTTTTACTAGTATTTACTAGAGTTGTCCCTTCTGTGTAATAAATTTAATTTTAAATTTTAACTTACACTATTATTATATTTAGGGTAAAAATAGTTTGATGGCTGACGGGCATCACCGGGTTCTCAGTTTCTGTCTTGTTGAATTGTGGGTTGACCTCTTCGACGACGTGCTCTGGGTCCTCAACAGCAAGTCTTCTTCTCTGAAGAAGGCGTGATCAGGTAACGCGGAGCAGCAGGTTGTCGATCCTGGTCTTTAGAGATGGGTCGTGGTTAGACCCTGATGGGCTTAGGTTGAAGCCGTTTGATGTTCTTGTAGTTATTATTATTTATTTCTTTTTAGAAATAATTTTCTTGCTTTGTGATTAATTGGTTTATCAGAGCGAAGAATTGATATTCACCACACAATTACTTTGTGTTTCTCTGATATCCTACTAAGACTGCGCCAATTATGTTTTAAAGTCTTTTGGACTTTAAAAAAATACAATTTATATATTTTTAACAAGAACTTTATTTAAGTTAATACAAGTCAGATATTACTTGAGAATCGCTCCTCAGTCCTTCTACATCCATTTTTATAATATTTCTTATCTTCTAATTCTTATTCTAGTGGAAGGGGTAATCATGCGCAAATCGCGAAGTACACCACTAAGTGCATAACATAATTGGTATACATTTCTGAGCGTATCTAATTGCCACGCTGTGACTCTACCTATGGCCATACCTATTAAATAAAATTTTTGATTCCCACATAAATTCTTACCTGATGTGAGGTGGTCAAAAACTCTACGTATGGCCATATACCTATTAAATAAAATTTTTGATTCCCACATAAATTCTTACCTGATGTGAGGTGGTCAAGAACGGTACCTGTGGCCACACCTATTAAATAAAATTTTAGATTTCCACAAATTCTTACCTAATGTGAGATGGTCAAGAATGGTACTTATGGCCATACCTATTAAATAAAATTTTTGATTCCCACATAAATTCTTACCTGATGTGAGGTGGTCAAGAATGGTACCTATGGCCATACCTATTAAATAAAATTTTTGATTCCCACATAAATTCTTACCTGATGTGAGGTGGTCAAGAATGGTACCTATGGCCATACCTGTTAAATAAAATTTTTGATTCCAACATAAATTCTTACCTGATGTCAGGTGGTCAAGAATGGTTCCTATGGCCATACCTAATGCAGAATAATACCGTACCAGATTAGCTTTTAATACTTAAAATCATTTACTTCTGTTTGTTATGTTTTACTGCTGGTTTTTCAAAAATTTTATTACCTAATCATTTGTTATTTTAAAATTTATTATTTTTTATAATTTAATAAATAATATTTATTGTGTTAAAATTGTTTTAATTTTATTTCAACTAAGTAACCATTCCATTATCCTTTTAAACAGGTAGTCAATTGATTTAAAGACAATTTTATAATTTATTTTCATCCGGAAAAAATACATACATGCAATTTTTAGTCATTTTATAGCATAAGATAAGATATAAAACAAAGCGAGAGTTTGGCTAATGAGACCCAGATCGTAGATCGGCATCCCGATATTTATCATATTAATTACGGATTCTTTACCATAATAGTTTTCACTATTGTAACAAATATAAAATTTGCACTGACCTTTGTTACTGTAAAAGGTCATATTAATAGAAACCGTATTTCTGTCATGAAGCCTGGAAGCTATATCCCTTTTCCTATGATATGTGACGTTGTCATTAATCTACACTAAGGCTTCCCAAAATCTGACCACCAACCACGCCTTAATAGATTTAGTATGCCATACGTCATTTCATTATCCCAAGACAATTTAGATTAACCAGAAATGGGATGGTAGCCACTTAATATAAGAAATAAATATAATTATTATTAAAAACTATCACCTCCAGTTCAACCCAGTTCCAGTGATCTTAACAGTTCCGACATTTCTACACACTAAGGGGACTTTAACCTTTTTTGATTATCATGTACGCACCCGCGATTAATAACAAGAAGGTTAATACTTGAACGATGGTATACTCGTAATACACTTAAATGAGGCAAGTTAAAATAACGCTAACACTAAATGTTTCATCACACGTTTCTGGCGGTTCAATACGAAAATATGAACACATTAATCACATAGGTATCGAGTTATTTTCATTATTATGTTATACATCAACCTGGATATCAACACCACGTCCTTCTAAAGCCAAATTTTCTTTGATGAACCAACCGTTTTCGAATCAGGCCGATACTATAGACTATATACATTATTATAGCACCTCTGCTGACTGATTTGTGAAATAACAAAAAGTGTGCTAGAATTATTTTTCTAAATCAGTAGACTATGATCAGTCGGCAGAGTGCTGAAAAAATAATTTTTTAATTTTAAAATACTGTTGAAACACAATCATCAACAGACTTCAGACTTATTTGTCACTCGATCGGTCAGGTTGCCACTAAAAATTTTAATAATAAGTTTCACATATTAAACTAATGATCATTTATAAACATCGGCAGAATTTGCTACTTTGATAGGTGCGTTCGGTACGTTTATTTGGTACAAATAGAGCATCAAATTTTAAAAGTGCAAGAAACTGTCAATCTTCCTTGCTGTAAATTATTCTAACATATTATGCCACTTGTCTATACAACTACGAAAAATTTAAATATTTTAATCTGTAATAATGAATTATCAAAAGTTTTCTGCAGTGACAAATTTTGGCCGTGATATATTTTTTGAAATTTGATGAAAATGATGAAATAGTTTTGAAACAAGTGAATAACTTTGCAGAATTTATGGTTTTATATGAATTTCAAGTGCAAACACTCATTCGCAATATATTATTGCTTAAATGTAAACACGGCGATGATAATTTAAATATACATAATATTCATTAAACATTCAAATTACAAATTATAATTCATTCGCCTTCTTAAATAAATGTAGTTGATTCAGTAAAGAATCCGTTGGTTTGAGAGACGTAGAATTTTATTTAGATAATTAAAGGCATTGGCAACATATGAGTTATGCTTACATTATGCTTACAACAATATTAATTACAAACCTGCCTGTCGTCACTTTACGCCGCTATACAAGCGCTTGATATTGTGTCGTGGTCATGTGTGACGTACACAAGACATGACCACCGTAGCATGCTGGTTTAGTGCAATATCAACTTACTTTGAGTATTATAAACATTGTGTTTTGTGTCAATTTTATAACTTTCAAAGATGTGTGACAAAGTTGTGACTCCAATATAATATGCTCCGCAGAATTTTGTTGGTTATGTATAACGTCGCGCAATCGCCCAGATAAAATATAAAAATACTTGTAACTTTTGAACTAAAAGACATAAACGCCTAGGACACAAACTGATGTGCTTAGAATTTAATATTCTATCGTTTGCTGGAAATAGTTCAAACAAATTGATAAGTTGTCATTTAAGTATATTTTATTAAAAATTGGATGTTTTGAGATCCATGCACTTCATCAACCGAAATAAAACTTTGTTGAACAAACATCTTGGTTTAAATAATTAGGTTAAAATTAAATTTTATCGATGAACCCAATATAATAATTTAATTTTTGTAGTGTAAGGTCTTAAAAAAATATTTTCACCTACCACCAAATATGTATGACGTAAAATTGATTTGCTCTCAACGATTATTGTTTACCTACTGTTCGACTTTAATCAAGCTGATGATGAATATTATTTATGCTCGAAACGTCAGTCCCTATAAATTATAAATAAGACGAATAAATGATTCGGATTCGTAAGACTACAAGAATTATTGGATCTTCAAGCAAACAATCTGCTTAGGTTTCAACGGATTTTAAATACCACTTTTCATTTACTCATCATGCCATTATCAATCATTCGTCACTTACCTATTCTGATGACCGGCGGTAATGCCATCGTCGGTAGCACAAAAATCCATGCAAGTATCCACAACGTCGCCATGTTGTCACTGTACACGCATATCAATGTTCCGGTGCATTCGCATTCATATTCATAAATATGCCGGCGCCTCCGCCAGAATGAATAGTGTCAACATCCCGCTGTCGATCCGTCGTCGGTAATTGGTATCTACCTAAGTCAACGTTGGTTTAGGACTCGGTGCAAATATTTACAATGCAAGATGTAGTATTGGTTCGTTTAATTACCACCAATACGTTTTCTGACTTACGTCAAGGTAATTTTCAATGTTTTAGGAAGGGAAATCTTTGCTGATTGTGAAAATTTAGACTAATTCTGCGTGGAGGGATAAGTTCATCCAATTTGTAAAGGGAAGTTATAAAATTAGTTAGAGTAACGTATGCAAGAAGGTTTATGAAACACGGAAAATTGCCCAAGCATTTTAAATTCATTTTGAAAAATATGAACAAAATATATACATATTTCAACATAGGGGCAGTCATGTTTTAACAAGTCATGAAATTATTAATTACAGAATTTGTGCTTTATAATAAACCATTGATTATTGCATAAATTTCATGATTTGTATTTAATTAGATATAAACAGTATGGTGAAATATTGGAACGCTCAAAATGTAAAACAAAACACAAATCAAAATTAATTAATTTGAAAATAGTAATTTGTAAAAATATTTGCATATGAAATAAATCATGCAAATTTAAAATAACTGTTTTAAAATCTTAATCATAGAAGTAGTATCAGTCATTTAATATTTTTTCCTGAAGTTTTCGATCAGTGTGTTTGTCTGCCGATACAATTAATGTTAAGTGATTTAGCAATATTTAAAGTTATTTTGTCATCAAAACTATGTATAAATTCAATGTAAATAAATCATAGGTTGATACAGTCAAGGTAAGTTTTGACAAGACTGCGCATCCACAGTGGCGGATTTAGGGAGGAGGGCACAGGGGCTCTCCGAAATAAATTTGAATTATTATTTTTCTATTTGACTGTTCTAAATTAAAGTAAAACAAAAATAATTTTCTATTATTCTGTATACTAAGGTGAATAACTCAGGCACGTATATGAAGGGGTGCGCAGGGAAACTTTGAATTACAGGCATTTGACCTTGGGTGAAAAAAAGTTTCTCCTACGACGCATTTTATTACCAGCACCAGCACAATTTGAATTTTTTAAATCTTTAGGTCCCTCTCTTTAAAAAGTCCTATATCCGCCCTTGCGCATCAACTTTGTCTGTGTTAATTTAAAAAACTTTATCATACATGATGGATATAACGAACATACGAAAAAGTTATGTTTTAAAAAAGCATTTAAAGCTAAATTGTTATAATTACTACATTATTTCACAAATATGAGATTAAAATAATAATACATAAAAAGCTATAAAGGCAAATTTTTTTCATTCATTTTGTATAATGTGATATTCTACTCTTTCTAGAGGATTCACTTAACTGTGTTAACCCGTTTTCCATTAGTTATCATTAAACAAATTATACATGCTAAATTATACAAGCTCTAAGCCAATACATAATGATGTTGAATTATCGATTAGGTATTATAAGCATACTGCTTCTATTTCATATCATTTGACTAATTGCGGTTCTGCTCAAAAGTTCACGATTGGTTATTGATCAATCTTATGTACATACGTTTGGGTGAAAATGTTATACATATATTTTAAAATTTTAAACTTGAATTTAAAGTAAAATTATAAACTATTGAATAACTTATCTTCTAATTACCACATTGGTTATATATGGATTTTATAGAAATAGATACTGTAATTTCTTTTATAATTTTTAATAATCAGCGAATCTAAAAATACGAGTTAATAATGTAAACACGGCTGTAAATATTTCTAAAACACTTTTGTTACATACGCTACTACTAACTTATATGTTATCTCGTTAAGTATCTATGTAATTAAATTAATCTTTTCAATTATCTATACGTTGCTATTACTGTTGGCACTCTACATAAATATTCTATCGTATAAAACTAAATCCATTTATTGAGTTTCAGTTTTATTAACCCTATTAAAATATCAAATATCAGCCTTCACTTCAGTCGTTTAAATGGATGATCATTTATATGTTTTATTTCTTTCCTGTCAAAAAGGTTTTTACGTTTTAAATTGATGAAACACATATGACAAATTTCCTACAAAATAAAAAGTCTCTTTCTCATCGATCCAATACTAATAATTTACAGCAATTGTCGTCCACGAATCAAAACATTTGTAATTGGAAAAATACGAGACATTATTCTCATAGTTGATAAATGGCCGTTATCTTTGAGTTTTATGTGCGTGTATTCGGGAATGGATCGGGCCACCGGGCGGTTCGGTGTATGGTTTTGGTTTGAAACATGAAGTTTTTGCGCCTCTATACGAATGTGTTTCGATATTGATCTTTCCATGTAATATATGCTAACAAAGCTTAAATTACATTTGTACTGGATATACAAGAGACTGATGAACACCGAACGAGATCTGGGAGATTTTTAGCTGATTCGACAACTCGAAAATTGCATGGAAAGGAAAGAATATAAAACTCTAAATTTCATTAGGAAGGAGAGAAATGCCACATGTGCTAGTTTTTCTTTTTTTATGTAAAGTTTTGTTCATTATAATGCTCAGCATAATCTCGAAGGATATCTAAATTAAAATAAAATTTTCAATAGCTCAGACTACGGAAGAGGTTCATTAATAAGAAACTATGTTAAATATAATCTTAATTTATTTTAGATTGTTTATTGTTTTTCTTCTCAATTGAGCAAAATTATTTTTTTTTTTTACATTTTATGAGGTATCTGCCTATATTTTTATTTTAAATACTTATTTTCAGTAATTTATAACTAAAATAGGTAGGTAGGTATCTATTGAATTTTGAAAAAAAAAAATCCCTGCAATACTAAAAATATCTGTTGGTTTTGAAAAAAAAATCGGGTAAAATCTTTTTATTATTATTTAGTTTCTGGGCTTGAAAATTTTTGTTTTTTATGAGAGAATAAATATTTGCGTAGTTATGGAAATACGATTAAAGTATGGTTTATGAAGACAACCTGATTTTGATTATTGAATCTGTAAAGCCCTGTTCATACATAGACACACAGCGGACACATAGCAGACACACACACGCAACAGTAAGAAATACTGTGTTTGTGTTGCTTGTGAAATAGTGTCCGCTATGTGTCCATGTGTGAACAGGGCTTAAGGGCACAGGCATTATCTTAATGTTAATGGTAAGTGCTTATCCAAGTTCATCTATGCAATGTACCACATCTAATATCGAAACTACATTATTACTAGTGATGTAATTGATAGTGACTTGACCGGATATTGGATATTCGGTTTATTATTCTACCGGATAGCCGATTATCCTGCAACCGGATATTCTGTGTTCAAGAACAAACTTGTTTGGGCGTGATGAGCAAATTTATAAACTACAGACACATCGTAAGACAAAATTCCTATAAAATAGACTTAATTTTTTCTCTCAGATCAATAGTTTCAAAGTTATGAATAGAAAAAAGCGGAGCACTGTTTTATAATTAAATTTTAACATTAGGTACTTTGTTTTATAATACAAACATGACTGTAACTTTTTAACAGATAAAAATATCGACTTTCGGGTTCAAAAATTCAATTCTACTTATTTTTCTTATCTACAATACAATATTTAATTTAATTTTTAATTTCTGAACGAATAAAGATATAGAGAGATCCGGTTTCCAGCATTGAATTCCGTCGTGTTTTTTGCGCAAGAAACATAACTTTTAAAGAGCTTAGTTGAGCTGAATTTGTAAGGTTTTCGCCGAGAGAAAACTGTCAAATTTTAATATTTTAAAAAAATCCTTGTGTTTATCAATTTTAATTTCTGAACGAATGAAGATATTATCGACTTCCGGTTTCCAGTATTGAAGAAACATTATTTCTAAAACTTTTAAAAGGCATTAATAATGTAAAGTCGAAAGTTTATCTGTTAGAAAGTTACTGCTATTTTTGTATACCTAAAGTAATGTCTTAATTTTATTATTAAAAAGTGCCCCGCTATTCTCTTTCCATACCTTTTAAACTATTGATCAGAGAAAACAAAATTAAAATATATTATAGAAATTTTTCTCTAGTTTTCAAATATTTTATCGAAATTTTTTTATGTCAAGCAAAATAAGAGTTATAGGTAGGTATGTGTAAAAAAAGTGTGAATAAACGGGATTTTAAAACTTTTTCAGTGAAAAAAAAAGGTATGTCCGGCAAAAATTTGAGGTGGCTCGTGTTCAGCATCCCAATATACATATAGGTAAATACAGAAAATCAAATCTCCCTTAAAACTTTCCAAGTAACGTCCGTTTTTGAGCTCTATTGTCTGAACTATATAATTAATTATGTAGAACGATCTTTGACTGTTACATTATTTGCACAAGAAATGAACGATATTTATTTGTCCGTTTTTAAAATATAGAAGTATTGTGTTGGACTGCTCGTCGTTGCGTACAACATAATTGTATTGGTTTCTAATGCAGAATAATTTTCGAGATTCGCCTTAATGATAACGCTGTAGATACGTTCAAGAAAATTAAAATTCATTTGCAAATATATCTATGTATAGGTGAAGGTTAAATATATACAGTGGAATTCCTGTTAAACACCTGCATTTTAAAGTAGGTATACAATTTATGCGGAACAATGTTTAAATTAAAGTCATTACAAATTTATAATTTAGTTTTCATTTGAAATACAAAGCAGTAAATTATTTATTGAAAACTGACCAGTTCTCTACTGTACAGATAAAATTGTGTCATCTAAATGATCTACAGTTTCACTTGCAACTTTCAACATCTGAAGTAGGTAAATAAAATATTTCTCAAAAGACTAAAAACAACTAAATGAAAAGACTCCCTCTGCAATTAGAAGAATGTCACTCTCATTTGTATCGGTTTCTCTTTCTTTAACAAAAACAAGAAGACAGGAAAGTGAAAGAATTTTTTATTTCAGTTTAATTCGTAAAAGGAACATACAAGCAAATAAATTTCTCAGAGTATTTATTCCTGAATCTGGGTGGTATACGTGTGCTACACAAGAGTGGCTGAGTTCTATTTATTTTGTACGGGTATTTCCTATTTACTTATGCGCAAAGTTCGGTTGAATCTGAATTGAACCCGACTAGAAAAGAGGCGCTATTAGTTTTACCGACATTTCATATGAATCAATTTACTTTGAAATGCTCTGAATGTAAATGTAAATATGAGCATCTGTATTTAATTTTAGTAATCAATTCAATCAAACAACTATAGCGATGTTATACCATTTAGTAACTAATACATATTTAATTGTTTTTGACTTTCTAGAGTTTAGACAGACGATCAAATATCGACACAATTATTATATATTTCGTTATTAGAGATCTAGATCTCTTTAATTTACAATTGATTAACAATCAAATTACTTGTATTTTATTTCCTGTATACCTACATCAGATTTAAAAAATGATATAAACTAAATATTCGGCTATGTTTCAAAAATATATACGAAAAATTAGGGATGCGCAAAATCGGGATTTGGTCGAATAACCGAATATTCCGTATGAAATTACTCGAATAATGGTAGTGTAAATCATACTTAAGTTAACGTAAATATTAGGTATATTTATCAATAACACACAAAATGTTAATATAACAATTTAATTAGCGAAATTTAATTTTTCTGCTTCGGCCGGCCGGATAACCGAATCTCTGCTTTGCCGACGCCGAATATTTCTAAAAGTGCACCGAATAGGCCGAATGCCGAAGCAGAACCAAATATTCTGCACATCCCTATCTAATATTATTTCTTTTTCATTCCAAGCATCACTGCCGAAGTACGTATAAAATATTAAGTAAAATATTTTTTAAACGTATAACCGAGTGTTTGTTTAAATATTGAAAATGTTGCAACTAGTGCTTACGGCAAATAAATGTCTTTTCCATATTTTGTGATTAATGTCAAGTATACTACTTGTTTATTTTTACTGATTATGTTATACCTACAGCAGAAAATTAAATACAAGTAAGGTTTCTTTCCTCAAAATATACAAGTTAAATTACGGTAAACAGTTGGTCATTAGTTTGAGATAAAAATTATTATATGTAATTGAGTCTCTTATTAACAGAAGTACCAATCTTCTTTGAAATCGTATTATATTTTAATTTAGAACTTGTAAACAATTTTTTTGTCTATTATTCATCTTTTTACGTTAAAGATTATGTTCTGATGCTAACCTCATTGGAATGTTTTTCTTGTGTACCATAATTTAAATTACAGGTTAAGTTCTTTTTATACTTTGATAAAAAGAAGCAAGTAAAAAATATAATCTCGATGTTGACATCCTATATCATAGCTGTCGTTTCTTCACGCGTAGAACAGCAGAATCGAAAGAAGAATGTGGCATTCTTTCTAAATTAAATTTGAGTAAGTTCGTAAACATTTAAGTGCCTCGACACGAAAGTACCTGGTTTAGTTTTTATTAGATTTCTTGTTATGGAACTATAAACTAAATTATATGAACTCTTTTTTATCAAATTTACTCGCATTCAAAGAAAATATTAACTAACATAACTGGATTTTTATTTATTTTACAATATTCAAAGACAGAAATATCAACGACCAACGAGATCAAAAGAGAATATGATTCCATGTTGTTTTAGAGATGTTCGTAGAAAATGGAAGAATAGTTTTCTTATTTCTTTGGTTTATGGTTTACAAGCTGAAACTACAAACAAATATCTATCCTCTATTCAAGTTATATTGACAGACTTTTTAAAACAAAAATAATGTTGCTTCTATGTTGTCTGAAAGAAAATTCATCTTGAGCAAGATAAATATAAATAGAAACAAGCTTTCTAATATGTAATTACATAGAGTATATATTTATTTTAATTTATCATACAAATATATACTTTATGTACTGACGATACAAAACTGAGCGTAAATATTTTAAGAGTATAATGAGAATTAAAATTTAATGTTGTTGTTGTTGTCAAATATATAATAAGTCCATAATTCATGTTAGTAGTTGATGGCTAACAAAATCAACATCGCAGTCAACAAAAGCTATAAATTACAGATACTAACAAGCATCAATAATCATGAAATGCAAACAGGTAATTGTACACACGCATTCAATTATGATTTCAAATTAGGGCCGCTTCTATTAATATACATTTTCGCTATGTATATACACTTTATCTTCATACTATGTGTTGCTTCATGAAATCCAATTAATTTTTCAAAATAAATTATTCATTATTTATTTGAAATTCAAGATAAACAGAACTGTCACGCGTGTAGAGATAAATAACTTTTTCGAAAAATGTGATAAAATGTAAAATAAAATTTTTTTCATTTCCAGTTATTTTTTAATATTCAAAAAGGTTTACATCAGTTACCTACAATAAAACGAAATTTTAAAATTTGTTTCAAAACAAAATTATTAAATAAAACCGTGCTTGCTAAATACATGCAATAATTTCCTACCTAATTATTAATTCATAAATGCACTTATTTCGAAAAATTGCATATTAATTTAATAAATGCTGTAATCAATTTCAAAATGCACCATAAAATATTTAATTTCGTATTCCATAAATGTGTAATCTATGACGAGTGCCAACAGTAATTCAATTTAAACTAAAAACAAAATTAAATCTCGTTTGAGTTCACTAACCTCATTAAAAAAGGTCAAGTTTCAAATTAAAAATAAATTATGTAGGGTAAATATTAAAATCCGTTTACCTATAAACCAATCAAAGTACATAAACCAGTTCAATAATAATTAAATTACCATGATCCTGTTATCCAAACATTATAAATATTTGCACCACACTTATAAACTACCGAAAGAAAGTTAGCACATTTTTACAACAATTATTGAAACACTTTGTAACATCAAGTCCATAGAGATAATTACAACAATGAATATATTATTAACGAGTATTTACAACACAGTCCGGAGTTTTTGCCCTCCCGGAACTTAGCCAACTTTGACCGGAACTGCACCGATAGTTCGCAGAGTGCGTTACGAATCGCGAGATCGTGTTCCTTCGTAACCGGAGCCGAGCGGTGCGGCCCGGAACGCTGGCGGGCAATCACTGGGCGCCCGACGATTCCAGGCGCCGCGGTGCCGTCAAGCGTCCGCGCATTCCTCGCCACCAGTGACTCCCAAAATGTTACTCCGGGGAGATCGGAGAGAATCTGACGCAATTGGAACTATACAGGCTGTTTTATAACTTTGAGTAGGTACATATACACTATGGATACTATACATAAAATTATTTGATATGTTAATTCAGATTAAAATGATTATTGAAAATAAAAATCTTAAAATTAGATGCAGTTTACTTGCACTTGAACTTTAATTATTAAATATCTACATAGTGTTTCAGGGTTAAGTATCCTAATTTAAAACAATTTTGTAAAAATAAAGGAATAATAATAAATTAATATTGCTTATTATCAACTTTGCTAACAACAATACGAATTTCTGTCGATGACAGAACGAGTACCTAACTACTCGACATTGGTCCTTTATGTTTCTTCGCGTTGATGACGATCATCATGTCACCATACTCACTATTTTTGTAAATGTATGTTAAGGGTACCTATATGTTGTTTGACATGCTGATTACGAATCAAAAAGAATTTTTTTTAAATTGCAAAATTAATTTCATTGTTTCCCAGTCAAAAAAATTTCGTTGCCACTGCCACTGTGTGGATGTTTATGTTAAAAATAATAATTAAATGAAATATCTATTATAAATAACTGCTAATAATGTAAATAATTATGGTATTAATAATTGTGTTTAATAAGAAAGCGAATCCAGTGTAAGTAGTACTAAAAAAATTGTGCTGGTAAAGTAGGTACCCTTAATTTTTCGAATTTAAAAAAAATTCTTTTTGTTTCGTAAACAGCATATCAAACGACGAATACCTTTAACGTATGTACCCGAAGTTATGAAACACGCTATATATTAAAAAATTAACTTAACTTTGAAATAAAATTTATTGTGGGTTTTAATTAAGTAAAACAAGATCAATTCGAAACATTAGTTCAGTCTCTATTTAAAATACAAGCAGGAAGTTGATTAAAGATATCCAGTTAAGTTTTAGTTATAACGTATATTGTTTACGAAGTTTCATAGCTGGTTACCTAGGCAAAATTTCATTGATTGTTTAATTTAAAAAAGTTGCTTCGCGTGTAAAATTGTTTCAGTAAAACTTATTATAATTAAACTTGCATTTACAAGATCTATAGGGATTGTACACAAGGTAGTTTTGTATGCAGTGTCTAAATAATATTTTACAAATTATTACAAAGAGGAAAAAGTTTTTTAAATAAAACTTGTTCAGAATTACATTTCAAAAAAATGACACTTTAACTTTGATGTTTTAAATTAAACTCAGGCTGACACTAAATTTCTACAAAACAAGCTACACTACAAATTTAGTTACAGTTTAACCTTTGCGTGAGCGGGTGATAAGTTTTACATTAGTGAGCCACACATTGTACAAATGTACCACAATGCAATTCTTATGGAAACTAACACAATTCCATGGTAATTTCTTTTACTATTGGCGTATACGATTTAAGGAAGAGTTGTAAGCTTTGATCACACATGCTTAGCTACATACGCATAATCTGCATAATATAGAGTTTTGTGTCAAATTTTATCTTCATGATTGCTGCTTCGGTTATTTTACATTGATTTTCACACAACACCACCAAACGCCGAACTAGCAGGTTTTTCAATATTATAGATATAGCAAGCTTTGCTTCTTAATTTTATATCATATTTATTTAGAGAACAATCCGAAAAATACAAATCGCACATATACCTAATTGTCACATCTTTCTAAAAGAATTAGATAAGAAATTAGCAATGCCATTTATTGATAAAAGATCAACAAACCAAATAGTTTTGATCACTCAATAGAATTAGCTCCCAATTAAAAAATGGTAGATGTTATTATATGAAGTGGTAACGAACCACTCGGATCCAATGGAATTATTGTCTGTTGCTGGAATCTAACTGGAGACCGCTAGCATGCTAGGCGAATACTTTACAGTTGAGCTGGCCAGTACTTCAGCACCAAGTCAGATAAAATATATAGGTTGTTGAAAGGAAATTTTCAATTGATAGTTGGATTTCAGTCTTTAATTATTTATTAGATGTTGCAAGGTTTGACCTCAGTTTAGATCATTTTCAGAGCAGTTACATTGTTATAAATTAATTAAGAATTAAAAAAAGAAATATAAACTGAGGTCGAAACGTCGCAACATCTAATAAATAATTAAAGTCTGAAATCCAACTATCAATTTAAAAATATATGTTGGGAAAACATCTGATATTAGTTCTAAGTAGTACCTACTGATACCAAAATAAACGTCCAGAGTTCGGAAACACATATATGTTATATGTTGGCCAACAAAAATAATATATAGAAAACGCTTTTATTATGATTTTTCACTTAACTATATTTGTAATTGTGCTACGTTATAAAAATATTGATACAAAGTACAAATGTACCACGTCGCACACTTATGGAGATGAAATTGACATTGAAAATTTTTTATACTTCCAATTAATTTTATTTTAACTTTTTCTTTCGGAAATATTTGTATTTTGAGTTATTAAGAGAGGATCCGGGGGGTATATAACAAAGACTTTAAAAATGAATGAAATAATTGACTTTAGAAACGCAATTGGTACATTTATTGTACCACGTCACTCACACGAGGGTTCATTCATTTTTGTGAAATGTGCAGTACAATTGACAGAAAATTAAATATTTTAAAATAATTTTGATTATTTGCTGTTATAATAATAACAACATTCTAAACCTTAATGTGAGAACCATAATGACATTCGTTATAGAACAAGGTCAATTATGAATCCAATATGGTACTAATCAGTTCCATAATGGTATAACGAATAAGTCGTTATCACTTCTCGTTACTAAAGAGTTTAAAAAATACTCGTAGCATACCTACTTGATGTTGAAATTGGTATAAATTTAATTGTTTAATACGAAATAATTTATTTTTAATGACAATAGATCAAATTTAGTATGCAATACGGTTCGTATCCCAATCAGTATGGTACCTACACGTCCTGTAAGCAAACTCAGCATCGTCTCATTTGATAATTTTTATACGATCTGTACCATAATGATAACTTTTATAATGAATCAAAAAATTTCAATTGCGGTGTAATTTCGTATGGGCATTTCTGTTTTATTATTCGTCAATAATCTTTAATTTTTGTTGAGTAATAAACATTCAAGATATCTAACTAACATAGCATAGAATATGTTTGCACATATTTTTAATTTTTATATTTGCTCTTCCGTTTAAAAATTTAAGATTACATTTCATAATTTAATTCCATCAACATTCTGACAAGCGTATTAAAAAATATGGTTAGTTGTCATAAAAGTGACAAAGCTCATTTATTTCAATTTCCAAATGAAGAATGTTTTTGATTGTCCAAATTCACGGGTGAATGACTGGTGAACCTAACAGTGAAAGAATGAAATATTCTTGGTGGTGAACGACACAGCAGCCGAACAAACGTTGACATGACTAACGAAGAGGATAAATAAGTTGGTTTATATTTGAAAGGAAAGTTTATTATGTTGTGTCAAGCGCTTTTTATTGTACGAAAAACTACCTACCTACCAGTGATTAATGACCTTCTAAGAGCTGACCCGGGTATTTATTATTTCAAAGTTGCCAACTTGCATCTGGAGGGAATTGAAAACGAGAATACACTTTTACTCCAAATATAATGAACGGCATTATACAATAATCAAATAAGTTACTCAATTTACAGTATATTTTTTTCTGTAATTTGTTCCGTTTCTGAAACGGACGAATATTTATAATAATAATTTGAATAAAATACGAGTATATCTTTCATATAATTATTTATCTATGATTTTAATAGAGTTGTATTGTGGTCTTTGTATAAGAATAGCAGAGAATACTTTTATAAAATATGGTATATTGGGAAAATAATTGCCTAGCGAACAATGATTAGTTTAATAAGTTTTATTAAGTAGGTAGTGCAAAAACTAAGTAGATATTATGTATCACAAATGAGGTCTTTTCAAATATGAAGATTTACTTTGTAAATGAGTTACTCATTAAAAATATATCTAATTAAAATCGATAAAAAATTTAAGAGAAAAATATTTTTGCATATTATGTATTTGAGATGGAAGAAAAATAAAAATACAAGTAATTATTGTATGTGTTTCTTCATCCTGATACAACAATTTAATGTTTTTATTGAGTTTCTTATTATAAATTTCTTTAATATATTATCAATTGAACTAAGACATACGTTTTTGTATCAGATTAAAGAATAGTTTCTATAATAGGAAATAATCCAGCTCTTTAATAATGAAAAAAAAATATTAGTGTAATTTTTACAATGCAGTTCAATATCGTGAATTAACCCGGCAGCGGGCAGGTAGGTTGTGGTACACCTCAGTTCTTTTTTCAATTGCTAGCATTTTTTCCATAACGCCCGTACTCAATTGGCTTTTCTTGTACCTTGAATTGAATATATTGAATTGTCAATACGCAGCAGGATTTAGGTTTATTTCATCTGCAAAGAGTTACATAGAGTTAAAGTGTCATGGCATGTATTAAACCCCATCTGTCGATAAACGTAATAAATACAACAACAAAAAGCAATAATACTATTATATTCTAACCGTTTTTACTTCCTTGTACGAAGTAAGGAAATATTGTAATCGCGAAAAATTTCGGTTCTCAGATTTTGACGGAAATATCCGTTTTGACCTTTTCTGAATCCATTAATGACTAGTTTCGACGTGACGTCTGTACGTACGTACGTATGTACGTATGTACGTACGTACGTATGTGTGTCGCATAACTCAAATACGGTTAGACGTAGAAAGTTGAAATTTTGTATTTAGGACTGTTATAGCATCTAGTTGTGCACCTCCTATTTTTGGTTTCAGTCTACAGACCGGAAGTAGTACTTTTTTAAAATATTTCGATAAATATTTAATTTAAGACAATTTTTTTTATTTTAAATGAAAGATTATGTGATTATTACCTAAAATCGGTATTTTATAAATATTTTTGTATCTGGTATCATTTAGGAATAATTAAAGTATATATTTTTAATTTAGTATTTCTTTATCTTGTAGTCCATGATCGATTAACATTTGTTACTACGTAAAATTTAAATGATTATGACATGACAGTGACAATAGTAAAATATGCTTTATATCTTCTTCTGCAGTTGAAATAAAATGACTAAAATATATTTGTGAGTATACTAGTATAATAAGTTAAAAGAATTTTTTATATATTCTACATTTTAGTTATTAAGAAAAGTATGAACACACAAGGCGTACAAGGAAGTCATGTGGTGTCCACGTCAGATTTTTTAAAACTACTACTAGGTTAGCAACCTCCATATAAGCAATGCATTTTAGCGCGTTTTAGTGAACTTTAAATTCATTTATCTTTGTTATTTCAACGATTACCAATGAATTTTATCCAAGTCCTACGACTTGTAATGAATGTTGTATATTGATTTGAGTCATATTATGGGTTACCCATACCCATGGATTTACTACCTTAATAGATTTGAATTCTATTACCGGTATAAAATTATCCTCTTCGCTAAAAAGTAACATTTTGAAATAAACGCAGTCGGATCTTATAGATTAGGTATCTGTGCAATGTTCAATACTGTAAACCTAATAGAAACAAGCATACAATACATTCATACATTATTTTATATAGATTTAATGAACGAATCAATCAACTTAATTGTTAACGGATAATTTCTGTCACGATTTTCCTCATTATAATTATTCGTACTTTTCAGACAATTGAAGACAAAAGTTATTTGTGTATCAAGTACGGATACAGCATTGTTTGTAGCATGCGGCGAAAAATTTGTTCAGTCGAGGCGAAGCTAAGGGCAACAAACAAGCTCTATCCAACGAGGTGCACACATTATTTTGTCTATAATACACTCGTAACGTCAATATAGCAAATTTTAAAATTATTTTTATTTGCCGTACTTATATTCAATTAAATCGTGGTTATGGATCATCATCATTACATCGTTTATAAACAAAACAAAAAATTTCAAACAAAATGTTCACAATCGTAGTTTGAGGTCAATTTAACGCAATAAATTTAATTGTTTTATGTTTTTGTAGTAGTAGTGTAACAAAACAGTACTTGTTGTACATATCCTAACTAAAAATTGAATAACAATGTTCATATTGTACAACGATTGCAGACAAAAATGTTTCCTGGTTATCATTAAAATATTCAATATCCTGTATCTTCTCCGTTCATTGACATGCGCTTTTCTTTTAAACAAACGTGTTTACATTCTCAATAAATTGTATAGCTATATAAAGTAAACATGGAAGAAAAATAAAATTCTTTGTTATGCGCACTTTAGTTTTGCGGTTTCGTTGTGTATCAATCTGGTATCCGGATGAATATTTAACACCTTGCATTGACTGCATCCCTGCCGAATCCTTCCGGGACGCCTGTATTCAGTGTTTGATTTGACAGCGGCTTGGAGCCGTCTTCCTGCCGGACATGACGTCATAGGGTTTATAGGACCCCTCAACCCTGGAGAATCAACCTAAAATCCCAACTGTGAATATAGCAACCCAGTGCTGCTGTACCACTACCACTGCGACTTTCGTTCTCGTCCTGTGCGTTTCGGACCAGTTTCCTTTTGTTCATTTTCGGCCTAATACCTGCCACAATTAAGGAATACCTGTGCGCACAGCAAGATTCCGGTATCAGGTTTCTAATATTAGCAGTTTTATGTGTGTATTTATTATTCTGGTAGTTTTTATTTCTACAATTTTTAATCCAAACCTTCATTGTGTTATGTCTTCAACTTTATACAATACTATGTATTATATTTATTGATGGTTTATTTTCTAACTGGTCTTATACTTTGGAAATATTTCTACCAGTCGGTTACTCAGTGATTGTTACTGGACAGTATACCACAGGGGAGATTATTGTGCAGATAAACTGGCATGTGCCTTATAGAAATAAAAATTAAATGAATTATTAGAAAGGTAGGTAAGAAGAAAAACTTATTGTAGGTACATTTGTTTTTTCCGAATTCCTAGAATACTCTCGATTTTACTTATTTTTCTATTCCACTCTTTTCGCCACTTCTACGGCTACCTTAAACTAATCCGAAACTCGTACTTTGCCGCATCCTGACTATGCAATGTCATTTTGAAGTTGAAAAATACTGTAAGTGTTTTCGTTGCGAGTAATCTGTCAGATTATTATTGACTTCAGGATAATTAATATTACATTAAATAGTAAAAAATGGATCAACAGTGATGTGCCTTTTGAAAATTTTGAAAATTTTTACAATCATGTACAGTTTTGTAATCAAAATTTTATAAAGGCACATCTGTAGATCCATTATTTCTATATTAAATCCTTGTTGAAACAAAATTTTACCATTCTTGTATTGGCCACTCACACTCGCTATGTTAGTACATTTTATGTTGGATTTTAAGAGCTAGACGGACCTCTTAAGGTGAATTTGAATAACAATATTTGAAAAACAAGTTTTACTTAAAGCTTTATGGAGTCCAAAAAAGGTAATCAGTACATTCAGTACCTAAAGTATGTAAAAAATCAGTACAAAATATCTTTCAAATTGTTTTCAGTACAAGGGTCTGAAAATCAGTACTGTACTGACAAAATCAGTACGAATGGTCACTCTAATTTAAAGCTGAGTTTGCAGAGTACATCACAACCAGTCAGTCACATTATGCACTCGGATATCCACTCCATTATTGATGAATAATATCATCAACTTACATTTATTTTTAATTTAGGGGAGAGCGGACATCCTTGAGACACTTTTTGGAATATATTTTTTTCTGCCCATGCAGTAATAACACGCATGGTACATTTGTGTATATATTCGTAAAAATACCTACATGTTTCCTCTATAGGTATAATGCATTAAAAAAATTCTAACTTACACTCCAAAATATTAAGATATAATTTTTTTTTAAATATGAAAAATATTCAAACATTACTATATTAAATAATTCGTTATTTGTAAGAGTACAGCTAGTTCGATATATTGGAAAAAAATTTAGTCGTACTTACCAAAAACACAGAAATTTCAAATAAAACCTGGACTCATGTGAAGCTAACTGTATATGAACGATATTTTTGGAGGTAAATTCAAACATAAAAACACAATTTTAAATATTATTTCGGCTAACGCTGTCCCGATGGTATCCGGTCTCCTTTGTATATTGATGGTTAATTTTTAACTGGTCTTTTAATCTGGAAATATTACCATTGGCTTTGATAACCTGCTTTGTATGCTACCTGAAAAGGAGACTTGGTCCGAACTCGCACTTCTGAATACGCACGGAACGAGGACGGACGCAACTCACTGCCACTACTACTACCCTTACGCTTTACGTTTGCTTGACATCCCTTAAGTGAATACATGAAACTTGAGGACAAAAACTGTCTACCGCGGGTTTCTTATCAACGCAAAAACCGCGAGGAAGGCTTCGTTTCCCCTAAACAGATTTCATGCGCGATAGCTCCAGAGACGTAAATAAATCTCATCACAGCACAGCGAGAAGTAAGGATTTGAATGTGCTGTGACTCAAAACTCAAATTTCCAACTGCAGTCGTATATATTTGTGTCACAACTTTAAATGACCCGAATTATTACCTCTGTTATATAAAAGAGATGGAACTGTATTTATATTGATTTGTAGTGACGCGGAAGGAACATAAACGTTGCTTCACTCTTCACTACAGTTCATTTCATTCATATGCAATATGGAAAAAGGAATTACATTTCTCAATACCAACATTTCTGACATATGTTCAACTTTATTTTGAAGACCAGCGATGCAATGTAATAATCATTGTGAAAACAATAAATTGCCTACCTAGCTTTTACTATGAATTCAACAAATTTTATCATAAGATAACTTTTTTTCTGTTTTGAAATCTGAACAAAAAAATAAATTTAAAAAATCTGACGTGGACACCACATGACTTCCTTGTACGCCTTGTTTGTTCATACTTTTCTTAATAACTAAAATGTAGAATAATATAAAAAATTCTTTTAACTCATTATACTAGTATACTCACAAATATATTTTAGTCATTTTATTTAAACTGCAGAAGAAGATATAAAGCATATTTTACTATTGTCACTGTCATGTCATAATCATTTAAATTTTACATAGTAACAAATGTTAATCGATCATGGACTACAAGATACCGAAATACTAAATTATAAATATGTACTTTAATTACTCTTAAATGATACCAGATATAAAAATATTTATAAAATACCGATTGTAGGTAATAATCACATAATCTTTCATTTAAAATTTAAAAAATTGTCTTAAATTAAATATTTATCGAAATTTTTTAAAAATTTACTACTTCCGGTTTGTAGATTGAAACCAAAAATAGGAGGTGCACAACTAGATGCTATAACAGTCCTAAATACAAAATTTCAACTTTCTACGTCTAACCGAATTTGAGTTATGCGACATACATACGTACGCCCGTACATACGTACATATGTACTTACATACGTACAGACGTCACGACGAAACTAGTCATAATAGATTCAGAAAAGGTCAAAACGGATATTTCCATCAAAATCTGAAAACCGAAATTTTTCGGGATTACAATACTTCCTTATTACTCCGTACAAGGAAATAAAAACTATAAATATGTGTATAATGTACCTGGAAGCTCTGAATATGGCCCAATTATTTTACTAAATTGTATTAAATAATTATAAAACCGCTAAAACTTAAAATAATAATTGTGGTATAAGTGTTTTCCGTTATAACTTATTTGTATGGTTCAAGTTCAACAGTAACATTATTTAGCAAACGATTTAAAGAACGTTTTGTGCATACAGAATGCAGACTTTAAAATGTTCTTCTTCAAATATTGAAATCGAAAAAAATTATTTCAGATTAATAAATATTCTTGATTGGACGAGTGTGGTGTATTTTATCTTAGTGACGATGAATTTTAAAACAAAAATTTAATTGTTTCAAAAAAATTGTAAATATTTGACGGATGCTTAGACAAGTTTTTAATCAATTTTTCATTAAACATCAAATTTTGATTAATGCTAAAATTCTAAAAAAATGTATCTTCTAAATTCATCAGTGTTGTCCTTTTGCAAACAGTTTTATTGTCCCTGGTTCGTGTTCTGGAAGAAGATACTGACTTGGCTGTATCCATACAAAGTTCAAGTCCACAAGTGAAATTATCAAAACTGCTTTCGAATTTAAGAAAATATGAAATTCTTTATTACTCGAGTTGCATCGGTTGCAACTTAATTTTCTGAAGAGCGTTTCGTAATTCTTTGAAGGCGCGTTGCAATCTAATTTCGAAAAGTTCCTTCCAATAAGTCTCTGCTACTTGCCTTTCAACCTGCAGATTGTTAATAATAAATATCAGGAATTTTTATTTTTATTGGTTGTTTGCGAGGTTGATGTTATTACATTGTAGTGTACAACGATTTGAGCTTAAGGTACACATGTTTCTCTGAGGAGAAACAATTCTTTCTCTACGCTACGGGAGCATATTTCAGGAATGATATATGCCTCTACATTAGACAAAGATATATAACGGGAAAACATAACTACCCTTCTGAAAATATAATCTATTATTATTGTGTTATATGAAACCCTTTTAATAAACATTAACTTAATTGAAATTAAATAGTACACTTCAAAATTCAACGATAAAATTAATTTATACCCAGTTGTTCACCAACGAGTTCTGAATACACAATTAGATATTGTTTTATTGGGACTTATAAGTTGATCAATAAAGCATGATAATTTTATTTATTTGTATTCATGAAAAGCAGTGTAACTTGCAATGGCCACCTTTAAAAAATGGAAACTACAATTTTATAATGTACCAAAACTCAGGCATTTTTATATTTTAACCCTGAGTGCTCCACTGACAAATAAATATGAGTATAGGGCATTGATTTGCGGTACAAGCATACTGAAAGCTTTTGTTGGTTTGTTCTGAAGGTAATTTTTTAAAATTCCAGTATTAATTTATATTAGGATATTATTTTATTTGCTATGCTATATACCCTTATTCAGTAGCCATAATTTGTAAATAAATTATTATTTAACTAAACATAATCGTTTAAAAACAAAGAATTTAAATTATTTTAGAACAAACTGTTAAGTGGTTAAGTTGCAGTTCGAAATTTAGTGAAATTTGTGAAGTCTGTCATATGGCAATGTGTAGTTGCGTTCACATCACTGAAATTTGGTGTACAAATTACCATATATAATAGAAACTTCACAATTTTCACCAAAAAGAACAGTATTAATTTGCAAACATTTCAAGAATTTACTAATTTTTTATACATTATGAACAAATAAATTTAATTAATCTATTTATTAGAAAATATTCGATCGTGCATAAAGTTGTGTATGTACCACGGGTGTATCTTGAACCTCGGCTAACGTTCGAGCTTAAAATCATGTCTTATTCCATAAAAGCTACTTTATGCCTTTAGTACATAAATAACTATTATTTATTTTGAGTTACCTATAAAATACTGCAATCAAACTGTATTATAAACAAGAGGTGATGACACAAAATAAATAAATTAATGGTTAATGTAACAAATAAATTAGTCAAAGAGGAGATCACTGCTTCATTTTTTTATACGTCCGGGAGAGAATTTAGCTCTCTATGACAACCAAAATAATGAGTAAAGTGTCAAAACAATTTCCCATGGGAGAAAAGTAACTATTTCTCTGCCACTGGAATTAAATATAAAGTTGCCTTTGTAACCTTTCAAAACTCTCGCAGAAAAGAAAATTCAAATCATTTCTTTTGGATCAATATCTTCTTCACCAAAATTATTACACTGTATTTTACCACCGTGTTTTTGTAAAATAAATTAAAAATAATATTCATTGTCACTTTGACGTTTTAATTAAAACAAAACAAAAGAAATTAATATGATATGCATGCAATGCTATTGTAAGCGGCGGCGTCGCGAGAGGGACAGGGGGATCGCTTGCTCCCACCCCCCTAAAATATATTATTATCATTACATTTTGTTACGAGTATATTCTATTATAGATATTAATTTCAAAGGCCTTTATTATTTTTTATTGATGATCCCCCTCCCAACAAAATATACTGCTGACGCCCATGATTTTAATTTGAAATATTTTAAAATAATTAAATTTCATTAAAATATTGATTTAAAGTAGGTGGTTAGGCCCTGAATAAGTAGGTATATAAGTACATCGCAGGAGAGATGACGTTTCGACACACCTGTTATTATTTATTTACTCCACTGTCACAATCTACCAAATATTTTTTATAATGACAACTGCGTACTTATAGTCTACTAAATTATTTTTCTAACACACCCTTGTGTCGTCATCAGAGTAACTACAGGAGATAATAGAAAAAAAAATCAATTGTTAAAAATAACTGGTACAAATACTCACATTAGTAGTTATTTAATGATGTATATAATTTTACATATTAAAGTTAAATGATTTTAGGCACTAAACAGTTCGATAAATAGGTATAAGCAAATAGGCAAAGAAAATGGTTAAAACAGGCCGAAATAGGAATTCATAAATTAAAATACGCAATAATAAGTCAAATTATGAATTTAAATTTACGGTTTATTCGAAATAAAATATCTATATTTAGAAAATTACACAAAAGTTGTAGTTGTAGCCTGTTATATTTACATATATAAATATTTTATTAAAATAAACACTAGCAGAAGAATAATATTGTAAATATTAGCAGATAAGCACATAATTAAATTGTGAAGGTTGAGGCTATTTTAAGATTACCAAGGCAAAAATATCACAAACTTGCAGCTGACCTTAACTAGCTAATCTCTTAACCAACCAAGAATGCAACATATTACGGACTGCGCGTGCACAGTTTTTATTTAAAATAATTACATTGATAAAATAATAAAAAAAATCTGAAACAAGTTTAAGTTGGGATTTATAGCAAGAATGGGCCGAAAATAGGCAAGAAAACAGTTAAATAGGCATACAATGCAAAACTCGATGCAAAATGTCTCATTTTAGGCAAAATAAACGATGCGTCAATTTGTTTGAAAACAAGTGAAACAAAATATTTAATACAAAAGATGCCTTTTAAAATAATAGGTTTTTGCCTAAAATCCGGACTCTGATAGTGATAACTTTGTATAGTGGATTAATAAATTTGCACGTCTCATGAAAAATAACGCTCAAAAACAAAGCCAACGGTGGAGGACTATTCAGGTGCGTAATGTTGAATAAAAATATTGAATTACTTAATATTTCAGAAGTAGGTACGGTGGTTTATTTTAATTACTTCTCAAAAGTGAATTTGATGTGAAGATTATACCAGTAATAATTTAGTAATAAAAAGTATAGTAGTACCATTGTTTTCTTTTTAAAACTTTAGCATTATTTTTCCAATTACAGCAACAGAGCAACAATTCCCATTTCTTTATTCACTGTGTTTCAAAAACAAAGAATTCAATTCTTCTCACCATTATTTTCGTAGCAATTCAAGCGCGTAACGTATGTTTTGAAAAGAGTTATTATTCATTCGTTGCGAGATGTCATTAGACAACTCTGTTCTCTTGTGGGGCCATGAGCGTCGAATGCAGGGCTCGCAGGGGGGTGTTCCACCCCCTGTGATGTCACGCGCACGTGTGGTTACCGCGACAGCGTATGACAAGCCCCATTAGGCATAAACTTTGTCGACGTAACTTTATTTCGAGACAAAGTGTGGCAAACGCAATTATGACAGAATTTTACTAGCCATGTTTTCGCGTGCGGTATTACGCATACTACACATGGTAATTTTATTAGCTTAATGGAGGATTTTCTGCTAAATATTACAATTTTATTAAAGTTCTTTTTTTCTATTTTCATGTTTAATTAGGTATTTATAATATCAAGGAAAAGGCTGCATATAAAGAAACTTTTATATTAGGTGCACAGAGAATGGACGAAAACATTTAACCCTTCTGTTAGTTCTCCTCGCATTTTGATTACATTCATTCGTCAATATGTTTGGTCCTGTATAACCATACAGAAATATTTTTCTCACATATAGGCATGCATAACGTCACAGCTCTCAACTTGTCAAACTGTCGTTTACTGCACGAAAATCACACACATTTTATGTCATTTTCAATTTCTATTATAAAAAATCAAAACTAATAAAATACAAATATTATTTTAATGTGATTAAATTTAGGTGATTTATAAACCTATTGTTTTTATTTGATTGGCTTTTTGTATAACAAAATGATAATTTTCTTATCATAAACATATCTCAACTTGTAACATCTGCCATGCGATAGAATATCACAATTAATTAATTAATTCTACCAGCTTGATAATTATGTATAGTTAGAGTATATATTGTCACATTATAATGTTGTATTGTCATGTTTAACTGACACATAATTAATTACAACTATATCAAAGTCACAACTCACAGCTGAACTAGATTAATCCATCGTAATATTATAAAACAATAATTTACGAACATTGCTTAAAGTCCGTTAAACTTTCATTCTACACAGCCTACTATAATGGTTGGCTTATTCCTTACCTGAGCAATTCACGCCGAAGGGGCAGAACGCGCACACAACGAACCGAACTCGCATACACCGAATAGGAATAACAGCTCGGTTCATTCGAACTGTTTGTATTATAATATGGCCTAATCGTTGTGTTCCCATAAATTTAATTTTTTAGTTTAGAATTATTTTGGTGTTCTGAAGTCAAAACTTGGATGATGTGATGTGATTAATTAATTATTATACATAATAATACCTAAAATATTATGTTTGGACCAACATTACTGAAAAAATGGAATGCTTTGCTCTTCACTTTATTCTTCTTCCTTTTTGCCATAACCTGTACAGGTATAAGTAAGTCAAAAGTCCGAGGAAAGAATTGAGAAATTTTCAAATTCTTATATTATAGTATTCATTGTTTTTAATGAACTACTTCTAAACGTAGAAAATAGAGACTTCCGGTTTCTTGCATTAAATTCTACTAACATTTCTCTACTAGATACATTACATTAAAACATACCTACTTAATAAAATATTCATATAACCGAGAGCCCATGGTATAATTTAATGAAGGTATACTTCTGGTTGGTACCTACTCTTAAAAATCAACGATAATTTTGATGCTCTTGAAAACTTTTGTTTTCGTTCTTTTCATTAAGTGAAAATTGGGTTAATGTGCACATTAAGAAAATTCGCAAAGCAGCAACGACCGACGGGGACCATCCAGCGAAGGTAACAAGTTGAAGTTTGCGGTTTTTTCTAATTCGATTACGGACTGACGACAGATAAAGTAAGTTAAAGAATTGATACTGATGAAGATTAATCGATGAGAAAGTCAGTTGAACCGGACCCCATCCCTCTCCTAGTGAAGAAGAAAGAGACTCTCACGCACAAATCGAACTGTACGCACAGGAGAATTTATAACTTTTTCCTTAGACTTACAGAATTGTTATAATCCTATCAAAAAGGACAGCAGAAGTTTAAGACAAAATTCACATTTTTGAGGTTTTCATTGCAAAGAATTAATGTGATAGGAATCATGGCTGGGCACAGTACCACATGAAAGTACTTCGAATACAAGTTACAATACCTACTTCAAAATTTAGAAAAGTACTTGAATTGCTAGTACTTTTTTATTGTGTTTAGTATCCAAGTACCAAGGTTAATTAAAGTACTTCACAAAACAAGTACAAGTATTTCTTAAATTACTTGAAAAATTACAAGTAAAATAGTAATCCATTTCGTACTTGAAGTATCAAGTATAAAGTAGGACCGAGAAATTTTTACTTCAATATGCTCAAATACAAAGTAAATGTATGATTAGTAATATATTTTTAAATTTTACAATCGTACTGTAGGTATTTATTATACATATTTGTATATATGTAGGTAAATGATATGAATTAAATCGGAAATACAATGTAGCTATCCCAACTCATCGAGCATTATAATTAACAAAGAAAGACATATCAGGTTTGAAATACCTAATATTTGCATTTCGGCATTATTTCAATAATATATAGTAGGTACCTACAAGCACTCACGCATATTAATTATTTGGAATAAATTCTATTTTGAAATCTATAATTTGTACTTCAAGTACTTTAAATACTTCAAATATTAAAACTTGAAGTAAATATTAAATACTATAAATACTTATCCAAGAAAATCTTGAATTTTCAACAAGTACCAAATAAATTGTTTAAGTACTTCAAGTACCAAGAACAAGTACATTAAAAAATTGTATTTGAAGTAAATTTACTTGAAGTAATACTCAGCTCTGGTAGAAATATACATTATAGTCTACATAGTATGGCGACACAGAATAAATCAAAATTAAATAATATGCTACAAATTTGAGCTAATCTGCCTTCATTAGTCAGAAAATCTATAATGTATGGATTTAAGCCTTCATGGGAATTGCCGTACATGCTTATAATAATTACCTGGTTTCACTATTATTATAATATTGAAGATAATTATTTTGTTCGATAAAATGGAACTAATACTTGTCAGATAATGGTAACTTGTAACTTTGTTAGGTATTAGATACATTAGGTTGTTAGTGGAGAAACGGGGATATTTTTCTGCAGTTCAACTGAAAGTACCTGACTAGATTCGATTCTGAATTGATACATAGAACGACAGTCGATTATACCGGGTGTGTTTTAAATCTGTTATTAAGTATAGAAAAAATCATAATGTTATTGTTTAAATTTTACCTGTTGCTTTGAGATGAAAGTTATAAATACAAAACTTGTTCAAAATTAAATACTACAGAATATGAGACTATATTCCTTTGTTAGATTTCGAGAAAAACGCAAATGAAAATTATACATTTATAACATTAGGTACTTGTTTTTCTGACAAATCTTAACATTTTATTTTATTAAGCTAATAATTTTGCATAATTATTAAAAGTAAAACTAAACACAAATAGGAAGGCATAAAAACAAAATAAAAACATACCTAAGTAATTCCCTGGCACTCGAAAATAATGCTAATTTATGCAATAAATCGGTGTATTCTTTTGCGTTTTTTTCGAGAACTAACAAAGCAATATGATAGACTGTGGTCTTGTATCATGGCCGAAAGAATATTCGTATTCTTTCGGCCATGGTCTCGTATTGTGTAGTTTTTAATTTTGAACAGGTTTTGTATTTAATACACTTGTCTTAAATAAGATAAGAAACTATAGTAAAATTGAAAAAATAACATTCTGTTTTCTATTTAACAGAATTCAAGTAGATAGGTACCCGATTATCTTGTTCTTAGTATTAAAATGAAAGTATAATTTGAATTGCCATTAAATGATATTCTGAATGATGTAGTTTATTTTTCCTACTATAATTAATTCTTTCTAATTATTATAAAATTCAACCATAAAATTAGTAGTCTAATATCACTTCTCCACAGCATCAAGTTTTTTGATATAAGACTTAATTGTATACAAACAATATGCGTCAGACTTAAAGCAGATGATCGTAAGCCTTACGCGAAAACTTCACAGCCGTGTATAACTTGGAGGCCGAAGTACGTATTTCATCCGGGAGGTCTCTTTAATTAAGAAGAGACTCATATTTCCTTCTCGAGTTACGGCAGAGATGTTTAATCATTTTAAATTGTTTTTATCTGATTTGAAATTCATTTTTGCGCATTATATTTTTAGACGAAATCCAGATTAAAATAAAACTGTATGAGGAGTTATTCAGAAAGCATACTTCCTGTACGTTTCGTACAATTTATGAATTTATGTTAAAATCTTGACTCGTGTTTTAACATTTAAATTAGGCCATTTTCAACAAACTGTACATATATATAAACAATTGATATTTTTATTAAAACTTTAAGACGGGTTTAGAACCATCCTTTATCTTTACAGTACTTCAAAAAATTTTAAAATATCTTTAAAAATAAGCCCAGAATTCCGAATAAATGATACCACTATTTCTAGACCCTTGAAGTTCCGCCTTAAGCATAAAATTATAGACATTTTTTGTAAATCAATTTTTTCTCTAAAGTGCACCTGAATTATGTTATTAGTAAAGTACGAAAGACACTTTTATAGTAGCTATACCTGAGCCTTAATGATGGTGAAATATACAATATTTGTTGTTAAATCGACGTTTCGACTTACGTCCAAGTCATTGTCAAGTAATTTAAGTAACTTGTGTTGTTAAATTTGATTAAATAATTAATTAAATATTTATAAAGTGTGATCACATTTCATGTGTAAGATTGTATGTATATTGTAGCAATATTAGATGTAAACTATGGGGTATAGGATAAAAAGTAAGGAAGTTTTATTGGCGATAAAGGTAAATCAGTCGTGATCGAATTAGGAGGGGTTGTTTTGGGAGCGTTGGGTCACGATACTTAAACACTCTCTAAAATATATTTAATTTCATATAAACACACAAATTCCGATTAAAAGAACACAAATTTACATAAACTAATGACTTATCGTTTCCATTAACTTCAATATGAATTTATTACTAAAATATACTTAAATTGACGTAATGTCCGTAGAACGAGCTACATCTCCTACACCCAGGCCCACGAAGAATAGTTGAAGAACTGTCGCAGACGCCCAAAAATCAAGGGAACGGCTGGCCTAAAGGGGTACGGAGGGATGCAGATGACCTCTGAACTATTGTATCTAAAAATAACTTAAGATAACAAAAATCCATAGCCTAGCAGATGAAAATCATCTTGCTACAATATTTTACCATCATTAAAGCTATTTATCCATTAAATTACTTCTCCTCATTTCCAACTTTGAACAATGTTTGGCTTATTTCATACTTAATTTTAACTATACAAATTGTTCTTATTTAAATAAATGCACCATATGACCGTTTACAAACAATTTTTATTGGAATAGTCATCAAAAATAGGAACAATTAACATTTCTTAAAATTAACAGTTTTCTGAATTGAGGAATTGCACTTTATGCCTATGTTACACCGGTATGGCATGAAGCACGATGCGCGATGAATAAGTTTTGCAAATGAAAATCTGATGCTAATTTTAAAGTGAAATTTCAAAGAAATTGCATAAGTTGTGTCAGAGATTATTCTTGGTCTAACTGGTAAACAATACAATTTTTTTTTTAATACTAAGAATAAGACAATAAAAAAAATTGTCATCGCGCACAGTGCATATACCGATGTGACATAGGCATTATATAATCTGTTTTTACTTCCTTGTACACGGAGTAAAGGAAGTATTGTAATCGCGAAAAATTTTGGTTCTCAGATTTTGACGGAAATATCCGTTTTGACCTTTTCTGAATCCATTATGACTAGTTTCGTCGTGACGTCTGTACGTACGGACGTACGTACGGACGGACGTATGTATGTCGTATAACTCAAATACGGTGAGACGTAGAAAGTTGAAATTTTGTATTTAGGACAGTTATAGCATCTAGTTGTGCACCTCTTATTTTGGGTTTCAATCTAGAAACCGGAAGTAGTACTTTTTTCAAATATTTTGATAAATATTTAATTTAAGACAAATTTTTTTATTTTAAATGAAAGATTATGTGATTATTACCTACAATCGGTATTTTATAAATATTTTTGTATCTGGTATCATTTAAGAATAATTAAAGTATATATTTATAATTTAGTATTTCGGTATCTTGTAGTCCATGATCGATTAACATTTGTTACTACGTAAAATTTAAATGATTATGACATGACAGTGACAATAGTAAAATATGCTTTATATCTTCTTCTGCAGTTTAAATAAAATGATTAAAATATATTTCTGAGTATAGTAGCAGTAGTACCTAGTAGTACTTATATATTAATATATTTGTATAATAAGTTAAAAGAATAAAGTCAGATTTTTTTATATTATTCTACATTTTAGTTATTAAGAAAAGTATGAACAGTTTAATAGGCGTACAAGGAAGTCATGTGGTGTCCACGTCAGATTTTTTATTACAGCTTTAAAATAGCAATATTTAGTTATTTAATATTGGAGCATAAATATTAAAATATTTAGAAAAAACAAGTATTGTACCTATTCAGAAAACGACGTAACCAAAACCTTTTTACAATTTATCATAGATTTGGCCCTTGGATTCGTCCCTGTATTTTAATATATTACATATGTAGATCTATTTAATTTATCTACATTTGATCAAAATATTGTGCAATAATCAGAAAATACCAATATATCTACTTCTTGTATATACAAGCGGGTAAAGTGATAGTGAACCTTACTAGTTACTATGTATAAAAGACCATTAGTTGAAAATATTTCCTACGTTTCATTTTATTTACCTCTGTAATTTTGCTAACTGAAATTCTTGAATTTTAAGATAAACATTTTATGACAAATGTATGAGGTCGAAGGCAAAAACAAGGGATTAAAGAAATTCGGCGTAGGTATGTATAACCTTGTTGCCCTCACGTAAGACTCTCAAAGTCTCGTCTCCTTGTGTACATTCATGTGTCTCAACGAACTCAACGTAAATCAGTTTTCGGAAACACGAAAGTCAACAAAGCAACAGCAGCAGCAAGAACAAGGAACAAACGTCGTCCTGCTCAGTGGCGCCGCCGCCACACTATGGTATCAGGGCGAACTAAAGCGTGGTGCGTGATATACAGCTGTCGTGCTGTCGTGTATATCCGGGGTAATGTCTGTAATTCACCCACCGCCAATTGAGCAACGGTTGGCAACCCTGTGAGAGACGCGGCAACCTTGTAGCGATGTTTTCTTAAGCTCCGGATTTTATTAACATAGCTGTGGAAAGTCATCAAACCGTTTAACGATGGAATTCTAATAGAAACTTAATTGGAATCCTACTTGACAGCCTTTGTAGACTAGCGCATTCAATCGTGCTCAAAACTTAGTCGGAAGCGAGATTTTCCAACCCGAAACTCTATCAGGACGTGGACCCAACAACAAACTGTGAAGAACAATAAATAAATAGAACAAGTTTGTAACAAAAAAACAAAGACCCTAAACATAATAGTCTATCTTCCTTAATAATAGTTATTCTTTATTAATAAATAATTTATTTTTAACTATGACATATAACAAAATGATATATTAGAGGTACTACATTAAAAATATTTTTACAAACAAATTAAAAAATTTTATTTGTGGTAATCCCACTGAACATAAAACATCTACATTTTTACTATAGTATTCAAATATTGATGCTTTGCCTGGATTAGATATATTAAATTTTAAAATTTGGGTAGCCTGCTTACTACTTTGCACTTTTGTATATAAAATTGTAACATAAAACAGTAGGTACACTGCCGGACAAAAATGAGCCACCCTGGACGAGACCAAAATTTGACAATTTTCAAACCGCTAACTGTTACAATTTTAATCAGAAACTGCGTGAAAATTTCTCCACCAGAAAGCACAACTATTTCTCTACCTCAAACCTGTTAGAAAATCTCCACCCTCTGCCACTTGAGCCCCATTTGAAAACTTTTTGGATGAAAATTTTCGCAACTTCGTACGCGCACTCGCGTCGATTGACGCAAAATTTTTCCAAACTTGCAATGGTGTTCAATAGATCGCACTATTTCGCGTAAGGAACACGAACTTTCAAGTTGATACGTTGATTTTTCTGCGAGAAACAATTTGTTGAAGTTGAGCGCATTTGGCGCTTTTTTCGCCTATAACCAAATTCTGCATTAGATCTGTAGATGAAGGTGCGAAATTTTTCATCCAAAAAGTTCCCTTTTTCGAATGGGGCTCAAGGGGTGGAGATCTTCGAACAGGATTGAGGTGTTATGTAGAGGAAGAATTGAGCTTTCAGGTGAAGAAAGTTTTATGCAGATCTGATTAAAATTGTAAAAGTTGTAGCGGTTTGAAAATTGTCAAATTTTGGTGTCTTCCAGGATGGCTCATGTTTTTTGCCGGAAAGCCGACAGTGTGTTCAAAAAAACTAGGTAGGTACGGTGGTATATCTAGTGGGTAGATAGCATAGGACTATAATGTATAATTTATAGTACCTACTGGTATCTTTATTTTCTATAAACTTAAAAAAAATGATTATAGTAAATTGTACATTGTTATAGTAAAATTAATTATAAGAAAATGAATACATAATAATATAATTCTCTTCTCTTCAGTAATAATTCTGCGTCCTTCCCTATCTAAATTGCAGAAACTATCACGACTATCACTACTCCAGTGGTAAGGCATTCCAAATCCCACTAAAGTATTAATCAGGGCCGTACTCAGGGGTTTTCCCAGCCAGCCCAACGGTAATCCTACACCGCAAGCCGATGTAATCATCGCAATATTAGCTCCGCGGTCCAGCCCCCAAACGCCCGGCCTCACCGCCGCCACTGTGCAAGAATTAATTAACAATTATTCTACACTTAACAATGATATCGGACCAATTTCGTTGTCAGTGCTTGCGCATAAACTATCAAGGATTAGGGAGATTAGAATCGTGATTTAATTTCGCGATTAACCAGTTAAAAAATAGTGTAGGTGGAGATAATGGAATAAAACTTGATTTATGAATCTGAGTACTTAACTACTAAAGTATAACGTGAAACTAATATACAGGTACTCTGGTATTTCTATGCGAGGACAATTTCATATGAATTTCGAGTATGAGTCCAAATACAACACTTGTGTAGTACTACACATTGCAGAAAAGTACCTACTTAGTTTACTGTCAATGTATATTGATGAAACAAATACATTGCATTGAATCCAATCATCATGGCTATTTGTCATTTAAAAACATAATTTTATTATAAATAATTATTTTTCTTGACTGGATTGTTAATTTATTTCAATCTCAACCGGTTTAACACCAAATTTTTGTATTTTAATTATAGCTCATCATGACCTAAGTGGGATGCGAATCCGGTTGAGGTTGAAATGAAAATCTTAATACATTGGATTGAATTCAAGTAATAATTATTGTTTTCTAACGTGATTTTATTATCTTATTTTTAAATAATTATCAATTACCTATGTTCTAATATTTTTTCATTGGTCATTGTCATTACTAAAGCTGATAATTATATGCACTCAAATGTACGAAAATACATACAGACATACATTATCTTTCACGCCTATTACGAAAATATGGGCATATAAATTTTGTTAAAATTTGTTAACTATATGTACCCAGATTTGTTGTTAACCTCCCCTGGCTACGCCTATGATATTGACACACTGACAGAGTTTCCAATATTAATATATTTTCCAAAATAATATTCAATATTATTGCACGAACCATACTGTACAATTTGAATTAAAAATAATATTAAAATATTTTGTTACATTTATTTATTTGAATCCTGATACTGTTGTGCGTTGCCTGGTTTTTGTTGTTTAATATTATTATTTAATATGTAAAACAGAGCCTTGCGATAGTTATGTAAATAACCTCCCGAGTAGTAGTAATTTGCCCTAGGGAAACAAAATACCGTTTTTAGTATTTTTGGAAATATAAATTATTGACCTATTTTATATTGATTCTTTCATTCTTTGAAATCAAATATTACATAAAAATGGCATTTTTTTAAATCAGAAAGTTAGCATTTGTAAAAAGCATTATAATATTATTGAATCGACTGAAAGATATATGTTGTTTTTATTTAATCCGTTAAAATAACATTTGTAATCCCCCGTTATAAATTATTTGTAATGTGGCTAAAAAGGTAGATTAACTTATTTTCGAAGTGTAAGATTGATGGCTGAAGATATTAATTTTTAACGCTGTAAATAATCCTCGGGGTAGAGTTTACAAAAGTTTAAGTTAATACACAACACAGCAACTGTGTCCTGTCGGAGTTTCAGATAACTCACTCATAAATCTACCTTATGAAATGAGAATGTTTTGTATATGTAATAAAGTTCCACGCTCATCGTTCCCGTTGCGCTAACTTCCCACAATGCTGTCAGCTGAGCCAGAACGGAGTTGTTCTAGAGAGACTAGAACGCTAGAACTATACGATGTAGAACACTATGGGACGTTCTCTCACTGTAGTGTATTCTCTCTTCCCCATGGTGTCTGTTCGTTGTTGTAGAGGTTGATTTATTCGCACTGCAAAAATTATCATACAAATGTTTAATGAATTGTTTCCGCTCTGAATTTTACCGTGATTTGTTACACAAACAACAAATTCATTTTTGATCTAACCTAAATTATTTTGCAAATAAAATACTCTATTTTTATACTAATGAGTGTCATCAGAGGTAATATCCTGAGGGGTGAAAAATGTTTGCGTTGGCGCAAATTATTGCGTCAAAATTTCGCAATTCAAAAATTCCAAGGTTAACTTGAGCACCCGTAACCTATTTTGTCACCTAACTGAAATTTGTATGTTATTTTTTCCCCTTTTTATTTCATTATGTGTTCGTTTTTTAATTTTAATTTTACTTCGTAGTAATCAGTTCTAGCTAAAAATGCCAGGCTAGCAAAAGGTAAAAAATATGACATGGAACCCTTCAGAACAGATTGAATGATATCCATGACCGACCCCCGAGCCACTGAATCATTTTTCAACCTGGTGAGTGAGGAACAATTGTTGATAAAACTTTGCCAACCACCATGGCGAAAACCAGTCTTATGATTTTATTACTATCGCAATGTATGATCGCTCACTAACTGATGATGGGTGAAGTATTTTTCTCCCTAAATGTCCTTAATACATATGTATGATTAAAACACGATCAGGAAGTCTTTTTATTTTATATTTGGAAATTAATTGTACTTGTTATCAATAAAAAACATTGTAAAAGTATAACATTTATTTTGAACCATTTAGAATAGAGATATCTATAATTGAAAAAAAAAACCTGCACGAAGAACGAAAGTTACAGACTTTTTTCTATGCCAAAGACAATCATAAACGACTGCCTACTTTTGCACCCTAGAAACAATTTTTTCTCGGATGTCCTTCAAGATTTTTTATGCGTAATAAGAGTAACGTTAATCCCATAGAATCGGTACGATGGCTTTATACAAAGTTTTTAGTTACGCGACAAAAATCCCTAAAAACCCTCAAAACCTGCCAAAATAACCCCGTTTTTCGGTATCTAAGAAATTTTTAAAGTTATAATTTACAGGTTAACACAAAAACTTTTCTTTAAAATTATTGGAAAGATTATTCAGCAAGATATTTATAACAACTGTAATTTGGTAAATGTATTCATAATATTATAATGATTTTAGTATTTATCAAAATTTGCAATCTTTTTCCACTGATAAAAGGTTATATACCTACGAGAATATAAAATAATATGCCAAACTGAATGTTTTTATACCATTATCAAATATCTGATTTTGTAGATCTCTTTTGAGTTGTAGCCGAAACGAGTTGTAAATTTAATATTTTTTTCTCAATTTATGATTTATGATTTCTGAATTTATGATGCAAAATACGAGTGTACTGATTTAACAAAAGAAAAATGTCATACCCTTTTCTACTATACACATTTTTCAACAAATATCTTTTTGCTTCCTTAATATGATAGCATAATGACAATGAATTACTCTATTTTAAAATATAAAAGTATCCGTTTTAAATTTCAACATTTCCTTTCAAAAATTGCGCCTTTAATAAATTATAAATACTACATATTCAATCGTGTGGCGGCGTACGAACTTGTTCATGCTTTGCTACATGCAAAGAGCAAAGACAGTACACGTTGACGATTTGAAGAGAGTTTCATGTGCCATTTCTCTGTGATATTTTACCTAAGATATTGTGTTAATTGATAGTGAAATAGAATATGATTGTGTTACAGTGTATGTGGAGTGCAGTGAAAAAAATTTGAACACTGCACTTGGAGGAAGCTGCCGAGATTGTTAGAAATCAGCACGCAGTAAGTTGTAAAATTTAATTTTTGAGATCAAACTATGTTAATATGATATTACGTTGCAAAACGTTGTTCTTGCAGCTAACCGATAACCTAACATGCTCATAAATCTATATTTTATATAACACATAGAGTGGCATATGCGCCCAATGCGCCGTCATGCGATTTCGAACCTAATGGCCGCGTGGGCCCAATGTCTTGTCACACGTCGTCATCGCAGTTTTAGTTTCGTGTAATCGCAGTGGAGTAACAATACCCTGCAAAATATATGGTACGCTAAGGAATACGGCCATAGCGATCTAACATTCACTTGGTCTGCATCTGCGCGATTCCACTGCGGTGTCACACATGAAATAATTTTTTTGTGAGTTTTCAGAAAATATCAAGAATAAGATATGAACGCTGTTTCTAGCTATAATAAATGTTAGCAAGTTAAAAACTGCTAGTACAATACAATATATTATCAAATACAGCGTGTACCATAACTTGAGGTACATATTGTTAGGGCATATAGTATTTAACGTACTGATTCTGGAACAAAAAGATTTGTTTGCAAAATTCCTATAAATAAGGGTATTTTACTCTAGAAAAACAATGTTAGTATCACTGAATACTATTTATTTTGAGTAAAAACAGAGTTATGTGGTTGGCAACTTGAAACTAAATTCAATTATTGTACTATGCAAACATAGTTATTAATTAGTTACAACGTAATATTTTTTTAAGGGGAAACCCCTATGACTATAGGTTCATTGCCTATCAGCCAGTAACCATGTGAATTAGATTATTATACATATTATATAAATCAAATGTTTAGACAATCACACCATCCATGTTCTTCAGTGGGATTCGAACCCACCACCTCGCCAGCCGATCGGACCACAGTGAGTTTCAGCACGTCAGTCCGCGCGGCCAACGTGGCCGGCAATGTAATATTTAATACCTACTTACCTATATTTAAAAAAAGTAAATCCTATGGCTTTAGATGCAGTTCCTATCAACCAGTAACAATTTGTATCAGATAAACATATTATATTCGAATTAAATATTAGACTATTACAACGTCCATGCTCTTCGGTAGGAATCGAACCCACGACTTCGCCAGTCGATTGGTCCACGAGTGAGTTTAGGCACGTTAGTCAGCGCAGCTAGTGACCGGCATTTTTCATATTAAAACTACCTATTCAACCAGTGACGCAAAACTGTTTACTTCGCAAACTTCAAAAAATAATTTTCGAATTTTGAAAAAATATTTTTTGTTTGTAATCAGTACGTCAAGTTATATGTGCCATTCTAATACCTCAAGTTATGGTAAACTTGCAATGTGACTCAACGTTGCGTTGGTACCAAAGTCGGTACCACAATAGCCATAATAAGTTCTCATTGTGGCCAAGTGGCCCACATAAAAAAGTGACAGACATAACTCAAGAATTGTTGTAAATTTTTGATTGGTAGGTACTGATAAAGTATGCAATATTAATGGTAGGTATACGTTATTGTTATCTGACGTAATATCTATATAATTTATTTTCAATGCTACATTAGGAACGTGAATAAAGAACAGTGATAATTTGTTTTAGAAGATTTTTTTCAAAAAGAAACACAGTACCTACAAGTATACTCGTGTAGTAGAAAATCAATGATTTATAATTCTGAAAGCCACTTTCATCTGTACATCGTAGTATAACTAATAATACATATACATATACATATATATATATATATATATATATATATATATATATATATATATATATATATATATATATATATATATATATATATATATATACCCATACTGTTAGTATTACTGATATGTTGTTCAAAAAAAACTGTTTATTCATGTTGAACGCCAATGGTTTCATTACACCCGGGACACACGATAATGAAACAAAAATGATGTGATACGCTTATACGTTGATGATGACTTGAAACTGACTAGATGATAACCAACCTACATAGAGATATTTTTCATTTGTAATTGTGTCAGAATGAATGTTATATATGCGCAATTGAAATGTTCGGAGTGAAGTAATAAGGTATAATTTTTCTTAATGGTATAATTCCATCGCAAAGTACAACTGCAAGTCTTCTATAAGTGTTAGTGAAATCTATTACGGCGTCTATCTTAGCTGAAGTTGAAAAGTCTTCGAATTAGAATATTCAGCTTTCAGCATGATTCTTGGCAGTGAGATGGGATATAAAGTAAATAAATTACAAATTGTGTTCCACAAGATTAAAGTCTTAGTTCTTTTTAGTGGCAGCAATAAACATAATTCTCCAGTGTTGCCCGGAGCTCTGGTTTCCGGGTAATCCGCTCCGGCGGCGGCTCCGAGCGTTCCTGCTCACATACTCTGCGCCTGCCCTCGACCCAACATAACCTGCTGTTAATTTAAACCGGCGTTAATTTCACGTCTTAATATTCCTTGTGTATTTTATCCACTCGTTACCATCAGCATGCTGCGGGAAATACAAGCCGCACGACGGAGAAATTTCAATTCGCAAAAGTTACTTGTACATTCTACTAAAATAAATACAAGAACGTGCACATCATTATATAGTTTATATCTAACATGCAGTCTGTCTGCTTCAATCATAATGATGCACTATTTAATATCTTCCACATTTCTGTTTCTTTCGTGTTGCATGCTGGTTTATTACTTATACCTACTTACAATGTATGTATAAATAACTCGGAAAATTGTAAGAATACAAATTCTTCCCATTTATCTACGCATAGATACAGGTAGAACAAATATTATAATAAATACATTGTAGGTACGTTACTTACATTCTACTAATCGCAAAAATATATTGCGTTAGAAATTTATTATAAACAATCTATAAAATGTAGTTAAAAATAATTTCATTGTTTATTAGATTTATAATGATTATCTAATAATTCCGAATTATGCGCCGCTTAACCATAAGAGATATACTAGGTGGTGCAAAAATAATCACACGACTTCCTAAGGCAGTAACTTTGTAAAAAAATCTGACGTGGCCGTTACAATACCTCTCGCCTTGACATTGAAGTATTATTATTTAACCTCGGATTTAACCAAATATTAAGCTTTAATTTAAATAAAATAGAACAACACCGTATAACATTTGATATAATAATATAAAATAATGAAAAATTATAGTTATTTGTTAGTTGTTTGCTAGGTTTTTAAACTCACTCTCGAGAGCACAGATACAATTCAACAGTGGATACGGTTCTTGAGATTACCATCTAAGAGTAAAATCTCGCAACTGAGAGATTACTGGAGAATTACTCTCAACTTCCTAATGGAATTATAAAGGTTATAAATTATATATTTCATAAATCTAATCAGCTCTTTGTTTAATAGATAATATTATTTTATAAATACCGTATTTACATAACATTATGTCCAATTAATATTACCTATACTATATCTAACATTTCAAAAACTGTACACCACATTCCACACATGCCCTACACCACAGAGAAACCTTCTTGCTATAGACATCTGTTTATCTGTCACATTGACAATTTTATTTTTGTTTTCAATTTTTTTTCTATTTTGTGATTCACAAATCGTGGTAGGTAAAATTATATATTAAAAAAATTAATATTTCTTTATTGGTAAAATATATAGCACAAAGTAAAGTGAAATATTGTACAATGTAATTTCTTCTTTCATGTGTTGTATGCCAAATGGTAACAATCGCATTATTTTATACGATTTTTGCAAAAATGTTATTGTGCTTCAAGAAAAGTACCATTTTCGGTTGACAGATTTTTACCAAAATCTTTTCAGCTCTTCTTTAACATGTATAAATGTATAATGCAAAATATTAGAATTTTCTGTTCAGTAGAATTTGAGATAATGAATCAGAACGAAAGAACATAGTAGGCGCACATACACACACACCCAGACACACACACACACAGACACACACACAGACAGACACACAGACACACACACAGACACACACACACACAGACACACACACAGACAGACACACACACAGACACACACACAGACACACACACAGACATCATCGTGAAAATAGTCAAAATAGGTTCTAAAGGTGCTAAAACGTGCTTATTGACAAAAATCTCGACATCGAATTTTTTCACGATCCCTATACCTCTCTAGGCGAGAGGTAAAAAATTGGTTCTGTTTATTGATTATGTTAACTTTAACGTGTGGTAATTTTTTCCCATTGATTCGGATGTTCTCCTTTATGGACACCAAAGTCTGTAGCCCGTGACCCAAAGAAAGAAATCTTGAAACGGTCAAATCGGGTAATCTCGCAGGTCAGTGTAAATCGCCAAAACGAGAGATTAAGCGGGAAAGACTTGCTTCACAATGTCCACTCTGTCTCTCGTGCAATGTGTACGATTGCACCGTCTTACTGGAACCACATATTCTCCAAACCCAATTCGCCAATTTGCGGCAAATTGTTGATTCTGTAGCGAGCCCTTTATTTTATCTTTGCACCAGCCATAGTAACAGTGTTGCTATATTCTCGATCAAACGGCTGCTCCGAGGCCGTCCACGTCTGGTACTGTCCCGTGTTGAGCCAGTCTCCTCGAGGCGAATGTCTAAATGCCGCAGAATTTGTCCAATTAATGTCACAGGACCAGGGAATCGACGACGAAATTTATGTGGAGCAAAGAACACCGACTGATTATTTGTCAAAAACATTTTGACACAATTATTCCGCTTTCTTGAGGAGTAGAGATTCATGATTATTTTACCTGTATTTTACATTTGTTTACTTCACTAATGTCAAAGTTACGAACTGAAGTAATGTGAATTAGATTTATGACGAATGATTTTATTTTAGGTACCTACACCTTACGCTACAGTACGCGATTTCTCAGATATATTCATAATTAATCTAATGTTAAATCTTTAATAAAAATTAACTAGAATCAACTGCTGTATATGTCAAATACTTCTAACTAAAATGTACCTCTAATTGGGCTCTTTACCTCTATAGCGAAACTAGTGGTGATTTTAATTTCGACAAGTAGTGTGTTTAAATGCATTATCTAGCGACCATGTTTTAATTGCAATTAGAGAATGTATAATCCAGCATGAATATCATCGTATGAGCTGCGCTAATCTGTTCTCAAATCTAGTGGCGAGTTCCCGCATAACTCATGTCCACTTTCATTACATCTGAGTGTATTGTGAAGCTCATGCAAACACATATAGAGTCTCATGGCCACCTTAGCGCTGGCTTTGGCTTATTGTTGGCAACTTAATTAAAGTGTAATTAATATAGCACCTCGAGAACTCGCGCCAGGCGCCGCTCTGGTGGGTTACATAGTTCCCGCTTTTGGATTACCCCGCTCCATCTGCAGCCCACCTTGCACATTTCATTCCTGACATTGTTAAGATTGTGTGGGGTTTCACACTGAACAGAAATTTCAATTACTTGTGTGATGCATGGGGACTTTATTATTTCATCACAACGAGGACACGAAACATTCAAGCTGAAGTTCTGTTTTACTAACTTAACAACTGACACTGACAGACATAAAATCAAAACTATGTAAGTGGATAGATGAATGTGTTGTGCAGTCTACAAACTTGACAGTCAAGAAAAACTAAATAATACAAGGTACAGTTTAAAAGTTATTTGACACGCACGTTTCGAGTAGTAATGAGTTGTTACTTTACTATTAATTTTAATTGAAAGATGTGAATACGAAACATGTTCAGAATTTTAAATTACACAATATAAGATCAAAGTCGATAATATTGTGTTGTTACGAGTAGTTCTCGAGAAAAACGCAAAAGAAAATAGCCATTTATAGCATTATTATTAATTCGAATATATAATTCATGTATCACGTGGTACATATTTGACTAATTTGATTGGCTGAAATAGGGTAGTAAGGTCCTATTAAATCGATGATATTTTTATAACCGCTGTTACATGGTAACTGTTTTTGTCAATTAATTTCCTACTGTCAGTTTCATATTTAAATATTGCTGTTTGTCAAAAATAAGACTTAAATTGAATGAACCTGATTGTATTCGGTGGGGAAATGTCAGTGAAGACAAAATTGAGAAAGGTAAACAGAATTTAAAACGTTTTTGATAGCTATTGAATATAACCAAACATTTTGGACTCATTCATTATATATTCTCCCCAAATATAACTCGGGCTATGATTAATCATAGGTGATAGCATTCGTTAGTCTTCAGAAAATTGAACTCGTGCTGCGCACTCGGTCAATTTTCATCGAATAACTCACGCTATCACCGATGATAATCATAGCACTAGTTATATTACCCCCGAAAATAATACTAAAATTTTATTAAACATTTTTTGACTTTGTAGTCTTCATTTAGCGATTTTACAATATTTATAAATAAGATTTTTTTTTTTTTATTTTCACATGCACTTACCTGACTTTTATTATTTGAAATCACTATATTTGAATTTATCACCAAATTTTATACCTGGATAGAAGGATCTTCACAGTATAAAACAGTATTTTAGATACAGAATTCTTAAAAAAACGAACTATAGATAAACAAATTAAATTGTAAGATTTGTCAACAAAATCCCCAGCTCCATAGATCTCCATAGAGCACTGCACTGGCCGGAATTTTGGAGCCCGGCCCGTTTGAGACCCAACTGTTTTAGGCCCGGCCCAACTCGGCCTGAAATTTAAACATTCAAAATGAAACATAAGCTTGACTCGTCCGAAACTCGACAGTTTTTAGGTTCGGCCCGACGTACAATGACAATGTTTAAAATATAATATTTATTACCGTTTTCTTTATTAAAAACTAAATTATATGTCGGGCCAGCCGGGCCTAGGTCGATCATTTATAGGCCCGGCCTAAACCAAGACCGTTGCATATTTAATATTTAGGCTCGGTCCAGCGTAAACCCGGACTGTGCTCCGCTCTGAAATAATGCTATAATGCTTACTGTGATAAGTCACATAATAAATATATATGCAAAATAATTATTAACAACAACAAAATTAAATGGTAAGACCTGTAAAAAAAAACTTTCCTCTAGTTCCATGGAACTATAATGGAATAATGCTCTAACTGCGTATAAATTGCTATTTTCTCTCACGATTTTCTCGAGAACAACATAATAATAATATGATCGATTTTGGTCTTATATTGTGAAGTTTTATATTTTGAACAAGATTTGTATATTTACAGTTTTCATCTGAAATTTATAGGTAATTCCGGTAACATTAAAAAAATAACATTGGTATTAATGATTTAAATATAAAACTTACTGTCAAAAGGTTAAGAAGTTGTGTTAACTAAGTATAGTATTTTCCAAAAATGAACGCTTGCTGTGCTAAACGTATTCAAATAAAATATACTTGAGTTCAAGAAATATTTGATTGTTTTATACTTTCCATTTCCGAAAAAATTTAACAACCAATAACTCAATAATCATCCCACTGATTTCTTTTCAACCAATGAAACTCCCCCCATTTAATCGCATCCATCCCGATCTACATGCAGAGCAATAACATTTTCCTGCTCTTACCTTTACCATCTTCTTCTTCTGCTTCCTGTGTTGCTTGAGGCCTCGCGATACGCGCTATCATTTCCCCATAAACCTCCCACCTTTATCGCCGCTTATGTGACGGCGGAATCTTGCGCTTCTGAGCATATACCGGTGGTTTATTGCCACTTATGAACCCGAAATGAAATGTAACGGCCACTGTTAAAGGCTTGAGTCACTAAAAAGTTTAGGAGAACACATAGGCGGAGAGATATCAGTGAAAATGTAGAAATAGTCGAGTGGGAGAGAGAGGTTATAGTTTAAGTGGAAAATTTGTTTTATGGGAAAGTAAAGTGGTTGTGAAAAATTTATGAAACAATATAGTGATAGTGGAGTTAATAATTGATGTACCTGTCTAACACTATTAAACTACATAAGAGATAAATGATAGTTCCATATCGGATGGTAGTTTGTTTTTATCTTTAGCCTGGTTTCTATTGTGACTGGTTAAAGAGGATCACTGCCGGTGTTAAAATGGTAAAAGATGTTTAATGTTTCCCTTAAAATTGAAGTAAAAATTCACATTTTCAGAAAAACTAATGAATAGATCAATAATTTATTGATTATAGATTATAAACAAATTATATTTAATAATGTTTTAAGTAAGTGTAATTATAACCAGGGCAAGAAACAAAAATAATTCGGTTTTAGGTTAACCGAAATTGCGAACAAAATTGTTTTTACAATTTTTGTCCAACAACCGGTTTTCTGATTGTCAAACCGGTTTTCTGATTGTCAAACCGGTTTTTAAAACTTTTAAAGTCATCGGTTAAGTAAACCAGTTACAACAACTTGTTAAGTAAACTAATAAATCTGATATTTATATCGTAGTTAGGAAAAATAATTATGCTAGTATTATTTTTTATTTATATACATTTTATTTCATAAAATATCCGATCACTAAAACCGGTTAAAACCAACCAGTTTAATTTTGTTTTGGTTAATGATACCCGGTTTCTTAGTAAATAAAACTATCGGTCTAGATACTAGATTTTTAACCCCCATCCCTAATGGTCTGTACAAATTCATACATAATTTATGACCCGATTTATATAAATATATACATAGCTTCTATTATATTTCAATAATATACAAACTGAGTTTCGTTATGAAAATCAAAAATTGCGTCCGGTGGAACAAATTTATAATTTTTACCACTATTCCTAATGGCCCCATCGAATTCAAACATGCCTACCTTAAACCCTAACTCTGGTCAAAAGAGACCTGCGTAACAAATTTCAAGAAAACAGGACAAACGGTCTAGATGTAGATACAAAACAAACATACCTACAATTAAAAACTGTCTCTCTTTTCAGAATTATTCTCACGCATATCTTTAATTTTCCATATTTTTTCAATAATCTATCTATAACTATGTGCATTAATTTGTTCCCAAAAAATATTTTCTTAAGTAATAGTTATTTATGTTAGGTAAGTACTTATAAGGATCGTAACGTCAATTATTATGGTATTAGTTGTGAAGATTATTAGACGAGGCGAAGCATACAAAATTTTATCTGCTGGCGTAAATAAGTCAAAAAGTAAAAAAAAATATCTGGTATTGAACAAAAAAATTTAAATCTAAATAAATCAGGTATGCAATTTTTTTAAATTCCTTACTCGCTTCCTTAGTAACGAGGATATTTGTTATTTCGTTATGGTACTTACCATACTGGGTTCATTATGGTCCTTGGCCTATAATGAACGATATTATGGTACTCAAATTGAGGCTTATAATGTTGTCATTATGACACGCCATCAGATAAAATAAATAATGGTACTTTACTTAACTTAAAATTCGACTATTATTTTTGTATGACTGCAAAAGTACGTATAATCATTTTAAATTTCTCTTAAATTTCAGTACGCCAATGATGCTCTTCATTGGCATTTGTCCTTATTCTATAATCGATTGAGTGGATCGTTTGTCTGCACAAATGCGTAAAATTTTATTACGAAGCATGGCCCAGTTTATCTTTCTGTTGCTTAACATTGTGCGTTTATTAGCAGCTTGCGTTTCGGTTTACGAACGGATCGTTAAATACCTAAATATTACGCTGAAATGAAACTCATGTACCCAATATTGCCACACACATTTCTACTTGAAATTTTATCCCGAAACGCGAAATTAATACACTGGCTTTTTACAGATTTTCATCGAAATTTTCTCTGCAAATATTAAAAATTTAAAAAATAATTATCTTTTTAGCACGACCGGTCATTTTTAGCGTTTACTGGCTCTGTTTCCAAGGTAGTAGGTTTTGATTGCAAACTGGACGGCGGTAATAACTCATGAAGAAGACGGTAAGCACTAAGCAACAACAGAAACCAAGACAACAGCATCAAAATGCAAACTAAACCTACATGACCAAAAATAAACACTATTTTCAAATATATTTTTATTGTATATTATCGGGAAAAAAATATTATAAGCATCACGGACGTTCTTTGCATTTTGTACCGGTTTCGGATAATATTGGAAACCTCGACTACGTCTCGGTATGCACCCGATAAACTGTACATACCGCCTTTGATACCATAAGAATTACATTAAACATTTAAATAGGGTAATTTATTTTAAAAATTCGAATTTCATTGGGTTTAAGATAATTCTTACATGATTATTTAATATTTGGTTTTTACAAAAATTAAATTTTTAAGTATTGCTTGAAACTAATATAATTGATACTAAACTGATTTTATAACAATAAATCATGGTTCAAACACCAGTGAAATTCATTACATTTAAGAATATATTTTTGGTAGGTACCTACCTAATGTGTTACTGTTAATCTAAGTATTTAGCAGAGGTCACTTTAAAATAAAAAACCGATATTTTAGAAATTTTTGTTTTGGAAGGTTCGCACTACCAACTCTAAGAAAATGTTGTGACGTTTACGTGTATTATCGTTCTACAAAACATACTATGAATTTTACAGCAAGTTTTCAGCGTTTTCAGTTCAAAAAATTCGAAAAGCTGGCTTTTCGAAAGTGCAGTTCAAAATTCGTAGATCCGCTGCTCAATAATAAAAACTACACTCGGCAAAAAACGCACCACTTGAAAATGCACTAAAAATTCCGAATTTTTAGAGCGCACTTTAATTTAAGGTAAGATATACAATTTTTTCAAAAATTCATAACTTCGCGCCAAATCATCGCAGGTACACAATTTTTTTTTTCCCGAAAGGAAAATGAATAAACTTTATCAGCTTGGTATTGGATTTTTTTCACACCTGGTACAAGTTGTCAAAGTTTGACATTTTTTGACATCTTACATTATTTTTCTCAGGGGTTCTGGCATGGGGAAAAATGAACTTGGCGTCAGCTTAACTTGCATGCCCTTAAAGATGAAACTTCAAGCTTGTCAGAACTTGAAGATTAATCCATTTTTCGACCAAATTCAACCGACTTATATATACATTCGGAATTTTTGGTGCATTTTGAAGTGGTGTGTTTCTGTCGAGTATATATTAAATTACTTTTAGAAATAACTTTTAATTTAATAGGTTCTATACGAGGTTCTATAGTAATTCGTAATAAACCAAATTTATCATTGTAATAAACAAGTAACAAGTACTTAATGCAAATGTCATTAATTTCGTGTTTTTATATCTAAGGTATGTTAATTTGAACTATTATGCAATATTTAGAAAATTATCATCCTTTTTACAGAAAATTGCTATCCAAGTACTCAGCTTTGTGGTACTAATTAAAACTACTATCATAATTAAAAATAAGCAATTATGTCTGCAAACCACTCCTTGTTTCTCATTTACTAATCCCCATTATTATGCTACTTTCGTCACATTCTACAAAACAACGTCCGACAACATCTTTTCCTATTTTAATATTTCATCATCCTGTTTCATTATTGTAATTAAACCACAGATGCAGAGTGCATGACAGCCAGCTAATCTGCTGCTTGTCGTTGTCCTGGATGTCCTGCCGCTGTCCTGATCCCGACTGTCCTGCGTTCCTGCTGCAACTGTCTGCGTGACAAATGTTGCAGTGACATCAGCATGACAAGATGCGCTATTGAAAAGCATGACCCGAACGCTAGATAGCTCGTTTAATTACGAGATGAAAAAAGAAAAGTAAGATAAATGGCGGCTGTAGGGAATGCTAAGTAGATATGAATTTTTTATGGGATGCACTATGATATGTGCACTGCTAAATGAAATTTTTTGTTTGTTTGTTTAGTGTTTGTTGGATGTTAATTATTGTTTTCTTTGTTTTAGGGAAGCATCGTGTTTTGCGTGACATGTAAGTTGCTTAATTAATTTTTAATGTATGGGATATTTCATTTTTAATAGGTACACTTATAATAATATATAATATTTTACGACATTGACTAACTTCTCAATACTTTTATTTTAATATTTTGGTTAACTCATTGTTAGTTGTTAGCTTCTTCATCATCGTAACTGAAAATTTATTAAGAAGTATCTAGGTATACTATGTCTCAAATTGGAAATATTTTAGTACCTATGTTATACGACTAAAACTAAACTGACAAGCTTATGATTAGCTTATGATTAGAGTGCGGATTATATTCATTTGCATAATATATTGCATTATTGTGTATATTTGTATTTTTTTTGCATTTCATACAAAAATAGACCAAAATATGGTATAAATTTTTTTGCATTATGTAAGATAATTAAGGAATGTATTATGAATCAGTAAGTTATGTTTATGTAAGATGTTGTTGTTGGAACTACTATATTAACTTGGGCTGTAATGTTGAGAAGTCAGTATTTGATGTTCTGCGATCAGATGCATGAGTTTCCTACACATATTTTGCATATTTCAATAGTTTTTACATATTTTCAAATTTTTACATATATATTTATTATAAATGCATATAACTGTACTTTGAATCTTTTAACCCAAAATTAGATACCGCACCTTCAGTAATTTTTACCTTCCGCTTACCTGTAAAGGAAGGTATTGGAATCATGCAAAAAATCGGGTGGTGAATTTTTAGTGGATGAGCACGAATTAGGGTCTTTACAACTCATTTTTGATAGTTTCACGATGATGTCTGTGTGTATGTGTGTGTGTATGTGTGTGTGTGTGTGTGTGTGTGTGTGTGTGTGTGTGTGTGTGTGTGTGTGTGTGTGTGTGTGTGTGTGGTCAAGGGGTGTTAGTCGCATAAATCAAATACGAATTACCCGAAAATTTTGATATTTGTTATTTAACATTTGTATATAAATTGGAAGAGTTCCTTAGATTTTGGTACAAATATCTTCATCGGAAGTGATATTTTTTGAAGATTGAAAAGGTTAATTGTCAAAATTGTATATAAATTTGGAAAAATATAGTATTTTTTTAATAAGAATAAGAGGAAAAGTTATTTGCAACTTACGTTATAAAAAAATTGTAGTAAAATTTTAAAAATAAATTTATCAAATAAAACGTTGATATCTTGTAATCCATGATCGGTTGATTTTTGTTTCTGCGTAAAAAATATTGACAGGTGAGACGGGTGACAAGTTGGCATACTAGCGTTATATAAGTCCTAAGTAAGATATTAAATGTAGTAATTGAACGTAGGATGGCTTCAACACAGCAGAGTTTTCCTGTGAATGAATATTTTTATTCAGGTGATGCAAATTTCTGTGTTTGAATATTTTAGATTTTTATTTGTATATTTTAAATGGGCACCGGATTGTACGTATACATTTCTGTTTAAAGTCTAGATATGGCGGAAGGTTGTGTGATGGCCACGTCATATTTTTATATTTAATATAAAGTTAGGTACCTAGGTCGTATTTCAGAAGTTATACGTTGTTTTGTTTATTTTATATGATATTCTTATGCATTGTTAACAAAATGTAGTTTTTTCTGATTTATAAAAATAAATTATTAGTAATAATGAATATCTGCATAATATTTGTAAAATACTTATTGCTTATTTGTTTAATTTTGTGCATATATTGAGCATATTTTGGCCTTATTTCAATGCATATTGCATGCACATTGCATGCATATTTTAATCATATAATCCGCACTCTAACAATGATAATAAACTACTAATTACTAAATAGATATTATCCATATTATATAATAAATAAACATCAAGGTATGTAGAATAGTAATGCCAATGGTTGAAGAACTTCGCCAACCACCATTGTAACGTCCAATAAATTGAGAATTAACTAATTTTACATGAGCCTTCGACATTCCTTCAAAAATTATTATTGTTGGATCCTACAATTTCACTTTTCTATCTATTAAAATAAAAATAATACAGTTATAGGATATTTAAGTGACATTTTACGACTTGTATTTTGTAATTCATGATTAAATTATAGTTATAAATAATTCTTTAAAAAATAGTTACCTACTATTAAATATACAAATTAATAAGTAGCAAATATAAATTACTATAAAAATAAAATGCTACAAACGTTAGTATACTAAAACATCTTATCCGGAAAACACTTAAATAAATATAAATACGATTATACTTGTAATCAGCTTTTAAATAGTTACTTTATTGTACTTACTTAATCTCTAAAGTCTTTCTACCTTTCGGCTGCATAAAATCAATATAAGAATGCTGGATTAGCAAATTTATATTGAACAAATTTTTGTTGAATTTTATACTCCAAACAAAATGAATAGCCACTTAAATAACAACTGATTCTGCACACTTCCTTCAATATGCAAATTATATTTATACCTCACAACTACATTTATCAACTATCAGAAAAACTCTATTCTAGTTCCTCTAGGATTTATAATTTGACAGTTGTACATGTCTGCATTAAGACATCGCCCTTTTCTCTGACAGTTCGCTCACTGCACTGACTTCAAATTAGTTAATTTATCAAAGCGTGCAAACAGCTTCGCTGCGTCAAAGACGTCTTCTTTCACTGAAAAAACTCTACCAGTTAGAGTAGACCAGATTTAACAGTCGTTGCTGTTGTTGTCAGAGCTTAAAGCAGATGATGAGAGTTTGCTTGGCCCGATGGATAGATAAGAAAGATTGACTGGGAGCAGGAAATAACACCTTAATTTTTAACGAAATTGTCTCTTAAAGGTTGACAATGTCACAATTAATATTGAAACACACTACACACTCGAACAATGATTATCTATTACTTTTACTATTGAACAAAATTCGATTATTCAAGTAAAGAATTCCAATCTAATGACGTTAAGTATGTTCTAGTCCAGTAATAAAAATTGTAATTTAAATTAATGGAACTGACATTTTTTGTCATATTTAAGAACTTTAGCAGTAGAATTTAATGAAACAGTTTTTAATATAAATTATTATTTTATTAAGTAGGTACCTACCTATTTATTTTTCAACATCATCAGAATGGAGATGTTATAATGTTAATCGGGGAGTTTATTAATGATTTTTTTTGCCTAAAATAATCGTTTGTGTGACATTCAATAATTATTTTTTTGTTACGCACATAGTACAACAATCGATGTTTAAAACATGCAAAATCACAAGTTTAAAACAGGCTCTCTTTAAAGGTTGCCGGGCAATATCAATGACTATTTCCCTCATTATATTTTAACGAATTAAAATGCACTATTTTTCACAAAAAACCATAGAAACTATCTATATAAACAACTATTCCAGTGCATATTTTTGAATATTGACATAGTATGCGTATATTCAACCGTAACCATGACACAACAATCAATAATAAATGTTTGTTTATTTTTCACCAAATGTCAAAATATTTAAAATGAAATTAAAAATTATGCTAATAAATGAAATTGTGTTGATTAAAATTGTTAAATTTGATTTATTCATGAAATAGTCAATGCGTATACCACTCGATCATCAAAAACAATAGAAAATACTGTTGCCTCCTGGTTCGACGTATTTCCGCAAAACACCTCTCGACCTCCGGTCTCGAGTTGTTTCTATGGAAATACGTCTAATCAGTCGGCAGTATTCTCAATTATTTTCGAAGCTCTTGTGGTATAATAACTGAAAATCGCATGACACAAAAATCAACCAATGAAAAAATTGATTACGATAATAGTACCCATTTATATACAAAAGTTTAGCGGAATTTTTTTCACTAGTAGCTTGTGAAACTAAGCAGAAACTTTATTGTCATATGTCAGTTTGAAATTAAATTCAAAACTGGTTAAATTGTCATTTTTAGTGTAAATAAGCAATTATAATAAGGTGAATAATACAAATTTATTAATATTAAATACAAATTTAGTAAATAATTCAAGTTTTTATTGTAAAAAGAATTTAAAAATAGAGCGATGGTGTCATTTCTATTTTCTTACCGAATATGCACTCGTGCATAACTTCGTGTCCAGGAAATTTTTTTATCGTGCATTCCAACAACGAAAGCTAATTTCGTAGGTAGGTACTCAAAAAAATTTCCGGAAATAATTAATGCACATGTGATATTATAAGTGAAAATATTGTATTGTAATCAAAATTAAAATGTTGTTTTTCAGCACTATTTTACCTTCCGCTTACCTGTAAAGGAAGGTATTGGAATCATGCAAAAAATCGGGTAGTGAGTTTTTAGTGGATGAGCACGAATTAGGGTCCTTACAACTCATTTTTGATAGTTTCCCGATGATGTATGTATGTATGTGTGTGTGTGTGTGTGTGTGTGTGTATGTGTGTGGGTATGTATGTGGTCAAGGGGTGTTAGTCGCATAACTCAAATACGAATTACCCAAAAATTTTGATATTTGGTATTTTACAATTGTATACGAATAGGAAGATCTCATTAGATTTTGGTACAAATATCTTCACCGGAAGTGATATTTTTTGAAGATTGAAAAGATTAAGTGTCAAAAATTTCTATAAATTTTGATAAATATAGTAGGTATTTATTTGTAATAAGAATAAGAAGAAAAGTTATTTGTAATTTACGTTATAAAAAATTGTCTTTATCTGGTAGCATTAAAGAACTGCAGTACAATTTAAAAAATAAATTTATCAAATAAAAGGTTAAAATCTTGTAATCCATGTTCGGTTGATTTTTGTTTCTGCATAAAGAATATTGACAGATATGAGACGGGTGACAAGTTGACATACTAGCGCTATATAAGACATAAGTAAGCTATTAAATGTAGTAACTGAACGGAGGATTGCTTAAACACAGAAGAGTTTTCGTGTGAATGAATCTTTTGATTCAGGTGATACTAATTTCTTGACACATTATACCAGCCTACTTTAATCAAAATTAAAATGTTGTTTTTCAGCACTATTTTACCTTCCGCTTACCTGTAAAGGAAGGTATTGGAATCATGCAAAAAATCGGGTAGTGAGTTTTTAGTGGATGAGCACGAATTAGGGTCCTTACAACTCATTTTTGATAGTTTCCCGATGATGTATGTATGTATGTGTGTGTGTGTGTGTGTGTATGTTTGTGGTCAAGGGGTGTTAGTCGCATAACTCAAATACGAATTACCCAAAAATTTTGATATTTGGTATTTTACAATTGTATACGAATAGGAAGATCTCATTAGATTTTGGTACAAATATCTTCACCGGAAGTGATATTTTTTGAAGATTGAAAAGATTAAGTGTCAAAAATTTCTATAAATTTTGATAAATATAGTAATTATTTATTTGTAATAAGAATAAGAGGAAAAGTTATTTGTAATTTACGTTATAAAAAATTGTCTTTATCTGGTAGCATTAAAGAACTGCAGTACAATTTAAAAAATCTGCTGTGGCCAGTACACGACCTCTCGCCTAATTCTGCTTATTCTATTTAATCTCGAGATTAATTTAATAAATAGTTTTACTAACATTTTAATAGTTTCATTTTCATGTAAGATGTAAACGATAATGTAAACCAAGATGCAAGCAAAAGATGTCAACTGGTACTGTCACTGTCATAATCATTCAAATTTTATGTAGAAACAAATTTCAAATCATGGACAACAAGATAGAATATTAATTGTACTTTATTTTATTGTTAAATACTACCAGATTCAGCAAATTGTATTTATAATTAACTGTACCCATAGATATTATTTTTAATTGCAAAAATTGTCATAAATAAATAATGTAACAATATATTTAAGGAAAACTTTATCAAGCTTCAAAAAGTACTACTTCCGGTTTGCGAATTTCTACCAAAATGTTATCCGGTGTTAAGATACTTATTAAAACCTTAAATATGAAATTTGGTTATTAAAGGTTTGATACTTTTTCAGTTATCGTGGACGAAAAATCGTCAGTCCATACATTCATACAAACACACACACACACACACACGCGCACACACACACACACACACATACACACACACAGACATCATCGTGAAAATAGTAAATTCGTATTGTAGAGACCCTGAAACGTGCTTATCCACCAAAAACTCATACTCGAAAATTTTGACCCATTACAATACCTCTCTTATAGAATATGAGGCGAGAGGTAAAAATAAATTTATCAAATAAAAGGTTGAAATCTTGTAATCCATGTTCGGTTGATTTTTGTTTCTGCATAAAGAATATTGACAGATATGAGACGGGTGACAAGTTGACATACTAGCGCTATATAAGACATAAGTAAGCTATTAAATGTAGTAACTGAACGGAGGATTGCTTAAACACAGAAGAGTTTTCGTGTGAATGAATCTTTTGATTCAGGTGATACTAATTTCTGTGTCTGAATATTTTAGATTTTTATTTGTATATTTTAAATGGGCACCGGATTGTACGTATACATTTCTGTTTAAAGTCTAGATATGGCGGAAGGTTGTGTGATGGCCACGTCAGATTTTTTGGTATAAGTAACTGTGTTTAAGTGACATTCCGCCTTAACTCGGATCCAAACTTTTTCAATATTTATTTAAACACATGTTAAACAAAAATCGTTGTTTTTAGTGTTTTGATTTGATCTAGTATGTAAGATGTTAGAACCACAGTAGAAAACTTCTTTAAAAAAATCTGCTGTGGCCAGTACACGACCTCTCGCCTAATTCTGCTTATTCTACTAATCTAATAAATAGTTTTACTTACATTTTAATAGTTTCATGTTATCATGTTCATGTAATATGTAAACGATAATGTAAACCAAGATGCAAGCAAAAGATGTCAACTGTACTGTCACTGTCATTATAATTCAAATTTTGAGTAAAAACAAATTTCATATCATGGACAACAAGATACTGGTACTTAGTTGCACTTTATTTTATTGCTAAATACTACCAGATTCAGCAAATTGTATTTAAAATTAACTGTACCCATAGATAATTATATTATCTTTTATTTTTATTTGCAAAAATTGTCATAAATAAATAATGTACCAATTTATTTAAGAAAAACTATATCAAGTTCCAAAAAGTACTACTTCCGGTTTACGGATTTCTACCAAAATCTTATCCGGTGTTAAGATCCCTATTAAAACCTTAAATATGAAATTTGGTTATTAAAGGTTTGATACTTTTTCAGTTATCGTGGACGAAAAATCGTCAGTCCATACATTCATACAAACACACACACACACAGACATCATCGGGAAAATATTAAATTCGTATTCTAGAGACCCTGAAACGTGCTTATCCACCAAAAACTCATACTCGAAAATTTTGACCCATTACAATACCTCTCTTATAGAATATGAGGCGAGAGGTAAAAACAAACTACTTATTAACTAGAACTGAATTTCATCATCAAATTTTATTGATTGGTCAAACTTTTTTCCTGGTAAATTCAGTACTAGCTAAGTAAACCTTCATAATCGTTAAAATTTCTGAAAGACTTTCCCCTTACAAAGAAATAAATTCAAATCGGTGAAAAAATAAAGTCGTAACCGATCTCCTCGTTGACCTCATAATTTCGTCGTTTGCCGTTCCGTATAGCGTCGTGACGCTGGCGTCGGCACCGAGGCCTATCATCTGTGAAATTTCATTTCCGTCTGTTGTCATTTGGCCTGCGCCTGTTTTCAAGCTAAAGCCCTCTGCACTTTTATGGAATTAAGTGAACGTCTACGCACCCTGTAATTTACGTCATTTTGATTTTTAGACCGGTACTAAATTACGAACGCGTCGGGTTTAATTTCCTTGCAATTATTACGCATTTTTGTTCAATATAATTGTTCTGTGGTTTTTGTTAAATTGTAGTGAACTTAATTATTAAATGTTTAGTATTAAAATGTGCCTACATTATGTCAAGAATATAGAGAATATTAAATGTTCTGCTATAGAATTTTTATAATCGTACTAGTAAAGAAAATACGACCAGTTGATAAAGGGCTATTTTGCACATATTGTTTATGTTAACAATTATCAACTTTCTTATTCATAGTTCACAAAGTTTAACATCATATACCTACTTGCCAAATATATTTTTTATATAATCTATTTCAAATAGAAACTTATTTATGAGTAGAGTTAGAATGACTAATATTCAACCGGTTTTCTTACTGATGTAGTTTTCTTAAGTGCACTAACAATCATCGAAAATACTGTTTAAATATGTGTTGAAGTTGAAGATAAGTTTTTTGTATATTAGATACTCGTACTTTGTCAAATTACATACTACTGCCATAACCAACGAACGTATTTTCCTAGGGGCAATACATTTTTAATGCTAAATATTGAGATAATTTTTAGTTGTTGAGATAGAACTATTTCCAGAACAAAAAATCTGATGCGACCAGCACAAGACTGCCCGTCATACCCTACTATTTTTACTACTTACTATATAAGGTAGGTACTTACAAATATATTTTAGTCATTTAGTCAACTGTAGAACTGTAGAAGAAGTTATAAATATGTGTCACTATTGAAACTGTCACTCTGTCACTATCATATTCAATTAAATTTTTCGTAATATTAAATACTAAACAATCATGGTTCATGGCTAACAAGATACTGAAGTTTCATACTCTAAATTATAAATAATACTTTAATTCTTAAAGTACTATGGCAGAACAATTTTAAAATTGTTTGACATAAAAAATATTGCGATAAATTAATTATCTATGACAATATTTAAGAAAAGTACTACTTCCGGTTTGAAGATTGCTTCCAAAAATAACTGGGTTCTTAAGATTTGTATTAAGACGTTATATATAAAATGTGGTTGTAAAATGTTTGTAACTAATTAATTTATAGAACCCGGATAAAATGTTACATACAACCTAACGTACATGCCCGCATACAAACACAAACACACTGATATCTCAGAAATACTTTATTTGTATTCTATGTATTCGTGCTTATACACTAAAAGTTATTTACAGACGTAAGATAAGTAACATAAGAACAATTTAAATATCTTCAATCAAATACGCAATAAAAGTTTCTGTACATTTTCTCCTATAGTGTGCAATATTCAAGGTATGTTTCTGAAAATATTCACGTTGTTTTGTAATATTCTAATTGTTGCAAATATTCAAAATTTTATTATTTATTCATTGGTTATGAAATTTGTTTAGTATTTTCTAAACTAATATGTGTCTTTAACTATAATTTATTCATATTTTCACTCAGTCAGAGTCAGACAAAGTATTTAAAATGCTGCAATTGCTGATATCATATCGTTATCTAAACTTTGACCTTGTTTTGCACTTCCTCAGTGAAAAGATTCGTATTTCATTTACATTGTAGTGTTCCATACCAGTAGCGTAGTTTATAGGAAATAGGTGTTTTTTAAAAAGTTTAGTCTCGAAACGGCGGTTCATGGACAGGACGTCTAATCATAATAATCTCAATCTCTGTTTGTAAAATTAAACTTAGGAAAAAACTGAATAATTTTAAATCGAATTTATGTCAGTTACCAAAAAGTGACATCCAATTAATATACCTACACATTTATAAAAATAAACAATAATAGTATATAAATCAAGACGAATTAAATGGTAGAAATCAAATATACCAACGTCTCGACGCACTGTCGTCATCAGAGTAAATGTGTAATGTGTTGATGTAAGTAAATTTACATAAATGTTCATCGTCTTCGGGTTTTTTTGGCCTTGGCTTCGCCTCGGCTAAAAATTATATCTCTCAAGACAATAACAGTAAATTTTGCTGCCTGCATAGGATATCAATTATTGTTAGATAAATTTGAAACAACCTCAGTCTGAAATATTTTATTTTAAGATTTATGATCGTCATTTAGGAACATACTTACGTACTATTTGGTTAAAAAAAACATAATACAAAAAATTTTATTGATCGAGAAGCTGGTTAAGTAATTTTAAAATATGTATTTGCTATGCTAGGAGTAATGAATAAAACTACTTACTGAAAGCAATAATTATACAATGAAATTTATTTTATTTAATAGCAAAAATAATATATGCCCCCTTAAATTATTTAAAACTGATACTTCAATGTTCAAATCAAATATCATACGTTATCATAAATGACGCGTAAACAAACTCTCATTCTCTGGTATCATCATATGGGTTACCATGATTTTGTTAAATAATACTGAATCAGTATAATTTTTACATTTTCAAGTATATCGGTGTATGATGTGTGTGCTATTTGGTTTTTGTTAATCCGCAGTACAGTACCTACAAGGAACGAACATGAAGATGATGTATTCTTTTAGAAAATAGTATTTGTTGATGTATTACTTTATATAGATATAGGAGCACTTGTGCAAACTGTCAAATTTATTAAATATACAAACACAACAAATCTGAAAATATAGAAACAAATTTAAATCATGATAATTTGAAAAAGGTGGTAAATTAAAAGGTAAATATTTATTAGTATAAGAATTTAATTAGGTATTCATTTATGCACATATAAAGCAATAAAGCGTATAACCACACACAATAATCATCTCAGAAAATGACAAAATATCTACTCATATTTATTATCATGAAAATAGACTTAAAAAGTTGTAACGCAGGTTTCATAAATATATGCGTTTCAACACGCAGGATACCGCTTGATACAGTAGGTATGTCCAAATGACATAAGTATAATAATTATAATTTGTTTGGAAACATTTATGCGAATCGTAACGTCACAGTTTTTCAGTCTATTTAATTGATAAAATAAAAATATATAAAATTAAAGAACTTACAAGCCAAAATAGCTAAATGATAATGTTTTAGACATAAGTACCCTTTTTGGACCAGAAATTTATGAATATGATATAGGTATTTATTTTTGCTTATTAAAATGTTAATATTATTTTATTTTTATTTTGATGGTACCGTAAAATGAAGTTACTTGAGACTATTAGGGTAACATGAGACGATTCAGTCATTTTTCGATTTTGCCGATAGTACTGCCATCTGTTGAAACATTTGTGAACTTTTTGACATTTAAAGACTGAGATCGTGTGTGCTGTGGCGACGCAAAAATAATTACAAAATAGTGGTAAGTTTTTGTTTAAATAATTTTAGAAATTAACATTTAATTTGAGTAGTTTCTGAAACCTCTGAGAGTCTCAATTGTCCAGTCGAGTGTACACATTTTATTGTAAAACTGAAAATCCGCATTCTAACCTATACACTTAGCATCAATTTGCTACAACTACATTGTTAAAATTGTTTTTGGTTAATTAGCAAACTGCAATTATTTAAACAAAATAATAAAATGTTTAGATAACTTGAGACACCATGCCACGGACATACAGACGACATTTTGCTCCAATAAAGGCACCAAAAAAGAATGCCTCAAAAAATTTGTCGCAATAATTACTGGACAAGGTAAAAAAACGTACGTCTTAGACACTACGGAGAGTCCAAAAATGTACTTGTGTATCCACAAATTCGGGACGAATCCAATAATTCCGTAGACCAAATATATTGTGTTCTTACACCCCCAAATATAAATAGAGGAAAACATACTTTTCCCTGCGTTATTAATTTGTAATAACTCTATATTTGTTGTAACGTAGGTATGTATGCACTTATGTCAAAATACAAAATATATATTTTTTTCTTAAGTGCATACCTACTCTTAGATAGGTAACTTATTTATATGTAGAAATACAGTTTTTTGTTTTGTTTTGAATTATGTTTGTATATTTTTATACATAATAAAATAATATTTACAATAAAATAATTTTGCATTGAGACACTTTTAATGTAATATTTTAAAAATTCTATATCTCTGGTATGGTAAGTGATAAACACATGTAGGTTTTTACTTCCTTGTACGAAGTAAGGAAGTATTGTAATCGCGAAAAATTTCGGTTCTCAGATTTTGACGGAAATATCCGTTTTGACCTTTTCTGAATCCATTATGACTAGTTTCGACGTGACGTCTGTACGTACGTACGTATGTACGTACGTACGTATGTACGTACGTACGTACGTACGGACGTATGTGTGTCGCATAACTCAAATACGGTTAGACGTAGAAAGTTGAAATTTTGTATTTAGGACTGTTATAGCATCTAGTTGTGCACCTCCTATTTTTGGTTTCAGTCTACAAACCGGAAGTAGTACTTTTTAAAAATATTTCGATGAATATTTAATTTTAGACAATTTTTTTTATTTTAAATGAAAGATTATGTGATTATTACCTACAATCGGTATTTTATAAATATTTTTGTATCTGCTATCATTTAAAAATAATTAAAGTATATATTTATAATTTATAGTATTTCGGTATCTTGTAGTCCATGATCGATTAACATTTGTTACTACGTAAAATTTAAATGATTATGACATGACAGTGACAATAGTAAAATATGCTTTATATCTTCTTCTGCAGTTTAAATCAAATGACTAAAATATATTTGTGAGTATTAGTATAATAAGTTAAAAGAATTTTTAATATTATTTTACATTTTAGTTATTAAGAAAAGTATGAACACACAAGGCGTACAAGGAAGTCATGTGGTGTCCACGTCAGATTTTTTTATTTCGTTCATTGATGTCTCAAGTAAGAAGTATGCTGGTGAAACTTTTTCAAAAATATATTTTACGTAAGTTATTAAGCAAAAACTGAACTGTCTCAAGTAACCCAAAAATTCGTTTAACTTGAGACACTCTTTTAATATAAAAAAATCTGCTGTGGCCAGTACACGACCTCTCGCTTAATTCTGCTTATTCTACTAATCTAATAAATAGTTTTACTTACATTTTAATAGTTTCATGATCATGTAATATGTAAACGATAATGTATACCAAGATGCAAGCAAAAAATGTCAACTGTACTGTCACTGTCATAATAATTCAAAATGTAGAAACAAATTTCATATGTTCATGGACAACAAGATACTAGAATTTCAAAAAAGTAGAATATTAGTTGCACTTTATTTTATTGTTAAATACTACCATATTCAGCAAATTGTATTTAAAATTATCTGTACCCATAGATAACTATATTATCTTTTATTTTTAATTGCAAAAATTGTCATAAATAAATAATGTACCAATATATTTAAGGAAAACTATATCAAGCTTCAAAAGGTACTACTTCCGGTTTGCGGATTTCTACCAAAATCTTATCCGATGTTAAGATCCTTATTAAAATCTTAAATATGAAATTTGGTTATTATAGGTTTAATACCTTTTAAGTTATCGTGGACGAAAAATCGTCACATACGTCCATACATACATACGCACACACACACACACACAGACATCATCGTGAAAATATTAAATTCGTATTCTAGAGACCCTGAAACGTGCTTATATACCAAAAACTCATACTCGGAAATTTTGACCCATTACAATACCTCTCTTATAGAATATGAGGCGAGAGGTAAAAATCAAATGTTCAAAAAAAAATTTCTTATTGTTAAGAACCGTTTACCAAGAAATTGCTCTATCTACAGCAATTTTTGTTTTTTCGTACCTAACCCTTACGGTACAAAAGTTATTTGCAAAAATATGTCAAAATCGTCTCAAGTACGTTCATTTTACGGTAACCAACCTACAGGATTAACTCTCAATTACAGAATAGTAGATGTTATTTTAGTGGAATCCAACAACTCGGGCCCAGTGGTTTTATTATTGGTTGTGTTGGGAATCGAACTGGGAACCGCTAGCATGCTACACTAAAAGAGAGAATTGAGTCTTGTCTTGAAATATTGGGATATTTTTATTGTTGGTAATATTAGCTGTCGAGATTTTTACTAGGTACCGGAATTATGATTATCAAAATTTTGACCTAGACCCATCAAAAGACAGTTATTCTATGTTGACTCTGTGTATATTACATAATATGGAGTATTTTTGTTTTTGTTTAATAACAATCATTTTTAGGATCATAATGTGGTTCTGGAAGGCGCTTACACTCCTACACTTCGTAACCAAAACATGGGGCGGCTGTGACTCCCACTCCGTTGGAAGTTTTGGAAATCGTAGTTATTATATATGTAGTCAAATGACATCTGTAGAATATAAAACTACCATGGATAGAAATATGATCAACATGGTGGGATCATTGGATTTAATTCAAATCAATATCACCACAATAGATCAATATTTGTTTTCCCACAATGGATATGAATATGTTTATAGTTTAACGATACAGCAATGTAATGTAACTACAATTGACAATCATAGTTTTGATAAGCTTACGCAATTGCTTATGTTATATATTATGGAAAACAATATAAAACATTTTGACAGCGAAGTATTAAAACCCGTTAGTAATCTTAACATGTTAGATTTGTCAGATAATAATATTCAGAAGTTTACTATAAATTGCAATCACAGTAAATTGCAGACGTTAATATTAAATAAAAATTACATAACAATATTGCATAAAGATTTATTTCAAAATTGTGATAATGATAATTTACAATTTCTCTATATTCAAAATGCAAGCGTACAAGAGATACGACAAAATACTTTTTCAGAGTTAAAATTGCATATGTTAAACTTATCTAAAAATGTAATAACCAATTTAGAACTAGGAGCGTTTACTGGTTTAAATGATACAGTTTTACCTGATTTATCTCTGTCGTTCCAAAATATTACCTTAAAGAAAGGTACATTTTTAGGTTTAGAAAAATTAAACCACATTAATATTATAGATTCGAATAAAGTTGAGCTTATTGAATCAGGTGCGTTTGAGGGATTAAAATCTGTTAGATCTTTTAATATAAAATCATTTTTCCAAAATATTACCAAAATTAAAACAGAACAATTTATTGGTTTATTACAATTAGAAACACTGGATTTGTCAGACTCATCTATTCAAACTATAGAATCAAGAGCGTTTAATGGTTTAAATTCTTTAAAATTGTTAAAATTAAATTTAAACGATATAGTTGCATTTCCTTGCGATATTTGTGAGCAACCAAATGTTTTAGAGAATTTAAATATAGCTAACAATCAAATAGAAAACTTAAACATATGCGCATTTAAAAATTTCGGTTTATTAAACACTTTACATTTGCAATTTAACAAAATATCTTATTTGAAAGTCGAGGTTTTCTCAGCGTTAGGACAACTGCGCTACTTGGATGTTTCACACAACAAATTGAGCACTTTGAACGAGTTGGTCCTTCACCCTTTGGATCATATAGAGGTCCTGAACATAAGCGCAAATTATTTTACACATTTAAATCCTGAGACACTTTTTTCCCACTTGAAGACTTTAAAACAAATTGATTTGTCTGAGAATCATTGGATCTGTGAAAATCTTGATTCAATTCGAAAATATTTTCGATCACGTGGTATTCGTTATGAAAGTAAAATATTAAATTCTGATGTGGAAAATATTGGTGGTATACAATGTTATGATGACATAAATATAAAAACTACGACAAAATCTAATAATCATTATACTGTGTTATATAGTAATAGAGAAGAAACAGAATTTAATAAAACAAACGTTCCACATACTGTAGCACTTAATAAATCAAATATAGATGAATTCAATAGTAAAATGGAAATTTATTTTAACAAAACTTTAAATTCACTAGATAAATTGTTAACTGAAGTAAAAGAAAATAATTTAAAACATGATATTAATGTTCATAATAAATTGGTTGTAATGTTACTCACGATTTTCATTGTGTATGTTTGTATTAAAATTGTAGTTACAGTGATAAAAATTTATAAACGAAAATTAACAAAGAGGTCACACGAATACAACAGCAACAGTACACATACTCTATTGCAACTACTGCAAACTGAGAATGATTCAGTCTAGTTTAATACATATTATTATGTACTCTTGCCTAAAGCTTAGTATAAATAAAAATTTATTATCCAAAAATATTGTTATTATAATTTTGTACTTTTGCATCAGTGACCTCTATACCGTAATGAACTGGAAACGCGTTTATTTAAATTTTAAATTTTGGGGTTGTTTTTCTTTTTGTAGTGTTGTCTTTCTTTAATTTGGGAACTGTCGGTGTTGTCAGTTTTGATAATGATTTTTGAAATATTGCCTTGTGAGTGCTTATAATAATTGAGAATTGAAATCTGTCAAAATTTACATTGTCAAAGAGACAACACTATTTTAATACTTCAGTACAATTTTTGAAATAATTAAATAAGTAACTAGAAATATAGATTCAAATACAAATCGTTTTGAAATCGTTTAAATCTGTTATTTACTATTGCAAATTTATACATTTTTAATTGGGAGTTTGTCATTTACTACTAAACACTTAGCTTTCCAAGTGACGACAACTCGGTAACGTAGGTACCTTTCAAAAAACTATAACCACGCACCGCGCATATTTGATCTCTAATCTAGAAGCACAACAAATGCAATTAACTATAAATATTAATATGAATGGAAAAAATATATTTGACGCAGATTTTGGAAAAGGTTTATAATTTGTCAAACTGTATCTTGAAATATAATTCTTAATGTTTGACGTTGACATCTTAATTATTTATGAACACATAAACAAAATAGTTTAAGAGCCACTGTAGAAAAAGATAGAGTTCCCCACGATTTTGGCGTCATGTATTTTAGGGTTGCCGCCAGTCCATTATGGTATAGAGATCACTGCTTTGCATACTATTATTTTGTTGTAGTAAATTTTTCATTTTTCTCTACATTAATTTTTACATGTTTAAGATACTGAAGTAAATAGGATTGAGTTTTTACAGTAAAATGACTTCAAATAATTAAAATGTACAATTTTTATATTGTTATAGAGTTTAAAAATAAAACTATTATTTTATTACTAAATGTATGTACCTACCAACATTATATTTTATATTGCCGGTTTATCTATGGGACTAAAAGACGATTTATGTGAATGATTTCTTATTTTAATATGAACAAGACAACGACAACCATACTATTACAATTTAAATAAATTTTTATGAAATCGTGCAATAATGAGTTACTTTAGCTCCACAAAATCGTAGTGAAAAGTACCTACAACTATAGCTCCCCATTTTTCGACCAATCAGAGCGCTGCTTGTGCACTCGATCGCTGACGAGAAAAATTGGCATATTTAAAAACTAACCATATGAATAAAAAACCCAATCCAAAATCTGTTAGTTACATTTTCATAAATTGGTGACTTTATCATTTTTCCCCTGGTCTTCATATATTATCTCGATTGTACAGATATTTGTTATTTCTCAAGGGGATATTTTCCTCGGCTAAAGCGTCGAAAAATAATCTTCCACATATTCGAAATAAAAATCCTCCTTTACAGCCTTGATAAAATATCGCATTTCATTTAATACTTTTATGTTTTTAGGTCCAGGGGTTAGGGGTTTAGGGTGGGCGTCAATAAGTGCGTGCATCAGTCAGACAAGATAAATTCAAAAAATTTGCTGCAATTGCTAATATTATATTTTTCTCTGAAGTTGGCTGTTTGTTTTGCATTTTCTACAATGCGGAGATTATAAGGACTACCTACCTATTTTTTTTCCTTTGTAGTGTTCCATACCAGTAGCGTAGTAGAAAGGCATTTATATAGGGAGTGTTTTATTATAAAGTGTATCACATGTCTATTCAGGAAAAAGTGTCTTCAAATTAAAGGTTTTTTCAGACATAAGTAAAATTTACGGTAGGTAAAACTCGTGTCATGTATAGGTACCGAGAAATTAATTTAAATTTATAATTACAATTTGATTTCAAATATATTAAGTTCTCGAAATATCGATTTGACCATAGATCTCTGAATCATAATAAATTCAAATTAAAAAATGAAATTGAATTCAAAATAATTTAGAAACATACCTAAATGTATTGTTTTGTTTCAATTGCTGAAAAGTTTCTTCATAACAAAATTAAAATTAGTATACTTATCATTCGAATGTGTAATTTTACATATTATTAATCTCAAAAAGAATGTACTATGCTTTACGTTCCTCTTTATTAATTTATAAGATAAATTTGAAATGAACCCTGTCAGAAATATTTTATATTCAAGATTTATGAAGGTAGGTACATTAATTACTACTTATTAATATAATCTGGATTTATGGAAAATGTGCCTTTGCTTAAAATTGATGTTTTCGGGATTACTGGTTTTTCATGTTAAGAATAACTAGTGTTTTTGTTTTGTTTCATCTAGTACCCGTATACCGATGTATTTTTGATCAAAGTAAAATAATATTTTACTAATGTTTATGCTGATTATCTAATTTGTGCCTTTTAATCCAGTATTTACTTATTAACATACCTACATCCTATCAGGTGAATATCCATAAATAATATACTATAGAAGTTTATTAATCAAAAAGTAGATTGAGTAATTTTAAAATAAAGTAACCTTACCAAAAAAATTTAAATAAATACAATATTTATATAAGGAAAGTAAATGCCCTTTTGACTTTATAGGTACGTACTTAATTTAAAAATGAGACTACCATGCTCTAATATGATATGTTATCATTTTATTGTCAAATTAGCAGAAACAAATCTTATATTACTTATTCTCATTGTCTTAGTATCGTCGTACTAGTCTGAGGCAAATTAAATAAGCTGAACTTAACAAGTACAATTTTTACAGTTTTAATACAATATCAGTGTGGCTGTATGCCAGTTATTATATTTTGGTAATTTGTCGGTTTACCGGAAGACAAAAAAACTGTATATTCTTTGTGTAAATATCGTCGATGGTGGATTATTTTATCTGACAAATTAATTAAATAAATGCAACATACCTGAGAAAGGTAAAATCATAAAAATTTGAAAAAGGCGCTAAATAAAAGGTAAATATATATTTGTATAACAATTTGAATAAACACTATTGTACAAACGTGAGCAATTAAATGTCTCTTTATGAAAAAAATATTGGTTCTAAAACTGGATGCAGAGTTTCAATATAACGTATAATTTCACAGCTTAAACATTCAATTCAATTTTGGGTATCTACCTTTACTATATGTATACAGGGTGTTTCTATTAGAGGTGGGAAAACTATCGTATATGAAACTATCGATATTTCGATAGTCCAGTGAACCAACTATCGATAGTACTAGCGATGGTCCTTATTATTCGATACTATCGATAGTTTTTATTAAACTATAGTTTTTTTTAAACGATAGTTTTTTTTAAACGATAGTTTTTGTTAAACGGTAGTTTTTATTAAACGATAGTTTTTGTTAAACGATAGTTTTTGTTAAACAATAGTTTTGTTAAACGATTGTTTTTTTAAACTATAGTTTTTTGTTAAACGATAGTTTTTGATATACGATAGTTTTTGATATACGATAGTTGTTGCTATACGATAACAGGATACCGAAAATGGACAACGGAGACAAACAGAATAGTGATATTATAAAAGCCTGAAACTGAAAGGACATCTGTTGGACAATTTTGAAATTCAAAATATTAAAATAATTAAATTATTAAAACAAAGAATTGCGAGTGGATTCCTACGTTTGCACGGGTGTCTACCCAGTTCTTGAAAATTAATAACTAGAAAATTAAAGTCTTGAATCCGATGGATACCAGAAAACGCATGTAAAGGAATATTCAATTCTGGAAAAAAATGTTGAAATTTTTCCAGTGATTGCGAAAAAAATTCGCGGTAGGCTTTTGAAATACTATCGTTTATCAATCAATAAAATATCGTTTAACTATCGATAAAAATATCGTTTAAATATCGATAAAATTTCTTTTACCAATAGTTTAACTATCGATAAACTATCGTTTAACAATCGTTTAACTATCGATAATCTATCGTTTAACTATCGTATAACTATCATTTAACTATCGATAGTACTATCGATAAAGTGCAACTATCGATATATCGATAGTTATTTTTTTTATGAAACTATCGATCTATCGATAGTACTATCGATAGTTTTCCCACCTCTAGTTTCTATACCTCTGCACGTAATTTTAATAGGTTATATAATTTGATACACTGATAACAGAAAAAAAATATTCAAAATTCGCAAAATAAGATTAGTGAAAATTATAGTTCCATTGGTTTGAACGTCCATTTAACTGTTTATTTATTATGTTATTTATAAAATAAAATTATAAATACTATTAGACTCTCTACAAATAGTCACTTCTTATGTAATAATTAATTAATAAATAGTTAAATGGACGTTCAAATCAATGGAACTATAATTTTCACAACCCTTATTTTGCGAAATTTAAAAAAATCTGTTATCAGTGTATCAAATTATATAACCTTTTAAAATTACGTGCAGAGGTATAGAAACATCCTGTATAATTATAATTATCGGTATAGTACGAAAATACTGAAATTTATAGGGTTTCCAACACATTTATTTTTGTTACGTTACGTAAACTCTGAATCAGGCTTTACAAAGTACGCATTAATTCTTGCACTAATAGTATAAGTATACTTATTACTTATAATGACAGCAAAATAATAATCTCATATTTAGTATCATACCAGATTTGAATCAAATTATAACCAGAATAACTTATGAGCTAAATACGTAAGTAGTCTGCTATTTTGGTCTAGGAAATTATGGATTTTTTGTGTGCACTCGTTTTATCAGCCATTTTAATGTTTATATATGATAGATTTATTCAGCAAAAATATAGCTTCTGTTTATAAGTAATCAAAATACTTACCCTGTATCAAATTTTTAATTTTTTTCACAAAATTTAAGAATAAATTTAAATATTCACCATTTTTTTAAATCAAAATATTACAAAATATATCTTGTCTTGATTTTATAATTTGTCAGGATCTTGAAATGTTGGATTTTTTATTGTTGGGATTTTAGCTGTAAAGATATTTATAACTTATTTATAAGTGTATATTATTTACTACAAGTTTAAATTTAATACTCAATTTTTGAACAATAATTTTTAGGATCGAAATGTGGTTATGGAAGGCACTTGGATTAGTTCTTACACTATTGTACTTCACAACCAACATTTGGGGCCATTGTAATTACAAGGAATCCTACTCCATTGAAGATGGTGGTTATCGGGGACATTTAATATGCAGTAAAATAAGGGAGTGTCTATTCGTACGCTACCGGTCCACCGGTGCACCGGTGCACCGGTGACTCGGGTAACATCGGCTACCGGTGCTCACCAGTGACACTGGCACACCGGGGCACCGGTCATCGGCACCGGCGCACCAGTGGCACCGTCGCACGAGCAGCACCGGGGCACCGGTCATCGGTACCGGCGCACCGGTGGCACCGTCGCACGGGCAGCACCGATCATCAGCACCTGCGCACCGGTGGCACCGGTCATCAGCACCGGTCATCAGCACCGGCGCACCGGTATAGTACTGGAGGCACCGGCGCACCGGTAATACCGGGGGCACCGGTCATCATCACCGGCGCACCGGTAGCACCGGTCATCTGCACCGGCGCACCGGTATAGTACTGGAGGCACCGGCGCACCGGTAATACCGGTAGCACCGGTGGCACCGACGTACCGTTGGCACCGGTAAATAGCACCGATATATCGGTGCTACCATTTTTCAACATCTAACAAATTGCAAAAGTTATAAACAATTAATGATGAAGAAAAAAAGGTATTTCGTTTTTCGCTAATATTTCAAAAACTATAAATAATTAAGAAATTTAAAAAAAAAGATTCTTAAAGATGAGGCAACTCCCGGAACTCTACTTTCATTATTTATGATAGTAATTTAACGCTGAAAATAGAGCTCCAAGCGGCCGGTGAGGTGTGCGTGCGCCGTCTCTAAAGCGAGTACATCATGTAAAATAATTTTTTTAGAGTATCAAATATCAATTTAAAAATTTGAAAAAAATTATGGTGTATTGTCAACACTTCAAAGAATTTAGTCCCGTTGGAGAAAAGTTATTTAGTTAATTTTTCGAAAAGTTATACAATTGTTAATTAACAATATTTTGTCGGACCTTCGTTGTCATTGAAGAAACAAAAAATGTTTAAATAATCGGATTAAAATTTTTCGCTTCTTGGAGCCCTTCTTTTATATATACTTAACAATATCACGTCATGAAAGTTTTTAAAATTTCAATATTTTGTTTATTATAATTTTTGCAAGTCAACAAAAAATTAAATATTGAAAAAATCTTTTTCTTAAACTAACGTTAGATTATTACTGTTTTCGCAACTAACGTTAAATAACGTACCTAAGGATTTTTTTATCTCATTTGTTTACAAATTGTTTATAAACAAATGGACTAGTTTCATACTAATGGAAATTTTTTTAAATATTTTGTTGTCTTGATAAAATAATGATTTTTAAGAAAAATAAGTTTTCTTAAAAAAATGTTTTTATTGTTTAAAATAATTTTTTCCATATTTCCATTGTTTTAAATAATAAGTTAAGAAATTACTTTATCTTTAAAAATCATAATTGGCACTTTTCAATAGAACAACCAAAAAAAAAATTTGTGTTGATAATTTCACTGTTTATTAAGTTAACAATTTGTTATAAACAAATTTCAAACCTCATTATATTTTTTCCCTGAAACTAATAAAAATTACAAAAACAAACATCTATTGCAAAGTATCGAAAAAAGTTTATTTTAATTTTATATTGTACTTTAAAAAATTACGTGCTATAAAAGAAGCACTTGATTTTTCAAGAAAACTGCTATAACTTTTAAACTATTCGAGATACGAAAATAAACATTTACGTCGTTTTTATATAGGATTGATTGGACTTTTAAATGAGTTATTAACCAAGTTTGTTACTATTGTTGATCAGCTATTATACGCATTTGTTTATAAAATTTAAAGGTTTTTTTGACATTTTCAAATCTTCTTATGGCTTAATAAGTTAAAAAATGCAAATACTGTGTTATTTTGTTCAGTAATAAAATATCTTCCAAAAAAGTTTTTGATGATATTGTTTAAAAGTAAATAGATTTTCCGATCAAATTTTTTAATTTTACTCGAATTTTTTCAAATTTTTATAGATTAATAGTTTATACTTACTGTCAAAAACGTTGATTCCGCACGCTATTCTATAGCGTTTATTGTTTTGTTAAACATAAAAATAAAAAATAATTTATGTTTGAGGGGAAAAATAATTTTGGCATCCATAATTGTAAAAAAACTGCAATATTTCAATATTTGTAAAAAATAAATTTTAATATGTCAACAAAGTTTGGCTCTACGAAATAAACGATCGAATTTTTTAAATTCGTTTTAAAACAGAAGATATTTGCGTTCAAAAAATAACAAAAATTGTCAAAATTCAAATTAGCATATTTCGCTTTTAAAGCAAAACTTTTAAATTTTGCATCGACCATTTTGTAGATTGTACTTTTATCTTCAACAATATCTTTAGATTATTATATTTAACAAAACAATAAACGCTGTGGACTGGCGCGCGAAATCCATGTTTTAGGCTGTTTTCTAGCGCGGTAGAGGATCGTCTTAAGGTTGCAATACTATTCTTATAGTTTTTGAAATATTAGAGAAAAAATAAATACCTTTTTTTCTTCATCTTCATTTGTTTATAACTTTTGCAATTTGTTAGATGCTGAAAAATGGTAACACCGGCGTACCGGTGCCGCCGGTACTACCGATGCGCCGGTGCCACCAGTACTACCGGTGCGCCGGTGCCACCGATGCACCGGTGCTTATGACCGGTGCCACCTGTGAGCCGGTGCCATCGGTACTACCGGTGCGCCGGTGCCACCGATGCTACCGGTACCACCGGTGCGCCGGTGCCACCGATGCTACCGGTACCACCGGTGCGCCGGTGCTACCGATGCTACCGGTACTACCGGTGCCACCAATGCTACCGGTGCCACCGATTCTACCGGTACCACCGGTGCGCCTGTGCCACCGATGCCACCGATGCTACCGGTGCGCCGGTGCCGACGACCGGTGCCACCAGTGCGCATCGGTAGCCGCTGTTACCCGAGTCACCGGTGCACCGGTGGACCGGTAGCGTACGAATAGACACTCCCTAAAATAAATATTATAGATTATAAAACTAAGTATAGAATGGTGCCTATCTGGGTGAAAAAACTAGAATTAATTCAACTCAATATCACTACAATAGATCAATATTTGTTTTCTTATGATGAATACAAATATGTTGATATGTTAGTAATACAACAGTGTAATGTAATTACAATTGAAAATCATAGTTTTGATAAGTTTACACAAATGCGTAAGTTACAAATTGTAGATAACAATATAAAACATTTTAACGGAGAAGTTATAAATGTTCTAAATAATCTGATAATATTAGATTTATCTAATAACAATATACAGCAGTTTTCTATTAATAACAATAATTTACTGATGTTGACATTAAATGAAAATAACAAATAACATAACAATATTGCATAAAAATTTATTTCAAAATTGTAAAAATTTACGAATACTAAATATTAAAAATCTGAAGTGGCCTGCACACAACCTTCCGCCATATCTAGACTTATAAACACAAATATATACGTACAATCCGGTGCCCATTTAAAATATACAAATAAAAATCTAAAATATTCAAACACAGAAATTTGCATCACCTGAATAAAAAGATTCATTCACAGGCAAACTCTTCTGTGTTGAAGCCATCCTCCGTTGAATTACTACATTTATTATCTTACTTACGACTTATATAGCGCTAGTATGTCAACTTGTCACCCGTTTCACCTGTCAATATTTTTTACGCAGAAACAAAAATCAACCGATCATGGATTACAAGATATCAACGTTTTATTTGATAAATTTATTTTTTAAATTTTACTGCAGTTCTTTAATGCTACCAGATAAAGACAATTTTTTTATAACGTAAGTTGCAAATAACTTTTCCTCTTATTCTTATTACAAATAAATACTATATTTTTCCAAATTTATATAGAATTTTAACAATTAACCTTTTCAATCTTCAAAAAATATCACTTCCGATGAAGATATTTGTACCAAAATCTAAGGAGCTCTTCCAATTTATATACAAATGTTAAATACCAAATATCAAAATTTTCGGGTAATTCGTATTTGAGTTATGCGACTAACAACCGGCCTTGACCACACACACACACACACACACACACACACACACACACACACACACATACACACATACACACAGACATCATCGGGAAATTATCAAAAATGAGTTGTAAGGACCCTAATTCGTGCTCATCCACTAAAAACTCACTACCCGATTTTTTGCATGATTCCAATACCTTCCTTTACAGGTAAGCGGAAGGTAAAAATGCAAGCGTAGAAGAGATACGACAAAATACTTTTTTAGGTGGCTATTGCATAAATAGTTGTTTTACGTATCCTTTGACAGCCGTAAAGTGTCACATTTTTTGACATCTGTCAAAATGACTACTTTACGGCCGCATTTACTTCACGGCCGCTTTTACTTCACGGCCGCATTTACTTTACGGCCGCTAAATAACAAATTTATTTAATTTTAATTGGTAAATATATTTAGAAGTAATTACCTACAACTTAGTTAGCCTAAATTATATTAATAAAATTATTTATGATACAAAGAAACTTTTTTTGACATAAAATTATATATTTTTTGATAGCCACCTAAAAAATGTTGTGTGCACCTCGGCTTAAAAGTGTTTTTAGCCTCACCTGAATTGCTGGCCTCGGCCTACGCCTCGGCTGCAAACTTCAGATTCGGCCAAAAAGATCACTTTTACAGCCTTGATACACAAATAACTATTTCAGAGTTAAAATGGTTGCATACGTTAGATTTATCTAAAAATATTATTACAAATTTGGAATTATAGGAGCGTTTACTGGTTTAAATGCTACACTTATAATGGATTTATCTCTTTGGTTCCAAAATAAAACGTTAAAAAAAGAAATTTTTTCAGATTTGGAAAAATTGGACGATTTCAATATAGATTCGAACGGGGTTGAGCTTATTGAATCAGGGGCGTTTGAAGGATTAAATTCTCTGAAATATTTCAATATAAAATTAATTTTCCAAAATATTAAAAGAATTAAAACAGAACAATTTAAAGGTTTAATAAAATTAGAAATACTAAATTTAGCTTACTTAAATATTCAAGTCATAGAATCAAAAGCGTTTAACGGTTTAAATTCTTTATTATTACTTGATTTGCATTCGAATAATATTTCTTCATTGCCTTGCGATATTTTTCAACAACCAAATATTCTAAATCATTTATATATAAGTAACAATCAAATTGAGAACTTAAGCGTATGCACGTTTAAAAATTTTGATTCATTAAATGCTTTAAACCTCCAATTTAACAAAATATCTTCCTTGAAAGTCGGAACTTTCTCACCGTTAGAACAACTGCTCTACTTGGACATTTCACACAACAAATTGAGCACGTTGAGCGAGTTGGTCCTTTACCCTTTGGAGCATATTGAGGTCCTGGACATCAGCGGAAATTATTTCACACATTTAAATCATAAAACTATTTTTTTGCTCTTAAAAAATTTGAAAGAAATTGATTTTTCTGGGAATCAGTGGATCTGTCATAACCTTATTTCAATTCTTAAATATATTAGAACACGTGGTATTCATTATAAAAGTAAAATATTAAATTTTGATATTGAAAACATTGGTGGTATACAATGTTTTGATAAAATCTGGAATATTTTAAAATAAAATTAATTTTCCAAAATATTACCAGAATTAAAACAGAACAATTTTTATTATAGGTTTAATAAAATTAGTAACACTAGATTTAGCTGACTTAAATATTCAAGTCATAGAATCGAAAGCATTTATCGGTTTAAATTCTTTATTATTACTTGATTTGCATTCGAATAATATTTCATCATTGCCTTGCGATATTTTTCAACAACCAAATGTTTTAAGAAAATTATATATAAGTTATAATCAAATTGAGAACTTAAGCATATGTGCGTTTAAAAATTTGGATTCATTAAATACTTTACACCTCCAATTTAACAAAATGGGAGTGTCTATTCGTACGCTACCGGTCCACCGGTGCACCGGTGCACCGGTGACTCGGGTAACATCGGCTACCGATGCTCACCAGTGGCAGTGGCACACCGGTAGCACCGGTCATCGGCACCGGCGCACCGGTGGCACCGTCGCACGGGCAGCACCGGAGCACCGATCATCAGCACCGGTGGCACCGGCGTACCGGTAGTACCGGAGCACCGATCATCAGCACCGGTGGCACCGGCGTACCGGTAGCACCGGCGTACCGGTAGCACCGGGGCACCGGTCATCGGCACTGGCGCACCGGTGGCACCGTCGCACTGGCAGCACCGGTCATCAACACCGGCGCACCGGTGGCACCGGTCATCGGCACCGGCGCACCAGTCATTAGCACCGGCGCACCGGTAGTACTGGTAGCACCGTCGCACCGGTAAATTCCGGTAGCACCGGTAAATTCCGGTAGCACCGGTAAATTCCGGTAGCACCGGTAGCACCGACGTACCGGTGGCACCGGTAGATAGCACCGATACACCGGTGCTACCATTTTTCAACATTTAACAAATTGCAAAAGTTATAAACAAATAAAGATGAAGAAAAAAGGTATTTCGTTTTTCGCTAATATTTCAAAAACTATATATAATTAAGATTCTTAAAGATGAGGAAATTTCCAATAAAAAATTCCTAACTCTACTTTCATTATTTATTATAGTAATTTAACGCTGAAAATAGAGCTCCAAGCGGCCGGTGAGGTGTGCGTGCGCCGTCTCTAAAGCGAGTACATCATGTAAAATAATTTTTTTACAGTATCAAATATCAATTTAAAAATTTGAAAAAAAATATGGTGTATTGTCAACACTTCAAAGAATTTAGTCCCGTTGGAAAAAAGTTTTTTAGTTAATTTTTCGAAAAAAGTTATACAATTGTTAATTAACAATATTTTTTAGGTGGCTATTGCATAAATAGTTGTTTTACGTATCCTTTGACAGCCGTAAAGTGTCACATTTTTTAACATCTGTCAAAATGACTACTTTACGGCCGCATTTACTTCACGGCCGCTTTTACTTCACGGCCGCATTTACTTTACGGCCGCTAAATAACTTTATTTAATTTTAATTGGTAAATATATTTAAAAGTAATTACCTACAACTTAGTTAGCCTAAATTATATAAATAAAATTATTTATGATACTAAGAAACTTTTTTTTGACATAAAATTATATATTTTTTGATAGCCACCTAAAAAATGTTGTGTGCACCTCGACTTAAAAGTGTTTTTAGCTTCACCTGAATTGCTGGCCTCGGCCTACGCCTCGGCTGCAAACTTCAGATTCGGCCAAAAAAGATCACTTTTACAGCCTTGATACACAAATAACTATTGTCGGACCTTCGTTGTCATTGAAGACAACAAAAAATGTTTAAATAATCGGATTAAAATTTTTCGCTTCTTGGAGCCCTTCTTTTATATATAGGTACTACCTTTAATTAATAAAAATATTTTTATTAATGTAAAACAAAATTCGGTCAACGTGTGTTAGTTGATATTGCAATTCGTTCAGTTGCGGTGATATATTTTTACAATAATTTCTAATTCACTAATAAAAAAATGCTTGAAGATTTTTTTTCAATCGACAATATTGTTACAACTATGTGGTCAACCTTCTTTAAATTTTGGGAAATTGATGTTCCTGCTTGCATACGTTTATATACCAAAAATTAAGTAAATAGAACATTTCTAACATCTTTTTATTTAATCAATTAATGGAAAGCCATAAGAGCCCATGTAAAATATTAAAATTTAACAATTAATTGCGTTCAAACTACGTGGTCAAAAATTTCCAAACAATTCAGGTATCATTTTTATGTGGGGTGGGGACACCTGATAAGGATGAACGACAACAGACCCGTAAAGAAGATATGGACAGCCAAAATAAGAGAGAGAAGAGGACGAGGTAGACCAAGAGAAGACTGGGATGGAATTGTAAGAAAACTACTATTGAAAAAAGAAATGACAATACAAGAAGCAAAAATGTGCGCAAGAGACAGATTACAGTGGAAAAAGTTTGTGTGCGAATAAAGACAAGAAAACCCTACACTTAACGGTAAAAGGGTTACCATCGACTATATTTTTATGACACAGACAACATAAATTCAAAGTTTGGTTGCATTAGAACATTTTTTTAAATGTCTAGGGAACCTCCTTAAATAACGTACCTTTTTTATCTCATTTGTTTACAAATTTTTTATAAACAAATGGACTAGTTTCATACTAATGAAAATTTTTTTAACCATTTTGTTGTCTTGATAAAATAATGATTGTTTAAAATCGTTTTATCCATATTTCCATTGTTTAAATAATAAGTTAAGAAATTACTTTATCTTTAAAAATCATAATTGGCACTTTTCAATAGAACAACCAAAAAAAAAATTTGTTGATAATTTCATTGTTTATTAAGTTAACAATTTGTTATAAACAAATTTCAAATCTCATTATATTTTTTTCCTGAAACTAATAAAAATTACAAAAACAACCATCTATTGCAAAGTATCGAAAAAAGTTTATTTTAATTTTATATTGTACTTTAAAAAATTACGTGCTATAAAAGAAGCACTTGATTTTTCAAGAAAACTGCTATAACTTTTAAACTATTCGAGATACGAAAATGAACATTTAAGTCATTTTTATATAGGATTGATTGGACTTTTAATTGAGTTATTAACCAAGTTTGTAACTATTGTTGATCAGCTATTATATGCATTTGTTTATAAAATTTTGATTTTAGATTTTTTTTGACATTTTCAAATCTTCTTATGGCTTAATTAGTTAAAAAATGCAAATACTGTGTTAATTTGTTCAGTGATAAAATATCTTCCAAAAAAGTTTTTGATGATATTGTTTAAAAGTAAATAGATTTTCCGATCAAATTTTTTAATTTTACTCGAATTTTTTCAAATTTTCTCTGCTGTGTCTTTAAAATTTTTATAGATTAATAGTTTATACTTACTGTGAAAAACATTGATTCCGCACGCTATTCTATAGCGTTTATTGTTTTGTTAAACATAAAAATTAAAAATAATTTATGTTTGAGGGGAAAAATAATTTTGGCATCCATAATTGTAAAAAAAACTGCAATATTTGTAACAAATAAATTTTAATATGTTGTCAACAAAGTTTGGATCTACGAAATAACCGGTCGAATTTTTTAAATTCGTTTTAAAACAGAAAATATTTGTGTTAAAAAAATAACAAAAATTGTCAAAATTCAAATTAGCATATTTCGCTTTTAAAGCAAAATTTTCAAATTTTGCACCGACCATTTTGTAGATTGTACTTTTATCTTCAACAATATCTTTAGATTATTATATTTAACAAAACAATAAACGCGCGCGAAATCAATACTATTCTTATTGGAAACTTCCTCCTCTTTAAGAATCTTTTTTTTTAATTTCTTAATTATTAATAGTTTTTGAAATATTAGCGAAAAACTAAATACCTTTTGCAATTTGTTAGATGCTGAAAAATGTTAACACCGGCGTACCGGTGCTACCGGTGCCACCGGTATGTCGGTGCCACCGGTGCGCCGGTGCCACCGATGCACCGGTGCCTATGACCGGTGCTACCTGTGCGCCGGTGCCATCGGTACTACTGGTGCGCCGGTGCCACCGATGCTACCGGTACCACCAGTGCGCCGGTGCCACCGATGCCACTGGTGCGCCGGTGCCACTGGTGCGCCGGTGCCACCGATGCTACCGGTACCACCGGTGCCACCGATGATACCGATACCACTGGTGCGCCGGTGCCACCGATGCTACCGGTACCACCGGTGCCACCGATGCTACCGGTGCCACCGATGCTACCGGTGCCACCGATGCTACCGGTGCCACCGATGCTACCGGTACCACCGGTGCGCCGGTGCCACCGATGCTGCCGGTGCCAACGACCGGTGCCACAAGTGCGCATCGGTAGCCGATGTTACCCGAGTCACCGGTGCACCGGTGCACCGGTGGGCCGGTAGCGTACGAATAGACACTCCCTAACAAAATATCTTCCTTGAAAGTCGGAACTTTCTCAGCGTTAGGACAACTGCGCTACTTGGACATTTCACACAACAAATTGATCACGTTGAGCGAGTTGGTCCTTTACCCTTTGGAGCATATTGAGGTCCTGGACATCTGCGGAAATTATTTCACACATTTAAATCAAAAAACTATTATTTTCCTTTTAAAGACTTTGAAACAAATTGATTTTTCTGGGAATCAGTGAATCTTATTTCTATTCTTAAATATTTTAGAACACGTGGAATTCATTATGAAAGTAAAATAATTAATTTTGATATTGAAAACGTTGGTGGTATTCAATGTTTTGATAAAGTCTGGAAATCATATAATAAAACAAAAATTATGCAAATTCTAATGAATATAACAGATACAGATACATCCAAAGAAATATTCAAGGTCTTTAATAGTAATAATGATGATAAGAAACGGGAAATTTAATAGTAAATTAGAAAATTATATTGACAATACTTTGAATTCACCGGATAAACAAAAAACAGAAGTAAAAGAAAATAATTAAAACAAGATTTTTAACGATCATAATAAACTGTTTGTAATATGAATCACAATTTTCTTTGTGCATTTTTGTTTTAAAATTGAAGTTTAAAAAACTTATAAACAAAAATATGCAAAGAAGTCACAAGAATACAACAGTAACTAACAGTATACACGTCGTACCTACTCTAGTAGAACTACTGTAAACTGACAATGATAAAAGAAAATTTGATTTCATCGTAAAAAATATTCTTATAATAATTTTGTATTGTTGCATACTATTTTTAGTATGATGAATTGAGTTTTTATTGTTTCTCTACAATTATTATTATTAATTATTATAGGTACTACTGAAGTAAGTATATATTTATTGACTTTTTGAGGTAAAATAATTTAAAACCAAAGCATACATGTTACGTAAAAGTTGATTTTTTAATGAAAAAAATTACCGCAAATAATTAAAATGTAGTTATTGTTATTACATCGTTCTTATATTAGAGAGTAAGTGTAAAACTTGATTAAAATCTAAAATATCAAATATTATCAGACTGTCACTTCCTTTTTTTATATATTATTACAATAATACAAATTTGTATTATAAATCGCAGTAAATAAATGCCTATGTAATTAAAATGATTATTTAACTCATTATTGGGTATTTTTGTATTTTATAAATTGTTCTTTGTTCTTTATTTAATTCAATTCATTGAATGTACTCTGTTTTATTTAAGGAAAACATCTTGTAATTCCACTCTTATGACGTTTACTTATAAATAAAATAATTAAAAGTTATTAAATATTACCTACCTATATCATAAAATCATACTAAAAATGCTAAAATATTAGACAACATAATATGTCAGCTTCTTCAACTTAAATTTCAATTTGATTAAAATGCTTTTCTTATATGATTTTCAGTAAGTTTGGTGACTATTTTCAAAATTAATAACAAACTAATAACGCAATACTTAAAACTTTAAATTTCCATAAGTCAACAGCATAGAGTAAAAATTTATTCCATTGAATAAATAGGTAACCTAGTTCTATCCAAACAGAAAAAAAATCGTTTGGCATTATTGAATACAACTTTGTAATAATATTTTTGTCGGGTTTATTCCTATAATTATTCCTATAATAAATTCCTAATAGTCATTACTACTATTTATTCCATAGTAAATTCATCAAAAAATTGTAGAACTTCTGCTGTAGTACATTTTATTATAAATATAATATAAATTACTTTATTTTTTGTAAATAATCAAACATAGGAATTATTATTATAAAATAATATTAAATCTAAACACAAATTTCAATTACTTGTAAATCTTTGGTAAATAATGCTATAATTTCAGTGCACATAGCTAAATAATAATAAAAAGTAATAAGCGTTTGCAAAAATTTTTAATACAAATATTGTAGTAAATTCGATACTTTTGTCTCTATCTACCACATCCTATACTTTCCATAGCTGAAGCATGCGTTTAATGGCTCTTTACGTTGTTGTGTTTTGTGCTGGTCTAGGTAGGTATATTCTTTTGAAATGCATATTAGTTATTCCTAATATAATAATTATGGATTAACTTATGCGTGGCACCTTAAAAGACTGGACATTACTGGTGGGATCTGTTTTGAATGGTAAGTGTCCATTTTAGAAAATGTCACATGGTACAATGCTGAATACAATTTCTTGCCTGTTATATTGACATGGTTTTAAATATAGTATATTTACAGTTACTATGAACTTATGGAATAAACTTTGTTATTAATTTACAAATCGTTAGTAAAATGCCAATACCACGAATGTGCAAATTTGTCGATTTTTACGTATGTGTTACAAAATATTTATTTATGTATCATATTGGTAAGCTAAAGGCACGAAGGATTTCAGATAAACTAAACACCAGCTATGCAATGTATTAAAACACGGATGAAATATCTAGTTTTGTTCCAGGATAAATTGCTTAAACATCGAATGTACCACATTAGTATATTATTTGAAATAGCATAACACATTCGTTATTTTGGCATGTTACTAATGTTAAAATGTATGTAGTTTTATATATTTTAAAGTTAATATTTAATATAGGTAATGTACAACACACGATAGGTATTTTTATTTACTATCTATCTATCTTTATTATTTACTGCTACACACAATTTTAAAAATACACTGCTCAAAAAAAAATCGAGCCACTTGGTCGAACCAAGAAAATGCATGTTTTTAAAATGTGGGACATTTCTTTCAGGGACGTGTTAACCAAAATTTGGAAATTCCCTCTTAAGATACATTTCTCCTCTACGTTCTCCAAAAATCCCGAAGAGATTCTCTCCCCCCGACCCCCTGAAAAATCGCTTTATGTGATGTCATGTTTGAGCAATGAAAAATCTTGTAGCTTGTAGCTCCAAAAAATCCTATCTTAAGGAGGTTGTTCGACTCGATTGTCACAAAGCCTTATCAATTTTCTTTTCAGAGCTGAAAATTTCGTCCTTATTGGTGAATAATTGAGTGAGTTATCGCGTTTCAAAGGAACCCCTGTTTTTAGGGCTTTTTTTTGAAAAATCATCGGATACGATGCGTGCATGTGTGTGTACATGTGTGTGCATGTGCATGCGTGCATTTGCACTTATCTAGCCATTTAATTTGAGGTATCAAATTCGATATGACACTATAATTTTTTGGAAAAAAAATGTCCATGTGCGATCACCATTTTTCCTTTGAAACGCGATAACTCACTCAATTCTTCACCAATAAGGACGAAATTTTCAGCTCTGAAAAGGACATTGATAGGGCTTTGTGACAATCGAGTCGAACAACCCCCTTAAAATAGGATTTTTTGGAGCTACAAGCCTTCAAACTTTGAGATTTTTCATTGCTCAGACATGGCATCACATAAAGCGATTTTTCAGGGGGTCGGGGGGAGCGAATCCCTTCGGGATTTTTGGAGAACGTAACGGAGGAATGTATCTCCAGAGGGAATTTCCAGATTTTGGTTAACACATCCCTGAAAGAAATGCCCCAAATTTTAAAAACAGGCATTTTTTTGGTTCGGCCAAGTGGCTCGATTTTTTTTTTGAGCAGTGTATTAAATAGAATGTAGTACAAATTGAAACAATTTTTGCGAATATTTAAAAAATAAATACATACTACTAAATAATACAATTAAAATTAAAAGGTATGTGAAACAGATATATTAATTTTCATTATAAATTTATAGTTTTATTTAATGTTATAGTAAGAAAATTTATTACAAAATATTCACTAAAATATTTTAGAAATATTTACTACAATAAATAGCTATCCCTATATGTAATACAAATTATTGTAGTAAGAGGTTTTACAATTGTGGCAGAAATTGTTACTATTTTTACCTCTCGCCTCATATTCTATAAGAGAGGTATTGTCAAAATTTTCGAGTATGAGTTTTTGGTGGATGAGCACGTTTCAGGGTCTCTAGAATACGAATTTAATATTTTCCCGATGATGTCTGTGTGTGTGTGTGTGTGTGTGCGTATGGATGTATGGACGTATGGATGTATGGACGTATGGACGTATGAATTATGTGACGATTTTTCGTCCACGATAACTTAAAAAGTATCAAACCTTTAGTAACCAAATTTCATTTTTAACACCGGATAAGATTTTGGTAGAAATCCGCAAACCGGAAGTAGTACTTTTTGGAACTTGATATAGTTTTTCTTAAATAAATTGGTACATTATTTATTTATGACAATTTTTGCAATTAAAAATAAAAGATAATATAATTATCTATGGGTACAGTTAATTTTAAATACAATTTGCTGAATCTGGTAGTATTTAGCAATAAAATAAAGTGCAACTAAGTACCAATATCTTGTTGTCCATGATATGAAATTTGTTTTTACTCAAAATTTGAATTATAATGACAGTGAGATTACAGTTGACATCTTTTGCTTGCATCTTGGTTTACATTATCGTTTACATATTACATGAACATGAAACTATTAAAATGTAAGTAAAACTATTTATTAGATTAGAAGAAAAAGCAGAATTAGGCGAGAGGTCGTGTACTGGCCACAGCAGATTTTTTTTGTGTAACAATGTGATTTAGGGCATAATGCTTTGGTAAGTATAACCATAAATAAAAATATCTCAGTACAGTCCTGCGTTATTGACACCTCACCCCAATGATGAGGGTTAGAAACTGCATAAGTGGGTCACGTTCACGATCACGCTCACGTGGTGTGTCAAGTCATTACGTGCGCCAGGGAGGCTGCGATGTTCTGATTCAGATAAACATCGATAGATGTCAGTGATGTTGCTGTGGAGGCGTCGCGGTGGCGGTGGCGCCAGAAGTGGTGGCGCCACTAGACGACAAAATGCTATCCCCGCCACGCGGGAACCAGTGATATTGTAGGGTGGATTGCTGGAATAGAATGTATAATTGAGAATAACATGTTGTTTAGGAATTTTTGTTTGAATAAAACAATTTACAATTTGCATCCTATGTACCAAGTATGAGGTATTCCTACCGAATGTGAAATTGAAATAATATATTATAATAATATAGATGCATAAAGGTTATTTATCAAATAAAACTAAATTTTATTTATTTTTAGGTTTTTTATGGATAAAACATAAGTTTAAATACCTGCTTGTATATTGTTGTTAATAAAATAATTTTTTAATTCTATTATACGAGATAAAGAAGCAATTTTAAAATGTTCTTTTGTGAGTAAATTATTACCTATACTTAGAAGTAAAAATCTGGAACTAAATCCCAAAAAATGCATTACAATTTCATTATGTATTTATTTTAAAAACTATACAACATTATGATACGTAAATAAAACACAGGTTCTTTTATTTTGAAATTAACATCCAGTTGATTAAATGCAGTGTTGTTACATGTGACATTCTGACATTTTAAAATCTACGTCTACATTAGTGAAGTAAACAAGTAACAAAATAAATAAATTTATAAAATACCTAAATAAAATAAAAATCACGATGCATGCTACAAACTGAATACCTACTATCGGATTCAGAATTGTAGTCAGTTGGGTTGAAACGTTTAAAGATGAATAATTTGTTAGAAAATAATTTTAAAAAATGAACTAGACTTTATACTAAAGTATACACATTTCTACGTTATTATATAAAGTTTCAAATTTTTAAATGTATTTGTGTAGAAATAACAATAATTTATAGCAAAAATAAGCTATGACTTGGACATATTGTTAGAAACCATTTAGTTTACAATGGATCGTTGGACGGGTGAACAGCGTGACTACGTAGTTAAAGCGTACTATCTCAGTGGCGAAAGTTTAGAATAGGGCGATTCGAACGTCGGGCCTGGAAGTTCAGCATGACATCCGCAGCTTTTTTTTACACGTCGATCCACTTTGCTCAAGATTGTTTATCCATGTTCGAATAAAAAAACAAGTAATTACAACGAAATAATATGAAATAACTGTCGTTCTGTCTATGTTTATTGTTATGTTATAATGTGAATATTTTCAAAATTTCCATCCAATGAAGAATCGTCCAAAAATGGCTCGACCAAATGGGTTTGCCAAATTTATGATTATATTTTATTGTAAATGTTACGCCATTGTAATTATTGATATGTGATTTATATATGTATTATTTATTTCCATGCATGTTATGTCCTATGATTGCCTATTTAATTTATGCATGTTTAATGCTACATAAATATTTTTTGCTTATTTAAATGTTGAGATATTAATACATAATTATTTTGTTGTTTTATTTTATTAGAAAACATCAATTGAAAAAGTTTGAAGATAGTGTGACTGTACCAGTGAATGACCGGTTCGAGAAAATAATTTAAATAATATACTTTTATTGCATTATAAAAATGGGGAAAGGGACCTTTAATTTTTCTAGTTTAATTAGGAACATGAAAACATACCACATAAATATTAATGTATGCATACGTATATCGAGAAGAATTTCATCATCTTACTCATTTTATACTTTAGTTATTTTGAATTTGCCGCCAAAACTTGTCACAAAACCTCACTTTCACTGTCATGGCCGCCGTTCAATCGCCAATCTGGAACGCTCTCAGGTGCCAGAATACGGCCTAAGCCCAATCCAGTGTTATACAGGGTGAGTCATCGAAATGCCCGTCGTCGATATCTCCCTTGTCGTTAAAAATACAGCATAAATTTATTAACAGAATTTTTCGTCTACTCAAGGAGCATAACTTAAAATTATTTTCACATATACAGGGTGTTGCATAACGACTTGGCAATAATTGTTCGTCTTTTTTTAAATGAAACAGCCTATATATTTTTATATATTTTGAATTGTATTTTATTTACCTATACGAAAATATAAGTTTCATTTTAGTTTTCCGCGGCGTTGCCAAGTTATTCAATTTTTTCTCTAAAAAAAGCCGAATACACGTATTGTTTTATAAAGGCGTACTGAAGTTATTTTAATAGTAAAAATTATGAATTTTTTTTTCTGTACAGCTGTAACTATACTCTTTGTTCTGACATAACTTTTTTTTAGTATTATTATACGGGGTGTTCAATACAGAGAATCAAATTTAAGCAATTTCAAATGACTATAACTCGTCATTTTCAAATGGAACACCCTATATTTTATTATTCCTTTGTGTGTATTTTTGCATCTTCTTATGTTATAAAGGATGTCCTATGCCTTAAAACATTAATTTAATTAATTTCGAAATTAATGATTTTAGACCTTTATAACATAAGAAGATGCAAAAATACACACAACAGAATAATAAAATATAGGGTGTTCCATTTGAAAATGACGAGTTATAGCCATTTGAAATTGAGTAAATTTGATTCTCTGTATTGAACACCCTGTATAATAACACTAAAAAAAAGTTATGTCAGAACAAAGAGTATAGTTACAGCTGTACAGAAAAAAAAATTCATAATTTTTACTATTAAAATAACTTCAGTACGCCTTTATAAAACAATACGTGTATTCGGCTTTTTTTAGAGAAAAAATTGAATAACTTGGCAACGCCGCGGAAAACTAAAATGAAACTTATATTTTCGTATAGGTAAATAAAATACAATTCAAAATATATAAAAATATATAGGGTGTTTCATTTAAAAAAAGACGAACAATTATTGCCAAGTCGTTATGCAACACTCTGTATATGTGAAAATAATTTTAAGTTATGCTCCTTGAGTAGACGAAAAATTCTGTTAATAAATTTATGCTGTATTTTTAACGACAAGGGAGATATCGACGACGGGTATTTCGATGACTCACCCTGTATATAGATCAGTGGTCTAGACTATGTAAGGTCGATGGTCATGATATTTTAAACTTTCAAGTATTTAAAATTCTTTTCTCCGGCCTTCTCTCACTTCGCGTACTGTAGGTAACTTGAGAATAAGTAAGCTCCGATTACCCACAGCAGATTTTCAAATTACACTCTACCCCCTCCCTCTCCTAGCTTCACTCTCGTCTCACACATGATCACGTGATCCTCCCATCACGCTACATTTGCCTGACGGCAGGAACACGGACACGAGCGTCGGATCGGGGTTTTCTCGGTGTTCACAGGGGGTAAACGAACGCATTCACGCGTAGAGGAACATGACGCGACCGGCTGAGCGACACAAGCGAACGAATCCGTGAGTGAGTGAGATCTGTTGTTTGCGGCGGGATGAGAACTTCGACGTGCGAATGAACAGCAGAGGGTGAGAGTACGTAGTAAAAGGGTGGAAGAAATTGTATGATAACTAGAAGACAGTCGTCTTTAGTCGTACTCAAGAAGGTTTACTTGAAAAATATCAACGTTTAATAAATTTTGATTTGTACTCTTTGGATAATGGAGAGTCTAGAAAACTAACAAATTCGTAGTTTACCAATTACTCTTTTGTCAATTGGAATATTTTTTTTTCAAAAAAATAGGTACTGATTATCCCTCATTTTAAATTTTAAAAAATTAAAAATATTGGATTTTCAATTATATTTTTTTTCCTCTAAAATGTACCTAAATCAAATTAACTATGAACGTTTGTCACGTGACTGTAGTACAGGTAGTCAAATTAGGTTTATTAGTGGAAAAATTAGTAGAAAGCTGGATTTTGGTATACACCTTCCCAATACCTTCATCAACAACATACTAAAAGTCTCAATCGATTTGACTGGAGCTTCGTCCGCCATTTTGAAAAAATGGCCGCCGTCTATTGTTTTTAATTTTTATCTCGTAAATGATTAATATTACAAAAAAACAGTTAGCAACAAATTGTACAGCACAAAATTTGCTATAAAACGGTATACATATTTTTTATGAAAGTGGTACAGTTTTCGAGAAAATCGTGAAAATGTAATTTGGAAAAAACGATAAATTTTGATCAAGTAGTAGTTTATGTCTCATCATACGAAAACGGCTGTAATTTTTTTATGGATAAAAATATGGATTTCCGGTTTGCAGAATCCAATTTCGTGAATACTCTTCTATGAGTAAAATTATTTTCAAATTTTTTGACGCACGGGTTAAGTCACAATTTAAGGATATTCTTACAAAAGTTTAACAAAAAATTTGTCTTTTATTTTACATTTTGTTATTTAATTTAATTTGGTACGCAATTCATTTTTTATACAATTTAATTTAGGTTTTTATTATTTCAATCATTAAAATATTCACTGCAAATGAATTAAGCTTTATACTATATTTCCAGTGTCAAAAATATGTTAACAATTTATTTAAAATATTTCAAAAATTCTTTTGATCTAAATATGGCATGAAAAATAAATACAGAACAATTAAAATATGTTGTTATTTTTAATCATTGAAATTGATTTTATTTACGGAATATACTGTGATTTATTTCAGGTATAAAAATAAGCCCGCATTTTAAAATTGATGAGATATAAAAAAATACAATATCTTTTTTGCGGTTTAAAAACAATGAGAAATAATGAAAATAAACATTACAGGAATTCTAAAGTCATAGCCATGTTAGAATATTTTATTCATTTGCAAAAATTTTACTGAAGCAACCAATACTATTATCTATACAAACTGCAAATTTATGACTCACATTATTATAACTATTTTTAGTTGTTCTTTATAATGTAGTATTATATTCGATTTTACTGTGGAAATTACCCATGAGTAGTGATGGGTCGTTCATGAACGAGTCGTTCAAAATGAACGACTCATTTGAGTGTGCCGTGAACGAACGACTCTTTAGTTCGTTCAGCACGGCACACCAGTTCACACTAGCTCCGTGCTACTATTTAGCCTCCGCTCACCGCTCCGCTCGCTGAACGCAGAAAGACGAACGAGTGCGAGTGGAATGAACGAAACATACATACAGCGCACGGTGCTGAGTGCTGTGTATTCTGAGAAGCGTGGCGTTTCTGTTGTACGGACAACAATGAAAATAATCAACAATATGGGAAGTGGAAACAATGTAGGACTGGAAAGTAAATGCAAAAAATACATTAATGTAAAAGTAATAGTAACATTTTGCTAAATTTGTTGAACATTCTTCAAAATGTTGCCAGACAATAGGTACTCCTTTTTGCAGAATTTTTATTTTGTTTATTTTCCATTGTCAATATACATATACAACTACAATAAGCAACGTTCAATAATTTATTGTTTGCAGCAACGAGTAATCAAGACGAGAACACAACTATCAACTAACTAAAATGCTAGGTTCATGTAGTTTGGCACATGCCACATCGCTGCGCATCGCACATGCACACAAGGCGAGCGCATAGTGCTGTGAGCATGAGCACATGAGCAAAGCAGCTCAGCTCAGCAGCACACTAGCACGGTAGCACGGTGTCATTTGAAACGCACAGTGCTGTTTTACAGAGTCGTTCAAATGAACGACTCAGTGTGAACGACTCACTTTACTGAGCGGAGCGAAATGAACTGACTCACTAAAAATGAACGAAAGACCCATCACTACCCATGAGAATAAAAATAAAAGTAAAGTAGCATTAAAGAAAATAGTATATTGTGCAATGAGGGACGAAAGTGGCGTTTTTCCAACGAGTGCGAATATGGCAACACGAGCGAAGCGAGTCGGGAGGACAATTTTTTCCCGAGATGCACACAATATTTTTTCAATTAGAAGTTGAAGAAAGGGATGGACCGGGTGATGATAACATTGGAAAAATGTATAATAATCCCATAAAATAAATAAAAACAATCTAAATAATCAATTTTGGAATCCCGCCTGAAGCGAGAGAAAAAGTACTTTTCCTCCCTAGGACCGGTCAGAAATACCTCACCTATGTAACGGGGGGATGTAACGGTTAATATTTATAGTAATAATAAATAATTAATAATAATTTAATATTTAATGAATCTGGTTATAAAATTGGATCTCAATATTTTACCACAGTCACAGACAGGTAACAAAAATGCAATGGTAAGATGTAACATAAAATATGTACACACAAAATATTATATAAAATATCAACGTGAAATAACAATAATTAGAATGATAAAAATTACGTGTTGTTTACCTTACCCAAACTTTGATGATTACCCACACCCCGTTAGCTATGTTCATGCTGTTGATGATGCATCCCGAAACGCAAGTTGCGCTCGGGATTCGAACACCAGCGTGTGTTCGATGGTCACAACAAGACAGTATGATGGTCGTCTGTCTGACATACAGATCTATGATTGAGTCTGAGTCTTGAGTGATGAGTGATTTCACACAAAACAAACTAAGCTATATATACAAAAATAATAGTTAAAAATAAAGTACTTTCTAATTGGAATACATCCTCAAGCATAAAACTAATTGAACTATTTGCAAAACAAAAATGAAAACCTTGAAATTTTCAGTATTCACAATTAGAATGTACTTTTTACAATTTATTTACAAACAAACAAAATACCGAGAATTTTTAGATGTTAGCGCACTGCTACACCTACGTCTCTAATAATAGGGACGAAAGGTGGCGTTTCGGTGCAGGTATTGAAAAATTTAATATTATTTATCCAAAGTCATTTCTCTTACACTTCCTCAAGCTAACAAAGACATAATAAACACTCACTTACTTCTCGACTTTCTCTAACAACTTTCCTGCATAGACAGCAGTCCATGTTCAGTTATTTATCACGTCGAAAGCACGACTTTGCCTCTTGGTCTTAAGATTTAAGTACACGTAACATGTAGGAGAGTTATGCGTAGTTAACATGGCAGAAGATTAAACGTCGCGTCGGTGTGGTTCCAGAACAGAGATACGAACCCGGACCCATGTCGTTGAAGTGTTCAAGTGTTGTAACGTTCCACTAGTTTACAGTTCTGCTAATGTTCGGTTTATTGGCCGGTTGTCTTGATCGTAAAACGGCAGTTACAACTACAGATCAAAATTAATTTACTGAGGAAAAGTGAGGTAGTGATCGTAAGACCAGAGATGTTGGGCTGTGCGATGCGGAGATAACAGTTTGAGTTAAAAGTTGTGTTTGTAGTTTTACTTAGAGTTATGGAGTGTATAGTAAAATTAAAGTTACTGTTTGATGAGTAATGTCGATGAAGTTTAATTAGTAATTTAAGTTTCATATTGTACAATGTACACTGGCGTAGCTAAGAAAAGTATTCGTGGTGCACAGGTCGATTTGTAAAGTTTTCTAAAACAAATAAGTGCTGAATCTTTAATGTGTGGAAAAAAGAGTTGAGTTATAATTTGAAATAGAGGGTAAATTGTTTGATAGTTTTGATCATTTAATTAAGTAATAATTGAAAATAAGACTGTTTACGCGAAAATTGTCGACACTAGATAACAACCAATAGAAATACTGATAAAAAGTAAATTCTGAATCAACTTATATAAAATGATTGAAAAATATGAAGCGAAATTTATATTGTTTATTCCGCAACCACGCTGTATTATATAGGTGATGTCACGATAATATAAAAGCATTGCGCGAATTTGACGTCTTAAATGGGCTAGTTCAGATATGTGACCGCGAGATGTCTCTTCTTACAATGACATATATTTTTAATTCGAAATAACTGTAAAAATACTAAGGTTTCACACGCAGCATCTCGTGGAGAATAATTTCAATCATTTTCCTATTTACACGAGGTGATCTTGTATTTTGTACTGTCAATCTGCCAATTTTGTATTTTTGTTTCAATTCAATAGTGGTAAAATTTTGTACTTAAACAACGGTACACTTGTGAGTTTCACGTTATTGTATGGACACTAAGTGATTAAAAGTGATTTTGTTTAAGAGTACGTTTCGAAAGTAACATCGGGAAGATGCAGCGAGAATTTAGTGAACTAAAATGAAATTTAGTACCGGCATAAACGGTAGATCGCAGCACATTCAAAATCGCAACTATTTGACTACAGAGGCGCTACTATACGAAATTCAAATATTTACTGTAAAAAATATAAATAGAAATTTATAAGATTTATAAAACGAATAAAATCACATGGCTTTTGATTCCAAATTATATTTTAATAAAAAATAGTAGTTTGATATTGTGTTATTTTGTGCTTCGGGCTCGGATTTATATGCAAAAAAAATCAAAAGTACCTATGTGAATTACATATGTACAAAAATATCCAATTATATGCACCAATTTGAACAATATACCTGTGCACCAATTTAGAAAATATATGCAAAAAAATATTTTTCAAATTCGTTTGAACAGAAAGAAATTTATTCTGAGTGTAAAACAATAATTTAATTGCCGGAAATATTACATTGTACACTGCAAAAACAGTTTATTATTAGATGTTTTTCAAAATTATCTACCAGACATCTACCTAAGTTAAAAAAAAAAGATGTCCCGACGTTAACATAAAGAGGGCACAAAATACTAAAATTGTTTTATATACAAAATATGTGATATTTTTTATTTCATTAGTAAAAAAATTAAAATATTGAATTAGTGCACAACAATGTAAATAACATAAAGTGTTACATTGTTGTTGCATTTCGAGGACCCTTCAAATAAACTCGTTTTCTGTGTAACGCCCCGGTACTTGAGTACTGGACCCATGGACTGGGGCTTATATATTTTTATTCTTAAGAGGCCCGTCTACTACCTAAAATTCAGCATAAAATGTAATAACGTAGCGAGTGTTTTGTGGCCAGTACAAGAATGGTAAAATTTTATTTCAAGAAGGATTTAATAGAGAAAGAATGGATCTACAGATGTGCCTTTTTAAATTTTTTAAAATTAATTTGTAAAATAGGATTTTTTTTTAAATTTTTATATTCATGTACAATTTTTTAATCAAAATTTTAAAAAGGCACATCTGTAGATCCATTCTTTCTCTATTAAATTCTGGTTGAAATAAAATTTTATCATTCTTGTACTGGCCACAAAACACTCGATATGTGCTAGATTTTAGGTAGTAGACGGGCTTCTTAATCGTTTATTTCAAACATTCAAAAAAGAATTGTTAATTAACAAATGCATTTTTAAGCAATAAAATGTTTTTTTAAAAAGAAACGATTTTGCTCTTAAAAATCATTCTAATATTTATTGCTGATTGAAATCCCAAAAAAATTTCAATTATCTTATAAACAATCCATTTGTTTATAACAATTATTTAAATAATTAGAGTTAAAAATTATTAAAAATCATTTTTATGTGACTTTATAATAAGAATACGAACAAATTGGCATATTTAAAAAAATAAATAATTTTCATTGCTTAATTTGCATTTTTCATTTTTTCACTTCTTAGATTGTTAATAACAAAGTGGAAAATTAACATTTTTTAAATTTTCAAACGAGGATTTCTTCTAAGCCTTTCAAAAATAGCTCCAAGAAGTGAAAAAAATTTGAGGTTTTTAGTTTAACAATTAGCAGGGTTTTTATGTAAATTGAAAGCTTGTAAAAATTTGTTAATTAACAAAAACATATCTAATAAAATAATTGCGGGAAAACAAAATTTTAAGTGGATTTTCGTTTATTCAAATATCTAAAAGGTATGTTAATTTTCTTTTTTCTTAATATTGATATTTAATGAATTAAAATTATTTTTATTGTTCAAGTGTCCGTACCGGTCGACGCGGGCGGAACGCGCTTCACCCGCTTTTAGCGCTATTTTCGTCTCTAAATTAAAGTTATAAATATTGTGGTAGGAGAGGTACATCTTTTTTAGGAAATTTCCTGCTCTTTAAGGATCTTTTTTCAAATTTCGAATATCTTTAATAGTTTCGGAGATATTTGCAAAAAACTAAACCCCCTTTAATTTTTTACTTAATTGTTTATAAATTTTTACCGGCCCCCTTCAAATTTTTCAAAAAGTTTCTAGAGGTCATTTCGAATTGAATGAGCTCTGGATCATCATTTTCGGACTCTACTGACTCTAATTCACCAAAATGACACTTGTTTACTAGACAGCTATGTAAATACCTACATATAAAAAAATTTATTTGTTACTTAAATTATACTGCACGTTTATTTATATTCCAATATTCAACAATATTGTATAATGATAATGTAATGCAATGCATGTGATGCGAGCCGGCTACGAACACAACCGCCAACATCCTAAAAATTAAAATCTCAAAATCACTCAACGTAGTCGTTATCGCTAGCCCGGTATAGTTGTTCACTCAACACAATATCTGAATCCCCTCACACCACCAATCCCTCGAATATTGCATGCCACCAAACTTGTTCTACCACAGCGCTTAGAAAAATCGGCGGCCAAGGGCTGAACTATTTGGGTCTATTTTGAGCATCAAACACAGAAATTTCTTATTTCCAGATGCATTTATAAACGATTGCATATTTCTGGACCAAATTTTATATGCATAATATATAAAATGATATCTAGTATAATGACTAGTTTTTATCAAATTATTTGTTTAAATACTTAACATTTCGAAAATTATTCGGCTTTATACTGTTCAATTAAATACCAAAAATAGTCATTTTACTAGATATTATATTAATTAATACAAATATATAAAAAATATCATATAAAATTTGTTAGTTTTTTAATGCATCTGGAATTAAATCTGTGGTACATCAAAACGCACTCTTAATATTTGAAAATATTTGAAAAGTGTAAATATAAAATAACATAAGGTAGTCATTGTAGGTATTTTATACACAATTAAACTATAAAAATTAAAGAATTAATACTATGAATATAAATGTTGTGGAATTAATATTGACGTTTATATACAACAAACTATTATTTAATACTACACTCGTATTACACTAAGCAAGATCTAAACCATCTAAACTATGTAGATAACCTAAAAACCACTTGTTGAATAATGTACCCAAAATGCAAAATAAAAACAAGTTTACTAGGTACCAAAACTACAACAATAGAAAACATCACACAATATTCTATCAAAATTAGTAGCATACACTTAATAAAAACTCCATACAGAAGAAAAAACTACAAAATAATACCTACACACTGCAAAACTGCAATGTTATACTTATGAAATGAAAAGTGCACCGTTGTTCAGAATTTCACATAGGTGAACAGCGCCGTCTCCTAGTAGTGCAATATCCCAAAGGCCGAATTGGGAGCGGACGATTTCTTTTTTAACTTGACAGAATTTCGTGAAGTTTGGTTGAGTGTTGCTGAGTGACGTCACTCAGACTTGCAATTCGCCGTTCAATTAAGAAATTTAGATTGAGAAAAATAGCATCAGAACCGATCAGAACAGTCGAAATCGCCAGTTTTATAGTGAAATCGTGGTGTTTTGCAGTGATAATAGTGGTATTTTAAAGTGAAATAGTGCTATTTAATAGTAAAATTGTTTACTTCAAGTTATTCAACAAGGCTTCAAGGAAAATTAAAGGTTTGAAAAATGTTATTTGTTACAATATTCACGGTATTACATGCAAAATGGTTAAACACATACACAAAATTTACATTAATAATAATTTTTTAATAGAAATAATTGTTTATATCGTTGGATAAATTGTTGCTGATGTAACAACAAATTTAAACATTTTTAAAAGTATTTTTTTGGAGTTTGGAATGTAAAATGGTTAAATACATATACAAAACCTACAATAATAATAAATATTTTAATGAAAATAATTGTTTATATGATTACATAAATGTAACAACAAATGTAAACGTTATTCAGTTTAAAATTTGGTTATTTTAGTTCATTGAGTGTGTAAATATATATTAACCTACTATTTATATGCTAAGATAGTCATTATAGGTATTTTGTACACAACTAAACTAGAAAGATATAAGAACATTAAATATAAACTAAAAAATGAATATAAATGTTAGTGGAATTAATATTTACGTTTATATACAAATATTATTTAATACTACACTAAGCAAGATCTAAACCATGTACTTAGATATCCTAGCACGCACTTGCTGAATTACTTATGTACTTAAAATGCAAAATAAAAACAAATTTACTATCAAAACTACAACAATAGAAAACATCGCACAATGTTCTATCAAAATTAATAGCATACACTTAATGAAAACTTCATACAGAAGAAAAAACAATAAAATAATACACTGCAATTTGGAAGCCAAAGTAAAGTGCACCGTTGATCAGGTGAACAGCGCCATCTCTTAGTAGAGCAATATCCCAATTACTCGTCTTATTTTTCCCGGCGCTGATACCATTGACAATCAAAAGGTGGGTACCTTTGGCGGCCGTCTTGCCCACTTAGGGCCGGTTTCTGAAAAGAAATTTAATTGACCAGTTAATTTAACTCTTCAATAAACTGTCAAATGGGTTTCTGAAACATCAAATTTGGATTTAACTGCTCGGATAAGTTAACGCGGCAAATAGGTAGCTTTAAATTAACTGACGTTTAATAAACTATAATTTTCATCATTTGTTTGTATTAACCGGTATTTTATAAATTGAAAATTACAGGTGACAGTGCGCGTTTTTGCTAATTTAACCAGTACGAATTAAATTTAAACATAATTGTTAGTTCAGGATAAAACCATGAGTCAGTTATCTGTCATATAATTTAACTGGAGCATGTTTTCAGAAACCCAAAACAATTTTAACCTTCCAATAAATTTAACGGGCAATTGGGTAACTGGTCAGTTAAATATCATTTTAGAAACCGGCCCTTAATCCGTTAGATTTTAATCTCTCGTGACCTCACCTAAACCGTGATACGAACTAAAGGGCGGAAGTGATTTTTGACACGAAATTAAAAATGCTCACGACCATTAGTGAAATAAAAATATAATTATAATTACTTTGTGATGACAGCCATTAGAAATAATAAGATTGACATGGAATTGCCGAATAACGTCGATATGCAATACCCTTCAGGACTGACAGAAGGAAAACATATTTTTTGAAATCCGCAGGAATCCCTTATCAAATCTAAATCATAGTGTATGCAACATAATTTCATTCTCATATTCGCTACCTTAAATATGATTATTCAAAACCCAGGACCCAAAGAATTGTCGTCAAAATAACTAGGCAACTATATACTCGGATTTTTATACAAAGAGGATACCAAAGTTCTAACATTAAAAGCATCAAGCTCAAGCCAGTGCAGTTTAATTAACACACGCAACACATTCTTTATATTAACGATATATTAATTATAAAAGCAGATAAAATATAGACACATATATGAATTATTTAAAATTAATTATAAATAATAAATTATTCATAAAGTTATTCATAGATTTGGAATTCTCTTTGTATAAAATCCGAATAAATTTCTGTTATAATCATTTCCAAAAATGGTTTCACTTATTATTTTCTGACTCGTACATTTTATTTCAAATGAATTAATAATGTGAACAATTTATCATGACACAAAATCATATATTCATGTATCTAATCTTGTCGGTAGTTTTTAGCAAGTAATAAACTCAAGTCAGGCGTCGTTAGTTCAGCTCAAAGTTGAATAAAACAAAAGAAAAACTAAAACAAAGCATCAACACTCGACAGAACCAACGTTCAACTGTTCAAGTTACAAACACTTGAGCATCTACACATACAGAGAAATATAAAAAACAGATAAGTTTATTGCCTAACAAAACTTCTAAAACATTAATGTCAGAGTTCCAAGTGAGCGCAAAACACATAAGCGGAGAGGGTTGTTTTTACAAATGAATGAATACTATTGCCGAGATCATTGTATTTCTTTTTAAAATAAAAAGGAACACTTTAGTGAGGCAGCCTCAAAAACTAAATCATCGTCATGAGCATAACGTAAATGAAGATAATATTTATTCTAAAAATAATTACAGTATCGTTGTAACTTATTTTAGCACAATAAAGTCTATTCTAATACAAATTAATATAATTATAAGGGTAGAATACCGAATTATAATATACCAGTTAATATTATATTAATTTTGTCTATATAGCATGTTTTGGGTAGATATATGGATGTAGAATCAAAAAATATTCTTCAAAACTAATAAAGTACCTATAAAAATAAAATATTTTTGTAACTTTTCATAAAGAATCGAATGGTGGTCAGTAGTTTGCTAACATTTTCAAGTTACTGAAGAAATAAATAGAATTTGCAAAGTTTTGATCTTGGAAACCTTGAAAACTTGTGATTTGGAAATGTAAATTTATTATCGTGGTCAAAAGATAAATTCTAACTGCAGTTTCTGAATGTTTGATAGAAATAAATTTATCGGAAAATGTGCACCAAAATGTTTGTAAAATTATTTACATTGTAGGTATATTTGACTAAAAGAAAATAGTTGATTATATTGAGATCAATATTAACTTGTATAGCCGTAGTTTCTGGCCAAATTACATTTAGTTAATTAGGAATAAGTTTTTATCATATGTTATTGCTAACCCTAGGGACATATAGCGTAATTTTTATCTATCAATACATGTTATACTTTGGAACCGAAGTTACTGAGCTAATCACCGGCACTAAATTATTAATGAATTTTGTTTTACATTTGTTCTGATTTAACTTGTCATAATTGACATTCCAGACATTTTAATATTTTTGAAGCTCTTATTGGTTTAATAATTCTAAACTTTGATTTTTGATTGGCTTAACTGATTTCGGTTCCAAGAACCGTTATCTTTGTCTTATCATAATGTTTATCATTTATATCCTTCTCATTTGTTTGCATGTTATTATATAGATTTTCTTTCATCTAATACGTAAGCTCTATAATCTAAGATTACATTGTTACATGGAAATAATAGCATAGCACAAAAATACTGTGAGAGTCGTTGTTATATTTTTTTTTCAAAATTTACAAAAATAAGGGTAGTGTCTACTTTGAAACTGCATTTATCTGTTTATGAATTATGTGTTGTTAATAAAATAAAATTATAAATATTACCTATACAAATAATAACATTTTTATGTAATAATTAGGTAGTAGTTAAATAATAAAAAATGTACTATCTTACCAGCAGGCATGGGCGTGTAGACTAGGCCAGATAGATAAAGCAATGTTTACGTGTAGAAAATCACGTATACGGAGACAAAGGTAAGCCATATCGATAATGTAAACAATAGACAAGCGAAAAATCTTCAGTTTTCACTTAACATAACACAACCTTACATATATGTATATTATTTACGTTGACGACATAGTCTACATTGTCTACTTACATATTTTTTTACAGTCTACGTATTGTGGACACATACACATAGAGACAATTAAAGTTGACGAGTAGAATCCCCATCCCTGCATACCAGGAATACTAAAAATGTTCAAGACATGTACACTACCCTTATTTTCACAAATTTAAAAAAAAATTGTTATTCACTCAGTTATAAGTCGTTTCGTGCAGTGGTACCTATAGAAATATCCTGGATACAAAGAATCAAACACAAAATAGTTATTTTGTTTACAATAACAGATTTTTAGTGATTATTCTGAAAAATGTTTGGACCGCCAATGAAACAGTATCAGCAGCGGCTCCCAGCGGCTCCCAGCGGCGCGCTTTCGAACTACACGGAATTCTGGCGACCGTGCGTCGCTGCTTTTTTGTCATTGGAGTAAATCATGCCATTCGTTTTCATATATCATTGTTACGTCTATTTATTTTGATTTAGGGCGTGCATTTTGCAGAGTGCTAAGGTCGAAGTGGATAATCGCGAAAACAAGATGGAATTATTACAAGTGTAACTGCACTTTTCTTCTTGTTTCTGGCCTTGTTTTTCTATTTTTACTCGTAGTCATGATTGCTCTGGAAGATGGGTCTGTTATCTTCGAGAATGTTGCTTTGCTTTTATTAAAATTAAGTCCAATGATTACGGGAAATGTTGAAGTTGAACGTAAAGGATAGAAGATGTTATTCAACAGATTTTTATCTGTGCCTTAGTATTTTTATTTGTACACATTTTCCTGGTACTTTAATTTCATGGCAGTTAAATACGTAACATACAATTTTCATGATGAACATTTTTATCTGCTTGGAAAATAAAGTATTTAGTTCTTTATCCTTTGTTTTGTTAAACTTTGAAGTTCATATTATTTTCAAAAGATGAGAAGTACAAAGTACTTCTAAATCTTTATATTATTTAATATTAAAAAAACCACATAAATTGAAATAGCACTACAGCTATTTTTAAGACATTTTATATTAAACTTTTTACTCTTCATATTTGTAAATATTTAAATTATTATTCAAAACTATTGTTCAGATCGGCCATCTTCGCAATTAAAAAAAAAAAAATGTCACTTTCTATCATACCGGCATTACTAACATGATTTATTCGCAATAGTCCATTGTCACAAGTGTTTTATTTAACGGTTTTAGAAAATAGAGCAAAAATGTATAGGTACCCTTATTCGGTAGGTAATTAAAGATATTGAATATTGACAAAAACATAATATCTTTAAGTCATGTAAAATAAATAGTAGGTATTCTCTTATTTATAAACTAACCAATATTTATTTGAATGTCTATCATGACAATCAAAAATCGGCAGTAGGTAAATAAGATTGCTTAAAAAGTATCATTCTGCTCTTACTCTTAGAATATATTATGTAGCTCTTCTGTGGATTGTTGATTAATAATTTAAAAATGAAACCATTGAATACTTTTATATGCGTCATTTAGTATGACACATGGAGGCACGGCGTATAAAATCATGGCGTATAATTTATATTCGCACTAGAGTCCACGGCGTATCACCGTATGGTCCCACATAATAACATGTTCATCAATCACTCGATTTTGGTAGATACTATATGAATGAATTGAACTAAATAAAGAATTTCATAGATACCTACCCTTCTTGAGTCCCACATACTCGGTTTTGGTAGAAACTCTGTTTGAACTAAACTAAATAAAGAACCCAATACCCTTCTTAAATCCCACATTATTCGCTTTTGGTAGGAACAGTAGAACCACAGAAAAAGTTACAATACTGATGAACAACATATTACCTATACGCCGTAACCCCATTTATCAACGATGTGAACCCATATGTCGACATCGTGATTTTATTTTTTAGACACGGTGAAATTATACGCCGTTAACCCTGTGGTGGTGATTTTTGACGCCGTAGCCTGCTTACGTTGTTGAAAAATCCTAACAAGAATTAAAATTTGATATTTTTGTACTTACTTTACTTTATTAGTTAACTATTTGAATTATGGTAGAAAAATACAATCTTATTAGATTTTACAAAATTCCTTTTTATCGTCGCACACGTCAAGTAACAAAATTCATGATTTTTTAAAATAGTACAGTAAATATTCCTTTATTGTTCTCCTGTCTTATTTTTTCAAATTTCATTCAATTATACTGTAAAAAAGGTATTTAATTTACAAAAATATACGACAGTAGCTCAATAGAGCTAGGTACGTATTATCTTTCATTTAAAATAAAAACTGAGAAAATAATTTTAAGTATATATAAAAAATCTGACGTGGACACCACATGACTTCCTTGTACGCCTTGTGTGTTCATACTTTTCTTAATAACTAAAATGTAGAATAATATAAAAAATTCTTTTAACTTATTATACTAGTATACTCACAAATATATTTTAGTCATTTTATTTAAACTGCAGAAGAAGATATAAAGCATATTTTACTATTGTCACTGTCATGTCATAATCATTTAAATTTTACGTAGTAACAAATGTTAATCGATCATGGACTACAAGATACCGAAATACTAAATTATACATATTTATATACTTTAATTATTCCTAAATGATACCAGATACAAAAATATTTATAAAATACCGATTGTAGGTAATAATCATATAATCTTTCATTTAAAATTAAAAAATTTGTCTTAAATTAAATATTTATCGAAATATTTGAAAAAAGTACTACTTCCGGTTTGTAGATTGAAACCAAAAATAGGAGGTGCACAACTAGATGTTATAACAGTCCTAAATACAAAATTTCAACTTTTTACGTCTAACCGTATTTGAGTTATGCGACACACATACGTCCGTACGTAAGTACGCACGCACGTACGTACGTACGCACGTACGTACAGACGTCACGACGAAACTAGTCATTATGGATAGGTCAAAACGGATATTTCCGTCAAAATCTGAGAACCGAAATTTTTCGCGATTACAATACTTCCTTACTTCGTACAAGGAAGTAAAAAAGGAATTTTATAAAATATATTATGATTGTGATTTTCCAATTCATATTAAATAGTTAATTGATAATCTAATGTGCGTTAAAAAGATAAAATTTAATAGAACTAACGACGTTGTGCAAATATATGAAATTTCAGTTCTTGTCAAGATTATTCAACAATGTAATTCGAACGCATTTTTTAACCATCGGTTTCCCTCTTAACAAATTAATATTAAGTGTGGCATTTATTTATTTCAAAAATTGTTCATTCCATGTTGGAATGAATTCCCTTGGAATCAAATTCAAACGACTGACTATTTCAACAACTAATAAAGCCAGCTCAAGAAAAGGGCTTCATTGAAAAATTAATATAAAAGCTGGAGCACAAGAGTAAGCGAGTTCTCCTTACATTCAGCACAAAACGTACTAACGTAACGAGTGTTTTGTAGCCAGTGATAGAATGGTAAAATTATATTTCAATAAGGATTATATACTTAAAGGATAATTAACAGTTGTGCCTTTTTAAAATTTGTAGGTACACAACTGTAAAATTCCTAAAAATTCATAAAAAATTTCCAATTTACGCAAACTTCACACGGTTATATCTCCTGATAGAAATTTATTTTTAAAATTATTTCTCTGTTAAATGTTTATAAAATCATTACCTTGAACCTTGAAGTCAATAATAAACTAACGGTTTACTCGCAACACTTTTACGAGAACGAGTTTGGTGCTGGTTTTAGGCAGTCGTAGTAGGGTAAAAGAGTGAAGTAGAAAAAAAGTAAAATCGAGAGTATTCTAGGAATTCGGAAAAAACGTAGACGGCTTGAATGGTTTTGACTCGCAATCGCTCATTTTCAATGTCAAATTCAAGCTTATAATGTCGTCATTATGACACTTTGCCCAGCTCTGCATTCAAAGCATTAAACCAGTACAGTTGAATCAAGACACGAAACACATTTTGTTATTTTGCATCGTTCAACAATACAAATTAATACCACATAGTATACAGAAACGTATGTTAATTATTGAAAATTGATTACAAATGATTCATAGCTTTGAAATCTTTTTTCTATAAAATTCCGAGTGAAACATCGTTGGTTTACGTATTACGTACAAGAAATGCAAATGTATTAATTTTGCTTCTTTTCGAAGGACGGCGGAGTTTATTCTCAACGAACTTGTTATTTATAAAACTACCCCGTCGCAATTTGTAAACAAACCCCACGTGTTTTCCAATCATGCGCCGTTTTCTGTCAACTCTTGCGCACATTTTCCCTCCGTCATTACCGACGCCAGTTCCAGCGTCGGCGTCTCCGGAACAGGCGCCGTTAGTTTGGTGCCGGCAGCGCTCGAGTCGCGTCGAATTGCGCCGTTGTACCTGCCGCGAAAACATACGACAAATACGTACGCAAGGTTCGTAGGGTTCATGTTCAGTGCGAGAAATTAAACAGTGTAGTTTTGTGAAAGGACTGTCATTTGCGAAGCGAAAGGACCAAGAGTTGAAGGTAGTTTTAAAGTTTTATTAAGTTTTTTAAAGTTGTAAGTAGTGATATTTAGGGGGCTTGATTTATATTTTATTTATTTGAGTTTGTTTTAAATAAATGTAGTTGTTTTGTAATTCAATAGGTACTAATTTAAATTTGATTAAACTAAAAATTGTGATAATTTGTTCTGCGTGCTTAAACATTTTAATTATATGTGCTTTACAGTTACAAATACAATCTAATATTAAAATCCTAAATATTAGTAGAAACATTATAATGATAAACACAATCTAGTCTACAATGTTTTAATTTTTTTACATTATTTTCCAGTTTTTAATTATTATTAGTAACGAAAGTATAAATTACCAGTAAATATTTATTACTACTAACTAATTAACAATAATGTTCGTTCTGTTCTGCTATATTTGATTTTTGTAATTGATATTCATTGTCAATACAGGAATTTTAATTAAGTTGTGTTGAGTGACAATATCAAATCAAATATCTCACAATAACGTGTTCAATAATGTCATTTAGGTAACTTCGTTGCGCTGTCAAATATTGTAGCAACATTTTTCTGTTAGAAAAAAATTGAATTGTGTAGGTAACAAAATGTATGGTTAAAAGCGATGTCTGAAAGCCGTTCCATTATTTTAAAGCACTAAACAGTTTATTTTTATTGATCATTCATTCTACACTTATAAGCTTTCATACCGTATTCTACTAACACATATATTTATTCAATTATACACACTGCCAGTGGCGTATCCACAAAATTGTATTAATATTATCTAATGGATAAAATAGATTTAAAAAATTATTATCAAAATAAAATAATAATAGAATAGTAGATGTTAACACTTAATTTAATCTTAGTTATGTTTTTGTCTACGACGTTCTGTTATTTTTGGTATTTCCAATATTGATAATTTCACTCAACATATTTCAAATTATTATTTGTTTTAAATATATTTTAAAAAGTAATAGGTACATTATTTTAGTTTCTTTCTAAATAATTAATAAATAATAAAATACTTTTATAGGTACCTACCCTACAAAAACTTCTGAACACATATAGGTATCGCAATTTATGATAATTCAAGTTATTTCCATGGCACCAAACATGTGGAAAGTGTTTCCCATTATGTCAATAAAAGGAAAATTAGATTATTTATTACTTGCACAAATTTTATAAGAATCATTTATTTCAAAATATTACATACCTATTAATATTATTTGATCATCTATCTCGTTTATATTGTGTAGTTACGCAGAACAAAGAATTCGATTAAAAAATAAAGCCAGAGTATTATTTCAAAATTCTTGAGAAAAATTCAACTGTATTTTCAATATATAAAACAAATATTTATCTTCTATAGCAATCATTGGTAACTTGAAATGTTTTCAATTTTACGGAAAATCGAAAATAAATAACTGCGAACTTACCTTTTCGTTTTATAATTTGAAAGTAAATGCAATAAAAAGAATATTGAAGTGTTATAAGATAAGGACGTTTCTCAAAGATCCACGGAAATATATTCGCTCAAAGACTAACTATTACCTAACCTTATGTCTCTTATTTATGTCTTATGCCTGTAACAATATGAAACAATCATTTGACAAAAAAATGGTACTTTAGAAAACATTCTATTCGGATTGGAACTCAAACCTTTGATACTTTGATTCCTATTCATCAGCTAAACAGCATGGATGCGTTCAGATTTTTTTGTAGGGGAGGAGTAATTTTAAATAGTATTATATTCTAAATACTAATTTGGAATCGATTTGGAAGTAAAGCATATTCAACTCTAGTGAAAAGTTTGTTACACATGCTGTAAGCAAGTGTCACACTCCAAACGTGATTCAGTCTACGACTAATAATTAAATTGAATTAAGAAAAAAAAAACAAAGCCATATAAAATATTTTTTCTACAATCACTACTGTAAATGAGCATTATTGTACAACCCATATAATATGTAAGCTTTTCTCTTATGCACGGTCGTGCGTAAAGTAGTTCGATCGCACGACTAGGGAATTTATGTTTTTTTTTATTAATTAAATTGAATTAAGAAAAAAAAACAAAGCCATGTAAAATATTTTTTCTACAACCACTACTTAAATGAGCATTATTGTACAACCCATATAATATGTAAGCTTTTCCCTTACGCACGGCCGTGCGTAAAGTAGTTCGATCGCACGACTAGGGAATTTATGTTTTTTTTGTGTGTCAAGCAACTCTGATAATACATTTTACAAATTGCCTGATGTTACCAAGTTAACAATAATCATCTACTGATAAAATCCCGTGAAAAATATAAAATTGTAGGTACCTATACCAAAACATTATGGATAATAATAAATTATAAATAATATAAAAAATAGAACAAAATTTGTATCAAATGGAAATGAACATGACCATGAAAAAGTATAGTACACAACTTGAATTGTAAAGCAATTACGCACCGTCAAATTACACACTCGCCTACGGCTGTTGTGTAACTTTTTCACTTGTGCATAATATGCTTCTTATAACTCTTGTTATGTAATATACTATTTAACAGTAGGTAGGATATTAATGAACTTATAAATTTAAACGTATTTTAGGCAAGTAAACAGTCTTGCTGGATCTGGATATTTATTTTATTGCAGGACGTTTCGGACATAAAATTCGTCCATATTCAGCTGCGATAATACGAGTATAAATGAAAACATAGTCAAAACTTGTCAATAAAGAAAACAGCCGAAAAATTGACTGGTAGGTACTCTAGTTTACTAAAATCATGCAGATACCACAAATTTAACATTGGATGAAATATCATGTGAAAAAATTGCTAATTATCACTAGGTAAAGAATAATAAACGTGGCGATTATAATTTCGACCAGGCATTCAAATAATAATAACACTAAAAGTGAAATCATTATTTAAATTTCTGCATTATATATACTTACTTCAACCTCGCTAGCTTGCAGTGTTGGACTGGCTTGGTCGACAATTTCAGACAAGGCCAAGACCTTTTAGAGTACAAGTTGCAAACTGAATCTTTTTTTTGGTGTTTTAGCAATAATTTAGAAAATTATCTTTTTATTTTTTAAAGCAGGCACGTATACAAGGAGATGTACAGAGTGTAACTTTTATTTATGACCTTGACTGAACCAAAATTTCGTCTACGGCGCATGTTAGCTCACTTTTTGTTTAAGGGGAATATAAAGTCAAATACTTTTACCGATTCCAGACGGACCTGTCATTTCTGGACATCAAACCATGTTCTCTATCTTTTTCTTCGTATGTTTAAAATGTATCTTTTCTCTCTACCGCACAATGCAAATAGACGCCTAAGTTTTCAATATACGATAGAACCAAAATTGCAACAAATTATTTGGATAGCTGTAACCACAGCATTGCCCAATTATTATTGCTATCTCGTTTATATTTACTTTATACCTGGGTTGACAAAATACATGTGCAAGGATCAGCTGATCAGCATCAGCATACATATTGTTATTTGATTTTTGAGCATATAATGCGTATTGTTGTAATCTCGGTTGTAATAATCATTTACTCTAGAATTTAAATTTATTGAACTATCTAATCGAATTCTTTTATTGTGGTTGTAAATCTTTTGAGTAAACCATTAGCACATTATGATACTATTTTTAATAAAACATTAATTTAGCTGTATAGTACACAACTTTGAATAATTTATGTACGAAATTCTTTGATGTGATCTGCAAAATTTTAGCAATAAAAACAATAGATATAAAAAGTAAAGTATATTATTATACAAAACATAGGTAATTAATTAGTAATATAATTCTAAATATAAAAAATTAATCAATTAATATGTAATTTTGATTGTAACAAAAATTTATTCCCTTGATGGATTTCGTATCAGCATTTTTCTTTTATACCCAGAGTCGATTATTTCCGGTAACAAACAGCGCATATAAAATATTTCTAGATAATTCACCATCTATCCCAGAACGCATTATCACGTGTTATTTGTTATTTGAAATTTATTTATTCACTATAAATACAATAAAAAATTAAATGACTGTATATAACATGGATATAATTGTTTTTCACATGAAGTAGTTATCTTTAGTTTACAAATTTTACCAAAATTTGATGCGGTTAATCTACATGATCGTGCCTCTTTCCAAATTTTGTTAGAACTTTGTCTTAAAGTATTTTGTTCTAAATTTAATATTTCTGTTTTTGTTAAAATTAAAGAATTTAAAAATTCTTTTTTGAGTCTTCTAACATTTCGTCTGTCATGTCAGGTATAATCTCAATTGGATTTCCATAATTTTTATCTGCCGCAAATAATTGTTTTTTTAATTTATAACTTGTGTTTCATTTGAAAATGAACTGTAAATATTATTTCCGATTGTTCAACATTTTAATTAATGAACATAACAAGAAACTCTTATTTATATTAGATATTAGATATTTTTGAAAACTGTTTCTTTTGATGACCAAAAAGAAAATATTCATGCATGTGGCGCAGTCCGCTAAAATGCATAGGAGAAATAATAAAGAACAATAAAAGTATTTGATTTGGGATTTATTAACAACCAAGTTTTACTGTCTTTTAAAAAATATAGTTTGAAAAGTTCCTATATTAATAATTTTAAAAAACAAATTTGTTTTCTGGGATATAATCTAGTCAAATTAGATCATATTTTGTCTTTTAGTGAAAAAAATTAGTAGAAAGCTGGATATTGGTATACACCTTTCCATTAACTTTATCAACAACATACTAAGTCTCAATCGATTGGACTGGAGCTTCGTCCGCCATGTTGAAAAAATGGCCGCCGTCTCTGTTTTTAATTTTTATCTCGTAAATGATTAATATTACGAAAAAACAATTAATAACAAATTGTAGAGCACAAAATTTGCTATAAAATGGTATAGGTACATATTTTTTAAATGAAAGTGGTACCTACCTACAGTTTTTGAGAAAATCGTGCAAATGTATTTTGAAAAAAAACGATAAATTTTGATCAAGTAGTAGTTTATGTCTCATCATACGAAAACGGCTGTAATTTTTATGTGAATAAAAACATGGATTTCCGGTTAACAGAATACAATTTCCTGAATACTCTTCTATAAGTAAAATTATTTTCAAATTCTATGACGCACGGGTTTAATCACAATTAAAGGATATTCTTAAAAAAGTTTCAATTTTTTCTTAGAAAAAATCTTAAAAATTCGACCTAACTAAAACCTACAAACGTTTAAAACTCATATCATTTTTTGACAAATTTTATAGAGAATTGTATGCAGAAATGCCGATGTCAATAACTTTATCCAATTAGAAGTCACTGTAAATTAAACACCAAAAAGTAAAATAAAAAACAAATTTTTGTTAAACTTTTGTAAGAATATCCTTTAATTGTGTTTAAACCTGTGCGCCAAAAAATTTGAAAATAATTTTACTAATAGAAGAGTATTTAGAAAATTGGATTCTGCAAACCGGAAATTGATATTATTATTCATAAAAAATTATAGCTGTTTTCGTATTATGAGACATAAACTACTACTTGAACAAAATTTATCGTTTTTTTCAAAATACATTTTCACGATTTTCACATTTGATTGGACTAATATTAATGTCCACGTTTTTTTTTTTTCATACCTCGACACTTATATCATTTTCCAGTATCCTTCTTTTTACCTAACGTGAAACATATGTAAGTAAATTAAAATTTTATTTACAATAGCACAAATATATTAACAAACCACAAGAACCAATACAGTTTTGGATTTGAAGATTTATTGAATAAACTTTACTTTATCCTACAACTTCTAAGAATTAGGGTGTCGATCATATATTTGGGGTGAAGAGTAGATACTAGGAATTACAGACAGACCTGTGTTCGAATCACACCCCCAAGTCAGTATATTTTTAAAGAAAATGTTATGTTTTGGTGTTTTCTAATGTCGCGTTTTCTCAAAAACTACTTGAAATATTTATTTGCTCTTTTCAAATATTGATTAATAAAGGTTTGAACTTTGGAATGATGTCAAAATATTTTAGAAAAATCAGATTTTAAGTAAAGAAAAATGTGTTCAAAAATTGCAATTATTTGTTGTTAAAAATTATTAATATATTATTAATTTATCAACAAAATAATAACATCAGACCAAATTACAAACTTTCCTCTTTACAATATTTCAAGAATTACTTAAATATCTTATGTAGTTTTTGAGATATTGCGACAGCAAGAATGGGCTTTTTGTATCAAATAATATGTGACTTTATATCCCCCTTAACCTTTATTGTAATATGACACATTACCCCTCCCGTAACTCCAAACAGTCGATGATAATTTTTTTATAATCCTGAAAAGTGTTGATATTTCTGGAAAGGAATTTGGGGGTCAAATTACACTTGTTTCCTACGGGGCCAAATGATGCCAGTCCAACCCTGCTAACTTGAAAATACGATTGTAAAGTTAGATTGAAAATGATCGTATAATATAAGCAACAAGAAGTGTATACAAACTCTGTACAGTGTAAAACTTAGCAACTCTAGCAACTTATGAATAGATTTGAATTTAACACCGCTAATGAAATTACTCGAATAATGGGATCATTTGCGGTTGAAGCTCCGGTATTCTAAGAGCCTATTTATGTGCTACTTGCGGTAATTTTGTTATTAACGTATTGTGTTTGGCTATTGTCGTTGGCTTGGTTTTAATTTTATTTTCGAGAGAAAGGGAAATGAGGAATCCAATCAAAATTGAGCTTGTGAAACAATAAAAGACACATTATAATTTTACTACAATACTAGGTACTTAAAATTAATGCTTAACGTATTGTTTTACCCATTTAAGATGGCCATCTACACAGGTATGTATGTATGTACCAATTATGATTTCGGGATTTGAACCTCTTTGGGTTATGTCTCTATGGTGACTTGATGGCACACACACAGTATTTTTATTTTATATTTTGCTACGATGTTTACTTTACTACCTTGTGTGTTGCGGTTGCCAGTCATCCCAGCGCAAGCCATTGTTACAGCCCCTAGCCGGTGCCCGATAGCTAGAGGTTGCGATATTAATTAGTTCCCAACTTGAAATGGTAACTGAAGTGGATACCAATCCAAAGTACGCCGTGCAATTTTCCTGAGCCGTTGCAGGATAATTTAAGAAAAGTATGTGAAGAAAATTTATAACTGATAAGGTGATTAAATATAATGAAATGAAATATTCGTATCCAAATTTTTTTTTAATTTGCAAAACTGGATCGTCGGAAGATGGATAAAGGTTGAAATAAAATCAAATATTCCTAATTATTGCAAACGTTCCGAGTCTGGAGTGGTGATTAAATTTTATAATCCTAAAACATTTTTAAATTATTTATTAACGAATTGAAATGGATGATGAAAAAATCTTTCCAATTTGATATTCTTAAACTTGATTTGACTGAAAGGATAAAATTATTTCAATCGAAATCAGAGTATGTGAGTATGTATTTTCAACGGTTTTCTAGAAATTCCATTATTCAAAATAAGAGCAGAGAGCTAGAAAGAGAAATTACATACAGCAAAGAACTGTTACATAAATTTGCTTTATTAAGAAATAAGAAGGGACGAGTACTGCACTAAAAATAATGCACTAATAGTAAGCAAAATCATAAGAAGGAATTTCGAGTTCGAGTAGTTAACTTTCGGATGAAAAAATATTTTTTTTAATTTAGAAGGCGAAATAGGGTAACTTTTGACTTTTTATTTAAAATGGTTTTGAATTGTTTAAAAAGTAATTCTTTAGAGTAATAATAAATTAATAATAAACTGAGTTTCCGTTGAATTGTCAATGTTTTGGATACTATCAAATTCACTAGTATAACATTACACAATTCTACCTTTCAAATAAAAATATCAATATCAATATCAAGCAATTGAAATAAATAATAAACTAAAAAACATGGTAAAAATTTTTATTTAGTAATATATTATTATACATGCAAGTATGTATCATGTATATTGAAGTATATATTTTTAAAATAATGTATGCACATAAAATATATGCCATGTAAGTACAGGGTGCGGCACAAAGGACGGATGGTTTTAAAAAAATCATAAAATCGGCAATTTTTACTCAAAAACAAATTTATTTACGGATTCGGGTTCGCAATGAAATAGCATTTGTGACAATTAAGTGTAGAAAATCACATCAGTTATGTGGTGACCGTTTTTGACGATGCATTGCTGGAGACGTTCTTGGAAGTTAGCGTAGATTCTCTCCAACATCGCTTCCTCAACTTCCACGCGAATTGCCTCCTTCAACTCGTCCAGAATTCGGGGCTTGTTTTAGTTGTGCTTGTGCACATGTTATTTATCTCTAAAAGTTCAATTTTAAAATATTTGATATTAAGGCCCATCTCTTGCTGTCAAATGCAAAGCAAAAAGTCTGTTACAATAAATCATTTTGTAACTTTGGTTTTGAAATCGATGACCTCATATTTTATAATGATGTACTTATAAATTGTGCTTACATGGCTATAGAATGAAATTTACAAAAACACCTTGCCGTATTGTGTTAAATAATTTCTAAAAATTACTAAAAATGCGAGTTTTACATAAATTATCAGTCAATTGGTTAACTGTTTAACAAAATCTCTCTATATCCGTCGTCCACAAGCCCCGAACCCTGGACGAGTTGAAGGAGGCAATTCGCGTGGAAGTCGCCCAAGTTGAGGAAGTGATGTTGAAGAGAGTCTACGCTAACTTCTAAGAACGCCTCTAGCATTGCATCGCCAAAAACGGTCACCACATGACTGATGTGATTTTCCACACTTAATTTTCACAAATGCTATTGCATTGCGAACCCGAATCCGTAAATAAATTTGTTTTTGAGTAAAAATTACCGATTTTATGATTTTTCAAAAACTATCCGTCCTTTGTGCCGCACTCTCTATATCCAAAAAAATATAATGCATCTGTCGTAATGTACATCGATATGTATTTCATATAGGTATTATGTATATTAAGAAAATCATATGAAATCTAGAATATACATTTGACACGTATTTAATACACTGTATATATTTTTGATCAAAACGTATGCGTTGATTATAATGTGTTTAGTTTAGTATGGTAGGTATACTATTGAAAACTCTAGGCAGAATAGTCATTCACATTATAAAAACTTCCAGTATTTTAAAATTATCATTTTTACCTCTCGCCTCATATTCTATAAGAGAGGTATTGAAATGGGTCAAAATTTTCGAGTATGAGTTTTTGGTGGATAAGCACGTTTCAGGGTCTCTAGAATACGAATTTACTATTTTCACGATGATGTCTGTGTGTGTGTGTGTGTGTTTGTGTGTTTGTATGAATCGATGATTTTTCGTCCACGATAACTTAAAAAGTATCAAACCGTTTATAACCAAATTTCATATTTAAGGTTTTAATAAGTATCTTAACACCGGATAAGATTTTGGTAGAAATCCGCAAACCGGAAGTAGTACTTTTAGAAGTTTGGAAAAGTTTTCCTTAAATATATTGGTACATTATTTATTTATGACAATTTTTGCAATTAAAAATAAAAGAAATTGTGATTATCTATGTGTACAGTTATTTATAAATACAAATTGCTGAATCTGGAAGTATTTAACAATAAAATAAAGTACAATTAATATTCTATTTTTTTGAAATTCCAGTATCTTGTTGTCCATGATATGAAATTTGTTTCTATACAAAATTTGAATTATTATGACAGTGACAGTACAGTTGACATCTTTTGCTTGCATATTGGTTTACATTATCGTATTACATGAACATGAAACTATTAAAATGTAAGTAAAACTATTTATTAGATTAGTAGAATAAGCAGAATTAGGCGAGAGGTCGTGTGGTGGCCACAGCAGATTTTTTCGTCTTAAAATTATAGCTCTGTTTGCACGAAATTAGCATATTATTTAGAAATCAAGTTGCTTATTATTATAACCATACGACCAGGAGCACATTCAGATCTGTAAGAGATGTATTGCAATCATGCACATAGATAGTGAATTTTCAATAGATAAGCACGTTGATGTCTGTCTGTATAATTATAATTCTAACACTTATAATTTTATACGTACCAGTTTTTCTCGTAGTGTTACCCATTTACGAGATAAACAAGAAAAACGTACGCAACCCCTAAAACATACCCCAAAAACAAGGGATGCGGTCGGCGCATCGTCTGGGACTTTTAGTATGTGTTTCAGGACATTAAATAGAAAAATCTGACGTGGCCATCACACAACCTTCCGCCATATCTAGACTTTAAACATAAATGTATACGTACAATCCGGTACCCATTTAAAATATACAAATAAAAATATAAAATATTCAAACAGAAATTAGTATCACCTGAATCAAAAGATTCATTCACACGAAAACTCTTCTGTGTTGAAGCAATCCTCCGTTCAGTTCCCAGCAAACACAATGCGATTTAAATATACCAGCTACGTATCAGCTATAGCACTTACATTTACTACATTCATTAGATATATTTGAGATATCATCTTAGTATATAGCAGTGGGTATATCTCATATATATAGAAAGTACATGAAGAATTGTATGTACTTTCAACTGCGTACCTTAAATATAGATAGTACATCAAGTGAAGTACATAACAAAGAGTATATTTATGGTACATATTTAGTATGAACTGATGGTATGTACCAACTACAAACACACTGAGATGGACATAGTATGTATCAAGTGAAGTACATAACAGAGAGTATATTTGTGGTACATATTTAGTATGAATTGGTGGTATGTACCAACTACAGACACTCTGTAATGGATATAGTATGTATCAAGTGAAGTACATAACAAAAGTATATTTGTGGTACATATTTAGTATGAACTGATGGTATGTACCAACTACAAAAGCACTGAGATGGACATAGTATGTATGCAAACAGATATAGCAATGAGTACATCCTTAAAATGTCGTTAGTATGTAATGTACTTATATACTACAGTAAAACAAAGTAGTTTGGCCAACCGAAGAAAAATTAATTTAAACAACTTATAATTATATTTTTATATCGCGCTAAATTCGATCATAATATTAAACTTTGTAGCACGCGGCGCGGCAGATCGCAAGCTCGTCCCGAGCCCCAGCCTTCCAGAGTACCATTTTGGGAGGAACAACCGTGAACAAGTATTGTTGTCACATTATCAGTGTCAGTATTAGTATGCTAGCGATTTTCTTTAAAATAGTTTCTGTTGAGATTGTGAATAAACCTTATATTTTGTATTATCTTTTTTCCACTTCTTTTTTATGAACAGTTTATTTGTGTGAATATAATTATCGTAATATTTTTTATACTTGTTTTATGCTATATTATGTAAGTACGAGTTAAAATATATTCCTTTTTCCTTATATTCTAGTCTAAATTTATATGTCAGATTAGCCGAGCGGATAGGATTGACCTCGGGATTGACGATTGATGTCCAGACAACCAGGGTTCGATTCCAGCAAGATCCATCAATTAACGTCAATTAGTCAAATGATGAAATATAATAGATATTCAGTTTTTGCCTTGCATTTGACTAAATGATTTAAAAGCAATTAAAAAATTATGTAAATTCAATTTCAATCTCATTTTATTGATATATTAAATTTTGTAAGTTATGCGAGTGATGTACGGCGTATGTAAGTTCAGTACGTACAGCAGAGGTCACAGTACGTACAAATAATGTATGCTGTATGTACTTTTGAAATATACTTGGTATGTAATAATAAAGGACCAGGAGTCTGACATTACTACATACATGTGATATAAATAGAAGTTATACAGTACATCGCACAGTATGTAGATGTACACGTGTTATATGTTCAGTACATACATATAATGTAACAGTGTTTGCTGGGTTACTACATTTAATAGCTTACTTATGACTTATATAGCGCTAGTATGCCAAATTGTCACCCATCTCATCTGTCAATATTTTTTTATGCAGAAACAAAAATCAACTGAACAAATAAATACTATATTATCCAAATTTATAGAAATTTTTGACACTTAATCTTTTCAATCTTCAAAAAATATCAATTCCAGTGAAGATATTTGTACCAAAATCTAATGAGCTCTTCCTATTCGTATACAATTGTAAAATACTAAATATCAAAATTTTTGGACAATTCGTATTTGAGTTATGCGACACACGGCATCGGCCCGGACCACACACATACTCACACACACACGCACACATACATACAGACATCATCGAGAAACTATCAAAAATGAGTTGTAAGGACCCTAATTCGTGCTCATCCACTAAAAACTCACTACCCGATGTTTTGCATGATTCCAATACCTTCCTTTACAGGTAAGCGGAAGGTAAAAAGTGTGCAAATTTTCACCTTCACACTAATTAGTGCACGGTCAAAACAAAAAATGACTCAATGTGTAGTGCATAACAAACAGGTATACTAAATAATCATTAATTTCAAAAAAAATAAATCAGCCAATAAATTCAATCTTAATGTAATAAATTGTGTTGCCGTCAAAATAATAAAATAAATAATACAAATAAACAAAATTAATAATTCATTATTCAATTATGATTGTCAATGAAGCATTTATCATTATTTTTTATCTAATAATTGCCGGAAATAACTCTCGCGCATATTGTTTGATGAAAATACTAAAATATTAATGCTATATGACCAGAATGAATAAATAACAATATTGTGGTTTGCGCTCCAATATTGCAATATTGAAATACGATTTAAATTAAACAAGTAAATTATACAATTTCTCTGAAGTAGGGTGCTCGTTAGTGTCGTTATTGATACGGTATTAATTTATAATTAATAACAAAATAACATGACTCCCCCGTAATGAAATCTGTTTGTTGGTGAGTTGTATTACATTACGACAAGTATTAATATGTAAATAAGCATTTGCAGAATGGGTGGTTGCGAATTAATTCATTGTCCAAAATGCATAGATGCATGCACTAAATCCCGTAACATGCAAAGGTGCATTATCATCAACAACTACGGGCGATCCGTTAATTATTTATTCACTAAATTATACGTAACCACGTAGATACATTCAAGTTAATACAGCAGTATACAGTCAAGTGACGCCTACAAGGAATGTCATAAATAAAACTGTACAAGATCAAATAATTTAAGGGTACATTTTGATGTTATGATTCTCAGAAAAAAGCTTATTTTAATTTGCATAATTAAAAACAAATACTGTGACATTTTACATTTTCAGTGGTACCTACTGGCCGACAAGAAATTTAAATATAAGTAATGATTTATGAAATCATGTAACTAAATTTAAATAACATTGTTTTTCGCCGATTGACGTTAAAATTGCTATTTTTTGACAGCTGATAGTCTGTAAAATGTCACTTTTAGTGCCTAGGCTCCTTAAGCAATAAAATTATTTTTAATGCCTAAGCAATAAATGTAATTGTCGCTATGGAGAATCAATAAAAATTAAAGAAAATCCATATTACTAAACTAAATTTTTCAAAGCATAATATAAAATTTTCATATCCTGAAAATATTCAACTCTGTCTTGGAATTCATTCAAGTCCCCTATGAAAAATTTTGGTGACGCCGTTGGCACTGTTATGGTGGATTTTAATATGGTAATATTTTAATTATTTAGTATTTATAAACAACAATACAAGGAGTAATTCGGATAAACCACCGGTGAAGTACTTACTACATCTTGCATTTAAAATTTCTCTGTAAATAAGTACTGTCTCATACAGGTTTGTAATCTAAAAATTATCAAATAATACTCTCATACTGAAAATAAAATCGACAAATTCATTAAAATTAATATTTTAAATTTTAATTTTTGAACAGTAGTCCATGTATTTATTGTAAATATATCTATATACGATAATAGCTATTTTTGTATTAAGTGCGCGAAATTGATGTTTTTTGTGCGTGAGAAAGTCACTTATTTGACGAGACTTGCCAAGTTAAATAAGTTATTCGAACGCACTAAAACATTTCGCGCTCGAAATACGAACAAGTTTTTAATAATTATTATTGTCATTGTTACGAATTCTTTAGCTTTCTGGACGTATTCAGAATTATAGTGGTATCCTCCGGCGTAGCAACACAAAAAATAAAACATTTTAATACCAGTCGTAAAAGCGTGGACATTGGACATGAAAATGGCAAGATAGGACTTTATTTCAAAAGCAAATTTTACATTTCAGCGTAATATTGTTAATATTGAAACCAAACTTTTTAAATTTTATGAAAATCTGTCGCAGTTGTCTCTTAAAATATGTAGATAAGTCAAATTTAGTGGAATAAGGTTTAATTTTGTTTAAGTATAAAAGTTAGTCTTGTATTAATGAATATTAATATATTATGCCCATGTCACAATAATTGTATTATGTATGATGAAAATTGTCGTGTGTCACACTTGTATGATAAAAATAATATGAAAAATTATATAAATTGTTTGAAGTAGCAAACGGTTACGTCTGATTCGGTATGACGTGTATGACGGAAATAGCACCGCTTCTATTTTCCGTCATACACAGCTTTGATCATACATGATACAGTGTATTACCTACAGGTGTGACATGGGCATTATGCAAATAGTTAATAATACTAACACCATATAAATTCATTTTACAAAAATGAAAATTTGTGTTGTAATGACTATTACGATAATACAGTGTAATATGAAAATCTTTGTTTTAATAAATTCCATGACAATGACAAAAATTGTAATGAGTGTTGATAAAAGTATACAGATAACACATATTTAATAAGTCAAGGAATAAAAGACTTCATAATTCGAAAATATAATAGTGCCTGTTGATTAAAAAAAATTAATTCAAAAATTAATTTAAAAAATAATCCAAATTCGAATTTCGAATTATCCCTTAAATTTGAAGTTCAAATTTCGAATTAACAAAAATTTTACATTATAAGAAATTTAGCCCACTTTAATTTTTACTGACCCACCCTTAGCCCTCCTAAAAAAATCCTAGTTACGTCGCTGATAATGTTGCTTATATTTTGATAGATATCTATTCAAAATTAAAATAATCAAAATCAAATTTTAAAATTATAATTATAAATTCCGAATTAGAATTTCGACATTCGAAGAAAAAGTTTGAAGAAAATTTTTCGAATTTCATCAGCAGTACTACTATTTAATCAATTAAAGCAAAGATTAAAACTTAATTGAATGTAGTTTATCTCAATAATAAAACTTGAGACAATGTTTTAAACCTAGTGATATCGTGAGTTTGTAATTTATTGTAAGTACGAGTAGGTAGGTACTACATACTCATAAATGAAATACTTCAAGTGTAAAATATCTCATGAACAAATACCGGCGTCAAATCTAATTCCACCCGGTGACAGTTGACAGTTGAGACAGTTGCACATCGAGCGTTAAATATTTGTTCATTTGTTAATTTGTTCGGGGACAAACCACAGCGGCGTCTGAAAAATCTCAGTTGGCGTCGGCGTCGGAACGCCAATTAACCCACTTTGCGTCAGCTGATTTTTGTTTCGACGTTTTTATTTCTTGTTGGGCTATGCAGAATTTTCCACTGCACTCTTTGATTATTTTTGCAGACCGTAATTAAACACTGGGGGAGTAGGGAGTGAATGTATATTAGGGCGAAAATCAATTAATATTTCAAAAGTTAGAAGTTTACTTAGCAGGCGTTTTTATGATTTATCAAAGTGTTTTATATATTTAAGGAAGTTCTATAAAAATTAAAATCAGTATAATAGTTTTTCTTTAATTAAACAAGTGGAATAAACATTCAGCTAGGTTAAATCATACTATAATCAACTCCTTTTACATTGGGTATTCAAAATGATAATGACATATTTACAACTTTTCTTGGATTGAAAATGAATATTTAAATTTTTCATTTGAAACACCAACAAATGGAACAAATCATATCACTGTTTTTAATATTTGTACTGCACTTACACTCCCACACACGTTCTAAAAGCCTTACTTTATAAATTATAATGTGAACTAAAAAAACATTATTCCTAATGCATTAAGTGCTTAATCCAAGTAACGTTGTTTAATTAGTTTTAACAATGTTTTCCTAGGATTTTGTTGCTCCTTTTGTCGTATGATTTAAAAGGCTATTTTATAATACTCGCATTTAGAAATTCAGTTGCGAAACACTTTTCAGAAGTCTTATTTATATCTATTAAATTATTGTTTCAAGCCATTAGTTAATAGTTTCAAGTGAAAGTTATTAGGTATTTACATTTGTTAGTATTTATTCTGTTCTTTTCTTGGTTACTATAAATAAACACTATGATATTTGCCAAAAAATAAAATAAAAATAAATAATTACTACTTTACTATTAATAATTGATGGATCAATATATTTTTTGCATTTTCATCTTATCAAATAAAATTGATTTACTATCAAGAAATCAAAATTCATGTTTAAGTCAATCTTCTCAAACTAAATGTGTATAAAGCTCTCTTTGTGTATCAAAGTTGCATGAAAGAAATAAATGAAAGATTCGTTGTATAGCCATGTCGTTTTTGTGGCTCCATTCAAACAGCTAACCGGTAAACGGTATCGCTTAGTCAGCAATGGAGTTGGAGTTATCAACTTCGAGAAACTTACAGAACCCGGTCAGAATTTTCTATGTGCTTTTGTAAATAAACGAATTTCTTCCCTCTAACCCAGAATTATCATTCGTTAGATACTTGATTTAGAAAGGTGTAATAAAGTTTTAGAAATAATAAATGATGACATTATCGCGTGGAGCAAAACAAAATTTGTTAAATTTGTATGAAAATAAGAGCGAGATTTATAGAATAAAATACGTTATTTTTCATTCTCATATAAACGTGTTTCTCTAGCAAACCAATTTATATCTACAGCAAAAATTTTAGCTACAATATTTTTACGTTGCCAACAAATTTTGTGGTAATATTTTATAAGATTCTTTGTCGTTTTTATATTTTTTTCGGAATAGCCTGCATACTAATAAGTCCCTTAAATTATTTCGTAAATTGGCGAATCGTATCGGGAGAATCTATTCAGATAGTCGAACAGGTTTGGGAAATATTTGAAATTAAATCAGGACGGATTTCGTTTTGGAAATGACTTTTTGTTTCCAATGTTTACATTACATTTTCTATTAATAAACAAATGTTATCGAATCTTTTTATCTTGTTTTGGAATTTAATGATATTTAAATAAAAATGCGCATTTTTTCTGCGCTTTTCAAAGTATACCTAATTGTATTAGAAGTGTTCGAGAGCGTATCTCAAAATTTAAATTTATTTAAACTAATGTATTTGAATATACAACAAAATAAGAGAAATTTTATTTATTCATGCAACAACGGAACATATATATTTTTACCTTGTGAGCAATCAATGTTAGTTCGTTTACATTTACAAATTACATTTTTTATGATACCAAGTCGGAGTTATTTGTTAATGCACCAAATAAAAACTTTGCTCGTATTTGTATTTTTTGATAACTAAATAGAGATACGAGTAGGTTAAAATGTAATAAACTCATGTAATTTATTAACAAAAATAGAAAACTTTAACTGTAAATAGTTACATTACCTACACTAACCTATTAGGAAAAGTAATTTTTACTAGCATACCTTAATGCTTAATTTCGTTTTTAACATAATATTAAACAATAATATCGGAATGTAATTCTGGTGAAAAAGAATTACAAAATAATTATGTACACTGCAGATGCGACACTCGTGGATTTTGCTGGGATAAATTCTGAACCGCGCAGATTGTTTGCGCACGCCGTATTTCACAAACAATATGGCGAATTACAGATCTCAGAAATTTTAAACTAATTTTCATAATGAATAAAAAGTGTAAAAGTCATTGTGCTGTGAAATAGTATAATAGTTGTTCACGATATAGAAATAAGAATGTGCACTTCTTTACTTTCCTTCAAATTCAGAAAAACCTACATAAGTTAATAACATTTTTTATAATAAGTAAATAATAATTAATGAAATATTTTCACATGCAAATTATGAATTTGCAAATAGTAGTAAACCGGAAATTATTTTATTTTGGACATTTCTTACTGTAGTGTAATAGTCAATTTTATCAATTTTACACTAGTATAATTATTTCCCTTAAACCATGGTGACCATGGCGACTCAAATTTTTTTGGAGACACCAACATCAAATGTGTATAGGTAATCTAATCATTATGTTTACAATTATTATTAGTACGTACTAATGTAAAAAGCTAGAAATTTCTTTCTTCGGATATAGTTTAGATTAGCAAGCATAACAAAATTAAATACCTAATCAGTAAAATGTATCTTATTACTACGATTTGGAATTACCTATCTGAAACTACGAGAAATCTAGATTCTATATGCTGTTCAATAAGGGATGTTTGCAATAGTGTTGTGCGCGCCACTTAAATGAATAAGTTTGTTTAGTTTCAGTTCTGTGTCAGTTATAATAATGTCTTGTAGTTGTACCTAGTTGTCCAATTACAGTCTCTAACTACAAATTCAGGTTATTCTATTTAAGTAGAAATTGTACAATTTCAGAACATCTCTGTCAAGATTGTGTGCCTCGAAATCTGTTTGCAAAATTGAGTTATGAATTATATTTGGTATACGGCTGAGGTAAATATGTAAGTTGGATACAGGAATAACATGCGTAATTGTACAATCTGTTTGTAATGTATAATATTGTCTTTTAATAGCTTTGAAATTCATGTATGCATGAGAAGATCGAAACACGAACACCGGGCGTTTCGTAACGTTCAATGTAATTTGCAAACAGGATCGCAGGGCCCTGGATCGTAAGATCGGAGGATCCGGAACTCGCAACTGTTTTGAAGGAATCCTTTGTTAGACGACAAGTGCTCCCGCGCCGTCTGAACCCAACAGTCCTTTGTTTGTTAGTTGACCTTCTCAATATAGGGATCAAACTATATTTACCTACCTCTCAAACGGATGATTGTGTACTATTCCTGGTTTACATTTTCTAGAAGACGAAATGACGTGTGAAATTATTTTACACTTTAAACAACAAAAGAAATTTGATGCTGTAATATACTGAAAGCCATTTTCTCTTTGAAAGATGAGCACGTTATACTTACAAAAATATATTTTCATTACAAGAGAATAACAGAGTTAATGTGAAACAAAAAATTTAAAAGGATACATTAAATTAGAAGAGATATTAAACTACTGTTTACAGCATTTAATTCTTTATACTTTTTAATGGTTTTATGCTCGCATGCTGGAACATTTTTAGTGTTCAATAACTCGACCATGCTGAGATATTATCTTTTTCGTCATTAAATTTCTTGCCTAGTAGTATTGCTGCTTTTCGCCAGAAAATTATTTTTATATAAATTTTGAAACATTTAATCGATAGAGAGTATTCTTAAGTTAGTATTCAGTAGGTATTTCCCATTTTTAATTATTGTAGATAAATTAGAAAGATCGACTACGTCTCGGTCTACAAACATTATCCTCGACCGGAAAACTGCACTTACCGCTCTTGATACTTATAGAAAATAAATATTAAGTAAATATTGACTAAATCCAGGGCATAAAATAAACATGTTAAACATTGTGGAATGTATTAAATTTTTAAATTTTATTACAATATTATAATACGAGGGCTGCTTTTTATATTTCAGGTATAGACAACCCTAGTGCTGCAACTGACGTCTCTATCGTAAAGTTTGACATTTTTGAAGGTATACAAGCGCTATTTGTATTGTTTACAGTAACTTAAAAATATATCAGGACCAAAAAATGGAATTAAATCGTGAATATTTTCGCGTGAATATTTTCGCGCGATTATTTTTTACAATTTTCGATATGGATTAACTCCAGAACAGTGCATCGATGAACTTAATTAGATTTTTTGTCGATGAAGCACCATCAAGGCCCAGTGTTTATCGGTGGTTAACCGAATTGAATCGTGGCCGCAGTTCGCTCAACGACAAATTTCGTGAGGATCGTCCAAAATCGGTTGTTGCTCCGAAAAAAATTGATGCTGTGTTGTGAACAAATACTGTGACTTATTATGTGACTTATTATGTGACTTATCGTGAAATTGAGGTATTCTTGGACATTAATCCCACATAATTTGACAGCCTCAATCGGAGTGGAAAAGTGCTTGGTTCATACGTATGCAAATGTATTTTCGATGACAAATATTTGTTTCTTAAACGTATTCGTTTCGGGATTTGAACCGACTGATTATGTCTCTACGGCAACTTGACACACACTAGATTTTTTGTTACCTTTATATATGCCACGTTGATTACTTTACGAGCATTTGTTTTGCCAACCAGGTGGAAGCCTATTGGCCATTGTAACAGCCACAAGCCGGTGCCCGATAGCATATTGCTTACCAAGTTAATTGAATCCCAACTTGGAATGGTGACGATAGTAGGTACCGTTCGAAGCCTACCTGTAAACAAAGTATAACATGTCTGATTTTAACACACAAAAAAGGTTGAAGCGTAGTAGATATTTATATATTTTATGCTTTTGTAGGTTGTAAACTGTTATCTTTTTCTTAAATGTAATTGCTTAAATTTATAATCTTAACCCTGTATATATTTTCCATTCAATTCAATTTGCAGAACAATATACACTATACAGTGTTATGTAAATCCAAATGTAAAAGTTTGGTATTACACTCAATTTTACGCAACTCTTTCAAAACTTCTCGGGTTACAAAAATAATTTGCATGTGAAACAAACTTCATTAATATTGATGAACTTCGCAGATTTAGTAATTGAAACCAACAGCGAATTTGGCGTGGTATGTAGGGATTTTCACTACAATATGTTGGCCAGATTACCACCAATCCCATAACTAGGGTCCCTAGGGCAGTGTTACCTATGTGTAAAGTTTACACTGAATTTACACCTTGTGAAGAGCACCGGGTTAACAGTTTATATGTTTTGGGAACTCCGGAGAATTTCTATAATCATTTATGATGAATTTTATTGTTATTACTTTAGGCTATATAAAGCACCAGGGTTAGATGTTAAAACAACTGTAGATTAATGCTGTTTTCTACATCGTTGGGTGGTAAAGATTAATGTTTTGTAAATGAAAAATTATGGTCACAAGAATAGAGATCGTTTGTCTTTTATTTAATTAGGAAATTGTTTCGTTTGATATAAATTTTGCTTTGTTGGACCTTATTGGTATTGGCTAGAATACAAAAATGATAATAGAGACAAAAGCGAGATAAAGTGCTTTAGGAACAACGTAATAATAATTGTGTAAAACTTAAATAATTTTCATGGTAATTTTATTAATAAGTAATGTATTATTTTAATTTTTTTAAACTTAAAAAATAAAAACTGTTAAATTCAATCAAATCAACCGTGCTAAAGTACATGTTGTGCTCATAAATATTTAAAAATGCAATGCAGTCATCAAAATCAATCAAAATTAAGTATTTTTAAAATTTAAAAGTTTTTTAATTCAGTCACCTTATCACATCAGTTATCGCAATAGTCACTCCATAAATGTAAACAAAAAACCATTGCTACTTTTTAAAATTAATTAATTAAAATCTTTCATCACATCCTACAATTTTAACAACTACCTACATAATGCAATTCAATTTGCCTTCGGCCAATTAATCTTCTTATTTATAATTTAATATATGCACACAAAAGTTCTGTTATTTCTATTTGATATTAAACTTAAACAGTTACCTAGTTAATTATTCAATTACGGTGCATATATTCGTAATAAAGTTCAATTTTCTGGTCGAGTAAAATACATCTACTTACATACACTACTCGTACATACATTTATTGGATACTAATGAAACATAGCGCACATACGGGGTACATTGCTACAAACATGTGTGTACCATTTTGTATGGTCGCACATGCTATAGTATATAAAGCACAGAAAAGCACATACACTCCAAGCATGATAGTTTCAGTAGGAATTTTTTATCAACTGAATTGCTGGAACACTAATGATGCACACGTCATAAAACATAGCGCACAAAGAAGCACATACGGGGCACATTACTACTATCATGATAAATGTTTACTTTTCTGATATTTGTTTATTAGTATTTACCTGTAGTCGCAATTTACAAACACATATGGACCATATTGTATGGACGCACATAATTATATAGCGCACAGTAAAGCACATACTTAGCACATTCAAAGCATTATAGTCTAGGGAGAGTTAGGTGACATTGGACTACAACTTAATGGAGCTATCTAAAACTCTTTTTACATAACTTGAGTGCTGCAGTCTCGCGCACTGTATAATAATATTTTTAGCTAATTTTCATCATTTTCATATTTAAATTTTACGGTTATAAAGCATGCAAAATTAATTTTTTGCACGACATGCGGAGAAAATACAATTTTCTTCTCGCGAAATAGTGAAGAAAGTAAATTTGCCTTCCCTAGAGAGGAAAGTAAGTAGTGCTATCACCAGTGTTATTTTACAATGAAATATTTTTAGAATTGTATAAGTAAATTTATTGTGATTCAATAGTGATATAGGTAACAACTGTAAACTATAATTTTAAAATTATCTTATACTTCCATTTGTCTACAATATTTAATTTGATATATTGACTGCAGTTTCTAAACGTCACTATGACAGATGACATAGTTATAAGTTCTAGTTCTGTTTCTTTTACATTTTTTAAATATGTCATGAAAAAAAATGTTGTGTCTAACACGAGAGGAAATTTCTTTTTCTACTCTTATATATAATATTGGTTTTTGAATTAGATACATAATTTTAGTTTCATGTGAAGGTTTTTCCACCAAAATAATTAGGAAAGCAGGAAATTACAAAACCATAATTTTACAAATTATATACCTATGTTCGGGTATCGCGCTCAGTCAACAACTTGTAAATTTTTTACCATGACTTGGGGGTAACCAGTCCTTATGATTGTAAGTGGACAGTACACCACAAGGGATATTTTTATGCAGTTAAAACTAATTTGTATATCTAATCTGATTCGAACTTAATTAATTAACTGTCATTCTCGTCATCGTTGCTTTTATTAAATAATCAATACCCTATTATTGAAAGAGTTAAATTTTGGTTTTATCTATCCAATTTACTCCCATGAAATAAAAACTAACAGATCCACCTATTTTGTTATCTTTCCCAATAAATAACCTATAACAAACCCATAAATTCCCTTAGTAGTCTATTCACCTCAAAGTATCAGTATTCACGTACATACATACGTTTCTGCATGAGGCGAAGTCGCGTTAACCGCGTAGCGCGCACGTAAGTTTTAAGAAACCTTACAAACGCGCCGAAGACAGTGAAGACGCGACCGGCTTTCTTGATTCGTTGAGTCAGCATCAGCAGAGAGAACCGCATCTATCCGGGGATATAACTTTTATGTCGGCTTTCATGGGGTTCGAGGTACCTTCAAAACAACATCTAGAAGTAATATACTCCCAGATGATTTATACAGAAGGAAAATGAACTGAATGAGACAAATATTTAACGAGGTGGTGGAGAGAATTTTATGGTGAAAATTAGGTTTTTTTTATTGTTATACGGTCTGAATTAATTAGCATTCGTGGTTGGTTGTAAATTCGAATTTGCAGATTTTCCATTGTCATTTCTATTCAGTACTTTACATCACATCATAAGGATAAATGTGGATTTGTGAAGCAGATTAGTTTCGAACCTAAGTTACAGCTTCACTGTCGGCCATGTTATTTTTAAGGGTGCAAGTTCTGTTTCATTAAGCGTCCCCTTCAAAGGTTGATATCTTCGATTATTGCTTGTTGAGCACTTTGGTTTTACAACTTGTAAAAGATATTTTCAGCAGTTTTAAAGTCGAAAATGAAATTTTTGTAACAAACATATTCATTTAAATATATGAGCGATCTTTTAATATGTACGTACCATACAATTTAACAATTTATTATTTGCAGTAAGACATGTATTATGTAATACATTATTGAAAGACCATGTACGAAAATCATGACCACCGGCGGGGTTTGAACATGTCTTCTGCTTACAAACTGCACAATAATGTACCTTGCTCTTCCTGTAATAGTATATTACGTAACACGAATTGTAAAAAGCTCATTACATGCGAGTGAAAAAGTTGTGCACGAGCCTTGGCGAGTGCAATAACTTCACGAGCAATGTAATTGCGTTACAATTCAAGTTATGTACTATACTTTATCTACGACCATAAGATAGTAATAAATGAAAAACTTCTTGGTAACAGTAACGTAATAATATATATTACATAACGTGTACAGTAAATACTTGGTAACAGTAACGTAATTATATATATATATATATATATATATATATATATATATATATATATATATATATATATATATATATATATATATATATATATATATATATATATATATATATATTACATAACTGATGTACAGTAAATCCTTGGCAACCGTAACTAAGCATTTACTATTCTTGTAAATTGTTTTTAATGGCCTACTTACTGATATGGTTGTAGATAAAGGTAATTTTATACCTGTTTTTGATACATTTATAAACTAATTTCTATTTACATTATATTATCACGCTAAAAATAAGCTTGTTCAACTATAAGTTGGTAACTAGAAATTTACATTAATTTGTCTCTGAAAAAGAATATGTCAGTAGATCCGTACTAACAGTAAATTCAATGAACATGTAAGATCTTGGAGATTAGTGAAAACCGATTCCAATGTCACAAAACATCTTTTGGAGAACAAACATGTAATAATGCAAGAGTCTTTAAACGAATTGCATATCATTAAGAAAGAACTAAAAATGAGCGTCTTAGAAGAATATGAAATTAATAAAGTTTTAAAGGAAGGCAAAAACTAACGAACAACTTATTTTTGAAACAATCAAGTGTTTCACCTTGTATTAAAGACTACATTTTACACACAACGTATATCAACGTGGCATACCAAAATTTTCTCCGATACGGGTGCATTGAAGTTGAAATTTGCGAATAATTCTTTCGATATCCAGATAATATTTCCTCCTTCAGTATGTACACTGTGGAAAGAATATTACCTTCCATGATATCCCGTAGATATCTCGATGATATCCTATTATAAATTCATTTCTAATTTCACGCGGTTGAAATAGTTCACCGCGGGAAATTCAAACAGAAATGAAATGCAAGCAAAGACATCGGGGTTGCGGATAGGAAACGGTTGTCGAATGGTAATATTACATCGTGCATCTCTTTGTGCGAATGTGAAATCTCATTGTAGACAGCTTCAAGTTGCTGTTCTCTGTTCAAATTCCACTGAGCTCTGATCTCAAAACATGAGATTGGAAATATATTGAGGATGTACAGGCAAAACGAGATGAGAATATGAAAATGCATTTTGCAAGATTGCAGTTGCGGAATCTTGAAATAATTAATTTTATAAGTAGCTCCTTTAAAAAATCTGATGTGGCCAGCACATGACCTCCCGCGTCAACTGCCACTAATTTTAATTATCGTTTCAATATTATATTTTAAAATTATTCTTTTTCGTAATAGCAAAATGTTTAACGATCAAGATATCGAAGTTTGAAACACAGAATTATAAATTTGTAATAAAATATAATAATTAGGTAAATGGTGTTATTTGAGGAAAATTTATCTTTAACCGATTGTAGACAATGATTTTTTTTTAAATAATTGTATAATATTACTTTATTCGTCCAGTTAATTAATATAAAGAAATTATTATTCAAGTAAAGTAAGTACAACAGTTTGTGGATTTGTACCAAAATTAACTGGGCTTTTAATATTATTATTTGAACCATAAATATAAAATTTAATAATTAAATGTTCATTATCCATTCATATATTTTCGATCGTCTGAGAATACAGGTTTTAATCAAAACGTCAAACATTTTGTTGCTATAGAAATATTTAAAAAACTTCGACCATCAGCATAATCGCTTAGATAACATTATATAGGTACCTACATAACGAGTAACTATCGTTTTGGCTTAATTATTATCGATTGAACAATCGTTAAAATCTATAAAAATATAGTGGCAGAGTATTTATTAATGTATATAAAACATTAAAAGTTTGATTAAAAAATCTTTTTATGTAGGTATCACAAAGTTCAATAGTAATGTCAATTTTAATATTAAAACCTCGACAAAATACAGTCATACAGTATCATTATTATGACATATGAAATGAATATTTAATGTATGTAGCCATGATTAATGACTGCAAATTTAACAACAGATAATTACATAAACGTAATTTATTTACGTTAATCCAACAAACTTGTAAATTAATTTATTAAATATTGCTAATTATCACCCCAATTACTATAAATTTTAGTACTACATTATAGAGAGCACATTTTACTAACTAATGCCATCCCAATATAGTCAATATATTTCGTACAAACAAAGCATGATATTAATTACTTTATTTTGAAGCACAAAATTCGACTGGAATTTGCTATCAAAATATGCATTTCATTTGAATTCTTCTGAAATTCCATTTAGCTTTTTATATCTTATTTTATCTGCTATAAAAGTCAATAAATTTTCAGTAAAAATTTCCGTTTCTTGATGCAATAAAACAAAATTACGATTGTATGAAATCTCAGAATTAACAAAGTCTTTGTATTTTTATTCTCCAATGAACTGAATAATTGAAAGTAAATATTTGTCAGTACAAAAATTGTCGAATAGGTAATTTTTGAGAACATTTCTTTGTATATTTCATCATCATTATCATCAGAAAATTTACATTATTATAATGAAGTAAGTAGCGCAATGTAATTTGAAAATTAGGATCTGTAATCTAGTAATATCTTTTAGAATATTTATTTATTTAATAGAGAGTTGCAGTTAAAGGTGTCCTAAAATTATGATCATGGTGTCAATCGATTCGGAATGAGGTCTATAAAAAATTGGCAAAATTTTTTTTAAAGAAAATATACAATTGAATAATAAACAAAAATATTTTCTTTCCAAAATATAAAAAGTACCTACCTACCTATAATTATAATTTAAAGAAAAAAAAACGAACTACCTATTTATTTATAACTACAGAAAATATATTTTAAGGCATGATTTAAAAAAATAATTATTTTAATCAAGTAACATATTTGAGAAAAAAAATTCCAAAAAACTTTTTAACAATACGTTTGTTTATAACAAGTTTGAAACAATAACAGTTTATTTATTTATTTAATAACAGTTTAAAAATTAAAAAAATATAATCATATGGCTTTTTTATCTCCTTAATAATGAATCAAGTAAAACATTTGGAAAAAAATAATTTTCAATTGCTTTATTTGATTTGTTAATTTTTTCTACACCTAAATTGTTAATAAAATTTGTTTTAATATAAATCATGCGTAATATAGCGGAGTGCGGGGTCGCCGCGTCGGCCGTTTCGAACGTTATATTCAACGATAAATATCACGGGAATAGATATTGAAGATAGAGTTCCGGGAATTTTTTTAGCAAATTTTCTGCTCTATCAGATTCTTTTAACCATTTTCCGTTATCTCTTATAGTTGTTGAGATATTAGCCAAAAAAACCAATCCTCTTTTTTAACTTTCATTATATTGTTTAGAACTTTTGAAATAATTGTTATGCCATTTTACAATTTTGACAATATTTTTTATAGTCCTCATTCCGAATCGAATGACACCAAGATCATAATTTTAGCAACCCTTTAACTGGAATTCTCTATTTTCACGCTAGACTATTATACTCACACGTTCAAAAACTGATTGCAATTCATGTAATTTATGCGTTAATTTAATTTTGTTTTATATGAACTTGCTTATGGTTGACCAATCACAGAACTGAAATGATGCAACAATAATGTGTAAGAAAATCTAGTGCGACAACACTAGATATACTGACTACTCAACATTACAACCCCAGTTAATATAGTGGTTCTAACAGCAACATCTTACATAAACATAACGTATTCATAATAAATTCTTTAAATATCTTACAAAAGACTGAAATAAATTAGTTTTAGACACTCTTCAAGCAATTAGATATGTTTAATTATTGTTCTAGGGAGGCAAATTCTTGCCAAAACCATGACAAGTAGTGAAGTAGGTAGTTTATCGTAGTATAATCGTGAAAATATACTCACTCGTACTTGAGCTTCGTATCTTGCCAAAATCATGACAAATAATAAAACAGGGAAATCAACTTACTTATTTTATCTATGACCATTGAAAATTATATTCAATATTCATAATTCAACATAATTGAAGATTAAACGAACTTACCTGTAAGTGAAGTTCAATCGAAATTATATGAGAGCCTCGTTCGAAGTAATTACAACTATGTAGTAACGCTTTGCCGGTACGATTATGTCACAATGTTTAGTAAAAACAAAAAACGTAATGTGTTACGTCCCCCTGGATTCCTCTGTCTCCGATCTCCGTGATAATATTTAATCATTTCGTTTAGAGCTGAAAGAAAATTTCTGCTATTTTCCTATGGGGTTGGGAAATGGGTGGGAGGTTGTAATTACTTCGAACGAGGCTCTCATATAATTTCGATTGAACTTCACTTACAGGTAAGTTCGTTTAATCTTCAATTATATTTCGAGCCTCGTTCTCGTAATTACAACTATGTAGATGTTTAGATTTATGAAAAAGCTGAAATTTTATTGCTATATTTTGCCCTAAAACCAACCACATACTTAATAACAAACCAGCATTGTTATAGTTATCTATTTAGGATTGTAACCCCAAACTTTTCCTTATTATAATTAGACACAATGTCTATTATAACACTTTGCAATATCTGACAATTCAGCGACCAGCCAGCTGTGTTTCTTATTACTTACATCCAAACTAATTCCTCTTACACCCTGCTAATGTTGACGCATGTCTTGTACTATGCGCTGAAAACCGGCTTTATATTAATTCCACCTTCATCTGAAACTGTTTTAATTCATCTAGAAAAAGTTTGTGCACCTACAGCTGTATGTGGTTTATTCCAGGAAATAAAACCATTTATTGGTATGCCGCACTAATTTGGTTTTCTCTAAATAAAGGTTTAGTACTAGTCACACGTAAATTAGGTTTTTCTAAGAAAATCTAGAAAAAATTGATTTCGGCTTGGTGCTGAGGTTTCAATGAAAGAATTTATCTCAATTTCAATGCCGGTCTGTGTTTGATGAATATTATTTATCTCAATTTCTGCTAAAATTTGGACTCTATGCACTGAAACTAGTGCAAATAAGGTACTTAATCTTTTTGTTAGATTTTTTAATGATAATTTATCTAAATGACTTTCAGTTGCTAATTTATCTAATACCTATACGATATTAGTATCCCATATTTTACTGAATCTTAGGAAATAATGGTTTCAATCTGAATATTCCCTTTAAAAATCTCTTTATAAAAGTGCTATTTGTTAATAGGCCCCTAGAATATAGGAAATTGCCGACCGTGATGAATTGGGGTTGCCGTAAACCGCACCTTGTATAAATTGAAATACTAAAATATCTAAAATATCAAAAAATCAAAACGTGACTCGAGTCACCGGGTATGATAGCTGTAGATTTCCCCTTTCACCGCAACTTTGAATAATAAAAATATACATTTTTACCCAAGTTATTGGACTTTTGTCCGCCCGCTCCTGTGTAGATGCATGGAGCATGCTCTCCGGCATGCAGCGCAGAAGCTCAAAATCCAGGGTGCGCTTGGGCCCGTTTATCTCGGAAAACGGTCATATTTTAGAGAAAAATCATAAGGACCATTTTTTGATCTTGATTTTTCTCTAAACAAAAAATTCTCTAATTGCTATATTTTAGCAGATATTGGCGGAAAAACGATTTTTGGAACCTTTGGGACTTTTTCTCCCCCGTAAAAGAAAATTTTTTACAGAACTTTTTCTTATTTTAAATTATCTGTCAATCCCGACAAATTAATATAAAAATTACATTGATGAGCGATTTTGTCAAGGTTGGACCCTTCATTTACTGGACTATAAGTTATATTCTGTCGTCATAAACAACTCATATCCGTGACTATCACAGAACAAAATTTTTAGTTTATAAAAAACCCCCTGATATTGTTTTAGCGTTGCGCCCGATAAAAAAGATATTAAAATATCAACAGTGGCTGGCGAATAATTTAGAGTTTCGATTTCGAACGCTTCCCACACAATCTTTCTGCTATTAAGGATAGATTGGTTGCAAATGGGTTAACTTATGTTCTGCAAGAGGATAACAATAATGTATTAGCAGAGTGACAAACTAATGGTTTATCTTTTAAACTAACAAGAAAAGGAAACCAGGTTGCTTACCAATATACTAAAATTCCCTCTGCTTAATCTTCTATAATTTTATGTAAGACCTTTAAAATCATAGCAAACGGTGGAAACGCATAATTATATAGGTTTTTCCATGATATAGTGAGTGCATCAACAATAATTAAACAATAAGGATCACTATGCCATGAACAGAACTTTTCAAATTTAGCATTTATTTTCTTTTGGATGGTATATACTAGGCGTAAAGCCAAATATTTTTCTGTTCGCACAATTTTGCTAAATTATGTAATTTGTTAAGTTGCGCTCCACTCATTTTATTAACATATGAGATCGCTGTTGTATTGTCTATTCTCAACCAGCTTTCGCAATTTACTTTAACTCTTGCAAATCAGTGAAGGTATATAAAATTGCCAGTAAATACATATAGTTCATAATATGTTCTTTTCTTTAAGCACGATTCCAAAGACCCTGTGCAGTTTGACCTGCACAAAATATACCCGAGCCCTGCTTCGAAGTATCAGGAAAAATTATTAAATTCAAATCGAATTTGAAATGTCTTTTGGGATTTTTAGAACTTAAATTATTTATCGACCATTTAATTTTGTGTTTAATTTATCGGGTAAAAACATAATTTTATCCAAATCGCCGTTACTTTTAGACAGAGCTATGTTTTTATCTGTCTCCAACTGCTTTTGTGTAAAGCCAGCTGTACAAAAGAACTGATTGAAATTAATTTCTTTCCCAACAAAAATTTTATTTTGTTAATTAACATAATTTTCTTATGTAATTCCAACAAGTAATTACTAGAATTTATAATAACTCTAAATATAATATTTAGTACTAGGTGTTAAACTACTTTTTTCAAATATTTAGTACAACCCATGGTATTGTAAACGATCAATAATCTTTCGCAAATTAGATAAACAATGTTCAAATGAATTGCCGAAATACAAAAAATCATCTAAATAAAAGTTATAGAACTCCTTGCTATCTTAAGCTCTGTACTACTATCCTCATAATTTTTGTAAAATGAAAAGGACTTGTATAAAGTCCAACGGCAAACCAGTGAACTGATACAATTTGTTATTGTAAGAAAAACTCAATATTTGCTGCTACTGGAAATTTAAAAAAATATATACATCCTTTAGATCCCAGTGGGCATCTAAATGAACCGGGACTAAGTAATTTAGTCGCTTTTCTGGTGTTCTCCATTTTCAAACAGTTGGTGAAAATAATTTATTGAATTCTGTATAGCAATATGTAACTGTGTTCAGTTATTTTTAGTTACCTTTGGCACAAATTTTTGCTTTAGCTGACTAGCGAAGGGCAACTCGTAACCCTTAATGCAGCTCAACTACAAAGGTATCCTTTGTAAACAATTTCCATATTTGTTAGAAACTTTAAGACGACCAGCACTTACCTCTCGAATTACTATTGCTGTGTTGTCGTCGTTGAGACTGCATGTTTACAGCTGACCGGCGTTAAGTTTTCGCTGAAAACCTGAACCTTGTTTGTATCGCTGCAGCTCGGTTGTGAGTCTGCGAAACTACAACTCGGTTTTTGGGCCTATGCTGTCGCACCTCGAGCGCCCATCTGCGCCTGTGTAGCCCTGAGGTGGTGAGCGTTTCCAGTTATAAAATATTGAACCCACTCCTCTTCTGACAAAATATTGGATAGAGTTTTTCCAATTTCAGTTATTGCAGTCCCTAACTGGTTCTGCGAGTCCAGAAAATGATTGTCTCTTTTGAGACTAATCTGGCAAAAGAGCTTTTATTTCGGGTTTCAGTTTTGGTGCGGTAAAGTAGGGAACTTCGCTAGAAGCGTATTTTGTGAAGTTATAATTTTTTAGTCGCCTTTCCGACCTCTGTCCTGATCCAGTTATTCTATTGTTTTTCAGCATCTGGATGCAGATGCGTGTTTGTTGCATGAAGAGTGGTTCGATTTCGAATTGGTTAATGGGTAAATATTTCGGAGATACGAGAATCTCCGATGCTAATTAGTCTGACAAGGCTAGTAATTTACTTCTCGAATGACTAATTGCATATTTTTCTTCTTTTAAGAAGTTTGAAAATATTTACTTTTAGGATAAGTAATATGCATGTTTTCATTTTTGTAAAATTTAAATCAATAAGATCCATTTTGTAACTGCTTCACTACTTGCGTGAGTTTCAGTTATATAATTGCAGATGTTTCACCACTTGTGTGAACTCGTACTGCTAATTAAGAGGTCAATTAAAACAGACTGTTTAATCTCTCGTGTTAAATTAATCTAGCTGCTAACTGTTAAAATATATACCTTTTGGGATGAGTAATATGCATAATGTTTTAATCTTTATAAAACCGAAATCGATAAGATCCATTCAGTTATGTAATTGCAGATGTTTTACCTCCTTTGTGAACTCGTACTGCTAACTAAGAAGTCAAATAAAACAGTGCTAAACTAAGACTTCGAAGTATAAGGGTTCTTGCCCCTCTATAAGAGTTCTTGCCTCTCTATAAGGGTACTTGCCCCTTTTTGCTAACTAAGAAGTCAAATAAAACAGAGCTAAACTAAGACTTCGAAGTATAAGGGTACTTGCCCCTCTATAAGGGTACTTGCCCCTTTATAAGAGTACTTGCCTCTTTATAAGGGTACTTGCCCCTTTATAAGGGTACTTGCCCCTTTATAAGGGTACTTGCCCCTTTATAAGGGTACTTGCCCCTTTATGCTAACTAAGAAGTCAAATAAAACAGTGCTAAACTAAGACTTCGAAGTATAAGGGTACTTGCCCCTCTATAAGGGTACTTGCCCCTTTATGCTAACTAAGAAGTCAAATAAAACAGTGCTAAACTAAGACTTCGAAGTATAAGGGTACTTGCCCCTCTATAAGGGTACTTGCTCCTTTATGCTAACTAAGAAGTTAAATAAAACAGTGCTAAACTATGACTTCGAAGTATAAGGGTTCTTGCCCCTCTAAGAAAAATACCGATTCAACATTATAAAAACAAAAACATATGCAAAACCGCATCACCCTCAATTTAATTGTTATAGTTATAAGTGTATAACCAACTTTCGGACTTGTAATAAATGCAATAATCTACTTATTGAAAACAAAATTCGAAAATCATGACCACCACCGGTAATAATTTACCTTGTTTATATTCTAACATTTCCTCTGAGGAAGAAGAATTTGAATTTGCCGAGGACTGCGCTATTTTCCTTTCGAGTTTCCATTTTTCCTCATCCGCGAGTCTCTATCCTCTCTTCTTTTCCCAATCTTCTTAAATAATTGCAGAACACTGTACACTAACTTTATAACATTTAATTAATCGGAGCCGATGTGACCACAACCGCACAAGAAAGCGTAATGATTAAATATTATCACGGAGATCGGAGACAGAGGAATCCAGGGGGACGTAACACATTACGTTTTTTGTTTTTACTAAACATTGTGACATAATCGTACCGGCAAAGCGTTACTACATAGTTGTAATTACGAGAACGAGGCTCGAAATATAATATTGTATTATGCGTTCATTATTCAACATGACTGTCATCTGTAATTTCATCACATCAAAATATGATGTTCAGTTAATATTTTAATTAATACAAATTTGTAAAGAATTGTTTTATTTAAGAAGTCGTACATAAAACGTTGTATTTCGTATTTGAGTCGTACACTCGGATGATTATACACTCGTCTTCAGCTCGTAATAATATACTATAATATTCTGTTTTTGTCAATAATGACATACGGTGGGAATTCACTTTTTCCAATACAGTTTTTCCAATCTGTTTTCCAGTCCGTTTTTTCCAATGATTATTTTTTCCAATAGGTAGTGCATGATAATTTTTCCAATAATGCATTTTTCCAACGATACATTGTTTCTCATAAAACTATTATTTAATTTACGTTAAGGTTAAGGTTAGGTTAGGTTAAATTGGAATACATGAATATTTGAAAAAAGAACTCGCGAAAAATAGGCAATTGGAAAAATAATTCGAGGAAAAAATGGATATTGGAAAAAAATTATTAGAAAACAATTCACTGGAAATAATGGTTTGAAAAATGTGTCATATAATCATGACATACTAAAAGAGCAAGTGAAGTAAAAAAATAAATTTTTCGAAAAATGTAATAAAAAGTTAAAATTTACATGCTAATTTTTAACACGCGAAATGACAGTTTTTAAATATTAGAACGTGTGTTTGGTTTGCTGTCACATTGATTAATTTGATCATAATTGTCAAAAATGTTTCTTTACATTTTTACTAATTGGGATATATTTTTCAAAAAAACGTTGTTTCATACTCGATTGCGAAATGCTTTTGCTTTCTCGAATCATTTTTTTGGTCGCTATGCTCGCAATAAAAACTTTCATCCTTGAATGCAAAAGTATCTTTTCGCAATCTAGAATCAAAAATAACTACATTGAATAAAAGCATTTATTTTATTTATTAAGGGTGAATATTTGTCTAAACATTCTTTATGATTTGATATCACAAAATGATTCCGCAACATCAAGCCTCTGACTGCGCCACTGGAAAATAAAATCTTGAATACAAAGTACGTATTTCAATGTAATCAGGGCCGTTTGGAAGTGTAAATTCCCCACAAAGCGTGTTTAAACTCCCAGCTGGCGAGTAAACATAAAACATTTTATTGCTTCGTTGGAAATAAGAATACACCGTCTATTTGTGTATAATTAATTTTGAAGATCGCTGACTTGAAAATAAAATTTGCAAATGAATTTAGTTTTCTTAAAAAGCATTTACAGCTAAAAGCTTTTTGGAAGTTCTATTTGCACATTAAAATGTTAAAGAGCGTCACGGTCATGGGGAAGTTTAGCCTGATGAAAAATTCATAACTGTAAATTTTCAGTTTTGTTTGAATTTTGTGTTGATGTTGAATTTGATTGAAAGCGTGCACCATACATCAAAAACATGTCAAGCGCTTTTATGAGTGAAATTATAACACTCAACAAATATTTACTCTCATCACAGGGACCACAATCTGTCTCATATAAACAAAAATAAGGCCGATTATACTCGTATTACAAAGTATAACCGATATCTTCCTGCAAGCTTTTTGTAATTAATATTTTTGGAATAGAGCAAATATTTATTTTCGTATTTTTAAATAAAATTTAATATGAATTCATTTATTCAAATTAAAGTTTTTACGAAAGTAAGTTATTGAAACTTATAGTCGGGGAAGTAATAGGTACTGCAGTGGCCACAGAATATTTTTAACTTTATGAGAGATATAACATTTTCTTATCTTATTCTCATCTTTCTTACATTTATGTCTCTTTATCTGCTCTCAAAATTATTAGTACTTTAGTATAGGGAGTAGGTAGCTACGTCTAAATAAATTATATATAATTTTATTGTCCTCACTATCTTGCGGAAGTTCGCGTCGAAATTTAAGGTGATTCTTAATTCCTGATTTGTATTTCATTGTTGAACGTTGAAGGAAGTAATTTAGCAGACGAAACAAAATTATCACGCAAAACTTTACAACAAGATTAATGCGAGAACTCGAAAACATCAAATATTAAAAACGCAAAGAAAGACGCTACTTTACGTCTTTATTCAAGAGTTGAAAAGTGTTAAAACTTCGAAGCCATTAAGGTCGTAATAAGGTCAAACTACGTGCTTACTTTACAAATAACACTGCGAGTTCAATTTTATGGAATTTTACTAAACTCGACGAGGGAATTTTCACGTAAATTTTGAAGTAAATTCGCTAGTTCACTGTTTACAATAATTAGAATTTTAAATTAATGCATCTGATAAAAGTTATTCTACCCACGAGCCTACAAACTTTACCAATAAAAAGCGAAGCTTTACGTTAATTTTCACGCACGGCAAATAGTTTTACAGTTCTCGTTGAACTACATGCATACGAAAACATCACGACGATATCATTTTCTTTTTAACCCTTTTAATTCCAATATTCAATAATTTATCAATTTACGCCATTCTATTGTCCAGTGTCCAGTGTAACGAAATAATTTTTACTGAACAATATGTATCAAGATCATAAAATTAAGTCTTCTGGTATTCGCATAAACTGTGGGCATCTATGATTTTTTTAGTTTCGTCAAATTATATTTTACCACTAGGCGTAGTGTGATGAGTAAATTTGCCAGAATTTATTTTTGGGGCATATTCTCCAGAAATATTCTCGGGAATAATCCAAGAGGTTGATAGTTTTGTTTATAGAAATTAAATTTTACTATAATATTAAAGGTTACAAACTTATACATTATCTATTCTATTAAATGAGCAAGGAATTGTATGTTTTTACGGTCATGCTATCTCGAAAACGGCTCTAACGATTTTCTCGAGAGTTGGTATATGAGAGGTTTTCAACCTCAGGAATCTAACGGACCAATTCAAATTTTCCAGAAAACTCGTTTTCAGCGAGTTTTTCGTTGTTCAAAAATACACTAGGCGACGCCTACTCGAATATTTTACTGTATACACTTCTGAGCGTATGTAATTGCCGCGCTGTGACTCTACCTATGACCATACCTATTAAATAAAATTTTTAATTCCCACATAAATTCTTACCTGATGTGAGGTGGTCAAAAACTCTACCTATGGCCATACCTATTAAATAAAATTTTTGATTCCCATATAAATTCTTACCTGATGTGAGGTGGTCAAGAATGGTACCTATGGTCATACATATTAAATAAAAAAAATTATTAACATATAAATTCTTACCTGATGTGAGGTGGTCAAGAATAGTACCTATGGTCATACCTATTAAATAAAATTTTTGATTCCCACATAAATTCTTACCTGATGTGAGGTGGTCAAAACCGGTACCTATGGCCATAGCTATTAAATAAAATTTTTAATTCCCATATAAATTCTTACCTGTTGTTAGGTGGTTAAAATCGGTACCTGTGGCCATACCTATTAAATAAAATTTTTGATTCCCACATAAATTCTTACCTGATGTGATCTGGTCAAGAATGGTACCTATGACCATACCTATTAAATAAAATTTTTGATTCCCATATAAATTCTTACCTGATGTGAGGTGGTCAAGAATGGTACCTATGGCCATACATATTAAATTAAAAAAATTATTATCATATAAATTCTTACTTGATGTGAGGTGGTCTAGAATGGTACCTATGGTCATACCTATTAAATAAAAAATTTTATTCCCACATAAATTCTTACCTGATGTGAGGTGGTCAAAAACGGTACCTATGGCCATACCTATTAAATAAAATTTTTGATTCCCATATAAATTCTTACCTGATGTTAGGTGGTCAAAATCGGTACCTTTGGCCATACCTATTAAATAAAATTTTTGATTCCCACATAAATTCTTACCTGATGTGAAGTGGTCAAGAATGGTACCTATGGCCATACTTATTTAATAAAATTTTTGATTCTCATATAAATTCTTACCTGATGTGAGGTGGTCAAGAATGGTACCTATGGCCATACCTATTAAATAAAATTTTTGATTACCATATAAATTCTTACCTGATGTGAGGTGGTCAAGAATGGTACCTATGGCCATACCTATTATATAAAATTTTTGATTCCCATATAAATTTGTACCTGATGTAAGGTGGTCAAGAATGGTACCTATGGCCATACATATTAAATTAAAAAAATTATTATCATATAAATTCTTACCTGATGTGAGGTGGTCAAGAATAGTACCTATAGTCATACCTATTCCACATAAATTCTTATCTTATGTGAAGTGGTCAAAAACTCTACCTATGGCCATACCTAATATATAAAATTTTTGATTCCCATATAAATTCTTACCTGATGTGAAGTGGTCCTGAATGGTACTTATGGCCATACCTAATGCAGAATAATACCGTACAAGATGTTTACCAAGATGAAGATTTTTTCCTTGAATATTTGGAAGCCTTTTACATTAGAAAATCTTCAAATTAGCTTTTAATACTTAAAATCATTTACTTCTGTTTGTTATGTTTTACTGCTGGTTTTTCAAAAATTTATTAATCATTTGTTATTTTAAAATTTATTATTTTGTATAATTTATTAAATAATATTTATTGTGTTAAAAATGTTTTAATTTTATTTCAACTAAGTAACCATTCCAACATCCTTTTAAATAGGTAGATCAAAAAATAAATTCACAAAAAAAATCACAAAAATGATGTGTAAAGAAAATTTTATAATTTATTTTCATCGGGGATAGATAAAAGTTAAGATGACCGGAAAAATATATACATGCAATTTTTAGTAATATAGCATAAGATAAGATATAAAACAAAGCAAGAGTTTGGCTAATGAGACCAGATCGTAGATCGGCATCCCGATATTATATTTTTATAAAGAATAAAATGTTTTACACATGTTATTTTTAAGGCACGTGCTAGTAAATTGTAATATACTTTGATCATAATTGGGATTATTGTAAAAAATACTGTTATTTTTAAAGATATTATATTCAACTGTAGGTATGTCACTACGTCAGTTATATTCTCGTGCGATCTCACAATTCAAAAATCAGTAGACCAAATACAATTCCTTCTACGTATGTCTAACAACCACCATCAAACCTAAAACATAAAATTCCTCGTAGAAAAGCCTTAGCTTCGACTTAAACGATGTCCGCATCCACATTTCTTCCATACAAACTTAGTCATGTGCTTCTAATGTGTAATACGTCCGACACTTTTTGGGCTTCGCTGTCCAGCTCTCGAACACACAGAAAGAATCACAGAAATAAATATGTGCGCTGTATGCTTTCGTAGGCATTTCAATACAAGCAAAGGATAGATTCCGCGTATTTTCATTGCTTTATAAATCAAATTTATATGGGATTCCCTTTCAGACCAATCGTATTTAAAAGATACGCTTGGAATTCTACTGTCCGAGAAGAAATATCGCCGGATACCAACGGGTAGAGCAAGGTTTCGTGTTCGGATTGAGATTAAACTGTTTATTGAGATTTTATTTCCAGACACAAGATTGTTTTACCCGTTTTACCTTAATTATTTTACAATTTTACAATAAAACTACCTACGCCCCTATTCCTGATTTAATGATGCAGATAACAAAATATAACCCACACAAATAACCACTGTGTGCGGTTTTTAATTCAAACGATATTCATATATATTTTGAAAATTTCATGTAGGACAAGTTAAAATGTTGAAGGAGGGAGAGACTACCGTGGTTGATATTTGAGTAGAATTAAAAATAAACAAAAATTATTAATAAAAAACTAACAAAGATAATATCAATGCTCAGATGGCTCAGACGTATATTGATGCAATGCAAGTAATAACGAAAAGAAGAACTACGAAGGAATAAAATGGAATGTAATATTTTATAAAAATTAATGACTTATGTGAGTTGTCTTCTAAGATATTTATCAATAAATTACACAGAAAAAAACTTACTACTATTAACTTTTGTTCTATTATACAGTATACTATTATTATATTTATAACTGAAAACATGAATTGGAGCTCCCATATCGATTACCTAGTTTTTTGATATGTAAACTACGACAGTTTGTTTCACTTATAACATTACTGATGTTCTACGTTTATAGTTTCCAATCTAGTATCATCATCACATAATGCCGTTGTTGTTTGGGGAAATTCAGTACCGGCCAATATAATATTTATGTTACAAAAACAGATATAAAATTTTTAACATTCCCCTTCTCTATTTATCTACGAATGCCTGCTTTTCGCAAAACGAAATGCAAGCCTTTTTCTACATAACAAAGATGTTTACTCCTATTCCACACGGCAATCAAATAACTTGTACATTTAAAAATGTAATTTGGCCAGTAGCACTAAAAACCCTTTGTTTGTATGCGCAAGCCTGTATAATCACTTACGCGAAGAGCTTAGAAATATTTCCAGTCTTAATTTATAACAATATAAGGTTAAAAATTACTTCCTAATCAAATGCTATTATAGTGTTAATGAATACTTCTGTAATTAATGTTTTCGTTCTATATTTTGGCATGTTTCTCTTTGACCTTTTCGTCTTACTTTTATTATTATTCATTTTTTTATTTCTCGTATTTACAGATATTTTTGTATATAGCGGCCTATTCAGGCAAGTATATCTACAACAAATTGTAGCAGTAGTGTAAGTAGTATTTCATTAAAGTATCATGATGTGTTTTACTTTATATGTATTTTATGGTTCACAGTTACTGAGGTTGTTATTATTATGGTGTTTATTTTCTTTTTGTTTTAAAAGGTTGACAATTTAGTATTTATTATTATTATACAGTATGTTCAACTTTGTGTGTTCCAAAAAATTCTCAGAGATTCTTAAAAAATGATGATGAAAGGTACTGATTGTATAGCAGTTTAACTGAATTTGCGACTAAAGTAGTTATACTTTTCTCTTTTTGAGGTAGGTACTAAATTGATTTTGTATTTGGTCAACTATAAAATAGCCTTTAGGTACTATATTTAATAGTTGCATCTAATTTAATTTGCCTGTTATAATAATTGAATTGAATATTCATATGACTGTAAACATGAATGCACTCTCTAAATTAAATGAGTGTTGTGATATTACAATTGTCAACAAAGAACGTTTATTATGTATTTGCGATAGTAAGTCATCGCAAAATTTAATTCCTCCTAAATTAATAATCGTATGTCTGCCACATGTAACGTAATTCTCGTACAAAGAGTATGACAATTTCAACTAAAATCCCTTGGCAAAACTAACAGAATTTCATCGTGTAGTTATTAGAGTCAACAAATAATATTCCCCATACCGTCCTCCCTTGTTATCATAAAGCTAATAGTCGCGTCAAAGTACTTTGGATAATGGAAAATTAATTTAAGAAAACAGAGATAGAACATTCTATTGAATCTGTAGATCAAAGCAATGCTATGTGTCAACCAAACGACATTATGTAAATGTTCGGAGAATATTTGCAGTAGGTTAGCGATAATCATTTACATAATTTATTTATACGGAGTAAGTATGTGAAAAGGATTTTTGAATATTTTACCGGGAATTTGAATTTGAATTACTCTTTGTGGGCGGCAAATGAAGTTATGAATTTAATGGGGATATACAAAGTCAAGATATTTTTATATGATACCGAGTTTGATACCTATTATATGATATATTTAAAAATAATATGAATGTTTGCTGTTTAAGATAACATGCTCAGTTTGTTTCTTAAATTAACAGACGTGAAAAAATCAATATTAATTCTGACCAATAAATTGTTTAACTCCACTTAAAATTAAGAAATGCAAATGCAGAAAACATTAACATAAATCAATATTTAATAAAAGCATCTGGCATTTTTTAAGTAATGTATTCCCTTTTATTAGAGATACTGTTTGAGCGATTCAAAATATTAATTATAAAGTCTAAATGAAACGAAACACAAAAACAATGTTTGTGTAATTTGGTAAAATTTCCATTTCTGCCCCGGTGCGCTGTTAGGATATTAATGAATCCTTCTTAATGACAGCTGGTGTAATGTAATGTAACTAATTATTTTCATTAAATTTTCGGCTGCCGGTGTAAAAAACATTAAAATTCCAATAATGATTGTTGGTGTTATGATTTGCACCCCTAAAAACCAGCAAAAATCTGATATTCCGCGCATCTGCGCGAACAGTTTCATGAGCTTTATTTTAACATTTTTTAATTCGTGCTGAAAATATGAGCGATGTGAGTGGTAACTTGAGATTTGGTCAGACTTTTTCTGTGCATTTTTTGTCGTTGATTATAATTAGGGCTCTAATTAAACGACACATTAATGAGGGCGCAATACTAGCACACTAATGAGACAAAGCTTTGATCCTCCATTATTAACGTGACGTCATCTGCACCCTACTATTCTTTGATTTATCTCAAGTTAGCTGCTTTCGGTAAAAAAATTCATTTGAGAATTTTAATGCAATAATAATACGAAATGGATAGGATTTAGTTTTATTTATTTTCAATTTTCTTAAGGCCGGAATGTAGCTGTCCACGATTTCGTCGAGAAAAAGGAGAGATATATACAGATTTAGTGTGTCGAACAAAGGCAGCAATAGCGAACGCGCTCTAAAAGTGGCATCGTATTTGTATGATATTGTATTTATAAGACAAAAGAAATAATCAAACGCGTTATTTATATACTGTATAACATGTTACCTACAGTGCGACGCATGAATTTTAATAGATTTTGTATTAAAAATGCCCTAAATTAAACATGTAAAAGTAGTATTTTTCTCTTTATTCGGCATTTTTTTAAAACAATACTATGAAAAAATTTGGAAAAATCGATGCGTCGCACTGTAGAATGAATATTATATATTGTCGTAAAAAATTTCAATGATCTTACGTTAGTATTAGATTCAATATTATACAAACCGTAGAGCACTGTTTTACCTCTTTCTCATACAGCTACATTCCCGCCTTAACAAGCGATTGAACAGCTATAAAATATATGTTTATATGTACCTACTGGTACTGGTACCTAATATGAACGAGAAACTAATAAAGGATAATAGATATTAATGATACAAGTTTGATTCAGGTGATACTAATTTATGTGTTTGAATATTTTTAATTTTTATTTATATAATTTTAAATGGGCACCGGATTGTACGTATAGGTACATTTATGTTTATAAGTCTAGATATGGCGAGAGTTTGTGTGCTATGGCCATATCAGATTTTCAATATTCAAAATATACATTTCTATTTTAGCATGCATCTCAAATATGAATTAAAAATTAATCTAAGAGTATCTAGTGTCTACCTAATTCACATAAATATTACTACAATAAGTTTATATATTTATTTACCTTTAAATCGCTAAATATATACTATTGGTAATCGGTACTTGCAATCAATAATAAATTGACAAACACCTGTAGAACTGGAACTATTTTCTATAGAATATATTATTCACTGTGAATTATTTTAGCAAATTCATGACCTCCTAATTTAATAATCTCTAAACTCTAAGCTTTTATTTACTTTTATTAATATTGCGTGAGTTAAATTATGCGATTCCCTTCTGTTAATTTTTATGTTCTCAAAGGTAAAAACTTTGTCTTCAGAAGGGAAAATGTTATCATTGGGTACAGTGCTTTTAATGAAATTTTTATCATAATTTTTGTGGTCTCAATCTCAACTTCTTAATTAACTAAGGCAAAGATCCTCAGAGGTTGCAAAGCCTTTATATTTACACAAACCTGATTTTTAAATATCATTAAAACTTTAGATAACTTCAAAATTTGTCTTTGTTTTTAATTAGAAGTACACAGGGAGATATAAAAATGTCTAGGGAAAAATATTGCTCATTATATTAAGGTAAACAGATTTAAGAACAACCTCCCTTAGTGAATATCTCCATAAGGGCGCGCGAGTTAGCGTTTCGGGTAAATTTACCCGGAATTAAGTGAAGCAGCCATGCGATGTATATTTTCTTTCTTTGGTTATTGTGTAGATCTAAATTTTGCGCAAGTATTTTACCTCGCTCGTTTCATTTACATCCCATTTAGGTGTTATTTTAAAGCGTCAAATGAAGTCATTAGACAACTCAAGTCGGCCAGGTGAAACATTAGTGTGAAATATAATTAACTTATAAACTTTAACATCCCTAATTCACTTTGCTAACTATGTTAACGCTGGTTTTATCCCCTTGTCTATTAGGGGAGGTAATATTTACAGTTTCACTGCAGTATTATTGAAATACATTGTGTGAAGAGAATTTTGACGTTATTATAATATTAAATTCAACACTGTTAATGCATGGAATACCTAATGGTATTTTATGCATTGTTAATACTATAATATAGTTTTCATCGGAAAACGAAAATATAAAATTTAAATTTTGTAAATATTATTCTGTTTAATGTGACGAAATAATTTTTGATGATAGGACCTACTATCGTTTCGTTTTGATTTTAAGTATACACAAATTACAGAAATCAAAAGTTATAAAAAGAACGTTAACAAAAATTGAATTGCACCGCCTTCAGAAATGTATTCTACGCATTATTAGCTTTATTAAAAAATATTTTAATATTTGTATTGTACCTATTCCGAACTATTCGGAATGAGCTGTATTTGTCTTTAGTGTTTTTCAAGTTTAATTATTGTTTTTATTTTGCGTCACCTTCAAATCGTTTCCTAAAGTACCTACCTGCTTATTACGAGTATATTATTTACAAAAATAATCAATTAAATATTTTTTTTTTAATTTTTATAGCATACCTATTTATGAAGGCGATTTGTTTTTAAAAAAAATTTAATTCATGCTTTTTAGTGATTATAGTTTAAAATGATTTAAAAAATTTAATATTCTTTAAAAATTTACAGTGTTCTCTCATTTATAAAATAGTGTTTCCACTTTTAATTTATTCTACAATTGAGTAGACAAACAAAACAGACAACTCGATAATCGAAAACGAAAGAAGCGTCAGCTAGAAACCCAAAATAATAATCAATGACGATAGGAAAAGAGTTGTTTTGAAGCTATTAACGAGAACATCAGTTGATATCTCAGAGAACGCTGCTATTTTGTTATTCGCTTTTGAAACCGTTGGCCTCCATTTTAAATAAAATGGCGTATTCAAATTAAGGTATAATATTCTTAAAATACTAATTTATAACAACGTTTACAATTTCGTCTAGGTGTGGGTCAAACAAGTAGTTTTTGGGGTGATCGCCATTTTGATTCAAGATGGCGGGTTAAAGTTTTTCTCAGGAATCAAATACTTATATACCTAATTATTTTTCAAATTTTGTTCAAATTGATCACACAGTTTCTGAGATAGCTAACCACTGTTTTGTTTTCGAGATGGCTGCCTAAGATTCAAATAGCCTGAAACCTAGCTCGAAAGATACTTAATTATTTACAAAAGGTTTCCAATTAATCGGTTCAGCAGTTTTCGAGAATATCACGAACGTACAAAGATATAGAGATACAAAACAAAGAAACATACAGGGGAAACTTCTTTCTTTTTGGAAGTCGGTTAAAAAGTAACCAGCATGATAATTATTAATTAGGAGTTTTACTGGATTAACTGCATTCATTTATAGATTTTTATAGTATAGTTTTTTCACCGGAAACTCAATAATCGGTGGAAATAAATATATATTATTACAATATGCAACTAGTGGTTATTAGTTAAAAGTCATTATTTCAAAGTGTTTACATTTTTTCAAATCTACAAAAGTACTCAAAATTCCTCAAAATTTTCCAAAAATAAAATCAACTAGTCATCTTCTCAGAGAAGCCCATTTACAAGTATCATTTTTCTTCCTACTTTCCAACTCACTGGACTTATCCGCTTATTCCTTGGCTATTTACGCTCAGTAGGGCCAACCTTTAGACCCTAAACTCTCTAAACCATCGATCATCACTTCATTCTCGTGAGTTTGTGGCGATCGCAGTGCCACGCCGCCGTTGCGGTATGTGCGAGAGTTAATCATTCATTTAAAGTCAGCCAGACTCGGGTTACGCAGCAACTCCGGGAGGTGCGATACAACCGGAATACAAATACAAATCCGGAGCGAAAGCTTTGAAGTCCGGGCACGAGGTGTGGCTAATGGGGACCTGAATTTGTTACTAGAGGTGGGAATATTGTTTACTGGCTGTAGTTGCGAAGGTTTTTATTTTAGAGTTCAATGTTCCAAGGCAAACGAGGAGAAAATGCTTAGGTAGAGCGATAATCGCTGACAATTTATTTGAAAAGTTTTTGGAGGATATTTTTCGATGCCTGCGAAACGGTAATGTCTTTACGAGGCTATAAAAATTGCAAGTTAATGTTTTGTTTACTAAAACGAAGAACAATTAAGACAATTTAATTTTCGCAATTTTTTATGTTCAGTGTTCAATTTATTTCATTGAATTTGTTTAAAAATAAACTGATTGAATTTTACAATTTTATTTTAAAATACCAGCTTACTTAAACATTTTCATATCAATATATATATATATATATATATATATATATATATATATATATATATATATATATATATATATATATAACTCATTTATGCAAAATACATTTATATTCATAAAAATTTATTAGTTGAAATGTAAATTGTGTTTTACCTATTATGAATAAGTAAGGTTCATATATCGAAAATATTTTACATACAATAATTATACTTCCCGGCCTATATAATATATAAGTAATAGGGGAAGGAAATTTGTAGTCGTGATTTTTTTAGACCCTACTGAACCCAAAAAACATGATTTTAAAAAAATCGCTCAGTCGGCCTGCTTGTCAGTCGGACTGTCTGTCCGGAAGCACGATAACTTGAGAACGCATAGAATTTTGGACTAAAATTTTATATTTAAGCTTTTTACAAAAAAATATTTTAAGTTCGATAATGAGCTTTATACAGTCAGTGGTACCAACGTTGTTAATCCATTTTTTTTAAATTAGTACTTGAATTGATGCAAAGATTGTAAAAATTTGCGCTTTCAATATAATTACTTTAATTTAATTTACACATTGCTCGTAATATGTCTTTAACTTATTATAAATGCAATTAAAATGTCGAATTTTAAACGTCACTCAATGATTACTGTCACTTTGACATTGACAAAAGTCACTTTGATATTAACGTTTGTCGTTTTGACACCGCCAACGTTTAATTTATGGTCGGGGAAGTACTGTAGTGGTCAGGGGGTTGATTCTGTAACTTGCGTGAGTATTTGCGTGACTACATTTGCGTTAGAGTTAGTATGACGTCACTGTTCCTAATCTGGTGACTTTCATGGAGAAATTAGTTCGTTAGGTTTTCACGCTGTTTTGGTATTGGTGGTACCTGTCTACTGTCATTCAGAGATTTTAAATGAACGTTACGGAAGAACAAATACAAATAATCAATTTCATGGAAAATAATGTTGATTTTATGTATTCCGAAGCCCTACTTCCAAATGCAATTGCATTTGGTCTAATAAAATTTGGCATGCTTCTTTGCTCAATATAAATTTTTTTACAAATTCCGAATTTTTAATTTCGAAGGGATTTTGAACGTCTCTTAGCTGCCTACGTATAAGACGTATGTTATGTGGTCTTTCCTCCAATACTTCTTCATCAATTGCAATAACAATGTCCGCTAAAGCCATTATTTATCCTTAAACAATTTTATTGATATAGGTAGATCTATTATAGGTAAATATTTACGGGTATAACGTGGTATAACCCTAATAAAACTAAACTATAAAAACTAAAACTGAATTAATTAATAAATATAGAATTGTAATACTTAACTCAGCAATATAAACCAAAAATTTTAAATCCGCAAAATGACATAATAATAAATACGAATATAGTGTTAGAAAGAGACAGATAGTGACGCAAGTAGATACAGTACCTCCGTAGGTCACGCAAAAATATTTGCGTGTCTCGCAACAAGTGACGTCATATGCTGTAGTTCTTCAAATTCCCGGCAGATGTATGTGCCAATTGTCTGTTAGTTTTGGTGTCGCAAGTGCTCACGCAAGTTACAGAATCAACACCCAGTTCAGATTTTTATTTAAAATGATTTCGTAATTGGTATTTATTATTTCTTAAATGATAAATACAAAATTAAGAATAAAATCTGTAATTATTTGCTGATTTTTAGCGAAAAATTGTGGAAGCAAAAGTACCTTCTTTAAAAAATACATATAGGTACAATTATTAGGCTCATTAGGAAACGTAGCAGCATACACCTGTGATTCACAAGTTTGGACATATTTATTAACGTGTGTGCAATTTCCGGCCGCCAACTCACTGGTACTCTTGATTGTTAGTAGAAAGAGGAATTCTTTTGTATGAAATCGTATTTGAGACAACTTAACCTAACATAAAATATAATTTAACTAATCCAGTTACCCTTGTAGACTTTCCTTTAGTAATACATTATTTACATATTTTATAAAAATCGTATTCTAACAATATTTCGTAGTAAGAAATTTATGTGTATTTCTTTTCAATTTATTAAAAAAGTTTACATTAATCAATTGATTATCCTGTTAGATCGAGTGTAATAAACTCGTAAATTAATATTTGAGGTATAAGGAAAATATAATTATCGAAATAAATCTCCTGCTTTGCCTGTTTTTGACACACACATATTTCACTTTCCCATAATGTAACTGTTCGTCGGTGCAGAAAACGAACAAAACTTCTAGCGACAAAAAATTCTCCCCCTCAGTTAATCTTCAAATATCTGTTATGCAATTACAAACAAAAGCTACCCTTAAACGTCTCAAATTTAATATTCTTCATTGTCTCCTTCAATTCCTTCTCATTCTCAGCCGGATATCCACTAGAATTCTAATTGTAGATGCTGTCGTGTCGAGACGAGCAAAATAGCAACGGGGTATTGCATCTCGCAATCACAAATTGAAATTATGTCAACTTTGGAATTTATTGCACTTTTAATAGCGATGGAATAATATTTCATCTGTCTCTGATGTGGGATTTAAAGGGAATTGCCGATTTTTATCAATTGAAAATACTGTAATTGCAAAATTTGGTTTCCGACGAATTGGCATGGGTACATAAATTATTACATTTTTCATGAAAATTCATCGATGTCACCAAAACATGGTGACATTTCAGTATTCATGTTTTCTAATGTGCATACATTACAATCGAAAAATATTCATTAACCTGTCATGTTCAAGTTTGAAAATATTTTCCCGTGACAAAACACGACATTAAAATAGGCACTTGTTAGATAATGATTAATCACAGTAAACCTAAAGCCGCAGTACCATTACGGTCGACCTTGTCGACCTACAAAGTCGATCGTCAATGAAACTAGTGAGTACATCACATTCGGCATTTGATACTGTTAAAAGACATAGTCATTACATCAACATTGTCGATCTACAAAGACGATCGACAATGTTGCTATAGTGTACATCTCATTCGACATTCGATACTGTAGAAAGATATACTATAGTCACTTCACTACAGCGACATTGTAGATCGACTTTGTCGATCGACAAGAAATATAATACTTATAATAATAGTAACTTACATGTTGAAATTAAAACTACAGAGTACACCACTTCTTATGTTAAACAAACACTAACACGATTATAATAATAGTTCCAGTTTAGTTTTTTAGTCCAGGGCATTTAGATCAAAATCGCCCGAAATAAAGAAATTTTTAGGGACAGCAGATATCGAGATGCGGTTTTCTGCATTGTGTTCAGAAAGCTTCCAGGAAAAAAGTCTATATCGTCTGGTTATGCCATTTTTCGAAAAATGCATTCTGGTGCAATAAATGCATTTTGCAAATGCATAATTACTTGCAACATTATAAGAACGACTGGAAACTCGGAAAAATCGTTACTCGGGGGTTTTCGGGGATGCCGAATACAATTCTGCCATTAGAATTACCCGGGGGCGCTCGGGGGTGGCTCTGCGGGGGTGTTTGGGAGGGAAATTGCAGCTTCCATGAAAATCGCTCGAAAATAGTTACTCGGGGGTTTTCGGGGATGCCGAATTCAATTCTGCCATTAAAATTAGCCGGGGGCGGCTCTGCGGGGGTGGGAAATTGCAGCGTCCATGAAAATCGCTCTAAAATCGTTACTCGGGGGGTTTTCGGGGATGCCGAATTCAATTCTGCCATTAAAATTAGCCGGGGGCGGCTCTGCGAGGGTGGGAAATTGCAGCGTCCATGAAAATCGCTCGAAAATCGTTACTCGGGGGGTTTTCGGGGATGCCGAATTCAATTCTGCCATTAAACATTCATGTATGTTTATTTTTAATTTATACTATTTTTTGTTTGTTTGTTTGTGGACGCTGCAATTTCCCACCCCCGCATAGCCACCCCCGAGCGCCCCCGACTAATTTTAATGCCAGAATTGAATTCGGCATCCCCGAAAACCTTCCGAGCGATTTTCATGGACGCTGCAATTTCCCACCCCCGCATAGCCACCCCCGAGCGCCCCCAGGTAATTTAAATGCCAGAATTGAATTCGACATCCCCGAAAACCCCCGAGTAACGATTTTCGAGCGATTTTCATGGACGCTGCAATTTTCCACCCCCGCATAGCCACCCCCGAGCGCCCCCGGCTAATTTTAATGGCAGAATTGAATTTGGCATCCCCGAAAACCCCCCGAGTAACGATTTTAGAGCGATTTTCATGGACGCTGCAATTTCCCACCCCCGCAGAGCCGCTCCCGAACGCCCCCGGCTAATTTTAATGGCAGAATTGAATTCGGCATCCCCGAAAACCCCCGAGTAACTATTTTCGAGCGATTTTCTTGGACGCTGCAATTTCCCTCCCAAACACCCCCGCAGAGCCACCCCCAAGCGCCAACGGGTAATTCTAATGGCAGAATTGAATTCGGCATCCCCGAAAACCCCCGAGTAACGATTTTTCCGAGTTTCCAGTCGTTCTTATAATGTTGCAAGTAATTATGCATTTGCAAAATGCATTTATTGCACCAGAATGCATTTTTCGAAAAATGGCATAACCAGACGATATAGACTTTTTTCCTGGAAGCTTTCTGAACACAATGCAGAAAACCGCATCTCGATATCTGCTGTCCCTAAAAATTTCCGATTCATTTCCTAACTTCCCTGGACTATTTGTGGTATCATTCTCATTAAATATAATATTTTTGTGTTATATTTTCTTGCATAATCCACATTGGAAAAGGGTCTCTAATTAGATTTTATCTCAGGTTTTATAAAATTTATTTATTTCTGCCATTTTGTCTTAGAAGAATTTATTTTCGCAATAATTTTAGTTGAATTATTAGTACCAAAAACGTTTGTGAAAAATATGTTTTTAAAAATGGTCAGACAAGAAAATGTATTACCAAACAGAAAACAGGATTTATTGTAGCCACAATGTCATGGCTGGTACGCTCGTATAATATAGTTTTGGCAGCTACTCAAAATCCAGATATTTATGTTCCATATTATTCATCTTTAATTATTTCTGCACTCGTAATTATATTGCTAGTTTATGTTTAATTACCGGAAGTTGTAAATTTAATTTTTTATATGGAATACTCAAAGTTTGAGAATATTTAATACACATTTTTAACCCTGGTCATTTAGGACACTTCAGAGTTCAGAACTTTAAATATTTAATTAGACAAGTTCAAAATTAGCAGAAAATTAAAGTGGAATAAAATTCTTTATTTTGCAGAACATTACAAATTGGTAACTCTAGATTTGAAACTCATAAATGTATGAACATTATATTGAAATAAAGTAATTTATTTTTGCATGAATACAAAATCACGAAACAAATTTCGACCAAGCGATGATACTAACTACTACAAGAGTTTTTGATAAATCTCAGTATTAATTAAAATAAATATTTTGATTTAAAACTAGGTACCTGAGCATTTGAGATTAGCATGCGAAAGTCTCAATTTGAAATTGGTTAGTCCAAATTCAAAATTGTTTGTGCCCAATTTGAAATTGTTTATTCCCAATCTGAAGTTGTTTCCTAATTTGATTTAAATTAATCTTTTGCACTAAAACTAAAAATAACTGATAAACAATTTATTTCTCTAAAACTAGGAATTTTTACCTTCATGGCGTACCTTCCTTTTTTTTCTTCACAAGCTCGTTTCTACTAATTCGTCAAACGTCATATTGTCATTGTCAAAAGTTGTTGATTTAACAAAAAATTGACGTATAAAATTGCTCAAGGATTTATACAGCAATGCACTTTCAAATCTTGTCGTCCCTGACAACAATAAATTGACGTATTATATCTGAAATAAAAGAAAATCGTCATTGTTTGCTAACTACGGATTTTCTCAGTCAGGTTTTTGACGTTAGATTTTGCGATCAGTTGATCGTTTTCTTATCTGGCCTATTTCTTGTCGATTGTCGTTGTCACTATCGTAACAACCTCCAAAATGGAGTAAGTTTAACAAGATATTGATTTGAAATTCCAGCTCGTCTTTTTGCAATATTTTCTCGGAAATATAGCACGTGGCTGGGAATGAACAATACTTGGATTATAAAAGTGATTTTGTTTTATTTGCATTTTTGTTGGAATAGTTTTCATCGTGAATATCGACGAGAGAAAATTATTTATCTATATCATCTTGTTTTTCTTTTTGTAGTACATGTTACTCTCATTCAATTTAGAATTTGCATAATATTTGTCACTTTTATCAAAACTGAAATTAAATTTAAGTAGAAAGTTAAAGAAACAAGTGTGTGAAATAGTGTGTGCGCGTGCGTGCATGTGTGTGTGTCTTGACATTCAATAAACCTAGAAATACATTATACATATAAAACTGTTATTTTCTTGTACCTATATGCAAGAAAAATAATTATAAGTGTATCTGCATTACATTCTTAATTATTCTGCATTTAATAACTTACCTGATATAAGATGGATAATGAATTAATACATTTTTATGCGAATTTTTTTAATAATAAACATGCATTCATTTCAACATAAGGTCAAATTTTTCTTTTGATCATGGCTAGATAAACCTAGGTGTAAATGGATTGAGATTTTATTTTACTTTAGGTTTAATGATATTTTTGAATATGAACACGTTACCTACTCAATATCCTTCAACTACTTCATTATGTTATAATATCCTATCACTTTCGTTGAGTTCCCTAATTATTATCCATGTATTATGTATCGTTCTCATGTATCTTGCGTGTCCTTATTAAGTTACAGCTAACTATAATTTCTGTAGAAGAGACTATATGTCAAAATTAAATTATGAGTAAAACTTTATCGTCTTAGTAAACAATCTCGCTACACATGCGACATCCTGGCAAAATGTAGAAAACTGTTTAGAACTTTATGCAATACTGTCAAGCACTACGTAGGAATGATCTTAATCTTGGTTAGTTATAAATACATTTTTCCAGGAAAATTATCAATAGTTTCAAAATTAAAAGATTATTTTTATAGCCGTTATTAAGAATTAAACGAAGATTAATGTAAATTAAACACACCTAGGCGGTTAGAAGGATGAAATATAATATTTATTTTAATAAAACAGATTCCATACAGCTACCTAGCTACGGAGAATAGAGAATATCATACACCCTTTCAACCCGTTCGTTGCTTCGTTAACATAACAAACGTGTTTGTTATAGATTTTACATTTTTGTTTCATCTTAAACCGCGTACTGACTTGAGCATTTTTACGCGTACGAACGGTTTGCGTGCACGAACATTTGTGCGTGCAAATTTAGGGTTTTAAAAAATTCTTGCTTGTGCGTGCAAATTTAGGGTTTAAAAAAATTCTTTGCTTGTGCGCGCAAATTTGTGATCCAGTCGTTCGTTGAAAATTTTTACGAACGGTAACAGCAGGTTCGGATTATATTGTAACCTATTGTATAATTTGAAAAACGAGTTAAAATTCAAATTTTGGTGGGTTACCCAATTGTATAAACGCAGAGAACAATATGGCGGATTATTATTACCTATTTATAAACTAAGTGATATTGCTTCCCAAGCATCTAATATTATTTTTCTAGAAAAATAAAAAAAATTGAGAAAATAGACCTGTAATGTCACTTCTATGAGTATTTTAATGTATTAACAGGTATAAACCTTTTAACTTATTTACTTAGTTACTACAATACCTGTAAAGTGTCATTTACACTGAAGGTGGAAATCAAATATATAAATTTGCACAGAATTTCGCCAATAATTTATGAAGTAAATGTTTATTATTTACAAACGTGTAAATTTTTAGTTTTGTTTATTTTTTATGGATATGGATATGAATATTTATAAATAAATGTTTATTTACATCATGTTTAAAATATTTAATAAAATAAAATAATACATGCATATTTCAATGACATTTTCCTGCATATAATCCGCACTCTATTCATCACCCATCCAGTATTACTGATGTATTTTTGTGTGTTGCAGGACTCGGTGTAGTGATGACGATCCATTGTGGGAGAAGGTCTGGTTGGACTGCTGGACTCGGGGGTGGCGCGCAATGAGCCATGCGGGGCGGCAGCGCGGCGGCCTTCGCGTGCCTCGCGTGCCTGACCTGTGCTCTTGCTTTGCCACCTGTCATTAGAATCGGTGAGTAGAGTACACTATCATCATCAACATTACCTGACTCCTCAAAACAAAACACAAGCATCACTAGTTTTGTTTTCTTCAAAATATTACATCAAAACACGCTGGTTTTAGTGGCTACTAGTGAATTGAAAAATTGTAGAGTAAAATTCAGATATGTAGGACCCTGAGCTGCGCGAGAAAGTGGAGCTTGCCATGTACTGTCCGTTTTACAAAAGTGGAGCTAGCGAGTATATGCTACGCTGTACTTCTCTTAATTTTCAAAGAAAACTAAAATATAACTCAATCACAATCAATTACAAAATTCACAGCGTTACTCGAAGCAAAACACTACGATCGTCAACATGAGAATAACAGATATTGAAGCTGATGTTCTGTAGAACAGACAGTAGCGTAATTTCCTCTTGTTTATCATCTATGCTTCTTTTTCTAAGACGAGAATTCGTACTTCACGCAGGGTTCTCCTTAACTAAATTTACATCTACATTAGTATTCCTATTTATGCGTGAGTATATTGGAAAGACTGTAGAATTTAGGTGGACAGGAAAGGGTAGTATAGGTAGTAGGGGTAGTAGTGTTACCTAAACACACCACCCAATCATTCTCATACTCATCACATGTACATGTAGCGGTATATGTATAAATGGTTGTCATACCGAATCCACGGTATGCCCGCACTCTAAATCCACAGATAAAAATTAAAAGAAAACCCCAAAAATGAGGTGTCACGTACTAAATCCATAGTATGCCCGCACTCTGAATCCACAAAGGCAAAGAAACGCTCGAAATACATGGAGCAACTTGACATTGTCTATCTACAGTGAGTTATGTCAAGGCTTCACGGAGTAAGAGTAAAAGCTGAGTACAAACTCAGACTGGACCTCTCCACTTAGATGCAAGCGAAAAAGCTCATGACCACGTCAGGGCACCGTTGGCACCAGACCGGTAACTGGAGTGTCGTGACATAATGTTCCCAACAAAATATTCCCAACAATATAATCCCAACATAAGTTTCCTGAACAATATTTCTCCAAACAATAAGTTCTCAAAAAAATATCCCCAACAAAATATTCCCAACAAAATGTTCCTGAACAATATTTCTCCGGACAATATGTTCCCAACAAAATATTCCCGGAAAATGTTCCCAACAAAATATTTCTAACAAAATATTCCCAACATAATGTTCCTGAAAAATGTATGTATGTATACATTTTGTTGGGAATATATTGTTGGGAACTTATTGTTCGGAGAAATATTGTTCAGGAACATTTTGTTGGGAATATTTTGTTGGGAATATTTTGCTGGGAACATTTTGTCATAGAACCGGTAACTGGTACGTCGAGCCTCGGCTTCACCCTTTCGGGTTTACGCTCCAGGAAAATAGGATAAGGTTAAACTCACAACTCACCCGCCGCAAGGGCTCGTAATACATCCACAACGCTACCATTCACTCGCTCATATCAAACAATGTCTCACCTAGCTGATGCACTAATTACCACTGAACTCCATCAACAGTATATGATCTATCTTTCACCAATGAAAAATCGCAACTAACTGTACCAGATCCATTAAATTATCCATTTATAAACTGCATTGTCTAAGCTCTTAATATTCAATTAGTAAAATTAATAGACGATAATATTATTTATAAACAACAATTTTGCTCGTATAAAAACTTATGCGGTAGGTAACATTAGTTAACTTGAACACTTTCCTGGAGGAGGTATACTTGTAGTTATACTGTTTACTCTACCAGTGCAAAACTAGCTTGTATAAGTAGTATGAATTCCTCAAGTGCAGTTTGAATAATTATAATGAAAATGAATCGTCAACTTAAAATAAACACACAGTTTGAAAATCTTTATTGATCCTTTTTCATTAGCTTGTATAATTTGCGTTCAGGTAGTAAAAATTAAACTATATCAGATTTATTGTAATATCTATTGCACAACATTGTGTATTTGTTCTACGACTCTTTTGAGTCGCGTAGATTGTAGATTAATTGACCGATTATACTTTCATATGTAACTTCTGAGATAGTCCAACATAATAAAAGTTTACTACTTTGCTTTGAAATTAATCTTTCTACCACAGGGCCGCAACTGCCACTTTAATACTAATTTTTGTAAATACAACATAGGTAAAACGTGCAATTATTAACAAGTGTTAAACCTTAATTTAAAAAATAAATTTTAGCTAAAAACCTAGAGTTATATAACATTTTATCGTGACCCTGAATGTTTGAGAACCATTGAGATAGTAACGAAACTTTCTACTTTAGAAGAACATTCTATTATTAAATAATATTAGAACTTATATTTCTTGTCATCTGTTTTATACAAAATATCTCAAGTTTTGGGAAGTTTTCAACTTATATTGATATTTTAATATATTTTTCTTTTCTTTTTTTACTAAAATATTCTTTATACTTTGCTGAAAACATTAAAAAAACTTTAAATAATAATGTGTCACACTTTACCTCCAGCACATTCAAACATTGAAAGAGCACAGAAAGGATTTTATTTGATTCGAAGAAAATCAACTGATAGATTGAAAAAATTTTCAAAACTCATTACTATAAATGAGTTATTTAATTGGGAATTACGACGTTACGCAAACGATGTGTTTCATCATCAGGTCTAAAGTCTAACAAATGATATTGTTGGTAACGTCGTAGAATAAACAAAATATTATAAAGAACGAAATTTACTTAATTCACAACATTTTAGTTAAATATATAATAAATATATGGTATAAAACAAAATCGTTCCGTTTATGAACTCGTCAATGAGTACTGTTCACTAATCTGGATACATTACTCATTGACGAGTTGTTTTATATTATTGTGACAATGAACTTCGGAAATTCAGATATCATTAATTTTATATAATATGGCAATGGGAGTAACACTGATGATGAGCAATATGTAGTGATGATCGTTTCTTTTCAAATTTTCTACACAAGAAATTTAAGTATTCCCGGTTCAGTCATTTCTCGACTGTTAAAGTCTCGTCTCAAAGAAATCGTTTCTCGTCTCCTTTCAATTTCTCGAAAAAATTTGTTGCCATTAAATTGAAAACTAAGAAGTTTATTTAGGATCATTTTTACATTTTTGTTAAACTTAAACATAATTCTTGTGTTAGAAATGAAACAACCTAAGTATACCAAAACAAGAAAATGCTACGAACAAAGACAAATAAAAAATATTTTGATATTATCGAAAAAAGGAATATACATATTTTTTAAGTTGTAGTTTTTGTGTTTTAATTTCTCCAAAAATCATTTTGGTGTCATGGGTTAGGTATGAATTTCACGTCTCGTCTCGAATATGCAAGACGAAAAATTTACTGGATTTCATCTCACAATTTCGAGATAAGACGAGAATGGGATGATAAATTTCTCGTCTCAGCGGCATTAAAGAATAAGTGCTTTTGAGAAGGATGTGGACATGCTAGTATTCCCCTTTACTCCTTACCTAGGTACTTATTTTTAAAGTCCAACATCGTGTTTTCCAAAATGAAAAAAATACAGTAGGTACCTACATTATTTGTTGTCCAAATTTCAAGTTTACAAGTTGACTAACCACCTCTTCATTCATTGAAAATATATCTCTAATTTATTTAAAGTTATGCTTTAGAGTGATAAAATATATTCACTGTGTAGTTTATAGTGTTATTTATCGTCGGAGAGGGTTTTCCGTGTTTTGAAGTTGTTATTTTGGTGAAAATGAATAATGAAGAAAAAGGATTAGTGACACAGTTGGCAAAAAACTCGTCTTGCATCCGCGGATAAACAAAGAGAAGAAAATGTGTTAGGAAAATCGCGTTTCGCATTTGCCATTCGCCGGGCGCAGCTATGAAAATCAAGTAAAATGAGAACCGGAATAAAATTTTAAATTCAGCGGCTTACAAAATGCAACGTCGCACATTATTCAATATAGTTCATTGTACTTTCATGCACTCGTTATTTTTTATTCTTTCTTTCACGCAATGATAGCAGCTTTGTTGTTGAGAAGAATTGCAAGGATTTTAAAGAATTTTTATGATTTTTTTATCCCTTCTCATTTTTACGCGCAATCATAAGCAGATTTTATTGTGGTGCCATATTTAGCCCGTTCTTTTTATTAAAATATTTCGGAATTAAAGCACGTTGAATTCACTCCTAAAATCTGAATTTTTGCAAAATTCCTTTCTTCAATTAAATATTTTACGTCGTTGCTAGAATTTTCAATAATTTTTTATGTTTTTATATTTTAGAAACATAGAATATAAGAACTTTACACATATTGATAAAGTGTGAAATGTATAATATTATGTGAAGACAATTTATCTTGAATATTATAGCTAATAATGTAAAATGTATCTTATAGAAATTAAGTCTATTTGGAGATACAATTGAATGTACAAAATTTTACATATGAATACATTTTTCTTAGTATATAAAAAAATTCCTTTAGTAGATCGGTATATTAAGTTTTGCTATTTTGTGACTTCAATAGTTATTTGTCCAACTAGAGAGGAAAGCCTTTCTTTTTCCCACTCTACTACACTATAAAATCAAAATTTTCAATAAAATTATAAATTTACTGACAATATTTAAAATACTTCATCGTAAAATAACACTGGCGATACTGGTATTTCGCAAGAATAAAATTATATTTTCTCCGCATTTCGTAAAAGAACTAAGTTTATTTACATGTAACCACGTATTAACATGCAAGTATTAGAATGAGAGGCGTACAAAATGTGTAATCTCTATTTTGTGTAGGTGGTATTTTTATGCAACTTTTTTTATTAACGTACGTAAGTACAACCTGTTTTTTTAATTTTTTACACCAGAATATCAGTTCTCTTTTATTAAATTAAGCTATATAATCCAAATGAAACAACTCAGAAAATTAAAGTTTTATTTCCATCTAATAATTATTATATTATTTAGATAAAATAACTAAGCACCCAGTTAAATAATTAGTCTCCAATTAAGACTTTTTTAAATTTACCTATTTTAATAAATAAAATTACGAATTTACGTCACTTTTTATTTAATAACGAATTTTGTATTATGAAAACTTTTTTTCTATGTTACATTCGTACAATCAGTTTCCAAAGTTAAATTCATCTTATTGCAATATTAGATTTGTATTCAGTTTCAGTATGCTCGTTTTCTTTATTTGTCTACAAAAATGTTACAGTCCAAATTAAATAACCCCCCAGAATAAATTGCCGCCAGTAATAACATTTCATTATTTACGCGACGTGCAGCATGCAGCAATATAAAATCAAGTGTCCCTTGATTTACCAAAAAATCAATACTCCATCAAGGTAGCCGTGAGTGCAATTCCTCGCACAATAAAACAAGATCGCATCGCAACGTGATAAGAAAGGAAAGTTATGAACTTCAAGACTGTCGCCTGGAGCTGGAATTTTCAGCGCATGCTAGGATCTTAATTCAACTTGAAAAATTTCCCGGCGTAAAGCCATTAGGACACGTAAATAGAGAAATAAACTTGATGAATGAAGATGCTTGTGCTGCTATTATAATTTAACTGACATTAATATGGTAATAAGGGCGAAGCAATAACATACGTGAAGACATTTTAACGAGAAGTTAATATTCAATTTTACGTTTTCCATATTTTCCTTTTTAAGAAATACAGACGTCATTTGCTCTCTTGCTTTAAAATGCGGTTTATTTGCATCTATTTTATTTGTAACGAGCTTGTATAAATACGTACAGATGAAACGGATTACCGTTTCTAGTTTTCACATTGGACTTGAAGTACTGCTGGTAGGATTTCAGCCATTGTGTTGATATATTTCATTTTAAGGCGGCAGTATATCTTCTTCACACAGACAGGCATTCGCACTTTACTAATAACTTAATTTAGGTATAATATTTAGAGAAAAAATATATTTACATAAAATTTATATAATTTCATGCTTAACATTGGACTGTATTTAAATTTTCAAAATTTACAAAAAAAAGTCATAGGTAATTCAAATTTTTATTAATTTTATATTTTAAAGTCCGATGTTAACATACTATTATAATTTTTTTGAGATACATATTCCAATCGACACAAAGTTACTGCTAAAGAGAGATTTTTGATGATTTTCTTGATTTTCCTTTATTCAAAAAGTGCGGAAATACATAGACAGTAAACTGTAACCAAAATTTGGAAAGTAAAGTCATCAAAATGGACCAGTAATTAATTTAATATAGCAAATACACTCGTTATACAGCATACGTTGTTATAATAAACAAACAAACCTATCACATTTTTAACGATAATATTGATTTTTGCGGTTTTCTTTGTTAATTGTTTTATCAGCAATTATTGTTATTTTTATTTCTCTTTTACTTGTTCCTAATTGAAAATTCCAATTTATATTATCTTAACATCATGTCAGCAATTCCGGAATATTATAGACTGTGCGCATGCTTATTTTTTCTATTTCAAATAAGTAGGTACATTTAACTTTTATAATTACGAATATGGCTTTGTTTACAAAATGTTACACGGCAATTTTATTTCGAACGTGTAAATAAATCTGCCAACCAAATACCAAGACCAATGAAAACTATTTATACGATATTTGTATCAATAAAAGCATTTAGATAGTGGAACGGTAAACATAATATAAGGTTTCATCAAATATTTACACACAAATAGTTCAAAATTATGAAATATGATATCCGTTTATTGAATTATGTATTAATGTTATTTCAGTGCTGAAATGTTAGAAATACAAACAGTAATTTTAAAATGTTAACATTTTACAGATATTAGGTAGGTACACATATTACTTAGAAATTTTTTAAAAATAAATAAAATTTAATATTGACAATGAGTGCTCGGTACTTATGTGATTGTTAAATGATAGAACTTAATTTGATTATTGCTTATTGGTCAGTCCCGATCCCCGCATTCATACAGGCGAACAGATCACAAACATCGGAGAAACCGCAATATTAGGTTTTTTTTGAATCTTTGAAATACAATGGAAAACTGACTGATATTTTAAAGTTAATAATGAAATTAATTTTCTTTATCATATATAGCTCATGCATTGCTTTAACGAAAGCTCAAAATATATAAAATTGCAATTATATTTCATATAATTAGAGTGTGGGTTATTATGCATTTGCGTGTATTATGCGCATATTCGTATTTTCCTTACAAATGTTTGCATTTCAAACAAAAATATATCAAAATATGGTTTAAATTTTCTGCATATATCAATATTTTTTACATATTTTTACTATAAATGCATATAACTGCATAATTTATACCTTTTAAACCAAAATTTTATTTTCAAATTTGAAATTGTGGTATAAAATTTATATTCGGGATATATCGTTAGTATTCGCTTAAATTTGATATCACCTAACTCAATACTTATGTTACGTTGCGGAATATGTAAACAGTGGCTCAAGTAATGCATGCCGCTCATCTGAAAAATGATGTGTTCATTTATATTTATTCAATTTCAAAAGTTGTACGCTGTTTTGATTATTTTATGTAATGTGCAAAATAGTGAACTCTATACTATGTACATGGAAAGGACGCGCGCGTTTGAGTCGGTGAGGCGAGGCAAGTTTGTATTTAAAAACGGAAGTATTTTGCCCATGTTCTACATTAGTTAGATAGTGATAGAGATACTCCCCAAATGCTATACGCCATAAGTCTGTTTCTCTCTCAACTTGCCTCACTGCTGCTGTTTTGTAGTGCGCTACGGCTTCCTTCCAGGTACTTAGTTTGGAGGAGTTCACTGTTTCCAGATGACAAAATCTAGTTAACTTTAACGTGAATAAAATTAAGTTGCATATCTGCAGATATATTTGTAAAATATTGCAAATTTATTTTATTTTGAGCATATCGTCGTCAATATCACGAAACGACGTAACTCTGTTTTGTTAATTTTGCGGGAGGGCGATTTAAAGATTTTCAATTTCATATGACGCTTCGTGGGATTTTATGTCTATGAGTGACTTATCTCAATTTTCATTTTTTCTGAGTTACGTTGTTTCGTGTTATTAACGACGATTTATTGGGCAAATTTTGGTTATAATATATAGTTATAATATAAGTATATCATTTCAAAAATACTAGAATATGTAACACTTAATGAAATGCAGTAAACAGGTCTATAAATTTAACGTAGCATAATTCCCTAACCGAATTATTGAATTAGCAACTAAGTTGTTTTTAATTAAAGCCCCATCATGAGCTTACAGTGTTGCAGTTCAGTTAGTGTTTGCACTATTTACCGCAATTATCTGTGCTTCGGACATTTATTAGTCAGTGTTGTCAAACAGCGGGGGCATAACATTGTAATTATTAATGTAGCCCGTGCAGCAAGCATTGAACAGCGGACTAAATGTTGAGTTATTGTTGCATTAGAATCGCTTTGACAACGGCCACCACTGTGATAAATTCTACTCAGTTGTGCAGTTAGCGAGTTATAATAGCTGATAATTGGATTACTGTGCTGGAGATCAGATGAACGAGGAGTGAGGAGTGATCTTATGCAAACTAGGTGAGCTGAACTTTCACGATGATCTAAATTGACATTATGGCGATAACAAGTGCTACGAGAAGGAAGTATGTACATAATTTGAAAGTAGGTGTACTTAATTTTAAGTTATTGACTCCAAATCGTTTGTCATTACTTAATTAGTCTATTTGAATTTATTTCTTTGTATTCTATCTTAGTTGCAATATCGAGGCATTAGTTGCGTTAATTATGCACAGCTTTCTGTATGTGATGGCTGATGACGTCGGAAAGGAACTCGGATTTCCTTGGTTCAAGTCAAGACAGTTAAATCGTACTCGGATGCTTCAAGCTGACATCTGGATTGTCTTAGGCACCAGAACGAGGATTTCAACCAATAGAATCATTTCAGTTTGCCATTTCATACGATTGTAAAATTTGTGTAATTGCATATTTACCTTCCGCCCATATTCCATAAGGGAGGTATTGTGATAGGTCAAAATTTTCGAGTGTGAGTTTTTGGTGGATAAGCACATTTTCGAGATGATGTCTGTTTTTGTGCGTGTGTGTGTGCGCGTTTGTTCGTTCGTATGTTACAATTTTTTCGTTCACGATAAGTCAGAAAATATCAAACATATTCCAAATTTTGTATTTAAGGTTTTAATACGATTCTTAATACCCCAATATAATTTTGGTTTCAATATATAAACCGAAAGTAGTAGGTACTTTTTAAAAAAATCGATAAATAATTAATTTAAGATAATTTTTTAAAATTTTAAATGATTTATGATTATTACCTACAATTGATATTTTATAAATTTTTCTGTATCTGGTAGCATTTAAGAATAATTAAAGTATATACTTATAATTTAGTATTTCGCTATCTTGTAGTCCATGATCATCTAACATTTTTGTTACTACGTAAAATTTAAATGATTATGACATGACAGTGACAGTGACAATAGTAAAATATCGTGTATATCTTCTTCTGCAGTTTAAATAAAATAACTAAACTATTTCAATAACTGCCCTATTCAAAAATTGTTGCTTGTAGGTAATCGAAAAAACGTCGCTATTGTTTCCATTCACGTTCCCGTTTGCTTTCCGTTCTGGTTCCCGTTACCGTTCTCAGACGATTGTGAAGCGACACTTAGTCCTGGTTGTATAAGAATCTCTCCGCTGCTGCTTTGGCTTTCAAAGATCATCGCACGGATTGAGATTCTTGGTGCACCAAGAAGAATCGGTCTAGAAGTGATTGGATCCCACTATAATAACATCTATCATTTTTAATTGGAAGTTAATCATGTTGAATGGATACCATCAACAAAAAATTCTGTATGTTGTCAGTTTTGTGTTCGATCATGTTTATAATCTGTCTAAATCAAGCAATGTGATGCAGCAAATTTTTTTAAGTATTGATTTTGAGCTAAATTGTTCAAAAAAGAATGCGTTTTATTATGGGTGACTAAAAGTTACTGCTGTGAGCACTCGCTATTCTGCTTTAGTATACAATTTTTAATTAAAACCTGTGTCATAACCATACCAGCTACCAATAAACTCTTGTGCATGTCTGTTTTTTTAAATATCATCATTGGCCAGTGCTGGCAAAATAGTTGGAAGTTCGCCTAGAATATTCAAGTATATACAAAGTTATCCCGTAGCTGAGATAGTTCCAGCTACCAACAATAACAACTGTCTGTAATTGAGATGCAAAATTCAGTTGAATCAGTTATTCTAATATTATCTCAATTATTATAATTGATATTTACGTGCAAAATCCCGAAAAATTGACTACTTGTGAGAAACAAATATTAATTTGGTGGCAGGGATGTTTTTAAAGAGGCGTGCTTTTCTTCTACAGGTTAACAAGAAAATAACAGTCTAAGAAATATATTTTCCATTTTTTGTTTTATTTATTATTCCATTTCAGCACAGATAATGTAAAACTAGCTTTTTAATTCAGACAGTATCAAAGATCTGAAATGAATTTGCAATTAAAAGATATTTATGAGTAAATAAATTTAAGGTAACGGTTGTAAAATGCGTTCACGTTTCCAATTTGAAATGACGGTAAAATGTGCAATGAATAGATCCGCAATTCTTCAACAGAGAAACAACAAAAGAACTTGTAATAAAAGTTCAATCCCAAACTTACGTGAATAACGATTACTTATATATTTTTTCTTTTTGCTGAAGCCGGTATAACAAAGTGTGTGTATTTGTGAAATAACGTCAGATTTCTACGAATATGTAAGTCATATAACAAAATAAAATGTTTTATGTTAACGTAGACTCTGAAACATTTAAGCTTACAGGACAAGTTGGTAAATTTAAATTCGAAAACCTGCAGATTTTCTTGATGTATTACAATATGCATAAGCGCCGACTACGTGGGAGCTTCGGGGCTCGAGCCCCCACGGGAAAATATTCGTGGGGGCTCTGCCCCCATACGAAAGTACGATACATGCAAGTTTTATTTATTATTTTTGCAAATACGAAGTTAAAAGCTGGTGTTATTTATCTATGAAAATTAGATTTGAAGGTATTTTACTTGAACAAAAAAAATTTCGCCTGTGGCGCATTTTTTCTTGCTTTTTTTTACAACTCCCTGTAAACATCCCCTGAATTCACTACTGAACCATGATTGAAAAAAATATATACATATTTTAACTTTTCTATTCTTACTAAAGCCCCCACAAGGATTTTCAAACGTTGGCGTCTATGACAATATGTTGTAATTACTTTTTCGTTAATCGTCTAAGTCGTTATAAATAATTAAAATATTTAAGCCGCCAATTTACAATTAAAACAGACAGCAACATTTTTTGATAAGTTAATAATCAAAAGCTATCTTGATAATTAAAATTAATTTATAGAATTCATGATTATAAATAAATAATTAACAAACTATTTCCAAAACGACGTAATTATTCAATAATAGAAAATTACAAAACTAAACCCAATTAAATCATTTATTTATTATCTTTTCTGGCTTCTCCTCAAAGCTCTATATGTCTGCCGATTTTTAATCCTGCGTAACTAAAAACTTACATGACGATTGCCAGAGGATTGATCTTATAAACAATGTTCTAATTAAACGTGCTGAAACTCACTGTGGTCCGATCGGCTGGCGAGGTAGTGGGTTCGAATCCCACTGAAGAGAATGGATGTTGTGATTGTCTGAGCATTTGATTCATATAAATATGTTTATACCGGGTGTTTCTATACCTCTGCACGCAACTTTAATAGGCAATATAATTTGATCTGATATACTGGTTATAAAAAAAAAGATTTAAAAAAAAATTCACAGAAATAAGGCTAGTGAAAGTTTTAGTGCCACTGGTTTGAAAGTCCATTAAACTGTTAATTTATTAATTATTACTTAACAAGTAACTATTTATAGATAGTCTGATACCCTGTATAATTCACATGGTTACTGGCTGATAGGCACTGAACCCTTAAAAAAATATATGCGTATTCATAAAATTGTTGACTTGTATCTAATTGAACTAAATTGAAGCTACAATGAATGCCACTAAAAATTTAAAAGGAATGAAAAGTAAATAAGAAAAATAAACAAGAGTGCATTAGCAATAATAAAAATGCAGAGCAAGTACATCGTAACAACAAGAAAACGGCATGCAAGTCCCAACGACAACAATTCCAGCAAATAACCCTTTGTTTCCTATAGCACGTAATAGTTACAAACCCTATATCCTGTTCCTCGTTCTTTTAAAATCCTTGTAATAAAACATCGCCGCAAAAAATATTTCAAACTGTAAATAATACATATTTTGTATGCAAACAAGCGACGAATTTGAACCGGCGAGCAATTTGTTTAGTTCTACGTGCCTGAATTGATGATGGAATAGAATATGTGTGTGCATAAGCACCTTAGATTGCGTGGCTGAGGAATAAATTATAGAGATATTGTGTGCAATGCGCGATTTATGTGAGGTTGAAGAAACTCGGCCATCGACGGGAATAAATCTCGTACGTGGAGAACGGAGCAGGAAAAAACCAGCCGCACAGATCGAACGAACGAAGATGAACTTGTACGCACAAAAACGTGGGAGGACGTTGACGTCCTTTTGTCTTTATCCTGAGAAGGGAATTTTGTTTATTTACGAAAGAAAATGCCATTGATCTGAACCTAGACCTTAACTTCACAATGAAAAGTTACTTTGCTGTTTATTCAGAATTAATTGAATTCTTACGTAAATCTGACAAACTGAAAGCAATTGAAGATAATAACGTTGTAGATTTTGTATTTCTATTAAATATGTGTACTAATTGCACTTTTAACTATAAACTTTAGTCTTTTAACTGACATTAGTACCTTCGTTATTGTTAATTTATGCTTTGAATATTATTTAAAAGTAAGTAAGTATTTACTTTTATAATTTAAAATGTCAAAATTAAATGTTCTGATCGGCATATTACTTAGGTATATAAATAAAACAACTCATATCATTTTTAAAATATAGTTCGTAATAGGTGGGTTCGAGCTTTATACTTCAACTATATAAACCCTATGTCCACTAAACTGCTACCATACAAATTCAGGCAACTATATTACTCTTGCAATGAAACAATTTGCCTATTACAGAATATAGCACCTCAAGCATAAAGATTTGATTAATGATAGCGACCGCCGGGTATATCTTTAAATACAATTTTTCTACGAAAGTGAGAATGCACAACATGTTTTTTCTGATATTAAAATTGATGGTGAAAGTAGACTTTTGAAACATTGAGTGTAGAATAGTTATTTTTGTAACAAGTGTTGGACATGAGTGATTCTGAAACGAATGCAATTTTTCTGACACAAGCAACGAGTTTCGGAATTTGCATGGAGTTTCAAATTCACGTTTTCCGCATGTGTTGCAAACAAGATTTTTTTCGTGCAATCACCCTCAGAAACATTATATTAAAAATAAATTCAAGTTTTTGATAGTTTATAATGTAACTACTTGGGCAGATTTGCATAGTTTGATTTTAATTTTAAACATCATGGCGCACAGTTACTTACATGACACTAATAAAATAAAAACAAAATTTTAATTTCCTGCTCTAGTGCTACATGGCTATTTCCTGCACTCATTTTAAGTAGGTAACAGAGTTACTGTAAAAATAAAATAATTCCCGTACTATTGCAGAAAAAATCTACACTCCTTTTGTGCACTGAATGCATGTGACTTTTCCAAAAAGTACATTTTTCAGTATTAACAACTTGTTTCAAGTTATCTTCTGAAACAAGTATTCAAATGTTGTATTTTCATTGAATTTGAGACATCAAGAATTTAGAAAAACTTGAAATTGTGCAGTTATTGGAAGGTCAAAGCTGTTAGAATATTTTTGACTTCTGAGGCAAAACTTCATAGTATTCACAATTGCCGCAAAATTTTCGGCGAAGTACAAATAAAGTCTTTGTCATTATCACTACTAATAATCTGCATGGAAATTGATTATTTTTTCATAAATCACACAATTAAATGTAGCCCTTTATACACTTGTATTACAATTATACTATTTCATAATTCAAATTGCAAACAAACATAATACTGAAAAATGAGTTAATTCATTTATCATTGTTTGTTACGTAATGTAAAAAGCATTAAACAAAAAGCGACCAGCTTTTATACTTCGGTTAAAAAACAATCTAATATTCGAACAGAATTTAATTATAAAACTGGTATGTAAGCTACTCACATTTATCCTTCTGCCTTTCAGTATTCTGTAAATTCTCATTCCTCACAAACATACTTGAAAATGCGCAGAAAAAATCGATAGGGTGAAAATACACAATAAACATGAGATTTCAAATTCAAGCATCTCGTTCTTCATGTATGAAGCCGAGATAGATTACACTCTTCCTCTTCCCTTTCCCCTTTAAAAAACTCTTCTTCTCTCATCCGGAGTTAGATACCCGGAACTTTCCGAATAAATTACATTAAAATTGTAAGTCTCCTCAAATAGTACCCGAGCGTGTCTAATTTTCAATTCACGACGTGGAAAAAACTTTTCGTCTCGTAGTATTTTATAACTTCTGATTGCTAATATTTTACATAAATACATACGTAGTGTATTTTGAGTTCTGCAGTTCCTGGCCAGTTCGAAACTTTCTCTCTTCAAGATTGATATAAATGATCTTTCTTTACCGAGATGCAGGATTCTCTTTTTTGAGATTTATTTTTGAATGACGTGGGAGTTAACTTTTGTTGGGATTTAAACGCGATCTACAGGATTTTGGGATATTTGTTTTTGTTTTTCTTGTTATTGTTGGAAAGATATTTGGACGGTTTGCTTAAATACCTATTATATGTCACTGAAGTGCAGGAATCATCTCGTTATAAAGTTTAACAATGAACTAATATATTTTTAACAAGTTAGGAATGTTTTTAAAAATAACAAAAATTAAAAATAAAACGAGAAAATAACCCTTGTGACTTTTGACTGATATTCATGGTATACTCGTAAGCTGTGTTAATTGATAAACATGAATATACTGCTTTAGATATTTACGCCGTTTTCTGACAATTGTTTTTCTACAAGCCTTTAAATGAGAATGTAAAAAGTAAAAGATATATTTATTACCATTTTATGCAGTCACCTCCCGTCAACTTACGGGTACTCATAATTGAAAGTGAAGAGTACACATATGTATGTCTGTATGTATGTGTGTCTGTGTGTGTTCAAAGACGGTTTTCTGTCTGTCTGTCTCAAATACGAATTACCCAAAAAAAATTATATTTGGTATTTTACATTTGTATACAAATTGGAGAAGCTCATTAGATTTTGGTATAAATATCTTCACCGAAAGAGATATTTTTGAAGAGTTAAAAGATTAATTGTCAAAAATTTAGATAAATGTGGATAAACATAGTATTTAATTGTAATAATAATAAGAGGAAAATTTATTAGCAACTTAGTTCATTCGACCTTATTTTTCACCTTCCCATTATGTTTAAATCTTCTTGCGTTTGCTATTTCATTGAATTTATACCGAATCCAAATTTCTTGATTTGAATTTTCCTGATGAATGAATCTTTTGATTCAGGTGATGCAGATTTCTGTGTTTGAATATTTTTATTTGTATGTGTTAAATGAACAGTTTTCTAGATACGGCGGGAGGTTGTGTGCTGGCCACATCAGATTTTTTAAATTTAATGTCACATTTAAAACTATTGTAAAATATTTAAATCAAATTTGTTTATTTAAATTTTATAAGAGCTGTCAATCATTAATTATTCGCCACTTTTGAAAAATCCAACCTTAAAATGGCCATTTTACTATTGCCTTAAGAATAAAGGCTAAGTCAAGTTGGCCCTACCACATAAATATTTATAAATAAAAATTATATTATCGGTTTGCGCTTGTATTGCGCTCTATCGCTCCACAAATATTTTTTTTTGCGCGGCTCTACTTTTGCAGTAATTCAAAGAACAAGTTAGGAAGGGCCAAGTTGACATTAGCCTTTCCTTTATGAAAATTTTACAATTTTCATAATTATTTCAATAGCTCTTCGTATGCGCTCTTTTGCGCCATAAATATAAAATTTTGCGCTAGCATACATTTTATGTTATTAACAATCAAAATTGGGAGGGCCAAGTTGACAACAACAAAAAAATTAATTGTTATTATATTTTTGTATTGCATTTTAATATAAATATCTTGCGCTCTATTGCTCCATAAATTATTTTTTTTGCGCTGCTCTTATTTAGTAGTAATTGGAAGAGTTAGTTAGGAAGGGCCAAATTGACGGTAGCCTTCCCTTTTGACTATTTAACAATTTTCATTATTGTATGAATGACCCTTCATATGCGGGAAATATCCGTTTTGACCTTTTCTGAATCCATTATGACTAGTTTCGTCGTGACGTCTGTACGTACGTACGGACGGACGGACGTATGCATGTCGCATAACTCAAATACGGTTAGACGTAGCAAGTTGAAATTTTTTATTTAGGACTGTTATAGCATCTAGTTGTGCACCTCCTATTTTTATTGCGATCGTCCGTGCCAAAGGGGCACTATTCGGTATTTTTCGCATTATTCAAAAACAGTATGTCGTACAAAGTTGTAATTTTTTTCTTGAGACTCATGTTACATCTAGTTGATCACCTCATATTTTTGGTTGCGATCGTCCGTGCCAAAGGGACACTAATTGATATTTTTCGCATTATTCATAAACGGTATGTCGTAGAAAGTTAAAATTTTGAATTTGAGACTCATGTTGCATCTAGTTGATCATCTAATATTTTTGGTTGCGATCGTCCGTGCCAAAAGGGCACTTTACTCTTGGTATTTTTTTTTGCATTTTGAGCATAAATCAAATACGATTATTATATTTTTATATTATTCTACATTTTAGTTATTAAGAAAAGTATGAACAGTTTAATAGGCGTACAAGAAAGTCATGTGGTGTCCACGTCAGATTTTTCTATCTTTAATGCTACCAGATAAAGACAATTTTTTGATAACGTGTAAGTTGCAAATAACTTTTCCTCTTTATTGTCATTACAAATAAATACTAGGTATATTATTTATCCAAATTTATAAAAAAAAATTAAATTAAATTAAATCTAATGAGCTCTTCCAATTTGTATTCAAATGTATAATACCAAATATCAACATTTTTGAGTAATTCGTATTTGAGTTATCCGACCTCCAGAAATCCCGCCCTTTACAGGTATGGTGGAATGTAAAAAGCAATTTTTTGTGGGAAGCTCAGTTTCCGGCCAGAATTTTTCCTTAGTATACGGCTATTTCTTACTTAGTGCTTTAAAAAAAATTCCTTATAACTCCAATTTTAATGCAACCAGTGTATTTTTTTTAATACCACATAATACAAGGACCATTAATTTAATATTAGAAGAATATATAAGTGAAACCTATATCTACTGACTTTGATTTTACCTATTCGGATGAATTATGTAAATTACTGCTATATAAACAAAGCGCAAAAAAATAAGAACGGAGCAAAGGAGCGCAATACATAATAGATTTAATACCAAAGTAAAAAAATAATATTATTACATTTTATTTTTATTTTATTTTACTGGCGCAATAGAGCGCATATGAAGGGTCATTCATACAATAATGAAAATTGTTAAATAGTCAAAAGGGAAGGCTACCGTCAATTTGGCCCTTCCTAACTAACTCTTCCAATTACTACTAAATAAGAGCAGCGCAAAAAAAATAATTTATGGAGCAATAGAGCGCAAGATATTTATATTAAAATGCAATACAAAAATATAATAACAATTAACTTTTTTTTTGTTGTCAACTTGGCCCTCCCAATTTTGATTGTTAATAACATAAAATGTATGCTAGCGCAAAATTTTATATTTATGGCGCAAAAGAGCGCATACGAAGAGCTATTGAAATAATTATGAAAATTGTAAAATTTTCATAAAGGAAAGGCTAATGTCAACTTGGCCCTTCCTAACTTGTTCTTTGAATTACTGCAAAAGTAGAGCAGTGCAAAAAAAAATATTTGTGGAGCGATAGAGCGCAATACAAGCGCAAACCGATAATATAATTTTTATTTATAAATATTTATGTGGTAAGGCCAACTTGACTTAGCCAAGAATAAATACAATAATCTTAGAGAACCTATAAGTATTCTGTTGTTGTTTCTATTTTAAGAACTGCTCTGCAACTGTAATATTTCACCGCAAAACAAATAGGAAACAAAAATCACAATATCTCGAGTGTAACAAAACACTAGCTGCTACCCAGATGACTCTATTCATTTTGTCGAAATTACCAGCACGTTATTCTTTTATTTCATGCAGCGCGCGGTGCTACGCTCGGTCGGTAATTGTCGACATTTTCATTACGGCCTTCGTGCGGCAACACTGCTTGCTTGCTAACATTGCTGGTGGCTTGGGAGAACATCCCTTCGCATGTAGGACATTATTATTGCAAACCTCGTGGAATTGCCCGTAAAAACTGCTATGAATCTCACAGAAAGTTACAGAATGTATGAAGGACATTAATTAAGCAAAATGTTGTGATTATTATTATTGTTGTTATGAATGGAGTTAGGAAAGGTGATTAAGTTTATGAGTGTTTTTATAACCCCAACAGGATAAAATGAATTTCTCTTTTCCAAATGTTGTTGGTCCATATAAAAATACCTTGAAAAACTAATAAACAAAACGATCAAATTATCTTATTAACTTTATCGCCATAAACATTTTTGGTATAGGTATTTTCAATCATTAACTGTTAATTTTCTCTCTCTTACAAAAATTAAGATGACGAAAATGATAAATTTCACGTAATAAAGCACGGTTAGTGAGCGCTTTACTGGAATAGCTATAATGAATAAATATTGCTTTTGCCTCATAATAAAGTGATTATTTTCTTATAAGCAATATTAAAATATATTTTTAAGTAGTAATATAGTGTCACTCAACAATCAGTATATTAAAATTTGTAAGAAAAACAATTTTAGGTTAGTTAAGTTTAACACAGAATATTATACCTAGAGAACTTTATATTCGTATTGTATAATTTGTTTAAGTATTTTAACATTATTCTAAACCGATCGATAAACTACATGTACTCGTATATTATAAATAATTTATTTTAATTTGATAATAACTTTCAGAACTCATTATTATAACAGTAAGTAAGACTGTTATAAATTTGTTTTAACTTTTAATCTCACAAGAAAATAATGCCTTTCTTAATTTTTTGCGTACTTCTAACAACATAATAATCAACCCCAGGGGAACACGAGGGCCCGATTATTATTTAATATTATTAATTTCAGTAAAGTTGCTCAGCTGGGAATAACATTTTTTGATAAAACGAAGATTACTAAACTCATATCAGTAATTCGACTATTATTTAGTGCCGTATGGTTTTTACTAATTTTTACTATTACTATTTTTATACAAAATGATCGTATTCTATAATCACTTTTTCCTCATTATGTCGAACTAACTCAGATTCCATCTTTCCACATTTCTGACATCTACAAGTGCACTGAAATATGAATCACTACCACTAGAAAATTTTTCTGACATAAATTTACTACTTTTACACTTTGAAATGACACACTTCAACCTCATGTTCGATAACAAGTCGTCAATTTATTGCGCCACTGGATATTATGGGAACATGCACCTTCTCTACTTCCAATTTTCTTAAAATAAATTCAGCCCCAATTTAATTTGAACATTGCCACTGATTGGAAAAGCATAATGGGGTCTCCTTGATATCCGTAAAGTGTTTTTATTCTAATGAATGTAAATTTAAAGATATCAAACCCGTGTAAGGATTACGAATAAAGGGTAAGATTTGGAATAAGAAACTTTAAACTTAGCTAATAGTTTTAGTTACACAGGGGAGTCTTACAAAGTTAATATTATTACTACTTTGCGACCATTTGTTTTAAAAGTATTGTTCGTGCAGAATATAAAATTAGGAAGAACCATTGAGGATTACTAGAATCACAGAATCCGTAAAAATTATTGTTTGACTTTCAAATCGCAACTTTCAAAAACTTAACTTAATAGTTTTTGGCGCGACTGAAGTCAGGAGAATGACCAGGATGAAAATTTAAGATTTTTTAAAGGTAGGTAGGTAGTAAAAAATTATTATATACGAAATTTATGAGATATAAAAGGTTATATTTCTAGCGTAATGTCATTTTGTAGATTGTAAGCTAAAATTAAAAAGTGTAATACATGAACCACATTTTTCTGCTGCCTACTCCTACTGCTTGTCATAATTCTCAGCCTAAAACTGTTCACATCACGACATGTTATTTGAAGTATAATTCACCTAATTATCTAAAAGCAGGTAACAAGGAACAATTTGTAATAATTGTGATGCAAATTACTTGTACGTTATATACCTACCTATGTGGTATGTGTTATTTTAGTGCGAAGCACGACCAAACTATATTGTAATTAAATGTTGATTGAATAATTTACTTTATAGTTTTCATACGTCTTTAATCCACAACGAATGATACAATAATGCCCCTTACACTTATATTAACTTTCCAAGTAAACTAAATAATGACATAATACCCTCTAGTAATAATTAATAAACTTTTTACAAATAATTTATTGTGTGTTCATATTATATTATAATACGTACAAAATTTAAATACAATTTGTTAAAATGGCTGTTTTACTTACAATATTTTGATATAATTATTTTTATCTAATAACAAAAACGTAACATAGAGGCTCAAAGCAAGTTTTCAAATTATGCAGCATTTTATTCTAATAACATTCGTATGTTTATTTTTACTAGTAGGTATATATTTCAGCATAACTTACATTCTGTTATTATGTAGGTACCTATCTGTGTTTATTTTATAAACATTTTTGGGTTGTGTTCCACAAATAATTTTTTTAAACTCTTATGTCCATCCGCAGCAAGCCTCCAACTTGGTTTTTGTCAATAACGTTTCCACTAAACTTCCTAGGGAATATTGCCCAAAAGGAAAATTGTTTAAGGGACATAACCCAGGGAGATATTTTCCGGAGAATTACTGTTCTGAACATATTGTCTTGGGGCTTACTCAAAATCCTTTATATAATTTATTATTGATATAATCATTACTTAACTAATAATAAACACACAAAGGATTTGATCACATACTTTACCTTGCTGCATGACATTCGTAAATATGATCTTCTTACAAGATTTCTTTCATTAATCTTAAATTGACGTTTATGAACTGTAATGTTTATTATTTTGTGCATTAATAGATACTTACGTGTCGAGCTAAGTAAAGTAAACTTTACGGGTGAGTTGGAAAGTTTGGGAGCGAGGCTCCTTAATCCAGTGAGCCCAGTAAAGATTATTTGCAAGCGTGCCGCGTTCAAAATTCTTTCACAGCGTTTTTTTGATAAAGTAACTTTATAACTTTAAAAAGATACATTATATTTTGTAATGAAAAGTTATTGGTGGTAGAACAAAAATTGAAGAATAGACCTGTCACTTCTATGAGCCTTGAAATGTATTACAGGTCTAAACATTTAATAAATCATTTACTTAGTTACCATAATACCTGTAAAGTAATTTACACATAAGGTGGAAATAATAGTTATATTTTATACAAGACTATAACATTATATTGTATAGACGAAAGAAAAGTGTTAATTCACAAACGACGAAGGAGCGAGTGAACTATTTTTCTCGAGTCGATAATATAATTATAAAATTATATTTTTTCTATAGCTGATGTTAAAGAAATAAGAAATATAAGAAAACCAAATCTATATTAAACTATTATTAAAGCGCAATATCGGAGTTTGTTTGTAATATTTTTCATCCTACTTTTTTCACAAAATGGATGCAGAAATGTGTGAAAACCAATTTGAAGAAGAAATTGTAAAAAATTAAAGTACTGCTTTATCTACCCTTGCTGTTGAAGTTTTACTTTATCTACTCTAATTTTACTTGCCTTGCAGTTAAAGTGTTACTTTATCGACTCAAAATAGTCGATAAAGTAGCACTTTAACATCAGCTATGGAAAAAAGTGTTTTTCTCTTCCAATGATAATAATTGTCTTTAAAATTAGTCTGATTTATTGTTCCTGCGTGCGTTAATCATGTTGATATATTTGTTTTAAATTAATAATTTCCATAGTAAATCTCTGTGATCCCTGCAAACATATGTGCAAACACCTCAGTTAAAATTCCGGGATAAAAACAGTCATATCTCAAACGGTTTTGCCAGCAGTAGATCTTTATAATCTTGGGTCGGTAATAAAACGTTTACACTGGTGTAAATGAATGTTCTACTTGCGTATTCACCTCTAAACTCTCCAGGCTTCAGTTCTCTCTGTGAAAGGGTAACGGCCTGATTTCGCGAAAATCTTCGCAAATCTACCTGAGGATTAGGAGGGTAGCGGGCGCACTGGAAATAGGCCACAGCAAAAAGATGCTCTGAAAAACGATTGTTGTTCAAATGAAGCGTTTCACGGGATTTCACGGATCTGCGCCGCGCCAAACGCAACGGATGAAGTGATAATAATTTGGTATATACCCACATGTAGCATATCCTCAGCCACTGGATCGAAGAATTTACGGGAATATTGACAAGAAGTGAATTTTTCAGGAATTTTTGTTATTTTTTTCATAGGTACTTTTAATTTAAGATGTTCAAATATGCCAATGTGTAAAAGTATCAATAATCAATAATATAGGTACATTCGTATTTAATGGATCATTGTCGCGGTATTGAGGATTTACTTAGTCATGAGTATCTCCAAAATTAAACTCCAGATATGACTTTTTTAAAAGTTAGCCGTGAAATAAATAGTTTATAGTTCAATTTTGTACTCTGTTTTGAATAAAGAGAATAAATTGTTCTAGGTATATATTTGTAACTATTTGACGTGTAAAATTTGGCAGTTTAATAACAATTATTAGTAGCAATTGTACTCCGTGGTCATAAAGTCTAGGACTTAATTATTAATTTGTAATATTTTAGATATGGTATTGAAAAGAAATCAGTTGAATAAGTATGCATAAGCCCGAAACACAATGGAAGTATTCTACAGAAATACTGTAAAGAACTAAACTTACGAACATGGCAACGGGTGGCGGTCCTATTCGTCCTGTGGCGATTCGGACTAAGGCCCTAATAGTGTATTTTCGTCCCATATACCTGTCTAAAATCTTTTTGACGATTAGGATTATCTGTGCGCACAGCAGGATGTCTACATCGCAAGTCAGCGACAAGCGTCAGCGATGTCATTATGTACACTGAAAGTAATATTAAGCTGAAAAAATATACTAGGTACTAATTTGTGTTATTTAAAGAATGTATTAATAAGTTATGTTTATGTAAGATGTTGTTGTTAATAATTGTTAATAATTAACTGGGGTTGTAATGTTGAGTAGTCAGTTGGTAGTCAGTATATCTGGTGCGTTGTGCTACATATTTACCATTCTATTTTTACCACTCCAACTTTTACCACAGCATTTTTACCACCATTCTTTCCTGTTTTACCGTTAACCCATTTTTTACCACTCAATTTTTACCACTCCAACTTTTACCTCTGCATTTGTACCACTACTTTTTACCGCTATTTCGTTTTACCACTAATACATTTTTACAACTCCGTTTTTACCATTACAACTTTTACCACCATACTTTTTTACCGCTATTCCGTTTTACCGTTAATAGTTTGTGGGGCTATAGTAACCTATCTAAAATATTACAAATTAATAATTAAATCCTAGACTTTATGACCACGGAGTACAATTGCTACAAATAATTGTTATTAAACTGACAAATTTTACACGTCAAATAGTTATAAATATTGTTAGTGTAGTAAATACCAAAACCGAGTTTGTGGGGGCTCTAGTACGGTTTTGTTAGCTTTGTTAGTGTAAAAAATACCAAAACCGAGTTTGTGGGGCTCTAGTACGGTTTTGTTAGCTTTGTTAGTGTAGTAAATACCAAAACCGAGTTTGTGGGGCTCTAGTACGGTTTTGTTAGCTTTGTTAGTGTAGTAACAACAAAAACCGAGTTTGTGGGGCTCTAGTACGGTTTTGTTAGCTTTGTTAGTGTAGTAAATACCAAAACCGAGTTTGTGGGGCTTTTGTACGGTTTTGTTAGCTTTGTTAAAAAAGAGACGGTGGTAAAAATGGATTGATAAAAAACACGTTGGTAAATATGTTGGTGGTAAAAAGAATTAGTGGTAAAAATAGGGACGATGGTAAAAATGGATTGGTAAAAGAATACGTTGGTAAATACGTTGGTGGTAAAAAAGAATTAGTGGTAAAAAGGGTCGGTGGTAAAAAATGGATTGGTAAAAGTATAATGTTGGTAAAAAATGGATTGGTAAAAGAATTACGGTGGTAAAAAGGGACGGTGGTAAATAGGGATTGGTAAATATGGGTGCAAATCTATCTGGTGTTGTCGCAGTAGTCATTAATAGAGCATTATAAAGTACGTGTATTTGTTGATATCTGCGATCAGATGCATGAGTTTCATACATTTGTGTTTGAAGTTAAGGATTGAGAAACCATTATTTGTATTTGCCATCGCAATTTGTGGTACATTTCGTCTATTATGCTTGGGATTGAGGGTAGTAGAATAATTTCCACTGTTAGCTTTAACTTCAAACACAAATTAGTATTATTATTTTTTATGTACATATTGCTGGTTGATTTGTTTACTGGTCCGAAACTCATATGACAATCACTAACTTGCGACGTAGATACGCTGCTGTGCGCACATATAATCATAATTCTCAAAAAGGTTATTTCCAGGTATATGGGACAAATAGACACAAGTAGGGCTTAGTCCGAATCGCCACAGGACAAAAAAGGTCCGTCACGTAATGCATGATTGATCAATTTTACATTTTATAATAACTACCTATAGTATTGTGAGTGAACACATTATATTCATTCTTACTTCGACCGCAGATTGTAACTATTTTCGATGAAAATAAAATTTTACAGGTAGGTTTTTCTGTTCGAGAATTTCAAATATTAATGGTGTGCATACACAATATTAGAAAAGTATTATATTCTGCTTCAGCATTATTTCTCTTAGCTTCATTTTATATTATAACTAATTTCAACTAACTTTACTCTATATCTAAACTCTAGATCCTTGCAATATGCCTTTTCGGAATTGAGTTTATATCCAGAGCACCTAATTAATTACTCACCCCTAACAAATTCTCTCACATTCAACAGCTTTAAAACGTTCAAAACCATCTGAATCCTACACTCGACTAGCAAAACTCCAGCTTCGCATACAAAATCACTCATATGAATTTGAATCTGAATCTGAGTTGTGGGCTGCATCTGACCACGGACAGATATAAATGAATGTAAGCGATTACTTGTCAGAATTTTCTCTAATTTGTTCCCGTTTACGTCAAGCACATAACGTCAAGAGCTGTCACAAGAGAGTTTTGCACTTGTTTAATATGAAATCAATGCATGAGGCACATGCAGAGTAGAAAGAAAGGTAAAGAAACTCATGTAGTTTTAGAGTTTAACATTCGTATCATAGGTCACAGGTTTAGTTAAATCACTAAGTATAATTCCATCAAAGACAACACTAAAATTAGCTATTTAATAATTTAGGTATAATTGGAAGCGGTGTTTACTTTTTCAGATTTAAAAATAGAAATCAATTTTTCTTTTTAAATCAATGTGTCATTTTTCATTTAAATTAATGAATGTTTGTTTTGTATTTGTTTATATTCACTTGTTACCTAAGCAAATACAATGAAACATCGTTATAAAATATTACAGAACCAAATAAAATACTTTTTTCTTAACATAAATGCTGAAAATTTCTTTTCAAATATAGAAAACAATATTTCTTATATATTTCAATCAAATAAAGTAATATTCAATATCTGCATAATATACATACTAGAGTTGATAGTTCAACTTAATCTATACAACATCCTAAGTTTTTAAAGGATCGTTTAAGCAGGGCCGTAGTCAGGTCAAATATTTAGAGTTCAGTGTAGGCAAATATTCAGCTTATTGGAGTTAGGGGGGTTAATTTGTAGTATAAAATTTGAACCAGAGTGTAGAAAAATTATAATGAAAAGTTATTTTTTCAAATGATGTGAAGTTACATTTGTTTTTCACCCATTTTATGTGCAAAAATAAATTGTTTGATCACGAATGTAGAATTATTATAAACAATTTTAGGTTATATTAGTCAACCAATCCGATTTTATTAGAGACGATATCTTTTTCTTCCAGAGTGGGCAATCCCCACTCTGCTCCCTCCCCCTGGCTACGGCCCTGCGTTTGAGTTAAATTTTTCTGCACCATTGCTGCTCTTCATCCCTCTTTATACTTGTTTTTGCCACCGTCTCGAAGTAAATAAATATTCAGTTAAAATGTGATGAAAAAATGTATACATTACCAAAATATTTATTTGACACATATAGGTATAAAATTTTAGTAACGATTGTAAAAATATTTTTACTACCTTTTACCTTTTATGAAGATTGTTATTTAACCTTGGCAAAAAAGAAAAAAATGTTTAGAATCCCTGATTTTTATATTAAAATTATTTGCTGTTCCTATTATACCCGACCCCCACTACTTTAGTTACTTAATTCACATGTCACAGTTTCATTTTTGATATATGTACTGTTGTTAGATGTTGTCAAGTTACAGTAAATATGTTTTAAATAATTATGAAATATAATAAAGTATTCACAGTGTACAAAATACATGTGTATATAACTAAAAATTTAAATGTAGGTAAGTATTTAGCTCCTAGCAAGCATTTTATTAACTATTTTGTATGTCATGGAATTCTACTTAAGAGTGTCGTTTACCTAAATGACCAAAACATGCTTCGCACAAGTTTGTGATTTATTTAACAACAAACCACGTAATAATAAAAAAATCGCTTCTACCAGACCATTTTTTCATGTCTGATTTATCGAAGACTATGCATTAATGAAACAAAATGTGTTTATTTAAACAAGATACTTGGTTTCCCAATAATTACCAATGGTAATTATTGGGAAACCAGTTCAGTATTTGCCATATTTATTAACCCGAGTATATATTTTACCCCCAGTGTTCCACTGGTAGAGTAAGAGTTTTTCGAAGCTTATTACCAGGGTTGTATTGTATGCTGTGGCGCATCTCAGGCTTGTGGTTTTGACCATTGTATGACTGCAATAACCCCTTAATAAACGCTAATAATTATTAGGTACATGAAATGTATTTGTACTATAACCATAACCATACACAAGAAAATATAACCAATAAGTCACATTATGTAGATAAGTTTAGATAATAGTCATAAATATCATTACAATAAGATTATAATCAATGTAAAATTTAAAATTGTGAAAATGATAATTTTATTACTCTGTGATAATATCATCTCCGAAGGGCTGGCGGCTAGGCAGGTTTTTATTTAGTTCTCTGTGGTCACGTGGCGGCTGAACTTCTCTTTCGACCCTTTGTGTAACTTGCAAACGACGCGCCGTTTATTCATAGCAATTTCCATATTTTCAGTCATTGTCATTCTGTTGCCGGTGAGAAAATGAAATTTGAATATTTTATGTTAGGATTAATATTTCGTGTGGTGTTTTTACAACGTCTACCGGAAATTAGCTTATTTTGACGCTGTGAGGCTTCGCATATTGATAATTTGTTTATGTGCACAATTTTACCGCTAATTTTATAGACATGAATTTACATACAAATTTTCAGACTGAAACAGTAAACTTTACCACAAATTTCATTCACTTGTTTGTCTTACTTCAAAAACTTAAATGAAGAATTCTACAGATTTTAAAGTATAAGATGAAAAATTTATCGATTGACCTCAAAACGTCGATCCTGATTTAAGCACCTGTCACACATATTCGAACATATTTTTAAACTATATTAAATGGCGTTATTAACAAGCACTTCAAATCTATCTCCGGAATTTGATTCGGAATCATGTTATTTGCTAATCAAGTAATTTTTTAATTGAGAGTTCACTAACATATCTTATAGTTTATTTTAATTTTGCTCTCAATAAGGAACTTATTATATTTCATAGATCCCAGGTTGGAGACGAAAACAAAATTCTTCAAATTTTACTTAGTTTATAATTATATTTTCAAATATCTTAGGTACTCAGCTCTAATAGTTGTAATGACTTATAATGACCAACATTGACACTATACTTGCATTTGTTTTGTATAAAAAACTAGCCATTTTTTGTAATGGCACCAATTTTTTCCTAAAAATCTTAGCTAGGTATATAGGCGAAAAATTCGGACATCAAACTATAGAGGCACTGCGATAACACCAGCCGACCTCTTGCGGCCAACTGATGAACCCTAGGAATAAGGAAGCTGTCATTACTATTTCACAAAAAACAGACAAAAATAACATTGTACTACATATACAACGAATGTTTTATTTTCAGAATACACACTTTTCGCCAAAAATGACGGGAATGACAGGTTCCTTATTCCTAGGGTTTATCAATTGGCCGAAAGAGTAGGTATACATTAAATTGAGAAGCAAGGTTATTGTATAAATTCTTTTCAATAATAATTTGCATAATATTAGCCTTATATTGGAAAATGATTACCATAATTTGTGCTACAAAATTAACTTTTCATTATCCGTCGAGAAAAATGTTTTGTCTTTTCTAGGATAATATAATATTCATTGGACGGGTTATGTCTGTGCTTGTGCTTACAAAATTTTATGTTTCGTGTTATTTCATTGGCATCCCCGTAGCCCTTGGCATGATTTGTATGCGCTCTGTAACGTAACAATAAAACAAGGGACCTGGTTTTGCTCACAATTTTTATGATACAATCTTGACAACACGTCCCGTGGACCGTAGCTCAATATTGAACTGTTGCCAAAAGCGCTTGGAAGGTATGCTAAAATGGAGGACATAACAATGAAGAGAAATTACTTTTTCTCTAATATAATAAAATGGACGCGGGATAAACATGAAGGAAATAAAACCCAGAGAAAATACAAGCTTTGTATAGTAATCTATTTCCACATGCATATATAATCAACTTAAACTAGACAAGATTTACTACTATTGCAACGATAAATTCTGAAATACAATTGCAGTAGTTACCCACTATTTTATACAAAGGTATTAGTAATAAGATTATTATGGATGCATTCAGTTCTACAAACACTAATTATTTTTACTTTTTAAACAATAACTTACATTTAAATAAATAAAGGAAATAAATTTAATGATATTTATTCCTTATATACGATTTTATATTACTTGAGACCGTTTTTGTGGCTACTTCCATATTTGAAATAAATTGAACATATTGTTGTATTTTAAGAAAACTTCAAAATGTGACCAAAATCTTTTCAGTTCTGCGTAATATCCGAAACTTTATAAATACCAATGTTATTTTATTTTTTCTCGTTCATGAGTTATTGAAAATCCGGACGCACGCATCTATCCGTCCATCCACACACCCACAGACATACAAATATCATTGCGAAAATGGTCAAACCTCCTCAAAACATGAATATTTCTGCGAAAATCCTGGTATCGATTTCTTTCATGATAGATAACTAGACTTGAGACTTAGTTACCTACTCATACGGTATGTATGAGAAAGTAAAATGTTAGAAGAATTTAAAGAACATTTTTACCTTTGAGTTGAAAGCATTATAATTTTTTCCTACCAAAAAAGGTTGCTTCGATAATCACAACTTTTTCTATAGATATATTGCTGAATATTTGAATACATACCTAATTATTTTACATCGTCTTTTATCGAAGATCTCTATCATGAATGGTTTCTTAATATTGATTATACAGAGTGTTTCAGGGTTAAGTATCCTAACTAAAAAAAATGAACCTCAGAACAAGAAAAAAAAATTCATTTGAAGATTTTCTCACAAACGCTTCGTTTAGAAGATAGTAGCTTCTAAAGTTGCAAATGAGATTTAAAAAAAATTACGTTTTCATGTTTCAGGCAAGCGTGAATACAAGGAGGTTAATGGGGTAATCCGTCACAGATTCCAAGCAAAGTTTTAACATAAGATTTTTATCATTATTAATTGAATAATAGGATTAACATGTCCACTTAGGGCACTGAATTCCCTTTATTCATACAAAATACATTTTGTTTTGTTTAAACCTTTTGTCAAGGAAACTGTTATCATGTAATGTAAATTTACAAAAATAGTGAGTACTAGCGTCAGGCCCCGCTACGCGGGCCTTCGGCTAGGTCGCGCTGCCGCGCGACAAGGGTGATTCGCCCGCTCCGCGGGCTCAAATTCCACGCACCCTGAATGTGAGACAATTTGGCACTTCGTGACTCAATTATAACGATTTTAACATTCAGACTCTACCGCTGGGCGCGACAAAGGAAATTCGCCCGCTTCGCGGGCTTAAGCTCCGTGGATCCTGAATGTGGGACAATTTGGCACTTCGTGCCTCAATTATAACAATTTTAACATTCAGACTCTACCGCTGCGCGCGACAAGGAGGACTCGCCCGCTTCGCGGGCTTAAGCTCCGCGGACCCTGAATGTGGGACAATTTGGCACTTCGTGCCTCAATTATAACGATTTTAACATTCAGACTCTACCACTGCGCGCGACAAGGGGGATTCGCCCGCTCCGCGGACCCTGAATGTGGGACAATTTGGCACTTCGTGCCTCAATTATAACGATTTTAACATTCAGACTCTACCGCTGCGCGCGACAAGGAGGATTCGCCCGCTTCGCGGGTTTAAGCTCCGCGGACCCTGAATATGGGACAATTTGGCACTTCGTGCCTCAATTATAAAGATTTTAACATTCAGACTCTACCGCTGCGCTCGACAAGGGGAATTCGCCCGCTTCGCGGGCTTAAGCTCCGCGGACCCTGAATGTGGGACAATTTGGCACTTCGTGCCTCAATTATAACGATTTTAACATTTAGACTCTACCGCTGCGCGCGGTAATAAATTATTTTATTAATTAGCCCTTATTTAGAAATTTGATTTGAGGTATGAAATTCGATATGACACTATAATTTTTTAGAAAAAAATGTTGATGTTCGATCCCCATTTTTAACAATTTTATAAAATAGTTATCATCTAGCACTTTAGTTTAAAAAAATATATAAAACTCGACGGATTTGTGATAAATTCCGAGGAAACTATAAAACCGGAAAATTCTAATATAAAATGTTTATAATTTTCACTGTAATATAAGTACTAAATTTTCTGACGTCTTTTGATGTGATTATTGGAATATACCAAATAGGTACCTAGTCATTAGTGTTTTAAAAAGAAAATAACAAAATTTTGTGAAAACTAAAAAAATGCTTTTTGTCCGACTAAAAACAAAAGCCAAATTGTTTAAAGTCATTTTAATGCATTTTTTGACCTTTAATTTGATATCAATCGCGATATAATTTAAAACATATTCAGAAAAAACAAATGCCGCTCACCGAGTGCAATTTATACTTACTAAACAGCCATAATTTTGGGCAACATTAGACGATATGTTTGGTACCAATCATGATTATATTAAATTTTTATTGAAAAACAAATGCCGATCATAGAAGCCATATTTTGTACCCCTTGGTGCTAATTATAATACCATACATACTTTTGTAAAAATAGATTTGATACTTGATACAAGTGCAATAACAATCTAGATCATGTCTAGTCCGCGTCGTGTCTCGTGCTTGTCCAGTTGTTAGTTAGTGTGCGTATTTATTCAGGATAAAGATCCCAGTAGGGCGACTTGGGCAGGACAAACTCAAATTCAACCCAAACTCAAGTACAATAGATAAAAATCCCGATTATCGGACGCCATTTTTAGCACGTTTGTTAAATTTGTATATTAATTTGACATTTATAACTTATAGCAAATTACTGAGAAATAGTATTATCCACGGATATTGGATATAGATACCTAATTTTAATTGAACATTTACACTTGGGTCAAAATATATTACTATAAATACTACAGTAATAAATAACAATATGATTCAACTTCACAGTGCATTGTAAAATTGAATAAAAATTTTCAAAAAATATATTACAAATTTCTACAAAAGCATGTAAACATAATACGTGCTCCATCTTTAAATACTCAATAAAATTTTCAAAATACTTCTACCTTATCAAATATAAAAGATAAATCCAAATAAAATTTCAAATTGGAAACGTCAAATCTGACAGTAGACAAAAAAATCATTTTTGTCAAAAAGAAAACAAAACATCCATGGCATGCTCCCATTTGCGTTCCGTGCATTTTTCAGTTTTTTCTTAATAACTTTCTTAATATACCCAATATTGGGTTGAAACATGCATAGAAATATAGTCAAATTCATCCTCTACCTATATGTCAAATGAAAAAAACAATCGAATAACGTATAATGCCCGTATCCAAGGAGTCAAAAAAATCACTGTTTTTCAACTCCCCTGCGACTACCACGCCATCTACAATATTCATATACCCAAAAGGCACTACTTCACATGAACCTCTATCAAATAAAAAAAAGTTCATAAAAATCGGTTCACCCGTTTAGGCAGTAGGCGAGTCGAAAAACGGTTGCTAAGCTGCTGAAAATGATCTCAAGCCTTTTAGTATATAAGATGCTGACATGGTGATCGTTCACGAAGGAATAACAATTACTCGTTTTGTCATCGATAGCTGGGGGTTAACATTTTTGAATTTTTTTTGTAAATTATTATTGTTCTGCGAAATAAAGTTAATAATAAGCAATATTTATTTATTATTATTCCTTTATTTTTACAAAATTGTTCAAATTCCTATTTGTAACTTCTGAAGCCAACATTTCCTAAACGAAGCGGTTGCGAGAAAATCTACAAATGAAATTTTTTTCTGGTTTTGAGGTCCTACGTTCATATTTTAAGTGTAGAGAGACAGAAGAAAAGACAATTATTTTGATTCTGATTCTTTTAAGATAAATAAACAATATTTTAAGCATAAGTAGAAAATTTTATAAAGTGCATTAAAAATTAGTTTTTGTGTTGTGGGGTTCATGCAGATTTATATAATATGTGTGTACATACAAATAATCAAGGGTAATGCAAACGAAAAATAATATAAATTAATGAGGTATGTGTAAACTTCCAGATAAAAATTAAACTATACGCTTTCAATCGGATATGAATATAGGCAATATACTAGACTATAACTGCCTTGTTATATCGTAAAGTATCTTTCATGCAAATTTGAAACATATATTGAGTCCTCTCTGCTATTTTTCATAAAAATGTGTTTGTATTTGAAATTTTTATGTGTTTAAGAACCTTTAACCATGAAATCTTTATGTCTGCGTATAAACCCTATGGAATATTGAACATAACAGGTTCTGGTTTTTGCGGTCTCTGTGTCCTGGTGCGGCGGAATAAGAACCCGGTTAAAAGACAAGCCGGGGACATCTTATCACCGTCGCCCTGATCAGTCAGACGCGTCTAACGACTCAGAGAAAACGAATCGGTAATGGTCCTACCACCACGGTCGTCAAACAAATCCACTCGCTCGACGATCTTCTTTTTCTTATTCCCCCCACCAAAGGTTCCTCCTTCAGGAAGTTTTTATCTCCGACTCTGACATCCGTAATTGCTTGTCGATTGCAAATGGATTAATTTAATTAAAATGTACCGAAAGTAATGTTATGGTAATTGGAATTGATTATTTTCACGATTTGAAAGTTTTTTGTTCTGGAGGTGAATGACAGCTCAACAACTGTTGATTAAATCGATGGGCTTTTGTTTGCTCTTCTTCTATTGTTTTGTTTTCGAGATCTTGACAGCAGCAGTAGTTCTTACTATAACTTTTCTTAAGATAAATTGGGCGGGAACTAACAACTGAAATTTACTGTCCTTTCCAATCGGGAAATTAAAAGCACGTCTTCTATTTCTTTCGTAGTCTTTACTCTAAAATTCTTTACATCGAAGTACAGCGAGTCAACATATTTAATTATTTTTCAGTAAAATTGAAACAGTACTTGCTACAACAAAACACAAATTCATGATGAAATCTTGTTTTTGGTGACAAGCAGAATTTTAATCTTACTAAATACATTTTAGTTTGTTGTTATATTTTACCATAGAAAAAAAGCACATTAATTAACCAAATGTGTACTCTTATACTGTATATTAAATAATATCATCAACTATTACGTTCAGTGCATTGTATAAGATTTACATTAAGATTTTACGTCTTACAAAAATACCAAAAAACAATTTATGAAGTAACTAATAAAACTTATTTACCAAAGAAAGTCGGTGATCTTAAGTCACATCCCCATTACGGTCGACATTTTGATCGACAAAGTTGATCCATAATATTGCTGTAGTGACTATATCTCTTTTAACTATGTCGAATAAGATGAACTCACTACAGCAACATTGGCGATCGACCTCGTAGATCGACAGTGTCTTCCGTAATGGGAGATGCGGCTTATAGTAGTTTTGACAGTGACCTAAAAAAAATATTTAAACTGAATAATTATGTTAAAGGAACAAGTGTCAAAATTGTTATGAAAGATTATTTCATGTTTACTCCTTCTTAAATTTTTTTCATCAGCAATAAAGTAACTGCGATACTGCGATTCCGTATTAGTAAATAAAACCAAGATAATTTAAATCATAATGATTATTTCTTCGGGAAATTGCATCTCATGCAAATTTCTCATGTCAGCATCTTTTCTTCTTAGTCGTGCTCATTTCAAAATCGGACATGAACTCTGGCGAATGCCACGCAAGAAAAAATTTAAAACTGACGGCCGGAAACCACACCAGGGGCAACATTCACTAAGATTCTGTTGAATAAAGATTTCTCAAGAGTTCTCAAATAAAAAAATGATGACAGTCTAAAAATTCTGTAGTGAATATTAGATGAAGGAAATCTTGTTTTTTGTTACGCGTTGTTTATTGGTGGCAATCGGAATTTAAATAAAAATTTACTTCCTTCGTCTGAAAATTTCTTCAAGAGATTCTTGTCAAATATTTTAGAATTGCAAACATTTTTTTCGATATCTTAAATCGAAGAATCCGATAACAAATTTTCCCTAATTGAATTTATTTGCATAAAGAGAACCACAACTCTCGTAGGGTTTTATTAAAGCGGACTGATTCTGATTAAATCGCTGATTTAAATGATCACAAATTAAATTTTAGTAATGTATTACGTGAATAATTACAAACAAATAATTAATTTCATGCTAATTATATTGTTGACTAATTTATAATCCCACTTTTAATTACTGTAAACTAAATAAAACTAAAAGTTCGGATGCTTTTATTTATTAAAACCGTCACCTATTAAAAATAATTTGAATCATTAATAATTTATAAATATTTATAATTATAACATAAATAGTAAATTATTTAATTAGGTAATTGGTAATTATTCATTTATTTATGTTGATGGTAAATTTGTTTTTTCATAATAGCAGTTACAAGTTACAACTTGTAACGAAGGTTGCGCTCGAAACCGTCATTTTTATGCACTTTATTTGCATATATTTCTGCAAATAGAAACAAGCAATAGGCATAAGTTATATATCAATAGAATCATTAGAGTTTCTAGGTTGCCTTATGCTAAATAAGAATACCTGACAATAAATATAATTTGCACAAATGAAAAAAGAGGGTGCAAAATTCATCAAATATCAATTAATTTTATGCAAAATGAACTATTATTACAGACATAATTTTTTAAATAAGGCAATTAACATAATTTTTACTGTAGGTTAGGTACATCGTTTATCCGAAATTTATGCAGAAAGCATGTGCAAAATGAGCCATGCAAAAGTTTTAAAGTGTCGCTGACATGGCACTAGTTGTTACCGGAAAAAAAATGTTAATCAAATTATGACGTATAATAATAGATCGGGAGCTCATGACAGGTGAAAGTCTCCGATTTCATACAGCATGCCTTTTGGAGGATAGCATATTGATCCTATGACATGCAACAAAGAAAAGCGGGTATTAAATCCTTTCCGGTCATATGGAAAATTGCATTTTTCTACTTCCACAAAAATGTTGTGTTTTTTCTCTGATTTAATAATGCATGCCATTTTATCAAAAGAAACTTAAACACATTTAAAGTCTTAAAAATTATAGGCATACGATTCGCAGGATCCCAAAGGGCTCAAACGGTCACATGTTCTTGTAATAAAAAAATATGATTTTCCGCGTTTTCATACAGCATGCCGATGAAAAGAATTAATATTTGTGTCATAAAACACCTATAACCAAATTGACATGCAGTCCTCGTTGGCCCAAGGTTGGAAAATTTCGGAAAAGTTCTCTGCAAGTGGAAATGCAATTTTCCATATAACCGGAAAGCGTGCAAGGGTTTTCTATGTTGTCATAGGGTCAATATGTTATCCTCCAAAAGGCATACTGTATGAAATCGGAGACCTCTCATGAGCTTCCGGTCTATAAGATTTTGACTATTATCGGGTTAAAAACATTACCATTACTGACTTCGTGTTATGTTTTTTTCACTTTTATGCGCGCCCTGAACTTGACCTGTTAATGAAAGAGTGTGAAAATATTCATAATAAGCAAGTAATGAAATTATATTCTTAATCGTATCATCAACTGTTATTACCTTTTAATATGCAACATTGATTTATAATTATATACAACAAAATACATTAGTTACTTATAATACATTACATTAAAAAATTGTTGATTTGTTTTAACATTGCTGTCGTTGATGATACGATTAAGCTTTGAATATAACGCGAATATATGAGATTTAAGCCCCTTTGGATGTTCAAAGAGACTCGGTTTCACCTCGTCGGTAAGCAACATCCTCGGTATTACAAATTGCATAATATTCTTGTTATATTAATAGCTATTATGTGTCCTCATCTGTTTTACTCAATTTTAGTGTAGGTACCATAGAGAATGTTTAGGTCACATTACCTATAAGATATAATTAATACAAGTTTTACAAAAACATTTTAATAAAGTAATAAGATAATTTAATGTAGCCTATGCTTACTTTACTCGTTAAGTCGTTACTACGGAAGCATTTGTGGTTTTGCTTTTTTGCAAGAATATTCGTGAGATCGTTAACACACTCCCAACGAACGGAATATAGATCTGTGTACATTTGACTGTGTCTGGGGTTACGAGAACCGAGAACTAGACATTAACATATGTGTTATTTAGAGAATTACTCTGTTAGTAGGGATGAGAACATATTATTTTAGGGTTAAGTTAAATCTTGATTTGAATCCCAGATGTCCTAAATACTATTTTATCTCATGTTCGGGAAAATAATCTAATATACAGCCGGGTACAAATGAGAAGTTATATCAAACTTTAGACCTAATGCGATTTTTGTAGGTATATTATAATACTGTCATATAGTAATTTAATTAGATATATCTTTTATAACACACTGAATATCAACTTTTTGTAAATTGTTTGAAATTTTCTATTTGTAAAGTCTTATGCGTTCGAATTTTTTTTACGAGATGTACGTATCTTTCCCAAGGACGGATCCAGGGGGAGGGGCGGTAGGATCGATCGCTCCCTATGGCAAATTCTAAGAAATTATATTTTTTATAATATATTAGGTACACATAAAATTTGATAAACTTTTTTTCTTATTGTTTCATGTGTACCTACATTAGGTAATTAAATTTATTAATAAAAATAATTCTAATATTTCTAAATGTCAAATAATAGGAGACACAACATCCACTAGAACTAGATGGCAGCAGTGTATACATTGTACAACTGTCATGTCTGGGCGTATGTGCAAGCGCATAGCAGATTATGCAATAAACCATTATTAATTTATTATTCAGTGCGCTTGCTCAAAAAAGCCAATCAAAGCTTGTGAGTGTGCTTGTCATTTTTAATTTGAAATAATTCTACGAAGTAATTATTTTAATTTTTATACGGGAAAGATGGTAAAATTATATGTAATTTGCCTTGTATGAAAATACTTTTACTTTTAATGAAACACTTTTGACCTTGTACCCAAAAAAATTTTCGCCTGAGGCGTTTTTTTTTCTTTTTCCCTTACGAAACCCTCTCTTCCAAACAAAAATCCTGACTACGCCTATGAAATTGCAAAAACTTTCTGTATCCGTTCTGTTCTATTTGAAAATATCCTTAAATATAGGTATCCACCAGATATAGATATAGGTAGGTACTTATATACCTACTCACTTTAGTGTTCGCTTTAGTGGTAGATTTTTTACAGTTTTTCCGTTTATTTCCTTATCGTTAGTATGTATTTCAAAATATTTTTTTCATAAGATATTACATTATAGGTCGCATATTATCCTTTTATAATATCTTGAAGTTCGAGTAGCCTCTTATAATTACTAAGTAACAGGATGAAGAAGAAAAATGAATTTGGCATTAAATTTTCTACTGTTTTATCTCCAAGAATAGTCTTATTAAATGTACTAAAATTATCTAAACGTATATTTTATATTTTTAAAAGCAAATTCAAATACTTGTTAAAAACACCAAAATGCATAACAACAAATTTATTAGATTCATCCTTTAATACTGTCCATGCCACAATGCATTACCATGCACCTCAAAATTCCATTTATTATTGTTTACCCATTTCATTTCAACCATGCAGAGTACATTACCCTGTGACAGTCCCACTCCAGCAGTGCCGTCCGTCGACCGGGGGCTGTAACAACACTCCGGACACACATTATCCCCTCCCCTACCCTGTGTCGTCACAAAGTCGGCTCTGGCAATAACGGCCGCCATAAAAGCGAAGTTAGCTGCTGACCGCTACCCGTGACGTTATAGAGCTGCATAGAGACTAGTTTCACAACGGATTGCTGTTTTTTTTCATTTTTGGTTTCTATTTTTGCAGCTAATGGCGATACTGCGGCTTAGAGTACTTAGAGTATGGATTACAAAAGGTCTGGAGTGAATGATCTGGACATCTAGAGACTTTAAAGTGCATCTGCAAGTGAGTTGAGTGAAGATGAAAGAGGAATATCGCACTTTAATATCCTGTGGAAAATTATCTTTTATTTTCGGAAAGATTTTCTTTCATTCAAATTTGTTCACTGTGAGTTTTGTAAAAAGGACAATGTTTTATTGCTCCTCAAAGCTTGTAATTTATTTCTTGTGACGTTATAACAAGAAATGTTTTTAATATACAGTAAGAGAATTTTTTACTTGTTTCCGGCAACGATAATGTCTGGATTCGTTAGCAGACAAGAAATCAAATATACCTACCTTTCTTTCTATTTAAAAATACTAAATACGGAAGCAGATCATTATGAACCTTTTAAAATATTTTAATCATTGCAAAGATTAAATACCAGCAATAAATATCCATACAAGTAAAAATGTGTACATATAACAACAGCAATTAATTTTTATCATCTTGAGTCATAGATATGACTTTTGATTGCAATATTGTGTGAAGTATTATTTGATTTTAATTCATTTGCATATTGGAGATCGATGATATCTTTAATTTCGATTATGATCAACAAAGTAGTAGCTGTAGGCTGTAGACGTCAGGCGTACATTTTACAACTCGAGATAATTTCATACTTACTATTTTACATGATCGATAAATTCAGATACAAAATACTTTTAAAAAAATTGATAAGAATAATTTCATATATTATTATTATTTTGTTATGGTTTTTGATTTATTTTTACCTAAGTTACTTTTTGTAAAATATGAAATTTTAAACTAGACTTTTATAAATAAAATCATGTCGAACTAAAATGCCAAACTTAACATTTAATTTTAATGTCCTCAAATATATTTGATTTGAATTTGTATCTTCTAACCTAATAACCAAAATTTGAACTAAAATAGTATACTGTGTGTCAAGTGTCGAAATAAATATCTTACTTACCCGAATATATTTACTTACATTTTCATTAATTCACTTACACTGTATCATATAGCAACAGATAGAAAAGATACATGTTTAAATCATTATAATACGCTCATGCTGCGTTTTTGATTAACATTTCCACAACCACGCGACCGTTGTACTGTTTGTAGGATGACATTTTCAAAGAGTGCAGTGAATGTCGGAAGAGCGAATTTCGGTGGTAGGCGTTAAAAAAACAACATTATCTGTCTTGAAAACAAAGTTAGGAAATTTAAGATAATTCCTGATTGAAGGAATTTAACATTGTAACATGGACGTTTTTAAAACCAAGCTCGTTTTACCTCACAATTTTTGTTTGGATTTCTCATATCAATCAGAATTAGATCGCAATTAAATTTTGACTAAAGCCTCATTTCCACCGACTGTTTAAATGCTTAAGAACTATGTTTAATGCATAAGTACTAAGAGCAACGCATAAGAACAAACCTTTGCAAACTCCAAACATAAGGCGTAATGCACAAGCATAATGATTGACATGTGTCATATTTATTATTTGTTTCGAGTTGTCAATTTCTGTCTGTTTCTAAATATGGAACTTAATACCTTACTTATGAAATTAATAGTTTTTCTATTCCTTAATATCGCAAAAATGCCGGTAATGATTAAATTACTATACTTCGACAACAAATGTCATCTCTGTCGAATTAGTCCTTAAACAAAATAAGTGGAAATGGCCGTCTAATAAATAATCATTATGTATTACGCCTTACGCACAAATCATTATGCATTAAGCACTAAAACAGTCGGTGGAAATGAGGCCTAATAGCCATTATGTTCAACTCTCAACTGAAAATGTTTAAAGAATAGAAATATTTTTTATGGGTAAAATACTGTTATGCTGTGATTTAAATCTAGTTTTATCTATTCCAGATCGAGAAATTTCATGTTATTTTTGTTACTTTTAAGTTTTCACTTCATTCAGTAAAGTGACAAGTACTCTGCATACCTTTGCAAGCTCTACCAAGGTGGTATTCTATCAAGACATGTGTATTTGAAATTCAAGCTCCCGCTTTTAAATTTAAGTTCTTAACTTTTTTAAAACAATTCTCCCAGTAATGTGTAAAGTGCAGCAATGTTTGATGTTTGGTTTCAGGTGCAATTTTCACCGAGGATCAGAAAAACAGTAGCGTGGAGTTGGCGTTCAAGTACGCCGTGCACCGCATCAACAAGGACAAGACGCTGCTGCCGAAGACGTCTCTCGTTCACGACATCCAGTACGTGCCCAGAGATGACAGCTTCCACGCTAGCAAGAAGGGTGAGTCCAACAATTATATATCACTTACTCAATTTGTTACAAAATGCGATGTAACGCTTACAAATTGGTCCAACCAAAGTTTATTACATTTTTTGAAAGCGTTTGCTGAAAAATAATCTAAGAGATAACAGTGGTAATAAGTTTTCATTAGGTACTACTGGTGAAATTTTTTTGCGCTAATGTCTAATAACATTTTTTCTGAATTCATAAGTGAAATAAAAACTAATCGTCGTTAAATAAGATACATATTATATCGTCATTGAATTAATTCACTACCTATAGTCCAGTCAACGAAAAGGTATAGAGGGAAATGCTTGGAACACAATTTTTGACTTCGTAACTTTGTTTGGTCTAGTTAGGAGGTGAACATATCAAAAGTCCCCGCCCGTAGCCCTTAAGCCGAGGTGTGGCGGAGGGTTTTAAAGTCTCATTTTTCGGTTTTGTGCTTATATCTCAGAAGCTATGCGTCCTACCGACATGAGAATGAATATACAATGAAAGCTGATTAAATTTTCAACAATTTAAGCCCAACCGCAGCTTTGTTCGTAATTTAGTTTCCGAGATATGACACTTCTAAAATTACCAATTTTTTCAAAAAAATGAAAGTTGAGAAATTTTTTCTTTTTTCGTTATTTTTGTGTTTAATTAACTGTAACTTCTGAATGAATCAAAATATTGTCTTCCGGTTTCTTTCATTAAATTTCACGAACATTTCTCTATAAAATGTGTTATTTTAAAAACTTTTCATTAAAGCCAAAATATCAATTTTTTTTCGACAGAAGTATTCAAATATTTTGTGTTTATTATGTTTAATGAGCTGTAACTTCTGAACGGATAACGTTATGGACATCCGGTTTCTTGCATTAAATTTTACGAACATTTCTCCATAAGATGCAGTATCTTTTTTGGGTATTCATTAAGAAAAAACACCAAATGATGACCGAGAGAAAATTGGGAAATTTTTTATTTATTATAAAAACATTTGATATTTTGGCGCAATGAACACCTAAATTTTTGTAGAATAATGTATCTTATAGAGAAATGGTCGTAGAATTTAATAAAAGCAACCGGAAGTAATTTTTTTATCCGTTGAACACAATAAATATTAAAAATTAAAAAATTTCTCAATTTTCTCTTGGAAAAACATTTGGTGTTTTGTCTTAATAAATACCCAAAAAAGATTTTAAAATACTGCATCTTATGGAGAAATGTTCGTAGAACTGAATGCAGGAAACCGGATGTCGATAACTTTATTCGTTCAGAAGTTACAGCTCATTAAACACAATAAACACAAAATATTTTAATACTTCTGTCGAAAAAAATTGATATTTTGGCTTAATGAACGCCCTAAAAAGTTTTTAAAATAACACATTTTATAGAGAAATGTTCGTGAAATTTAATGAAAGAAACCGGAAGACAATCTTTTTATTCATTCAGAAGTTACAGTTAATTAAACACAAAAATAACGAAAAAAATTAAAATTTCTCAACTTTCATTTTTTTGAAAAAATTGCTAATTTTAGTAGTGTCATATCTCGGAAACTAAATTACGTACAAAGCTGCGGTTGGGCTTAAATTGTTGCAAATTTAATCAGCTTTCATTGTATAGTCATTGTCATGTCGGTAGGACGCATAGCTTCTGAGATATAAGCAAAAAACCGAAACATGAGATTTTCAAACCCTCCGCCACACCTCGGCTTAAGGGCTACGGGCGGGGACTTTTGATATGTTCACCTCCTAACTAGACCAAACAAAGTTACGAAGTCAAAAATTGTGTTCCAAGCATTTCCCTCTATACCTTTTTTTGAGCATTCGTTGCCTGGACTACTAGGATTATGAATTATTATGTTTTAAAATATTTTTTCAAAATACGGTTCTAAATATTTTTTTGTTTTTTTTTGTTTATAAACGTTGCTATGATGATGATCGATAACCACGATTTCATTGAATTGTTAAGAATGGCAAATAATAATTTTAAAATTAGATATTTTTGACGTTATACGAGTGTGCACCTCGCCGGATAGAGCTTGATTGTTGCATTTGGCGAGTCGTCAATCTCGGCTTCGCCTTGACCGAACAAATTTCTTGCCGCGTGCAACAAACAATGCTCTATTCGTACCTACTTAATACACAAATAACTACTACGTGCTACATTCAAATATCAGTAGAATTTATAATCTACCAAATAGTATTATTTACAATAAAAACTGTTCGATTAGCTCAAATTGATAACAGTTACGTGGCCATTAAAACTAATCATAATGCATAAGCTGCAATAGTTAACAAATTAAATCACAAGTAAATCATAATTCCAATACCTATTCATGTTCGGTCATGGACTTTATATACTCAACTTACATACTCTGAGACAAGGAAAGGTGGCAATTTCCGGACACGTGCTATTCGTAAAAAAAATATTTAAGACACTGTTACGTAGTCGAACAAACATACAAGGAGGCCAACAGATAAAATCATAACGTCATAGTAGGTACACTTGCATTCCTCTACCATTAATACCATTTTAACAATTATAACAACATTACGATACTTTAAATCAACACGATACTACATAAGATGTTAAGGCAGCCAAAGCAAATAAACTACATGTGCACAAGTACCTAACCATTAATTTAAAAAATTATTATTTAACAGCAGGAATGGGGAACTACATTTAATCTTATTTTTAACCAAAATAATTTTTACGTTACTATGTTATGTTAATGCATGTGCATTTTCTGCAGTTATACCTATACAGGGTGATTTTGAAGTTAATGCCATAAATTTAAGGGTAAGTATGTGTAGATTACGAAACAGAAAGAATTTTTTTTTAAATCGCAAATTTATTTATGTGTTTCCCAGTCAAAACATTTTCGTTGCCACTTCCACTGGATGGAGTAATTATTGTTTCATTAAAAATAATTAAATTTTGTTAGTTTATTTTTAAAAATTCTTTCTGTTTCGTAATCTACACAAGTCATACTACTTACTCTAAAATTTATGACTTCAAAACCACCCTGTAGATCAATCAAACTCTAGTGTTCCACCGTGCTCTACGCCTAGAATATACAAAAGCATTGTTATTATTATTTTAATTTACACTTACTCTTCCAAAATTTATAAAACCGATAGGAAACTAACGCAAACTTTCGGCTTTTTGTTATGTAACATTATGTATGTACCTACGTACGTATAGGTATGATACATCTCCATGTTTGAACATGGGTTATTTTCATGTCAAACTTAAACCTTTGAAGTAAATAAAACGTCGGTACTAATTGCGTTTGCTTTAGTTTGTTGATCTACATTAATTTCAAACGTTAGTAAAACATTTAAAATAGTAAATGTAGCATTAAACCGTTTCATCTTTTCCGAGGGCTTAATTAAAAATATTAAAATTGCTTTTGCTCTTTAAACATTATATGGTTTTTGTAAATAAAACCCGAATAAAACCATTTCAAAATAAGTAGATATGGTGCACTCTACTCATGTGATAAAAAAGTAATACTAAAAATGAAATAGTTTTGTATAAAAGCACTACACTTTGAAGTAGAGCAGCTGAGCTAAACCATTTTGTAAAAAAGTTTTCAAGTAATTGATATTTATAGATCCATTACAACATAAAACGAGTGTAGCTTTTATCCGCTAAACATTCTCGAGTAAACTTACACGTAGTAATCTTCCGTAATCTTCCACTATACAACATTGCAAAATAAAAAGAAACAATTTACTACAAGATAAAGCACTTTCAATTTTTCATCACTATTCTTGCCGAATTCTTGCAATACACTTGATTTTATAAATGCGCACGTAATTCTTCTTTGACAGTTTACACAATGACGTCATTACGACTCATAGAAAACAAAAAACAACGACTATAACCACGGCACTCTAGCTTAAAGCGCTCTTCTACAAAAACGTTGCATATCAATTTAATTCATTGTAATCTTGGTTGATTTATGAGATCCTACTGGCGAGAAGAGTTTTCGGAGCTTACAAGATGTCTAGTGTATACCCTACTACTCTTGAAAAGTGCTCAACTGGTTTGGAACTGCTGGCTTAGTACGTCAGAAAATTTGACAGGATGAATTATATCTTGTCACATGGATATATTTTCGGTGTTTATTAAATTTAAGGAAAATGTTCCTCGGTTTACATAAATTTATGATGATAACACACACGGAAAAATTAATATTTAGGGATTTAGCCTTCGGCGAGATTTCTCTTTTGACTTTATTTTACTGCGGAAAATTTCTTTGTTATATTAAAATGTTATTGTAGTGAAAAGGCTCTGGCGGTGTCTCTGGCTATATGATTTGAATTTTAAACAGTTAATTAAATCCAAAATTGAATAAACTTATAGCTATAAAAGAAACTAAGGAAAGAATAACATTTTTACTCAGATATTTTCCTTCTAAATTCACTCCTTTCAGCGGAGTAAAGTTTTCTTTACAAACAAACCTTTTCCCATTAAATTTTTTGCACTGCCTCCACCAAACAATTTAATTAAAAATAGTTGATGTAATTGATTGTTTTGATGGTCGGTTTTATCCCAGCAAAAAGTATAAATTTAATAACATCTGAACAAAAACGATAAATTCCCATTAGGTGTTATTATTTAGCGTTTCTCCACTCATTGAGTTTTTGTAGGCTATTAAAAGACTCTCAAAACCTCTGAATAATGTAATCCGAGGCTAAAGCAACCATAAATTTTCACTTGAGGGCTGCAAAAAATTTTACATGACACACATTAAACCTGCTGAGATGTAGGAAAACCAAAGCTACATTTTCATACATATTTAACCCCAGGGAGAAAACAGAATTATACCCTAAATTTCCAGCCGTATTTTCTGAAATTACGCGTAAAACATTAGAGATATTTATAAAAAAAAACATAGGTATATTCTCACCTGCCACGAACAATATTTCAATTTGTAACATTTTTAAATAAAATTTTGTCCAAAAAAACTGCTATTTTAATGTACTCGTAAATATTAAATTATTATTTTTGTATTTGTTGTTTTTGTTATAAAATGAGGAAATAAAAACAAAATGTACAGATCTATGCTTAAATAAATAATTTATTATTATTATTATTATGAGTTCTGATTTTTTAGTTATAAATATTAAATTATTATTTGCATAAATAATTTCTTTTTTATTATAATATATTATAATAAGTAATTATTAGTATAATATATACATAAAATTTCTGCCGAAATTAAAATAAATTTAACTGAAATTGTTTCATATTATGCAGAGCTGCACTTATTTCAATTTCATTTTGAAATTTTAAATAATATGGTGAATGAAATGTGAAGTCTGTCACATTTTGTTTTTCTTTCAAAATATCACCGGAATATCAGTATTATATACACGGTGGTATTATATTTTCCACGAGAGCACTTAACATCTACAGAATGTCCCAGCCAAGCATGTGGATTCTCATCTTGTCGCTAGAGAAATCTCAAAATCGCTTTTTGTTTGGATGCTATTGTATCTTACTCTAAAGCTAAAAGCGCATATATAAAAATACATGTATAATTTTTTATACTATATATTTACAATTTTTTTTTTACTTTTCATCTAAAATTTAAGATGGTACCTACATATAGTAGTTACCCAACTCTTATTTGTGATATGGTAATCAAATCTCAAATCAAACATAAAGACATTCTTCAAATTTATTTTGCACCACAGATTTCACATAGGAAAATAAAATTATTATCCGTTTTAGATTTTAATAACATACCGCAGTGTATCCGAAATTGTAAATATGTATCTACATCATTGTAGATATGATTAAAATTTTAATATCCTGTTGGATACTAATCAAACATAATATTAACAAAGTTAAATAATGTAATTTTTACGTTTATAGTTGTAACCTATACTAACCAAACACAATTACAGCAATTCCTATAACGTGATAAAATTCATAAAATGTATCCAATATTTAAACAATCAAAATAAATATTTATCTGTGTTTTCAAACAGAACAGAACCAGCATTTGCATTTGATGCAATATAAATGCCGCAATGCCGAAGAATTTAGCGACTATAAATTTGCACATACCTCTCTACAAATGTGTGTCGTAAAATACTATTCCTAAATTCTAATACTCCGTGGTTATATAAATAGATATAAATTCGTAAGGTTCAAGAGACGAAGTTATAAAATTAAATTAGAACAAGCACAATAAAAATAATACCTTATTGTTTTGAATTTTGTATTTATTATAGGGTACTTATACTTTCTAAAATATGTATCATTTTAGGTGAATGTAGTGGATTACTGTGTTGTTACTTATATGTTTGACTGTGGTTTTAAAGAGTTAGATTCAAAACCAGTCAATTACCTACAGATTTATGTTTAACCGCAAAAAATCCCTGCAGACCATTCTATCCACAAGTCAGTGCAATTTTGTTACCTACTCATTATACGTATACTTTATAAATGTTTAAAAATATAATAACTATTTTGAAAATATAAATGCAGATTAGTAAACATAACAAGTAAGTTCACATTTATTTCGTATTATGTTATAAATATAACTTTCCACTAAAGTCATAACCATGAGTTTAAAAACCGAGAAAAACTCCTCAACACTTCTACGCAAAGAAAAAGTAAACATTTTGAAACTTTTTCGTTTTTCTCGTGTCAGCCCATTTCATTTTACTCCAATAACCTGTTCGAAATTACCATCACCTCCTTGACGTTCGTAGCTCCTTGTTGGAAGTGTTAAGCGACATTGTATCTCATTGCACCCAGTTACTTTTGATAAACAAGGCGGCCATTTTTCATCCACGGTTCCTTTGATGTTTGACGGAAATCGCTCCACGTTGCGACGTTGAAGATTAGTTCAGTATGTTGCTGTGGTGATGCGCTGATGTTATACGATGTTCAGATGTTCAAGATGTTGCGATGATGTTGAGAGCGATGGTGGTTGTTTCCTAGCCTGCGTGATGAAGCTGCGAGATGGAATGAAAACATATTGTACGATAGATAATGTTATCATTATTTTTCTACTCGCACTGGCGTATTTTACATGCTGGTTGCTGAGCGTTTGCTAACATTATTGCAGAAGTTAATTGTAATTCACCTGTGACCTGTAACTGACTGACTTAAAACAAAACTTCAAACTAATTTAATGTTGGCGGGTACATAAAACAAGAATTTCCTTTACCTATTCAAATGTAATATTCCTATGCTCTGCTCTTGTTCTAACAGATAATATTCATATTATAACTCTGACATACCTAACTTCAGTATTCTGTAGACAGAATATTATTTATATACATTCTAATAACAGCCCCCTTGACATGAATCGTTCATAGGATAGTTATAAATATCTTATTCTTATATTACGTAAGCCTGTCCTAACCAAATCCTGAGTACGAACAAAATTTACCTACTCAATTCAAACATCGCAGAGAATTACATAGGATGCATAATTGGGATATTATTACCAAATTACTAATATTAGAATGTTACATAGATAATGTTACTAAGGGCGGACATTAGAAATCGCTAGGATATTAATAGGCAAAGCAAGTAATAAGCCGGGATGTTAACATTCTAGAAATTTCGGCGAATACCGAACGGTTGTGATTTGCCGAACAATGTTCTTCTTTGTGCTCACACATGCGGCATTCGGCGAATAACGAGTAAAAATATGGGAAAAGGCCAAACGTTCGCCTTGTTGAACATTCTGTTGCAAAAACAACATTTCTACATTTCTCTGAATTCTTGTCAGGGGACAAATAGATTTATTTCTTTCATTTATATTTATACATAATAGAAGACTATAATAACTTAACGATATTATAAACTTTTTGGCCATGTGAAAGTCTAGACCAGTACTTTTAACAATCATTGTTTATAGAAATTATTTATATTTATAATATATAGGTAACTACGAATAAGTTTAATAACTTAGTTACTGAGCAGGAACTGAAGTAAGTGATTCGACAGTTCGCTGTTCGCCGAATCCTGAATGCGTGATCGGTTGTCCGAACACACTCTAGAAAAACGTTCGCCTACTTTGATGTGTGCTAGAACTCCTCATACACACTGAGCGAAGTTCCTAAGGATTCGCCGAATGCCGCATATCTGGCTCCGGCATTATATGCATCAAGAGATGGAGAAATTTCACATCATCAAAATGATGAAGCAGATATTATCAAATATTCCCCCACTACTGATGAATTGATTCATACGAATATTAGCTTTGTGACTGCTTAACTAGTTGTATCCCAAATTAGAATGATAACAAGAATTAGTAGCAAGTAGGTACCTATTCAAGACAAAACTTCCGACCTAACCCGAATTCGAACCAGCGACCTGTTTTCCGTCTATGGAGACAAGTCATCTATCCACTGCACTATATTTCTTTTTCTGCAATTAATGCTACTCAATTCCCAATTAAATTTTGAAGTAATCACTTCAGCAAACGTCTCTAACAAGTAGTTACAACACGTAAACCATCAATAGTAATACAATACATAACTAACTATTTAACATTTAACAATGGCAGATGTCAAGTCAACTAAACATTACAATTCGCAGCATCGTAGCCGTCACAACGTCTATCAGACGCAGAACAAGAACTTAGTCAGTCTGATAGAGTTGTGTGGCAGTGTTCGCAATGTTGAAAGTGTTGAGAGAGAGGTTGCGACCTCACAATGCAGCGGTCACATACTTGCCAAGAACTTTCAACGCTGCTCCTTACGCGCTGCGGTTTTCCCGTCAACGGCGTTTGGAATTCAGAGAGATTTTAACAGTGATATTGCAGGGTGCAAGAGATGATTAAGTGGTACAGATTGTTGTGGAAATGCGTCAGGAAATATTTGTATTATTGTAGCACCATAAAAGCAGTTTGCAGAAATATCTTATCGGTTTATTCTAGCTCAAAATGAATGATTTCAAATTATTCTTCATTCTTAATAAATTGGCATACTGGTTTTACATTTTGTAGTATAGGGAACAATAATTTCTCTCAAAAAATGCTCGACAACTCACAGCAGTTGATAACATTTTCGTGAATTTATTTATTATTCATGTAAATTTGTTTCACGATTGGCCAATAATAGGGTAGTTTTGTTTTCTTATTAAAAAATGAAGTACCTATAGGATTGTTTTGTCAAATGGTAAGATTCTATTAATATATCATAAGCCATTTTGGAATTTTGTTGCATACTTTAGGACTATCTATAAAAAATGCGACTCGTGGTTGAACTTTATTTACCCGATTCTCATCAGCACAACCACTACCACAGTATTCCCATGCGCATGCGTCATTAGGCTTACTATATACCGTGTACCGTGGGCTTACAAGAAAAAGGCACTAAGTCAAAAATGATTGTTTTGAGTAATTTAAAAGTTTGCACTCATTTTAAAATGTTAATAAAATGTGTATAAATCATTAGGTACCTATTTTAGAATTAAAGGAAATATCTCAGAGTAAACCTTAATCGTTAGAAGAGTTATAAAATAATAACAATAATCTCACATACTACACCAAATATGACTTAGTACGTTCTTGCAGTAGACAGATCATCAAAATTTACAAATAGATGCACTTAATAAAAAAATCTGACGTGGACACCACATGACTTCCTTGTACGCCGTGTTTGTTCATACTTTTCTTAATAACTAAAATGTAGAATAATATAAAAAATTCTTATAACTTATTATACTAGTATACTCACAAATATATTTTAGTCATTTTATTTAAACTGCAGAAGAAGATATAAACGATATTTTACTATTGTCACTGCTACTGTCACTGTCATGTCATAATCATTTAAATTTTACGTAGTAACAAATGTTAATCGATCATGGACTACAAGATACAGAAATACTAAATTATAAGTATATACTTTAATTATTCTTAAATGATAGAAGATACAGAAAAATTTATAAAATACCGATTGTAGATAATAATCACATAATCTTTCATTTAAAATAAAAAAAATTGTCTAAAATTAATTATTTATCAAAATATTTTTAAAAAGTACTACTTCCGGTTTATAGATTGAAACCAAAAATAGGAGGTGCACAACTAGATGCTATAACAGTCCTAAATACAAAATTTCAACTTTCTACGTCTAACCGTATTTGAGTTCTGCGACACACATACGTCCGTACGTACGTACGTACGCACGTACGTACGCACGTACGTACAGACGTCACGACGAAACTAGTCATAATGGATTCAGAAAAGGTCAAAACGGATATTTCCACCAAAATCTGAAAACCGAAATTTTTCGCGATTACAATACTTCCTTATTACTCCGTACAAGGAAGTAAAAAATGTATTTTTGACTTTCTTGTAAGCCCACGATACAGAGTTTGATACTTTGGAATATTAAAATTGATTCATGGATCGTACATTTTTATGAAGAAACGATTTTTGACTTATTGTTATTCGGGTAATTCTTCTGTACATGACCGTAGTTTTGCAGTTAGCATTTAACTATTTCTGATTAATTTGAGATTTAACGGTCTCCAGTTCGATGTTTGATTCCCGCAAACGGCATTCCTGAGTCCGAGTGGTTGAGTCCCCCAGAATAGCATATACCATTCTATAATTATTAGGAGTAAATACTGTTAAAAGGTTACCTTTAATGTGTTGAAATGACAGCTAATAATTATTGAAAAATAGGCAGTAAAAATGTGTGCTTTACACACTATGTTAACATTACTCGAGTGAAATTGATATTGACAGCAATGCACTCGAAAAAATATTACAAGCGATAATACCATTGCTGTATAGAAATTAAAATCTGTTGTGATATGTGTCATGAAAGCAAAACTGGGATTATATAAATATCTGTATCGAAATTAATGAATTACATGAATACAACCAATGCATATGCACCAAATTAAAAGATATGAGAAGAAAAACACGTATTTACGAAATCAATGTTGCTTATCTTCTCACTTTTCTAAGTTTTGATTTTCCCTTTGTTACAATTTGTCACTGCTATTAAATTGATAAATGTTCTATCAAACATTAGTCAAAAAAAGTTAAATACACAAGCACTGCAATGTAAAAAATGAAGAGATACAAGAAAAAAGTTTGTCGAATTCAATTCTCAGCCATGACATTATGGGACGACTGCCAGAAGCATCGTTTTCAAGTCTCTGAAACCATTTTCCTATCTGATCCAGTCTCGAATATAAACTGCAAAGTTTTTTACAATAGTTTCGTTTCTCTCGCATTGAACGTATTCAATCAAACGCCGTCGAGATTTCATTTGCGTATCGCGATCCTTAATTAACGTTCAGATCAATAAACAAATTAAACAGAATTTTCCTATTAATTTGAAATTACGAAATTGAATTTTGTGTTGGCGGTAAAAGCAATCTTTTATTTAATAAAAGACTTTTAAAATTGTAACGAATAAGAAATAAAACTTAGAATCTCGTAAATTCAAATTCATACAGCGAGTTGGCAGTTGCAGAAAATGTTTTTAAAACTTTTAAAGTTGTGATATTAAAAATCTAACTTTCTACAGACTACAGGTGGCCGGAAAATCGTTGCCCTTGCTTTCGTCATTTTTGGGAAATTTATTTCTAAAATGAAATTCAAAACATCAATCGATCACCACCGTTTAATAAATAAATGTTGTTATAATATAATGGTTTATAGTATGGTGACGATTAACAATATCTGAATATCTAGTGTCTAGAACTTGTGCATTTTCGTTCTGGTTTCTTAACAGAACAAATAATAATATCATTAAAGTTTTCCAGAAGTTATTTTCATTTTCTATAGAAATTTCATAAAACACACTCAAAACTAGATAGTTGTCCGATAATCGACTCTAAATAAAATGAAGTTATTCCGTCATTCTGAAAACGGTTAACTTTAAACTAGCAATTAAAAAGAAAATAAATATATGTATTTTTACAAATTCACTTGCCTTGTTTGGCTTTATTAAATATTGCTAAAAACACTTAAATTAAAAATTCCGCAACAAAACAAAATGATGAATACCTATATTAAAATTAATGAGAATGCACATTCTTAACAAACCTACCTAGTTCTAGTTTCATTATTTGTTTGTTACGGACGCACTTGTTTGTTTTTTGAATTTTCAATTACTCCTACTCAAAAAACAAAACATTTAATGATTAATGTATATTTTATGTATGAACGCAAAACGCTAATGTAGGTAATATCCCGACATTAAGTCGTTATTTATTATGATTATCTTCAGATCTTCTGAAAGGTTTCGGTTTTTGGGACACGCTGTATAGGTATGTGTACTGTAAATTTTTCTTCGCACTTCTCACTTTATCCAGATAATACCTAAAATGTTGTTAAGCAAGTTGTGATAAACTTTTTGATTTTATGAGTTATTCTAAACGCAGGCGTAAACTTTTCGAGATAAGTATTCATAACTCTCCTGTTACCGTCAAATAACAAAATCGCAAAACCGTATCTTTAACTTGCATCGATCGCATTTTATTCCGTAGAGAAGTTATCTTAGATTTATACGCGAACTTGACGTGTGTCATAAAAATACGAGAAAGATTGTTACATTTTACTACTAAAACACGGGAACGTAACTTTTGCTTTAAAACAGTAATTTTCATATTAAACAATGTCGTCAGTTTTTGATACTGCATAACTGGCTCTGTTGCCTTTAATTTTTCAAAGCAGGATTGCATTTTGCGCAATAATAATGATCTGTATTCGCTCTTAAATTATCTAACTGTTTACCCATGCAATGATACGTTATTCTAGATCTGCTTTTGCTGCTCATTATATTTAAACAGTTTTTTGTAATATTCATAATAATTTAAAAGTAGATACCTCTTTAAAACAACCAGCGCTATTTTGTTATTATTAATTTCCTAGCAAAACATGTTATTTTAGATATAAAAAATAATACTATCGTAATTAACCTAGGCAATAGTCGTATTAATAGTTGTAAATTTATTTCTGATTTTTAATACCATTTTTCTCAAAATACTTGTTATAAAACCCCATGTCATATTTCTATTGTTGAATCCCCTTTTGTTGGTCATTTTTTGTGTATAACATTTTTCTCTAAAGTCATTAGTTCGCCCAAAAAAGGGCTGGTTGTTTTAAAGGACACACCCTGTATAATTATAATAATTATTAATTAATACTTATTTAAATAAACTAGCGGTCGTTGAAAGTGCAAATCCAAAAATTAGTAGGAATAAACGGATGAAATTCAGCGCAAAGGTTGTTTAGTATTAGTAGTACTCGTATAAACGATTAAAATTTCATAGCTCTAAACAAAATGTAATACTAGAAATTTATTAGGACTTATGTCCTTCGTGCGCCCTTATCGCCGCTTCTATACGTTGAGGCATGGATTCAAAAAGATTGTGAATAACATCTTGCGGTATTTCATTCCATGCCAATTCAAGTGTAGCCCGTAGTTCAAGTTTTGTACAGGTGGATGGATACGTCGTACTGCTCTTCTTAAGACATTTTACAGATGTTCAATAGGTGACAAATCTGGAGAACGGGCAGGCTATGGGAGCAGTGATGATTATAGAAGGTCAGTAACCTTTACGCGACATGTGGTATGCGTTGTCCTGCTGGAATACTGCTGGTGGATAGAGTTGAAATGTGAAGCTTCTTCCGGTATCAGCATTGCAGTAATGTATCGGTTATTATTTAGTGTATCAGGAATTCGAATTAAACGAGTTCTTCAATTGTAAAACATTTCTCCCCATACCATAATTACTTGTATAGGCGCCGTATGACGCACATGAATGAAAGGTCACATTTGTTCCTTCACCCCGAAGTCGTCTTACAGGTACCCGAACGTCATTTTGGTACAAATCGCAATTCGTCAGAAAAGAATTTAATGCCAATTATTGTTTCACAACTGACTTTCTCGGCACCAATTCAGTGATAGAATTAGCGGAACTCGCAAAAGTGCACGACGTGCGTGCAGCCCAAACTGCGCCAAACCTTGACGAATAAGTCGTACAGAGAAAGGGTATCTAGTCATTGACCACCACTGATGTGTTAAAACCGTTGCACTTTGAGTGCGATTTGGTAACACAAGTCAACGAAGGCGACGGTCCTCCCTCTCTGATGTCCTCCGGTGGGCCCCAGATCCTGGCTGCCGTCTCTCTGAATCTGTCTGTGTACCCACTGTCGCCATATGCGTGAAATTGTGCTTATACTGCGACTTACACGAGCCGCTATATCATGTAGTGATAAACCGCTCTCGCGCATATCCACAAAACAGCACCTTTCAAAATCACTAAATGGTTCAAATTCACGTTGTTGAAATGTTGACATGTTCAACTGGATTTGAATCGTTTTACATGAAATATTCCAAAAATAAGTTTGAGAAAAAGTTTTATTTGAATCCGTATATTTCCTGAACGATTGTGCTCAGCGGTTCCAAATTTTAATCATTTTTACTTCCTTGTACGGAGTAATAAAGAAGTATTGTAATCGCGAAAAATTTAGGTTTTCAGATTTTGATGGAAATATCCGTTTTGACCTTTTCTGAATCCATTATGACTAGTTTCGTCGTGACGACTGTACGTACGTATGTACGTATGTATACGTACGGACGTATGTGTGTCGCATAACTCAAATACGGTTAGACGTAGAAAGTTGAAATTTTGTATTTAGGACTGTTATAGCATCTAGTTGTGCACCTCCTATTTTTGGTTCCAATCTACAAACCGGAAGTAGTACTTTTTTCAAATATTTCGATAAATATTTAATTTAAGACAAATTTTTTAATTTTAAATGAAAGATTATGTGATTATTACCTACAATCGGTATTTTATAAATATTTTTGTATCTGGTATCATTTAGGAATAATTAAAGTATATATTTATAATTTAGTACTTCGGTATCTTGTAGTCCATGATCGATTAACATTTGTTACTACATAAAATTTAAATGATTATGACATGACAGTGACAATAGTAAAATATGCTTTATATCTTCTTCTGCAGTTTAAATAAAAGGACTAAAATATATTTGTGAGTATAGTATCAGTTAGTAGTACTAAGTTAAGAGAATTTTTTATATTATTCTACATTTTAGTTATTAAGAAAAGTATGAAAATACAAGGCGTACAAGGAAGTCATGTGGTGTCCACGTCAGATTTTTACTTCCTTGTACGAAGTAAGGAAGTATTGTAATCGCGAAAAATTTCGGTTCTCAGATTTTGACGGAAATATCCGTTTTGACCTTTTCTGAATCCATTATGACTAGTTTCGACGTGACGTCTGTACGTACGTATGTGTGTCGCATAACTCAAATACGGTTAGACGTAGAAAGTTGAAATTTTGTATTTAGGACTGTTATAGCATCTAGTTGTGCACCTCCTATTTTTGGTTTCAGTCTACAAACCGGAAGTAGTACTTTTTAAAAATATTTCGATAAATATTTAATGTTAGACAATTTTTTTATTTTAAATGAAAGATTATGTGATTATTACCTACAATCGGTATTTTATAAATATTTTTGTATCTGCTATCATTTAAAAATAATTAAAGTATATATTTATAATTTATAGTATTTCGGTATCTTGTAGTCCATGATCGATTAACATTTGTTACTACGTAAAATTTAAATGATTATGACATGACAGTGACAATAGTAAAATATGCTTTATATCTTCTTCTGCAGTTTAAATAAAATGACTAAAATATATTTGTGAGTATACTAGTATAATAAGTTAAAAGAATTTTTAATATTATTTTACATTTTAGTTATTAAGAAAAGTATGAACACACAAGGCGTACAAGGAAGTCATGTGGTGTCCACGTCAGATTTTTTATACTATAATACCAATCAACCTCTGTGCTGAATTTCATCCGTTTATTACTACTATTTTTTGGTGTTGCAATTTCAACGACCGCTACCTAGTGTATTTGTTACGAATGTTTCAATTACCTACATATTTGATATAATTTTGTCTTTAAAATAATTATTTTCGATTTTACAAGTTGTTAGGACCCTGGCGTTGGTGCGTTAATACCGAGTTGACGTAAGATATTCCGGCAGCTAGGCAGGGCCATTCTGACTGATGATTCGTACAGATTTGGACGTGGGTCCTCCTTGAAGTGGATATAAAATAATAAATACTGGTGCGATTATATATGGAGATTATAATTGTGTAGGTGTACGGCGTATGTGAATATTTATATGTTAAAGGTGTAATAAAGGCGTGTTAATTGAAGTAGTGGTTTAAGTGGAAAAACCCTTACATAGTTATTAATTTATAGAAATGGATCGAAATTTGTATTAATTATCTTTCTTTCTGTCAATTTGACATGTCATACCGGGATAACTTACCAACTTTAATTTTAGTTACCTATTTGATAATGTTTTTTATTGTTTTTAATAATTTTATGTATGTAAAAATCTATTTTGTAACTTTTTCTTCGATTTTTTAAGTAACTCTTGTTTATATCCTCTAGTTTTGGAATCTATCCAATAGAAAATGGTGATAAACATTAGGTTTTACTGTTATTCATTCTTTTCAAGCGCTTATTATGAAGTAAAAAAAATAAAACAACCAATCATAGTCCTCAAAATAATTTAAAAATATGAATTATTCTGTGATATTTTTAATAATTTATGCCGAACGAATACTATAATACAAAATGTTGTCTATAAGGCGCTAAATAATGAATACAATTAACGATAATATACTTAAAGCAAGATCCTGTGATCGTATGAGTGAGAGACCAAGAATTTTATTAAACAAAAAATGAATTACTAGTAAAATGTGAAAAATGATAAACATTGACGATTGGTTGAGTATGTCATCTTATAATGTTATTGTTATTACTACTCCATTTGGAGTTAAGTAGATAAGTTTAATTTTATTGAAGCGTATAAACAGGGAATAAGACACATAAGTATATGGGTCTACGTTCTAGGATAATACAGTTTGTTGCTCAAAGATATTTTAATTGTCTGCTTGGTAAAAAAATAGCTGTAAACTACATGAAACAATTTTGTATTTCATGCTTAGAACAATAGTTTAAGAATACACTAACAAGAATTTTTAGAGAAATAAATAAAAGGATTATACATATACGAGTACGTGTAAAACTTCGAAAATTAATACAATATTCAATAATTCCATTTAAAATCTTGCTACTCAAAATGTTTGCCGCATTCTACGAGTTTCAATAAATCATCAACGCCAAAACCTCCAAAAATTTAAGATTTAAGTATCTCTGTCCCGTAAAATTTATGTAAGAATTTTTTCAATACTAATGAAGTCGCTCGCCTGGCGTGACTTTTTCACAACGGAAGCCTCTCCGTCGCTATTTTGCGGCGTCACCACCGCATATCGGAATGATAAAACGTTTTACTCGAGCAGAAAATGTGAATTTTAAACCACGTAAATATGCAAAATGAGCCTAGATGTGTGGAATACATTTTTGACGAGGCTGTAAAACTAATGTCGAGAACTTGTTTTCGTTATGTTTATGAGTTTATCTCCAGGTTATTTTCAGAGACGAAATGTATGCGATGAATATGAAATTTTTAGGTTGAGATTTGTTTTACTAAAAATTTAATTTTGTATTTTCAGAGCTGAAATGTTAAAAGTTTAAATACGCAACTTCGCATGAAATGGAACATCTAACTACTTCATATCCTAGAATCGCCTATTAATATTTTTAATCCTGTTTTACTAAGTATTTTACAGAAGGGGAATATAATCCCAGGATTACTTCTTCTGTTAATTTAATTTGTCCGTAAAAGGTGATAGTGTAAACCGAGGTCTAAGCTGAAAAATGACAAAAAAAAATTCATGGATTTTTCGATTTAAAAAATATAAAATTTAAATTCTAATACAGGTTCATTGCATTATAGAGTTATAAACTTGACGTTGACGTTGCAGTTTGCCGTTGACGTTGACGTTCAAAGTTAAATGTGTTAGAGAACCATATGCCTCGTTTATAAACTTCGAACAGTAACGTCAACGGAGTTTATAAACGAGGCATATGTTTCTCTAGTATTTAACTTCAACGACAACGGTGAACTACAACGACAACGTCAAGTTTATAAATCAGACTTTTTACTCAACACCTGACGCATTCTAACGTTATTAATTTGTTATTTTTTACCTATGTTCATATTTTCATTCAAAAGTAAAAACCTAATAAAAGAAATGTTGTCAGCTAATTTACAAATTTTCAACTGTAATAACCCAAGGTCATTAACCCGTTAGCCTAAAAGCAACGTGCTTGAGGTAGTTGTGACAAAATTATAAGTTATTTATCAATTGGTCGAGGATTATTCTGCTAGAAAAATTGAATTACTTATTGAAAACACAAAAGTCATTTTAAAACAATTAAATTATATAACTGTCAATAATTCTGCCATTTTGACATAAGTGCTAATGTCCCATGGGTGGAAGAATTTCATTGGATATTTATTTAACCAAAAATTTTTTCAATATAAGTGTATATCCTCAGTATTTTCATACTCTGGATAACTTACCAACTTTAGTTTTAGTTAATAATAGATAAATAACACTACCCCAAATAGAAAAAGAACCTATTTGATAATGTTTTTTATTGTTTTTAAAATTTTTATAATCTCATGTAAACATCTATTTTGTAACTTGTTATTTGAACTTTTTCTTCGATTTTTTAAGTAACCCTTGTTTATATCCTCTATATAGTTTTGGAATCTATCCAATAGAAAATGGTGATAAACATTTTTTTGTTTTACTGTTATTCTTTCTCTTATTATGAAGTAAAATAATAAAACAACCAGTTTTAATCCTCAAAATAATACAAAACATATTAATTCTTCTTTGTGACATTTTTAATAATTTATGCCGAACGAAATCCATAACACAAAATGTTGTCACTAGTCGCTAAATAATCGATGTAATTAGTTTGATAAAAAAAATCGAAAAACGATAATATAGGTACGTAAAGCAAGATCATGTGATCGTATGAGTGAGAGACCGAGAATTTTATTAAACAAAAAATGAATTACTGTACTGGTAAATTGATGATAACAGATTATGTGAAAAAATGATAATTACAAGAGGTAAATTTGGTTGCTTTGTAATATTGTAATAACAAGAATATAAAAACAATAATTTATTCAGTTATGTGTTAAAGTATGTAGATTAGGTATAAGAATAGGTATAGGTAGGTATATACTACTTACACATAATAATACTAATGTGAATTTTAGAGTGTCGACACAGATCTGTATAAGGACCTATTTTACTGACAAAAATTTTATATCATTTCAGCTACCTGCCATATTATATTGCCAACAGCTTCTTTTGACTTACCATTCAAATTTTGAAAATGCTTGTTACATCTCAGCATCATTATTATCATCATCGTGCTATTATCATTATTCATACCTTAATATCGCCTTATCCCTATCACAATAGAATCTCAGAGTGATTGAGTTTAATCTGCGCAATTAAATGTGGATTACACAAAGATTAATGTTGACTTTAACTGGTAAAAACTCCGTTTGTCGTCACGTCAGCGCTTCGCAATGTGCGCGTCGCGTCGGTTTATCCAAGGCGGCTAGGGCTGAATGCAAAGCGGAACCGGAAATGCACGACATGATCACGTGACGGAATTGGGGTGATTTTGTTAGTGGGGATTTTGGAGTGATGAAATTGTTACTGATGAATTTTTTGCGGGAAAGATTGCGTGAAATGAATTTGTGTGGAGTTTTTTTGTTCTACAAATTCATTCTGGGCAAATTTTGACATTATTGTACCAAAAATTTTGCTCCAAAAGTATATTTCATTGTTATTTTTTATACAAGATGATAAAATTATATTTTATCGACGAGAGAAAAGTGTCAATTCACAAGCAACGAAGGAGGGAGTGAATTATTTTTCTCGAGTCGATAATACAATAATTTTATCGTCGTGTATGATTTTAAAGAAAAAATATAAGAAACCCAATTTTACATTAAATTATTATCAAAACACAATGTCGGGGAGTGTGTTTTTCGTCATCCTACTTTTTTCACAGAGGATGCAGAAATGTGTGAAAACGAATTTGAGGAAAATTTTACTTTATCTACTCAAATTTTACTTTATCTATCCTTGCGCTTAAAGTGTTACATTATCGACTCAAAATAGCCGATAAAGTTGCACTTTAACATTAGCTGTAGAAAAAAATATAATTCAGTTTATCAAACACCATAAGTTATGAACAAATATTCCCAATTGCAATTGCTTTTAATTTTTGTCGTTACAGTTAAAAGTGAAACTTGTATTCAAAATTTGTGCAATGATAACAAAATTTGAAGCCGGTATTTCTGTCAGTTTAAATAAATTTATTTTTAAAACCATTGTTTATCTAACTTTAACTGTCGATTACCTACGGTGTTATTTTGGATTATACTTCAATGCAATAGAATTAAATTTTATGATCGATCAAAATCACATTACTTTTAAATATCTCATGGAAGGGAAGAAAATATATACGTAATTTAAAATAATCATTGCGATTTAACGCACACTTTCAGCTGCATAACGTGACACTAATTTACGGAATTGAACCCATTAATCTGCAGTTTAAACTCTGATTGAATAACTAAACTGACCCTAAGCAACAAAACCGTTGCTCGAGGGAAATCGGATTTCCTGTGCTAAAACGCCAATGTCAACGTTCGTAAACTACCATTACACTTTGTTCAAATAGAGTATCAATTTCTAAGTCCACTATTGGAATTTATAGAATAATTATTCTGAAAAGGTATATTATGTTGGTTTTTTATGTAGAGTGAGTATTAAAAGTTTAGTTTAATAACTTAAACTACTAATATACATCGCTTACAGGTACAGTTTTCCTTTATCGTCAAAATGCTTAACTTTTACATGAAATAACTGTTTTTGAAAATATTTTCTTTTATCTGTTATTAGTTAGCGACCGTGCCAAGTCACAAACTAGTTCTGAAGGCTGTTTCAAGCTTGATCCTAATGACAGACTAAATATACCAGTAGGTACCTACCAATGGCAGAATTTTACTATTTACCAGGCTGTAACTTAACAAATATGAAATTGTTTAATGAATAGAAAATAGAACAAGTTGTAATAAAATTTGATTTCGTGAAATTTTAAGTGAGGTTTGTCTATGCTTAAGAAGTAGATTTACACAGCTTACACGTACACCTAACACTCATACACACAATAACAAACACTACTACATACATAACGTTTAATCACACCACTTTTAATCGCAACCTTGCTGCTAGGTTTATCTTTCTGTCATAAATTAAATTAAGCCTTATTGAAAAACTTTTAAATAATATTGTAGTAATTATTTCATTAATGCAATAATAATATGCCATAGTTTTTCATCGACAGGAAATAACCAGTTTATTTTGAAAATAATTATTTAAATTAAAATGGTTTAGGACCACTCCAACAGGTTCTGGTCTGCAAATTCAAGTTTAAAACTTTACAAATATTAAAATTTTATATAATATATTAATAGAACATATTAAGAATAAGAATAGTTAAACATTGTATTGTGAAATTTTCTTGACGGTACTCCGTACCGGCTCTATTTTTCTTTTTAGCAATACACCGCAAAATCAGATAGGTAGGAAGGAACTAATTAGAACTAAATAAATAAAGAAATAAAATATGCAGTTCATAGCATTTATAGTTCATAGTTTACTTATATTAGAGTTAGTTAAATTAGTTTTTTTTTGTACGGTTACATATTTATTGCGCAAGGAACACTTTATACTATTGGATATTAACACATTTCCTACAAATTGCACAATGAGAATAATGATATAAAAATCGCACAATTTAAAAAACTTCTTACATTCCATTTCCTCATTTTTCTAAATCAAAATCCTCACCCCTTCATCCGTCCCTGTATCGACGTCCGTTGGCGTCAGAGCGTCGGACTGCGATTGCAGCGCCAGCGGTGGTGACGCCGGAGACGGCAACTAACAAGGAGTTCAAGTTTTTGAGTTATCGGGTCCCGGTCACACGGACTGTCCTCTGTCGCTCTGTCGTCATCGTCTGCCGCAGCCGCAGATATGTCCAGAAACTCTGAGATGTCTAGACGAACGCAGATGCGCAAAACTTCATCACAGGAAATATTTTCTTATTTCGAAGAGTGAAGGAAATGAGTCGATTTATATGCTAGTAATATTTAATCATCGACTGAGGGTTGAAATTGGAGGATATTTGAGTTGAAATTTTCAGGCCTCTTCTAAATTATTTTACACTCAATTTCTATCTGGATTCTAAAACTGATAGACTGTGAATTGTGAAATAGTTATTTACATTATAAGTGCGGTAAATTTTATTTTACAACGCGAGGTTCTATATTAAAGTACGACGCGTAAAAATCTCACGCATTATGTATTTTATTTTTAAATTGCGAAAAGTAGCGTTTTTATAGGCTTTCATTTTTATTACAAAGCAACTTTTTTAAATAACCTTGTAAAGCCAAAAACTTCAAGTTTTTTTACTGCATACTAATGTGTGGTAAAATAATGGTCATGTGTAAAAACGTAACTTCCTAGACGTCAACGATGTGTGATTGTTATGTTTACACTTCAGAAGGCCAAAAAATCAATTATTTTTCTTCTTTATTTTTGTACATTTTGTAAAATAAGTCTGTACCTACCTACCTGAAACATCATACCTCTTCATACACGCCATTTAAGTTGTGTGTTACAGTAATTTGTATAGTTATTAGGTATATTTTATCAAGTGTGCGGTTACTCATGCATGCTCATAGTTGTTAGTTGAGACTGGAGAGTAACACTACTTAAAGTAGTTTTTCCCGACCGAGTATAATTTTTATGCTGTTTTCAATGCAGTTATTTTGGTTTACTGTTAAAGGTTAAAGTTATGGTTGCTAAGAAAATTATGTGGATTATTGAACAAAAAACATAGGTACTTCAAAAAGTATTTAAATCAACGCATACCAGAATATTAACTAAACAATATTAATCAATTTATAAATAAGATGGTTATCCTCTAAATTAAAGTCAAATATTAAGTTTTGTAGGTAGGTACCTATTGAAATACCTATGTAAATTAAAGTCAAAAATCAAGTTTTGTATTGAAATAAAATGGTAGGTACCTATATAAAATTTTAATTGCTCATTTTAGAAATTTTGCAATTCTGCTCGTTAGAACTGTAACGTGAGATTTAGACATTGTTTAGTGAATTACCTATTAAAAAGTTCTTGCACATAAGGGAAGTTTACTTTAAAAGTATAAAAGTTTCTTTTCCCGTCGTTTTAGTATTAACTTCCCATAACCCATCATACGAGAATCTTATAACAAAATGATTTTTTGTTTGGCATATTCTTCCGACTTTCTTGCCCCTGGAGAAGATAGCGTGTTCGTCGTAAATTGATATAAAATGAAAGCCTTCTTTTCTTACGTTCTCGGCTTAAAAATATGAGGGTCTGGAACAATCTTCGCAAAGGAATGGCTAATGCAATTAATCGTGCTTACAAAGGAACACTCTTAAGGTAATAAATACATCCTTACAAAAATTCTACAACTATGAGGATGATTTCTTTGTAAGAAGAATTGAGGTTTTCTCGCCTACGGCTTTTCAAAATATACTTATTGTGCACGAATTCTAATCACACATAAATTAAATTTAAATTATATTCCGAATATAACAAAACAATATAAATACTGCGTGTCTTTTCAATACGGCTAATAACAAAATGCCTGTGTATGGAGATTTTATCATCTAGAACTTTTCTCGTTTGCATGCAGGATGATTCATAACGGTTGTAGCAAAATTATAAGTAGGTACTCTGTGTGTTGCTGGGGCTATTTGATGTAAAGAAATATTTTGTGAAAATATATTAAGTTTTCATTTTAATTTAAGAGACCTTTTAACAAGATGTTATTATTATAATATCAAATTTAATTATTTATAATATTAACAGAATCTGCAATAAAATTTTACAATAAATTTAGTATGATATTTTTTATTCTAGTGTAACTATCAACGAAATTTTTAATTAAATAAAATTTATCTATCAAAACTATTAAATTATAGTGTTAAACAAAAATACTTTACATTTACATAGGTACTACGTTTTTTATGTTTCTATTTTTTTACTTCTAGGGTATATTATTTCATTTATCAATCTCATATACTGGTTAGGTCTATGGGAAACGAAATTCTCTGCACTTGTAAATATGAAAACAAAAAAGAGAGAAAGACTAAAGTCCCTTGAAAATGAGATGGGAGTATGTCTTTGAAAAACACGACCCAATATCAAAGAAATATGCAAACACCATCAGTCGCATACTTCACATTTTGTGTATCACCAGATACTTTTATAATAACCTTTGTTTTGACTGTTTTTATATTGTTTGGAAACTTACTTACTATAAAAAACTTCTAACTGTAAAATTTTAAAAATATACATAGTAATAATAAGGGTGCCGTGAATTTTATTTAATAATTTCAGTGTGCCGCCAGACAAAAAAGTTTGGGAACCACTGTATTAGAATATTGACTTCTCCATATGATATGCCTCTGGTATTAAGTACAGAATCATACACATTCTTACTATCAGAATAACAATTTTTTAAATTTTAATGCACCTATTGATGTTATGAAAATCTTTATTATAGGTATTTTTTAAATTCTTTTTACTTTAATTGTAAGCTTTTTTTGACGTACTATAAACACATGTGTAACATAGCTAAATTTAATAAATAAATAAATAAATAAAGGTCTGCAACTCTATAGAACTAGCATAGTCGCACTTACCTGCGTATTCGTACCGTTGTATAACATTTTTCATAAATCATTTACATAATTTTAAAATACGGTGGTGATCGTGATTTTTAGCAACTTCGTAATTTCGACTCAGTGCCCTCATTATAAAATTACCAAACATGTGAAAATACGTTTTAATTCTCTGTGAGCATAATATGCTGAAGATTTAAAATCAAGATTCATTAAAATGTCATCATGATTCCACAATTCATTTTATCTCTGAACAAAACAAATGTCACAAAAATAAAGCGGAAAGAATTGAAGATAATATCAACCATTGTTCCAGAAGAAATGATAATTGATAACTGCGACATTCTTTAATTATTTATCTGTTAAATACAAAAGCTTTTGTTAAGTTTGCTTTGTCATTTAAAAATGCTGGTGACGCATTTTCAAAAATGGATAAAGTAATTAAGTCATGCATTTTTTATATTTGATTATAGGGTTAACTGTATTCGCAAGTGCTTGTATGGAAGGAAATCTTGTCGGACAAAACAATAAAAGTTTTGTAAAGTCAAAAGTTAGTTTGAAAGCAAAACAATTACTACTGCAATTCAGGGGGATTCGGCGACTGAAAGTTGTATAACTAACCCCACATTATTTGAAACTTTCTGCGTCCAATATACACTCAAGATAATATAATTTTTATTCAGTGCATTTCGGTGCAGCACGAAAATTCGCAAAAAAAGTTCTTAGAGGTACAGAATTTAATTTGGAATGTGCATCTTATAAAACATATTACGTAAAATATTTCGCAATTTACCAACACAGTATCAATCTAAAAATAAACATAAATCAATATTCCTCCCAATTGAGACCAAATTCGCGTCTCAATAACTTTAATAACTCTCCATTCAAAGTCTATACTACCGGAAAATCTAGAACGCGTATAATCGAATCAAAATATGAAAAACACGACACAGAAAAATCAAACGCTAATTCAAATCAATCAAGGGTTCATTTTAAACGAGTCAGTTCTTCGTTTCTATCGCTGCAGCGTAAATAATTTACTTTGCTTCCGTTTGCGAATGTTGACAGACTCTCAAACTTTAAAAGCGAGAAGAAAAATAATTTGTTATCATTCTAGTGTGGTTCGACTGCGAGTCAGAACTAAATTTCACTCGAGACTGGTTAATACCTTAGACCATAATATGTTCTAGACACATAACGTATTTGAGTATGTAGAGTGGGTCTTGAAGCCAGCACTTATCTCAGCGGGGTTGTGAGAAGTTGCTGCAGTGCAAGTTGCATAGGTACTTTACACTTTTTAAGCGACATTTATTGCTAATTCTTGGATTAATTAATTCTTGTTGTCATCTGTCACAATTTTGTATATTTGGAAGTTATCTTGTGAATTTTGATTGTGTTTTATTGAATACTAACAATGATGCGTATCACGAACTGTCACTTGTCAAATCAAAACTGCAATCCGCATTACACCAACTGTAGGCATAACATACATAAATGTCGGCTTCCCAAGAAATGACTACGTGCGGGGTCTAAGGTATCTATGGTCGAAGGTTAATACAAACATTTTAAACTAATATTTCACTTTATTATTCTTGTTATGTAAATAACAATGATATGCTTTAAGTAACATTGACTTCAGAAAAGTTAAACTATTACTTAAATTTAAATTATTTCCACGGATATAAGATACTCACTTTTTATTTATTTTTATTGTGTATTTGTTTTGTTTTAATTAAATAAACTTTCAATAACCCATTTCAATGGGGCAGGGCCGTATCCATGGGGGACCAGGCAGGACGAAACCCGGCCTGTAAAAACTCTTGCCCTTCCTGGAGCTGAAAAGTTGATTTATACCTTCTTTCATCATATTACAGATAAAAATCTTGGAAAATTAATATTAATATATTATTTATTTGCAAAAAATATCGATGGAATACGAATTAAATCTTCGATTCAGAAACCGTGGTCCGACAACTGCCAACTGGCATTGGCATTAAAGTATCATATTCTCATATTACCGTCGCAGTTGCTTTGTAAATTTTATGCCAACTTAGAATAGTTGGTCCATTCAGACTTCCGAAATCACAAGCTTGAAATTATAAATCCAATCTTGTGCAATGCCTTCGTGCAGCAAAATCAATCAGTACGTTCATAGTTCTGAAATCATAACCGTAAAAATTTAGTTTGGGCTTCTGTCAAACCTGTCAAATATTTTTACCTAGAATTTACTAATACAGACTAAACTGGGTATGATTCTGTAATAGTAATTGCATTTTATTTTTAATAGATGAGTGAAGAAAATCTGTTAAATTTACCGCAATGTTAGGGTTACAATACATTCAGTGTTTTCTGTTTGGTTCATGGTGTTCATTTAATGTCAGTTTTAAATAAAAATGTACAATGGCAATAATTTAAATATTTTATTTTTGATTGGTGCAATCAGTGCGGAGAGCGTTGCACAAGATTAAAGATTGAAATGTTTAGCGTTTGTATACGTTTTGTTTGAAACAATTTCGTTGCACGAAACCACTGCACGCACATTCTTATTGGTCGAAAGACTACAATATTATACTCGTTATTTGTAGAATAGATATTTCTTATGCATAATGAATGATGATGTACAAATTTCAGTAAAATAATCTTAAAGTTTGAGAGTCGCATTTTCCATATCTAATGACGAGTTTTTTCACCGTTGCAATGAATATTCGTGACGCCTCGTTTAAATTGGTTTACGTTCTGACGAAGATTTTATTTAATTTTCGCTTTTACATCAGTGAATACTTCTCTACTTCAACAGAGTACCTACTGTTCAGCTACTTTTGCGACTTCTTGAATAAATGTAATTCGAATGAGGTTAAAAGCAGCATTCAACTCATGTTTGCACGCGCAGAAAATTCGCAGATTTTTCACAATTTATATACATTTTTTGCAGAGAATATACAGTAATTAGACTGCAAAATGCAACATAATTGGCTCAGAGATTTTATTTCAAACAGATACAAAAATAACTCTGGTTTTAAACTGAATATGAAATTGGAAATGAAATTCTCATAAAATAGTATCTACTAGTAACTAGTAGATAATAGCTTCGTATAATTTAAAAATTATGATTCTTTTTATAAAAAATAGTTATTTGTTCAAATAGAGAGGAAAGCGCTTCTTTTTCCCACTTGAGCTCGAATTTTGTGTTACGAGCGAAGCGAGTGAGGCAATCCTACTATTGAAATATGACATTTCTTACAATGCTTGAAACTGTTTGTTTTGTTCACTACAATTATTCCTATGGCAACTGGTGGACGAAAGTAATGAATGTAATTACTTTTGTCCACTCGCCCTTAGTTATTCCTATGGCAACGGGTGTACGAAAGTAGTGAATGTAATTACTTTTGCCCACTCGCCCTTTCATTACGATATTAGTAATAATCTACAATATATTGCATAACATTTATTACATTAAAATATACATTTATTGAAAACAGAGTGCCCTTAGACTAACTGAAAAAGAATAAAGCAAAAAAAACCTTATGTAAAACTAGAACTTCATTTACAAACTTCTTCACATCTTTTATTGAATATGTATAACCGTAATGCAGAGGGCGCGTACTTATCAATCAATCCATTTAAATAACGCCCTCTGTCACATCTTTAACATTTTTTGATTGCATCCATTGACGGAATTTTTCTACCTTATTTTAATACCCTTCTTTCGATTTTTTAGGCTACAGATTAAACGTAGCAGCATAAGCCTCTTTAAATTATATCTTCTTAAACAATGATACCTATCGTTTTCTTGTGGCATATTTTCACAGTTCTTATTTATAAATGATTTCCAAGACAGTGACATAAAAACTATATTTATTTATGTTGACAATTTGCGACTGTTATTATTTACATAAAGAATAACAACGCAATCCGCCGCCTTTGTTGTCAAAAAGTTTTTGGGTTTCGGCTTGTCAAGTTTATTTGAACTGATATAGGTAATTATTTTTCTTCCTAATTCATATGCAGCAAATATGTAATGTATAATTTTTGTAATACAGGGAAACAGCTTACAAACCATAAAATGCATTTTGATTTGGAAATACAATATTAAGGAAGGTAGGTTTGTAGAAGTAAATAAATTCGAATATTGCAAATCAATGCTATTTAATCGGTTTGCAGGGTCATATATTCAAAGCCCGTAGCATAATAAATAATAATTACAAAGTTACTAACTATAAAGCAGCTAAAACGAAGAATGCAATGCTCGTGATTGTTTAAAGTTTCCTCGCTACTATGAATAGATAATGCTTAAAGTTGCTCATAAAAAGTACACGGCACTTACTATAGGGCAGGTTTTTGTGCAATTAAAGTGTGAGGTATCAACTTCTTGCACTTCTTTGAGGATTATCAACTGACTTTTTCTTGAACGGTGTTCTCTTCTTCTTGAATTGATGATAATGCGGATTAGGATGAGTGAGGGAAGACAATGTAGGATAAGACAAGGTGAATCCAGAATCCTTGAAAACAAAATGAACTTCGTCTTTCGTCACATCGCCGCGCGATTACGTAAAGCAAGTTTAATTCTCAAGGACTACTATAGTGCGAGACGCTACTAACTTCTAAAGTTTGTACAAGGTCTAAACTACTCAAACAACCAAATCTCATTTGTTACACTTATCCTGCTACATTGTGTCATTTTACACAATTTAATGCACGGCCAGAAAATAAAATCGCTATTTTTATGGCCAACTTTAAAGAAACATAAAGAAATAGGAGAGAGGAAAATTTTAGTTAGACAAAGTTTAAATTTTTTTATTTCTTTCAAACTTAATAATGGAATGTTCGGAATTTTGTCAAAGTTTTAGGGATTATTAAGATTAATAGAGATATATAAATATTATATTATAATGTACCTACTTGGGATGTTTGAAAATTAAATTTGGTTTCGCTTGCCTGAAATGATTCATACAACAAAAATAAAAATGACTGAATTTATATAATATTAAAATTTATATTTCCACATGAAACGGATAGGTACACATTCCACTTTAGGTTGTTCGTTAGGAGGCGAAAGTAAGACCAATTTCAAAACTATATATTCATTTTTTAAAGTACATACTAATGAACCTCATTAATAATTAATAAACATGAACAATTTTACTAAGTAATTAAAGCCTGTTAATTTCTGTGAAGACAAAAGGAACGTAAGAACAACGTCAATTGTGTAATTTTAACTTGTGTATAATAATCACTTTATTTTGGACGTTTAAACAACCATAAATGTTATCATCAGGGATGGATACGAATTACGTTATATTTTACCCATAAAAAACTATTTTTACATTGATCAAATTTACAACATTTAACGTAAATTAATGTATATATAATATGTAAATTATATAAAAAGACAGTAACCTACAGATTTTTTGTGCTATTTAGGGAAAGTCAAGCACAAAGATTTGGGAATAGTTAAAAAATTTATATTTGAGATTGATTTATTTGAACGAAGGAATGAATCATGTTCATATTAAAACATGCCCAGTGCAAGTAGCAAGTTATTTTACAACTAAAACTCAAATTTTACATTATTTACGTTATTTATATAATTTGCATATTTTACGCATGTTTTACGGTGTAAATGTAAAAAACTCTTTTTTACGCGTAAATGCCCATTCAGTCACTATGAGCTTTTGTAAGATATATGTAGTGAATGTAAAATAGCATTTGGTAATACAAAATTTTGTGGATTGGATGTTATTTTATTTTATTACATATACCTATTCCTTCATATAGCTAGTAATTGTATATCTTTTTTTCTTTAAATTAGTATCAGAATTATTATTATGCCTTATATATCTTTCCGAACTTGCTCTTATTGCTCTTTTGTAAATTCTATCTGACTTTTCTGTATATCTTACAATAGCTGATGATGACATGCATGGCTGTCGAAACGTCCAAAATAAAATAATTATTATATACACAAGTCAAAATTACACAATAGTTTCCTCCACTGTATTTTTAATTATTTTTTTCATAACTACATAAGAAACTAGTGATTAGTGAAAACGCTATATAAAAATTATGCTTATTAAGCGAGATATTATTTTTTTTAAGTCTGATATTTAGTGGTGACGTCGGTGGTACCTCCAATGACACTCAATCAGCTTGTTTCACTTCCTTAAAACAAATTATTTATTTATTTTATATATAAAAGTCGTCTTGCTATGCTTACAAAAATATTTTGTAGCAGTTAAAAGTATAAAATAAAATAAATTACAAATGAAATAAGCACGAACAAAGTAATAATGACAGATGGTAGTTACATTCTCTGCCGCATCATGTCTCTTTTTCTCATGTTCTCATCGCGCAAATTTTTTTACGTTCCATATGAAACAAACCATGCCCTATAGTATCTACGTCGTGAAATCTTAAATAATTTATATCTTTTAAATGAAATTATTTTTAAAAAAAATTCTTCACGATTAGTCATTACTGTTTTTATCGTTAATATTCCTTATTTCGAGTATGGTGAAGATCCTTTTCCCTAGATCTAAAGAAATTACACGAAAATTGGATTTAATCTCCAATTATATGTGTGAATATGTTTTTAGTAAAACACAGAAAAATAATATTTTAAACTGACTGCTCCTGTTTAAATATAAGCAAAATCAGAATTTCTTCGAACCACAATTAATTTCTACTCAGATTATTTTGCAGTCGTCTACCCAATCAATAGACTGCTGTTACAGCAGTGCTGTAATATCAGTCAATTTTCATAAATATAAGCATATCATTTGTAATTAAATTTTACTGATGAAAGATTATTAAATTTGACCCTGGCAAATCTTTTGTTATAGAAGTTTGTTTTTTGTTGTATCGTACCATCAGAAATCAGTGATAAATTGAATTGATAGTTAACAACGTTCGTAACAATATGAAATTTTATCCATTATTTGTTAAAATAGGCCAATGGTGAACACAATATGTGTCTTGTGTAGAAGGGTCCTTAGCCAAGTGGTACAATTCAGCAAAATTGAATTCTTCAAGGTTTTTCGAAAACTAATTCTGATGAATCGCTGGACTGGACACTGGATCAAATTTAGAAAGCTATGTGATAATAATGGCACTTATGTTGTTTAATACTGTTTCTGCAGACATTGTTTCGCTATTTTTCTAGAGTTAGCTTCTTAACTTCATTTTGTCTAAACTTTTAATTCGCCCTTCATTTCATTCACTTATATGTAGTTTTATTGCTATCGTAATCTAGGTGCACTAAAGCATAGACAATTAAAGTATAATAAAGCAGAGTGTCTTTTGTGTTTTCATATGCACGTAAATTCTGCTCAAGTGAATACGCAGAGAATAAAAATAAAAGTACGTAGGGGAACGTATAGACATAATCTGAATAAATTATGCATATTTTGTGGTACAACCCGACACTTTAAATAACGTGGAACACTCGAAAATTTAATTTGAATTTTCCTTGACCTAGAAGATATGATATACGCGGTATATCTACATAATTATTTCCGAAAACACGGCATATATCTTCATGCTTGATACATATGTTTGGAGACTTTATATTTTGTGAGAGATGTATACATTTTTTGAGATATTTAATAAAGATTTATTAAATATTCCAGATAAAATATTTCGCAAAGATATTGATTGAAAGACTACACATTGTATAATAAAATTGGATTCATAAATTTTATACCGTTCCTTCCTGCGGAATAGCGATATTCGGAAAGGTGAGGAACTTTTAATACCACCATAACAATGAGAATAAATTTAGATAAACGAGCTGCATAAATGAGAATTCTTTCTTTACTACCCGTGGTGATATATTTATTTACAGCTAAATAAAGGATTCTTAGCTTCCCTTCAGTGAATAGTTTCTATTCTTTCAATTAATTGGTTCCAGAACGAATTTCTTAAGAGTCAATCTAGCTTTTTACGTAAGATGACAGTAAAATAAATAAGAGACTCTTAATAGAGGTAGCACAAAAGAGAATGAGCGCTAAAGGAAAGCCAATGTGACACCAAATTTGTACGGGGATATTTGACGTGCAGATGAGAAATTACTAGCTTGTCACTCGGAAAGAGAACATTGTTAATAAATAATATATCAAAAACCTTTTACACTGGAAAAGCGGAAATAAACAAAAGGTATAGACGATAAAGGATACGAGTACAGGACATAGTTTGTGTTACATATAGAATATTAGGACAGTACTTAAATAAGTACTGCATATTTCAAATATTGATAACTGTTCTCAGAACTACAAAGCTTTGTGCATTATTTGTGTCGCGTCATATGCATCTACCTTTATTTTACAACTTAAAGTGTAGTCATATTTTTATATGTCGGGGTTAGCAATCATGTTGATTGTAATAAATTAATGATAGGAATGCAAGTGTGCTAATGAAGTTATGATCGTGTTTGTTTGTTCGATTACGTTACTACTATTAGTACACTTGGGCGAAGCCTGGGATTACGTGCTAGGTGTGGTGTGAGTCGGATATCGGCAGTCTTGAAGATGCTCTGATACGAATAGCACGTGCCCGGGAATTGCCACCTTTCCTTATCGTCATAGTTTGTAAATCACGTTTAACTGGTCCATGACATGAGTGGTGAATGTGTGATTTATTTGGTGTTTAGATTAGTTAACTATTCCAATAATTGCGCCTTTTAGTAGTTTTGTTCATCACGTAACTGATCATCTATGGTCCGCTCCGCTCGTACTCCGACATATATATTTAGCTTTTATGATATAATTTAAAAATTACGTAACAGAGTGTAATTCAAAAGTAGTATTTCATATTTCAATTAATAGGATTTTTTTCAAAAAATTATCTTATCAATATGGTTATGGCGCAAATTGTATGAAGAAAGGAAGGACAGATAAATGTAAGTCATGCAACCTAGGCCAAATGTTTTTTTTAAATGTTTGTATGTACTCGTAAGTATGAACAAAAATTAACGTTGGCAAGTACAAGCTCTGAACTTCAATTTAAAGTAATTGAGTTAAAAACAAGTTTTTTGAAATGTTTTTCAATAATCATATACATAATGTAACTATACCTATTGTATAATTTTTTCATGATATTTTATAAAATATGAATTATTTGAAATTTTGAAGTAGGTTTTGGTACTAAGTATAGGTACTAACACAAAAATCGTTTAAAATTTGCTTTTTGTTTTACGGAGCATCCAATTTTGCTTGCTTGTTTATCCTACATTTTTATATTAATTCACGCTTCAAAATACTTAGTATATAGAGCTAATTTGCTAATTATTATTTCTATATCCCGGGAGGCATGATAAACGTCAAGTTGTGAGAAAAAAATCGTATCAGCAGTAATATAATGAAACAAACACAACGAAAAAATTGAAACACCCCTAATTCTCCCCCGGGAATAGAAGACAGAAACAAAACAAGAAACGGTTAATTAACAGTCCTGCCAACTATATAAACATTTTCATTTACATGAAAGTGAAGCTGGGCGATCATAAACTCGGGATCGAATGAAACAGAAGAGAAGAGGAGATAACGAAAGGGAGGAAGAAAACCAATTTCTGGGAGTTTCCTTTTAAGTTTCCTCACCTAACACACGGCAAGTTACGGCCGTTTTTTCCGGTTTCCTTTGGCGTGGAAATGTAATCAACTGTCCGATTGTTTACTTACGTTTTGTACTTGATTAGGCTAGAATTTAGAAATTGGATTGTATACAGAGAGATAACTTGATAATCCTTTTTTAAACAAATTCATATGCAAAGACTCATCGTTTAAAGTAAGATAAATGTAAAAATAGCGTGATTTTTTTGTTACCTACTGTTATATAAACTAAAATAACGTACAGTTTCCATTACAAGTTTATACTGACGCGCAAAATTTTCTTTAAACGATCTTAAAGCACTGGGAGTATAATGACAAATTTCAAAACTACACGATTTTTTTATAATGTGTTTTTTGCCTTCATTGCCTGACTACTAAGTTTTGTAAAGCTCAAAAGCTAGTCAAATTATTGTAGTATCAGGGGCAGTATGTGCAGTTTACCGGTTGAGGATAATGTTTGGAGACCGAGACGTAGTCGAGGTTTCCAATATTATCCGAAACCGGTACAAAATGCACTTTAGGTCCATAATGCTTATAATTTTTGCACGATCGATACATTAAAAATAAATTTTAAAATAATGTTAATATTTGGTTATATTGGTTTTGTTAGCATTTTGAAACTGTTGCCTTGGTTTCTGTTATTGTTTAGTGCTTACCACCTTCTAAATTACTTTACCGCCTTGTTATTTGTAATTAAAAAACCTTCTACCTTGGAAACAGAGCCAGTAAACGCAAAAAATTACTCATCGTGCAAAAAGCACTTTTTTCCACCTTCACCCGTTAATCATGATAAACTATTAAACGTATCAAATTAACGAGTTGTAACCGGATAATACCATATTAAAAACACCATCAATAGATAGCTTTTTAAAGTTTAACAAAGGTTTATTATGTAAATTTTTCTAAAGTTAATTATAACTTTAAGCATAATGTAGGTATCATTATTAAAGTTTGCATAAGAAACAATGGTCCGCAATACGTATTATTATTAATAATTTTAATGCATGTCAGATGTCAGTGAATTAGTTTTTGGATAAAGAAATCTTCAGTATTGTAATTATATGGATTTAAATTTCATGTTAATTAATAAAATGAACGACGAAGCTCTTGCAAGTTAGTGCTGGAGAATGCAATCATCTTCATGCCGGTCCTGTTTCAGCATTGTAATATAAATTATCTTTGTGCCTCATCTGTCAGTACCATCTGTGCATCCATACATTATACATTATCTATCGAAATCTATAATAGCAGTGCCTTTGTGTTGAGAATTGAATAAATCGCTTTTGATGTGGTTTATTAGTTTAGATTCCAAAGTTGTCTTGTTGTAATAATGACGGCAACATCTCCTGCATTCTTATTCGCGATGTTCTTCGATTTCCTTTTTCCGTATTTATACGGCTAAATTCGTGCGGAAATTTCTACAATTAACTCAAAAAATATTCAAGAAAAGTCGGAAACTTGGTCTATTTGAATCGGGAGAACATCATTAAGGTAAATTGAACAAAGTCTGAGGAGTTGGAAAGGAAGAAAGTGAAATTCTAAACAAAAGACGGTGCAGTGAATTCGGGAAAGTGTGGTGTTGAGGCCGAACGAGTCCCTAGAGCTGGCCGCAAGGCGTGGGCGGTGAGCGTAGCATTCACTTGTTTCGTCTGTCCCTCATCCCACTGGTGAATCGACGTGAAATCATTTCACTCTAGGGGACGATTTGCTTTTATTTATTTTTAAACAAACAACGTATCTCATGTTCCATGAATCCGTCTAACAAATTATTTTATTGACAAATGTGATTCATGTTAGGGAATGATAAATAGCACTGCCACCAAATAATGTACCACACGATAATTCTTCATTATTAGCTTCTACATTGAATTTAATGAATTATAAATATACATATAAACTTTATGCAAATAATTGTTTTTTCATTAATCTATGTTTTATGTTTATTTGTTTTAATTTATCATAAATTCCAGTTTATTATAAATTCTGTCAATAGCTATAGGGTGTCTTAAGCCCTGTTCGCACGGCGATCTTTGGAGATTCTATGGAGAGTCAAACTCCCGGCAAAAAAGAAGTTTTTTTCTTTCTAGTGATAATTACGTGGTTTTTGAAGCAATCAATAAATTATAAATTCTTCTTTTCCAAGACTCATTGATAATAATTTAACAAATAATTCTCACTAGAAAGAAAAAACTTCTTTTTTGCCGTGACTTTGCCGGGAGTTTGACTCTCCGTAGAATCTCCAAAGATCGCCGTGCGAACAGGGCTATAAATAGAATGGGTCACCATTGAAATCTCGGAAACTATAGGAGCTACGAGGTCGATTAAATGAGCAATGTGCATATTTAAATTCCGTTGAGAAATATTTAAAATTTCGACCAGTTTGAAAGTTATTAAAAAAAATCTGCTGTGGCCACCACACGACCTCTCGCCTAATTCTGCTTATTCTACTAATCTAATAAATAGTTTTACTTACATTTTAATAGTTTCATGTTCATGTAATATGTAAACGATAATGTAAACCAATTTGCAAGCAAAAGATGTCAACTGTACTGTCACTGTCATAATAATTCAAATTTTATGTAGAAACAAATTTTATATCATGGACAACAAGATACTGCAATTTCAAAAAAATAGAATATTAATTGTACTTTATTTTATTGTTAAATACTTCCAGATTCAGCAATTTGTATTTATAATTAACTGTACACATAGATAATCACAATTTCTTTTATTTTTAATTGCAAAAATTGTCATAAATAAATAATGTACCAATATATTTAAGGAAAACTTTTCCAAACTTCTAAAAGTACTACTTCCGGTTTGCGGATTTCTACCAAAATCTTATCCGGTGTTAAGATACTTATTAAAACCTTAAATATGAAATTTGGTTATAAACGGTTTGATACTTTTTAAGTTATCGTGGACGAAAAATCGTCGGTTCATACAAACGCACACACACACACACACACACACAGACATCATCGTGAAAATAGTAAATTCGTATTCTAGAGACCCTGAAACGTGCTTATCCACCAAAAACTCATACTCGAAAATTTTGACCCATTACAATACCTCTCTTATTGAATATGAGGCGAGAGGTAAAAACTGAAAATCGTGATTTTAAAAAACGTTAAATTATTCCGTTATTATAAAAGATACAAAAAAATGTTTCCTATAAAAGTTACATGATTTGATGAGAGGAACTCAAAAATGATGTCAGAATAAAATTCAATTCAACTTAATTTCTTCACTATTTCACGAGAAGAAAATTGTGTTTTCTTCACATGTCGTGAAAAAGCTAAGTATACAAACTGTTGTATAAATGTTGAATATTTAATTTATAAACAATAAATTACTTGCAAATCAATATATCTGAAGAATGCTTTTAATTATAAATCTTTGAGTCAATCTAAATCTGATTTGAAGGTATTTTGTTGTTTGATCACCTCAATTTGTTAGATTTCGCTTTATCAATGAGACTTGTTTATTTTGTAAGTGGGTAGGAATGTTAAATTGTGTGTTACACTCTAAAAATAATTATCAAACAGAAGTAAATCTCTGTTAGTTTACACAAATATTTGAATTCAAATTGTGTGAGTCTGTAGTGTATAGACAGACATTCAGATCTATTTGCCAACTCTTATTTACATTTACCTTGCTTACATGCTCTTGCACACACATAGACATAGACGTACAATGCAAATGCGTTGTGCTTGTACCAGTCAAATTAAATATAATTTCAAAGATTAACAGTTTCAAATACCCAGAGTACATATTTGTTTATCTGTATTTATGTAGGGTTATAACGTCTGAATATGTAAGAGTTTTTATAATATTATGAATTAGTTACTTTATATACAATTCTACATTATAATTTAATACAGATTCAATTCATTTTATTTTAAAACTATATCTCTAAATATTCGAAATGTCAAACCGTCGAACTACGAAATCGCTTTGAGGGAATAATTTTTAATATTTTATTTGTACTAAATTTGGTTCATAGTGATTTAAAATTAATAATTCTTGTCTGATAATGGAATATGAGAAGAAATAATGGGTTGTACTCCAGTCGGTATATATAGATAAATTATGAAATAGTGGGAAAAAATATATAAACTGCTATGCCAACCTTTCGCTAGGAGTATAAAATTTGGTTCAAATTTTTTGCATTATTTTTAACAAGTTATTCATTATTAACTGACTATAATTCTGAATCCGATAATAGTAGTGAATTGAATAGTCGACACACAACCTTACTAGTACAAAATAAGCAAGTCTACTGATTTTGATTGGCTGTGAAATTCAATATTCTGCATTTTTATTGGTCTTTTTTGACAGATGATAGATGATGTGAATAATCCAATTTATATTTCATAGTTTACCGATTTTCCAATTTCAAAAATCGTAATGTCACGCAGCACTGAAGTTTCTTTTTACCAGTCAAGTGGCACTAGACTTAACCCCACATGCATAGTAAAATATTAATCTTCAGTGCATATTTTCCTACCCCACGTCACGTACTCTTTACATTCTTATTCTTCTCACATTTCATCATCAAAAAACCATAAAGGAAAAGTGAGAAATGAAAATGGGTTAGTAGGATTTCTGATTAAAGTAATAAAGAAATTCAATCACGAAACAAGAAGTGAAATACGAAGATGCAGCTGGTGCAACAGTAACAAAAACCAGAAGTAGGTTAGTAGGGAGCAGGCACTGGGTTAGCTAAGATTAAGGGTTGATTTTGTAGAGTGCATTGCTGGATCGTACAAGTTAAACATCTATGAACGTAACTTTAGGATTGCACGAAAAAGTTGTTCTTTTATCAACAGTTATAAGAAGAAGCAAACAAATCATAACTGTACTTTCTAGATTTATGTGTTTTTATCTTTAAATTACATAGATGGCATTGTAAACATAAAATCATGGATCATATTGAACCAGTGTTACTTATTTTATTTATTGTTTTTATTAAATTTGTTATCGTGTTTATTTAAATACGTTAAATGAAATTAATATAGACCTGCTACATTTTCGCATTATTCTTGGTTAGATGTTTGATCAATGTTAAGTGATATCCAAAAACGTCTTTTTTGATTACTTATCAGCATATCGAAATCAAAACAAAACTTTTTAAAAAAGCTGTTAAAATGAGATTCATATCAACATTATTTTATTGGAACAGAGCGAGTTTTGTTTAGTCAGATTTTAATTTTTCCACACAGTAAATCAATAACACTGATTATTAACAATTCGCTTACACAAAGAACATAACAAATAAACTAATTTTGAGATTTTATTTATACTTAAATTTAATAGGCACTAAACATTTTATATAACTGAACTATAAAGTATTTTCTATGCGACTGTTATAGAATGTTATCATTCTTACATAATTTTCAATTATAGAATGGTTACATTCTATCACTTGTTATGGAATGGTATTATTTTATAACTAGTGATAGAATGAAATGTGGTGAGTTATAATAATTTAATTGGTAAGTAGTTTTAAAATACGTTTAAATTTAATAATTCATGAATACATATTATATTCGTATCTTTATCTACGACTAATATTTAACATAAACATTAAATGTGCGATATTTCCTACATATTACTATATATTAATCCTACAGGGAATAATACCAGGGAATAATAGTCAATATTACTTCCGTTGTATTTACCAAACATTTTATTATAAAATGAAATATATTATTTCTATAATTATTTTGAGACGTAGGTACCTACATTTGATATTATTTATGCTTTTGTAGAACAGGCAAGACACTCAACTAAGACAGATAAACTGTTCAATTTAAAACTTAGAAGTCAAGTCAAATTTTGTTGTTGTTGTTGTTGTAATTTCTTAACAATTAAAAGCTCAGCTTCCTGAAAATATAGTACATTGCCAACATAATTGTCTTACGCACACATACCACTACGATTGACACGTATTAATATCACTTCAAATATAATAACACCCCATCTAACAAAGCCAACTTAGCATAACGAAATCAAACCCAATATCTGAGCACATATCTCCACGTATAAATATTTATCCTCCCTCTCGAGTTCCAACAGTTCCTCGCATTCCAACATATGTGTATCACATACAAACATATCTCCATAGTGTGTAGCAGTGTTGACGCGTGTCACGTGACACACGAGTGACACTACTGACATTCGTGACACCCTCACGCACCGCAGGAATTAATTACAATCCTCCAAAACAATTAGTAACACTTGCAAAGGGCGAAGCCCGAGGAAAGCAATAAATAGTTATTGCGTGTTTGTATGAGATTTGGAATTGGATTAAGATTATGATATTGATAGGATTATTGGGAATTATGAATGGTAAGATTGAGAATATTATTATATTTTATGGGGCAGTCGTAGAATTAATTAGGTCACGGATGTAATGTCATGATGGTAATAAAACAATAAAACAAAATCATCGATTAGTGATCAAATAAGCGTATTTGGCATGACAATAAAAAGTTACATCATTACAAAGGATCTTGAAAATAATTGTTTTATTTTATATTATTCGATTCGCCGAAGAACAACATTTTATTCTGGTGACGTTTATAAATAAAGTAGGTGTACTACATAAGGCGATATAGGTAGATATAAAAAATTATGTCATAAAGTCCTGCTACAAAGGTTAAACTTTTTATCAGTGAAACTACGTGACTCTATCACCATCAGATTGGATCATTGTTATACTGAAAGTAATTTTTAGTATAGGTAGATTTTTCCTGAAACAGTATCTGATTATTATTACGTGGGTACATCCTTGTTTGTAATTTATAATGGAATTTTTTAAATTTTGTTTATAAAATTTATTTGAGGTTACACAGGGGCAATAATTATTGATGTTTGTAAGATGTAAAAAGTTAAAAATAAAAATCGTACATTCAGCGTAGTGTGTCCAATACTATTTCTTTATACTTTTTCTTTATTAGAAATACGAAATACGAGTACCTACTTACACAGTTTTAAAATATTTAAGCCTACGTTTGTAAATGTTCCTGCGCTAGTTACTTTTCCTTTACATAGCAATTTTTCAGGAACGTAAGAACGGTTATAAATATTAAAGCAAATTCAGTGCCCATTGAAATTCAATTAATTCTAATATACGATATAGATACAATTTACGTACAGGAATAAAGTGGTGAACTTTATACCTAAGTGTCTTTTATTTCCTCACACATGAAATTGAAAAATATTTAATGTTATTTCGCGAAAGTTCATTAGGTAGGTTCTTTTTATAAATATTTTGTTAAATTTTATTTATATATTCATTCATTATCCTCTGAATTAAAATTATAAATTATTTAGATAAAATATAAAATATGTCAGTTTAATTTAAGTAGGTTTAGGTACAACAGAATTCGCATTTTCTCAGCATGCTTCATGCCAGAATCCATTTCATATCTCATATATTTTTAGTCTGAGAATTATGAGGTTAGATGTAATTCTCATTCAATTACAATAAAGCTGTACTATTTATGTGACCAGTGTTAGTACAAATACAATGGTTGAATGTCAACCTAGCAAGTGTGTTTGAGTTCGATCTTACTAACCTACTAGTATATTCTGCAATAATAACATTCATCTGCAATAGGGTACTTTACCATAGTAGCAAATTAGCAATCCAGTCAATTATATTGAAAGGAGACCTCAAAAATGAGTTATTGCCATGAAAAAAGTTTTCAAAAAGTTAATAGTTCTTTAAATATTTGAGATTTTACGTATTGATACATCTACGTCACAATAATGCGTTTCACGTGTATTCTTACTTACAGTAATAAAGAAACTACCAAATTGTATTTTATATTTTGTAACATTTAGAAACAGTTCATTTTACATGAGTACATTCTAATTCCAGCCCCATGGTTTGAGAAGATTTTAAGCTATACAACTACGTCACACAAACTTTAAAAATTAATTACAGCTTTATTAAGAACAATTTAAGGCTTATCAGTACTCTCAATTGCTTGCAAATAAAATGAAGTTTCAATAAAAAACTTTTTAAAAAAATTGGTAAACTACCCTATTGTGTTTTTCCAAACATCTTTAATCGTGTAATGGTAACAAAGATGACAAGAAATACAAGTTAATTGTGTAGCTACCTATAGACATTCAAGTTTTAGCATTTGAGTGAAATAAGGAACTTTATCAACGCCGTTCAGTGTCAAAAGACACATCCTGTGCTTTCTGACATCTGAAAATTGATATTTTTAAAATTATTCAGCGTTGATTTCCACAGTTCATTAACGATTTTAAAAAGTAGAACTACTGAAATAAAGTAGTGTTGCTGTTTACACTTCCGTTCATTTGTAAATAATTATTCATCTTAATCCAAACTCAAAATTAAAATGAATGTTCTCTTCCAGCGTGTCACCAGATGCAGTTCGGTATCCACGCAGTGTTCGGCCCCTCCGACCCACTACTGGGCACACACATCCACAGCATCTGCGACGCCCTGGACATCCCGCACTTGGAAGCGCGTCTGGACCTGGACGCCGACGTCAGAGAGTTCTCTATCAACCTGTACCCCGCTCAGAACCTGCTCAACCAAGCCTTCCAGGACGTCATGACGTTCTTGAACTGGACGAAGGTGGCCATCATCTACGAGGAGGATTATGGTGAGTGAGATGTTTTTTGTTTTTCATAACTCATATTTGAGATTTTTTAGATAGGTATTTTATTTACTAAAAATTTATCAAATATGATTACCTAATGAATTGTTTATTTAAACCTATGTCTATGCGATAATGCACATTATTTTCATTAAACGTTCGCGAACGTGTTCGGGTTTATCTCTCGACGTTTAGATCACAACAAAATGAACTTTAGCATGTTCGTAGAAAATGTATTGTTCTGTTCGTGGCAAATAATAGCTCAAACTAATTAAATAAATATTATTATTATTAATAATTAAAAATTAGGTAGGTAGTTTAAATTAGGTAATACAATTATTATATTTCAACTGCAATGATACAATCTTTCCTAAAAAATAAGCAATAAAAATTATGAATATTAAGAATATTTAATATTTTATCCGCATTTAAAGGGAGGAAAAGACTATATTCTTAATATTAGTCAATATTATCAATTAAATTCAGTCTTATCTTATGTAATTGCAGGTGCAAGAAAGAACAGTTGAATAACAGAATTGTTCTATAATTATTATTTATGTATAAATCATAATCACATTGCGTGGTTATTTATATAAAGGCTTTCAAACAGAAAAAATATAAAAAAATACATTAGTTAACAAAATTAAAACTTGATATTGCGAAAGTCATGTATTGGTCACATAATTTTTATTTTTGACATGGGTTGACAAGACAAGTTAAATATTTTAATATATATTATTTATACCTAAAGAATGCCCTGTTCGCACGAGGATTCTTTGAAGATTCTACCAAGATTCTGCATCCTGGAAAAGAAGAAGGTTTCTTCTTTCTAGTGAGAATTGCCTGTTAAATTGCGGTTCCTATTCCAAGATTCAGAATCTTGGTAGAATCTTCAAAGAATCCTCGTGCGAACAAGGCTTTCTTTAGGTTAAAGGTCAAAAGTGTCACTGCTTTATTCGGAGATAAAATAGACATGAGGAAATATCGAGGTTGTAAAGATCCCGTGATCTGAAATTGTAGTTTTTCTTATTTTAGTTAGCGACAAAGAACATGTACGCTATTCATTATAGCTTGGTAGACGGAGTTCCGCACATTCCAAATTCCAACCGGGTTTCATTATCCTTATTTTAACGAAAAATCGAGAAATCTAGATATTTAAAATTTTTAAATCCTTCCATTAAAAAGATAAATTAAAACCGTGAATTCAAAATATTTTAGAAGAAAACTAAGCCGTACCTAAATGCTTTATTTCACTCTTCTCTTACGTTTTGTTTTTGACACTTATCAGTCTGCTAAATTCAAGTCAGTTGATTATTTCAATTAGTAACCTTCAGTAACATATTGATCAATGTTGTGCCAATATCTCATTATAAAAGCTTCATATTTTCAAAATAGCTGTGAGGTTATGATGTGTTTCAAAAATTTATTAAATTGTAATAATAACAACATTTTGTTTAATAATATTCTTACAAATATTAAATTAACAGATATTCGTGCAATTCCACCAATAATTTAAAGGCTATATTATGGTGACGGTTACAAATGAAATCTAATAACAAAATAAGTAGCTGAAGTGAATTTGTTGTTTAAACATAATCTAATTTATGTGGCAAATGTAATATAAAAACGGCAATATATTATATAGGTACAACTTATTCTCCAAGTTTTTAATAAAAAAATTTCACGAATACTTTTTTTATTCAATAAAAATCTATGAAAATCGTGATATGTTTTGATAGCATTGCAATCCTCGGTGGTTTTTTTTCTTATTCGTTTAATTAAAGCGATCAGGATTAGGTCTGAAGCAATTTTTTCCACTCTAGGGAAGGATGAAAGGTTAATACGAGGGCATATCGGCGTTTTTCTATTTGATCTAAATTTATCTGATTGATTAATCCCGGCCGGTGACAGGATCAAGGGTCGCCTCTATTTTTATAGGAAAAAGGATTTAGTATCCGATCCCAGTTTACGATGAAGGCAATCCGATAAAAACAGAGCCGTATCGGAAAGATTTCTGCCAAGAATGACCATATTTTTGTTAAATAGAATTTAAATTTCAAGCCGGTTTATAAAGTTTATGGCGGTACGATAAGACTCGAAACTAGTGTGGATCGATTTGATAAGAATGAAATTTATTGCTCCAGTAACTACCAATATTTTATATCTTATAAAGAATAAGTTGTTATACGTGATATATAGAGGTTATTAAAGGTTAGGAAACATTGTTGAATGGTGTGTTCTTTTGTAACAAAATAATATCTGTGTTTTTATTAAAGTTAATTTTATTTATCTATTATCTGTAGGTTTTTTTTCCTTATAGCTATAGTTACAAAGCTTCTATAAATATAATAATAATAACCTTTCTTTCAACCTAATACATTATTTTCTATAAATACTTATACTTTACAATAAATATATGATATATGAAACCAGAAAACTGCTAAGGATTTGAATAAAATAAACCTTTTTATAAAATATTTGATTTAACATATTTAGTTCAGTAACGGGAACGGAAGTAAAGTTGGGCCGAAGTGGAACTTTAATCCACGCATTTGCTTACCCATATAATTTATCGGAAAATTGATTTTGTTTCTTCAAAGAAAATTTGTTTGCAAAGTACATAATAAATTCATAATTTTGCGGAAAACCATATTAGATAAATATCTGATTTGCAAACTTGATTTATGTTAACCTGTGTGTATTTGCAGTTCATTATTGTGAAAATTCATTAGTACTAGCCCTGATCACATAAGAATCTTATGTGATCAGGGGTACTATAAAAAAAAATGGTTTACTAAAATGGCATTTTAAGGAAATACTGAAATACATTTCCTATTTCAAAATATTTTCAATCTTTATTAAATTACAAAACTCTTGTGAAGCTTTAACTTAATACTGCTTCGTTGATAATTCAAATGACACAAATAACAAAATAGCAAATTTTTTATGGACAGACTTTGCTGTTTTATATAATAAAAAAAATCTTATTACGTTTCTGTTTAGACCTATTTTTGTTATTTTCTTGAATAACCATATTAGTGAGTTATATCTGCAGTAATTCGAACAAAAACAGCATAAAAAGTGAATAACTGTTTTAGGAATGAAAATTAAATTTCATCTTTGGAGGTAAATGTAACTAAACTGATAAATGCATATAATATATCAATAAAAATAAAACATTTCTTTCATCTTTGTCCCAGTAATGCTATTAGCCAACCAAAGCTTATCAAAGTAGAAAAAACAGCCATTTGTTCCACGGGTAAAAAACGCAAAAATCTGCGGTTAAATTGCGTAGTGTGACTTGCACAAAATGGTTGTTAATGCAGCGACTGAAATGAAAATTCATTGGAAAGTGTTACTCGATAATCGAGGTGTCCAACTTCGAACGAGTAGGTAATCAAATTGAAAAAGTTCAATTTTTATGTTGTTCGTTTGTTACGGTCTCACTTGACGCAAAAATATCAAAGGAAACAAAAGCAATGCGGACAAAACCCATTTGCGAAAACAATTGAATACATGTATTCCTTTTTAGACGTTTAAATTAAAGTTTATTGCGGTTGAGAGGTGCATATATTGCGGTTACAACATGAAGAAAAATATAAACGAATTCTATTTCTACAAATAGTAAAACAAAATACAAATTCCTAAAGGATATAAACACGGTCACACATCATTCTATTTTTCACAAAACAATCACATTAATCTGAATTAGTACTTTTCCATCATTTAATCTAGAATCTTAGAAATACATATTTGTGTCTAATTGGTCTAACATCGAAATGAAATACAATGCAACAAAAAATGTACTAATAATTTTTTTAAATTAATCGTTTTAAGGATATATATATATATATATATATATTTTTAGAAAATTGCATTACCTACTTATAGACTTCACAATTATTTACATGTAGGTACTTACTGATTAATTTAAACATTATTTAGAAAAAAATTATATTCATTCATAGTCCAGTCAGGAGAGTCAAAAATTAACTGAAACCCAAGACTAATACATAACCAAATGAAATTTGGCATGTGAGTAGTTAAGAACATACAGAAACAAAAAAAAAATTCGCTCCACCTCGGTATGCTCCGCTTCCCACAAAAAGTTTCAGTTGAAACTCAAAATTTTCTTGTAACGCATTTTCCTCGAAAACTATCAAAGATTTTGGAAAACTGTTTTGACAGTATGAAAGCTGAGGAAATTTGCTATCAAAATGGTCTTTGAAAATTTTTCATAAGTAGCACCGTGTAGGCACCAGCCATTTAATATTCAAATGACTTGAGAATTTTCTGTATAGTAGGCGCTACATTGCGAATGACGTAATAAATTCGCCGCTACAGAATGAATGTGGTATAACTTCGTTAAAGAACATCATTTTGTAAAGATAAAAATTGCATTTTATTCGTCGAGGCTTCCACTTTCAATTGCACTAATAACATTTGAATTTCCGACCCCGTTTATACCGAGAAACTTGCTTTTTAAAGAATCATAACTCAGTATTAAAGAATTCTCAATATTTTCAATATCTATGAATGAAATTGTAAACTCGTTGAGGATTATCTTCACCAAATCATCCCCAATCACATGCAAATATATGGAGGGTTGTGTGTTGTACGTCCGAAAAGAAAACTGGTTTTCGCTACCTTCTTTATTTATAGGTTATGATCTTTTTTTAGGAAAACATCTGTTACATGTACGTAGTAGTACAATTGATGAAACAAATTACAGAATCTTGTTGATTAGGATTTGTACTTAACGATATGCTCATTAAAAATCTATTTACGGGGCAAAAAAGTGGTCTATTTTCAAAAATGCTCGTGCCCGCGATAAATAAAGAAATCTATGAGATAGCAAAAACCAGTTTTTTTTTCGGACGTACAGCACACAACCCTCCAAATAGTTGCATGTAATTGGGGATGATTTGGTGAAGATAATCCTCAACGAGTTTACAATTTCATTCATAGATATTGAAAATATTGATAATTCTTTGAACGTCTTCAAATACTGAGTTATGATTCTTTAAAAAGCAAGTTTCTCGGTATAAACGGGGTCGGAAATTCAAATGTTATTAGTGCAATTGAAAGTGGAAGCCTCGACGAATAAAATGCAATTTTTATCTTTACAAAATGATGTTCTTTAACGAAGTTATACCACATTCATTCTGTAGCGGCGAATGTATTACGTCATTCGCAATGTAGCGCCTACTATACAGAAAATTCTCAAGTCATTTGAATATTAAATGGCTGGTGCCTACACGGTGCTACTTATGATAAATTTTCAAAGACCATTTTGATAGCAAATTTCCTCAGCTTTCATCCTGTCAAAACAGTTTTCCAAAATCTTTGATAGGTTTCGAGGAAAATGCGTTATAAGAAAATTTTGAGTTTCAACTGAAAATTTTTGTGGGAAGCGGAGCATACCGAGGTGGAGCGAATTTTTTTTTTGTTTCTGTATGTTCTTAACTACTCACATGCCAAATTTCATTTGGTTATGTATTAGTCTTCAGTCAAAACCTCTCCTGACTGGACTATCATGTTTTTACAAATATCGATGGATCGATCTGTTGGTCGATCTGTCTCGGATCCGTTTGCTTGGACTTACTATAATTTAACGTATTCGAATTAGGTATAATTCATTCCTTTTATTACTCATGCATCATAACCGATGTTTAAAACACGCAAATGCGTGGCAAAGCACAAAACTAAACATGCTGTGTTTTAAAGTTTGATAAGCAACAACAATGAAAATCTCCATCCATACATCATACAGACTAGGTGCATTATAAAATGAATCAAAATTTAAATCTGTTTTCCAGCTCTATTTTTTAAGTTAGGATGCAGATGTAATAAAAAATAGCGAATGAAACACGCGGAAACACGTGTATAAGTGCTTTCAAAGCACTAGTGACATGATATAATATACTTATATTTAAGTCTTTATCTGATGAACTAATTTATTATCGAGTTCAATAACGAGTCATATCAAAGCAGTGATACATATTGGTTACAATAGGTATAATTCATTCTTCTTAACCAGATCGTATATTCTAGTGTTTCACAAAAATCAAGGAAAAATATTGATCTTGACATTTCTTGACGTGAAGTCAAGACAAGATCAAGACATTATTGTAGATACATATTTATTTCCAGACAAGACAAGAACATGAGTGTCAAGATCAAGCTTCCTTGACAAGAAGTTTTCAAAATTCTTTAAAAAATGAACTATTATGTTTTTATTTTCAAAATTAAATTTTGGAATAAAATTACGTGTTTATGACAGCAAGCAATTACACAAAATGCTGCATTTCTAATTCAACTAAACGTATATGCATACATTGAAGAATACTCAAAACATTAAGTATAGTTACATATTGAACATTTTTATTATCATCTTACATTTTATTTGGCACATGTAGCTATTTAGACAAAAAAAAACTTATCGATGATTAGGGGTTTAGCATTTTTATGAGTTTTTCTGTACACGCTAATCTTGCTGTTATAGAAAAGATAAAAATTCAAGAAATCTTGGTTCTAGACAAGAAATAGTCCCTCAAGAAATGGTTAAGACAAGAATCTTTTTATTTCTTGACCAGAAATTCAAGACAAGAAGTGATCGTCAAAACAAGATTTCTTGTCTTGATGAAACACTTGTTTACTCGTTCGTTTATATCAATAAAACTGAATTCAATATTTAGGATGTATATTTATAAATAAAAATATGTAAAGTAATATCGTTTTTGTTTGTGAGCTTTCATATTTCACTGTACGTCGGATTCACTTTATGATATGAAACTTCTAGTAGCGCAAATCAAATAAACGTATCCTGATTTATTTACTTCGCAATTTCGTGCACTTAAAAGGTCAAACTACTGCACTGCGCAGTTTCAGCTTCAGATAAAAATCATAGAATCCCGATTAAGAAGCGCAAGAGCGATGTGCAACCTGGTTCAATTTATTAAACATACTCCATTTACTTTTCCATGCCATGGAGATTGCAAATATGGCGTATATCTTCCACCGTGGTAAAAATTAAACTACTGGATCGTTTCCAGATCGCGCATAGAGAATACTAATGGATGCATTTACCAAATTGCAATCCGTAGATACTTTGATATTCTACTTGAACTAAAAATATAGTCGAAAAGGTTCAAAACGAAGTTTAGTTTACTGAAAACTTTAAACAGTGTAATGCAGATACATATAAATTAATGGAAGAGTTTGTAATCTTACAAGAAATTCATTGATTTTAAGTAAGAGAACCTTTTTTGAAGCTATAGTCTTGCACAAAAAGTAAAATTATTTGCAATAGTACAGTTTATTATTCTTTTCATCAACTCTCATAATGAAAACCTCTCGTATATGATGATATGACAATTATTACTAAATTAGCTCCATTTCAATTTATTTGAGTAAATTAAATTTTAACTAGTAAATAATTTATTGTTACCAATAACCTTTTGATATAATTTAAAATTAGGTGTCTCTGTCTTAGTTTGTGTATATAAATTATAAATGATTCTTGATTCGTAATACTCACAGAAATATATACTACCTGAAACTCGCATATTCCATCTACCTGCATACGGTGAACTGAAGGACTATAGAAGGCAAATGTTGGGCTGGTCGTGTATTTCCGTATCGAACCGAACCTCGTCAAATCAGTTCATAGGTAGTCTTTTATAAATGATCAATCTGTCAATATGTCTGTCTGTCTTTAAATGATAAAATGATTACAAGTTATTTATAATTGCAATATTGAAATAATCCATATTTATATTAGTATCCATTTTTTTGATTCCATTAAAACAATCTTAATCTAAGTATTTGTAATAATAATCAGACAAGTTTACAAAAATTTACAAAAGCAAATTCGATCATAAATTTAGAACCATCTAAAAATACTTAAATAACAAGGGCAAATTATCTGTAAATCTCAAACAATACCTATCAAGATTGCCGTTTTTAAATTAATTCCTTCCGACAGGTCGCTAACACAATCATTTTATAATTCTTCAAGTAGTACGATTCCCTGTAAAATCTCATAAGTCTCAAGTTCTAATTAAACCGCTTATTTAATATTCGTCAGCGGGCAAAACTCTCAGAAACATCGCGGCAAAGAAATTTCATCTCATAAGAGGAATTAAACCAATCGCTTTGCGTAGAGTGAAAGATAAAGAAGAAGTAAAGAAGTGTTTTTTGATATTTCCGCAGGTTTGATTAAACTCCGGGAACTGGTGAGGTCCCCGAAAAACCGAGATATGGAGATACATTTGCGCCAGGCAGACCCTGAATCCTACAGGGGCGTGCTCAAAGAAATCAAGAGTAAGGAGATTCACAATTTGGTTATTGATACCAAACCGAAGAATATGCAGCACTTTCTCAGAGCCGTAAGTACATTTTTTTGTTTTCTTATTTAAATATTTAATATTGAATTACACTATGAGGAATAAATTTATGCAGAATTACGTTATTAATGTAATAATGTAAAACCGTAATACAGATTTTCTTTACTACAGTAGTTTGTACAAATTTAAGTAGAAAGATTTATACTCATAAAAGCGATCCTTTGCTAATCTTCAAAACATTGATAAACGACCTTCCTGCACAAAATTTCATAACTTTTTTCTTAAAGTAGATATTGTGATCATGAGTTGTTTATATCATGATGTTTACCAAAAATTAAGTGCAAAGTTATGTTATAATACAAAAGTCATAACTTTTGTATTAGGTACATAGACACTTTTTCAAAAAATCTGTATATATCTGTATATATAAAAAGAATGCCTCTTTTTCTAGTTACGCCGTAACTTGAGAACGACTTGACCGATTTGAATATTTCTTTTTTTGTTTTCTTCGGTCTAATACAGGGATGGTTTTAAAAAAATTGATAAAACCCAAAAGAATAGCTGAAAAATCGAAAAATTCAAAATTGGTTCTTCTTATGACGAAAATGTACAGTGATTTGTCACTTAATTGAACAAAATAACAAACAGATTAGATAACCAGACATATAATTAAACTACTACTAGTTGTTAAATAGAAATTTCGAATTCAGTTGGTCTAGGTGTTTTGAAACAGACAGTTGTGGATTGTAAGCATTAGGTACAATAAACAATATGTTTTTGAAATAGTTTTTTTATTTATTTGATGTTTAAAACGATGTCAAATTGCATTGTTGTTTATAACAATGCCAATTTAATATTGTTGCCGGCGGCTATCTAATTTAAAGTTTACTGCACCGATTGATTTCAAATTTGGTATGGTAATAACTTAAGATCTAACTTATAACATGAGCAGACTAATATGTCAGTCCACCATCCTGAAACAAAATGGTGGCTAGCTAACTCAAAATGTACTGCACCGATTGGGTTCAAATTTGTAATGGTTATAACTTATGATCTAACTTATGACATGAGTATACTAAAATATCAGTCCGCCATCTTTAAACAGAATGCCACCATGTATGGTATGGTAATAACTTAGAATTCTTTAACGAGATACCTTTAAATTCTAGTTGGAGGCGTGGCAACGCGCGCCGTGTCCGCTAGTTACTTACGAGTATATTGTTATATTACTAACAATAATTTCCGTTCAAAAATAATTTTTTCAGGACTTTCCAGTTTAATTTTTTCTGTACATTATATGGCTGGTTTATGATTGATTTAATTTATAAATTTAGATTCACAAATTTAGATTTTAAATTTACGATTATCTTCTTGGTTTATAGTATAATAAATATTAAATTCGTTCTATCATCTTCTTATATTTTGTCACGTGGTTTGACATAAATGAGATGACAGAAGAAGACCATTATCTGTAAATTTTAAAATCTAAATTTGTAAATCTAAATTTATAAATTAAATCCGTTACAAATCAGCCATAAAAATCTTCTACAGTACCTACCTACGTAGTAGATAGAACGCTAGTATTTAAAAATCTGAATAAAGAACAGAAAGCTTCGTTTTATTGTTTAATTATTCTATATTACAAATTGCAACCTTCTCGAACATTTTATTGGTATTTTTTATAAGTTCAAAATTGTTGACACAAATATTTAAGAAAAATATATTTGATTAAAGAATAAATTAATATGCAAAGCGTTATGAATCTGGTTTATGAGAGTTTATTCATATGGAGAGATATTTTCTGCGCAAGTAAGCACGAGCACGTTGCAAATACTATTATTATTTCTCGAACCATAAATCACTCCAGAAAATAGCGAAATTTAAAATTATGTGTGACAGAATTTGAATTACTTCGTACTATGTTTATTTTTGTCGTTTCGTGTATACCTATCCAAGAACACAATAACTTACATTTTGACATATTTGTATTTCGTATATTGAGATTAGAGCAATAACTTTCACGTTAATGCTGTGAATCGGAAAATATTAGACAAAAATTGATGATTTATTACAATACCACAAACCTACATATCTGGTTTACATTTATTGATTCTAAGAATTTTTTGAAAAATCTCAGACTAATCAATTTATTGATTCTAGAATAAATTGGGCAATATAATAAATGATTTATAAATACATAATATCATTATTAGTTTAGATTAGAGTTGCCGAACATACCGAATATTAATTTACCTACTATTCGTCCGAATGCCGAATAGCTTGACGCGATGTAACATTAGGTACAATACTTGAACTCCGATTGTCTTTAACTGTCTCCTGTAAGTGCTTTATTTAGGTATTTCATTGACAGACAAAAAATATGTCTATTCTTGAGTTTTTATTAGTTTTTCTTAATAAAAATATAAAAATTATGTAAAAAATATTATTTTATAATTTTGATAAAAATAAAATTGATTAACTGTTTGTTATTAAAATTTAAAAACTGCAAATTATGGACAAAAAAAAATTTCTCTGCATGCAAAGCACCCTCGCCAGTCCTTGTAAGTTTATCATTGGCGCCAAAAAGGTGCAGAATATTCGGTTATTCGGCAGACAGTCCTGCATAATATTCGTTATTCGGTATTCTGCAGATTTACAATTCTTTGCATCTCTAGTTTAAATTTATAATTTACCTACCTCTAATCGATTTACTCGAATCGAACCGGATAATAGAATCAGAACCAGATTTAACAGTTGAGTTCTTTTTGATCCGTGCTTATTCATCCGAAGACGAAAATAGTGCACTTTCATGTGAAGATTATTAGGAAGGTAATCCTTATTCCTTGTCTTCTAGGAATCTATAGCTACCTGTCGCACAGCATGGCAAGTGCATGACTTGTGGATGCCTTACGTACCTACATTAAGAATCTTATATTAAGATTCGTGTTTGATATGTTATCTATAAATTCCTAATTTGTTGATAATATCATGTAATTTGGAGTACACCTTACATAAATAAATAATTTAGGAATAAAATTTATTTTGCATGCATTATAATGTAGAAAATAGATTTTTTCATGAAAAATAGAGCACGCGATAACAAAAACAAATCTTATAAGTTCCATAATGTAAGTCACCAGAGACCGAAGCCTATGCAGTTTGACTGGGCGTCAGGTGGTGTCAGGTAGCTATGGAAAACAAGTGATTAGGATTAGTAATTATCATCAGATGAAAGTGCACTATTTTAGTCTTCGGACGAATAAGCACGGATCAAAAAGCACGACAGGAGATTAACCATAGTAGTATATAAATGAATCCGATACAAAAATTAATACCTGTTATTGAAGCTTTAGCTATTGTTGATTATTAACCTAATTTCGCATATGTATGTGTAGTAAATTTTGAAATTTGTTTGGAATCAAACACTCAATGTAGGTACAATGCAGTGTTTCAAACTATAACAAACTTTTAGTTGTAACATGCAAACATTTAATTGATCACTATACTATGAGTAATGCTTTGTTTCATAATTAATAACAATTAGGCTATGAACACAAAATAGATTATCCTCAAAACGGATTTTACGCTTTTCAATTGAAAGTGGTGTTAAAGGTAATGAAGAATATAATTTTAATATAAATTATTTAACAAATTCATCATGCTTTCATCACACATAATTAATCATATAAACTTTCCGAACATTTAATCATTCATTTACGATTTCCCAACCGCCAGCAACCACTACCTCAACAAAAAGTCAAACGCAAACTCTGAGTTTGAATTTGGTGATTTTGTCTTTAGATTCTTCAGCTGCAGATGAACGACTACAAGTACCATTATTTGTTCACGACATTCGACATTGAGACATTTGACCTTGAGGACTTCAAGTACAACTTCGTGAACATGACGGCGTTCAGGGTCGTAGATGCGAATGACCTAGTCGTCAGGGAAGTTCTTAAAGACATGCAGAAGTTCCAGCCATCGCAGAACTTCGCCTTGCATAACTTCACCGTCATTCAGGTAGGAGGCACTACGATAGTGTTTTTAACTATTATTGATTAGTTTTGTTAGTTATAATAGTGTTAAAATTGATTTCATTTAACTCGAGCTTAACTAAAAACTTTTAAAAGGTTGACCGACTTCGTAATATAACATAATGAGCAAGGAAAGTGATATCTTGTAAGTGAGAATGTTGACGAACGATGCTTGCCGAGTTCGGCAATCTCGTAGATAGACACTTTTGAGCTAGTCATATACACTATTTAAATATTAAAAAATCTGATGTGGCCAGGACAAGACCTTTTACAAATATATAGGTACTTACAAATATATTTAGTCCTTTAGTCATCTCTAGAAGAAGATATAAATGATGTGTCACTATTGCCACTATCATTCTGTCACTGTCATAAAAAATTATCATATGTCAGATAGATAACATACGCCTACTAAAAGGTGAAACAAAAATTTAAACTATGGCGATGTGACCTGTTTTATAACATATCGAACGGGTTGAACGGATATTTGATATTGTTTATTTTCGTAGCTAGGTAACTTATATGGTCGTGGAAAAAGAATATTTGTAATGCAATGTACTGTAAATTGAAATCGTTCCTTTTTCTTTCATGAATTCGTCATCGAGTATTGTATGCTGTATAAAGTATTGTTACTACTTTAAAATCCCAACACTTGCCCATCAACGTCGGTAACCTAATAATGATCGAAACGCGTAGTGATCCACTTAGTGCCGAGTTTTGTATTTTGTATAGTGTCGTGTTTGGTTTCTTGCATTGAATCTTACATTCTATCGATCTTTGTGTTACACCGAACATTATATATCATACAATATTTAATAGATTTTGTTCTGATTTTATTTTATATAAATATTTATAGCATAAAAATGTATTTAGAAAAGATATGAGTTAAAGGCTTGATTTAAAGGTAGGTACCTAAAGATTCATTATTAATTATGATAGAAATAAATGAAGAAAATGTGTTAATCTATTACTTATAAGTATAACTTATGGGAAGTGAACACGTGCCTTATACAAGTTATAACATAATAAATCATTGACGTCAGGATTTTTATTTGACGAAGTTTTTGCAGTCGTGATTATTTTATCCAGACCTGTAATAAAAATTATTGTAGGTTTATGTACAAGTTGTGGAATCTAAATATGTAATTTATGACATACAAGGTTTGTTTTAAATTTGGTAAACATTTCAATCAAACTTTTTTGAAAACAATTTTTTATTTGAACTCTAAAACCGTTTGTTGATTCTGACTGCTAACGATAAGTTCATGACAGTTAGTTGGGCATGAATTCAGTTTGCTCATTTTGTGTGGTGAATACCAGCAAAACAAGCTTATCTGAAAACAGGTTGCACTTGAAATAGGTGTGTAGGTGTATTGCTTGATGTTTATTTGCTTGACGTTTATTTACCATTTGACTGCAACATCTCCACTTTAGTTACTATTTACTTTAAGTTACAGTACAGAACATACGTTAACATTTAGAAACTACACATTTAATTATAATTTTCTCATAATGTCCAACATACACTAGCGGTCGTTGCAAGTGCAACACCAGAAAATAGGAATAAACGGTTGAAGTTCAGCACAGAGGTTGATTGGTATTAGTAGTATAAATGATTTAAACTTAAAAACGTTGAGCACAATCGTTCAGGAAATATTCAAATTAAACTTTTTCTCAAACTTATTTATTGAACATTGTTACGGTTCACCAAGACTTCATTCTTTTGTATCCTAAAATTTATATTAAATATAGTAGCTGCTTAACATATTTCATAATTCATACCTTAATATTACATAATTGTTCTATTGTTGCTTTATTTCACCGTAGGATCACTGTAAAATATTGTGTTGTTGTTTCTAGCGCTTGACAGTTCGTAATTGACACATTCTTGTTGTAGTTCCAAGAGTTCCCGCTTAGTTTAAATTCAATTTGTAACTTTATTTAAAAATACTACAGCAATTAGCTTCACTTCTAAATATCACTTATATTCATATTCCCTTATTGTATAATTAATTTATATTTATTCTGAAGGCTGGTAACCGCGCAATCAAACGTAGGTGACGTATTGTTGAATTACTGTTGGTTAGGCAACCAAAAGAACTCGGACGCAGCCCCGGTCGACGGCGAAGCACCCCGATGCAATATTAATTAGTTTATAATATTAATTGTTCTTAACCTTGGCGGGTTAAAACGACTTAAGTCAGTTAGTAAGTGACCGTTGGTGTGAAAGAATTGTTCAGCGATAGTTAGTATTTTGCCATTGGATTTGTATTGGAATTATTGGAGTTTTGGGAAAGATTTAACTACTCACATTTGAGGATTTACGCTGGCATTTCATTGGGAATTTATTCCACGGGACATTACCCGGATTTTTGACGCACCAGTCACGCATTTTTACTGTTCCTTCGAAGCCGCTCATCAACCTAGGCTTCCAATTCTTATTCTTATTTTCTTCGTATATTTTCTATTATTTGGATTTCCGTATATTTTATTATCGGAATATTTGTCGTTGGAAAATCCGTTGTGGAATTTTCGTGGTTGCTGGAAGTTTTCTTGAGTTGTACGAGAGTTGGATGTCGGAGAGGGTTGAGTTCGAGACGCGTGCAGTGGTAGTCCAGTGCCGCCATTTTCCTTCCGCCATCTGGAACCAGGCTCGAGCGTACCGCCATTTTCCCCACTCCCACGCCACTGTCCGTCATCAGGAAACACAGATAAGCCACCTATTGTTTTATAGTTTGATTATATTGTCGCTAAATAACTTATCACTAATTATTTTGTTAAATCGTACTTACCTCAGAATATTGAGTATTCGCTTTATGATAGTAACAGCCGATCTTATGTAAAGTCTGATCAATCGAATTTCACGGTAGTTTATTTTATGCGTACAGTTGACGCAAGCTTATCCGTAGTTTGTGTTACGACGGCCATAGCTGTTAGGGCACTCGTAGTCATCTAAGTTAGCGCAGTACGTCATAGGAACGCCTTAGTCGACTAACGGTATCCCCCCGTGACTTCGTTGTGCGCACGTAATTATTGCACAAGTTAGCGACGCCCTGGTTAGCTTACCTGTACACTCACTACGCGATTTAGTTACTTTTATTGATTGCTAGTCATCGTTTGATCTGATCCCGATCGTAGCTATTTGTCATTATTTTGTGGTACATATTTGAACTTTACATGTCTGGTTATATCTCTTTATTTTGTAATTATATTTATGCAATTCTGAATTCACTTAATCCATACATTACTGTACATAATATTATACTCACCGTCACTCTGTTTAAATTTTCAATATATGTTTCACGCTAATTGTCAACTCACTGGTACATCATTCTTACGTTACCTGATTCCCCTCCGGTTTGTTGATCAACCCTTAAGGTTGAACCATTTCCAGGCAGATCAACTGGCGTCCAAAATTTACCAGCAAGACTCACCCCTTTCTTCACTGAGTTTAGTCCGTGGTTCGGCCGGCTTTTGGAATTTGACACCGGTACCGTAGCATAGTTATTCGGCGCTCTTAAGGCAGAGTTAGCAAGTTTGACGCCCTTAGAGTTGCACGTAGCAAGTTTGGCGCCCAAAACGTGGGGCCCTTTATTGTCAGGCACTTGTATAATAAGATTGGCACCCAACACTAGTTGACACCACCCTGTACGTGGGCTCATTTTTGTAGGGTTGACCTTTTCGTGAATCTGCATTGATTTAGCTGTTATAGTTGTGGTTGAGCGGTAGTTTAGCTGCTTTATCTTGGTAGATAAGATAGTTTAGCACTAGTTATAATAGTAGTTTAGCTTAGTTTAGATTCGCATTCTCCCAAGTAGATAGGTACTATTCCGTATTCAATATATTTCGTAGTTTAGTTAGTTACACGTAACATAAAAACATGGAGCCTAGAATGGATCCACATCGCTTAACCTCCGACGAACTTTCGTATGAGCTTTTTATTCGCGGGATGTCTTCAGACGGTAAGGCAGACGATAAGAGAGCGAGATTGCGTAAGCGTCTCAAATCGGAACAAGGTAGTGACCCTGATGTAGGAGCGGATATACCTTTAGATCCGAAATCGGAAATTAAGATTTGTACAGCAAAAATCGCCGACTTAGAAACCCTAGTACCTCAGTTAAACGTTGATAACTACAAGAAGCAGTATGCGAAATTGTACACTCGATTGATCCACGTTCACAAGCGATTGAACCGCATCACAGACTCGGATCACCTAGACAAAAAGAACGAATTAATTAAGAAATGTGACAAATGTATTGTTTTATTGAAAACCAAATTTGCTACCTTCGCTTCAGCCTTTCTTGTGACGGAACATGAGACATCGATAAATCAAGTCAAGGAAGCCACAGCTAGTGAGACCGATGGGGATGACGTCGTTGATGATGATGCACAAGTAGAAACGAGTACAGCCGACACACGTTTAGCCCAAGCCTTGGAGATGATCTCCAACAATATGGCATCAACATCTAAGCCCTCATCAGAAAAAGCACAGCACGCTATTCACAAGTGGAATGTAAAATATGATGGTCGATCTTGTTTGTCAAATTTCTTAGAGCGCATAGACGAGCTTCGCACCGCACGTGGAGTGACGAAAGCACAGTTGCTTGCCTCAGCAGTAGACCTATTCACTGGTGACGCATTAGTTTGGTTTCGCGCAAAACGATCACGCTTGTTGTCATGGGATGGATTGGTAGCGGCATTGCGTCGTTCATTCTTGCCAATGGACTACGATTTCGATCTGAAACGAGAGATAACTGAAAGAACACAAGGTCGTGAGGAGAAAGCATCAGTGTATATTGCTAGTATGGAATGTTTATTTAATAGATTGAGCAACAAGCCATGTGAAACAGAACGCATGATTGCTATCCGCCGAAATTTACAGCCTTATTTACAGGATCGGTTACGGTTAGAAGCATATGACACAATAGAGGAATTGGATGATGTGTGCACGCAGTTAGAGGAGCTTCGTATACGTAATTCGCGTTTTAAAGAACCTCCACCCGCTAGTCAATGTTTAGAGCCCGATTTAGCGTATCAACGACCCAGATCGCGTATGATTCCTGTTGCGACAATTACCGGCACTAGAAATTGCTTCAACTGTGGGAAGCCCGGTCACCTAGTTGCTAATTGTAGAGCACCATTTAAACGTCATTGCTATAAATGCGGAAAAGTAGATGTAACTGTTAAAACATGCCCCAATTGTAATTCGGGAAACGGACGATAGATGCAGGCGATGACCGTGCACGGCATCTTTGGGGACAAGAAGCGGTCAGTAGCGAGAATAATATCCTTTTAGATTTTATATTAGCTCACGTACGAGATGATGAACGCCCGTATTTAGAGATTTCTATTTTTGGGAAATCGTTTCTCGGTTTGTTAGATTCTGGTGCGTCTTGCACTATTGTAGGGAAACAAGGTTGGGATATTCTTAAGAGTTTTAATCTTCCGTTGGAGAAGTGGGATAGTATTTGCACTGTGGCAAATGGGAATGAATGTAAAAGTATTGGAATGGTAACGGTTCCAGTTAGATTAAAGGATAGGGTTAGGTTAGTAGAGTTAGTTGTGGTCCCGGAATTACCACATTTATTGATTTTAGGCGCAAATTTTTGGCGCATAATGGGAATTGTCCCAGATTTGAGGTCTGGAGCATGGTCGTTCTCAGCTTCACCAAGTCTTGAATGTAACGCGATTCAATCACGGAGTCATTTAACGTCAGAACAAGAAAGCAGATTGTCAGAATTGTTGGCTAGAACGTTTGGTGATGTAGATAGTCAGTTGTTGGGGTGTACTGATAGAGTACAGCATGTAATTAAGACAAATAGTGCCCCAATTAAACAGCGGTATTACCCGATCTCTCCCGCTATGCAAGAACATGTAAACAAGGAGCTAGATGTTATGCTCGAGCAGGGTATAGTCGAGAAATCGAATAGTCCGTGGTCATCCCCTATATTGATGGTTCCTAAGAAGGATTCAACGTATCGCTTTTGTATTGATTATCGGAAGTTGAACGCGGTGACTGAACGTGACGCATACCCTCTCCCCTATGTCTCCAGTACGCTTGACAAGCTTCGCGACGCGAAATTCTTAAGCTCGCTCGACATAAAATCGGCTTACTGGCAAATACCGATGGCGGAGGAGGCGAAACAATATACTGCGTTCACTGTTCCTAACCGGGGGTTGTTTCAATTCCGCAGGATGCCTTTTGGATTACATAATTCCCCGGCAACATGGCAACGTTTTATCGACCAGGTCATTGGAGTCGATCTAGAACCTCATGTATTTGTGTATCTCGACGATATTGTCATCGTTACTCAAACATTTGACAAACACATGGAGATTCTCGAGATTGTACTAAAGCGACTGCAAGAGGCTGGCTTAACTTTGAGCAAGAGCAAGTGTGAGTTGTGTAGAGAGGAGCTTAAATATCTAGGATATGTTGTCAATAGTCGTGGACTGCATGTAGACCCAGACAAGGTACGCGCAATCTTGGAGATTGGTACCCCAACATGCGTGTCAGAAGTTCGAAGGCTAGTAGGCATGGCTTCGTGGTATCGAAGATTTGTGCCACATTTTTCTACGGTCCTCGCGCCGTTGACGGCGTTATTGAAGAAAAATGCACGTTTTGTGTGGGACAAGACTTGTGAGGAAGCTTGGTTTAGGATTAAGGATAGTTTAGTTTCAGCACCTATTTTAACGTGCCCTGACTTCACGCGCGAATTCGTGTTGCAAACCGATGCATCAAACTACGGGTTAGGCGGGGTTTTGACGCAACAATATCCGGACGGTGAGCGAGTAATTTGTTATTTGTCTAGGTCGCTTACTCGCCCCGAACGTAACTACTCGACCACCGAGAAGGAACTTTTGGCTTTGTTGTGGTCGGTTGAGAAACTTAGGCCGTATTTGGAAGGTACGAAATTTACTGCGGTCACGGACCATTATTCTTTGCTGTGGTTACAGAGTTTACAAAACCCTTCAGGTCGCTTGGCACGCTGGGCTGTGAGGCTTCAGCAATATAATTTCCACATAGTTCATCGGAAGGGAAAAGAGCATGTTGTCCCGGATGCACTCTCGCGCGCAGTACCTGTTGTAGACGTGGTAAATGTAGACACAACCGTAGAATCGAACGATAAGTGGTATACGCGACTCTTGAACGCGGTGGAAAAGGATCCCCTTCACTACCCCGCATTCCGTATCACGGACGGTCAATTGTATAAATACGTGAAGTCAGATGTTTTTGGACTTGTGGATGAAGAAGAAAATTGGAAGGAAGTTGTACCGAAGTCTCGACGTAGGGAATTGCTTTCTACTCACCATGATGTGCCGACTTGTGGGCATCTAGGGGTGTTTAAGACGCTGAACCGGTTGTCTCAGAAATACACTTGGCCTAAAATGAGAACCGATGTAGCGAAGTATATCAAACGCTGTCATATCTGTATTAGAAGCAAACCTGAACAGAAAGCTCCCACCGGTACCATGGGTGGGCATTCAAAAATTTCTAAACCCTGGGAAATGGTTTGCACGGACATTGTGGGTCCTTTGCCTCGTTCATCTCGAGGGTATTCTTATGTGTTGGTAGTTTCGGATTGCTTTAGCAAGTTTTCTTTATTTTTCCCGCTCCGAAAAGCTACGGCAACCAACATTATTAAACACTTGGAGGAAGATGTATTTTTGTTGTTTGGTGTACCACGCATCATGATCTCCGATAATGGTGTGCAGTTCCGCTCGAAGGAATATACTCAATTGATGGCTAGATATCGAGTTAAAACTGCATACACTTCGTTTTACCACCCACAAGCAAACCCAGCAGAAAGAGTAAATCGAGTGCTGAAAACGATGCTCGTGTCATTTATTTCAGATAACCATAAAGATTGGGACAAGTACTTACCGAAGTTAGCATGCGCTGTACGCACCGCGCGTCATGAAGTCACCAATCTTACTCCGTATTTTATTAATTTCGGACGCGAGATGTGTTTGTTAGGCCACTCCGATAGGGTTGATAACCCTGGTGTAGAGAAAATTAGGGATGTAGAGTTAGTGAGAGACGAAGCAAAGTTGGTAGGTCGTTCCTGCAACTTTCAAAAGTTGTACGATGATGTGGGTAAACGCCTCCAAAAATCGTACTTGAAATCAAAAGCTCGTTATGATCTCCGTCGACGTGAAGTAAATTTCCACCCTGAACAACTGGTGTGGCGAAAGAATTTCGTTTTATCCGACGCATCGAAAAACTTCTCGGCAAAATTAGCTGAAAAATTCATCGGACCGTTTAGAATATATAAACGCATATCTTCAAATACATACCAGTTGAAGAATCTCGATGGTAGCATTTTGAACGGCACATGGCATAGTCAGCATTTAAGCCGCATCCGGAAGATGATGTCGAGATTAACGACTAGTTTGATTTCCGCTGTAGTTTACCATCATAGTTTATTTCTTCTTAGTATTCTCGTGTAGTTTAATTTTAGGTTAGTTTGATTACGTCATTATTTTCTTCGGAAATTTTCCGGGAAAAATTTCCTTGACAGGTGAGGGGGGGATTGTTACGGTTCACCAAGACTTCATTCTTTTGTATCCTAAAATTTATATTAAATATAGTAGCTGCTTAACATATTTCATAATTCATACCTTAATATTACATAATTGTTCTATTGTTGCTTTATTTCACCGTAGGATCACTGTAAAATATTGTGTTGTTGTTTCTAGCGCTTGACAGTTCGTAATTGACACATTCTTGTTGTAGTTCCAAGAGTTCCCGCTTAGTTTAAATTCAATTTGTAACTTTATTTAAAAATACTACAGCAATTAGCTTCACTTCTAAATATCACTTATATTCATATTCCCTTATTGTATAATTAATTTATATTTATTCTGAAGGCTGGTAACCGCGCAATCAAACGTAGGTGACGTATTGTTGAATTACTGTTGGTTAGGCAACCAAAAGAACTCGGACGCAGCCCCGGTCGACGGCGAAGCACCCCGATGCAATATTAATTAGTTTATAATATTAATTGTTCTTAACCTTGGCGGGTTAAAACGACTTAAGTCAGTTAGTAAGTGACCGTTGGTGTGAAAGAATTGTTCAGCGATAGTTAGTATTTTGCCATTGGATTTGTATTGGAATTATTGGAGTTTTGGGAAAGATTTAACTACTCACATTTGAGGATTTACGCTGGCATTTCATTGGGAATTTATTCCACGGGACATTACCCGGATTTTTGACGCACCAGTCACGCATTTTTACTGTTCCTTCGAAGCCGCTCATCAACCTAGGCTTCCAATTCTTATTCTTATTTTCTTCGTATATTTTCTATTATTTGGATTTCCGTATATTTTATTATCGGAATATTTGTCGTTGGAAAATCCGTTGTGGAATTTTCGTGGTTGCTGGAAGTTTTCTTGAGTTGTACGAGAGTTGGATGTCGGAGAGGGTTGAGTTCGAGACGCGTGCAGTGGTAGTCCAGTGCCGCCATTTTCCTTCCGCCATCTGGAACCAGGCTCGAGCGTACCGCCATTTTCCCCACTCCCACGCCACTGTCCGTCATCAGGAAACACAGATAAGCCACCTATTGTTTTATAGTTTGATTATATTGTCGCTAAATAACTTATCACTAATTATTTTGTTAAATCGTACTTACCTCAGAATATTGAGTATTCGCTTTATGATAGTAACAGCCGATCTTATGTAAAGTCTGATCAATCGAATTTCACGGTAGTTTATTTTATGCGTACAGTTGACGCAAGCTTATCCGTAGTTTGTGTTACGACGGCCATAGCTGTTAGGGCACTCGTAGTCATCTAAGTTAGCGCAGTACGTCATAGGAACGCCTTAGTCGACTAACGGTATCCCCCCGTGACTTCGTTGTGCGCACGTAATTATTGCACAAGTTAGCGACGCCCTGGTTAGCTTACCTGTACACTCACTACGCGATTTAGTTACTTTTATTGATTGCTAGTCATCGTTTGATCTGATCCCGATCGTAGCTATTTGTCATTATTTTGTGGTACATATTTGAACTTTACATGTCTGGTTATATCTCTTTATTTTGTAATTATATTTATGCAATTCTGAATTCACTTAATCCATACATTACTGTACATAATATTATACTCACCGTCACTCTGTTTAAATTTTCAATATATGTTTCACGCTAATTGTCAACTCACTGGTACATCATTCTTACGTTACCTGATTCCCCTCCGGTTTGTTGATCAACCCTTAAGGTTGAACCATTTCCAGGCAGATCAACTGGCGTCCAAAATTTACCAGCAAGACTCACCCCTTTCTTCACTGAGTTTAGTCCGTGGTTCGGCCGGCTTTTGGAATTTGACACCGGTACCGTAGCATAGTTATTCGGCGCTCTTAAGGCAGAGTTAGCAAGTTTGACGCCCTTAGAGTTGCACGTAGCAACATTTCTTGTAAAACGATTCAAATACAGTTTGTTCATTTAGTAATTATAAAAGGGGCCGTATTGAGGGTATGCGAGAGAGCAGTTTATCACTACATGATATAGCGGCTTGTGTAAGTCGCAGTATAAGCACAATTTCACGCATATGGCGATAGTGGGTACACAGACAGGTTCAGAAAGACGGTAACCAGGATCTGGGGCACACCGGAGGACATCAGAGAGGGAGGACCGTCGTTTTCGTTGACTTGCGTTACCAAATCGCACTCAAAGTGCAGCGATTTTAACACATCAGTGGTGGTCAATGACTGGATACTCTTTTTCTGTACTACGTATTCGTCAAGGTTTGGGCTGCACGCACGCCGTGCACTTTTGCGAGTTCAACTAACTGTGCGGTATTGGGATATTGCAACACTAAGAGATGGCGCTATTGACCTATGTGAAATTCTGAACAACGGTGCACTTTACTATGGCTTCCATAAGCATAACATTGCAGTGTGTATTATGTTGTTGTTTTTTCTTCTATATGGAGTTTTCATTAAGTGTATGCTATTAATTCTGATAGAATATTGTGTTATGTTTTCTACTGTTGTAATTTTGGAAGTAAATTTGTTTTTATTTTGTATTTTAATTATATTATTCAGCAAGTGGTTGTTGGGTTATCTACATAGTTTGTTTAGATCTTGCTTAGTGTAATATTAAATAATAGTTGTATATAAACGTCAATATTAGTACTACGTGCCACTAACATTTATATTCATTTTAATTTATATTTATTGTATTAATTATTTTATTTTTCTAGTTTAGTTGTGTACAAAATACCTACAATGACTACCTTATCATTTAAATTATGATATAAATAGTAAGTTAATTTATATTTACACAACCAATGAACTACGTACAATGAACAAATTTTAAACTCAATACTTTTCGAAATATTTTCAAATACCTTAAACAAAATCAGTTGTAATCACTTAACCCGGGTTTATGCAGCATCATCATAGTCACTATCATAGTCTTAAGAATTGAAACTATCCAATTGGTTATCATAATGACTATGACTGTGTCTATGACAATGCTGCATAAACAGGTGTATTAAATTATTATTTCTTATGACAAAGACTGTGATTATGATAGTGACTATGATGATGCTGCATAAATCCGGCTTTAGTGTTCATATTACATCGTGAAAATCACTCACAAGCGATTTTGTTTGTACCAAAATGACGCCCAGGTACCTCTACCTGTAAAACGACGCCGGAATGAAACAGCAAATGTGACCTGCGTTCTTGTGCGTGATACGGCGCCTACACAAGAAATTATTATGGTGTAAGGTGTAGGGAGAAATTTTTACAATTATTGAAGAACTCGTTTAATTCGTATTTCCGGTACACTAAATAATGACTGCTGCACATATTTAACTCCACCCACCATCCGTATTCCAGCAGAACAACACAAAACCAATATAAAACTATCCACCAATACAAAACTTGCAAGAACTATATGGACTACTCTTAAAAGGGCATGGAATGAAATACCGCAAGATGTTATTCGAATTCTTTTTAAATCCATGCCTCAACGTATAGAAGCGGCGATAAGGGCGCGTGAAGGACATAGTTCCTAATAAATTTCTAGTATTGCATTTTGTTTAGAGTTGTGAAATTTTTACCTTTATTTACACTACAATATTAAAAAACCTTTGTGCTGAATTTCCTCCGTTTATTCCTACTAATTTTTGGTGTTGCACTAAGGCACGCTATTGTATTTACCTACAATTTGTAACTAGCACATGATGTAAAAAAATCTTCCATATTCTCATTACTAGGTACTTCATTTCTTGTTAAACTGCGCAAAAAACGTAAATTGTAATAAACTGTTTTCAAAACAAATAAAAGTCTCGCTTGTTCTGCTCATCTAACTAAATTTTTCGTATGTAACACAAACGCAACCAAATAAATATTCCATCACAAAGAAAAAAGTTTCCACGTAAGTTGACAGTGAAAACAAAAACATAAACACAATTATCAACATAACAAAATGTCAGTAATATGGACATCGTTTACCCGCGGGAGTCGTCTGAACTCCTGTTTGTTCCCTCCCTGGGATGTCGTAACGCTGTAGCGAGGCTGTAAGCCACTCTGTAAGCTACGGTATAAGCTGTAACTAACCACGCAGCCAAGCGTAAGTTTTATATATGAGTCGGAAAACAGTTAACAAAACATACAGTTCCGCTGGTTAGGCATTTATACAGGTTTAGTGTGAAATATTTGGTGTGAATCGTCGAATATTCCGTTGTTAAATGCAAATATCCCTAGGAATAGTGCTTTACAACTAGTCAGGTTTTTTACAGTGATTTACAAGTGCTGAAGTAGATAGAATAACAGGGTGGAATGGATTACGCGGTATAGGTTATGCTGGAAATTGATATTTGCAGTATTTTTTAGCCAACAATTTCAAAATAAAATAAGAGCAAAAAGAAATGTTACATTTTATTTGTATTTGAAAAAATGTAAGTAGGTACTAGTGTAAGTCTATTCTAATGTGCAAGTATCTTTAAAAGCTATGCAATTGTATTCAGCAAAAGTTATAATTTTTTGTAGCTAAAGAGGTGCGTATCCGCGTAGCGATTTGTTTAATAAATTTACTTGGATGATAATTCCACTCCTGTATAAAGTAAGCCATAAACAAAACACAATATTATTGCTTTGACAACAGATAAAAAGGAAGGTAACTTTTGCAAATGATAAAACCTTATTTTTTTTTTTTTTAGCAACCAAACAATAAACAAAACACTAAAATGTTATTTGCTTCATATTTCTAATATTTGTCAGTGAAATGATTAGATTTTGAGAATATTTGTGAAGAAGAACCAAAGGAGTCGTTAAATTATCTCGTTGAATTACACTCAAGCATTTTATTTCCTCCGAATAAATTTCTGTTCGACAACTCAACCTTGTCACCTGACAGCAATTTGACTCGAAAGATTGTTTTAAAATAAAATTACACAATTTTTCTTTTAAATTGCTAGGCAACAAGGTTTCAATATAAGCAGAAATTTATCCGGCCAAATAAAAAGCTCTTGTGTAATTACAGTTTGTTGTTGATAATAAGTCGAAGAAAAAATGTATTATTACATATTTTTAGCAAACGTCATGTAATATAATTAAGATTAATAATAATAATAAATCTTTATTTAACAAAAGCTAATATAAAAGCTAATATTTGTTTTTGTTATTTAATAACATAGCTATACCTAGGTATTTAAAAAAAAATCAAATGTTATGTCAATAATAATTGTCCATTATTATGATTCCATTCTTTGTAATGGCAAGTGCAGTTCGTTATTTGTTGCTATTTTGCGTTTTTAAATTTTACCGTACGATTTTGTTAGCTATTAGCGCTTCTTTTTAAACATCGAAAATGTTTTTGTGTAAACCAAACGGTTGAGTGCTTTTTAATCCGAAAACGAAAATAGTGCACTTTCATTCGAAGATTATAAGGTAATTCTAATCCCTTTTCTAATAATTCATAGCACCTGACGCACTGACAGTTTGGTTACTTACATTATGGACTTTACAATATTTGTTTTCTGTGCTTTATTTTTCATGAACATATTAACTTTTCTCCATTATGTGTAATAAAATTTAAGTATGATTTCAAGCACATGATTCTAACAACAAATTTTAAATTTATATATAAATACTATAATGATATTTATTTTTAAAATCCTTAATGGTATGTACCCAGATTATTTAGTAGCGAATCTGCAATGTATCAAAAATATACATTACTATGTAACTAAGCAAGTTAATCACTTTTATATAACAAAAAAGAATGAAACAATTTCGTCTATATCAATTTTTGATAAAGGTGTGGTTATATATAATAAATTACTTTCGGAAATAAAAGAATCTAAGTCTGTTAAAGAATTCAAATATAAACTTAAGCAAATGTATTTATCTTTGCAAATTCTTTGAGTTTATCTATGTACAAGGCGGGCCAAATAAGACCTACTAATGTTAAACACGAATAACTCTTGTAATAATCATTTGTTTTGATTTATTTTTTGTATACAATGAATATATTTTATGAAAATTTTGTATGAAATATGATACCTAATATATCAGACAAATGTAAACCATTATTCTCGATACAGAGATCGGCTCTTTTTAACGAGTTTTCCATAACACCACGTAATGTTTCTGGTTGAAGGTTCAGTATTTCGTCTCGAATATTCTGCTTCAGCTGTCTAATAGTCTCTGGTTTATTAACATACATTTTATCCTGAAATATCCCCATAAAAAAAGTCGAGCGCAGTTAAATCTGACTAGCGAGGTGGCCAAGGAAAATCTGAATTTTTTTAAATCACACGTTCGCTAAAAATTTCACTTTATTGGCCATAACACCCCACTAAACAGTACATTTGGATGGGTGCAACAGATGCTGGTGTATTGCCCTTGGATTTCCAGAGCCCCAAAATCTACAGTTTTGTTTGTTGAGATAACCATTTAAATATGAAATGCGCTTCATCCGACATCAAAACATTATTTAGAAAATCAATTTGTGTGGCTAATAAATTTCCAAGAATTCAATTATAACCTACCAAAAGAAAAAATAATTAAATCAAAAATACAAGAGTTATTTGTGTTTAACATTGGTAGATCGAGACCAAACCAAACTCCTTAAGTTGACGTCGACGGTGTGGTTACCGACATTTGCAGTTTTGCAAATATTTCAGTTGGAAAGCTAAATCAACTACTGCAACTGATTCATTAGATTTTCTTACTTTCGGAGCATCTTTTGAACATGAGCAGGTTAACATTTGTAAAGTATTGTGGGCACTGTTATAGGGAACGCGTTTGCAAGGTGGCTAAATTGCGAGTTCCCTAACAGTGCCCTCAATACTTTACCAATGTTACCTGCCCATGTTCACAACATGCTCCGATAATGAGAAAATCTAATGAATCGGTTGCTGTAGTTGATTTAGCTTTCTAACTGAAATATTTGCAAAACTGCAAATGTCGCTAACCACACCGTCGACTTCACCTTAACAACGCCTCAATTCACTGTCAAAATTATTTCGTTGTTTCAAACAAGGTGTAGTATTAAATTTAATTAATATTATATAATTTTATAGTCTTGGAGTGGAAAGCATGCAGCATCCTTTTTTTACAAAAAGCATTTGAAAATATTTTCGTTTGAGAGACCGTGCGATGTATAACGTATGGTACAGAATATAAAATCATAGGATAATTAAAATATTAAAACACAATAACAGTTTGCAGCAAGATTTTTAGCAAAAAATAACTTTCAACATATCGACATTTTTTGAAACTATTATAAAACTTAAGAATTAAATTTTAATTACAATGCATAAAGCTTGAAACTTTTTTAACCGTTTAATTAAAACTGCCACCTGATCTACTCAATACTTTAATTTATGCTAGCAAAAAGTTAAAATTCTTTCCTGAAAATTTAATCAAGCTGTTTTACTTCCGAGCTTACAACACATCAATCAACATACTGTTCACTGTTCAGTCCACACATTTTAACTTCACTTGTTCAACTTTCAGCACAAACACAAGCATGTAAAGCTCACGTATTTGTCCAAGGGCGTCGGTATAATATTTGTATCTACAACTATTAAATAATGGCTTCATTTTATATCTAACTCCAAATAAAAAATGTGCCTCACATTACACTAGTGGAATATGAAATTTCATATTCCACGCTGTATTCAACCAATAGAAAGAGTTGCAAGCATTTATCTGAAGTTTGTTGGTCGATGACAGATCTAACTCCAAATAAAAAATGTGCCTCACATTACACTAGTGGAATATGAAATTTCATATGCCACGCTGTATTCAATCAATAGAAAGAGTTGCAAGCATTTATCTGAAGTTTGTTGGTCGATGACAGATAAGGTTAAGGTTATGTGTGTTTGATACAACAAACCATTTCACTGCAACAAATTGTATCGTATTCTATCGTATTGTCGTAAATAAATTAAATTATGAATATTGAAAGTAGTGAAATAATATGTACGCCTCCAGAGATACGAGAAGCTGCAAGAGCGACGTCATTAGATTTGTTGCTCATTTGTGTGTTTCTACCATTGCTAAAGACAGTAAATTTTGATATTTCTATAAATTTCACAAATTGTAGTAATTATACAATAATTTTGTAAGTAAATAAATTATTCCAGCAAGCATTTTCTCATAGTTGTAGTAAGCGTAATGTTTGTTACTAGAATTAGTATTTATATATTAAGGGTGTAAAGAAGCTTTTATGGCGTGAGACGTGATTTTGATCCCGAGCGTCAGCCGAGGGCAAAAAATATGTCAAGAACATATCAAAGTTGCCATTATTGAATTAAACATTTGCAAGATAAATTTATGTTAAGTAGAAGTAAAAATTATGTTATTTACATAAAAAACTGTACAACAAATAATAGAAAATGGTTATTTATAGGATTATTAGTAGCTTATATGAGAAAAATTGAAAGTCTAAACTGTTTGTATTAATTTGACGTTTCTTTATGGCGCACTGCGCTTTAATGTGGTTCGTGTGCTATAAAGTGACGTTTATGGAAAAGAAATTCGTGTATAAGTGTCAAATTATGATATGACCGTGCATAGACATCTTTTTGTTCTCGTATTTGTGTATTCGTTAGCGTTTTTGTACAGACTTAATTGTAACATAACAAGCTACAAAGTAGAACACACACTCAAGTCCGTTTAAATAAGTGCTTCATAGTTGCTATACTAATGTAGGAAAATACTAGAGTATAAGAACAGGATAAAATTTCATTATACGAACGTCACAACGCATTTCAGTATTATATATAAGTACTGCAATATGTTTATAATCGGATTATTTCAATTTTCAATTTAAATTTCGAACGTACGAGTAGGACAACGTATCACTTTACAACTTAATTTAATTTTATAATTGCACCATTCGTAACTTAGTAGTTTTCATTTGAAGTGACCAATTATTGACATTTGCATATTATTTTTAGAAAAGCAAGAATTGGTTATTAGTTTACATTATTTAATAATTTTATATTTCACATAATCAATTGCGTCATCTTGCTTGGACGAAATTGAGATATAATGTAGAAGAATAAGATAGATTTATATTGTTTATGAGTGTTGGTATTTTTATTTATTTGATATATTCATGTATGTAAATACAGCTGTACTTGTTGAACTATTGAAAATATAATCTAGGTTATATATTTAGTTATTACGTATGATAATATTTATTTTCATATCGACGCCCATGCTTAGCGTCGTGGTAAACCCACACGAACGAGTGTAGAAAGAAAACATCATGTATAAAGAAACAAGTTTGAAAGTCTCGAATTATGCGAAGCTGTCTGTGTTTGCTTCGTATACACGTGCATTTCAATACAATGTAAACACTGCTTTGTTTGAGAATATTGTAAGGAAAAGAGACCAGAGACCCAAGGATAGAGAAGATGTATGGAGTACAGACATAGTGTGTAAGGAGATGTATCTTCTGTCACAGATGAGATGAATATTTAGATATGCAGAGAGGAAACGAAACCACAATCTAGCAAAATTTAAATGTGCGGAGAGAAATATTGAAAATGAAACTTTGAATTGTGCTGTTTATTCCTGGAAATAATACAATTTTTCTGCAATGTTATTATTGTACAATCCACTCCGCTTACATACGTAATCCATAACGCCTTTTATACAACTTGGTTGTGGTATAGATACCTAATACATAACTTATAAAGTTATCCTTTAAAACTAGTCTGCAATTTACGGGTATTAACGGTTATTAGTGAAGAGGGCAGATTTTTGTGCAATTAAACTGACACTGAAATGCTTCGAACCTGAGTTGTCTGAATCCCGCAGTAAGTTATTTAGTTATACTAACTGTATAACTTTTCTTTTAGTTTCAAATTTATGTAAAACTGTAAAATCGCACGCTGTTAGTAACGTGTGAAAAATTCAGCTTTCTTGATTGATAGGCAACATATTTTTAAAAATAAATATTTGAGCTTTTTCTTGAAATTAATATTGGGTGCAAAATAAAGCAAACGGAGAAAAGCGTAGAAAAGTATTGTACTCAGCTCAAATTATAAAGTAATAACGCATTCCAAGATGTCTGAGGGTAAGCTATTTCGCCATGCTTAGTTTAATTATTCTGCTGCTCCTAGACAAAAAATATATTTTTCTTTTGTCAACGTCTCATGTCATACAGAAAAAACGTATTAGATACTTTTAATATTACGTTACCCAAATGTCAAACTACTTTTTAATGCTAAGAACTAAGAAGCCGGATACTGTTTATATTAAATGGAAATTAAAAATTGTTAGACTTAACTAATTCGTTTTTTAAATACAGTAATTAGTTAGAAACAGGAGATCGTAAGATTTTAAATTTGGGTGAACCCGGATACGTGGTTTAAATCTAGATGAATGAGGATAACCGTTTAAGATACCTCTTCCTCTTGTTATGTATATATTGGTCAGACGGTCAGACATTATGATAACATTACCTTAAAACATTTAATTTTAAACATGTAAATGTTAAGGATTTCAACTAGAAAAACAAAATATGATAAATGTGGCAGTAGCTATAAGTTGCATATTTAATCTTTATTTGATTAAAAATTATCAACAAATATAGCGATAGGATAATATGGTACTGGAATGTTGGGTAAACAATAATAAAAAATTTGAATATTCTGTATACTCTTTTTTTGCTAAATATGTTTGTAAACAATATTTATTGTTCTTTTTGTACTAATATTTGAAACTGGAATTGAATCTTGTTTATGTTTGTTTACAGTCCTACTTTAATGAGAATATGAAAATCAAATTAATTTGGTTTAAATTCTAACGTTATTTTGACATTTTTGTATTGTAATGTCGAGAGTTTGTAGATCAAATTTATTATACGATTAACATGATTTGGCATAATAATTATGATTAATTAGCTTTACTTCAGTTTCAGTACCCATGAGTTTATTACTTTTAAAATATAAAATTATAAATGAAATGATGCGTCACGGTTTGTTAGTTACTTCTAATTTCAAAAGTTTTGTGTCTCTAAAAGATAAAAACATGAAGCGCAGTTATTTCTTGTATTATTTTGAAGATTTATGATAGAAAGAAAATAATGAAACGAGAAAGGAAATTTTAGAAAGCATCCAATTTAACTTTCATGTTATTCGAATAGCAAACCTAGTAAACTTTCAGCAAAGGAAACAGGAAGTCATTTGAGTTATGTTTACTCCAAGAACATCACATCACTACATCACTCTAGTTACTGCGGCGTGCAAATATTATTTTCTTTGCAAAAACGTCTAAGATGTTGTCTCCAAGATGTAGTAGGTACCACTTTATTAAGAGTACCTAATTAATGTTTACATCGATAAGTTAAACAGCAATTTTTTTCATTTCTATTCACAAATACTAATGCACAATTTTAAGTAGCCCAGTGGAAACAAAAATTCTACTTTTAAAATCGAAGATTTCATATAAATACACACATACATACCTCACTAAGGTCTGGCAGCCTTACTTGTTGTGAGACATTTTTACAAAATAGATAGGTAGATTTATAAACCGTGTGGGCTGTCACCCAGCCATAACTCATTCGGTAAAAGAAATCTAGTGCAACGTTTATTTAGTGCAAATTTAAATAGTGCATCAAACTAATATCCGAAAACTTTGGTGTTAAAAGTGCATGAAACTGTCCATCTTCTTTTGTTGTAAAACATTGTGTTACTAATCATTACAACTACGAATAATGAATAGTTATTTATATATAACAAGTACCTACGCAAAATAGATTTTTAGGGCACGAATATATTTACGGACGAGGCGTAAGCTGAGTCTTTAAATTAGGTCAGTTCCCAAAAACTCAGATTGTGTACATGTTATATACACAATTTTTTAGTATAATGCTCTCCAAATTTGTTTAGTAACAATTCGAAATTATTCTAAAATATAACTTTTTGCACTTCCGGCACTAAAACTGTTCTTAAGTCTTTATTTTTAGGGACTAAAGTACTGAATTTAATCCCAAGGGATTATTTTTCATATTTAATCCATATTTAATATTAAGTATAAGACTTTAGGTGCTAAACAGTATTTCTCTCTCGTTTAAATTCTTTCTACCAGCGGTAAATTGTAATCAACGAAGGTGCTTGTTCACTAAAAACTGAATCAAATTTTTTTTACATTCATAAGCGTTTAAACCTTTTTTTTAAATCATAGCAAAAATCTTGCTTTTTTGGTTTTGGTTAGTTCCATGTTTTGACTCACAACGATAGTTTACAAAATAAATGAACCTAGTTTTAATTAACTTAACTTTTAAAACATAATTCCAAAAATAACAGGTAAATAACGGAATAAATTGATAGTGCTGTTTTTGTGTACCCAGGTCTATCTGATCTTCTTATTCTCAGTAATTCTAGCGTGACCTACGTACCAATATGGATTCCACTGTGTTGTGTTTAATTAAAGCATTGCAATAATTCAGGAGTAATTATTATAAACGGATGACTAGATTTACACTAACTGATTTATAGAGGTTCACTATCAGTATTTCTGTAACACAAAATGCAGGAGAATAAATTATTATTGAATCTTTAAGTGTACGGTAGTCATTTCATATTTTGGGATCATTTGTAACGTTAATTTTAGTGCAACGGGTAGTGTATTGTACTTCATCCTATTTTATTCTCGAATTACTGAAATTGAAGTACCAATTACCGTTGATTTTTAAATTATATTATTGTGAATGTGTCCAATTTTTTAATGTTTCAAAACAATTGAAACTTATAATCTAGTCAACGAAGGACCATTTTGGGCAAATGAAGGTTCAAAATCCGAAAGTTTTAAAACTTTGTAGCATTGTTCGGGAAAGTCTACTAAAGAACATATTAAAAGTCCTGACACGTTGGGATAGAGCTGTGGCGGGGGACCACAAAATTCCTTCCAAAATCAGATTTTTATATAATATCTCGTTATCGCTGCATTATAGAGTACAAGTACCTACTTTTTACAAAGTTGTAGAGAATAAAATTTACTACAACTTTTATATAAAACAATTTTTTCTTACATCAATTTTTCGCAAGTTATGATAAAGACAAGCGGAGCGCTTTGTTTGCTATATGCAAAAAAGGTTGAATTTTTCCTAATGCAACTGTAACTTTCTAATCCCTAGTTTAACATATCGACTTCAAAATTTCAGATTTTGGTGACTCTTGTAGAGCAACATTTTAAAAAAGAATATGAATAATTTTTAATTATTTTTTAAATTTGTGATTTTGTTACTGTTACTGTTATTAGAAAGTTACAGTTGCATTAGGAAAAATTCAACATTTTTGCAAATAGTAAACAAAACGCTCCGCTTGTCTTTATCATAACTTGCGAAAAATTGATGTAAGAAAAAATTGTTTTATATAAAAGTTGTAGTAAATTTTATTCTCTACAACTTTGTAAAAAGTATTTGTACAATTCAGCGATAACGAGATATTATAGAAAAAACAGCTTTTGGCAGCCATTGGGTGGCCCCCAGCCATTTTTAAAGTATTGGATTCACAAAAAATAAAAACAAGCTTTTCTTATCAATCTGTTAATTGCTTATGGTGCTACGTAGAAAAGTATTCGAACTTTTGAAATGTTGACTTCATCATTGTTTGTGCAGTGCAAGACAGATGTTTTAAAAAGCTTAGTTAAAATAGTTATTTGTTGATCACTGTGGATTCTTTTTATGTTATACCAGATTTATAATGTTGAACGTTGCTTGACGTTTTGATAATTTTATTTAAAATAACTTTACTTTAAACGCGCCATTTCCAATAACAAGCATCGTTAGTCGTAAAAAGAAACCAAAACCGCAGCAACATCTAGAATTAAAATTAATTCATCCTCCAGTCTTCAACCAGCACACATTTTTAATATCTCCTTTATTTCTCATCATTCTCTCATCGCCTGTCCCTCCCTTCTCTCTATGCTTGACTGTCTTCTGTCTCCTCTCATCATGCCCGTGTTGTTTTGATGTCGTTTATTCCTGCTGCAGCAGTAGCATGAAGCATAGTGAAGCTCAGATCGATGTGGAAGCTACGCACTGTGCGATGTGTGATCAGAGAGCGCGGTGCATTGACGACGCCAGGGGAGGGGGATTGGCGCCAGACAACTGAACGTCGACTACGACGCCCACGACACGCTGGTGCGGGCTTCGAAGTCAAAGTAATAACAGAACGAAAATTTTAAAAAATTGGACCAAAATAGTTTTATACAAGCCGAAAGGAATAGCGAGTAAATAATACTTTAATTCAAATTTGTCCATAACTTTTTCTAAAACTAAAGCAAACTTTGTGAAATTACGGAGGGAAACAATGCCTGTTTCGACTCATACATAAAGAAACTCACTTTTTCTCTATTCGCGTAAACCATAAATTTCGGCTTAAGTAAGACACTTAAAAAATTAAAATAATGCATCTTATAGAAAACTGATTGAAAAATCGAATGCAGAAATCCCGAAGTCGATATTTTTATCCATTTAGAAATTATGGTTCATTACATTATTTATTTATTTTAAATAGTAAGAGTAATTCGTGCTTTCTTCAGAAATACTATTAATTAATGTGCAGATAAATTATATAAAATAAAATATCTATTTAAATTTGGAACTAACAACTCGGCCATTAACTTCACTGCGGCCACCTTTTCCCACCCAATTTGATTGTTTCGGAGTAATATTGTGTGACATGGAAACACATACAAAATCAACAGAGTATCATCTTCTGTGTTATTATACTTCGTGGTCGAGATATATTATATTATATAAGTATTTTTCAAAATCGCAAATTTTATAAAATTTACAACATAATTCCCATACTGTTAACACAAAACAAATGGTGATTACGGGATGCCACAACAGTAGCCTGACATTTGGCAATACTCGTCGGAGATCGAGTGCAGAAGCAGCGATTTGATTGGTCGAATAATGTGGAGCTAAACTTTTCACTACGCTTTTGCGGAGCTAAAGTAAAATAATTGTGGGTTGTCATATTTTCTGGTATCCTTAGGATAAATGTAATATTTATTTCTAAAGACACGTCTAATAGATTATGGTCTTATATGAACAATAAATTTGAAATAGGTTATGAGATAAATGTTACTGAAAACAATAAACTTAACATTATTTATTGAATTGAAGTCACTTCTTTCCCTATCGGCATCCAACTGTTCCTTTACTTTTCAATTCACTCTTTTATATCAAAAATAATGTAACAAGCAAATACCATAACCAAATATAATTAATAACAATAATAAATGCCACAACATACATGTTTCATTGCCGCGCCGTAACATACGTATAACGTATGGTTTTTCTTACCTCTATTTTATTCGATAAAAGTATTTCTAGTCATCATATTTTTACCTTCCGCTTACCTGTAAAGGAAGGTATTGGAATCATGCAAAAAATCGGGTGGTGAATTTTTAGTGGATGAGCACGAATTAGGGTCCTTACAACTCATTTTTGATAGTTTCACGATGATGTCTGTGTGTATGTGTGTGTGTATGTGTGTGTGTGTGTGTGTGTGTGTGTGTGTGTGTGTGTGTGTGGTCAAGGGTTGTTAGTCGCATAACTCAAATACGAATTACCCGAAAATTTTGATATTTGGTATTTAACATTTGTATATAAATTGGAAGAGCTCCCTAGATTTTGGTACAAATATCTTCATCGGAAGTGATATTTTTTGAAGATTGAAAAGGTTAATTGTCAAAATTGTATATAAATTTGGAAAAATATAGTATTTATTTATAATGAGAATAAGAGGAAAAGTTATTTGCAACTTACGTTATAAAAAAATTGTCTTTATCTGGTAGCATTAAAGAACTGCAGTAAAATTTAAAAAATAAATTTATCAAATAATACGTTGATATCTTGTAATCCATGATCGGTTGATTTTTGTTTCTGCGTAAAAAATATTGACAGGTGAGACGGGTGACAAGTTGGCATACTAGCGCTATATAAGTCCTAAGTAAGATATTAAATGTAGTAATTGAACGGAGGATGGCTTCAATACAGCAGAGTTTTCCTGTGAATGAATCTTTTTATTCAGGTGACGCAAATTTCTGTGTTTGAATATTTGAGATTTTTATTTGTATATTTTAAATGGGCACCGGATTGCACGTATACATTTCTGTTTAAAATCTAGATATGGCGGAAGGTTGTGTGATGGCCATGTCAGATTTTTAAATTAAAATATTCCTCTATAAAAAAATTTCCCTCTAAAATTATTCACAAATCCGACATGTAAATTTTCGATCAATTTCAACACCATGGTAATATCGTTTGCATTTTCCATTCACTCTTAACCAAATTTGCAAATTGTAAATTTAAATTCCACATGCTGCAACCACTAATCCAATTCTTCCACCAACATATTCGATGTAAAAACCCTAAAAATCACTACAACACTAGTTCAAATCATTAATCGAATAAATATCGCCGCAAACTATCGCGTGACCCGTAACACTACTACCGCCGAGTGAACAACACGTAATTCTCATTAAATCAAATTAAATCAAAAATCGGTTACAAATCACTCGATTTTAATAATGTATGCGTGTTGTCCACCGCAAAAACGCCGCTGGGTAATGAATTCTGCAACTGCAGTGTGCAGTTCGTCACCAATAGAGTTTCATTGGTTAAATTTACAAAATTGTTCCGAATTCCGTCGACCAAATTCGCACGAATGAGGGAAATAGATCGTCGAGAGAAAATAACAGTCTGCAATCTGCATTGATTTACAAATTACAAACTATGGCTCGTACCTCATATTCCCATGTGGTAACACAAAATTTTGATTGTAACTCATCAAAGTTCTGTTCGTACATACATAACAATAAAAATAAAAAATTATAATTGACAAACAAAAATCTTGTTTATAATTAATTTTACGTATAATTTTGTGTTGATAACTAACAATAACTAGTGTTGCTGCGAGACGAGATAGCCTCTATGTATACAATATACTTAGGTAATATTTTTTATACAGGTTGATTCACAACTTTGTAATGGAATGCTCAACTCATGGAACTGAAAGAATTTTTTGGCCATCTGAAGTGTAAACATAACAATCACACATGGTTGACGTTTGTATGGCGATTTTGAAAAAATTGAAAATATTGTTCTTTATGGAAAAAAATCAACTCCTATTTTTTTCATTTTAAAAATCAAGTTTATATAGCATATAGGATTAAATGGAACATCGCATATATGAAGCAAAAAGTTAATCAAAAAATATAGAGAAAAATTTGAAAATTTGCACTACAAAATCTATCTCTGTCATAAGATTTTTTAAATCGAGCTTTTCCGTGTTGATAAAAAGTACCACCCGATTAAATATCCTTAAGAGGTGATTTAAAGAAAAGTTACTTTGTAATGAAAAAGAGAGGTTACAAAAACAGTATTTTACACAATACATTAACTGACGCCATCTCTTAACAGTTGTTTCTAAGCTACTTGCCACATGAAAATTTTAGTGCAAACGTCAAATGCATCTCACTTTACTTCGTAGATAATACGATATTTTAATATGTCGACCAAAAAATATAATACGTAATGTGTTAGGTATTTGTACATTACTCAGTTTTAGCACTCCGCTTCGCGTCGTACTTTTATATAAAACCTCGCGTTGTAAAATAAAACCTACCGCACTTATAATGTAAATAACTATTTTCAAATTCGCAATTTTAGTTTACAGGTTTTTTAATCCAACAGTTTTGGGTCACTGTTTTCTAATGGAATTTCATAAATTTATTGTTCTTGCCATTGCATAATTAATTATGATAAAATTTTATTGTATTAACAGTTAATCAGATATCCATTATAAATCAGCAATCCAGTGGGTTCAAAAATGTGCTTCTTGCGAAAACTGCCCTAACATTTACGACATTAAAAAAAAAATTGTTCCATAATCAGTTAGTTGAGTACTAATGTCATTAAAATATATGCACGAAATTATGAATCACCTTGTATTTCTTTCTATCATCATATTTGATACACAACATATTGGTGTCAAAACTCAAATATTAAAGTAAATATGTATATAGAAAAATATGTGCTTATTTATCATGTTTTAGAATTACTAATTAAAATGTTTTTCTTACACTTCCTTCTCTAAAATACTAAATAACCGAATTATTAAAATACTAATAGTATTATATTAGCACACTTTTGTACCTGGTGTTGTGTTATAATAGTGTAGCTATTTTTATCTTCACCTGAAATTTACGCAATATTTTATTTATTATAAATTATAAGCTGGATTTATTCAACTCGCATCGAAGTGGTTTTTTGCAACTCCATCGCTTTCGCTTCATCGCGTGCACTTTAAAAAGATCTTTCATGTTGAAAACGAAAAATAATAAAACTTTTAATTATTTACATTTTATAGAATGATGTGATATGTGATATTATTCCAAACAGTTTGTTTGTGAAAAGGTTAACGTTTTAATGAAATATTTGACCGTATGATATAATGAATTCATTTTTTAATTATCCACTAACAATGAAACCAAATCTCATCATAATAACTCTGAAACTCATTTAACAACTCACATGTTTTCTATAATTAAATTACTTGTCCTGTATTTCATATAAAAGAGTTATGAAAATAAAATGCTATAAATAACATAGATTTAGTATAAAATCTGCAACTGTCAAATGCATATGCGACATGACGTAAATTGGATATAATCAACAGTTTTTACTGTTGCCGTTATCATCTACTATTTGTATGTAAATTTAGTTTTCTGGTTAAATTTATTTGTTTACGCAAAAGTAAATTAATCATCACATTTTATTGTTGTTTATAGCACAAAATTTTTGCATACTATTTGTATTTTAAAGCTAATAATAAATGTACAAATGTGAAACTAAATAAAAAGGATGTATTTACGTTATTATTATTATCTTTAGTCCAAATTAACAGAACCAAAAGCCCTACCTAATAAACGTGGGACGAAATCAATGTTCTAGTTTTTGACAGAAACCTTATATATTTTAATTTTATCATTAGGTATCTTAAATGCATGTCGATGTTTGTACATTTGATTTCAATATAAGTATGTAGACAGGGGCGCGCCAACCCGAGGGTGCAGGGGCGGCAAATTTCAGGGGCGGCAAAAAACCGCCTCGTCAGTCGTTGTTTAATAATAATAAGAAAAAAATCTGCTGTGGCCACCACACGACCTCTCGCCTAATTCTGCTTATTCTACTAATCTAATAAATAGTTTTACTTACATTTTAATAGTTTCATGTTCATGTAATATGTAAACGATAATGTAAACCAATATGCAAGCAAAAGATGTCAACTGTACTGTCACTGTCATAATAATTCAAATTTTATGTAGAAACAAATTTCATATCATGGACAACAAGATACTGAAATTTCAAAAAAATGGAATATTAATTGTACTTTATTTTATTGTTAAATACTTCCAGATTCAGCAATTTGTATTTATAATTAACTGTACACATAGATAATCACAATTTCTTTTATTTTTAATTGCAAAAATTGTTATAAATAAATAATGTGCCAATATATTTAAGGAAAACTTTTCTAAACTTCTAAAAGTACTACTTCCGGTTTGCGGATTTCTACCAAAATCTTATCCGGTGTTAAGATACTTATTAAAACCTTAAATATGAAATTTGGTTATAAACGGTTTGATACTTTTTCAGTTATCGTGGACGAAAAATCGTCAGTCCATACATACATACAAACACACATACACACACACAGACATCATCGTGAAAATAGTAAATTCGTATTGTAGAGACCCTGAAACGTGCTTATCCACCAAAAACTCATACTCGAAAATTTTGACCCATTACAATACCTCTCTTATAGAATATGAGGCGAGAGGTAAAAAAGTATATCATGTTAAATTAATAATTGTGGATTGTATAAAATATTTTTGTTTAAATGACAAAAATAAATAATGTAGGTAATGTTAGATAATTATGGTATATTTTAGAACGAGTACCTACAATAAATTAATCATTTCCAATTTTGAGCGTAAATTTTAAAAACAAATGAACTGTATGAAACACGGGTCTTTCCCGATTATGCCATGAAATTGGGGTGCCTACTCAGATCTAAAAAACTCAGAGCTAGAAAATTCAAGTACAAGAAAATTCTTGCCCGGAATCATAAAACAAACGAAAATTCAGAGACAAGAAAATGCTTTCATTAAAAATGCATTAATAGAAAATTCAAATTTGGAATCTGATTGATGCAGAAAACGCATGTAAAGGAATATTCAAAACTGGAAAAAATATGGCTGCGGAAAAAATTGGATTCTGGCTAATATATAAACTAATCTATGCTAACAAAACCCTTCTTGAGTCCAACAGAACTCCGTTTTTTTGACATAAACTAATCTATGATAACAAAACCCTTCTTGAGTCCAACAGAACTCGTTTTTTAAACGGCCACAACGCGTTGTTCAGCTGACAGCTTGCAGCCAACTTCAGGTTTGGCCACCAAGTTAAGTTTCTGTGTTTACTTGATTCCAGATATGTCTTTTCTATGAATGTTTTTTTTTGTGAATGAATTTTCCTTAGCTTAGGATTTCGTGATTTTTATGATTCCTGTCAAGAATATTCTCTTCTTGAATTTTCTAGTTTATAATATTCCAGTGTTGAAGACGTTCCCTGAAATTGGGTTCTTGCCCGGCGACATTGGCGGATCCAGGAGGGTCGAGGGGCGATGGGGACAATCGCTCCCCCTCCTTGGCGGTTGGTAAATTTAAATTTTATTATTTAATTATACCTACACAAAATATAATTTTAATAAAATAACAATTGAAAAATATATTATTTTGTAATTATAGCAGTGGCGGGTCCAAGGGGAGGGCGATGGGGCGATCGCCCCACTTTGAGAGAATTTGATCTTTAAAAGTTTAAGAAATCGTTGACAAATTAAAGATAAAGAAATTTTCCAATTTTAATTTCATTTATTTTTTAAATTTGTTATTTATTTTAATTTTTACTCTTGAAAAAGGGTAAAATATTTATGTAATTTCCGCTTTATAGATAAACTTGACTTTTAATGACCTTGAACCCTAAAGATTTTTCGCCTGCGGCGCAATTTTTTATTTCTTTTTCAAAGAACAGCATCGGAATATTACTTTTGATAAGAATTCGCCCCCTTCTTGGAGATTTTCTAGTTCCGCCACTGTCCGGCGATTCGGTCAGTCCCTGAACCAAAAAATTGATGATTCCCCTTCCCCAAGAAACGATGCGAAGGTTAAAGAGTTTTTTTTAAATTTTTTTGCAGTCAAATAATAATTTTCGAAAAGATTTAAAAATATGAGATTATTTAGATACATTTAAAATTTTATTGTATTTTATTGTCGACATACATAGGGGCGGCAAATAAAGTCTTGCACGCGAGCGGCAAATTACGTTGGCGCGCCCCTGTATGTAAATATATTTTAAAATGTTCTGTGTTGTTGTTGATGTGTAGCCTGTAGAGTTTAAAACTAATATCAACAGATCCACACTAGAAAAGATCAAATTATTTAAATAATACAAATTTATATCGCAAATTTAAAGTATAAACTCGAAATATACTCTAACTCAAATCACATCAATGTCAAATTTATTCTACATAGTTATTAAATTATAAATGTTAATTGCTTTTAAATTATAAAAATTATATTGGTACTATACATAACTGTTACAAATATTACGTAATATGCATTAAATTAAGTGAAATAATTAATTACAAAACGTAAATAATTCAAATATTTATAAACCAAATTATTATTTATTAATATATTGTTGTTATTATTTTGGCATAAACATGAAACTAATTTCAAAACAAATTATTAATTTGTTTGGCGCATTTTACAAAAATCGATATAAATACTTTTGTTATTAAGTAACCATTTTTTAAAAATAATTACGTATAGCTATTATTATTTTCATTTAGATAACATTTTATCAACCTTACGCATGAAATTGGTAATTAAGAAACTAAAACTAATAAGTAAGTATCAATATTAAATCGAATTGTCGTTTTTAGCAAGTTTATTCAACTGTTATAACAAAGACATTATTTTATTAGTGTCATTAATGATGCATAACACTAACTAAAGAAAAAAATTTCATTAAAAAAAATATATTTTCCAAATCTTTTCCTATAATTTATTCTCTCTGTATCATTTTTTTTGTTAAACTCTACCGTAAATCAACAAACGTTAAATATAAAAAAATATCTATTAGTAAAATAATAGTTCCAACATTAGTTATATTAAGCCCAAATCTGTAAGTACATTTACATTTCATTCAAAATTCTTAGGTATACAAGTTCTAAGTATATGAAACACTTCTGGACAGACACAGAACGACATAGATACCGTTTTTTTAAATACCTATGTTTTTTGTGTTTAGTAGAGTCTAAAAAATAAAGACTCATCAGAATATCGAAGTTTGTGAAAACTAAGTATAGGAAAAATACCTCGAAAAATACAATAACAATTTTCGCTAAAAGCACATTTTTGAAATCAACTGCTTTGTTGATTGTTTAATGGAAAATGGAATGGATGTGACTAACTATAGAATAAAATAATAGGTTTTCAATAATTGTGCAACAGAAAGAATAGTAAAATGAAATTCGATATGAAAACAGTGACCCAAAACTATTTGATTAAAAAAACTTGGAAACTAAAATCGCGAATGTTATTAAAATGTATGCACAAAGTTTGGAATACACGTACAAAACAAAAGATCATATAATTCCTTTCACTTTTAACCGTAACCAGCAGTATTTCATGTTTTCTTTTTTAGTTGTGAATTGTTTCTAATCTAGATCGCTTTGAAGCTTTTGCAGTAGAACCATTTTGAAATTTTCTTGTTGCTAAAAAAGCTTTAAACACTTGACATTTGATTTGTTTCAAACAGCTGAAAATTATTTCTTCACCAAGGAGAACTTTTTATTACAAGCGTTGAAAGTTTTTTGACGTGGTGTGAATTTTATGTTAGCTAATTTTATTCAAGGATTCGGACAGCAACAAGTTTTAATACATTGTAGAGAACTTTTTTGATTGCTGGACATGTTTTATATGTTATATTTGAGTGAGTGACGGAAATTCTGATGAAAAAAGTTTTCAATTAATTATCACGTTAGAGTGTTACAATGCATTTATATTAAAAAACATGTAGCTATAAAAACACGACAAATGTTGGAAGGTTCAATTATTATTAATATTGAGATAAAAGTAAATTTTAACATTTTTGTTATTTGTTAACCTAGTTTCAAAATGAGTGTTTAGCGTTCTTGAAAGATATAGGTAATTTGTAAAATTAAACTGCGAAAACTGAACAACGTACATCAATGTTAACTTTATTTATTATCCTAAATGGAATAATTGTTCATTTTAAAATAATTATTATATTATAATATTGACACAATTAACTTTCCCATCCGTTTTTCGTTTAGAATACTAAAACTTGAACCGTCAAAGATCAAAATAATGTGTTACGCATACGTAAATTGCAGTGCCGGCTCTAGGAGTTATGGCGCCCCGATGCAAAGATTGTTTCGGCGGCCTAATGAATTTATCGACGCAATTATCTTAGACTATATATCAATTTTAGGAGTCAGACTTTTTTTTTCATTCAAGGTCAAATGCTTTATAACTAAAAATTACATTTTATTCAGGGATGTAAATGCTTCATTATTTTTTCAATTTCATGCGCAAAAATATTTTTTCTTGTTCAATGAAAAGTTTCTTAAAATGTCACTTTTGAAAAAGAAAACTGGCAAGTCTCTTTTAGTTAAAATATAATGAAAAATGCGCCGCAGGTCAAATTAATGTTAGTTAAAGGTCAAATACATAAATATATTTCTTTATTGCAAAAAAATACTTCATGGAGTGTAATCATGCAGAAACCATACATAAACAAATAAAATTGTCCAAAATTTGGGGTGGCATCCCCTAGCCACATGCCATATCCGATTTCCGCCACTGTCAGCAAGGTAATATCGGCGCCCTTCGCGTATGGCTCCTCGGAATGCGACGTATGTTTTGCTTACCGTGTGAAGCCGGTACTGCTGAATTGTTAATTCGCCAATTGTGTGTAAGAAACAGCATTATAGTCAGTGAACTTGTTATTTTCATAATGCTTTTATATTTCGAGAAAAAATACGTAGGTATATTTTTATATAACATGATGTAGGTACTATGAGCGTGGAACAGAAAGAATTTTTAAATTCGTAAAACTAAATGAGGGGATTACTCAAAGAGAACATTTTTAAAATCACTTGAATACCTATACCGTATTTAATTTAATAATTAAATTAACATAATTGAAATAATTTACTTTAATTTCGTTACACAATGCTCTTAAATCTAGGAAATTTAAATACAATTTTAGAATAGCTATCAACCAGTATGATATCTACTAAAAATGTTCACTTTAAATGTTTCACGCTTAATAAATCATGGTATATACATATCGTATATTATTTTCCTGAAGTATAAAAGCACCCTAAATAAGTGGAATTTATTTTTATAAATGGCGCAAAATATAGAAAGATATAGTGATAAAGAAAATACCAGCGCTAAAACTCTTGTAAAGTCGATAACAAATTCATTCGAATTCCCGCTGAAACAATCAGATATCTATGTTAGCATTACGTGTATCACACTACTAAATCTTTAAGTGGGTTCTCGAGCGCTGCTCAGAATTCTCTTACTTCACCAGAACCACTTAAAGATACTGCAAAAGCATTCACGTGTTCCCTCAACTTCCTCTATCTCACCGAGAATTGTGCCGTCGTTACCAACAAAAAATATTATTTTCCCCTACATTTAAACTTGCAACAATATTAACAACATTCATACTAATCGTGAGAGAAAGAGGGACACTGGGAGAATGAGAAAGAGGGAAATTTGTGCCGCGAGCTGTATTGTGGAAATAAGAAGAGAAATGCTGGCAGGAAAGAATGTATTTGTAATGTGAGAGAAAAGTATTTCAAGAATGATTTCCGAGCCGTGCAACCATGAACAATAAGATTAATTGTAAAACAGAATTGTATTTTTTATTAAAATATTTTTCAAACGCTTGTTTTTAAATTTATTACTCCAGAAAATTGAATTTTTGTTTTTGTGGTTGAAGTTAAAGAATGTGTCATTCATATCATAAGATTTATTTTAGTTTTTACGTCACATTTGTTCATTGTAGGCAGGTTTGGCATGTTTAAAACATTAACATTTCGTTTTAAACAAACGTTTATAACATGTTTAAACCAAATCAAATGTTTAAAATGTTTAAAACGCGTTTCAAACATTTTAAACATTTTTAATACTTCACTTCAACAGTAAAATAAACATAGTTTCTATTGCTAATAATAGTGTATACTTAGTATAATATACTATTTCTCACTAGATGTCACCCATAGCCAATAGCTATAACCTGATTATAAGTAGTAAGTATAGGTAGAGGAATCTCCAGCATATTTATCGCTATAATGCGTAATGATGCATTTTTCAGAACTCCATGCTGATTAAAACACTGATTTTTTTTAAAAACTTGTGTTTTTGATCAATAAAAACACGTTTTATACAAATAAAACAGTTTTAAAAAACCTATTTTTGTTTTAAAAAAAACATGTATTTTGTCAACATTGATTATAGGTACTACAAAACTCTTAATCAGAAAGTCGTATTACGGTTTATGTTGCCTATCTTAGCTTAATGTAAAAATAATTTTTATATTAGGAAATATGCATGAAGAAAAGATAGTAGTCTATTGTAGCTCGAGAACATGAATATTTAAGATTGAAGCAAAACTGACACTAGCTATTATGCAACAGCGGTAAGAATACTCAGTATTTGCGTATTACTAAAATCTAAGTAAAAATACTAAGTCTTTGTGCCTAGTGCACACGAGGAAACTTTTCCTGTAACTTTTTTCCAAAAAATTAGATTTTTCTCGAAAATTAGAGCCTCATTGCATAAGATAAATAACTCTGAAGATAGCTGCAAATGTCAAGCTTCCAGTAAAAATGTTTTCAAATTAACGGCGTCGTTAACTGTCAAGAAACAATTTTGACAATTTATTTTTGAAGAAACATTTTTCAGGAAACTTGTCAAAAAGTTTCTCCGAGTGCACTGGGCATTGCGTTTTCCTATATTGTTTTATAGTTCCACTTTTATTTTCACTTTCCGTACATTTACCTACTTACCACTACCAGCCGTTAGGTTTAGAAACCTATTTTTGCATAGCTTAGAATCTATATCAATTATTTGAATGCTCGAATTCCATATTATGCCCTGTTCACACAAAGAAAGTTTTTTCTAAAAAGTTTCTTGAAAGTAATATAAGTGCTAGGAGCTCTCATAAAAAACTGTCGATGCCGTTTAAACAGAGAAACAAATTATTTGTATTAAAAGCTTCAATATATTTGATAGAAATAATTAGTTTTCCCCATAGTTTCCCCGTATAACCAGTATTGACAGTTTTTATTATGATAAACCTTAGCACTTGTTTTTCATTCAAGATACTTTTTAGAAAAAACTTTCCTCGTGTGAACAGGGTATTATGAACACGTCCTCATTTTTGTGAATTACATTAACATCCTGTTGTGTGCTCGTATAAATGAATTGAAAATATTGTAAATGTGGAGTAATGTATCAAAATCGGATTACTGAAATGTATCACCCGCCAAACAAAACCCATTTCCAATATCGATATCATAATCTCAAAATCAGTAAACAAATTTAACAAAAACAAAAGCGCATCAAAAACAACCTGCAGCCGAGCCAAAACAAAAACTATCTATGCTTATCCTTAACCTATTTCCAGCTCCAGCACAGCACAACACATGTATCAGCGAAATCACATGACTTTCGATAGATTTTACTTCGTGCAACGCGCGTTTTTAGTGTTTTTACATTTCGCAGTTGGCACCACTGGTGTCCTAGTTTGAGGTTTAGGTCTGTTTATCGCGCTCACGTTGGCAGACAAGCTCTAGAAGCCACGCTGGCAATGGGAATCCCTCAGAGACACATAAACATATCAATACTCGCTGTGACTGCAGCCAATTGAAGTTCGACATGAAGCTTGCACTCGATGTTTGCTAATGCCGTGATAACGTAGAAAGCGAATGTTTGAGATTGGCAACATTGACGTGCCACTGGGACAGGAAGTTTTATCCCCCTATATTTTTTGTTTAAAAGAAAAAGTAAAGTTTTATTGGATAGTTGATTGTCCACCTTTTGGCACGCAACCCAAATTCTGCGTAATATATTATTTCTATCTAAATTTATACCTTTTGGCGTTTTGGCGCTTTGTCCATTTTATAATACGTAGGAACAAACTTTGAGAACCAGAATTATTCCCACTGGCATAGCAACTTAGTAACAAACTGTGAAAAGTTTTATTTTTAGTTCAAGTTACATTCATCAAAAATACCTAATAATTAATAATGGTGATAAGTTGGATTCTTTGTCTTTTCACTAAATTATAAAGTTCAGAAACTCATATTATGCAATCTTATGGTGAACTAAATATGAGCAATTCTGATTTTTAAACTCAGGTTCCTCAATATGCAAAATTGTCTCGCTGACAAACAGTTTGGTTTTCGTGAGGGTAGGGCCACTACGGATTGTACGGATGCTTTGTTACCCTTAATACAGACAATAACAAATTCGTGGGAAAATCGGGTAATATGTAAAGCAACTTTTGTTGATTTAAGCAAGGCCTTTGATATGATATCTCATGAATCATTACTAGGCAAATTAGAGTACTGCGGCGTAAGAGGTGTCTCCTGGCAATTAATTAAGTCATATCTTACAAATAGGCAATAGACGGTATTCATAAATAATAAGCTAAGCAATGTTAAAGAAATAAAGAAGGGCGTCTCTCAAGGGAGTATACTAGAACCCCTTTTATTCACGATATGTTAACGATTTAACAAACAATATGTGTTAAAAAACCACACAATTTGCTGATGATACAGTTTTTATGTCCAGTAGCTTGTAGCGCCAACCTTGACATCTTAACTGACAGTTCAGATTCAATATTATTACCAAGTTATGTCCTGGTTTAATTCTAATGGGCTGATATTAAACAAAGAAAAAATAAAGATCTTGAATTTTACCAACTCGAACCGAAAATATGAATTTATTATTCTATATTTAGAGTTGCACTTGCAAAAAAATATATCACACTGCAGGTTCTCAAGCGGCAAAAATTGTCTACTTTTCTTTATTTCATTCGTTATGCCGTATGGCTTAATTATTATTTGGGGTCAATCTCCACACACTGAAAAAAATTTATTATTGCAAAAAAGGGCAATTAGGATTATTTCTGGTGCCAGTGCTAGATATCCTGGCAAAGAACTCTTTAAAAACAACAAAGTCCTTATGATATATTCCCAGTATTGGATTGTCTAATGCCCTGTTCACACGTTGCTACTTTGAAGACGCATACGTGCTACTGTAGCATGAAAAGAAATTCAAATCGAAACAATTACCGCAAAAAATCGTTATCTACACACACAACGATCAACGATGTGAAATTATCAACGAGTAGTTCTTGATACTTTGATGCTACAAATTAGCAGCGCTGCTATTTGACAAGCGACTCAGATTTTTTCTTGCTACAGTAGCACGAATGTGTCTTCAAAGTAGCAACGTGTGAACAGGGCATAATATATATCAAGAGAAATATACAGAATTACAGAACATTTGCCGAGATTCATAATCATAACAACAATTTAGTTGCTCCTAGATTGACATATAAAAACGCTAGAATTAACAATTATTTAAACTTAAATATTTTTCATAAATTACCTCAGGAGATAAAAGTCTTAAAGCTATGTAAAGTTAAATCTGTTTTAACCAATAAGCTGATCCAAAAGGCGTACTATAGTATCGACGAATATCTGACAGACGTAAACTTTTCAAGCTAAATATTTGCTAGTTATCGTTTCTTCAATCTCGTTAATCTTTTAATTAGCTTACCACTGCTGTATATAATAGTCGGACAGTGGTTTTTGAACTGTCCTATTATTTAATAACTACTATGTACAATTTCAAATCATGTATCCTTGTGTGTTTATCTATGTAAATGACGTACCGTGCTTGTATCTGCTTACCGGTAAATAAATTACAAATAAATAAATTAAATATAGTGAGCAAGGAAAACCGCGTAGTCTCATGGTCTAGAAAGCTGAAATAATTTATGGAACTAAATACACTATCAAAACGTAGAATTTGATGCTGATTCTTCTTGTCTATTGGTTGCTATTCTACTATCCATCTATCAAGCTATTTACTTTATAATATAACGATATAAATCCTTTACCACAACCTTTTGTTGATGTTTATGGTTAGTTTTCATGCGGAACAATGGCAACATATTCATTCATACCATAGTGTGCTAAGCTATTATATTATTAAAGCCTAATAAAAAGAATTGAAATAATAATATATTGTGATGTATATATTTATTTTTAAAATGGCACATTAATTATGATTCGTGATGATGTTATTTTGAATGCGATTATCCTTTCCAGATTTCTCTGGTCTCTGGATCTCTGTTTGCTGTCATAAATAAACAAAGAATAACATTTTATACCGTATTTGAAAATATAATGACAGTACCTTGTTTTTGTCAGTAGTAACTGAAAATCAATTATTATATTTATAAAAATTAAAATTAGTTAATAAAAGCATAAAATTGAGTAAGTTATCACTAACGTTTTTATAATCGATTTACATGAAATCGATAAGACGAGTAGGATATACTAGGTATGAAAATAAAAGGCACAGAAGGAAATAATTTCATCAAAAAATCGGGTGTGAAAATTCGTCGTGCAGTCAATTTATGCAAACTCAGGATTCAGGGTATCAAAACTGCTAACCGAACAAAAAGTAAGTAACACCCCCTATTGGTATAAAACTCCAGGAAAAATCCAACTGGCAGTCAGAGAAATGATAAATTTCCTTTGCCACCATCAGAGCTCAACTTTTTTTAGTCCATTCATGACTCACTACTCAAATGCGTAATTTATCATCTAGAATTCAATTAAACGGAATTTTTCAAATCCTGTTTTATCTTTTCGCAGTGTCGGGCGTGCATCGTGGCCATCGCATCGCAAAAAACGTAATTTATCGGCCGTTGAATGAAGCTATTTGCTAGAAAATGTGTATTTATTCTCCCGTTATCGTTTGCGTATTCTGTTACGATGGGAACAAATGGCGTGTATGTTTTGTTTTCGGTGCCTACCGCGTCAAGAATGTTATTTATTTGTAGTATAGTAGACTGAACTTTTTCTTCCGGTTACGAAGTTTTATAGCATAGCTGATAGTTTTAACTATTGACTACTCGAACAGCTATTAATATTGATAGTATTGAATTATTGACTTTTCCAGAGGGATTTCGAAATTGGTTTCAATAGGAGAATAAATACCGAGAAACTTTAAATAAAAATAAAATATAGATTAAGCTGGCTATAATTAAATTTGATTCTGTTTCTTTGTTTATGATACAATTTAACTACTTTTAAATCTGAATTGAATTCTAAAAATGCAATATACCAAACTTTTATCAGTTATTTTAAATGGAATAATAATATTTGTAATCCATGTGGGTTATAAAGTAAGTCATTTAGAAAGGTTGAAAATTACTCGAAATATCAGTCATACAATACATATTCTTCTTCTTACATAATCGACGTTAACTCAATCATTTAGAATTTAGATCATATTTTATTTCAATAAGTACCTATTGTAATCATGTTGATAATTGGCGATTACGATTAATGTGAAATATCTCAATACAATCTACGCTAATGATTGAGATTACTCATAATCGTGTATCGTTATCACAACATGTGTATCTCACGTACTATCTATCTGCATCAATACATTGAAACTAACTCTTACAATCCACTCAATACTTCCAGGGGTAATTAAGAAAGACTCTGAAAGACGAAGTGAGATTTTCTATACGAAATTCTAAAATTAGTTACCAACGACTAAAGTCATACAAAGTCAGGTAGATTGGTATTCACGTACATTTTGTCCATACTACTTCATAGTAACTGACTCCTCCATCAAATTTTAATTTCAAACAACAAAGTCTAAATTAACTGATCCTCCAAGTTGAACTTCAATTCGGTCAACAGAAATGTACACAGCTTGACCTATCTCACAAGTCGTATGTTCAAAATTCAAAATCATTTGTCAGATTTTTAGTTCTTAGCGAGCGTATAACAGAGTTTATTCAAAATAAGTACCTACTACAATATAAATCATTGTAAAACGCAATGTGTAGTAAACTTTAAAAACTCCAATGTGATACAAAGAAAATTAAATTTTGCTTACAGATTTACATCTATGAGATGCAAAATTTTATTGGACAAATTTACTGCATATTTCATTACATTAAGTACATATCGTAGTAGGGAAATAGATAGAATTTTATAATATCAACATCATCTGATATTGGTTATTTCAAACCTGAATTGAATTCATAAACAGCGCATACCTACACTTCTCTTTTATCTTTTTTATTCTTGCATTCTGCTTATTCTGAAGTCTGAACTGAAGTGATGCCGTTCTTGGGTTCTATAACGTAAAGACCGGATTATATATTTGATATTATTGAGAATACTACAAATATTTTACAGATGTTTACGTTTCATTAAAAAAATATGCATATTTCAATATGTGTTTTATATATCGTATTTCTCAACTTTATGCATATTTTTCTTGAAATGCATAAAATTGCACAAACTTTGAAACAACATTTATTCATTTTCAAATTTTGATATTGGTTTCTCATAATTTCTTGTCAATATCTTTTGCTTGTTATAGAATAATTTTTGTTAAAGTTATTGACAAAAATTATAGATAATACATTATTTTCAGTGTGGCATATTTTTGTTTTATTTATTTGTAATTTTTATATTTATTTGGAAATAGTTATTTGTCCAACTAGAGAGGAAAGCGCTTCTTTTTCTACTCGAGCTCCAAGTTTGTGTCACGACCGAAGCAAGTGAGGCAATCGAGCGAAAGTGGAAAAAGAGCTTTCCTCTCGTGTTAGACGCAACATTTTTTTCACGACATATTTAAAAACATTGTAAATGTAAAAGAAACACATAACTAGAAGTTAAGTTATAACTGCTATCTGTCAGACTGAAATTAAAAACAAAATGTTTCACTGCAGCTAATATCCCAAATTAAGTTACAATATCGTGAAATTATAGAAAAAGAAAGTATAAAACATAATAATTTTAAAATAATAGTTTACAGTGCATCACTATAAAATCTGAAATTTCAATAACGTAATATTTTTACTTACAATTTTTTAAATATTTCATCGTAAAATAACACTGCTTACTTTCTTCTCTAGAGAGGGAAAACTCAATTTTCTCACTATTTTGCGAGAAGTAAATTGTGGTTTCTCCGCATGTCGTGAAAAAATATAATTTCATATGAAGCATATTTTGCCTTGAATTTTCTGCATATTGCATTACGTAAACCGCTAATAACATACACATTTTTAAACATGCTTTGCACAAATACTTGTTATTCTTTATGTATTATAACGAAAATGCAAATATTACTAGGTATATAATTTAACGAAAAATGAAATATACACTCGTACTGCTTAAATGTTTAAAGATATTTCGCTGCTTCTTCATAAAATAAAAAAAATTAATTTGTGTCCTCTTGTAATATAGGTACGTTTTAAGATATTACTGTGAATAATATATTGGAATTTAACTTCCGCAAGCTCCAATTAAATAAATTTCTTCTGTTTCAGGCCGAGCCAGCTCTGATGTACGATTCAGTGTTCGTGTTCGCCATCGGCCTTCAAACCCTGGAACAATCGCATACCCTTCGTCCTTCCAACGTCTCTTGTGACAGAGAGCAGCCTTGGGACGGAGGTCTCAGTCTTATCAACTACATCAATGCTGTAAGTCGTCTTAAACCTTTTCTCTTCTTCACTAAAATGTTCACTTTATTTGGGTATGACTCTCCACGATGAAAGAATGGTACCAAAAGGGTGAAATTACGATTTTACAAATGATTGCGCGTGAATGAAAAGGAAATTTATTTTATTAGAACGGCTCTAAATGTTCGATATCGATTGCAGCTTCTTAGGTGAAATTTTATGAGAATCTTAAAGAATTCCGGACGTTACAGTTTTGGCTCAATGCGACGATGAGCATAAAAACTATAAAAGGAAGACCAAAAAGGACGATTATTATCAATAAATCAGTTCCAATTTGGATAAGACGAATGACAAATACATTAATTTAACTATCTATCTTGGTGTCTGTGTTTTTTGATTAGATAGGTACTTAATTCTTTTATATAATATTTAAATTTCGTATGTATTTATTTATAGAGTGTAAATCTTGAGAATTTAAACCAGAAATTGGCTTCACTTCGCCATTCCAATGTAATAAAAGTAAAAGCAGCGGTAAGCATGTTTCGCATCAAATATTTATTTACAAACAGGGTTCGACCGATATACAGGGTGATTTTGAAGTTAATGCCATAAATTTAAGGGAAGTGCCCAAGTACAGTAAACCTAAAATCGACGTTGTATTCCAGTCATTTTTGACGTCGAGCAGACGTAGAATCTATATTTATAAAGACGTCTATCATAGACGAAATTTTATCATCACGTTTGGACGGCGTAATTAAATAATAATATAAGTCATAATCTGCCGTCGTATTTTGCCGTTGTATGGATGTAGAATCTATGTTTATATGCGCTTCTTTTATGGACATAATTTTATAAACTGAGTTAATAGTGTCAAATTGTACTACTGATTTTGCAAATTATCTGATCCGAAATTAATACAAAATTATTTGGATAATGATCTGAAATAATGTGCACATTTATTTTCAATTTTTTTTTCTTCCAGATAAATTTTCATCGCTTTTCTTAATATATTGACTTTCTTGAAATCTCTTTACAATTTATTGTAAGGTAAAAATTCCTATCAAAGCATATCTAAAAATGCACTCCATGTAGGTATCTAATATACCGAATCTTATACAATCTATATTATTTATTACTACTAAATTAATACTACTACTATTCACTTTATATTGCTATTTCATGACATCAAACTGTAATGTCAGATTGGCCGAGCGGTTAGCAACGTAGGATACCGTCCCGAAGATCCATGTTCATATCCAGCAAGATCCGGATAAAATAAAAATTTGTTAAGTTCTAAAGATTCTACTTCTAATCATTGTTGTGACTGATCTAGATCAATTGATCTAGATCACTGATCTAGCTCAATTTACGTGATCTTTGATCTGATCTAGATCATCTTATTTTTAAGGATCTTGAAGTTGATCTAGATCAAATAAATATGATCTATGATCTAAAAATAAGATCATATTTTCAGATTTTTTTCTACGCTATATGCAAGTTAAAGCATGAAATTGAAAATTTAAAAGAGTAAGAGTTTAATATTTTTAATGTTTTAATTTTAAACTATAGATTAAATCGCTTGAATATTTCGTATTTTTTCCTTTTTTGTGTGTAATGTAATACAACAATTAAATATTTTGTCTAATATTGATCTTTTTACGATCTAAAGAAAAAAAGATCACTAATTATTGATCTGATCTAAAAAAAAGATCCTATCATAAAAATTGATCTATGATCTGATCTAGATCATATTATACGAGAAGATCTTGATCTAGATCCATTTTAAAATGATCTGTCACAACACTGCTTCTAATACAAACCAAATACAAACGAAGAAAGTTAAATTAAAAATCTATTAAAAATAACAAATAAACCAGTATTTTATATTTTTAAATTAAATTGCAAAAATCGTCATATTTTCATTAGATTAAGACGTCAAAGACCTCATCTTCATATGTCAACTTGATGTCGATTAAAGACGTTAAACAGATACTCGCTGAGACGTCGTCAAGACGATCAGAGACGAACTTTATGACGTCGATACAACATTATTTTTTGGTATTTGATGTTAATTGGGTAATATGACATGTATAGATTACGAAACAGAAAGAATTTTTTTAAATCGCAAAATTAATTTCCATGTTTCCCAGTCAAAAAATTTTCGTTGCCACTGCCACTGGGTGAAGTAATTATTGTGTCATTAAAATTAATTAAATTTTGTTTGTTTATTTTACTAGTTTACTATGTAATTTAAGATGTTGATTACCTACTACTAATATTGTTTGTGTTTGTGGAAAACGAATCCAGTGCAGTATGACAGAAATGCTGCAGATAAACTACCCTTAATTTTTCGAATTAAAAAAATTCTTTCTGTTTCGTAATCTACACATATCATACTACTTACCCTTAACTTTATGACATTAACTTCAAAACCACCCTGTATATAGGTACATATCACAGATTTGCAAAATAGAATGGAGATGGAGTGAGACCGCTATTAAGATATTAAAATTTGACATTTTCTTTTTTGGTTTAGACTAAAAGTTTGTGTTACTTTTGTACTTTTTAAGTGTTATGTAGGTATTCCTACTTATTTTCCTATTAGTCCAGTAGCCTTGTCATGGATATAATGGGCCTAAGTTGCATCAAGTGGTGGTAGTAGTTTTCTATTTTTTTTCTTGTATAGGATGTGACTGAGATGCAAAATCCAAGTTTTCGACCTCGGAACCCTCCGGAACACTTTTGAATATCTCAAAAACTGCTAAATTTTTGCACTTTTTTCGGTTTCTTACCATTTTGACTATGAAGGAGCACGATTTCGACAAAAACCATTCTATACATTTTTAAACTAGATTAAATCGGTAGTCCTAATAGTTTCCGAGATACAGCTTTTCAAAGTTTGGCAAAATATACAGATTTGAAACACCAACCGTTTCTCTCTACAAAAATTTTACTATATTCTCTCGCGGAAGAATTTTAAATTTCAGCTCAAGAAAAACCATTGAAAATTTTTTGACAGAATGTATCTTATAGAAAAAAGTACGAGGAATTCAGTGCTGCAAACCGGAAGTCAATATCATTATTCGTTCAGATATTATAGTTAATTAAACACAATAAACAAAATTTTTACTATATTCTCTCGGGGAAAAACTTTTAATTTCAGCTCAACCAAGGCCACTGAAATTTTTTGGCACAATGTATCTTATAGAAAAAAATCCGAGGAATTCAATCCTGCAAACCGGAAGTTTCTATCATTATTCGTTCAGATATTATAGTTGATTAAAAACAATGAACAAAAGAGTAAACAAAAATTTTACTATATTCTCTCGGGGAAAAACTTTTAATTTCAGCTCAACCAAGACCACTGAAAATTTTTGACACAATGTATCTTATAGAAAAAAGTACGAGGAATTCAGTGCTGCAAACCGGAAGTCAATATCATTATTCGTTCAGATATTATAGTTAGTTTTTCCCCGAGAGAATATAGTAAAATTTTTGTTTATTCTTTTGTATATTGTGTTTAATTAACTATAATATCTGAACGAATAATGATATTGACTTCCGGTTTGCAGCACTGAATTCCTCGTACTTTTTTCTATAAGATACATTCTGTCAAAAAAATTCAGTGGCCTTGGTTGAGCTGAAATTTAAAGTTTTTCCCCGAGAGAATATAGTAAAAATTTTGTTTATTCTTTTGTTTATTGTGTTTAATTAACTATAATATCTGAACGAATAATGATATTGACTTCCGGTTTGCAGCACTGAATTCCTCGTACTTTTTTCTATAAGATACATTCTGTCAAAAATTTTCAATGGTCTTCCTTGAGCTGAAATTTAAAGTTCTTCCGCGAGAGAATATAGTAAAATTTTTGTAGAAGAGAAACGGTTGGTGTTTCAAATCTGTATATTTTGCCAAACTTTGAAAAGCTGTATCTCGGAAACTATTAGGGCTACCGAGCCCATTCTGGTTTTAGATTGTAGACAATTTAATCTAGTTTAAAAATGTATAGAATGGTTTTTGTCGAAATCGTGCTCCTTCATAGTCAAAATGGTAAGAATCCGAAAAAAGTGCAAAAATTTAGCAGTTTTTCAGATATTCAAAAGTGTTCCGGAAGGTTGCCGAGGTCGAAAACTTGGATTTTGCATCTCAGTCACATCCTATACAAGAAAAATAATAGAAACCTACTACCACCACTTGATGCAACTTACGATGTACTAGGTTACTGGACTATATGAATTTATTAAAAACTTTTATTATTATATTAGATAATTAATTAATTTGAGACCAAAAACAAAAATAAATATCATGATGTTGATATATGAGATTAATGTGTCAACACAACACTACACATCTTGCCGGGTTTATTGCCGATATACTACCAACTTACAAAGAATATACGGCAATGTAATAAACTAAATAAATGCGTGAAATTCTGTTAAAAAATCTGCCGCACATCTATTTATTAACAATTTTCTGAAAGATTACCTTTAAAAACCTTACTGATTGACTAAAAGTTTTACTACATTTAGTGATACTGTAAGTAAATTATTACTTATAAAAGAGGCGATAAGACATATACATCTACAATGAGATCTTGCTCTATTTAATTAGCAATAATAATTATAATTACATTCACATGTCATTAATTAATTTGAAACCAGAAAATAAAAATATTTGTGTACCTAACCTTCGTCAATCCAACGTCATATTAAAAATGCCCCAAATCCAAACCATAATACTGAATTAATCGTAATCCCGCAGCTTATTGAATTTAAATATTTATGTAATATGTCCGTGCGTTAAATGTACACACATAATGGACTGCTGTACGTGTATCTACAATTCAAAAATGCATTCATTATTCAGCAGGATTAAAAAGTTTTAATGGTCACATCATTTTCATTTTGTTTTATTTTTTAACAAATCATTCCATAAATATACTGTGAAAATAGGTAATAGGTACCTATCGTACATACATTCGTACAATCATACATAAATACAGGGTGTAACCCAACCTGTGTAACAAAATTTAAAGGTGTACTATCAATCAAAAAGAATTTTGTTGAAATTTGCAAATTAAAAAATGGGTCCAAGCAAATGAGACCTTCTGTAAGTACCTACGAATTTAATGTTTTCCAGTTTGTAAAATTATTATTACATTAATGTAATTATGATTAATTACGCTAATAAACACTGCATAAATATTGTTTAACTTTTTTGTATGTAAATATGCCAACCCAAAATGACATTCTTTTGCAAACCTCTGTAATTTCAATAAAATTCTTTTTGATTCATGATCAGTGCATCCAATACTATACACCCTTATATTTTGTTACAAAGGTTTAGTTTCATCGTGTATAATCCCTTTTACCCAAGAGTTGTAGGGTGTGGCACCCTCACAAATCGCGAGTCATAGGAAGCCATCATCCATCATAATTACATTCAAGATTGTTAGTCGAGAATATACCACAGGAGAGATTATTGTGCATTTGTAGATTTGTATCTGGATTGGATTTGAACCTTTGTTGACAGAACCACATATGGTCATGATATACACCCGTGTTTCTAGTGATTCGAACAAAAATATTTCATTTTAGCATATAAATAATCTACCTTTGTTATTCTTATCTCAAAGTCAAATAATAATTATCATTTATTAATAATAAAATAGGTAGTTATTTATTATATAAGGGATAGAAGAACTAACAGATTTTAGCTCAAGGTGTGATGTTTATTGTCTCCCGACGCGCAGCGGCGGAGAGTTTCTATCACACCGAACGCCAAAATCTGTTATCTATCCTGTGTAGGTATAACACAAAAAATTTCTATAACTACTAAAATATTTTAAAAATTAGGTAAGTAAAATGAGCACAGCATCACATATTTTTCAAATGAATTTTAGAATAGTAGGTCGTTACTCGTTCTAATTTCTAATGTTATAGGTTATAGCATTTTTGTCAAGCGTGGATTGGTGACAAAACAATAACTTTTAATTACTCAAGGTATAGAACATAGAAGTACTTCTATCCCTAGAGATAAAATATGACGTTTCAGGAACTGAGAGCATTTACTTACTGAAAATTTCTTTCAATCAATAAAATATTTGTTTTTGTATCAAATAGTTCCTTTATTACCTGAAGAACTACACAAAATCTCAATTTCCCATATGTATTAGCAATTCTGTCGTCATATGTGACTTCATATCACCCTCCTTTGTATAAGTCCCCCATATAGAGGTCAGTGGCGTAGTCAACTCAGGGTCAAAGGGGCTGGGGGGAACGCAAGCAATGACAACCGCAGACGTCGACACATTCTTGTCCCGTAGGAAGCAACTTCCGCTCCGTTACACCGGTTGCTCGTCTAATAATTCAATTTAGCGTAAGATGGCGCCATTGGCATCGGCCATGTTTTGTCGCACGGAATAAACCCTCGACGCGCGTGCACGCCCTACGAATAAGGGGAGAGAAAAAAAACTGTAAGAAACAGAGATTAAAAATGGGGTTGTTGCGAATATTTCAAAAAACGTGTTTGTTTAATGAATTTATAGAACACTTTTTTCTTTTTTCCATTCATACCTTAACCAAATAACCTTGTTTTGTGATAATGATACCTATGTTATTTTGAAAAATTGCTAAAAAGGAATACAAGTAGGTACGTGAGTACGTAACTAATCTAGTATACGGCACTAATTTTCACTTAAATGTTGTTACAAATCGATTACCTATATTGTACTTTTACACTTGATTAATTTTCTAGATAGATTTAATTTCAATTATAATATGCATAATATTTTTTAACCTTTTTTGGTATCAGGAACTCTATGCAATGCAAACTACCTTTATCGAACTCGATAATTTGTACCTACTTGATTTCGTTCACTAATTACATTAGAAAAATGCTTCAAATGAATATTGTAGAAAATGGAATTTCCATAAAAATTGATACCAACCTACCAAGCATTTTATTTTTTTAACATAAAAAATAATTAATAAATGGTTTATAGATTGATACAAATTTATTAATAAATGATTTATTTATTTGTAAATTAGTTATTTATATATTACGACGTTTCGCGAACGATGTGATGATAATCATTTACAGATAATTGTATTTATTTTATTTTGATGATACCAATTCAATTGCAAAATGGTGTAAATCACGGTCAAATATGGTGTAAATTCTGAAGTGCATTGATAGTTTAGTGGTTAGCCATGGGCTGTGTTTATATTCATTTACAAAACTGTAATAAAAATTTTAACCTATGCATGTTCAAATCAAATTCAAACTAAATATCGGGCAATAGAAAAATTCTGTCATTGACAGATAGGTACTGCAAATGATGCAACTTGTCCTCGGGCTAACGGCTATCATATTAATAATTGTGTTATTATATTATATTTGTATCTATTATTTTTTATCATTTGAGGTTTACCATAGGCGCATCAATTATGGCCATATTATGCCCACACACCAATTCTATTTAATTGTAATTAGACAATAGTATTCATTTATTATAAATACTTTTACTTGTTACTCACTTGTAAACGTCATTTAATCAATCCTTTCATTTCCTTTGAAAATGAAGTTAGTAGCTAATAATAACACAATTTTTGACAGAACAGTTGTACGTGAATGACAAAATTTTGTTATAATTTTTTATTATTTTTATTTTGATTTACAAATGAGTAACAAGTAAAATGTTGTGCAATACACGCAAGGTAACTGTTTTACTGCTTCAAAGAGGTGACAGGCTCGCCGGTCATTTCCTCCTTTAAAGCAGTAATCAGTAAAAACTGTTTTACCTTGCTAGTAATGTAATATACTATTTCAAAACTATTCTATTTCCTATCGGTATCTATATCGGTAAGTCGGCACTTATCGACCAGGAAGCATAACCAGGCGCGGATCCAGGAGGGGGTCATGCCCGTCCCTCCAAGATTATTGAAAAAAAAATTCAATTACAAAAGAGAAACGTAAAATATAAAATTATATGTCTATTATAATTATTAATTGTAAAAAATCTAAATTATTGATTAAATAATATTGAAAAGACTGGAATTTTTTATTTAAATATAATAATATGCATTGGGCTGAAAAAAAATTTGCACCTGAAATAAGAAAAACCATCAAACTTCACATTCCTTCAAAAAGTGTAATTTTTAATTATAAGGCATTTGACCTTCAATGAAAAAACAATTGTCTGCAGCGCATTTTTTCCCTATCCATTTATAAGTTTCCTTCAAGTTTGATCCCCCCTTCCAAAACAAAAGTCTGGATCCGCGTCTGAGCATTGTACCTATATAAAGTATCCAGAACGGTAAAGCCTGTTTACCGATGGAAGACTTTTCTGCTTGCTCAGCTTTAACTTTTAGTAAAATAAGAAGCCTTGCAGCGGGGTTACAGAAAAACTGATTTATTTCGTGAGTTTCTGTAACTTCTTATAAATTTCAATATAATAAAAGAATGGCGGGTCGGATTTGGCATTCACAAGATTCATAAATAGTTAAAAGCCAAAAATTTAAATCCATGATTTTTAAAAATTAGAAATAGATTATTTTATTGGTCCGATAATATGACAACTTTAGCTTCAATAAAAAAGAGGTGATTACCCCCACAATCAATTAACCAAATTTACCTTACAATTTAAAATAATGATAGTGTACTTTGCGATAATATTATACGCTAACATCTTTATTTCAAGTAGCGTGAATGTGAATCTATCATTCCGCGTTTCTCGAAGACAGAGACCTTACACAAGGAGGCAGGCACGTTCACAATGTCGCATTTAGCGCGCAATTACCGACTAAATACACGGAAATGGCGTCGTTGTCAGTTGTGTCGTTACACTGTTGCCGATATTGCCACGTGTCGTTATTTTCCGCACGACAACTTTGAGAGCTGATTGTCTCTCTTTGTCTTACGAGAATAGGTGGAGGAAATTCTTTCGGTGGAGAGGTTTCAGGCAATTGTTTGCAATGCAGGCGCAATTAGTGTGCATTTCATTTAATGGTGGTACGGTTCATATAAATGGCAACGATTTAAATAAATATCAAACATTTTAATTATATTTATATATTTAATTAATTTTAAATAAAGAGAAATAGAGAATAGTGTTTTATTCTCGGACATTAAAAATAATACCTTAAAAGAAATATTGTGTAGAAGTATATTAAACTTGAAATAATTTTAGCTTGTTGAAAAAACTGGTTGCAGGCGGGGCTCCACAAAATATTTCTTCTCTAAAATTTATAAAAATATCTTAAGAGGAATGCCCACCCCTACAAAATTAAGCAAAATATGTTCTCGTTGAGCCCATGAAATTGACTTTAATTTTGGTCCGATTTGTTTGCTCTTTTTTTAAATTTAAAGATAAAAGATGTCTCTAGGTCTGTCTACTGCCATTTTTTTAATTTAAATTTTTACATGTATTTTTTAAGCACCAAAGTTAGTAAAATTTTAAGAACTTTGAAGATAAAATATTAAAAAACTAAAGTAAAAATTAAAAAAGTGACACTAAGCGGACATAGCCTAGACTTTAATCTTTCATTTAAAAAAAAAATTGTTTAAAAATATTTAAAATTAGTGGTAATTTCATGTGCCCAACGAAACCCATTTTGTAGTAGAAAATGGCTAAATACGGTTCATTCATCGAATCAACCGATGTCGTCACAATGGGTAACAATGGTTTGTGACGACATCGCTTCATTCGTTAAATGGATCTTCAAAACTAGTGGGGATTCCTCTTAAGGTGTACCTACGTCGAGTAAATGCCACACCACCGAAAACCACAGCGTATAAAAACCATACCGCCTAATAACCACACGCCCGAAAAACCACAGCGTATAAAAGTTGGTATTGATTTTATTTGTAATTTTTAATTACATCAACATGCCCCGGAGTCCCCACAATCTTAAATCCGGCCCTGTTTACCTACCTATATTTGATTTCACATTCGTATTATTATATTATATTCACAAAAGAACAGTTTGGGTATCACTGATTTACCAATCTAAAATTTAATAATATTCTAAGCACAATTTTCTTATAGAGGAATAAACTAAACCTGTTGAAACCTTGTTTGCGCTGAACTATTCCCCGATGTTTGATCAGTTCAGTTCACCGCGGTTTGCCATCTGCTTGTACCAATGTTTGTAAGAAAACATTATTCATTTTGTGTGTATATTTTGATGTAGTTCAATGTAGAAATGTCTATAAATTACGCGTAATTGAACTTTTTAAATTGTGTAGGTAGTGTAGTGTAGTAGTGTAGGTAGTGTAGTGTAGTAGTGTAGGTAGTGTAGTGTAGTCATAAGGAATTTAAAGACATTTGGGGCATAAGGATTAAGGATGCACCATCGTCAGAGTACACCAAAGGTTAGCATTTTGATTTACCTAAAATTGAGACTCCTAAGCACAGAATTTATTTGGCACCCATTTTAAAATAACGAAAATACATAAGTTAAAAATCAACTTTTGTTAGTTTCTATTAGGTATATATTTTAAATTATACCGAGAATATAGCATAAAGTAAATAAACTCCAAGTGAATATGAATAGGTAAAATGAAATGAAAATTAACCTATATTAATCTACATCCTACAAAATATAATGTATGGAAAAAAATCTATAACAAAAACAAAAATAGTTAAATAAATATTAAGAATTTATCAAAATTTCAATTCAATTTTATTTTTATATTTGCACTCTTCGAACTTTCGCAGCAGCAACTTTATTTAAAGATTTAAAGGTTCCGGGTTCAAGTCCCGGCTCAGTCTGAGAGATTTTTCAAAATTTCTTTAAAAACTTTATTTAAAGTCCGGATACCTAGTAAATTTTTGAAGCAAATTCATGATCAATACAACAATATTTAGTTTAATACATTCAGACGATCTTTTATAATATTATACTTCTTTTTTCATATTTAATATGTTCCAATTTTTAAAATGATCATTTCCCTTCAACTTACTAAATCTAGACAATACGAAGATAAAATATAATGCGCGAAAGATGACTATAAGTTAGAGCGGCGTATTGTAATAATATAGAGTGAACTCCGCTGTTGGGAATAAAAATGTTGTTAACCGACCCCTGCATGGATGAAGTTTGCGCTTTACGCTGTAAATCCGTTGCCTACACATCATATTTAGATTTTTCAGATTATTCTAAAATATTTCCTCTGAATTATACATCATAAATAAGGAAATAAAATTTAAAAGTTAAAAATATAATTTAATTTTTGTTTGTTGACGCTGGGGGCCAATTGGGTAATACGACACTGCCTAAAATATTGACGCACCTTAAGATAGCAGAACCCATTGGGCAGAATCACTTCAAACCATATGGAAATTTAAAGGCTAATTAACTTACGTAATGCCGAATTTGATGCTCTATATTTAATTATTTAAAATATATTGCCAACTTTTATAATGGCAAACAAGACTTATTCTTAAATACAAAATTGTTTTTATTTTTGAATATAGTCTCAAAAAATCTGACGTGGACACCACATGACTTCCTTGTACGCCTTGTGTGTTCATACTTTTCTTAATAACTAAAATGTAGAATAATATAAAAAATTCTTTTAACTTATTATACTAGTATACTCATAAATATATTTTAGTCATTTTATTTAAACTGCAGAAGAAGATATAAAGCATATTTTACTATTGTCACTGTCATGTCATAATCATTTAAATTTTACGTAGTAACAAATGTTAATCGATCATGGACTACAAGATACCGAAATACTAAATTATAAATATATACTTTAATTATTCCTAAATGATACCAGATACAAAAATATTTATAAAATACCGATTGTAGGTAATCACATAATCTTTCATTTAAAATTTAAAAAATTGTCTTAAATTAAATATTTATCGAAATATTTGAAAAAAGTACTACTTCCGGTTTGTAGATTGAAACCAAAAATAGGAGGTGCACAACTAGATGCTATAACAGTCCTAAATACAAAATTTCAATTTTCTACATCTAACCGTATTTGAGTTATGCGACACACATACGTCCGTACATACATACGTACGTACGCACGCACGTACGTACAGACGTTACGACGAAACTAGTCATAATGGATTCAGAAAAGGTCAAAACGGATATTTCCATCAAAATCTGAAAACCGAAATTTTTTGCGATTACAATACTTCCTTATTACTCCGTACAAGGAAGTAAAAAGGAAGACGCCATTGCCTCCATGGTCACCCCCTTGGATCAGCCCCTGCTAACCAGCATTTCTCTATATACGAAATCCGCTTGAAGTAATGTAAGGCAAACAAAAAGTCTGTCATGCCATCACTAATTAATTTTGTAACGCAATTAATTATGACAAAATATACTATCTAAACTATATTTGTCATATTTGAAATAAAAATTTAAATTTAAAACAGTTATTTAAATGTTCGGTACCACATGATAAACATGTGACTTATTATTTGATTAAAATTTTAAAACGTCAAAGGAAAGAATCTTGTAGCAATGGAAAAGGAAAAAAATTCTATTATATAGTTTTTATTACCTACCTATGTGTATTTTTTAAGTCGAAGTTTTAGTCTAAGTTGAGACTTTCATCCCGACAAATGAAATTAACATAATATTGCCTATTTTCTTTGTTTGTCATTTTAAATTAAAATCAAATAAGTCTCATGTTTGTCATGTGGTACCGTACCGTACATTTACAAGACCTGTTGTTACTTTACATTGTGAAAATATTATATAATTTCATTATTTTCCTGATGAAGATATTAATTTGCACCGGAACGTCAGCTTGATGACAAAATACACATTAATTAATGCAACATTAATAACAAACACAAATTTAACAACTACGTCTTATGGAAGACATGTGAAAATTAATCATTTTATTTTGAATGCAAATATGGACACAAGTTTGTATAGTAACAGTGACAAATATTTTATAAAAAATCTGATATGGCCAGCACGAGACCTCCCGCCATACCCTAAATTTTTAACTATAGTTGTATTCACAAAAATAGTAAAATGCATAACTACTGGCTAGGCATATTAGGATTCTCAGAAGAAAGTTTTGATATAGTTTTGATTTTTTCACCCTTTATGTTTTTTGGGTCACTGAACACGAATTTGAAGTTTGCGGGCAAAAATTTTGCCCGGAACTTTGTTTTTTTGGCACTTTTTGACCAAATTTTGGCACTTTTTTCAGCTTTTGGCCTATATCTCAAAAAGGAAGCGTTTTTTCGACAAGACCATTCTATACAAAATTAAAGTAGACAAAATTTCCTACATTTGTCATATATAAGGTTTTTTTCCAAGACTAACCGTTTCACCGCTTGATTGCGCCCAAAAGGGGCCATATTTCCATATCTAGTGAAATTAAAGAAATTTTAGTATTTTAAAATTTTTGTGTGTTTAATCACGTCTAATTTCTAAACGGATAAAGATATTGACTTCCGGTTTGCGGCGTTGGATTCCTTAGTAAAGTTTACGTTAGATACATTATATTAAATTTTGTATGAGGCCTTTGATAACCCAAAATTTAGTTATTACCTTCAAGTGAAAATTGCAAAATTTCTGAATTTTAAATATTTTTGTGTTTAATCAACCCTACTATCTGAGCGGATAAAGATATTGACTTCCGGTTTGCGGCGTTGGATTCCTTAGTAAATTTTACGTTAGATACATTATATTAATTTTTTTATAAGGCCTTTGATAACCCAAAATTTAATTATTACCTTCAAATGAAAATTGCAAAATTTCAGAATTTTAAATATTTTTTGTGTTTAATCAACTCTACTTTCTGAACGGATAAAGATATTGACTTCCGGTTTGCGGACCTTTAATAAGCCGAAATTTAATCATTTTCTCTAAGAGAAAATAATTAAATTTCAGATTATTAAAGACCTCTAAAAATAGTACAATGTATCTTACATAAAATTGTCCAAGGAAGCCAATGCTGCAAACTGGAAGTCGATATCTTTATCCGTTCAGAAAGTAGAGTTGATTAAACACAAAAAATATTTAAAATTCTGAAATTTTGCAATTTTTACTTGAAGGTAATAACTAAATTTTGGGTTATCAAAGGCCTCATACAAAATTTAATATAATGTATCTAACGTAAACTTTACTAAGGAATCCAACGCCGCAAACCGGAAGTCAATATCTTTATCCGTTTAGAAATTAGACGTGATTAAACACACACAAAATTTAAAATACTAAAATTTCTTTAATTTCACTAGATATAGAAATATGGCCCCTTTTCGGCGCGCTCAAGCGCCGAAACGGTTAGTCTTGGAAAAAAACCTTATATTTGACAAATGTAGGAAATTTTGTCTACTTTAATTTTGTATAGAGTGGTCTTGTCGAAAAAACGCTTCCTTTCTGAGATATAAGCCAAAAACTGAAAAAAGTGCCGAAATTTGGTCAAAAAGTGCCCAAAAAACAAAGTTCCGGACAAAATTTTTGCCAAACTGTAAATTAATACTTTAATTTGTAACTAGTACCATATTACACAGAAAATTATTATGAAATATACTTAAGTAACAGATAACATAAGTACATTAATTATAGATACGTAATTGAAAAGATAGCAATTTTTATGGTATATTTAAATATTCGTATTCTAATTTCAAGCAATTCCAAACTTTTACCAATTATTTATTACTCAAAAAAGAAACTATACAAATATGTTGCACTCATCACGACATCAGTTTCCTTCAAATAAAAACTGCGGTCATTTCTATAATCCTTATTGTCCCCCAAACAAAGAAATCTCCTAGTATTAATTTCCAAGGGACATCTACGTCCATCTGATTGCGCAGTGATAACAGCAGCTGAATAAAAAATTATATTTCATCCGGAAGATCGATGCGCCACCAATTCATCTTCCTATCTTCGTTCTTCCGTTGGCAAAGAGAGAACGACGGCGGAGACATCTCTCCACTGAGTTGGAATTACGCGCATTCACTGCATAGTTGTATGATCGGCGGGAGGAAGGGTTAGAGGTCTCGGGCTCTTGGACAGTGACCAAGACTTGTTTTCTCGAACGAGTGAATAAATAAACGAACTCTGAAGGAAAGTTTTGTTAAGGGACAGGGCGAAAGGATATGCAGTTCGACAAGGAGTGATTCGGACGGAATTATTAATCGGATATTTTCTCACATTTAAAAATATACTGGGTGTCCCAATAAATGGTACGCTCAAAATAACTTTTTTATTAATAAAGCAATCGTAACCAAATTTTATATGGGTAAACCAGCCATAAAGAGACATCAAAATATATATTATTTACAAAAATATCACTTCCGGTTAAACCGAAAATAACTTTAATATTTTTATTTAAAATGGAACACCTTATATTTTTACATATTTCAATTCTACATATAATTCTGAATCCAATGATGTATCACAAATCTAGATTCCATGCAAAATGTCTCACGAAAAAAAAAACTATAAAGGTTTAAGTTTTAATGATATACAAAAAAAATTAAAAAATTATAGAAGATGTTAATTTATTCATATAAAATTTCATAACGATTGCTTTATTAATTAAAAAAAGTTATTTCTAGGTACCTTTTATCTAATTTAAGATAGGAAATCCGTCGATCATACACGTGCGTGATTTTGGTGTGAGAGCAGGCCGAAGAAGACAAATAATGAGAAATAATTCATTAAAAATCGTAGATTTGAATGTAAATTACAAATCATAGATACCCATTGAAATAAGTAAGATTATTGAATTTAAACTTTACACTGAAATACAGTAGTATGACTATGACGTCAAAAATAAAAATTTTCTTGACACTAGAACCTTTTACGTGCGATTTTTTTAACAATTTAAACGGTTATAGTTTTTAATTTTTTTAGAAATACCTCCAATATTAAAAAATAACATTATTCCTTTTCCAAACATGTGTTGGGTTGTTACGATATAATATTTCCAAATCGTTTAGTAAAACTACTGCTATCCTCCATATACACAATGCATTTTAGCGCGTTTTAGTGTCAACTTTAAACTTAATTACCTTCGTTATTTCAACGGGTACCTATGAATTTTAATTTTTATCCAAATTCTACGATTTCTAATGAATGTTGTACATTAATGTGGGTCATATTTTGGGTTGTGACCTCCCATGAATTTACTACCTTGTGTGGCAGTTTCCCCAGGGAACACGACAAGGGAGATTTTGTGCATTGTGCAATTTATCTGGAATGCGTGCTATCTAATTTGAATTGAATCTGAGTTGTCTGAACCACAATAATCGGTTACATAACGCATTCGGATATCCGCTTTTAGGTTAATAGTTATTATCGACGACCATATTTGTAAGTAAGCCATTATAGAAACAATTTGCAAGAATAGTAAATTCTTAGTTACTGTTCCCAAGGATTTACTGTACACCAGTTATGTAATATATTATTACGTTACTGCCCCCCAAGACATTTTTCTTTTTTTAAAACTATATTATATTCGTAGATAAAATGTAATACACAACTCGAATTGTAATGCAATTACAATTCGTGTTATATAAATATACTATTTTATAGGTATGTATTCACAGCTGGTAGCTCTGGTAATGATATAAAGTAATTCATTTCAAAGAAAGGGAACAATGAATGATACAACATAATACTTATACCCATTTTTCAAGTCTAAAATTGCAAGAAGTTTTTCAAATTATTAATAGAGAGAGAGATAAACATTAGATTAGGTTAAGTATTTTTCAATCTTAATATGTAAGTAACATAATCTAAAATTACAAAAAAATAATTAAGTAGTTTCCTAAACCTAATCGTTGAATTCATAATAGATAGAGTACCATAACTTGAAAAGAGAAAAATTTTCAGATTAATTCGTTACTCATTTTACGAATAAGGAAGATTATAATAAATTAGTTTGATTTTACTAAACATTCGTTCTATAAGATTAATTTATCATACTTGATTTTTGATACCATAAATGCGTCATCTTAAATTTTTTATTTCATCCTGTGTCAAATTCAAATACTTTACGTCAACAGTTTGAATCCGGGAAAACGCAAATAACGGCCTTTGTCCGGTAAAGTGTTGGAATAGAAATTAATCAACGCAATAACAATTAAACAATCGCCAAATTGCAGTTGTTAATTATGTTTCGAAAATGTTACTAGATTTGGAGCATTAGGTAAATTATTTTGAAATTAATATTACTGTTTCTTTAAAACAGAATTTGACACAGGATGAAATAAAATACATAACGACATTCGTCCGTGAATTCTTTTAACAATACTCGTTTCGAGTTTCAAGACTCGGCTCCTTCGTCGCCTCGTCTTCAAACGTCTCACTCGTACTGTTAAATATGAATTCCCGGACTTTAATTACTATTATTGGTGGTTTACCTTTTTATTCTAAAATTTAATAAAGTGACAAAACATCGTTCTAGTATTTAATATTACACATTGGTGAATTACATATTTTATTATTTATGTTTATATATTTTATTTGTGCTGCAAATTATATTAACTAAAAAAAATTTATATTATAAACTTAGTAGTGTACCTTAGATCTACGTGGAAGTAATAGAAACTAAAGCACTTCACTTCGGTTTCTAATCCTAACAAATTTCTTGCTGTTCACATTCATCATTCTCTGGTTTCCAGTTAATGTCTTCTCTTCTTTCTTAGGTTTTTTAAAACTTTTTACTCTGAATCAGCTGTTTTGTAATGTTGCAATCACAGTAGTAATTGAGATATTGAGAAGTTTTTATACGTTTTTCTAAATCTATGTTGTCCAAACAGTTGCAAATGTTGCAAATTTAGTTTCTTACTTCACGACATGCGGAAAAAACACAATTTTCTTCTCGCGAAATAGTGAGGAAAGTAGGTTTTCCCTTAGGTTTTCCCTCTCTACCTACTTACTGTAAACTATTATTATGTTTTATACTTTATTTTTCTACTATTTCACGATTTTACAACGTGAATTTAATTTGGCATATTGGCTGCATTTCGTTGTTTTCAAATGTCATTCTGACAGATGGCAGTTATAACCTAACTTCGAGTTATGTGTTTCTTCTACATTTAGAATGTTTTTAAATATGTCGTGAAAAAAATGTTGTTGCGAGAGGAAAGCTCTTTTTCCACTCTTGCTCGATTGCCTCACTCGCTTCGCTCGTGACACAAACTTCGAGCTCGAGTGGGAAAAAGAAGCGCTTTCCTCTCTAGTTGGACAAATAACTATTGATGATCTGTGTTGGCGACTTGTAATGTACAGTAGAAATCTTTATATCACTATATCATTTGAATAAAAACTATTGCATCTTTCTCAGTTTTGTCAATTAATAGGAAGGAATCAACTGCTACATTTAAATTAAGTACCTACCTACTTAAATGCTTGATAAAACTTTAATCTTAATATAATACCAATTATAATTTTTGTTGATTTTTGTAGTAAACGGTGTCAAGATTTTATTTTTAGTGTCTTATTAAGACTGGACGAATCGAAGAATATATTTCTTTGCCTTCTAGGGCAGTTTATGGTTCCGTCTTTCTGCTGTGCGTAAACACAATTACCAAATTTCGCGCCGCGCCGAATTTTCGAGATTTGGACGATTTATTTTGTTGTAGATTTGTGGGGAAAAATAAAAAGTTAGATTTGGAATATGGACAACAAACGAACGAACGAAGGGTTTAGCTATAACTTCTCTGTGTGGGAAAGTGTTATTGTAATTCTTTTCGAGGTTTTGATTTATTACGAAAATTTTATACAACTACTGGAATTCGGAATGTGGGGAATTTTTTCCTCTTACTTATCGATTGCTTTCAAAGCGCAAAGTTTTATTTTTTATTGGGACATTCCTTTTTTATTTTATACAGGTAGTGATCGAAGCAGGCACTTTATCTGCGAGAAGGTTGCCTTCCAATCTATTAATTTTAATGTTTTACTATAAAAATATCATTGGCAACTCTTTATATATAGTAAAATGTTCCGGTTTTGTATTTTCATAGTCAGTAACAAAATGGTAAATTTAATTCTTATTACCATCCACTGTTCTCAGTTTTAAAGTGTCAAAATACTTCTATAATAGCTCAGTACCTACTGAAAATGCAAGATTCCACTATTTTTGTGCGTATATCCTTTGTATGTAAGTTAAAAATAAAATATTAGAAAAAATAATATATACAAAAATACAAATCTATTGCACATCTTTTTATATAATTTGGGTATGGCAGCCTTACATATTGCGAGTCATTGGAGAGATTTTTGTGCAATTAAACTGGAATGTGTACCTGACTGGATTAATTAAAATGGGAATTATTTGTTGTCTCTATTGAACAGTAACACATTTTTGGAAAAGCTTTTAACAGGATGCCATATTAAAGTAGTAAATCAAAAGTTAAATAGCACCATGTCTACAGTAAATAATAAATGGGGTAATTACCGTGAACACTTTTTTTCAATCACTCTGTCCTGTAATAGTTGTTTACGTAGGCCGAAAGAAAATAATTACGCTTGCGGCCGAAGTTTGAGGCCCGACAGCGGAGGGCCTTTATTCGTCCAAGGATGTAATCTGCCTTTCGGCCTGAGGTACGTACAACGTTTTACGCAAAACTTTATAAAAATACTTGTGAATTTCTCGTGATTATTTTTTAAAAACAAGGAAAAATACTTTACTTTACCGCCCAAGGGCGTATACACAAGGTTGGTATTTCGTTTTAAACAAACGTTTAAAACTTGTTTAAAACACGTTGAAATGTTTTAAACATTATTAATATTTTTTCCTTAATAAAACAAACAAACAACAAAGTTCCAATTGCTAATAATTGTGTATATATATACACATAATGCGTAATGATGCATATTTCAGAACTCCTTGCCGTTTAAAATACTGATATTTTGTTTAAATTTTTTTTGTAAATCAGTAATAAACTCGTTTTATACAAATAAAACAGTTTTAAACAAAAAATATCCGTTTTTTGTTTAAAATAAAAAAACATGTTTTTTGCCAACCCTGAAGCAAAAGTTTCTGCCATGGTAACCAAGTTGTAAACAAATAATTTTGATACAGTGGTGCATAAAAAATATTGCCAGCGCAATTTCTAAAATAATAATACCAAGGTCAAGTACTTAACACAACATTCAACCGTCTGTGAACATTCCTAAATACAGTTTTAATTGGCAAACCGGAAACTCCCCTCGAAATGAATAGAGCTAAATTACGAGCACGTTAAATTGCAACATTGACGATAATCACCTGCAAGTGGGTTTTAAGTTGGCAGCAGTGCATTCAAGGTTGTTCATCCCTTAAAATCCTCGGGGTAAAATTACTGATACATCTAACACTTGCCAAAGTACCGAAGTATTCCACTTAGGCGCTCACGCGTCTGGCATGTCAAAGTTTAACAAAGACCGCTCAGCATGAAGTGAGCATTTTAGATTTACCTGAGAGTGCGACCAAAGAGAGAGTAAATTTAGTTGAGATGTTGGGAACGATAGTTGGAAAACTGATTTTACAATGAGAAATTTGTGAAATTCACTCTACAGTAGCGTCAATACCAGGGTTTGGTTTGCGGACTGCATTGGTAAACCGCATGGAAGATGTTGGATCCAAAATAATTTCCTTAATTTTTCGTCGTTCACATTTCATATGCACACGTAATATGCCATTCATGTCATAAATGGAAAACATAATATTATCTGAGAAATCAGAGTAGTCAAACTCAAATTATTGAAGTTGAAGGTACCTACCTAGTACCTACAAACTATTTAAATATTCACATATCAAAGTCCAACGAGTCATTATTTTTTGTGCATATTTTCTTGCAAGACAAGGAAGAACTCTCTCCCATCATAGTTCGCAGGAGCCAGTCCCTTATGTGTTGAAAGTATACGGCTTTCCCGTCCATAATTATTAGAGGTTACTGGTTCCAGCCGTCTCTACATCACTATTAATATTCAATTTTCATTTTCTTTTTTGGGCTTAGGTACTGGTAAATTTTTTGTCACAATAAAAACTACATGTCCTAAGTTTTAATATTTAATAAAAAAAAAATTATGCAAGTAGCCCATTTTGACACAAACAACAAAATTTATTTTATTTTATTTTTATACATTGAACATAAGAGCTAGTATTTATACCTACATATACCTAGATGAATGGAATTGAAACGTATAGCTATTCATTTAAAATAAGAATTATTTATGAATAACTAGACAGAAAAATAAAGAGGAATCTTCTGTTTTATACTATTTTTACTTTTTACAGATTGGCGCATTGACGTGGTGAGGCTTTAGCTGTATGAATATGAATTCAGTCTAAATTATTTCAGCTGGATGCATGTCTGGTTGAACACATAATTTTTTTTACAATCTATGTATTTTATATCTAACGTTTTTATTATTGTTTTCAATACGTCTTTGTGGTATTGTAATGCAAATGTATTATTTATTAGTTATTACCTCATACCACGGTATAATATTAGCGTAAGAATTTTGACGCCAAAAATGAAGTCAGTGTGCGAGGTTATTTTTTATTAATTTCACCAATAATTAAGCAAGAAACTAGTAAACTTTTATTTATTGATAAATGACTAATGAATTTTATTTTATATCTTGTTTTTAATGCTACAATGTACACGCGTCCGCTAAAGGCTAGATGATAGACCGCTAGGCTCACTAACCCTGCCTCTTCTATCTCTCTCTAGCAGCAATAGAGTAGTAGTAGTAGTAGTAGTAGTAGTAGCTACTAGAGAGAGATAGAATGGATGCATAAGCTGTACCTGTCTTATCTTATACCGTGCCTCAGATTAACTAACTATTATTGGTCTGAGGCTATTACGATTGCTGGATAAAAGCAATCTAACAGAAAGTCATTGAATAAAGACATGCCCTTTTATAATATAACAAAAATGTAAACTTTCATGGTTATTTTTTTTTAATTTACCGTACCACGGATAATTATTATAGAGACCGTCTTTTCACAAGATTCTGGATAGCATTAGTGTTGTTGCCAGATGAAAGAAACTGTGTAACAAGTTTCATCTTCTCTCATCTCGCCCTTATTTTATCTACCCTCGCGGCAACACTAGGAAACAAGATTACAACTACTAAGGTTTAGAACTGAAACTTATATATCAATTGCACTCAAATAAGATCTTTAACTATTCGTTTTAAAGTTACGTTCTCATTTAAGTACCTATCTGTAGCACAGTGCACAGTATTTAAACCAGGTAATTACATAAGCGTAGCCCGACGTAGCCAGAGGGGGTTGCGGAGGTTAACCCTACCCCCAAACAGTTATCTAAATGCTAAAATAAAACATATATTTTATTAATTTTTTAAAATTTATTATTTATTTTAATTTTTATAGGGTAAATAGGGTAAAATATTATGTAATTTAACAACTTAACTCTTAATGAAACAGCCATTGACTTTCAACCCTAACAAATTTTCGACTGCGGCGCTTTTTTTCTTTTTCACTACGGAACAGCGCCGTCTGGTACTATTTTTAAGACTACACCACTGACCCAAAGCCCCCCAAACAAAAATCGTGACTACGCTATTTCTGTTCATTTTATTTCAATATTATTATGTGATAAGCACCAAAGTATAAAAAACGCAACTTTGCTCAAAATCTCGAAGTATTGAAGTTGTAAATGTACCGCTCTAGGTGACACCAACCCCAGTAACGCCACTGTCTTTCTCTTTGCTCTCTCATTTTTAATTTCGAGTGAGCAGATTCCAGACTGTAAAATTTCCTGACTCCTAGCAAAAAGAAAACTAATATCACCCTTTTAATTCATGAGCTAGCTGTCATGCATATAATTAGCTAGAGGCAAATTGTAATAGGATGTTAACATGATTCACTAAGCACATTTATTAATTGCAGTTTCCTGTGACTATCCTGAACGCTTCAACTAGGGTAGAAATTTAATATTGCCCTTCTGACTTTTAATCATTAGACCTAATGAAATTAAGGGATAGAATCCAGTAATTATCAGGTAATACGAGAAAAAATCGATATCTTTAAAAGCCTTTAATTGGAGAACATCGAGGAGTCGGGTCCCTATTAGATTTCACCTTGCACGCAAAGTTCTAGTTCCGAAAAACTGAAATACATTATTTCCAGGGGCGGATGAGCCCACAGGGATACCGGGAAATTTCCCGGTGGGCTGGATGGATGTGGGCCGGTAGCGATTAACTGAAGACTTATATTAAAAATCTGACGTGGCCATCACACAACCTTCCGCCATATCTAGACTTTAAACAGAAATGTATACGTGCAATCCGGTGCCCATTTAAAATATACAAATAAAAATCTCAAATATTCAAACACAGAAATTTGCATCACCTGAATAAAAAGATTCATTCACAGGAAAACTCTGCTGTGTTGAAGCCATTCTCCGTTCAATTACTACATTTAATATCTTACTTAGGACTTATATAGCGCTAGTATGCCAACTTGTCACCCGTCTCACCTGTCAATATTTTTTACGCAGAAACAAAAATCAATCGATCATGGATTACAAGATATCAACGTTTTATTTGATAAATTTATTTTTTAAATTTTACTGCAGTTCTTTAATGCTACCAGATAAAGACAATTTTTTTATAATGTAAGTTGCAAATAACTTTTCCTCTTATTCTCATTACAAATAAATACTATATTTTTCCAAATTTATATACAATTTTGACAATTAACCTTTTCAATCTTTAAAAAATATCACTTCCGATGAGAATATTTGTACCAAAATCTAGGGAGCTCTTCCAATTTATATACAAATGTTAAATACCAAATATCAAAATTTTCGGGTAATTCGTATTTGAGTTATGCGACTAACAACCCTTGACCACACACACACACACACACACACACACACACACACACACACACACACACACACACACACACACACACACACACACACACACACACACACACACACACACACACACACACACACACACACACACACACACACACACACACACACACACACACACACACACACACACACACACACACACACACACACACACACACACACACACACACACACACACACACACACACACACACACACACACACACACACACACACACACACACACACACACACACACACACACACACACACACACACACACACACACACACACACACACACACACACACACACACACACACACACACACACACACACACACACACACACACACACACACACACACACACACACACACACACACACACACACACACACACACACACACACACACACACACACACACACACACACACACACACACACACACACACACACACACACACACACACACACACACACATACATACACACACACATACACACAGACATCATCGTGAAACTATCAAAAATGAGTTGTAAGGACCCTAATTCGTGCTCATCCACTAAAATTTCACCACCCGATTTTTTGCATGATTCCAATACCTTCCTTTACAGGTAAGCGGAAGGTAAAAACCTTGATTTTAAAATTGATAATGTTGACATAATAGATAAGTATAGCAGTTATTTTAATGCAATTGTTCAGAATAAATTAAGAATGGATTTGTAAATGCAACATTGTAAGTAACACAAAAAATTAATTTTTATGTAGCCCGCAAATGCCATTCTTGTTAGAACTATTTAAAAATTAATATATTTATTTTCATATTGTCAACTTTTTGTTGTAAGTTCATAATAACTAATTTATTTTCGTGTTGTTTTTCAGTTAATTAAATATTTATACATTTATTTGATGTTTATGATCTACAAATTAATAAGCACAGGTGAAGCCAGGGAGATTTGGTGTTAAACCCTCCCCACTGTTATCTAAATGCTAAAAGCCTTTGATCTGGAACCCAAAAATCTTTCCTTGCGGCGCTTTTTTCTTTTTCTCTATGCAATAGCGCCGCTATTCTATTTTAATAGAACTACACCATTGATAATATGAACCTCCTCCCCTCCCAAACAAAAATCCTAGTTACGCGTATGCAAATAAGTCTTAGGCCGCAATAGTTATTTGTATCACAAGGCCAGAAACTGACCTTTTGCAAGAGCGAGTATTTTTGACACGCCGAGCCACAGGCGAGGCTTGCAAATTACGAGCACTAGCATAGCAGTTTCTGGACGTGTAATACACAATATTTTATGTGCCGATTTCATTACAAAAATATAAAACAATTATACATAACTTAAAAAATTGTGCACTGAATACTTGCATTTGAGCTTAAAATATATTTATTTCAGTTTCTATTAACGATTTACGTTAATCTTGTTAATTCTTGTATAAAAAATATTCAACGCATAAAATTGACATCTGCTTGACAACTGTAGTAATGTCAAGATGCCAACCTCTAACTTCCGGTTGTTTGCCGACCTAGGCTGGCAACAAAGAGTTTCTGGCGGATTTTGAGATATGGAAAACTAGCGATGCCGACCGGAGGCATATACAAATTATTTTTCCGGGTCAGTTGATATAATAGCCCATCCGCCCCTGATTATTTCCACTTGAGAATGAAAATAATACAGAAGAATTAATAGGTAGGTACATTAGTTTAAATGAAACTGTACCTCTTAGATGACCAAAAATGTTATAAATCATCATTATCCAGAGACGGTAGTCTTCATACGTAGTTTAAAACCAGAAATTGATATAAATGTATAATGTACCTACCTAACTATTAATGTACGAGTACAGCCTGAACTACTGTAATATGAACAAATATATTAAAATGCTGTGTGATTTATGTAGGTTTTTATTTTGTTGTATAAATGAAAACAAAATTCAAGTATTCAGCTTTCTATTCATTTGTTTAGGTACAGTGTCTATATAATTCAGTGTATTTATATTTGAATTTAAATTTTAATTATAGTTCTAATAACGTGACGTAGTAATTTTAAATTGTAATGTCGTATTGGATTACACAACTAAATTGAATCGTTCAACATGTTTTTACAAGTTAGTCGCGTCAGTAGGTAGGTACTGCTTTGCTTCCATGCACTTGTAACTCTATAATATCCTTGCCAGTGAAACAATTTGGAGCAGGGAAATAAATTATTCCATTATCTATCAATTGGTTAGACGTTAGAGTCATTATATAGACCAACTAAAGTAACAAACCTTGGTTTAACGTCTTAGAATCTCACAAAAATGGGCGAGAACTTCAAGTATTTTTGCGTAAAATAGTATTTTTTCACGACAGTGAAGAATGTAAAAAGTGTTGCCACCACTGATATTTTATAATGAAATATTTTTAAAATTGTAAGTAAATTCCTTATTTTATTGAAAATTCTTATTCTTATTTAATAATAATATTGTAAATAAATATTTCACAATTATGTCTTATACTTTTTATTATTCTTCAATATTATTTCACAATTTAACAACTTTAATTTAATTTGGAATAGTGACTGCATTTCATTGTTTATAAACGTTATTTTGACAGATGAAAGTTAGTTCTTTTACCTAGATACACTTACAATGTTTTCAAATATGTCATGAAAATAATGTTGTGTCTATCACGAGGAGAAAGCTCTGTTTCCACTTCGAGCTAGAGTGTGAAAAAGAAACGTTTTCCTCTCTAGTCTAGTGGAACAAATAACTATTGTAAACAACTTTTACTCCCTAATTTATTAGATACTTTAAATTATTCCATTAATAAATAATTTCAGTAGGCACGTTAAGGGGCTCGTTTATCTTAAACGCAGCATAGTGTAATTCTAAAGTTGAAATTGATACCTACTTTACATGGTTACCTTATGACAGAAATTTATTTTTAAAACTTTAAAACGGCACCTCTGTGGATCCATCCTTTATCAATTAAATATTTATAGAAATATTATCTGGAAAATATAATAAACTGACAGTTTACTCTGAACGAAAACGTTTTTACTCTATTATTCAACTTCAACTAGGACGCGGCAAAGTACGAGTTTTGGGCGGGTTTCAGGCAGCAGTAGTAAGTAGAATAGAAATAGAAGTAAAATCAAGAGTATCTAGAAATTCGGAAAGAAAGTAGACGGGCCGCTTAATACGAATTATGAAGATTTTGGTTGACCACTTATAGAATACTCTTAGCGTAACACATGATACTAGATTCACTAAATAGTACCAAATGTGGATGAAATTTGTACGAATCGGAATGTATTTTTTACTAAAATATTTTTATTTGTGAGAGAAAATTGTATCCGTTAATTCTTAAAAATTACTTCCAGTGTCATGAGACTCTATGGTCCGTGAAACTTACTCGTAGTAACTAGTTCCTGACTTCTAGCAAAAAATACTTTTTCTTTTGGCTCGATTTTGTTTCCAGTTTTCGGAAAATTTGTGGAAGATTTATCGAAAAAGAGAAATTATTGCCGTGTCAAATAAAAGTAGCAATAGAAACTCGGATAAGAAAAACATAAAATAAATTTTATGCCCTTCTTTACGAGAGATTTTTATAATCAGTTTTTTCTTTTTCGCTTAAATAAATAATAGTTTTACGTTTCCAAATTGAAGTTTGAAAGTTCAATGACTTCTTGCAAGCAATTAAGAAGCTTCTCCGCAATCAATAGCAGCAATTCTAATGTCAATTTCTATGCAGAGTTCTAGAGTGTTCTTGGGTGGTATCTATGGAGATAATGCAGTGCTTTTGTTACAATTTCACCTAAGTGAGAATATTCTGTGCCAAGTACTGTTATCCAGAATTGTTGGCCTGAATTAAGGAACTATATGTGCTTGGCTAATTAACATAACAATTAGAAGTGAGATCGTTTGGCTCAAGCAAATACAAATGCAAGTAATTTTACCAGGTAGATTACAGAATACAGAATACGAGACATATGACATGCATATGCATATTACACAGTTAAGCTGAGATATTGTTACTGCATACGAGAATCCTTTAATGAAAATGCATACTTAACATTGTCTTTAATTATTAAAATAATTATGCCTTATAATAAGCAGTACCTATACACACAGAAAAATTTCTAATACTAAAAATAATGTGAACCTGTTGAGATATTTTTCCCACTGTTTTATTTTACAGTTTTATCGTAACATAAAAGAAAACGTGAAATCATATTTTAGTATACTTAAACTTTACAATCGAGAGTAGAGGTAGGCACGGATCGTGAAAAGCATGCTTAAATTTTAAAATAAATTATCCGAACAAAAATTAATAAACTCCAGCTTAATATGTACATTTTTTTTATATTGGATTCCTTAAGTTTTGATTTGAAACGATGGATATGATAAGTTTTGATATTCAGATGTATGTACGTATCTAAGATACTGCATTTGTGCAGTTTTGAAAGAATATTTAATACAGAAAATTTCAAAATGACATTTTTTATAATGCAAGGGATGATCCGTACTTAAGCACTTACACTATTATTCAAATAAATATTTTAACTGGCATCTCTGACTGGTATTGGATACTTTTACAAACAAAAAATTGAATTTGTTTAGTTTTGCAGGGAACAGACACTATGGATATCTGTAGAATTTATTAAGTTTTTGTAGAATATAAGAAAGTATCTTATCGAATGTATTCAGTCATTTTGAGCGCGAAATGATGTATAATACAAATTTGCTTAAAAGTGGATTTATCTAGTTTTGCAAATCAACTCCTCAATTATAATATATTCACTATGGTAGTATGGTGGACATTTTCACTTCAACGTCAAATGGTGTTTCATTCAAAAGTACAGTGGAAATTACATAATATTTTACTCTGTTTCACGTATAAAAATTAAAATAAATAATAAATTGCCTACGCGTAACCCTTCCCAACTATTTAATAAACATGAAATCAAATTTCTAAATATATGAATTATGAAGTAGAACTTAATTTTTTTTACTTACCTACCCGAAGTCCCGCAGAAGGGAGCACATTGCTACTGAAACGGTATTAAAAATAAAATAAGCACAACTATACACAAATTATTAATAATATATTTTAATTAGTTTAGTCATAATTTTAAAAAAATATATATTTATGAAATTTTTTCTTTCCTAAATTTAAAGAGACTTGTTATTGTTAGGTGTGAAAATCTCAGTTCTCTTAATGAAAAATTATAACGTATAATAAAAATACTCTGCTGAAATGCTATTTGCCCGAGCTAATTCTTCAAGGATATTTTCTGAGAAACTTCTGTGATAAGTTCGTTTAAATTATGATAATTTGGAAATCTCAAGAAGGAGTTATATTGGAAATTAATGTTCAGCAGAAATGCGAAATTCGATTTAAGTATTAGCGAAACTTTCCAGAGTTATCTCGTCAATTTCTCGGAGTGCACAATATCGCGAAAAATATCGTTATAAACTTTTCATGCACTTTTAATTGCCAACCGTACTTATACCTAACATTAGTTATGCTTCAACTCTTACTTACTCAGCAAATAACTTCCGAAGATTAAAAAAGTACTAAAAGAAAATTGATTTCAAAAGTTTAAGAAAACTTTAATATTCCGCGAAGTTAATTCATGTATTCATCTGGGATTTAAACAAACATTCAGGAAAAAGAACAGCGCTTTCAGCAAATAAACAAACAACTAAACTACCACAAAACTTTACTATCCTCAGCTTCCTTTAATTACTCGTCCTTAAACAAGGAAATAATTTATCTGTCATCTACTTTCACTCAGCTGTACAAAAGTAAGTGCGAAAGCGATTATTTCTTGAGGCTGTTAATTTAATAAAAATAAAATAATGCTAATTAATTATATTTAAAATTTAAATAATGTATCAATATTATGTAGCTACGCATATGTTTATAATAATAATAATGCTTTATTTCCGTTGACACAACTACAGAGAGAGTATGGAACAAGTCAAAAAAGATTAAAAAATTACATATCTAAAAATAGATTTATATTGTAAAAATTGTTATTTAAGAAGAATAATTTTAGATCCCTTTTGAAAATGTTTAAACTTTCATTTAATTTAATTGTTGGAGGTAATTTGTTAAATATTTCCAGGCCCAATCTTTCAGGACAATTGTTAACAATATGTAGTCTTGAACTGGGAATATGAAAATTATCTTTATTTCTTGTATTATAATTGTGTTTGTCCGTATTATTTTTAAATATAAAAAGGCATGTCTCAAAAATAAAAATATCAGTTAAAGTTAATAGACTGAGTTTTTTAAATAGATTTTTACATCCCGTTTCTTTTAATCCCGTTTCTTTTAACACCGATCTGCTGATTTTAAAAATTTGTACTTGTACAAGTTTAAGCTCAGCATAAACTTAAAATGAAATGCGTTACTGCGAAATTGCATTCAAGATAAAAAATAATACCCTTATTATCGTTAGTTAATTAACGTTCTTAACTCCAAATATAATATCGTTGTATGACATAAAACTCCGTACTTAATTTTCAATCCCGCTGTAAAACTATATATTATAAAGTATTTTGCATTATTTAGTTGATTTAGATTTTAATAAAATATTATATAAAACGATCTGAAAATTAATGTGAGCAGCAAATTAAGTCAAAAACGTTTTATCTCGATCCATTTAACTCTTTGTGTGCGTATTTTTGACTTTATTTTACTTCTATTAAGCCACATTACGGTCGACACTATCGATCGACAAAGTCGATCCACAATGTTGCTGTAGTGACTACATCTCTTTTAAAGCCGCGTCCCGATTACGGTTGACACTGTCGAACTCCAAGATCGATCGACAATGTTGCTGTAGTGAGTACATCTCATTCACGTATTTTAAGCTGGCGGGTGCATGTTAGCGAAATCAAGTGAAAAATAACTAGCAATTTTTTACTATTTTTTACCGCAAAAAACAAATTTTTTACCAAAGCCAATAAAAAGTTATGGTGGTTCCGCTGGCTTGACCTGAAGTCAGCGAAATAATTAATTACTGCAATAAAACCATACCTGAAAAATAACTAGCAATTTTTTACTATTTTTTACCGCAAAATCAAATTTTTTACCAAAGATCTCTGACGTCACTATCCCAGTTGGACCTTGTCCCCGACTAACGGCTCACTGTAGTCCCAAAGGCGCGCGCAGCGCAAGTTGGAGCGCGGAGCGCGCAGTCCTCGAATTATTTATTAAAGTGCGCCGCAGGCTAACCTAAAACCATTGATCTCTGACGTCACTATCCCAGTTGGCGCATTTGGCCTTTATCAGTTTTCGCTTATCACATTGGAAAAGCCCATAAAACAACATTGGAAAAGCGCATAAATTGTAGTTGCATAAGCGCAGAAGTACACATTTGAAAAGCACAATGGTTATAGGTTAGCCTGCGGCACACTTTAAAAAATAACTCGAGCGCCTCCAACTTGCGCTGCGCGCGCCTTTGGGACTTCAGTGAGCCGTTAGTCGGGGACAAGGTCCAACTGAGATAGTGACGTCAGAGATCAATGGTTTTAGGTTAGCCTGCGGCGCACTTTAAAAAATAACTCGAGGACTGCGCGCGCCTTTGGGACTACAGTGAGCCGTTTGTCGGGGACAAGGTCCAACTGGGATAGTGACGTCAGAGATCTTTGCGGTAAAAAATAGTAAAAAATTGCTAGTTATTTTTCAGGTATGATTTTATTGCAGTAATTAATTATTTCGCTGACTTGAGGTCAAGCCAGCGGAACCGCCATAATTTTTTATTGGCTTTGGTAAAAAATTTGTTTTTTGCGGTAAAAATAGTAAAAAAATAGTAAAAAATTCCTAGTTATTTTTCACTTAATTTCGCTAACATGCACCCGCCAGCTTAAAATACGTATCTCATTCGACATTCGATACTGATCGACAGTGTTGACCATAATGGGGCTACGGCTTAACAGTATTGAATATCGAATGAGATGTACTCATTACAGAAACATTGTCGATCGACCTTAGTCACTACATCTCTTTTAACAGTATCGAATGTCGAGTGTTGAATGAGATGTACTCACTACAGACTACAGACACATTGTCGATCAATTTTTAGATCGACAGTATCGACCCCGACCGTAATCAGGGGCGGGATACGGGGAAAATTCCCGCCATTCAATTGAGCTGAAACATGGCACATAGATCCATCATAAATGACAACGCATTCTTTTAAAATTTTGGACACCCAAATCATGTACAAAGTAAGAAATTTTAAATAAATATTTGATTAAATAATGTACTTGAAGGTAGATACTACGAAATTGTAAAACAGTTAAATGGACGTTCAAGCCAATGGAGCTATAATTTTCACTACCATTATTTTTTCGAATTTTGAAAAAAAATATCTGTTATCAGTATATCAAATTATATAACCTATTAAAGTTAAGTGCAGAGGTATAGAAACACCCTGTATAAAATACAACACGAAGGGATTAAATTTACGTCAATTTATTTGATTCTAATCTGATAAACTTCAACCGGAACCTCTTCAACATTGTAGGCAATATATTATCCTTTATCAAAGATGCGGTTGTTTACATGTCGAACTTTGCTGAAAACGTCCAAATCCAACAATTCTGCCATTCCAGCTTACAAGATAAAGATTATGTTACTGAATTAATTAATTCTCATCTCTATCAACTAAAACAGCTATACAGATTTGTGGGAAAATAATTGTGACTAGAGTACCAAGTGAAGAGTGATGAGTTGTGGACGAATTTGACAATTCGAAATTGGGGTTAATTAAATTATAATTCATTGAGGTGGTATATCAGATTTCAAATAAACGGATTTGTAATCGATATTTGACATTTGCCCTAATTTATAATCAGTTTATCTTTGTGGAGACTGCGACATAAATAAATATTTGATTTTATAAAGTCTTCCTTTATTTTCAGATTGTATTTCAAGAACATAATTTTATACCGGCGGGCGGCGGACAAAATCATTTAATACATCAATATCTTCTATAACTTCACCATCCCTCCCTAATATAATATTATATAAGGGTGTTTTTATACCTCTGCGCGCAACTTTAATAGATCCTATAATTTTATATATTGATTACAGAAAAAAAAGATTTTATCAAAATTCGCAAAAATAAGGGTAGTGAAAATATAAATTCCATTTGTTTGAACGTCCATTTAACTGCTTATTTATTATGTTATTTATAAAATAAAATTATACATACTATCAGACTATCTACAAATAGTCACTTCTTATGTAACAGTAAAAAATTAAACAGTTAAATGTACTTTCAAACCAATGACACTAAATTTTTCACTACCCTTATTTTTGCGAATTTTGAAAAAAACAATTCTATAATCACCATATCAAATTATGTAACCTATTAAAGTTTCGTGCAGAGGTATAGAAACAACCTGTATATTGAAATTTTTTAGTATTATACAAAATGGATATGAAGCTAATAGTCCATGGGCCAGCTAGCCAAATTCAAGATTTCGGTATAATTTGGGGGTACTAAGTTTTCTTTTAACCATAGTTATATATGAGTATAAGGATCATTAAAAACCATGATTGCCATCCTCAAGTGGTAGCTAATAGAAATGGTGGCCAATACAAGATGGCCGGTGTTGCTTTTAAAAACGGCTATATCTATGAAAGTAATGGTCCGATTTCAACAAACTTTCGATCGTACCATTTTTAAAGTACATTAAATTTGCAACAATTTAAGCCCAACCGCAGCTCTGTACGTCTAATAGTCCAGTCATTTTAGCAAAAAAATGGGCTCAACCTCGGAATGAGAGATAATAAGCTGAAAACTCGTATACACCTTTATTTTTGCGTACTAAAAGTTGTCTCAAAAGTCTCATAAAATCTCGTGTCTGCGTCGTAAGTTATTCGAGGTCAAAGGTCACAAAACTCGGTTTTTCGAGATTATCTAGGTTTCTATGGCTCCAATGATGTTAATCTATTATAAAAATTGTAGAGAATAAAATTTCCTACAACTTTGGTATTAAAAAAAAATTTCTCCGATCAATAGTTCAAAAGTTACGGCCGAAAGAAAAAGGAACACTTTAAAAAAATTTAATTATGGCATTACTTTATGTCATAATATACAAAAACGACTGTAACTTTTCAACACATTAAAATATTGACTCCCGGTCTGAAGCATTCAATTCTTAAGACTATTTTCAATCTACAATACAATTTTTAAAATTTTGGAGGTCCTAGTTTAGCCAAAATTTAAACAAAAAAAATAATTATTTTTTTGTATTTTCTTAAATTAATGTGTTTAATCAGCTCTAATTTCTGAATGAATCAAGATATCAACTTTCGGTTTTCAGCATTGAATTCCTGAGACTTTTTGCTATAAGGTATATTATTTCAAAAATGGTTAAAAAAACTTTGGTAACCTGAAATTTTAAGTTTTTCTCCGAGAGAATATAGTGAAATTTTAGTTTTGTTATAAATTACTTTAAATTGTAGGTCATCACATACCTTTAAAAGATATAAAAAATATTGTTTCTTATAGAAAAACGTCCCAGAAATCCAATTCTGGAATCCGGAAGTCGATATCTTAATTAGTTCAGAAATTAGAGCTGATTAAATACAATAATTTATAACAAAATTAAAATTTCACTATATTCTCTCTGAGGAAAACTTAAAATTTCAGGTCAACAAAGTACTTTAAACCATTTTTAAAATAATGTACCTTATAGAAAAAAGTCTCAGGAATTCAATGCTGAAAACCGAAAGTTGATATCTCGATTCATTCAGAAATTAGAGCTGATTAAACACAATAATTTAAGAAAATACAAAAAAATAATTATTTTTTTTGTTTAAATTTTGGCTAAACTTGTAATCTCCAAAATTTTAAAAATTGTATTGTAGATAGAAAATAGTCTTAAGAATTGAATGCTTCAGACCGGAAATCAATATTTTAATGTGTTGAAAAGTTACAGTCGTTTTTGTTGATTATGACATAAAATAATGCCATAATTAAATTTTTAAAAAGCGTTCCTTTTTCTTTCGGCCGTAACTTTTGAACTATTGATCGGAGAAATTTTTTTTTAATATCAAAGTTGTAGGAAATTTTATTCTCTACAATTTTTATAATAGGTTAACTTCATTGGAGCTATAGAAACCTAGATAATCTCGAAAAACCGAGTTTTGTGACCTTTGACCTCGAATAAATTATGACGCAGACACGAGATTTTATGAGACTTTTGAGACAACTTTTAGAACGCCAAAATGAAGGTGTATACGAGTTTCCAGCTTATTATCTCTCATTCCGAGGTGAAACTCTAATTTGACTGGACTATAATAGTTTCCGAGATATGGCACTTCTAAAATTAGCACTTTTTTCAAAAAAATGAAAGTTGAGAAATTTTATCTTTTTTCGTAATTTTTGTCTTTAATTATCTGTAATTTCTTAATGAAAGAAGATATTGTCTTCCGGTTTCTTTCAATAAATTTTACGAACATTTCCCTATAAAATATGTTATTTTAGAAACTTTTGAAGGCGTTTATTAAGCCAAAATATCAATTTTTTTTCTTGAGAAGTATTCAAATATTTTGTGTTTATTGTGTTTAATGAGCTGTAACTTCTGAACGGATAAAGTTATCGACTTCCGGTTTCTTGCATTAAATTCTACGAACATTTCTTCATAAGATACAGTATTTTAAAATCTTTTTTGGGTATTCATTACGCCAAAATATCAAATGTTTTTCCGAGAGAAAATTGAGAAATTTTAAAAATTTTAATATTTATTGTATTCCGAACTTAATTAATTTTAAATTTTGGTTCATAACTTCAGTTTTTCAACATACATTATTTCAATTAGCTACCACTTGAGGCTGGCAATCATGGTTTTTAGTGATCCTTATACTCATATATAACTATGGTTAAAAGAAAACTTAGTACCCCCAAATTATACCAACATCTTTGCTGGCCCATGGACTATAAGCCTAATATTTAATATGATTGGATCTCAATTAATGATATTTGAAAAGTAAGAAATATATTAAGTCTTTTAAGGATACAAACTAAATTCAATTTTTTACCAGTTTGTTAATTTAGATATTATCTGCTAAGTGTCTTATAGAAAATAAATCATAATGTTGTCCGAATTCTTTGTAGTTTATATTACACGACTGCATCCTGTAAAATTTTAATTTGTTCATACCTTTAAAAGATGAATGAACAGAGTGTAACCGATCATTTTTATTTTTCTCAAATTTATATTACCTACGCATAGTAATAACCTACGTCAAATATTAGGTTTTTTCATCTACCTGCACTTTTAAATTAATAAAATAGATTCCAATCGATCGATTACTTCGTAGTTTTTTTCCAGCCAATATAAAACATGTTTTAATAGAATATTTATTTTATGTGCGCGCCCCTGATTGGCAATATTAAAAATTCAGGAGGTAATTCAAGAAAACAAACAACCTAACGGTGAAAAAGTATTTTAAACACAGTAGAATTTTTATCTTAATGCCAAGTAATACATCTATTAATATTTATGTCAGTTTTTGCTACGAATAATACCCAAGAAAATTACTTCATAGAAAAATTGTTGTTTCATATCTTTCTAAAAAAATTTATACTTACTTAAAGTGGCAATTCGTGTATAATAAATTAACAAATCCTGCAAAAAGTGGTGGGGGTGCTAGACTTCGTCTGAAGACAAAAGGCTGCCGCGTCTAGCTGGAGTTTTTATCCATTAGATAAGAAACTTTACTTGGCAGGATTTGTAATTTTTATTACTTCTTAGATTAATTTCAGCAGGAGTAATTTATCTTGTACTGTACTGTCTGGTGTCGTATATAGTTATAAAAATTACTGCTCGGCTCCAGCGGGAACCATTCGATATGATGGATAATTTTGTATTGACTCAGCAAAAAACAGACGAAATCTTAGCGTAATGTTCGAAATTGAAGCTTTAAAATTATGAATAATTAAATCTAAATAATTATCTATTATTCTGTACACAAAAGTGAATAATTCAGGCACGTACCTATATGAAAAGGTGAGCAGGACATTATTTGACCCTAGAAGAAAAAAAATTATTACAAACGCACCAGCACAATTTGATTTTTTTTAATTTTCGGGTCCCTCCCGTCAAAAATTCTTAGATTCGCGCCCGTTATTATACAAGATTTAAAAATTATTTCATATATTGTCTCAGTTCATTTATTTGTTTGAAAAAGTGCTGGGCGTGGGTCGTTATTTAGGAAATATAAATACATACGTACTACCTACATACATAATAATTACATATAGTAAGTAAGTAATAGTGAATTTATTTTTACGTGAAACGTGGCATTTTTCATATCCATGGTTACGATTTTAACAACAACGTATTAGAGCGTTCTATTTAAAATGAAACGAATATATAAAATACTATCGCACTTCTACTATCTACTTACTCGTTAACTCGTTGCCGAAAATAATTTTTAACTATTTTTCTCTGGCTGCTAACTCGGGTTGTCCAAATTTGAATGTCGTATTACTTTCAGCGTATTTAAATTAAAGGCAAATTTAAAACATCGCCATAAAGATTAAAAAAGTAATAAACTTGTAATTCAGAAATTTGTGTGTAAAGAATTCTATTATAATGGTTTTTCAATTTAAATCCTGCCCTAAAGGTTTACGAGGTGTGTACCGTCTCTCACCAAGAACGCCAATATTCAATGTACTACATCTCGGCACAGATTTTTTATTCCCAAGTAGAAAATCTTTCCGTCTTTTTATTTGTATTTTCCTCCGTTCACTCTAGATTATCCTCGGACTATTCTTTTGTAAGTGATTCTATGATAAGAAATTTACAATTCTACTTGAGCTCTTGTTTACTTAATCCATGGTCATGAAAATTCAAACTCACTGACGAGACAAGCGATATCACACTGAATAATTCAGGAGATTAATTCATAATATTCATGAAACAAACAACGATAATCTGATAACCCTTTAATTGTATATCTACACACTACACAGACAGTCAATTTTATAAATAATACAGGAAACAGAACATGAATGTGAAGAACAACTTGTAATTTTGTTATAAATTTGTAAATGCTTGCTCTTCACTCTGATTTAATTTATTATTTTATCATATTTTATGTAAAATTATTCTGAAACTGAAGTTTCATGTTGAAAAACATGTTTACAAGTTATACGGACGTTCATCAAAATAATACACAAATTTTGTACAAACCACAGTTTGTAACAAATTAAATGTCAAAACAAATAATGATAATAATTTATTGTTGTTGAATAATGTAATATTTACTTCAAACATTTGCAAATTTTTGGCCACATGAACTTATAAAATCACAGCAACAGACGGGTCTAGAAAAAGTGTAAGGGGCAGACCATAGAATGTAAAAAAAATGTATTCAAGGATGTACCATAATTTGAAGTACATTTTAATGGCACATAGTATTTAACGTACTGGTTCTTGAACAAATAGATTTTTTCGAAATTCCTAGAAATAATAGTAGCGGTAACCTGCACGCGTTGCTACGCCTTCAACTCAAATTTAAAGGAAACTAGTTATAAAAATTCCATGCTATAATCATACCATACATACATGGGCGTAGGTGGGAGTAAATGCCACACCACCGAAAACCACAGCGTATAAAAACCATACCGCCTAACAACCACACGTCCGAAAAACCACTGCGTATAAAAGTTCCCCCACCACAATGTCCAGCTACGCATATACCAATTTTTACACTTCGATTTGCACATTTGTACCCAAACTAATCAATACTAACAAAACCCTAATTGAGTCCAACAGATCTCCGTTTTTTTAAATAAACTAATCAATACTAACAAAACCCTAATTGAGTCCAACAGAACTCCGTTTTTTTAAACAAAATAATCAATACTAACAAAGCCCTAATTGAGTCCAACAGAACTTAAGTTAAGTAGGAGTAAATTATACGCTGTGGACATTGTGGTGGAGGAACTTGTATACGCTGTGGTTTTTCTGACGTGTGGTTATTAGGAGATATGGTTTTTATACGCTGTGGTTTTCGGTGGTGTGGAACACTTCGGTAGGTGGGACGGCAGGGGGCACTTCCCTCCTCCTCCCTCTCCGCCGGGACATGAAGAAGATATTTTTCATCTCCAAAAATTAAATTTAAAGGTATTTAACCTTGAACCCAAAATATGTTTCGCCTGCGGCGAATTTATTTCATATTTATAACAACACCCCCAGTGGCCTACGGCATATTTTTACTTATCTTTAATTTTATAAACAGTTCGCTCCCCCTGGGAAAATATAGAAAATAGAGTACGCTCTTGATACTATACTAAAATTGAATCCAATCGATGCAGTATATTTTGAGTTAGCTTGCCTCCATTTTGTTTCAAGATGACGGACTGACATTTTAGTATACTCATGTCATAAGTTAGATCTTAACCTAATCGGTACAGTAAATTTTGAGTTAGCTAGCCGCCATTTTGTTTCAATATGGCGGACTAAGCCCTAAACCGTCGCAGGCTTGCATACAACAACTCATCAAAGTTTCTTTACAGTGTCCTAATGAAGATTTAAAATACCTATTCAATATTATAATATATAAAGACAGAGTTATGTGACCGGCGGCTACTTGAAACTAAATTCAATTATTGTATTATGCAAACATAGTTATTTATTAGTTACCAACGTAATATTTAATATGTATTAAAACTAGTCATTCAACTAGTGGACCAAAACTGTTTCTTCCACAAAAATTAAATTTATAATTTTGAAAAAATTGTTTTTCTTCCGTGATCAGTAGGTACGTTAAAAAGCCATTCTAATATATACCTCAAGTTATGGTACATCCTGTATATTTTGTATATATTAAAATTCAATATTCATAAAAAACAGTTTGGGTATTACTGATTTACTAATATAAAATCAAATAATATTTTAACATAATATTGTTATGAGTGGAATAAGCTAAACCTGTTGAAACCTTGTTTACGCTGAACCAGGAAGCAGGAACAAATATTTGCAATTTCAGTTTAACGCGGTCTGTTGCAGTGCATGTAGGTGTAGGTATCATTGTTTATGATAAAACTAATAATTTTGTGTATATATTTCGATGTATTTAAATGTAGAAAAGTCTAGAGATTGCGTATAATAAAACTTTTTAATGCGTAAAATGATAAAAAAAATAGTATATTATAATGACAATACTAAATTTAAAGTGTATAGTGCCATAAGCAATTTAAAGTCACTTACATAGAATGCACAATGCACCATCATCAGAGTTCACAAATGTTAGCATTTTTATTTATATTATAAAATATTAAGGTAGTAGAACTAATTGGGAAGAGAAAACAGAACACGCGGTATAATATCAATGAATTATGTACCTACAGTAATATTGGTAAACATAATTAATAATTTGTTTTTAATTTATACATGTTGGTATTAGGTACATAATTTAAACAATAATTATTCTATGTAGGCACTTAATTTATACTCATTATCTATTTATGGTGCTTAATAATTCTGCATCCGAGAGGTTGAATGGGATGAATTCTACTGTAATTACATACACTATTAATTGTAATTGGGATGTAAATACTGATGAATGGTACACTCAGCGTAGATTTACGAAATGTAGGTAATTCTCTTATTGCAGATATGTATTATAAAGTACTATTTTTTAATTTTAATCACATGAAATTGCAAACTGAATGAATATTTCATACAAACATAAACATAATGTAGGTATCAATTAATATAACTTATCTTATTTTTACTACAGCCGGTCTGAAAATTACTTTTACTTTTTGATCAAATTAATTTCAACTTCATTTGTTTGCAAATCATCTTGGACCATTCTTTTTAGTTTTTGATATTGTTCCAAATCTTGAATTAATCTTGTACTCAATATCAGTTGCGTATACATATTTACAGCCCAAATGCAGTCATATATGTATACCTACTATTACCTACTGGCTACTGCGCGTGGAAAAGAAATTGTGCCGCAGGCAATTTTGTTATTCAGGGTCAAATAATAATACTTTATTTTTCCAAAGACTGAAAATACAGTATAAGAACGTCAGATAGAGTTACAAACATTATTACAAATATTACATATAAATATAAACAATACACAATACTTTTAGTTTATTTTTAAAAGAATAAATACTAGAGCATTCCCTAATATCTGGTGATAAGTGATTAAAAATACGAAGTCCCATAACGTTGGGATATTTTCTCGTTATATTTAGTATGCATTGAGGGCTCACAAAATCATTTTTATTTCTTGTGTCAAACATGTGTTCATGAGTTTTAAATTTAATGAAAGTGTACAATGGAAATCAATACAAAACTTAGCAATTTTTATATATTTTTGAAAAGAGAAAACAAGAATTAAATAATAATTATAAGAAAAGCAAGAAGAAAATGCGCCGCAGACGAAATTTTTTTAGAAGCATCGAATATTGTAAATTTTTTATGAAAATGTGTGCAAATTTTCAGCTTCACATTATTAAATACAAAGATAAAACCTCGGATAAAACCTTACGTAACTACGAGGTATTAGTCTTGAAAATCTTGGCAAGGGGGTAAGCTTACTCTACTCCCCACTTCCCTTAATTTGGCTACTTTCTTGGTTATTACCTGAGCTTAGGGCTAAGTCAACTCCATTTTAATTACGTAGACATTTGCACATGCCACGTCATTTCGTAAATAAAGTAATAATTTAACTCTAGGAATAATATGTCATTCTACTTGTAGATCTGCAACTTCAAAAGCCAGCAATTCCAACCTAATTTCCTCATCAAATTATGTCAAAACATCTCTCTCAAACTAACCACTATAATTTGCTAAAAACTACAAAAACAGCTCTCTATCGTCTATCCCATTACAATACAATTTCCAAATTCCAGGCCAGTAATAACTCATTTCGTTCGTGTATTGAATTTCCTTTATGTAACGGTGGCTTTCATTTACAGGTAGAGTTCAAAGGGCTGACCGGGCCCATTGAGTTCAAAGAGGGAAGAAGGATTCAGTTCAAATTGGACTTGTTGAAATTAAAACAACATGCCATAGTCAAAGTGGGTGAGTGGAGCCCTGGAAACGGGGTGAACATCACCGATAGAGAGGCCTTCTTCGATCCTGGACAGATGAACGTCACTTTAGTTGTCATTACGATACTGGTAAGTCCAAAATACTTATATGGGTATATATTGTTGTTAGGTATTGAATAAAAGTTTAAAAATTCAAATTGTAAAAAAAGAAATTATACAATTTAAATTTTTTATTTCAATTTGTTTAAGAATTAAGATTCACTTGTCCAATAAATGAATCACCTCGTTTTTGTGTAAAAATGACCGTCAAGTGTTTCGCGTTAATTTACTAGAAAATAAGTGCTATACGAATTCGTACCATCGGCAATATAGAAATTAAAGGTGTTAACCATTTATGAAATAAACACAAGGTAAAATAAAAAAGAGGGTGTCTAGATGAATGCTAGAAAGCAACTTTTTCGGTTAAGCATCCGAATTTATATAGGTAAAGTTTTCTTTCCTATTACATATTTATTGTGAATAAAAATCATTTTTGATAATACTCTACACTGAAATTATGTGATTGATTGATCTCAACGATATTTTATTTTACAAAAATAAATTTAAAAAAAATAATAATTTTAGAACAGTGTGAATAAGATAATAAAAGGTGTCATTATTTTACAACCTTTTCCAAACAAATTTTCTATTATTCTTCACACTTGGGTGTAACAAATTATTTCAAAAATAAATTGTTTACGTACCTAATAAAACTTTGTTAAGTATTGCACGTATTAGACTATGCTCTTGCTGAAACTAAAGCAAAAAAAGGTTAATTTCACTTTCACAGTAAAAATAAAATACTTACCTAGCAGTTTATTTTATCTTCAAATGAATTTAAAATGTTTTATTCCATTTAATTCCAAAACATTAAACATAATATATTTTGCTGTTAAATACATATTTTCAAATGTAGATTCCTATTTATCGTTTTTGCTGAACTTAAAGCTGGAATTAATACATTTTTAATTCCCTCCTGAAAAAGTTTTCCGTTAAAATGTTTGCTATACAGGCGATAGCTGTCACGTGAAAGCGTTAAAATCTCGTTGGCTTATTCTGTATGCATCTATAAATGAATCTAGAATCTGAAAACTTTGCCTAACTCGCATTGCCTTAATAGAATTTATAACTTAGTTTATCAAATACTACTCCGCTTTCAACTGAGAAATAAAATCTTCTAATTGAATTTTTTTCCTGTAATTCGTAATTCGACATAAATCACTCCATTTAAAGTAATTAAATCTGTCGGCATGAATACTATCTTTGAGAGAAACTATGTCATTTAAATTTAATGATATTATATTTTTTCGTCGGCATATTGATTGCAGAATTTAAATAACTGAATATTAATTCTTTATAACAAAGTTAAACCGTAAAATATACCATCTAAAATTAAAATTTCTTTCAGATCCGATAAATGTCTTTAACGGTGTCATTAATATTCAAAATAACCACTTAAGTTAACCTACATTACTTTTATACTTTGCAGTTTTTTATGTTTTATCGAAAATCAAAGAATTATTTTAATATTTAAAGTGACATACATAACCTATTCATATTTTTATAATAATTAAATTAATCATTTTAAAATTTTAATTATAAAATATTCTTCTTTCGATTTATAGATGAATTTTTTTTTAAATTCTACTCTTGTACCTCGAATTTCAATTATTTATTATTTTTATAATGCCCTGTTCACACGTTGCTACTTTGAAGACACATTCGTGCTACTGTAGCATGAAAAAATCTGAGTCGCTTGTCAAATAGCAGCGCTGCTAATTTGTAGCATCAAAGTATCAAGAACTACTCGTTGATAATTTCACATCGTTGATCGTTGTGTGTGTAGATAGCGATTTTTTGCGGTAATTGTTTCGATTTGAATTTCTTTTCATGCTACAGTAGCACGTATGCGTCTTCAAAGTAGCAACGTGTGAACAGGGCATAAGGAATAATATAAATTATATATTTCAATCAAAAATACTTAAATATAAATTTATGCTTTAAAAGATATTGAATGAAGAACTAAATCACAGATAAATTTTTGGCAAAACAATGATTTCCAAACATGCACAATTCAATTTTATTTCAAAAGCGATCGAAATCTAACTAACCAAATTTATCTGAAATCTATCACAACCACATTTACAACTTCATTCTGTTTGACATGAAATCCTAACAGTTTGCGGTAAAATTCAATTCCGCTAACCGCGACGTTCGGGAACATTATCTATTTTATAATTGACAGTTAAACATCATGTACTGTAAAATAATTAAAGATGCTTAACCACCGTTACTAAATTATGAACAACGCTAAATTTAGCCCGATGTGGCAACCAAGCCACTTTAGAAAACACCGTTCTACGTTGTAGGTATATGTAACGTTGTTAGTTCATTGGAGAAATGTATATTTTATAGCACTTAACTGCATCGCAAGTGGGATATTGAGGGTTGTTAAATTTATGAGGTTTGTGATTATATTACGCGCGAAATTTAATACGTAGGTTTGAAATATTTGCATGACTATTATTTCAGATTTAATCCTGTAGTATAATTTTTATTATTGTAATTAAATCTCTCATATTTTCTTAATTAGTTAGGTTAGGTATACTAAAATAATACGGTAATATTTTCGAGATAAAACATAAAATAGTACATTTTGAATCGTGTAAAATTTTGGATAAAATTTAGAGTGAGTATTAAGGTTGCTATGAAATCCAGAGCAAAATAGGATGCTACAATATTCAAGATTGTAGACTTTGTTTTTGAAATCTATGAACTCATATTTGAAATGTAAGTTTATAAATACTGTCCCTAGGGTGCCACATGACGATTTTCTTGAAATACCTAATAGTCTGCTGTTAATTAATTAGTGAAAACCGGTGAAATCAATCAATTTCGTCAATTTTAAAATATTTTTAAATTTATTGTTTGAAGTTTTTTTTTTAAACTTCTTGTGGCACTCTTCAGAACATCGTAAGGAATCGATTATATCAAACAAAATTCCTTTGTATGCATTAATAAAGTAAGTATCTTGAATATTATAGTGCAAAAATTAACTCATATTTTCTCTAATTGTTGTCGCAACAATGTATTGTATGATTTTTTCGATTAAATAATGTTTCGTCATTACTCATGATAAATTTCAGATTTTTATTTTGAACATAGGTGTATGTGTTTTAAGTATTTGATTACCTACATTATTGTTATTTTCGGTGTGGTTGGTTAGTATCATTTTTAATGTTTGTGGTATTTTGTGTTCTTGTCTTTCTCTAGTGTATTTGTTACAATTGTTTATTATATGTTCTACAGTTAATAATTGTGTGTTGCATGTTTCACATATAGGTGGTTCTGTTTTTTGGTATAGGTATGCGTGCGTAATTCGTGTGTGTCCTATTCTTAGCCTGGTTATAATAGTCTGTTCCTTCCTATCTGCAGAGACTGTCCATTCTTGGATTCTTGGCTGTTTTCTTTTATTTGTCACAGTTTGTTGTTGGTTGTTTCTGTCCAAATCTTTTGCCATATTTGTTTTATTTTTGTTTTTATTAAACTTTTGAAGTCTTGGGGTGGTACTGCTATGGTTTGTAGATCTTCGTTTGTTGTTGATTTCGCGGCTTGGTCTGCTTTTTCGTTCCCGGGTATGCCGTTAAAAGATTTACGAACCTGTTAAATTGCGCTCTAGGTATTTACAGGAAGCGCTCGACTATGTGAATACTTATCCAGTATTAGTAAACACTTACAACTTAACACATGAGGTTCTGAAGAGTGAACACGGTCAATTTCGATTATGTCAACAGCCCAACAGTATAGGGATGTTCGTTTAAATCGGTATATTAAATAACGATATTTCGGAGAAAAAATATCGATGCATCGATGTATTAATATATCGATGTTTTATATAACGATACGACGATGTTTGATATATCGATATACCGATGTTTGATACATTGATGTATCATTGTTTGATATATCCTGCCTGATTCTTCGTTCCAGAATTATCAATTTTAATTATTATGTTATCATATTTTTCAATCACGTGTCGTTTCGTCAGACAAATAATATGCGCTTGTGCGTTAAGTTAGTAAAGTATACTAGTTTACTTAATTTGATACTAATATGCTTCATTTATTGATAGGTGGCGCCAAACATGGTTGTTATGATATAATATTTTCTAACCGTTTAGTAAATCAACTGCTAACCTCCATATACGCAATACATTTCAGCGCGTTTTAGTGTTTTTAAATTTAATTATCGTCATTATTTCAACGGTTATCTAATAAATTTTAATTTTTATCTAAATTCTACGACTTGTAGTGAATGCTGTATATTATTTTGAGTCATATTTTGGGTTGTGACTACCCATGGATTTACTACCTTAAGTGCTCTCTAAACCTTAAAAATTAGAAACTCATTCATAACCTAACAACCAGCTGTAATTTTAACAATACTTTACGTTGTTATAAACAGTTAGTTTGAGCAAGAATTCAAGTGCACAACGAAGCAGTGCAGTGATTATCAAAAAAAGAGTAATATGAAACAGTAGTATAATAAAGCATAAAATACATAATGGTACGTTTAAATTCATTATTTATAGTATTTTTCGTATAATTTATTTTAACACTATGATATGCTTTTTTTCTTTGCATGCTGCATGCCTAGGAAACTCCATACATGATGATGCATTCCGGGAAAAACTATAGCGGAAATGCTCGTTTCTATGGCTTCTGCGTCGATATTTTAGACGCCTTGTCCAAGCAAGTTGGTTTCGACTACCTGCTGGATTTGGTTCCAGACCGGAAATATGGTGCTAAAGACCCGGAAACGGGTCTATGGAATGGCATCGTTAAAGAACTAATGAACCATGTATGAGATTGATATTATTTTATTTATGGTGAGATTATTGAAATGGGATAATACTGCAATTAATTTCATACAAGGATTATTTTAAAACATAAAATTTAATTAAACAGCATGTTTAATGTTTGCTTGAAAATATTTAAAGTTAAACAAAATTAAACTTTATCCTATTTTAGTGATTTCAAAATATATTGTTGTGTTGGTTTATGTATTCACTATATACAATTTCCTTAAAAGCTGAATGTATATCATCTTTTTTATATATAAAAATTTAAACAAATTTACGTTAACATGTAATTTAACAAAGCTTATAATTACACTAAATCAAAATATGATTTTTTTTGGATGATGCATATTTACAGTAGATGTCATTGAAGTTAACAGTTTTTAAAAATGTGTCAAAATCATAGCTCATTTTGCTATAAATTGTTGTCATTTCTAATAATATAATATTATTATTATATTTCGTATTAAATTTATTCATCTTTAAGGTGATCCTTTACCCATGGCATAAAACAGTCAAAAATATTGATTTCGCACGCTATTCTATAGCGTTTATTGTTTTGCTAAACATAAAAATAACGAATAATTTATGTTTGAGGGGAAAAATAATTTTGGCACCCATATTTGTAAAAAACCTGCAATATTTTTTTGCAAAGAGAGGGTTTTCCCGCGCCACTGTACAGCTTTTATTTATAAGTGAATTAACTTCAAATTTTAATATATTGTCAACAAAGCTTGCATCTGCGAAATAACCGATCGAATTTTTTTAATTCGATTTAAAATACAAGATTGTTAAAAAAATAACAAAAATTGTCAAAATTCAAATTAACATATTTCGATTTTAGAACAAAATTTTAAAATCCTGCATTGATTATTTTGTAGATTGTACTTTTATCTTCAACAATATCTTTAGATTACTATATTTTACAAAACTATAAACTCTGTGGAGTGGCACGCAAAATCCATGTTTTCTGGCGCGATAGAGGATCGTCTTACACCTAAATGACTATAATTCTGAATCCAATAGTAGTCAAATTTTTATGAAACAAAATTATCATCTTAAATCTGATGTTACAGGTACACTTTAAAGGTTGTATTACATTATACTTTTTCGTCTAGATTCATGCTAAATTTATAGATCAATTTCCATCCGAGATCCGTTCGAGTTTCATACTTTATATCCGGACTATTCGTATTCAATCGTAAATCTTTGATTTCTTATTATAATATTGAATTCTGACAATTTCAGGTTAGAGGTTACAATTTATAATGGAAAGGTAGAAACGTTAGAAAGATTAGTGAAAATTTATTTATTTTGAAATGATTAATAAATTAAAACACATAAACGTAAACACAAACAAATCAAAACTAAATGCCAAGCCTTTTAAAGGTTGGTCAAACTGACTGCTCACTGAGCATGTGTAGACAAGTCTAGTACGAATCTCGAATAGGAAAATAGAGTCGGGTATATTTCTATACTAGAAAAAAGTATGGAAATCAAACGGAACTCGGATGAGAATTTCTAATTTACATTATACTAGAAATGGTTAGGAACTTCTTGGATGAACTAGAATCTAGACAAAAAAATTATAATGTAATTTTTTTTCAATTTGGATCAATCAGCTAAAAATTTTAGTAATCATACCAATTAGTGCCATTTGTTAGCATTAGTGATACGTGAATTCATAATGTGCGTGTTTTTTTTCGTAGAATTGTATTTTTGTATTAAGTCGACACTGTCGATCTAAAAAGTCGATCCACAATGTTACTGTAGTGACTACATATCTCTTTTAAGTTTTAACAGTATCCAATGTCGAATGAGATGTAGGTACCTATTACTCACTACAGAAACATTGTAGATCGACAGTGTCGGCCGTAATGAGGATGTGGTTTTATTTAATTTGAATTACATAATATATTTGTAGAAATTATAATAGTTGCATAATATTGGTTTTTGTAGGTTAGTTACAAATGTTGTATATTTATTTTAATTTGATTTTTTTTCCATACACAGTAAATCAATTAACTCAGGCGGAAATTATCGAATCAAAATAACAACCAAGTTAGCGTTATAATTGTAATTTATTCATAATAGTTATTACAATATTTCATCATTTTTCCTCATTAAGGCAGGGTAAAATCGGTAATAAATAAATCACTTTACTAATTAGAATGCATGACTTGGGGTAGTTAAGATGCTCATATATTCAAGTTTTTCAGGTAAAATTTATTGCCCTTCGTTTACCGTTCGTATTACCGGTACGTAACCGGAACCGTTACCGTTTACCGGTAACTAGTCACCTTGTAGGACATTTCTAATTAACTGCGTTAAATGTCAAGTTTATTTTTATTGATTTCAAATAAATTAAGACATGGCTCCGTCTTAAATTAATTGTTGTTTATCAATTAAAGCGAAACGTAAACACAGTAATTAATCATTTACGTAAACGTAATAACTCAGTTAAATTTATAGCATAAAATCTTCTCATAATTTTGAAAGGATTTTAAGTGGCGTTCCAATGAATATGCCTTTTTGTAAAAAGTAGTTCTCTGTGCGGTGCAGATTTATGCATTTCTATGGTACGGTAGGAACGATGTCTTTATGTAATGTGGAGTACAGACTTCAGAGAATACAAGGATGGGATGTCTCATTTAACAGCAACTTTAGAACTGCAGTTATGTTTAAGTACTGCTGATTTATTATGGACGTAAATACTTTAGCTTAGCGTGCAATAAACTCTATTATGCACGTGGCAGGTTATGGAAAGGAATTTTACTATTATGTTATCCTACATGAAAAGGAGTACTTACTGACATATTATATCGTAATTGTTCGGGTTTAATTTGTTCTCAACATTGAAAAGAGTACTAAGTATATCTTTGATTTTATTAGGTATCTATGTACAAGTAAAGTAATTTTTATATAGGTACCTAATTTAACTACTTTTAACCTTAAAAACCTTTCGAAAATAAGTATTAATTTCTCTGAATATGTTATTTTTTAGCATAATATGTTTATCACTTA